>JAGTTD010000011.1:16479680-17750502 GCA_018398585.1 Simmondsia chinensis
AGACTTTTATCGGGTAATTCCTGTTCTTAATTGGGAGTAAGAGAAATCTCATCGCATTGAAAAGTTCACTGCATATTGTTTAAGTTTGAATGTACTCGTTTCTTTATTTTTGATATTCATATAGCTTAAAATTGTGCCCAAGGTGATATTTCAAAATATGCTAACCCGTACATTAACAACAATTAAATTGGACTAGAATGTTGCTATGTGTAAAGGCTGCAGAGTCCTTAACCAAAAATCGACTCAAAGAAAGAAAAATTTGAGCCAAGTGGACGATTACCGCCAACCTCCTAATATAGAGGTAACACCCTTCAAGGGCTCCCTTGGATAATAACATTGTCGTTCTTGAACTAGGCAAATGCCAAAAGGGCGTCAACGTCAGTCTGTGACGCAAAAATCTGTAAACAAAGTTGCGGTGGCCAACCAATGTCACTTGGCGTCATTAGTCAAGGCTCATTAATAAGAACTTTAGCACTGATAATTGGAGGCTCAAGCCACCACGAAGTAAATTTAACAATGTCAACTGGGCGCCTTGCCAAGAAACATGGCTACACCCATAAGCTTGATTAGTTACAGCCGCCGTTGAGCTTGGCCAGATGGCCTCGCCAACTCCTTGAATGAATTGTTCATCAGTAAAAGCCATCGCCAACAAACTCGAGTGCCTCGTTAAAGCTAACTACGAAGCTAGCAAAAACCTCGTCTAATACCTTGGCTTTGCACTATTTACCTTGATTAGGTGCAACTGCCCGTTGTGTTAGCTGTGTAATGACGACAGCCTATCCTCATTCTAGCTGTGCCACCCCAAAGCAGGGGGCTTCCCCGATAGCGGCATTATCATCCTCATACTAGGCGAGCACCCTTTAAAGATGCACCAATAATAACTCATAGGGTTGGATTCGCCAACAACCGTGGCAGAGGTCCCGCTAGTGAAGACGTCATCGTTAACGTCTCAAGACTTGAGCGGCAGCCAACAAAGATGTTAAAGACACTTTAAGAACCTCACTACTGACCTTCTAACCTAAATAAAGAAGAAATTGCTACTAGGTGAACCAATACCAACGGTGCCGTAGACTGCCGTGAATAACCAACAACGCTAAAGCAAATGAGCTTAGGAGCCACCGCCAACCAGCTTGGCTATTATCGTCAATAATTTGAGACATGAACTTCCACCAGCTAACCTAGCGGAGATTTTATACAAAGTGTTACTGCCAAGTTTTGGGTACTAGGCGGAAAAACTAATAGTACCTGGGCCACCTTAAATCGGCAATGCTTTAAATTACCATGAAAAGCATTTAAGGCTAATAACTGCAAAAGGCCGCCAACAACCCACCAACTATATTGGTGGAGGGTCTTCCAAAAAACGTGCGGTCGTTAACAGGGTCAGCTGGGTGCCCCCGCTAATAACTTAGCTATACAACGCCACCCCCAAGCTTGACCAACCACAGCTGCTAACGAGCCTGCCCTGACCACCTCGTCAACCTCATAAATGGGTAACACGATACTGATAACGTAAAAGGTCATTGCCAACAAGCTTGGTGATAATCCTTCAAACTTAATAGCGAGGTCAACCATACAGTACCGTCCACCCATTTGGCTAAGCCTTGCCATTAATAAGTTTGGTAAACTACGTACCACCTATTATGATGGCTACACCAACAAAGTCTGGCTATTAACAGCCTCAAACATGCTCGGCCAAGCAATACCACCGAAAAATTTGGCCTGGTATTACCACTAATGCCCTCACCCAGGTGTTATCACCACAAAGGTGACGGTAAACTCTCAAAGACACCCGTCTTGGTTCATCCATTCTCTAATTAAGTGGCTAATACTATTAGAGCTAAGGATGAAATCTCAAAACACCCCTTATCTTCACAACCCAAGGGGCACGTTATTCTTTAGACTTACAGGGCGCCTCTTGGGGCCTAATAAAGCCTACCACTGTTTTACGAGGCATGCGCAAACTACAAGGCATGCTCATTAACAAACACATAATGGCATTCTTATTAACAGTTTTATACACCCGAACTGAATTCCCACTCAAGTTGCCTCTCGGCAACTGCAAAACTTACAGTTCCTCAATAACGATGAACAACGATATTCACTTGACAATGGGGTATTCGATGTTCTCCTAATAATTTTACGTAATTTATCTTTTTCGTAGGAAATTATGTGATTAACATTCCCGATGGGATTTGCATTCAACCCGGTCCCTAATTATGAACTGGGGGCTTAGCGTTTTTTTGATTTACATGCCTTAGGTGAATTACGTTCTCAGTGCAATCTATGTGATATACGTCACTTATGTGATTTATGTTTAGCTTAACTCCTTACTTGAGGCAAGGGCTTTGACTTCTCTTATGTGAATTGTGTTAACTTAGCCTCAGGACAAGGACTGGAAGCTAGAGTTATCATCTGCAGTTAGCTTTCACCTAACGTAAAAGTTCGCTGTTCTACGAATGGTGGGTGGTTAACTTCCACCGAACGTGGAAGTACGCGGTTGTGTTGTTCGGTTCCGGCTGAAAAAGAAAGCACGAAGTTGTGGGGCGGGTAACCTTCACCTAACATGGAGGCTCACAGGCGGTTAGCTTTCGCTTAACGCGAGACGTAATGGACTCCGGTAACCCTTCTGTTTCAACAATGCATCTCAACTTCTAGGAACCCGCTCGATGGGCCGACACACCCGCCAGGCACCATCACTTATGTCGGACCTCATCGACACCCCTTTGAGTCTTAACCCTATGTCTCGACTGCCCGAGACATTCCCTTAGGAGCAGACTGGCATAGTCCTGCACCAGAGCAACACGCAAGGGCCACAAAGTCCCTTAGGCGTACCTCATGTGCGAGGTTGCTGTCCTTATGAGGAACTCACATGATCCCACACAAGTAGCACGCCACTTACTTGAGAGGGCAACCATCTCATAGCATGCGTCGAACCGGGGTGCCCGTTGACAACTGACCAATGGCCCCTACCTTTACCTATAGACACGATGTTGCCACATCCACGCCATCAAGCCACGAGACCAGTAAACGGGGCTGGTGCACACTGCCGCTTATAAGAGGGCTCGAGCACCATAGGTGCTTTTACCAATTGAAGGCTGAATCCTACAAGTTGGAACGTTTTGACATTGCGTCGCACAGCTCAAACAGGGGGCCAAGCCTTCCTTGGATGAATTTCTCGCACTATCGGCCCTCGGCCCACCACAGTGTCTATGGAGTGTCCTACTCACGTGGAGACCTCATGCTGCCCTCATAGCTGCACTGAGGACCGCCCCCATTACTAGGGTAAATCATTCAGCACCACTATTCGGGGTCAGGTCACTTGATTCCCAAAACCCGACTTCAACGACCTGTGTCTTTCTTAACCGGGGAACTTCCACAACCTGGACGTGACTTGCGACACAGTGCGCAGCACTGCCTGTAGTCAGCGTGTGACATGCTCTCATTCAAGGGCTCCCATATGCTCGCATTGACATACACACCAGCGCTGGCTTGCACACAGCACACGACTCTGGGCCACACACACTGATGCTGTGTGCGTTCACGAAGCACAAAAACTTGTAAACGCACCGTCTCATGGTCCACATTAGGATCGTGACACTATGCCAATATGTTGATCTCTTCTTCCTCCGGCTTCTGTGCGGGTTTCTTGCTAGTATAGCTACTCACAAATTTTGCTATTGCTAGTCGAAGTTATTGTTCTACAATATGGATTCACGCTATTCACTACTCTTCATTCATGTACAAAATAGATATGGGCTATTTACGGTACGTCCCAACCCAGCTAACGACCGAGGACTAGGAGCTTATGACTTATCTTTTCACGATGTGCTCCACCCCGGTTGATAACTAGAGGCTGCCCTTAATTACTAAGCGAGAGGCTCTTGTTTAACGACAAGAACTTAAGTTAACTTGATAGATTTACAATTTAACAAGGATTAACCGCAACTGCCCGGAAGTGCGAATACAAAGAACTAGGATTAAAACAAGACGCTAAACATAGCCAGGGTATCAAACAGGGGGCTCCCCCAAATAACGACATTACCTTCCTCGGGCTGGGCATGTATTCCTAGAAGGGGCGCCAATGATAACGTGTAAGGTTAAATTCGCCAATAAAAGCAACTAACCTAGCTGGGGTGTCATCAACAAGTGTGGCAGGGGATGCGCTAGTAGAGACATTACCATCAACGCCCCAAGACTTAAGCTACCGCCAGTGAAGTTAGCAAAAACTCTTTAGGAGCATCGCTATCCACCTCTAGGCCTGAATTCATGCAGTTGTTAAATGATAAAGAACTCATAAAGAAATTGATAAAGTAAAACCGCGGTGTAAGACAATTCAAGATGTATATCTTGGCTAGGCGATTCGAGGAAACATATCAGATTTCTGTTTATAATCATTGCGGAGGACATCATCCGGCTTCTAAGATATGGCTGCATATGTCTGTAGTCGTAATCGAAAGTAAAATATTTCTTGGAACATCAGGCATTGTTTTTATGTATAAAACACAGTGCAGGATTTCGATGAAGGTCTTCTGGTGGTGAAACCCTAAACCAGCAACTAAAGCCTTTTATTAATTTACACTTAAATAGGAATAATCCTTGAATCTAAAACCATTATGGACTAGTCGCAGTCGGTTTCTATCTTTGCCCCTTGATTATCTCTCTCTCTGGTTCATGTTTAGACTGAAGAACATTTTTAATTATTATAATTCAAAAACTTCAATAAGATTGCCAATGTTGGTGTGAAATTAAACCACCAATATTGTTTGGTGTTGACCTTGATCTAAAATTCGAATTAATAGGTCTGAAGCTCAAATAAATTCGATCGGGCTCCATCGGACTACGCCAATTTGATCCTAAAAAAACCAAGCCTGACTTCTTCAACCGCCACCAAAAACAAGCATTTTCAAGCTTAGCCACTTCAAGCAAGATTGGATGTGATTAAGTTTAACCATGTTTAGCTAGGTTTTAGCATGTTTTCGTACATATGGATGAACTCACATGTGTAGCTATTAATCTATGAGGCAACACCTTGTTGAAATAAATGATTTCAATAGCAAATAGGAAAAATAAAATAAGACCTAATGTAACCTTGATGCGAGTTTCGTTATAAACCTTTGTCTTGTCAGATGAAGGTTATAGGTTGATATCGGGAGCAGCTGCTCCAGATATTCACTAATAATTTTTTTCTAGTTGAAAAGATCATAGGATTTCAGATATATGGTTAGCATTGGCCCAAACAAAGTCCTATGTTGAGCAAAATGTCAGCCACTTGAGCAAAGAAAGCCACTCAGCAATCACATCCACAAATATACTGGAACTCGTTGTTCAAGCTGTAGACCTAGAGTCATAAACAAGCCCATGGCAAGGTATGTACCTAGTACCACCATATTCGAGCCGGCGATGAGCAGTCAAACCATAAGCCCTTCTATGGCAGGCGATTTCTATTTAAACCATAAGCCCTTCTTAGGCAGGTAAGCCACATTTACGCTATAAGCCCTTACCAGGCAAGTAGTACTCAGACATAACCATGAGCCTCTCCAGGCAAATAAGACGTATTTGAACCACAAATGCCTCTTTGGTAGGAGATTTGCGCTCCATTCGGTATCGGAGCACGAATGACGCCTCAGCCGACATTAAAACGAGTGATACACTCCAACCCAGCCACAGCTGGGGGCTTGGAGTTAAAAATATACATAATACACTCTGACTCAGCCTACGGCTGGGGGCTAGGCATTACGGACAATCCTAATACATTCCGCCCTAGGAGTCAAAAATATTCGCAACACATTCCAATCCAGCCTACGGCTGGGGGCTATGGATTAAAAATACTCACGGCATGCCTCTTCCCGGTTCGCAAGTAAGAATTTGGAGACTAAATATGCGGTCATTCATAACCTGGCCCAAAGGCTAAAAATTAACAAAATCTTAAAATTGACCATTCCAAATGACTACCTTACCAAGTCAGGTAGAACAATGTCTCCGGAAACGTTGTTCGACCATGAACAAAGCCTCCAATCAGGAATACAATTCCTAAAGGCAATGCTAGAGGTTAACAAGTTAGGTAAAACGACGTCTCCAGAAACCGTTGTTCGACCATGAATAACGCCTCCAATCAGGAATACAATTCCTAGAGGCAACGCTAGAAGTTAACAAGTCAGGTAGAACAACGTCTCCAGAAACCGTCGTTCGACCATGAACAATGCCTCCAATCAGGAATACAATTCCTAGAGGCAACGCTAAAAGTTAACAAGTCAGGTAGAGCAGCGTCTCCAGAAACCGTTGTCCGACCATGAACAACGCCTCCAATCAGGAATACAATTCCTAGAGGCAACACTAAAAGTTACCAAGTCAGGTACAAAAACGTCTCCAAAAACCATTGTTCGACCATTAACAACGCCTCCAATCAGGAATACAATTCGTAAAGGCCATACCAAGAATTAACAAATAGAATGGGACAATGCCCATATTAACTACTTATGCAAGAAATCATAGGCCCCTTCCGGTACCTTGCCATGGGAAGAACCAACAAACATGATTCTTAAAAGACTCGAGTCCTCTGAACCCTAAAGCAAATCTCAAAAGCTAAAAACATTGATCAACAAGGAAGCGTAAGAACCAATTGCCCGCTTAAAGCTGCAACAAAGAAACCATGGACGGATAAACCAAAACAATGTCCACTTAAAAGGACCTCACAGGTAACAACTATAAAATTCCTCATAACTGATAACGTTCATCAACAAATTCTTGATAGGCCGCATATCGTCAAAGCATTTGGATTTTGTACACTCCACGGCCGAATGTGAACAGGTCCCACTCACCCGTGGAGTGGGGGGCTAACTGTTGAGGATAAAAATAACCAGGTTAATATTAAAATAGGATAACGAGATAACAACGAAAATAAAATATAATTTTCTTTTCTTTTCTTTTCTCTCTCCTCTCTCCTTTGCTTCTTCCCCACACCTCTCTCTCTCTCCTGACCACTTCCTCTTTCTCACCCCTCCTCTTTTTTCTCTCTGTCTCCCTTTACCGTCCTCTACCGCCTCCCTCACCACCTCGTCAGTACCGTGCCGGTACCGCCTCCCATACCACCACGTTACCGCCTCTCTCTCTCTCCGTGTCCCCTTCTCTTTTCTCTCTTCTTTCTCTCTCCTCTCCACCACGACCCCAGTATCGCTACCGGTGGCGCCTCGCCTCGGGTACCGCCAGCCTCGCCGGTACTGTCACCTCACTTCCTCTACCGACCACTTCGCCGGTACGGACTCCAGTCACCTCGCCGGTATAGATTCCAGCCATCAAGGACCCCCTCTCCGTACACGATAAGTATTTATTATTATTTATTTTACGCTATTTACTTATTATTTGTTGTTATTATGCTTTTACTAACTTAGGCATCAGAGGGGTCTCCCGCGGGCAAACCCGTGGGTCCCTCTAACGGCCTTCTTCGTTTTGCAGGGGATATCAGGTCAAACGCTAGCAGCTGCTTTCTCAGCGAGGGCTTGAGCCCGGTCCTCATTTTAAAGAACCTAACCAAAAAAGGCCCGAAACAACATCTAATGTCCAAATGTTGCATTTGACTAACGCATTCGTCAAGTTTAACTTTCCTAACGTTCTTTTCAACTTTGAAGACATACTGGCAGCAAACTAGAGAACTCTAAGCATCTACTAGTGCTTCACATGTATTAAGACATATTAAATCACAACGAGCAAAACAGAATAGACAAGTAGCATACATACTAGTATTGATCGCAATGCAGAAGATAACAATCAATCTGAAATCAAAACTGTAAACAAGTCATATAACATACAGGATTAACTTTACTTACTTTTAGCTAACAATGAAATTTCGGAGTTCACAATCCAACACTTACATGTATGCTGTGGTGACCTAACCGAACTTCCCACAAACTCCCTATCAGCGAGGCCGAATTGAGATATCACAAAGGTGAGAACATTTCTCAATAAACATATTTAACATGCCACTCTTCCCTCAGCCTCTAAGATCATACAACAGAGCTCCTCAGTGATGCTAATCTAGACCGTAGTCAAGTGTACAATGCTACCTTGACATCTATACAAGTTCATGAAATACTCCATGTCAGCGTGGCTGCACCTATTTTTCCTGCACTTCAGTCTATCATAAGAGATCTAACCTTTTATTTGGCCAATGAATGCCCTCCTCAGGGAGTCGCGTCCACCTACTATACTATTAGACCGGTAACAGAGGCCATAAGCATTCGTTTGGAAGCTCGCTCCCATTTGATATTTTGAATCTTGTAAACCTTTTAGTTAATTTAACAAATGGACAAACCATGGAATCAACCTAGTCATTCTCTATGTGTACTATGATGACAAAACTAATCTATGAGTTACTGCCCGTCGACAAGGCCACGCCTGGTTATCAATAAGGTCAGAACTATTATCAACTAATATGCTTCCTCAACATAATTAACTCAGTGTCTCTACCTTGGCCTTTAAGACAGTATCTCAATGCTTCCTAGGAGAATACATATTATCCTAGTCAAGTGTATACCATTGCCTAGATACATGTACAAGTTGAGAATATACTCCATGGCAATATGGTCGTATCGATTTTCGCGTACCTCTATCTATTCTAGATAAGTCTAACTCTATATTTCGCGAACAATGCCCTCCTTGAGGAATAGCGCCTATCTACTTACTATTAGACTTGCAATGGAGACCGTGAGGAATCAACTCCTGAATCTCACTCCCACTTAAAATTTTAAATGGTGGATCTTTCTTTATGTTTGATTATCTCATAATTAATTATTAAAATCATATTCTCAATTTTATTTGACTATTAAATACGACCCTAATCATATTAGGTTCCTTTAAGTTTCCAAACCATGTAATCTAACCTCATTATATACATTGTGAGAATTTTCCTTTCAACTAGTGAATTTCTAACCTTATTAGACTTATTTGAGAAAATTCTCCTACTAGATGAAATCAAATATTTCATAAAGTAGCACATTTAAATGGCCTTCTAACTTTATTCACAATATACATAATATTTAACTCATTTAAATAATATTAAACATGTGAACAAAATTTAACAAATACCATGTTATCAAACTATTTTCAATCACATTACTTCAAGGCCTAACGAGGTTGGCTTAATTAATGGTACCTCTGAAAGTTTTAGAATTTTTATCACATAATATTTATTAGAATCACATTCCAATAAATTTATTAAATTATTTTTTATTTTAAATAATAATAGAAAAATGGCGGGTGACGTGAGGTCATGTCACCCATGCCCAATTGCCAAGCTTTTTTATTTTAAATAAATAACTAATTAATTAAATTTGATCTTAATCTCATTAGATTGTAATAGTTTAAATACCTAAATATCTAATCTCATTAGATATTCTTTGTGATAATGTAAGTATTTTAGCTTAACCGAACATCTATGCTCATTACATATTCAATCTAACATTGTATATATCTAAGTCATTCAGCTATTTGAATATCTAATTTCACTATATTATTAAGAACTATACTCTCACTAATTTAATTATAATTCATCCAAACTTAAACAATTTAAATTTGAAGAATAGAAATCTCGTTTTTAAACCCTTTAATAACTCAATCAAGTATAATTTCCTTTAATGAAATTCTCAATTTCTCTCTTTTGTGATTCTATTTATGATGTCTTATTGTGCTTAATATTAACCTCATGCGTATTATGACTATAATTAGTGGTAGCTCTAATACCAATTGTTGGAAAACTTTAATTTCAGACAAGATTGGCTCAATCAGGCACAGCAGAAATAATTTAAAAATTCTTTAATTTTAAACCTTAGAACCTCTATTCTAATATAAACATAACGACATAGAATGCCGAAGTATAATAAACATTGATTTAAAAGCATAAATAAATTTGCAAAAATTAAGGAAATCCTTACAAGAAAAGTAATAAGAAATACCTAGATTGTAAACCGCAATTGTTGCCCGGGAGGAATCATCAAGACCGTGAGATATTCTCTGCAATGACCCCTTGACACCCGGAGTGTGGGCTCTGATAATATTAACCAGCAGAAATTTAAAAGAGATTCCTCCTTTTTAATTTTCAAAAAAAATCATATTTTTTTAGAGAATCTTTTAGATGCTAAACTTAGTTCCCAAGGCCCATATTTATAATAGGCTATGGGATAAAAGTTTCACCAAAAATTCAATGTGAGATTTGGAAAAATAATTAAAAATGACGTTGTCTTGCCACAGTAAGAAAACATGCTTTTTTAATTGTGTTAAAAAGCCACGTGGCATGTACTAATTTGTCCACCCCTATAAGCGCGGATCAGTGATGATGGGCGGCCCAACATGCAACACGTGATGCACGCTAGTCAGCCCATACGCGGGCACAGGAATGCCCGCTTGCCCAGTCACGATACAACACGTGTGATGCTGTGATTAGCTCAAAAATATGGGCGCGAATTGCGACCCTATGCATGCCGATTTTTTTTTTTTTTTTTAATCCCACATGTATAAATTTATCTTATGAATTATATTTAGTAAAATAAATTTATTTATCTCATTAATTATGTTTAGGAAAATTAATTTATTCAACTCATTACAAATAATTCATCTCATTAACTCAACTCATTACAAATAATTCATCTCATTAACTAAATTAAAATATTTTCAACCAGTGTACATTCAAAGGCTTGCAGGGGGACCTTAGAGAAAACTTAATTCTAGCTTTAAATGGGTCAAATCTAATTATCAGCCCGTGATAACATTGATTACTGTTTAGTAATATTTAATTCCCTTAAATAAATATTACTACACTCTAGATTTAAACATATTTATTCAATAATTTCCAAATGACTTTCTTTGTGACAATCAACCCCTATGTTGGTTATCCATGAGAAAAAATAGCTTTAACTATTATTGTTCTCACATTTTTCACCGTAGTTCCCGACTCGCCCTTCTTGAACAATTCAGTAATATGGAAAACAATTTCTGTACTAATTCCAATTGTCAAACATATAAAATATTTTGGACAAAGATTCTCGAATATGTTTGCATGCTTGCGAATCAACTAAGGGGACATCTTTATCTCGTAAGAGACTGTAGATTCCACGTAAATATCAGTTCCCACTACACTTCATGCAGTTACCCAATGCATGTAAGATTTAAGTCAATGCATTGTCACTAATCCTTTTAATGCATCAAAGCAACGAACAATCCATACATGAGTTCAGACTATTTCCTGGATTTAGAGTTATCGTCTCACTGAATTAATTATTTGTGATAGTAGTTAAGAAACATATAATTCAGTTGGTCCTGCTCAGTGTTCCAATCTTATTGACAACACCAATATAATACCTTTGGATCCTATCCACATGACCAAGACAAGTCATCTAAAGTATCATATTATAGTCTTATCAGACAAGCTGTCCAAACTTATTACTGACTACTAACATACTTTGACACATATCACTAATTTGATTTAAGCCTATCTATGGTTTAATCTCATTGACCACTAACACCAAACTTGACATGTTATCTTAAAATACGTCCATCTCATGGAACATTTTGGAAAACAATCCCACACATATTCGACTCATAAAACATAATTAGACAATGACCAAATAAAATATTTTTATTTATTTAATATTTAAAACTAACTCATTGGGTATTTTCGGGGTGCCAATTCCAACATGTTCTCTGTTGCTAATCTGCTCCCTGCTTCTTTGCTATTCTTTAAACCAAGCAATGCTGGCTCAAATCTCTTATAGTGTCTCTGCAACCATCCCTCGGGCTGATAGCCATATTGAGTAGTTGGCACGTATGGTTCAATCAGACGTTTTGATGGTCCTTGATAAGCTTTAGAGCTCTATTGATCTTGGTGACATCAAGGAGGATTTTTCTTAGATGTTAGAGAATTATCCTTCTTCAATCTATGAGTCCTGTGCCCCAGGGCCCATTTTTGACCCTTATTACAATGTCCCTAGCTTTGAGGGCATGTTTAAAGACACTGATGAATCTCCTTTGCTCTGTATAGCTTCTACAGGTCAATCTCGGGGTGGAAGGCACATTTGCAAAGAAGAGGCCCCCATCAAAGGATGGACATTCCTGACTAAGTGGTATGTCAAATGGGTGGACTAAATGATCCTTGCTTATGGAGAGAAATAGAAGAATCTCCACATTTATGAGGCTCTCGGACTCTCCGAGATTGCTCTCAAGTACGATTACCCCATTATGACAACACTCGACTGCTGTTGCAACATCTATTATGCTTTTCTCCTCCATGAGGGCTTTCTTGGTATCACCTTAGAGGACATAGTGGCTCTAACAAGTCTTTCTTTAAGATGAGAGAAGCTGCCCCTTGACTCTTTCATTTAAAGTGAGGCTAAAGACTTTGCCTCTTCTTTCTCTATGATTGACCTGCCCAGCGGTTATGACTCTTTTGTCAAAGCTTTTGTCACAAAGAAACATAACTTTGGATGAGGGCACAAAGAAAAAGAGGTCTTCTTTTACTTATTTTGGTTGAATAAGTTCTTTTTTTGCTAAATCCTCCAACTTTGTACTTAAGCCCCTTAAGAGGAACAACAATTGATATGGCCTTTAGCATTGATTCACTGGCTCTATGACCTTTGTTTTTGGCCTAATTGGATGGATGTCTTAGGGACATCATAATCAAAAACTATGTTATCTAGGTAGGAGAAACCTTATGGCTAGTCCAACTTTGAGCCCAAACATACTTGCCTAAGCTCTGCCACAAACTCCCCTTTATCTCCACAAATGAGGGGCTCACCTGTTACAAAGAGCAATTTGTTCAATGTGAGATCCTTTTACCCCTAGGATGGTCTTTAGACCAATGCCTTGAGAGACTCATGCCTTCTCAAGGTAGGATAGGGATTCAATGGGCTCCCTTAAGAGAAAGGAAAATTGGTCATCTATTGCTCAAGAAACTGGACCTTCATTATGATATCTCTGTAGATACCAACTCTCAAACTGGCAAGCAATGTGCTCTCAGGATCTCTTCTTTTATCACCAGACTTGTCCTAGTGTAGAGACGTATAGGCCTGGTTTTTTTTCCAAGCAATTTGAAATGGTCAAGGACATCCCTTTTCCAAGTCTGAGCACTAAGAATCTATGATGGGATAAAAGGATCTCTATTCAACTCTCCTAATACTAAGAGCTTTGTGAGTCCAACAAAGAGGTCAAGTCACTCTATGGGTAGCTTGTTGCCAGCAGGTATTCCCCATGTGTCACACCTCATTTTATAGCTTGGTTCCAAGCCTATTGGTCCTTCTTAGAGTACAAAAGTAGTATTTCAAGCCTTCACTTGAGCTTACAGGTCCTAGCTTAAGAGGAGCTCAGGTAGCCATCATAAGGTTGACCCTGAAGAAGGCATTGCCAGGTGACCAACCATCTTTGAAGTAGACTTCGGTCTTATCCCTCATATGGCTTGAACAAATATTGACCCTTGCTCTTTTCTTAAAGCCACAACTGCTCTAGAAAGTCCTCAAAGTACTAGGATCTTTGCCATAATGTTACTATAGGAATCTCCTCCAGGAGCCTCTCCACCAGCCCTTGAAGTTGGTGGTCAAAGAAAAGAAAGAAGATAGACACTCCATATGCTCTCCCATCCAAAGCCATTCAGGCAGGAAAGGAAGAAGAAGAACAAGATCATGAAGAAGAAGAAGAAGTATCCATCTCACAGCTAGTGAGAAAGAGAAGAGCCAGGCTTCCTCAATAAGAGATATTGGCCTTTCCTAGTTGGTTTTCTTTCATTCATATTTTGCCAAAAACTATTTCTAACTTGGCTTTGCATAACCACATGATGGAACAACCTCACTTATTATTGAAATTCCAGATTCTCCACCACAACAACCTATGCCAAAGGCCCCTCAGGAAACTGAATCACTGAGCTCAAGCACTAAGGAAGGAGGTATTGCTACTTCAGCCCAGGAGCCACTTATAAGTGAATCACCTAGAGAGGCTTCACTCCCTATCCCTTTGAACCACGGTCTTGTGCAGACTCCATTCCTTCTCCTAGGAGTATCCTTTATAATCATTGAAGAGATTTATGTAGGGATGATCTCTTTCTTTGTCTCATGAACCCTTGATGTCCGAACCATCAATTAGTTCTAACATACAAGCATTGTGTTTTAAGAAGTCCCCCTTGAGGAAGACAATCAAGTAGCTCAAGTGCCAGCAAAGCCTCCTTATGTCCTCCCAATTGAAGTATCAAACGTAAAAATTAGTCCTTTCTTACTTTGGTTTATCTCTAATGTTGTCCCTTTCAGTCTGCAACGGTTCTGAAAGTGTTGCATAAGCTAAATTTATGCAATAGTTTTGCAACAGTTCTAAAACCGTTGCATAAGGACGTCTATGGTAACAGTTTTTGTAACAAAAAAGTAACCGTTGAACATAATTACATACGACACGGTTTTCTGCAACGATTTTTTAAATGACACTTATTGCAACGATTTTCTAAGTTAGATGCTCTTTTTTTTTTTTTTTTAAATTTGTTTTGTAAAATGTTTTTGGTTCTCTATTCTATTTGAACCACTATCTCCTTAACTTGTACTTTAATTGAAGTTCGATTGGGCACAAAATAATACGTATGTAACTAATAAATGAGTATGAGTAGAGTGATTTAATACTCGACTCATTTGGTACCTGATGGATAACTAGATTTGATACTTATTTAGGACAACTGGTTAAAACAAATAGTAAAAATCGCCGTCAATTGTAGGGCAATTTTGACGGAAAATATAAGTTGTTAGGAATTAATTATGAAATTGTGCATTATTATGACAATATTTATTGTCCGTCATTAGTTATGAGATTTTACCTCTCACAAAATACATGCAGAGGAGCAATAGAGCGGGTAAATGAAATTTTAGTAGTATACTGCCAAATTTATAAAATTTTCCTGCCAAAATTTCCAATAACAAAAAAAATTTTCAAAAGAAAATGTTAAAAGCAATTAAGTAAAATACTCAAAAGAAAATGTTAAAAGAAAACTTAAAACTCCCCTTCCCTGCATTTCATTTTCACAAGTCACATCCCTGTTTGCACGCTCTGCTCCCCCTCATCGCTGTGCTCAATTTTCGTGCTGTGCTTCTCCTCGTTGCTATGCTCCATTTTCGTGCTCTGCTCCTTCTCGTCACTGTGGCCCATTTTTGTTGCACTCACTTTTTTGTTCTACATTTTTAAGGTAAATGACATAATATCTTCACCATTTTCAAGTGTTGCGGTTCAAGTTCGTTTGAGCATGATCCGATTTCATGTGTATTTTCGTGGAAAATAATTTAAAATTGACATGAATATCTTCCCCATTTTCGTGTGTTGCGGCTTAAGTTCATTTAAGTTTGCCCTAATTTGATTTTGTGTGTATTTTTGTGGTAAATAACCTAAAATTGACATGAATAGCTTTGTAATTTTCGTGTGTTGTGGTTTAAGTTCATTTGAGTTTGCCCTAATTTGATTTCGTGCATATTTTCATGGTAAATAACTTAAAATGGGCATAAATAGCTTCTCCGTTTTTGTGTGTTGCAGCTTAAGTTCATTTGAGTTTGCCATAGTTTGATTTCGTGTGTATTTTCATGGTAAATAGCCCGAAATTGACATGAATAGATTTGTAATTTTCGTGTGTTGCGGCTTAAGTTCATTTGAGTTTGCCCTAATTTGATTTTGTGCATATTTTCATGGTAAATAACTTAAAATGGGCATAAATAGCTTCTCCATTTTTGTGTGTTGCGGCTTAAGTTAATTTGAGTTTGCCCTAATTTGATTTCGTGTGTATTTTCATGGTAAACAACCTAGGATTGACATGAATAGCTTTGTAATTTTCGTGTGTTGCGGTTTAAGTTCATTTGAGTTTGCCCTATTTTGATTTCGTACATATTTTCATGGTATATAACTTAAAATGGACATAAATAGCTTCTCCATTTTTGTGTGTTGCTATTTAATTTCATTTGAGTTTGCCTTAATTTGGTTTCGTGCATATTTTCATGGTAAATAACTTAAAATGAACATAAATAGCTTCTCCATTTTTGTGGGTTGCAGCTTATGTTCATTTAAGTTTGTCCTAATTTGATTTTGTGCATATTTTCATGGTAAACAATTTAAACTGGACATAAATAGCTTCTCAATTTTCGTGTGTTGCGGCTCAAGTTCATTTGAGTTTGCTCTAATTTGATTTTGGGCATATTTTTGTAGCAATTGTTTTTGTGTATTGCTCTTGTTTTGTCATTTTCACCACATAATCTACGTAGGTATTTTTAATGAATTTTCTCATCATTATTACAAATCATATATTATAAGACACACGTTCCCAGGGCAGCCAACCACTATAAGCAACTTAATTCACTTCAAGGTTATACATTGTTTTGAATCATGCGAAATATAAATATATCTTTAAGGATTGTGTTCAAGAAAATTGTAAGGAAAGTTTATAGCGTCCTTATGCTTGCGTGTCTGTTGTTATTTCTATTTTGTTGTTGTTTATATGTCTGATACTACTTTATTTGACTTGAATCTTATAAATATTGTTGCGTTTTTGCTTTTTAGAGTTTGGAGTCATTCAAAAAAAAAATTCTATTGTACTAGTTGTTTACAATTAATGAATACCTTAAGGCTTTGAAATGATAACTTTCCTAATTCTACAAGGGAAGTTATTTTCCACCTTTCAAGAGCAAAACCTTTTCCCTTGGAAATTATTTTCTGTGAGTTATAATTGAGCACTATTAGAAATTTTGGTGTGTACTATTCTCATAATTGTATTGTTATGCTGTTTTCCATGAATATAGGCATAGTTGCACAGTGTAAATTTGGTTTTTTCTTTTTTTTTTCTTCCAATAGCCGTTGTTAATTTTTGCTATTCTAATTTATAAGGATAATTAATCTTGTTAATTATTACCCAAAATAAGGTTCATAATCTATTAATGGTCATGGTAAGCTTTTGCAAAATTTTTGTTACATGGTAAAAAACTTCACTCTTAGTGATTTGTGGTTGAATTTACCATTTAGGCAAATAATTTACGACGACATGAGAATTTCATTTCTTGACCATATGGATGAAGTAATATTTGTTATGTTTGTTTTCATGTGGGCTAACCACCCTAGAGGAGTTTTCCTTGATTATCAAATGAGAGCTTGCTTTAGGTGATGGAATATCCAGGCAGCTCAGGTATAATAGATTAAAAGAACATATTTTCACTATATATTTATTGTAATTGTATATATGACATATTTTCTCATATGTGTTTTATAGAATGTGGCTGCAATCAACAACCCTAATTCGCTTAGGCTAAAATATAGGCACACAGTTGGGAGAAAAAGCTTCACACGTATAAGTCATGGATTGGTAAAAGAGCTCTCTAACTGTTATATCCATCTTTAGGCACTTTTAGAGTTACAAAAGACCAAGATTTTATCTAAACTTCTTACTTTGGTGCCATTTGTAGCAACAAGTTAATCCAAATAAGCAACCTCCTTCACTAGCAAAAATGTCCGTCCTAACGTGCAAAAGAAGACCCTGTAAAGAATACAAAGATGATGCAGAGAGCACCGTCGCTAAAATTGTAAGTTGATGTATTAATAAGCTAACGACTAATGTCTTACTTTGTTTGACTCTTCATTTATTTGTATACTTATGTAGGGTGAAGTTCAATCACAATAGGACAAGATTAATGTGAAGGATGGTGCAAACGCCAAGAATAGGGACGCCTTCGTTGAGGTTATGCTGATGAACATCTCCATTGACTGCATCTTTATGGGAGGGGTGTCTGTCAAAAGGATGTGAAAGGAAAGGCAAAAGTGGGTGACATACAAGTTCCATCTAGCATTATGGATGCTATGAAAGCAGAACTCAAAGCTGATGTTACAAACGAAGTTTTGAAGGAACTTATATCAAAACTTGGAGCCATTGTCTCAGGCTTAAGTAATCTTGGACTTGAGGTGCTACAAGAATTAGTTGAGTCACTTGGCGATGTTGGTACTGCTCCTAATCAAAATGGTGCTTCTTCTTCTGGTGCCAGAAATTCTCGACAAAATTAGGTGTGCTTCTTTAATATATGATTCTGCTTCTCCCCCTCTTAGGGTCATGTGGCTTCAAATTTTGTGATATTTTTGATGGAATGTGCTTTCGGTTTTAGGAATTATGTTGATCAACTGAGAAAATCGGTTTGGTACTTCAACATTTTATGAAATTTGTTTGGGTATTGTTGTCTTCTATATATATTTAGGCTAGAGAACATTATAGAAGTATGTGCTTTAATTAGAGACTCGAGACCACGTGATAAATGAAATACAATATGACTTATGTTTGGGTAGTGTGGTCTACTTTAGGTAATTAAGCTAGAGAATGTGTGCTTCAATTTGTTCAGTTCATATATTTGTTTAGTATTGGTGTCTACTATATATATTTAGGCTAGAGAACATTTGAGAAATGTGTGCTTCAATTAGAGATTAGAGACCCCGTAATAAATGAAATATAATATGACTTATGTTTGTGTATTGTGGTCTACTTTATGTATTTAGGTTAGAGAATGTGTGAGAAATATGTGCTTCAATTTGTTCGGGTCATATATTTGTTTAGTAGTGTAGTCTACTTTATACATTAAAGCTAGAGAATGTGTGAGAAGTGTGTGTTCCAAATAGAGATTAGAGACCGCATGAGATATAATATGACTTATGTTCACGTTGCTTAAGTTTTTTTTTTTTTTTTTTTTTTTAGAGTTTCTTGGTTTTTTGAAAAGTCGCTTGAGATTTATTGCTATGATGTTCTTAAGCTTAATTATTCGATCATCCATGGATGATTTAGTGCCCTCTTTGTAGCATCATTTTCCGAGTTCCTGTATAGTTACTATTCAGGTTTTAGTAAACTCTTTGAGACTCTTTAATATGGTGCATACATTTGCCGATTACAATTGAATTTTATATGACATTATGTTTTGCCTTGGTGGATAATCGTGTCTTTTAAATTGGGTTTTATAGTGGACTTTATTGGTGAATATTTTCTTGTTGTCAATATAAAGATAGAATGTATCATTTACTAAATGTTGCTCTTAACTTTGTGCGCATGATTTAATGTTTTTTCATGGCAGGTAGATGATGATGATGTTGAAGGTCATAATGAATACGATGTTGATGATGTTTTCTGATTATTGTGTAGCTAACCTCAAAAATTAGGTTGTGCATACTTTTGTAAGTAACAACAGAGTGTGTTAGGCTATTTTGTCCTTTGGTAGGTTGTTGTGCCAAACTAATTGGGCTTTATGTTAGACTTAATGGATGTTATTTTGTTGACAATTGGTAGTAGTAATTTTGTTGTCAATGGATGAAGTTGGATATTTTGTTGACAATTGGTACTAGATTTCCCAAACTGTTATGTTTAATAGTAAAAAAGCATTGCCATAGGGAAAAAAAAAGTTATAAAAGGTATCCAAAACCGTTGTAGTTTATGAAAAAACTGTTGCAATAAACAAAACTAAACATAACAATTGTTTCCATTATAGAAAAAACGGCTACAACAAGTACCTAAAAACCGATGTTATTTCATAAAAAACCGTTGGTATAGGCATTTCTATGAAAAAAATAGATCGTTGCCTTAAATAAATATAACTACTGTCATATGGAAGCAAAAAATCGTTGCTATTGATAGCACTATTGTAACGGTTTATAATTCATTGTTGTTGTCCTAAAAACCATTGTTATAGGCTACGACAAAGGCCGCGCATTAAATAGTTCAGAAACCGTTGCCACATACCTACAATAACGGTTTTTAGTCTACAGCAACAATTTCTAACTATTGCCGTAGCCCTATGTTACAAACCGGGAATTACGAGGCTGGAGTTCAAATTGGCATTTGGAGGGAAAATCTGTTAGCAATTGAAAATCTGTTAAATTTTGTTTACTGCTGGTGTTCTGCTCCTGCTTTACTGCTGGCTGCGGCTGCGTTGCTACACTGCAGCTGTTATATGCTGTTATTTTGTGTTTGGCGCCAATAATAATGTTTTGAACATTAGTTAGTTAAGCTTGCATTCTAGATTTTTCTAAGGTTTGTCTAGGTTCATTGCAATAGATTGTTATAAATAAGATGGGAATGTATGTTCAAAAACCATTCAATCAAAAGTATCAACACAAGTCTCATTTGAGATTAATATTCCCTCTCTCATCTAACTCTCTCTATTTTCTCATCTCCTTTCCCTTCTTTCTCTCATCTAAACTCTAAACTCTACTTTCTCATCTTAATTTCAATTCTTTCTCATCTCGTATTCTCAATCTATCCGCATTTTATATTAGTTTAAGTTCGTGGTTCAAGCCCGAGAGTAACAATTGGTATCAGAGTCTCGATTCGATTGAGTGCGCAATCAAAAAAAAAATTTTTTTTTTCAGGAGATCAGAATTCAGTGCAGAAAGCAAATCAAAAAACAACTCAGGTTTTGCTATTCTTGATCGGGAAAATCAGTTAATGAAATTGTAGTGAAGATTGTCATTGTGTTCGGTCAAGTGCAGTGCAGTTCAAACAATCAGATCTGAACTTTGTTCTGCAATTGCTTCTAATCTTCTTCCTCGGCTTCAAGAGACCTCAAGTTCAAACTCAAATAGCTGGTGTTAGCCTTCAAAATCTAATTCAGACGCTGTAATGCACAATCGGCATGCCGATCGGCAAGTTCGGCATGGAGAGTCTGCTGTATTTGTTATCGTTTGCTAAGCAGATACTTGTTATTAAATCAGAACAGCTATAAGACGATTCAATCAAGATCGATTCAGATCTTGATCCTGAACAATCCAGATCAGTTCAATCGTGTTGTGCAGATCTCAATTCAACCGAGCTTTTGATCTGAACAATTCAGCTCAGTTCATTTGTTCTGCAGCCGATCAGACCAGGTTTGAAGAATCAACTCAAGATTAATACTCGACAATGTCAAGCGTAGTTACCACGTGACCTGGAGCTGCCAAATCAAGTGTACAGCCGACATATGCAGAGATTGCTGTTGGAGGTGCGGCGAATGACCAAAATTTTGTGACTCAAGAGCATCTGAACGCACATTTGGACACATTGATCACTCGGTTGCAACAGTCACAGCTAGCTATGGAGGAACGATTGCATAAAAGATTGCAAGATCAGGATTAGAGGTTTAATGAGAGATTTGGCTTGCAATTCGAACGTGTTGATGAGAATAATGAAGATCAATTAAGTCAGCAAAAGCAACAAGTTGAGGAAAAGATTGACAATCAAATTAATCAACAATCAAAGGAGTTTGATGAAAAAATTCAAGATCAAGTGGATGATCGTTTTGCTGTGATGCAGAATCTGGTGCAAAAACAGAATGTAGATGCAGGAGTTGGTGGCCTATTGCTTGCAAGTCGACCTCAAGTTCATCCACAACCATCTCAAGTTAGACTTCACAATCATGTTCCTGAAATTGAAAGAACTGTCAGTCCACATGAACGATCCTCTGATCAAGAGCAAATTCGATGTATCGGGCTGAGTAGTGTTCATGCAGGACATCAATATCATCTCCCTGCTCCAATACTCCCACGACCTATTTGTTTGAAAGCAGAGTACTTGGTAAGGCCACCAAACCAGGTTCCAGTAGCTGAATTGCACTTTTGGCATGCCGATTGGCAAGTTTGGCATGATATATTTCCTTTTTTGAGTGGAATTTTGATTAATCCAAACACAAACATGGGTGCAAAACCTCCTCCTGACCAGGGAGAAGATATTTGTAGACTTGACCTAGCTGATGGGAATCAACGACTTATTTTCATCAATACAATTCCGCAGCGAGTTATGGCTGTAGATAGGCTGTGTTGGTTTGGGCTGTGCAGACCACCTGAGTAGAATTTCCTAAATTATATGCAAGCATTGGCAACAAAGACCTTGGGCTGGAATCATTTCACAAGCTGCATCAACATGGGATTCTTCAGCTGCGTATCAGATCTCGTGTATACATGTTCCCTGCAGGTGCAAAAAGTTGCAAGGCAATTCAGCTCAATCAAGCCTTCTTCTATAGCAACAAGTGATCTTCGAATTCTCGACTCTCTTCCATTCTTGAGGACAAGAATGTTTTCAAGGGGAAGGGAATGTTACAAACCGGGAATTACGAGGCTGGAGTTCAAATTGGCATTTGGCGGGAAAATCTGTTAGCAATTGAAAATCTGTTGAATTCTGTTTACTGCTAGTGTTCTGCTCCTGTTCTGTTGCTGGCTGCTGTTGCGTTGCTACACTGCTACTGTAATATGCTGTTATTTTGTGTTTGGCGCCAATAATACTGTTTTGAACATTAGTTAGTTAAGCTTGCATTCTAGATTGTTCTAAGGTTTATCTAGGTTCATTGCAATAGATTGTTATAAATAAGATGGGAATGTATGTTCAAAAACCTTTCAATCAAAAGTATCAACACAAGTCTCATTTGAGATTAATATTCTCTCTCTCATCTAACTCTCTCTATTTTCTCATCTCCTTTCCCTTCTTTCTCTCATCTAAACTCTAAACTCTACTTTCTCATCTTAATTTCAATTCTTTCTCATCTCATATTCTCAATCTATCCGCATTTTATATTAGTTTACATTTGTGGTTCAAGCCCAAGCGTAACACCCTATTATGTAGTAGTGAAGGGAAATGGCACACCTCCCTGTCCACTCTATAGCTGACAATTTCATCTACCAAGGAGCTATCTCCCTAGTGAAGGCCTTGAAGGAAGATCCCAAGGTGGCTCCAGCCATTTCTAGAGAGCTTAAGGCATTGGAGAAGGTGTTTACCATAGTAAATTAGGAGGTCCCATCTCTTGTTCAGAAGAAGTGGCATTGCCAAGACTCTATGAGGGACATGGGGCATTCAACTAGCCTAGAAGGCTTACAGCTTCTCTTTGAAGAAATTCCAAGCAGCTAAGGAAGTCCAAAGTAAGCAGGCTTACGACATCAGAGGCTTAGAGGATGAAATCCACCACCTAGAAGAGAAGTTGTGTCAGCTCCAGAAGCAATTGTCTTTTCTCAAGCAGCAACACACTTCTCAGGGCCTGAGGGTTGGAGAGCTCAAGCAAGCCACCATAGAGGCTCAAAGAACCAATTAAGCCCTTCAAGAAGAGGCACGCTCCTTAGACCAGTAGTTGAACTAAGCTACTAGACAATTTCCAGCTATAGAGGAATCCTTAGTTAGAATTGGGACTCAACTCTTTTGATGCTTCTAAAGACGTTTTTGGCCATACAAGTAACTTATACTATTTTTGTATAAGCCATGTACTCCTCAATATTATCAATGAAATATGTATTTTGTTTAATACGTCTCTCGGTTTGGCAGTTCCCTTTGTTTTTTTTTTTTAACTCAAGGACCATTGAGTTGATCCTCAAGACACTGATACTGAAATTGAGCCTATAATTCAAGGAGTCTAAATTTATAGACTTCCTTATTAGAATACCAAATTGATGACATATATTTCTTAAGGTACCTTCCATTAATGTTTCTTCGGTGAGTTCTACCATCTAGGTCTTGGAGTAAGTAAGCGTTTCCTCCAAATAGCTTTATGACCACCCTCCGCTCCCCCGGCCCAAAAAAAAACTTTGAGGACCATTTCCCAAAGACAATATTTCTTGCCAATGGGCAGAACTACTTTCCAGACTAAGTCACCCAAGTCAAAGGACCTTGGTTTAACCTTTTTGTTATAAGCTTGAGCCACTCTCTTCTTTTATTCTGCTAGTTTATGAAGGGCGTCAAGCCCAACTTGGTCCAAGCTAGTTAGCTCGTCCACCATAGCTTGCTCATACTTAAGTTCAGAAAACCTCCCTTGATGAACCAGTCTAATAAACTGAACTATGACTTCCGTTGGGAGAGTATCATCACAGCCATACATTAAATAGAAGGGGGTTGTCCCAATTACATCATGTTTGGACATTGTATAAGTCCAAAGGGCATTAAGTAGCAGCTCATGCCACTTTCTAGGATTATCCACAGTCATTTTCTCAATATTGGCCTTTAGAATCTTATCAGTAGTCTCTACTTGGCCACTAGCTTGAGTGTAATATGGGGTTTAGTTCAAGATTTCAATGTTGAAACTCTTAGCAAACTCCTTAACCTCAGCTCCATTAAACACCTTAGCTTGGTCCTATTTACCCCTATAACAAAAGAGCTGGGGCAGCACTGTTTTGGGAAAAGGGCCACATTCTTGTCAAGTGAGGTCCTCCTCGAGGAGAATCAAACATTTAGGTGCTGAGATAACAGCGTCTCGAGCCCATCATCTTGAGAAGTTTATCTTTCTAAAAAGGGTATCGGCAACTCCAGGCTCAAGATGGCTGAAGGGTAAAGGGAGCTTGAACTCAAGGGACTACCAGGAAGGCTGCAACATAGGGGGTTTCTAACCTCGAGACTTTTACTTGGAGTGCAATCTTAGATGTGTTGGCACCAAGCTTAATCCAAGAGAACGTGGAGCATCTAGAAGAGTCTTCAACTGAAAATGCGAGCATGGGCTTCAAGGAATACGCTCGAATACAAAATTAAGGGCATGTTCAATGAGCATTCAGGAGCTAAAGGGGTTTGGTGGCCTGACGTGGGGAGAAAGTGATGCAGAAATAAGAAGTAGTTGTTGTTTAGTTTTTCTATAACTAAATGACTCTGTTGTAGTCCAAAAAAAGGACGTACACTCATACAAAACTTTTTCAAGTTTTCTTTACAACGCACTTATCCTTTTTACCTAGAAGTAGCGTAACTTAACCAAGTCTAGAGTAGCATTGATCTTGTTGTATTTGCTTCTTCAGTAATATAATGCTTCGGGCTTCAGGTATGAACTCTCTATCTTAATCTGTTCCCAAATTCCACTGGTTAAGAAGTGAGGCTTTAGTTTAGGTCATTGATAGCCAAGGCTTACCTTGAATGTGTTGGTCTTAACACTACTGTCACTGCATAATAAGTTAGGTGAACTTAGGTTTGCGCCATTGTTTAGGGCTTTGATGGCCAAGGCATGACCTTGATTGCATTTGTCCTAATCTAGTGACCTAAATGCGGTTTGCTCCATCTAAATATTGTCAAACCTAAACTCATTCGAGTTATTATAATTTAAGAGTGCCAAGCTCAAAAACCTGATTGAATCGGGCTTGTAAGTGGAATATTAAGCTCTTGGGTTTGTCTGTACCCTAATTCCTGACTTTTAAGTGTACAAGAAAAGGTGTCTGTGCGCCCTGCTCCGTCACTGTAACTGCCACTTGAGTTAAATCTATATCCCTTTAATTTTTTGTCAAAAAAATATAAAAATCCATAAAAAAAATTAATCAAAAACAAGTCTTCTTAATTGAAGCATAAGTAGAACCCATAGAATAACCGAAGTCAAATACACCAAAATACCACAACCATTTTTCCCAAAATGGTTAGTAGTTGAGTTCAACGACGTGCGGTCCTACATTTGTATTTATGGCGACCACAAATCACTTCATAACAAACAGGTCTATAGTAATGGTTTTTGGGATTCCAAACCTACATAGCATATACTCTTTGATAAAATCAATCACGACTTATTGATTGATATTCCTATATGGTTTCGCCTCCACCCACTTTGTGAAGTAATATGTGGCCACAAGTATGTAAGGGTGGTGCTTGCTAGAGGGAGGGTTAATCTCTCCTATGATATCAATTACCTATCCTCGAAAGGGCCATAGTTTGACAATAGCATGCATCTCACTTGCAGGGACTCTTGGTACATGACCATGTCTTTGGCAATGCTCTACATCCTTTGGCATACTTAATACAGTCATCCATCATTGATGGCAAGTAATAGCCATAATGTCTGATGAGCCAATGCATCTTATTACAAACTAAATGAGATCCACAGATACCCTGATGGGCTCCTACCATTAGTAGCATTACTTCGCCTAAGTTCAAACACTTGAGAAGCACTCCACTAGCATTCACTCTCCATATTCATCGTCAATGGAATCTATGAGTTCGCATTTTCATATTTCTGTCATTGACATAGTCCCTAGGGTTTTTGAATTAAGGGTTTCCACCAATCCTCAAGCTGACTTATGACAGATTGTTGTGCCTCAAAGCAATCCAAGTGTTCACTTGTGATTGCTCTCAGAACTAAAGGACTAAGTGAATTCAATGTCATGGTCTAAAACCTTAGTCTTAATGACCATAGACCCTTTGTACCATGTCTTGGGTAACTTATGCATTGAAGCTAACCTAGCGGTAACTGGACACGATCAGATTACTTAATAGCTCTTGCACCATTGAGATATACCTATTCAAGGTATTACTTAGACACTGAAATACCCCTTTGACTTGGCAAATGACCAACTATGAATCCCCTTTTGTGATAACATTAGGGACTTGCATTTCCAGAGTCTGTAGGCCTATGATCAATGTCTCATACTTTGTAATATTGTTGGAGCACTTGCCAACTAAGGTGACAGCTAACTTGGTGATAATCCCAACAGGGGATTCAACCACAATTCCAACTCCAGTGCTTGAATTGGTCCTTGATCCATCAAAATATAACTTCCAAGAGACCATCTCTACCACTCGAAGCTAGTCTGGCTCATAGTCTAAGCTGGTGTGAATGTTTGGATGGTCTGGTAAACATTCTGCTAAACTTGGCCTTTGACTGACTTTTATGACACATATTCCAAGTCAAACTTAAGTAGAACAATACTCCACTTGTTCAATCTTTCTCTCATAAGAGGTGTATCCAAGATGTACTTAAGGACATCTGTCTAAGCAACCATGTATATGGAAACTTCAAAGAAGTAATGTCATAATTTTACAGATGCACAAAACAAAGATAAGCACAATGTCTCAATAATGGAGCATTTTATTTCACAGATTCGAATAATAGCTTAGGTAAAACACAGATTGTCCAACCCCTTGCTCATTGTCTTGTACAAGCAAACAAGCAATTGATTCATCAGAAGCAAAGATATAAATATCCAGCAGTTTGCCATACTTCGATGGAATCAACACCGATGTCCTGATCAAGTTTTCCTTGTTCGCTGCAAAAGCTACTTGATGTGGCTCCTCCCACTTGAAGTCTATCTCGGACTTGAGTCTCCGCAGTGGAGAGAAGACTTCGGTCTTTCCTGGCAGTCCTCATGAATTTGGCCCTCAAGAGTATCTCAATCCCGTCTTTGAATAAATCTATTACTTCTTGGGACATCCTTCTCTACGCCTAAATTATGGGCCTCGAGCTTGGCATGATAGGAATCATATTCTGAATCACTTATTTGTCTAGGTAAGGCATTTCATGATGTTCCCAAGCGAAGCAGTCCTTAAACTCGAAAGCAAGGTCAAATACTGCTTCCCCTACTCTTCAGAAAATAGAACACTCAGATAGGTAGGTCTTGGGTCCTCTGTTACACCCAATTTAACCTAAAGGAGGGGGTTTCAACTTCGACCTTAAACCCTTCATCTTAGCTAGTGCTACTCTTAAGTCAGATAGCTCCATCTCTTTCTCTTGTATCACTTGGACCTTGAGGCCATTTTTAACAAATGGCTACTTAGCTTATAATTGATCCTCAGCACGCCCAGCCACCAACTTTGTTATGGCTGAGGAAACGATGCTCTAAGCCATTAATGGGAGGTCCTAGCTCCTCTTCATAAGGATTCCAGTGTGCCTTGAAGGTCCTCTTCATCTAGAATGGCTCTAATGCATCCCTAGAAGTCAGAGTCTTCTGACTCCGTATCCACTTAATCAACCTCAACTTCGGTAAGCGGGCTGTCAAGGATGGCTATCATTTCCTAATGTTGGGTAGACTAAAAAGTGGTCCCTTTGACATCCACTGGTGCCACACCGTCTTTGTAGAACTTTGCCTCAACATAATTAGAGCAAGCTATGAATGGCTTACTTTTTACCATAACAACCTCATATTTATCATGGCTCCAAAAGATTAACAACTAGTGAAGTGAAGAAGGGATATAGTAATTGGCATGTAGCGAATTTCTCCCAATCAAAGCATTATAGCTTGAGCAAGTATCCACTACGAAAAAAGTTGTCAGCTTGCTTAAGCTGCCAACTATTAACCCAATCGAGATGACCCATTCAAAATTAGTGGTGGCTCCGACAAAGCCACAGATTGCCACATCTGAGTTATCAAGTCATCTCTAGATTTACCAATGACCCCCAACATAAATGAAGGCAAGGCGTTGATGGCAGTGGTATTATCCACCAAGACTCTATTCACTAGAATGCCATCAAAATTGGCCTTGATGTATAGAGGCTTGATGTGTTAATCGGAGGTAGGCCCATCAAAATCATCTTCATTATGTCAGGAGTGTCATCAGTTCACTTAGATGTTGAAGTTTTAACTTTAAAAGACAAAGGATCATGATTACCTTTGGTAGCTGCCACTTTAGCTACAAGTTGCACCTGGGGATCTTCGTTTGATGCTATCAAATCTCCCTCGATGCCATCCTGAGCATTAGTTGCCATAAACTCCAAGGGAAGGAGTAGGGTAATTCTAACATCAACCTTCTTAGGGAGTGATCCAAACTGTATTTGGACCCCTTAGTTTGTCGCTTTCTTAGGACTACCATCAGTTAGCATACCCTAATCTTAATCTTGAGGACCGCCATTAGTTAGCATATCATGGTCTAGAGGTTGGTCCTTCGACTCAACCTCTGGAGTATGAGATTCCTCCATAGGTTGGGTGAAATCTTCTCCAAGGAAGTCGTTCTCTATGTCAGACCATGTTGGCTTAACATGGTCTGGAGGTTCCACGAAATTGATGCTGAGGGGACTGTACTCCTCCTCATCATTCGATCCTCTTCAAGCCGACAAATTCATGGCAAGCTAATCCCACCAAGACTCTTTGCCTTTAAAATATCAGAGACTATCCCATCTCTTAAGCTTCTTGCGTGGCTCACCTCTACCAACAACAACAACAACAACAACAACAGTCCCAGTGCCACAGGGGCTCCCGCACGAAGCAGGGTCTGCGGTGGGGTGGATGTACGCAGCCTTCCCCCTTCCGGGGCCTCACCTCTACCAATGGTGGTAAAAGGTCTAGATTCAGTTACTGGATCCTCGAGATCTATGGACTTAGTGCACCTATCCTTGCAAACTCTGTCCTCTTCCTTAGAGAGCCTAGTCAAGCAAGTGTCAAGCAGAGGTCTTAGTTGCGCTGCTTTCTTTCATAGCTACCTTCTTTTCTAAGTTCATGTAAGGTTGGAGGGGCTAGCATCCTCTTGCTCGAGGCGATTCCTTCTCTAAACATTACCAAAACAAACCCCTGAAGGCTTTTGTTCTGATTGTTGTGGTCCCTGCTAGGTGTCCACATTGAGTTGGTGGTATTTTGGATTTCTCTTTGAGTGTCCAATCCTCATGATGATTTGGGCTTTGGAAGTGAGACCTCGAGAAGGTCCAATCAGGTGAAGCCTTCTTAGAGGGAGTTATGGAGTAAAGGCTCATCGTTTTCATTTTGGACGCCAACTTGTGACCACAGCCTCGGCAAAGGTCTCGAGTGAGACACATGAGCTTTTTTTATGCCTCCATTTTAGTGGAAAAGCCAATTTGCCAATAGTCATCAGTGGATATTCCCATGGCTTACTCTTCATCTTTAGAGAGGAGAATAGCTCATTCCTCTAGTTACTTTTTCAAGAACCTACTGAAGGTCACACAGTCACATGTCGAATGTTCAGCAGTAATGCGCCACTTGCGGTAATGACTTGTTAATTCTACTGATGTTCTGGGAAACCTGGGTGCTCCTCTGTCAAACAGCCTTATAAACAAAGCTGTTTACACCATAATTTCGAGGGAGCTTGGACAACATCATTTTGGAAAAATTGCCACATGCTTATCACGTGAGGTCCTCCTCGAGGAGATTCAAACCTTTAGGTGCTAAGATAATAGCATCTCAAGCCCAAAATCTTGAGAGGTTTATCACCCTAATAAGGGTATCAGCCACTCGAGGCTCGAGATGGTTGATAGGTAAAGGGAGCTCGAGCTCAAGGGACTGCCTAGAACGCTACAAGACAAGAGGTTTCCAAGCTTGAGACAGTTACTTGGAGCACAATTTCATATGCATGGGCACCAAGCTTAGCCCATGAGAATGTGGAGCATCTGGAAGAGACTTTAACTGAAAATGCAGACATGGGCTTCAAGAAATGTGCTCGAGTACCAAATCAAGGGCACGTTCATGGACCATTCACTCCCTGAAAGAGCTTGGTGGCCTGACATGAGAAGAAAGTGCCTCAAAAATAGGGGGCAGCCATTATTTAGCTTTTTATATAAATAAGCAACTCTGTTGTAGTCTAAAACAAGTACATACACACATACAAAATTTCTTCATGTTTTCTTACAACACACATGTGCTTTTTACCTAGCAATAGTGTAACTCAGTCTAGCGTGGCATAGATCTTGTTGTACTTACTTCACTAATATAGTGCTTCAGGCTTCAGGTATGAACTTTTTGTTCTAATATGTTCCCAAATTAGACAAGTTAAGAATTAAGGCTTTAGTTTAAGGCTTTAACGGCCAAGGCTTGGCCTTAATTGCATTGGTCTTAATACTGTTGTCACTTTTTAATATGTCAGGTGAACTTAGATTTGAGCCATTGTTTATGGCTTTGACGGCCAAGGAATGACATTGATTGCCTTGGTCCTATTCTAGTGAACTGAATATGGTTCGCTCCATCAAAATCTTTTCAAGCCTGAACTCATTTGAGTTATTATAAGTCAAGAGTGCCAGGCTTAAAAATTTGACTGACTCGGGCTTGTAAGTGGACTGCTGAGCTCTTGGACTTGTCTCCACCCCAGTTCGTTACTTTTAAGTGTACAAGGAAAGATTTCTATGGGCTCTGCTCAGTCATTGTAACTTCCACTTTAGTTAGGTCCATATCTCTTTAATTTTCTACCAAAAATATATTTAAAAATCCAAAATATATATATATATAAATATATATATATATATATATATATATATATATATATATAAAATAAGTCTTCTTAATTGAAGCACGAGCAGAACTCCCAGTATAACCGAAGCTAGATATACCAAAATATCACAACCTTTTCTACAAAAACGGTGAGTGATTGAGGTCAAAGATGTGTGGTCCAAATTTAGGCTCGCTCCCTTGTCATGATGAGTCCCTTTTGCACATTTTTTTACATTTTTATTTACGCCAAACACATCACACTCAATAACAACTCAATATAGAAAACATGACTTTTGGCAACCACAGTGGGAGGCTTAAAGAAAGATTTCGTTGTCTTCTACTAGTTGTGGATTACCATAATGTAATATCAGACCATTCGCCAATGGTTAGAACCAAGAGGTCCAGTGCTCTTGAACATGAGGAACCAGAAGGCCTAGCTTAATTGGATCGCCACTCGAGCATCCTCTTAAACAAATCCCTATAACACAAAGGCATAAAACTAGTCACTCCCGCGGCAGTGAAAGCGAAGGTGATGATGGCTTCCCATACGATGAACACATTGGGCTTGATGGCCATTCTCAAACGAGTTTCATGGATATGCTCAAGCATCATTTAAAAATTGTGGATCAAAAGGTCCAACAAACTATGAGTGAGGCCTTTCGGAAGCAAAATGCTGAAATAGAGTGCACTCTAGCGGCCCAACGTGATAACCCTGCTGCCATGAGAGTCATGATAAATGACATTCGAACCTCAATGAATAAAAGGCTTCACAGAGAAACGAACAAAGTCTTTGTTGAGATAAACTCAATCTTGTTTTCTACCACTTACCTTATCACCAAGGGGTCCAAACACAATTTGGAACCCTGAAAAGATTGATGTTCGAACTGCCCTACTCTTTCCTTTGGAGTTCATGGAAACTAACATTTAAGAAGGCCTTGAGGGAGATGTAAAAGCATCAAACAAAGATCCCTCGATGGAGCTTGTAACTGAAGTAGCATCTACCAAAGGTAACTTTGTTCCATTGTCTTTTAAAATTACTACCCCAACATCCAAGTCAATTGATGATACAGGTAACATAATGAAGAATGATGTTTGATGGGTCTAATACTGCTACAAACACATCAAGTCTAGTGAATAAGGTCTTGGTGGATCACAACGCCACCTTCAGCGTCTGAACTTCATATATGTTGGGGGTAATTGGTAAACCTCGAGATGACTTGATTACTTCAGATGAAGTAATCTGTGGCTTTTCTGGAGCCACCATTATGTCTAAAGGGGTCATCCCAATTAAGTTAACTGTTGGCAGCTTAAGTAACCTAACAGCCTTCTTTGTAGTAGATACTACCTCAAGCTACAATGCTTTGCTTGGGATAGATTGGTTATATATCAATTATTGTATCTCTTCTTCACTTCACAAGTTATTAATCTTCTAGAACCACGACAAATATGAGGTTGGTATGGCAAATAACAAGCCATTCATGACTTACTCTAATTATGTTGAGGCAAAGTTCTAAAAAGATGGCGTAAAACCACTTGACGTCAAAAGGACCACTCTTCAGTCCGCCCAACACCAAGAAATGATAGCCATCCTTGATAGCTAACTTACTCATGTTGAGGTTGATCAAGTCAATGTGGAGTCGGAAGACTCCGACTTCTGAGGATCCATGAGAGCCCTTCTTGATGAAGGAGATCTTCAAGGCATACCAGAAGCCTTATGCGGAGGAGCCAAGACCTCCTAGTAATGGCCTAAAAGGCCATTTTCTTGGCCATAGCAAAGCTTGTGGCTTGGCATGCTGAGGATTCACTTTGGGCTGAACAACCATTTAATGGCTCCGAAGTCCAAATGGCATAAGAGAAAGAGCTGGAGTTATCTTACTTAAGAGTAGGGCTAGCTAAGATGGAGGATTGAGGGCTGAAGTTCAAGACACCATCCTCGAGATTAACTTGGGCTCAACAGAGGACCCAAGGCCTACCTATCTAAGCGCCCTGATTTCTGAGGAGCAGAGGACCAGTATTTGATCTTACTTTGTGAGTTCAAGGACTACTTTGCTTAAGACCATCATGAAATATCTAGCCTAGATAGAAAGGTGGTTGAGCAAAGGCTTCCTTTCAAGCTAGGCCCAAGGCCCATCATTCAGGCAAAGAGAAAGATGTCCCAAGAAGTAATTGATTTGGTTAAAGAGGAAATTGAGAGACTCTTGAAGGCCAAATTCATCAAGATGGCCAGGTATGTTAAATGGTTGGCAAGCATTGCTCCTGTCATAAAAAAGAATAGCAAAATCAAAGTCTTCATTAATTTCAGAGATTTGAATGCAACCACCCCAAAGGATGAATACCTAATGCCAATTGTTGTTGTGCTCATTGATTCAGCCTTAAGGCAAGAGGTCTGATCCTTTATGGTTGGCTATTGTGGGTACTACCCAGTTATGATTGCTTCGCAAGACACCCACCAAACAACATTAGGGTTTGCTAGATCAGTAGGGACCTTTAAGTAGGTTGCTATGGCATTTGTCTTGAAAAGCGCTGGTGCCACCTACCAGAGAGCCATGAACATGATCTTTCATGATCTCGTCGGCATGGCCATGGAAGTCAACATAGATGATAACATGGTCCAGTCAAAGTCCCAAGTCAAATACCTGGAAAACTTAAGAGGGCATTCCATAGAATGAGGCGCCATAACCTTAAGATGAACACATTAAAATGTGCCTTTGACATAGGTGCTGGAAACTACCTTGTTTTTCTAGTACACCAAAGGGGCATTAAGGTGGATATTAACAAGACTAAAGTCATTCAACAGGCCAAATCACCTTCGAGCAAAAAGGAGCTTCAACCCTTCTTGGGGTAGGTTAATTTCCTGAGTTGTTTCATTTCAAATGTCGCAAGGAAAACCAAAATCTTCTCTCCACTGCTGAAACTCAAGTCTGAGAAACCACAAGTGGGAGGAACCACATCAAGTTGCATTTGAGGTCATCAAGGAATACTTGAGCAGGCTGCCAGTGTTAATTCCACCAAAGCAAGGCAAAACCTTAAAGATTTATGTCTCTGCTTCTGATGAATTTGTATATATGTCATAAAAGTTAGTAAAAAGGCCAAGCCTTAGCAAACTTTTTAGCTGACCATCCAAACACACACATTACCATGGACTAAAGTTTTAGACTATGAGATAGAATTCACTGAGTCTTTTAGCTTTGAAAGCAAAGTCAAGCCAAGTGAACGCTTCGATTGCTTTGAAACACATCAAATTGTGATGCTTATACACACGTGGGAAAGAAAAGCAAATGTTGAACAGTGTTCTCTTGAGCTTCATGGAGCCGTTAAGGGTCAAATCAAGCAGATTTTTTTATCCATTGTAAATTTAAATTTATCAACGGCTAAAAGCGGGACATTTGTTTACACCCCAATTTCGAGAGAGCTAGGATGATGCCGTTTTGGGAAAACTACCATGTGCTTATCACATGAGGTCCTCCTCAATGAGATTCAGACCTTTAGGTTCTAAGATAATGGTATCTCGAGCCCAATGTCTTGAGAACTTTATCACTGTAATAGGAGTATTAGCCACACAAGGCACGCGATGGTTGAAGGGTTAAGGGAGCTCAAGCTCAAGGGACTACCAAGACGGCTGCAAGACAAGTGGTTTCCAAGCTTGAGACAGTTACTTGGAGCATAATTTCATATAAGTGGGCACCAAGATTAGTCCAAGAGAAAGTGGAGCATCTAGAAGAGACTTTTGCTGAAAAAGCAGACATAGGCTTTAAGAAATACGCTCGAGTACCAAATCAAGGGCACGTTCATTGATCATTCACGCGCTAAAGGAGCTTGATGGCCTAACGTGCAAAGAAAGTGCAACAAAAATCGGGGACATCATTCATTTTGTTTTTTTCTATAAATTAGCGACTCTGTTGTAGTCCAAAACAAGTATATGCCCTCATCCAAAACTTCTTCATGTTTTCTTTATAGCACACCTGTGTTTTTTACCTTGGAGTAGCATAACCTAACTTAGTCCAGCTTAACATAGATCTTGTTGTACTTGCTTCTTTAGTAATGCAGTGCTTCGAGCTTCGGGTATAAACTCTCTATTTTAATCTGTAGCCAAATTAAACAAGATAAGAGTTGAGGCTTTCCTTTAAGGTTTTGATGGCCAAGGCTTGACCTTGATTGCGTTGGTCATGATACTACTGTCACCGCTTAATACGTCCAGTGAACGTAGGTTTGCGCCATTGTTTAAGGCTTTAACAACCAAGTCATGACCTTGATTTTGTTGGTCCTAACCAGTGACTTGAATGCGGTTTACTCCATCTAAATCTTGTCAGACCTAAACTCATTCACATTATTATAAGTCAAGGATACTAGGCTTAAAAACCTCATTGACTCGGGCTTGTAAGTGGACTACTGAGCTAGTAGGTCGGTCTCTACCCCAATTCCTGACTTTTAAGTGTACGAGGAAAGGTGTATGTGGGCCCTGCTCTAGCAATGTAACTACCACTTGAGTTAGGTGCATATCCCTTTAATTTTTTGTCAAAAATATATTAAAAAAAAAAACCACACAAAAAAAATCTAAAAAAGTCTTCTCAATTAAAGCATAAGTAGAACTCACAATATAACCAAAGATAGACACACCGAAATATCACAACCTTTTCTGCGAAGATGGTGCGTGGTTGAGGTTAAAGACATGCAGTCCAAAATTAGGCTCACTCCCTAGTCGCGGTGATTTTCTTTTGCACGTTTGTTTATATTTGTATTTACGGCAATCACATCACTCAATAACAAACAAATATAGCAAATAAAAGTGTTGGCCACTGCCAAACTCTCTTTATCTTCACACATCCCGCATAGAGACCTGCCATTAGTTTGGCTATCATGAATACTGTGAGGATTTACTGCCTCAATTATATCAACTTGGATAGGACTAGGGAAGGGTCTTTATCAACACCCTTCTATCCATGTCCAGGGAAGATTAATTCCCTGACTTCAAGGGCATCTTGGACCACGTTTCTAAAGATCATGCAGTTCCTCATTGAATGAGTCAACGAATCATGCCATTTATAGTATGACTTTCCCTTTGTTGAATTGGGGTCAAGTTTTTTGTGTTTGCCCATAATCTTAAGTTTATTATTTTCCTCAAGCCAATCAAATATGACATCGGCTCTTGAGAGGTCAAGTGAGTATTTTCTCAAGTCCTAGGATTGATGTGACTTCTTAGTTTTGATATCCTTCTTCAGCAAAGGATTATAAACCATAGGAGGTCCTTTGACATACTTAGCAATATATATTTCATATGGAGGATCTTCATCCTTGTCAATCAAGTCATGTATGTAGGTCCCATGCACACTATTTTTGAGGCTTTCCTCTTTCAAGATACCCTCATATCTGGCGACACATTCTGCCAGCTGTAGAAGTGTCATGAAGTTTGAACATTCAAACATTTTCCTAAAATCGATATCTAACCTATTCAAGGCTAGCTTGGAATATTCAACATCAAGAAGAGCTACTGTGCATTTCAGCTTGGCTCTCTTGAACCGACTGATGTAATCCACCACAGATTCACCTGGCTTTTGTATCATTTGAGTTAAGTTAAACATGGAAATTCCTACTTCTACCCTTGTGAACTAGGTTTAGAATTGCCTGGCCATGAGATCTCAACAGTAGATGGAATTAGTGGCAGGATAAAGTACCACTGAAAGGCAGCCCCTGTTAAGGAACTAGGGAACACCTGAAGTTTGAGGTGCAGATTATCTGTCGCTTCCCCGTACTGGTAGTTAAACCTTGCCAATTGCTCTAGAGCATGACCTACTTCCTTCAACAGATAAGATGGAAAATTCATGGATTTTATATCCTCAAGGAAAAAGGTAATAACTATCAATATAGTCAGGGTATGGTTTACTATACAGGGGTTTATTAACGCTCGTGAGGCCTGGCCCATACATCTGCTTGATTAGGGTAGCCAATTAGTCTTGGAGGGATAGGTTTGGCACATGGTTATGCATCTACCATTGCCCTCCAAGTGGTAGAGGGTCTCGTGAGGAATCTACAAGATACCCCTTATCTCCCATTACAATTGAGTGTTGGAGTGATTGTTGCCCCACATATATAGGGTAACCCCCTTGATCATTCTGGCCATGGGTTTGATTGACCATGAAGTATGTTCCAACAAACCCTAGTTTATATAGCATGCTTGAGGGCACACCTACATTGGCAAGCTGTTGGTGCATTCTTGCCTGATCAATCCCTAAGTTTTGATCTTGAGGATGTGGGTGGTAACCTGACCCCTAGTTTCATAAGTACGAATATGTCTAAGAAGAAGGGCCTAGTCCCCAAAACTAGGTACATGTCCCTGCAAACCTACTCCAAAGCCTTGAGTGGGCCTCGAGGTAACCCCTCGAACATGGGGAGGGTATGAGCAGATATGCCCCCTATCTTGAGGATAGCTGCCATTTGCACATTGGCGTTAAGATCCCTTGAAGCCAGAGAAAATCCATGATTCAAAGGTCCTACAACCACAAGGGGCACATTGTCAATCCTATGGTCGGGTTCCAGGTGTTTAACAATTGGGTTAGCCATAATTGGGTTTCCCATTCTCTCAGGGACTATATGGTCCACCTGAGCAATTGGCAACCATGCGCTCAAGGTATCATCACGAGGATATCCAATTGGATCTAAAGGAAGAGGAATAGGCCTAAATTTCCTAATGTCTTCCCTAACGGCTTTGACTGGGCCATTATGAGTCTCAGCCTACCTATCTAATAGGCTCTTCTTCAACTATTATCTACCTTGCCACCTCCTTAGCAATAGGTATAGTAGTAGAAGACAAGGTTGAGTTCAGCTCAACTAAGACTATGCCAATTTCTCTATGAAGCCTTTCATTCATTGAGGTCTCAATGTCATTGATTACAGCTCTCTGATGGTAGAATTTTCACGCTGAGCAACTACAAAGTGTTCAATTTCAGCATGTTGTTTCTGAAAGGCCACTTTCATGGCTTGTTGAACCCTTGGGTCCACAATTTCTAAATGAAGTTTGAGCATGGCCATAAAACTCTTGTTAGAATAGTCATCAAGCCCAATATGGTCATCCTCTGGCATGTCTTCATCACCCATGTTTTTGTTGCCGCAATTGTCATTGGTTTCATCCCCCTGTGATATAAGGATCTATTCAAGAGGGTGCTCTCAAGTGCGGACTCAATTAAGGCTGTGCCTTCTAGTTCATCATGCTCAAAAGCACTGGATCTCCTCGTTCTAACCATTGGTGAATGGTCTAAGATTATGTTCTGGTACTTCACGATGGGCTTGAAGACAATGAAGTCTAACATTAAGCCTCCCACTCGGGTCGCCAAAAGGTGTGTTTGCTATATTTGTTTGTTAATTAGTGTGATGTGGTCACTGTAACTACAAATGTAAATAAACATGCAAAAGGGACTCATTGCGACCAAGGAGTGAACCTATATTCAGACGGCACATCTTTAGCCTTAACCACTCACCTCTTTTGAAGAAAAGGACATGATATTTTTGTGTATCTAACTCTGCTTATGCTCAAATTAAGGAGGCTTTTTAATTTCTTTTTTTGGGATTTTTTTATATATAATTGTTGGGAACATATTTCAAAAATATTCTCCAAAATCGGGCACAGTGGAAAACCAATTTTAAAAAATTCTTAATTTTAAATATAAAGCCCTGTCCTGATTAAACTGTTTAATTAGATCTAGAACTTACTCTAATAGGTTCACATTATGACAAACAAAAAACATCGAATTAAACAAGTATGAACATATTTGTAGTATGAAGAATAAACGAAATAAAGAAAAATAGGTTAAATATTTAATATTTAATTTAGACATACCTGAAGCACAAATCTCAACTCCAACTTGAAGATCTAAAAGTAGAAGAAGATTTCTTGACAACTCAAGGTTTTCTTCACAATGACCTCTTCTAGCACCGGGAGTGTGGACTTCCAAAAATATTTAATCTAGGAAATATTTTAGAACGAAATTTTTTCTTTTAATCTTTCCGAAATACAAGTTTTCAAAAAACAAAAATTATGCTAAACAATAATACATAAAACTCCAAAAACAATTTTAGAGTTTTTGTTGTGGGAGAAAACCATGTACCAAAACCCTTGTATCAATTTTACGTAAAGCATGCACATTATTGGGGGTCCTCGAAAACAGCCTCTCTTCAGGGTACCCCCTGAAGGGGGAAGGATGCGTACATCTACACTCCCCAGACCCTGCTTTTGCGGGAGCCCTTTACAGGCACTGGGTTTGTTATTGTTGTTATTGTTGTATATATATAAAAGTCAAACGACTGGTAATGTCATAAAACACATCAACATCAAAAGAGATGCGCCCGCATGAAAGGCGTGTGACTTGATGTCAGCGACACACTTTCTTCCACTTTTTTTAATTTTGATGCTACACGCGCCTATCCCTTCCTAATTGTTGATCCCTGCGCTTGCATTACACGTGAGGGGCTGGGACGTTACTTCTCCTTTTCTCCTTTTTTCTGTTTAAAGCACAATATAATTTACCATATTATATATTTATCTCATGAACATGTGTTTAGCTTGAAAATTTTTTTATCTCATAATAAAAAATTAGTCTCGTGAATTCATTTTCAAATATTTTCAAGCGATGCTAAAGTTTAGGCTTGTGAAAGGGCGTCAGAGACAATCTAACTCTAACTCCAAATAGGTCAAATCTAATTATCATATCATGATAACAATATATTACTATTTAGTAAAACTTAATTCCACGAAATAGGTCTTACTGTACTATAGAATTAAATATACTCACTCAAAAATTCCTAAATAAAGATTATTATGACAATTAGCCCTCTATTAGATATTTGTGGTCAAAAACAACTTTAACTACTACTGTTATTTTTTTCACATCTTTCATCGTTGTTCCGAACTCTCCCTTCTCGAATAATTCAATAATACATAAACCAATTTCTATACAAATTTTCAATGTCAAACATATGGAATACCTTGGCAAAAAAATTCTAGAATCTGGTTGCATGCTTACAAATCAACTAAGGGGATATCTTTGTCGCATTAGAGATTATAGTTTCCACGTAAAACAACTGTTCTCACTATAATTCATGCAGTTACCCAACGCATGTAAGATTCAAGTCAACGCGATGTGACTAATCCTTTTGGCATATTAAAGCAACGAACAATCCATGCACGAGTTCAGACTATTTCCTGGATTTAGTGTTATTGTCTTACAAAATTAATTATTTCTGATAGTAGTAAAAGAAACAACTACTTCGGGTGGGTCCTGCTCAATGTTCCAATTATATTGACAACAGCAATATAATACTTTTGGACACCTATCCACATATCCAAGACAAGCCATCTAAAGTATCATATTATAGTCTTATCGGACAAGTTGTCCAAACTCATCACCGACTATGAGCATATACTTTGACAACATATCACTAGTTTGTTCTAAGTCTATCTATAGTTCGATCTCATTGACCACTTAAACCAAACATGACATGTCATCTTAGACTATGTCTATCTCATAGAACGTTTTAGAAAATAATCACACTTGTGTTTGATTAGTAAAACATAATTAGACAATAAATAAATAAAACAATTTCATTTATTTAATATTTAAAACTAACTAATGGGTTTTTCAAGACACCAATTCTAATAATAATATGATAGAAAATTAAAGGGATATGGACCTAACTCAAGTGGTAGTTATAATGACGGAGCAAGGCCCACAAACACCTTTCCCCCTACACTTAAAAGTCAAGAACTTGAGTAGAGACAAACCCAAAAGCTCAGCAGCCCACTTATAAGCCCGACTCAATCAGATTTTTAGGCTTGGCACCCTTGACTTATAATAACTCGAATGAGTTATAGTCTGACAAGATTTAGATAGAGCAAACCGTATTTGGGTCACAGGATGAGGACCAACAGAATCAAGGTCAAACTGTTGCCATCAAAGCCCTTAAATAACGGCGCAAACCTAAGTTCACTTGATTTATTAAGCAGTGACAATAATATTAAGACCAACGCAATCAATGTCAAGCCTTAGCCATCAGAGCCTTAAACTAAAGCCTCAATACTTAAATTGTCGACTTTGAGAACAGATTAAAACGAGAAGTTCATATCCGAAGCCCGAAGTGGTACATTACTGAAGAAGCAAGTACAGCAAGATCTATGCTATGCTAAGTTAAGTTACACTACTCATAGGTAAAAAGAACAAGTGTGATGTAAAGAAAACTTGAAGAAGTTTTGTATGAGTGGTGTTAGACAATTTACAACTACAATAGTGTCTGTTATTTATAGAAAAACTAAATAACGGTTGCCCCATATTTTTGCAGCAATTTCTTCCCACGTAAGTCATGAAGCTGCTTTGGCACATGAAAGATCAGTGAACGTGCCCCTCATTTAGTGTGTTCGAGCATATTTTGTTATGATCCGGGAATCCAAGACATGGGCTGGAGGTGGCTGTGTTGTGGTTCGTTCTGAATGGTGCTGCTGCTGTTATGTTTTGCTACTATGTTGGAGGTTGTTTAGTTGATTGAGTTGTATTAGCTAGTTGATATTGTAACTAGAATAAGTGTTGATGTAATTAGTAGCTTAAGCTTTGGGTAAGTCATGTAATAAGTGAAGTCTAGAGCTTGTTAGTTGCGGTGGTCTAGCTAGTGGTCAATGCCCGTCATGGTGGCAGTTAGTTAGTTAGTTGATTGGTTGAGTCGATTAGTCCTTGTGTCTAGGATCGTTGTATCTCTAGATATTATTAGTCTTAAGCCATTCTAAGGATTAGTAGTATAAATATGTAGAGCCTCTCTTGAAGAGCTCATAACTTGATGAATGACAAATTGATATTTTTGATATCTCTCTCTGTTTCTCATCTCCCTTTCACTTCTTATCTCTTCTTAACTCTAAATTCTCTTCTCATCTCATACTCTCACTATCCCAACCAAGGTTAAGGTCCAAGAGTAATTTTGATTCTTAATAATTGGTATCAGAGCCTTGATTTGGCTTCCGAATCAAGCTCAAAATCAGAAAAAAAAAAAAATTACAAAATCTGATTGATTGTGTTGCAATTAATCAACAAATGCAGTTGATACAGATTTTGTTTAGTTTTACGTAATCAAGAATTCAATTCTGAATTCTAAACTTGAAGACTTTGGTGGACTGTCATATGCATTGTGAACTGCTAGGCCTGGGAGTTGCTTTTAGTTGGGATAAATGTGGTTGAGTTACATTGAAGGAAGTTTAATTGATCAGTATTTGTTGATTACATTCAACATCAAAGCTGATTTGGATTGAATTCAGAAGAATTGATCAAGCATTAGCTGCTGAAGTTGAGTGCTGAAGCATAGCATTAGTTGCTGAAGTTGAGTGCTGAGCAAAATTATTCTTGATCAATTATTCATTTGATCGGTTGGAGAAGAAGTTAAAGTGAGTTATTGGATCAAAATTACACTTGATCATAATCAAAAGATCAGAAACAAGCTGAATTGAGGTTAATTCAGATTCTACAATTCAGTATTTGAGGTTGAGGTAACTACTTTCTGAACTTCAAGTTACAATCCGATCAGAATCTGTGTTTGTTGCTGATTTGTGATATAATTCGTGTTAATAAGCATTGAAGGGGTGAGAATTCATCAGAATCTACCCTTGATTCTTAAGAATTATATGTTATTGAGTGGAGATTTGCTTAGGTGAGAATCTGACATTGAACTGAGCACCAAAAGTGTTGAAATATGATTTCGTTCTTGAAGATTGCTTTGATTATTGTGTTGTGGACTTGATTGCGATCTAGAATCGAGCTTAATTCAGAATTGTAAGTCTGAATATTCAAAAAACATCGTAGTTAGGGTTTGTTCGAGTTCTCTGTGGCGAGAATCTGCATATTAGGGTTTCTAATCAGTGACAATTGTGGAATCGTTAGTAAGTGATTGTTTTGTGCGAACGAAGGAGTATAATTTCTTTAAGCAATCATCGGTTGAAGTGATTAGAATCGAATTTTGTTCCCCTGCAAACTGAGCTGGTTCTTATCTCTGCGAACTGAGCTGTTCCGGATCAAAGCATTATTGTTCAATGCAAATATGGCTGGTATAGATGATGATGGCTCTTGTCAATCAGTGATAAGTCATTATTGGGAGAAAATAAAGCAAGAATGGAGGCAAGAACACGAGGAGTTCTGGCAGAAAATGAAACAGGCATGGGACGAAGAGCTGCAGCGAATTTTTGATCGGCAGTATTCAGCTCATCAGTTTACAAACGTCAATCGAGATGGTGCTAGTGTTCTAGATGCAAATGAGTTCCCTGAGCCAAGGGATAGTGTTATACAGCAAGAGTTCAATGCCGAGCAAAATGAGAAGGTTGTGGAATCGGTTGCCGTTGAAGATGAAGTAGACCATTATAATGCCGAAATTGATGAACACAAGTTAGAAGAACCTGAGTTTGAGCAAGTTGATCCTTATGAAGACTCTTTGCTAGAGTTAGAGTATTTTGAAGGAGATGAGCTACAGCAAGATTTGCTTCTGGAATGGGAATACGATTTTTATGTCAAAGGAATGATATAGAAAGCAAAGAGTAAGGTGAAGAGGAACCATCTAAACGAAGCATTGAAAGATTTTAGGGGTAAAAAGAAGTTAACAAAGCAGAAATTGAAGCAAGAGGCTGAGTTTCAGCCTAGGATGTTTGATGATCGGCAAGAACTAAATCAAGCTCCTGATTTTACCGATGTATATGCTAGTATACAAGGGTCGGATATGGCCGAACCTCTGATTTTAACTGGGGAAGTGGATGTTACTGCTGTAGTAACAATGAAAGCACTGCCAAATGTGTTTAGCACTTTTTCGAGGCATCTTGATACTCGAACTCAGCAATTGCTTTGTGCTGGTAGTAATGTATTTAACTCATTGGAAGATTCTCGGAGTGGAGAAAAGTTGTATTCAAATACACATTCTAATGTCGAGTTGCCTCCTGATCCAGGAGAAGATTCTCAAGGCTTTATGAAGCTAAAAAGAGTCGATTTCCTGCTGAAAAGAATTAATCAAGTTGTGAGAGTGCGTTTCAAGGTTCAACAAATGAGAAGTTTTGTATCTGTACAAGCAATGGAGCTGATGGAGGTGTACAAATGCAGTAAGATGCTGGAGCAGATTTCAATTCAGACTAAAATCAGTACAATGGATGCTTTAACTGGTGTAATTGGTGTTGGAAGTCCTTTTGATCCAGGGAAGGTAGATCATGTTTGTAACAAGCTGAAACATGAGGCAGAGTTGGAGGATAGGTTCAAGCAGGCTGCTAAAATCATTTCCCGATTTCAATTTAGGCCAAGTTTAATTTCTAGAGGAATTTTTAACATGTTAGAAGTTCACAAGTTGTGCATTGATCTAAAAATTGGGTTTGTTCAATCAAGATTCAGTAGTATTGAAGGTCTTGAGGTTATGTTTGATATTGGAAGACCCCCCGATGCTTTGGTGAAATTTGGTTTATGCAATTGGGCTGGAATGGCAGTACTGGACAGTAACAAGGCAAGTGTGTTGAGCTCCAAATTCAGATTGTGCATTAATCAAGCTGTGGGCAGAGAACAAGCTCTATTAATGCAACCAAATGTGAGTCCTCTTGAAGTTATACGGCTTGGTGGTTGGTTTGATTTTGGAATACAAGAGCTTTTGGTTGGAAATTGAGCATTGTGGCAGTATGGGCTCACATTACAGAATTATGGCTCATTTGTGATTTGTTGTGGTTGTTTTGAATAGAAAAATCATATGCACAAGCTTCAATATCTTCTCAATGTTTGGATGGAAAAGATCAACGCATCATCAAAGATAATTCCAGCTGAAATTGGAGTGAATATCAGCAAGGTAGTTGGGGTCAGATCAACTCTAAATTTGAAGAAGTTATCAGTTGTTTAAGAGTTCTGTTGGTGTCTCCACTTGTTATGTTTGTTACTCATGCTTGAGATGGTTGATAAGAAAGCAAAGCTTGATCATTTGAGGCTTAGTTGGTGGCTGGATGAGCTTTGGATCTAGGAAAGTCTTGAGAACAGGCTGGAAGGTGTGAGCTGCAGCATTAACAATGTCGATTGGAATGTTTTGGGAGTTCAAATTATGACATTGTGTCGTTGGCATTCAACAATGGGTTATGAACTCTTAGTTTTTGTGGACTATGCAAGAGTTTGGGTGGAAAAGGCTGAGGCTTTCAGATCTTACAAGTTCATAATCAAGATTCAAGGCATTGAAGTATTAGAGGCTGTTGAAATTTATTGGAGAATTACAATTGCTTCACTGTCAACAGTAAATGAGTTGTTCAGATTGAGTGTGGTTGGTGGTATTAAGGCTTTGGGAAGATGTAATGACTTGTTCGCATCATGAATCTTCCCTATGGACAGAAATCGAGCTGAAATCTGTCATTATGTGATGCACCGGTTTAGCACTACTGCAATATTGAGCTCTGCAGCATATCTTGTGGTATTGGAAAGCAATCAAGAGTTTGTTAAGCATGATCTGAGGTGGTTTAGTAAGTGGATGTGTAAGAACTACAAATTTTGGATAAGATCTAAGATGAAAGAGTTGCAGCTGCATTCTATGGAATTTCAATGTGTTTTGTTACCATGATCGAGAGATGGGGCGGTTTGAGCTGCAATTGGAAATTTCTTCAAGGAGATTTTGATCCTTGGTTCTCTTTGTTTGAGTTTGGAAGACCTCCAGAGATGTTAAAGGACTTCATATATATTTTTATGGGGTTAATAACATACAAAATCTGTTGTGCAGCACTCTACAAGCAGAAATTTAGAAGCATTGATACGTTTTGTGATTCTCAGCAGCAAGAAAGAGTTCTGAGCTGTGTTAACTGCATCATGAGGTGTTACGGGTGTGTTGTTGATGTTTGGTTTGATCAGTGTAGACCTCCTGAAGAGTACTACACATTCAAATGCAAACATTGTGTCAAAACAAGAATCATACTCATGTACCCGCTGCATTTCAGAGTTACTTCATCATTAGTTCGTTTCAGTTGCAACACATTTTAGCAAATTCTAGTGCAATACAATTCAGTTCCAGATCTGCATTGAGTGTGTTCTTAGATGCTGAATTCATAGCTGCATTGAGTGGTTCCTGATTGGCATTGGATGCAATAATTTGGGCAGCCAGGTGTTCTTAACTGCAACTTTCAGCACGAGTTCTTCAATTTCAGCTCTCCTTTCATCAATAATAAGTATTCTTGAAGGTCTCAACTCTTTTCTTGATTCTTGAGGACAAGAATGTCTTCAAGGGGAAGGGAATGTTATGATCTGGGAATCCAAGACATGGGCTGGAGGTGGCTGTGTTGTGGTTCGTTCAGAATGGTGCTGCTGCTGTTATGTTTTGCTGCTATGTTGGAGGTTGTTTAGTTGATTGAGTTGTATTAGCTAGTTGATAGTGTAACTAGAATAAGTCTTGATGTAATTAGTGGCTTAAGCTTTGGGTAAGTCATGTAATAAGTGAAGTCTAGAGCTTGTTAGTTGCGGTGGTCTAGCTAGTGGTCAATGCCGGTCATGGTGGCAGTTAGTTAGTTAGTTGATTGGTTGAGTCGGTTAGTCCTTGTGTCTAGGATCATTGTATCTCTAGATATTATTAGCCTTAAGCCATCCTAAGGATTAGTAGTATAAATATGTAGAGCCTCTCTTGAAGAGCTCATAACTTGATGAATGACAAATTGATATCTTTTGATATCTCTCCCTATTTCTTATCTCCCTTTCACTTCTTATCTCTTCTTAACTCTAAATTCTCTCCTCATCTCATACTCTCACTATCCCAACCAAGGTTAAGGTGCAAGATTAATTTTGAATCTTAACATATTTGTTGAAGCCCACCTTTGCTTTCTCAGCTGGACTCTCTTCTAGATGGCCCATGCTCTCTCAGATAAGCTTGCAGCCCACGCATATGAAATTATGCTCTAAATAACTGTTTTGAGCTCGAAAACCACCTATCTTGTAGACTTCTTAGAAGTCCCTTAAGCTGGAGCTCCTTTTACCCCTCAACCATCTCGAGCCTTGAGTGGCTGATACCCTTGTTAGGGTGTTAAACTTCTCAAGTAGTTAGGCTCAAGACGTCCCAGTACTTAGAGGCTTGACTTTCCTTAAGGAGGACCTCACATGACAAGCGAGTGGCACTCTACTCAAATGGCGTCGTCCCAATTCTTTTGAATTTAGTGTGTAACCAATATGCTTTTACCTAGTAGATCAAAAGAGGATCACCTAAAACAATGATAAAATGAGTCTTTTGATATGAAAGGTTTGGGTGAGGTAAAAAGAATACTGGACATGGATATAATTAGAAATATAGAGTTAAAAACAGTCCACTTACCACAAGAATGTTATCTAATCAATGTATTAAAGCAATTCAATATGTTTGAATGTAAAATATTGAGATTATCTGTGGAAACCCAGTACAAATTGTCTGTGAGTTAGTGTCTGAAACTGACTTAGAAAAACATAGGATGGCTAGCATCCTATATGCAAATGCAATAGGACCACTCAAGTATGCCATGACTTGCATTAGGTTTGACTTAGCATACCCAATGACTATATTATCTAGATTCATAGGGAATCCATAGAAAACACACTAGGACAGGATTAAGTGGTTACTAAGGTATGTAAGAGGAATTAGGTCTATCCTTTGGGAGGGACCAAAAAAACCTAAAGTTAGTGGGTTATATAGACGTTGACTTCGATGGGGATCTAGATAGAAGAAAATCAACCTCAACCTAAATATTCCTTTAACAAGTAAGCAATTAGCTGGAATCAAAGCTCCAATCCATGACAGGCTTATCAATTAGCGAAGATAAATTTCTAGCCTTAACAGACGCCATTAAAGAGGGAATTTGGCTTAAAGGGTCACAATCTGAAATAAATCTGAACTTAGGGCCACCAATTATATACTCGAACAGCCAGTCTGCATTGGCTCTTTGTAGGTACCAAGTTTACCATGATAATACAAAGCACTTAGATGTTAGGAGGAACGTTATCAAAGACCAGCTAGAGGCCAATCAGGTTGAGTTGCAGAAAATAAGTACTGAAGATAAACCGGCTGATAAGGGTACCAAGATAGTGCCTTTGGAGAAGTTTGTCAAGTTTATCAAATTTATCCAAATGGACTAGAATCCAAGATGAACTGTTTTCCAAAAATTCTACTCATTATTACAGAGTATCCAATGGTTAGTATATATGGTAACCAAGGTGGAGATTATTGTGTCTAATTGGTTCTCATATATGCTAGACTATGCCTCAAATAACTTAAAGAGTATCCAATGTTCCACCATATCTATGTAAGTGGTGGCAAAAGTGTAAATAAATGCAAGTTTGAGGGTTAATCCGTTCTGAAAATTGAATTTGGGCATTTGAGACATTGTCGGTTCTACCCCTGTCCAAGAGTACTATTTACCTGACCGTGCCCTTTCCCATTGCCCGCACCATACCTCCTTCCTATTTTTTGCACAGCACGTGCCCCACATCCAGCGGCTTACCATAAATGCGTTTCATCTTCTCCACCATCATATTTATGTTTCTTTGGGTGATTGTGAGATGTTGATACCGTGAAGTTTACCATAGACTGAGGTCCTCCAGTATAAAAGGGGCCGTTTTAGAGTTTCCAAAGCAGTTTCATTTTCTCTTCCCCATTTTGTTATGATTTTTCATGTTATGAGTCTTGTAATCCTTGTTTTGATTTGTTGGAGTCTTGTAATGCGTTAGAAATGTAGCCTAGTTCAAATGTTGGTTGTTCCCTTTCGGCGCCAAAGTCGGTTATAGCAGATGTGTTGTTAGTTTTGGCGGTTTAGGCTTAGGTTCAGATATTTTTTATTCATTGTATCTAGATTCTCCTATAAAAGGATCAATCCTTGTAAGTCTTGTTCATTCAATAAAAAGATTACTTGATTCTTGAGATATTTTTCTCCCTCTTCTCATCTCTTCTCTAAATCTCACCTAACCTCACTTCTCTTCTCACCTAAACTCTCTCTCTTCACAAGTTAACTTCAATTTCTCATATTGAAGCTTAACATTTGGCATTAGAGCTAGTTCATAGTATCAATTGATTGATTTGAGCTGGCAAAATCTAAAAAGAACAAGTCTAACATGTCAGGAGGTGTTACTACCCAATCGGGAGCAGGAAGAGCAGGAGCTGGTCAATCCATTGCTTTTGTTGATCCAAATGTTTCCTATGCTACTTTTGCAAGTGCAAATGCACCAAATGAAGTTCAGTTTGTGACAAATGATCAATTGAAGTCACAATTGGATGATATGTTCAATTGATTTCAGGTTGTACAACAATAAGGAATTGATCGATTGAAGGCAAGACCAAGGAAAGAATGTGAAGAAGTATGGAGTTCTGATTGAGCGGAAACTCCAAGGTTTTGAGAGCAAGCTTTCTGATCTTCAAAATCAAGAAAATAAGCATAGTGAATCATCTCTTTTTGGAGTTCTTCGACCTGCTACCTCCAGCTGAAGTGATGCAATCACAAGTACCGAACACAAATGCAGCAATCTTGAATAAACTAAGCAATGCTCCTTCGATGAGTTTTACAAATGTTAGACCTCATGATCTTCAACAATCTGTGGAGAAAAGGAGTTGAAGCAACTGTCGGATCACAAGATCATCCTGTTGAACAAGTGCAATCTCGAACATCTGACATGAACTCAAATCAGAATGTGAGGCACCTGGATTCTGTTGTTTATACCAGAACTTCACCCGATAAAGTTTTGCATCTGCATAGGCCACCCGATCACATTCGGCAGCAAAGATCTAGAACTAATGATGCTTCTTCTAAGAGTAGAAGCAATACATTCAGATAGTCAAGAGTGCAGATTGATCCCTTTGAAGGCAAGCAACCTCAGTCATAGTTGAGGAAATGTACAACATCAAAGAGTCTTAAAAGGTGGAGTTGGCAGCAGTATATCTTCATAGTGATCATGAGGTATGGTTTTACAGTTTGTTAAAAAGCAAACTACACCTTTCTTAGGCTGAATTTGTGAAGGAGTTGTGTGAAAGATATGGTGATGAGAATAGTAGTGATGTAGTGGATAATTTCAATAAAGTCTTTCAAACCACTACTGTGAGAGAATATATGACTAGATTTGAGAACCTAAGAACTAGTATGATAGCTGCTTATCCTAAAGCAACTGAGTCTTATTATGTCTCAAGTTTTATTAGTGGATTGAAGCCACGGATTAAGAACATGGTGAAAGCTATTGGTCCTAAGACCTTAACTAAGGCTTATGCAAAATCCAAATTGATTGAGGCCATTGCCATTTCTTCAAGTGACAAAAGCAAGTTCAAAGAAAATGGTTGGAAATCTCATCATAGAGATGTAATTGGGGCCAAGGCTAGTAGGTCTGTTGAGAAGAGGCCTCAAAGGCTTTGTTATAAGTGCAATCAGCCTTATCAACTAGGACATAAGTGCAGCTCCAAGTTTTTGATGTCTGCTCGTGGAGTTAATGCTGCATTACATTCAAACAGCAATGAATGTGAGCTTGATGAGGATAGTTCTGATCATGAGTCGTAGGATGAATTGGCGGAGAATGAAATTGAGATTTCTATGAAGGCCCTGACTGGTAATGGAGCTCACAAGACGATAAGAATCAAAGGAAAAGCATGAAAAAGGCACATCACTATCTTAATAGATAGTGGAAGTACTTATAGTTTTGTTGATCCAAAGGTTGTGAAGAAGGTTAGGCATGAAGTGATTAAAACCCATCCCTTAGCTGTAACCATAGCAGATGGGAACTCAATCCTCACACAGAACAAATGCCAAGACTTCCAATGGTCTATGTAGAAGAATCAATTCACCTATGATTTCAGAATCCTTCCCTTGGGAGGATGTGATATGGTGCTTGGTGTTGATTGGATGAGATCATTCAGCCCTGTGGTTTTTTACTTTGCCAAGCTAACTGTTTCTTTTGAGATTCAAGGGACAAAGGTTACTTTGCAAGGCATTGAAGATCAAGCTCAATTGCAACTGATTAAGGGCAAGAGCGTACAAGGAGGCTTCAAGAAGGGTGCTTACAAGTGGATCGGTCATCTGTTTGCAATTGCTACAACTGAATTGTGTTCTGTGCAGTAGCTAAATGTTAAAGCCTTAATAAAAGAATTTGAGGACATTTTTGAGCAGCCTAAGTCTCTTCCTCCAAAGAGGTGCCTTGATCATGCCATTCCTCTGAAATCTAGTGCAGCACCATTCAAATTGAGGCCATATAAGTGTCCTCATGCTCAGAAATCAGAAATTGAAAGACAAGTAGAGGAATTGCTCAAGACTTGTTTCATTAGACCAAGCCACAGCCCCTTTGCCTCACCATTCATATTAGTAAAGAAGAAAGATGGTTCTACTAGGATGTGCATCAACTATAGGCAACTCAATTCTTTAACAATCATAGATAAGTTTCCAATTCCTGTTATTGATGATTTACTTGATGAATTGTATGGAGCATGTTTCTTCTCTAAGTTGGATTTGAGACAGGGTTACCATCATATTAGAGTGCTTGAGCAAGACATCTACAAGACTGCATTTCAAACTCGTCATGGCCACTATGAATTTGTGGTTATGCCTTTTCGTTTAACCAATGCACCGGCTACATTTCAAGCAGCAATGAATGATATCTTCAAGACGTTTCTAAGGAGATTTGTGCTGGTCTTTTTTTATGATATTCCCACTTATAGTGCCTCTTATAAAGATCATTTATAGCACTTGAGGGAAGTCTTCCTTGTTATGCGAAATCATAAGTTCTTTGCCAAGTTATCAAAGTGTGCTTTTATGCAGCAGCAGTTGGACTACTTGGGACATGTCATATCCTCTAAGAGAGTTTCCATAGATCCCTCAAAGATACAGGCCATGAAAGATTGGCCAATTCCAGTAACTTTAAAGCAATTGCGAGTTTTCTTGGGCTTAATAGGCTATTACATGAAGTTTATTGCTAATTTTGGATCGATTGCAAGACCGTTGACAGATCTGCTAAAGAAGGATGCTTTTGTGTGGGATGATAGAGCTCAAACAGCCTTTGAAGCCTTGAAAGTAGCTATGTGTGAAGCTCCTGTTCTTGCTATGCTAAATTTTGCTGAGGATTTTGTCTTAGAAACTGATGCCAATGGAACTGGAATTGGAGCAGTGCTGTCACAGAAAGGAAAGCCTATTGCCTATCTAAGTCAATCTTTTAGTCCCAAACATCAAGTAGTGTCCACATATGAGAAGGAGTACTTGGCAATTCTGTTAGCAATTGATAAATGGAGGCATTATCTTGATGGTCACAGATTCATAATCAGGACTGATCACCAAAGTTTAAAGCATTTGCTAGAGCAAAAGATTGTGACAAGAATACAGAAGAAAAGGCTAATGAAGATATTGGGCCTTGACTATGCAATTGAGTATAGAAGAGGCAAGGAAAATCAAGCTGCTTATGCTTTGTCAAGAAGATTAGAATTGGTGAGCAAGCCCATTGTGGAGCCATTTCAATTGTCCTTCCTTCTTGGTTAGAAGAGGTTTACAAGTCCTCTGAAGATGATGCTTTTTCCCAAGAGTGTATCACTACTTATAACATCAGTAAAGTTAGTAACAGCACTTCTGATGCAGATATTTCAATAAGTATGAGAGTAATTCGATTGAAGGGCAGATTGTACATTGGTTCTTCAATAGAATTGAGGGATTAGATCATAAGTGCTTCTCATGACATAGCTTGCGGTGGACATTCAGGTGTAGAAGGCACATACCAGAGAATTAAAGCGTATTTTAGTTGGCCTGGTTTAAAGAAAGCAGTAATTGAGTTTGTGAGCTCTAGTGATGTATGTCAACAAACTAAGCTGGGTGATCATAGGTACCATGGTCTTTTGCAGCCTCTTCCTATTCCAAAAGGAGCTTGGGTGAATATTAATATGGATTTCATTAAAGGTTTGCCTAAGTCTGAAGGCAAGGAAGTGATATGGGTTGTTGTTGATCGATTCACAAAGTTTAGCCATTTCATTGCTTTGATCTGGCCAGTCACCGCCGAAAAATTGGCTAGATGCTTCTTGGATAACATATATAAGTTACATGGACTGCCACAATCCATTGTATTTGATCGAGATAGAATTTTTACAAGTCATTTTTTGAGGGAATTGTTCAAGCTTATGGGAACTACTTTGGCTCTCAGCTCTTCATACCATCCTCAGACTGATGGACAAACGGAGATGGTCAATCAATGCATTGAACAATATCTTAGGAGTATGGTTTTCACTCATTCCAAGGAGTGGAACAAGTGGTTATCTCTAGCTGAGTATTGGTACAATGCTCATGCTCATGCTCATGCTTCTCTTGGCACTACTCCTTTCAAGGCTCTTTGTAGCTATGATCCTCCTACTCCATTCTCGTTGCAAATTATGACTTCACATGTATTGGAAGTCTCTAATTTGATGCAACAGAGGAAGCAATTATAGCATATGCTCAAAGACCATCTACAGCAAGCTTAGGCAAGAATGAAAATGTATGTAGACAAGAAGCATGTGGACAAGAATTATGAAGTGGGTGATATGGTTTACCTCAAATTACCACCTTATAGACAGTCTACCGTGGCTGTCAAGAGCAATGTCAAGTTAAGTGCTCGATTCTTTAGTCCATACCAGATCCTTGAGAAGATTGGCAAAGTTACTTATAGGCTTGAGCTACCTCCTAATGCATACATTCATCCAGTTTTTCATGTTTCATTGCTAAAGAAACAGGTTAAGAAAGGATGTAAGAGCTCAAAGTCTCCCCAGAAGTCAGATCCAATGGAGCTTTCATGCTACAACCTGCTGCTGTTCGTGGTTCCAGGGAGATCAAGGCAGGCAGTAGGAGGATTAAGGAAGTGTTAGTTCAGTGGCAAATTTTGGACCATGATTTTGTTACTTGGGAAGATTTAGCATTCTTGAAGAGTCAATTTCCAAATTTTTCTTCTTGAGGACAAGAAGCTTCTTAAGTACAGGGGATTGTTATGATTTTTCCTGTAATGAGTCTTGTAATCCATGTTTTGATTTGTTGGAGTCTTGTAATGCGTTAGAAATGTAGCCTAGTTCAAATGTTGGTTGTTCCCCTTTGGCGCCAACATCGGTTATAGCTGATGTGTTGTTAGTTTTGGCCGTTTAGGCTTAGTTTCAGATATTTTTGATTCATTGTATCTAGATTCTCCCATAAGCGGATCAATCCTTGTAAGTCTTGTTCATTCAATAAAACGATTACTTGATTCTTGAGATATTTTTCTCTCTCTTCTCATCTCTTCTCTAACTCTCACCTAACTTCACTTCTCTTCTCACCTAAACTCTCTCTCTTCGCAAGTTCACTTCAATTTCTCAAATTGAAGCTTAACACATTTCCTTCGTTTTCTCTCTCTAAAACCTTAATCTCCTTTCTCCGTGAGATGCTTTTCAGTTCCCTTACGTATAAAAGATGATCCAAACCCTAATCTGAGTAAAACCATGAAGGTTTGAGCAAGATCTAGTATACTCTTATGTAGGGTTTGGTTGATGGTTTCTACCTTAGGAGCCTAGGGTCTTGAGTCTGTAATTTGCTATTACCTATTTACCTTGGCTTGTAATTGTAATAATCGCTGATATAGTGCATAGATCTCTCTAATAGTGGGAGCCGAGGACTAGGACAAGCGTTTTTGGGCCTGAACTTTATAAAAATTCTGGTGTGTTTGTTCTTTACTGTTGTTCTTCGATTCTTGCATCTATAGCTTAATTTGTGGCATTAGGTTTGTAATAATCATTTACAGAAGTCATTTCTAAGATAAAACGCTAACACAAAAAGATGCAACAACCTAGATATGCTAAAATCCTTTTCTGATTTTGTTCTTATCTTAGCTTATGATTAGTTTTTGTTTTCTTGGTCAAGCTTGGAATTAGTTTAAGCTTAGCCAAAGACTTGATGTAATCCACTAGTCACTTATATATTGAATGAAACTTAGAAGCCTCGGTGTAGAGTTTAACCGAGAGCCTTGTTTACATAAGTTGAGATTTTTCTATTCAATTAGAAAAATGTTCAACAAAGCAAACTCACAAATAATTAAAGTGACCAATGTCAAAAAAAATAAATAAATAAATAAATAAATCTATGAAAGTGACCTTTATATTAGTCAAGCAAAATTAAAATAAATACGATTGGTGCATTTATTAATATTTGAGTAGTTTCAAAGTTTTTATATATACGATTGATCTAAATTAAAATTGGTAATTATAGTTAGGTACAACTGTCAAAAAATGAGTTGTTCATGTTAATATCTTATCATAGCTGACTCTAACTAATTGAACAATTTTTTTTAGGGTTATTAACGTGAAAGATCTATGTACTTTATCCAAAGTGTCAATTTAGTTCCTATACTTCTAATTGTGTCAATTTAGTCCCTGTACAATTTAAATTTTGTCAATTTAGTCCTATAGTTGAAATTGAAGTTAAATTAACGACATACTTTTTTAATGATTTAATTATGTAAAATGCAAATGATCCGATATAAACTTATTCACTAAGTCAATATAAGAGCATTAATAATTTTGTTAACAACTTGACGTTAATTTTACTCTGAGGACTAAATTGACACAAAATAAATAGTAAAGGGACTAAATAGACACAATTAAAAGTATATGAGCTAAATTGACACTTTGGGTAAAGTACAGGGGCCTTTCGCATTAATAACCCTTTTTTCTTATTTTTGCAAAATTAAGCTTATCATGTCTGAGTATGATTTTTAAAATAAAAGTATTGGAAAAGCGAAAAGAATTCATACTGTATGTATTATAAACAAATTAATATTTTATCTTACATAATCTTTAAAACTACATTTCATAGAAAAATATTAGCAATCTCTTAGATTTTTTGCTATTTTATGCTTTTTATATTTCATTACATCTTTACCGAAAAGATACGCTAAGTTGCTATATGGAACATCAATTGGTTAAATTATTTTGTATCTTATTTTTGTTGTAAATATTAGATATTTTTTATGTTTGAATTTGGATATTATTAAATATTATAGGAAATTAAAAATTATGTAAAAGACCTTTATATTATATGTGTGTGTGTGTGTGTGTGTGCGTGTGTAATGATTGACACGTGTCTCATACACGTCATCCTCTCGCCGCTCGTTGCATGACTATTGTTATTTGATGGAACTATAAATATAAGTTTGTGCAGTGTGAAGTAAACACACATGAAATAACAAAAAGGAAGTAAGAGAATTGAAATGAGATTGAGGAAATTATTTGAGTAAAAGAAAAAACTTCTCTTGTCCTCCAGTTCTTATATAAAATACTTGCTATTTTTTTCAATTATTTTTCGGTTTGTCTTTTTATTATCTTCCTATAAAGTATAATATCTCTATAGTTTTACAATACGTTATCAGCATGAGTCTCTAGCCAGGTAAAATATTTTTATTTTCTAACCTTCGTAATTTTTAATAGCTAATCTAACTAAGCTTGAGTTTACTGCTCTTGATATAAGTGGCAAAAATTATTTGCCTTAGACCCTTGATGCTAAGAATTTGATGCTATGAATCTCAGATATACGATAAAAAAGGGTAATAGCGCATCCCTATAGGATCGCGCAAAAGTAACGATATTTCTCAGGCATCATATCCACGAAGGATTGAAAGCCGAGTATCTTACTATAAAGGGTCTGCTTGTCCTTTGGTTTAATTTAAAGGAGAGGTTTGATCACCAGAAATATGTGATCCTTCCTAGAGCTCGCTATAAATGGATTCACCTGCGGTTGCAGGATTTTAAAACTGTAAGCGAGTATAACTCTGCAGTGTTTAGTATTACCTCCGTCTTCAATTAAGCGGTGAAAATATTACTAAGGAGGATATGTTAGAAAAATATTTTTAACTTTTCATGTCTCGAACATGCTCCTGCAGCAGCAATATCGAGAAAGAAATTTCAAAAAATACTCATAGTTAATTCAATATCTTCTTGTTGTTGAACAAAACAATGAATTGTTAATGAAAAATCATCAGTCACAACCAACTAGGTCAGAGCCATTCCCTTAAGCGAATGCTACATCGCATGAAAATGATACACATAACCGTGGCCATGGTCGTGACCACAAACGTGGCCGTAGTCGTGGATGTGGTTGTGGTCGTGGATGAGGTAATCAAAATGGACCTAAACTTAAGAGGTCCGGCAACAACGGAGAGAAATATAAAAGGGAGAAAGCCCATAAGCAAAATTCATCAAAAGACGCTGAAACGAGTTGTTACCGCTGTGGTACAAAAGGTCACTGGTCGTATACCTGACATCTGGTGAAGCTATATCAAGCACCATTGAAAGAAAAAGAAAAGCTCCTAGAAACAAATTTCGTTGAAGATCATTTCCCACTTGATGTGACGCATCATGATGTTTCTGACTTTTTGCGGATGCCAGTGGAAGAATTGATCATCAGATAGGCGAGGAAATGTTATACTGGACTGTAGTTTTTATGTTTTGAGTAATGTTTTTTTTGTACTAAAGTTTGTCCTACTTTTGATGTAATAATATAGGTTGGTGTATTATGTTTTTGATATTTTATATTAATGGATTATTAATAGGCTTGATCAATTATTAAGTAAAATCCAAAAATATTATTATATTCGAGTCATTTTAAACTACTTTATTTATTACACTTTTAAAATTTCAAATAAAGTCCCACTAATACATATGTATTTTATATTCGAAGAAACATGGATTTGATCAAAGATAGAGATTTATGTCTAGCGGACAGTGCAACGACACACGCTATCCTCAAAAGAAAAATATATTTTTCTCAACTACGATTAGCTGAAGCGAATATTAATGCAATATCGAATGTTTCAAATTTGGTTGAAGACTCCGAAAGAGCACATGTTATGCTCCTCGACAGGACAAAACTAAACATAATCGATGCTCTATTTTCCAGTAGATTGCAGAGAAACTTGATCAGTTTTCGAGATATTCATCGCAATGGTTATCACATTGAAACTATAAATGAGGGTGATAAAGAATATCTTTGTATTACATCGCATACTTCAGGAAGAAAGAAAATAGTGGAAAAATTGTTTGAACTTTCTTTTGGGTTATATTATACTCATATTAACCCGATTAAATCAAATACAGTGGTTAACCAAAAGTTAACCGGTTGCAAAATGTTCACCTTGTGGCATGACTGTTTGGGCCATGCAGGTGTAACGATGATGAGAAAAATTATTGAAAGTTCTCATGGACACTTATTAAAGAACCAGAAGATTCTTTCACCTAATGAGATTTCATGTGCTACCTGTGCTTAAGGCAAAATGATTACTAGGCCATCCCCAACTAAAATTGGAATTGAGTCCCCCACATTTTTGGAAATAATATAAGGAGACATATGTGGGCTTATTATTCCATCATGTGGACCATTTCGATATTTTATGGTGTTAATAGACGCCTCAACACGTTGGTCACATGTTTGCCTATTGTCTACTCGCAATGTGGCATTTGCGAGACTCCTTGCACAAATAATCCGACTACTGGCTCAATTTTCGAATTACGCGATCCAAAAGATCCATCTTGATAATGCAGGAGAATTTACATCCCAAGCCTTTAATGACTATTGTATGTCAATTGGGAGTATAGTTGAGCACCATGTGGTCACCAGCATACACAAAATGGTCTGGCAGAATCTATGATTAAACATCTGCAGCTAATTGCTAAACCATTACTCATGAAAACAAAGCTTCCTAGTTCTACATGGGAACACGCTATATTGCATACTGCAGCACTTGTTTGTGCTAGGCCAGCTGCTTATCATAAATACTCCCCATTGCAACTTGTGTCTGGTCAAGAACCAGATATATCCCATGTACGAATTTTTGGTTGCGCGGTGTATATTCCAATTGCTCCACCCCAATACACAAAGATGGGTCCCCAAAGGAGACTGAGAATTTATGTTGGATTTGAATCCCTGTCAATTATAAAATATCTTGAACCACTGACAAGAGATATTTTTACTGCACGGTTTGTAGATTGTAAATTTGATGAAACAATGTTCCCAGAACTGGGGGGAGAAAAAATTAAAGCTGGAAAAATGTGAAATTGTGTGGAATGCATCATTTATATCACATTTTGATCCACATACGAATCAATGTGAAATGGAAGTCCAGCAGATAATCCATTTACAAAATATTGCGAATCAATTACCAGATGCATTCGTTGATACAAAAAGAGTAACGAAGTCACATGTCCCAGCTATAAATGGCCCCATTTGAATTGATATTCCGAATGAACAGTCTTCTAAGACATTGGCAAATACGTGTACTGCACGCCAGAAGCGTGGTAGACTTGTTGGTTCTAAAGATAAGAACCCAAGAAAGAAAAGAGTGCAACATAAACAAGTTGGCTCCTTTATTAAAACTCCTGAAGAGAAAACCCCTGAAGTAGTAAAAATGCAAATCCAAAAAAAAAGAAATAGAGGGCGAAATGGCTCTTCGAGGGTATCAAATACCTGAGAATTGTGAAAAATGGTGAAAATGTCGAGAATGAAGAAATATCGATAAACTATGCTATTATTGGCATAAGGTGGAATCAAAATGAAACGATTCTCGATCAAATGTTCGCATACAATGTGGCCCCTAATTTGACCATAGAGGGGGAAAATCTTGAAGCTAAATCTCTTCATGAATGTGAAAGAGGAAATGACCAGCCAAAATGGAAAGAATTGATACAGGCGGAGTTAAACTCAGTTGCGAAACGTGCAGTTTTTGGACCCGTAGTCCAAACCCTTGAAAATACGAAACCTGTAGGTTGCAAGCGGGGCTTTATGCGAAAAAGAAATGAAAAGAATGAAGTCGTAAGATATAAAGCATGACTTGTAGCTCAAGGCTTCTCACAAAGGCCAGGAATTGACAATAAAGAGACATATTCTCCTGTAATGGACGCAATTACATTCAGATTTTTTAGTAAGCTTGACAGTCTCTAAAAGACTCCACATATGCGTCTTATGGACATGGTAACAGCTTATCCGTATGGATCACTTGATAATGATATCTATATGAAAGTCCCTGAAAGGCTACAAGTGCCAAAAGCATATAGCTCAAAACCTCAAGACCTGTATTCAATCAAATTACAGAGATCATTGTATGGATTGAAACAAACAGCGCGAATGTGGTACAATCGTCTGAGTGCATACCTTCTCGAAGAAGGATATGTGAACAATCCCGTTAGCTCATGTGTTTTTTTTAAGAAATCAAAATTTGGATTTGCCATAATTGCATTCTATGTTGATGATTTAAACACCATAAGAATGCCAGAAGCGATTAAACAAGTTGTTTCTTATCTAAATAAAGAGTTTGAAATGAAAGATCTCAGAAAGACAAAATGTTGTCTTGGCTTGCAAATAGAGTATTTATCAGATGGAATTTTAGTCTATCAATCTACTTAAACAAAAAAAGTGCTTAAACATTTTTACATGGATAAGAGACATCCGTTGAGCATCCCGATAGTCGTCCGATCACTAGATGTGAATAAGGACCCTTTTCGATCTCAAGGGGATGATAAAAAAATTCTTGGTCCTGAAGTGCTATATTTGTGTGCAAAAGGTGCACTGATGTATCTTGCTAACTATACGAAGCCAGACATAGCCTTTTCGGTTAATTTATTTGCAAGGTATAGCTCAACGCCTACCTGGAGACATTGGAATGGAATTAAACATATCTTTCGATATCTCCATGGTACATCTGATATGGGATTATAGTATCAGAGACAATAAAATATGAGATTGGTTGGATATGCGAATGCAGGATATTTGTCTGATCCATATAAAGGTCATTCACAGACAGGATACTTATTTACCTATAGTGACACTACTATATTTTGGCGATCTACCAAGCAAACAACAACAGCAACTTCTTCAAATCATGTCAAAATACTCGCACTTCATGAAGCCAGTAAGGAATGCTTGTGGCTGAGATCTCTTATTCAACATGTTCAAGAGGACTGCAATCTTCAAAAGATCAGGGGAAGTCCAACGACACTGTATGAAGATAATGCTGCATGCATTACTTAGATCAAAGGTGGATACATTAAAGGCGATAGATCACCAAAGTTTTTCTTTACACACGAGCTTCAGAAGATGGGTGAAATAAATGTCCAACAAGTTCGCTCAAGTGAGAACCTTGCAGATTTGTTCGCAAAAGCATTACCAACAACAATATTTGAGAAATTAGTCCATAAGATTGGTATGCATCAACTCAGAAACACCCCTTACTAATATGTTCACATGCAGAGGAGTTAAATACGAGCTATACTCTTTTCCCGTTCGTAATGGTTTTTATCCCACTAGGTTTTTCCTAGCAAGGTTTTTAACGAGGCAGGTGTATTTAGCTTGGACACTATGCACTTTTGAGAATGTTATGTCCTCTTATGACGGAAAATATCAAAAGGGGTTGTGTTGTAAATATTGGATATTTTTTAGGGACAATTTTTATGTTCAAATTTGAATATTATTAAATATCATAAGAAATTAGAAATTATGTAAAAGACCTTTATACACACACACACACACACACACACACACACACACACACACATACACACATACACACATACATATATACATATATATATATATGTATGTATGTGTGTATAATGATTGACACGTGTCTCATACGCGTCATCTTCTCGCCGCTCACTGCATGACTATTGTTGTTCGATGTAACTATAAATATAAGTTTGTGCAGTGTGAAGTAAACACACATGAAATAACAAAAAGGAAGTAAGAGAATTGAAATGAGATTGAGGAAATTATTCATGTAAAAGAAAAAACTTCTCTTGTTCTCCAGTTCTTATATAAAACGCTTGCTATTTTTCTTCAACCATATTTGGGCTTGTCTTTTTATTATCTCCCTATAGAGTATAATATCTCTATAGTTTTACAATAATTTCTTCTTTTATTCTTAAAATTATGAGAACATTACTTTTTCATAATATTTTGTCCACGCAATGTTGGTTTAAAAATGCTATCTATTTTCAACTTTTTATTTTTTGCATGATTTTTTAATAAATTATTTCCTTATGGAAATTTTTTTGCAAATATTTTTTCTCTTTTGAGTTTGTTATTCATTTTATACTTTTTTTCATTACTAATATGTTGCTTATTTTTTGGCCCGAACTAGAACTTGTTGGGTGTTACATGCTGTTATTCTAGAATGTTCTAGATTGTTCTAGGGCGTTTTAGAGATTGTTCTAGAATGTTCTAGATTGTTCTAGTTAGTTCAAATGCAATGGAGATAAAGTTAGTTGAGTTCATGCTTTATAAATACATAATAGTTGTATGAAAGTAGGGCATAGAAATGAAATAAACTCTAATCTTCTTCTATGCTCTCTCTCTTCTTCTCCTCCTCTTCTACATCTCTTCTGACCCTAATCTCTCTCTCTCTCTCTCTCTCTCTCTCTCTCTCTCTCGCTCTCTATCTAATTCTCTTGTCTAACCCTAATTCCCTAGCAATTCTTTTGATGCACCCCCAATAGGTGCATCAAATGGCATCAAATGCTAGGTTTGTGATGCGTAATTCTTCCTTATGACTAAAAATACTCGAAGCATATCTGATTTGTGTCGATTGTAGGCTCTTATGGACGAAAATGAAATTTGTGTGCAGCGCGTGATGGATGATCGATTCCAAGCCTATGATGAACGTTTTCGATCGATGTCCGACTCGATTGTTAGTGTACAAGCCAACGTTGCTTCGATCAAGAATGAACAAAGCAAGATTTTGGATCTTTTGCATGAAATTTGTCAAATAAGATTGGCTTCTAATGAAACTACACTTGTGGTGATGATTACTTTTGTTTTCTATCCTATAAATAAGGATGTCCTTTACGAGGTATTCTCTCCATTTAGTTCTACTGAAGAAATAAAAGTAATTTTGTCATTGGATTTCAAAGTTAAAGCTCAAGTCTGTTTTTCATCAAGAGCAAATGCAATTTCTGCATGTTCCTTACATGGACGAGCTATAAATGATGGATGTTGCTATTTGGATATCCAATTTCTCAATATTGAGTTTCAAGAATTTAACAAGGAATGTTCTATTAGAGGTGCATCTACGGCGAATTCGGTACCCATTATACAAAATGAGGTTGATGTGGTGCACGAAATACATGTCAAGTCTAGTACAGTTGTTGACAGTCAAGGTGCTTGCTCAATGCAGGGAGTTGAAAGAGATGTTTCAACCTCTGAAATTGAATTCCAAGAACATAAGCTTGAAGCTCCACAATTTGTGCAACCTAAGCAACATTACCATGTGCTCGGAGAATGCCAATATGAAGCTAAACGTGGATATGAATTTTTCAAAATCTGATGACTTTGCTCAAAAAGTGACTAGTGATGTTTCAGACAATGATATTATCAAAGTAGAGTTAAGTTTGATCAAAAATGATGTTAAACATAAAACAACTCTTACAGTCTAGGATTCACTGATATGGCCGAGCGTTAAATACGAAGGTTTTGCTTCTGCGTGTGATTATTCATTGGCTGGAAATACCAGGCTTATTTTCTTGGACTTAGCATTTGAGGTCGCAGACAACAAGGAAGACATTTTTACTATTACCGTTGACAAGGTGCCGCAATATGTTCATTTAATTCGTGGTACTTCTATAGTCTTGACTACATTATTGCCAGATTTTGCAACAAGCTTCTTCTTTGGCACACTCAAGCTCCAAATGTTTGTGTTTCATCATGGCGGAGAAATGTTCAAGGGACTCGTAACTAAACCCTTTGATGGCAAGATTACTACGAGTTCTAGATTTGTTTCCTGGATTTTCAACCTTGAGGGAAAGGTCGTTATCGAGCGGGGGGTATTGTTACATGCTATTATTCTAGAATGTTCTAGATTGTTCTAGAGTGTTCTAGAGATTGTTCTAGGATGTTCTAGATTGTTCGAATTAGTTCAAATGTAATGGAGGGAAAGTTAGTTGAGTTCATACTATATAAATACATAATTGTTGTATGAAAGTAGGGCATGAAAATGAAATAAACTCTAATCTTCTTCTATGCTCTCTCTTCTTCTCCTCCACTTCTACTTCTCTCCTAACCCTAATCTCTCTCTCTCTCTCATTCTCTTCTCTAACCTAATTCCCTAGCAATTCTCTTGATGCACCCCCAATAGGTGCATCATTGGGTCCAACACATATATTTTGTTTAGTGTTATTTTTATTTTGTCACGCTAAAGGAAAAAAAATTCAAGATAAAAAAAAATAGAAAAGAAATAAAAAAAAGGGAAAAAGAAATTGAAAGGACCCCCCACGTTTTGGTATTACAGCATTAAAAAGAGGGAAGGGGGGTTACCATTAAAAAAGTGAAGAGTGGAAGAGAAACAGTAGAGGAAGAACCAGAGAAAAAGAGTGGAAATTGAGAAGAGAAATTTGTGACGTTTGATGTATTGAATTTAGTTACAATTAGGGATTGTGATTTTAAATTCATAGTAGAAGTTTTGATACCCGTTTGGGTCGTGGTTTTTCCCTCTAGTTGAGAAAGGGTTTTCCACGTTAAAATTTTTTGTGTTATTTTGTGTTCGATTTTCTTTTTTGTTGTGCTCAATTGTTTGATTCTTTTCCCAACAAGTGGTATTAAAGCGAGTTTGATTTTAAGGCCTAGAGTTTGTGGAGATGTCGAAGATTGGTAATCTATTCGGCGGTACCAAGTTCGAGATAGAGTTGTTTGATGCTGAGAACAACTTCGCTTTGCGGCAAAGCATGGTAAAAGACCTCCTTGTTCAACAAGGATTGCATAAAGTATTGCAAGACAAGAGGCCGAAAAAAATGAGCAATGATGATTGGGAGGAAATGCAAAAGAAAGCGGTAAGCACTATTCGTCTTTCTCTTTCCCCATATATTAAATATACCGTGTTGAATGAAAAATCACCAAGTCCTTGTGGGAGAAGTTAGAAAAAATTTATATGTCAAAGTCTCTTATAAATAAGTTGTATTTGAAGAGGGATTTATATCAATTGAGGATGGAAAAGGGTAGCAAAGGGATCATCTAAACATGTTTAATAGATTGATCTCTCAATTGGCTAGTCTGGATGAAAAATTCGAGGAAGATAAGGCGTTAATTTTGTTGGCTTCTCTACCAAACTCCTATGAGACTGTCATGACGAAGTTGTTAGTAGGGAAGACAACTTTGAAATTAGATGATACCACCGCTGTTTTATTACAAAATAAAAACTTGTGAAAGGGGATGTGTGTAGAAATGATGAAGGAGCCAGGTTGGTGGCAAGTTCAGATAGAGGGAGGAGTTATAATCGTGGATATGGCGGGTAGAGATAACACTAGGTTATCGTCTAGACCTAGAAGAAATTACAGTTATAAAAAGTGTTATGATTGTCATGAGATGGGGCATATTCAAATCTTTTGTAAGAAAATGAAAGCCAATTTAGAAGAGTTGAAGAGAACTCCTACAAAGGGGGAGTTGAGCAAGGAGAAAACAAGTAAGATGGATAAGGGCAAGGCATCCATCAATGTAGCATTTGATGATGGAGACAATCTTTTCTTAGTACAACATAGAAAAACGAGTGAGGATTCATGGATCCTTGATTCAGGGTGTTCTCATCATGTATGTACAAAAGAGAGAAATGTTCATTTCTTTTGAGGAATGTGATGGGACGGTTATGTTGGCCAATGACGAGGAAGTAAGGATTGAAGGTGACGGGAACATTCAGATTAAGATGCATGATGGCAAGTTGAGGACGTTGTCCGAAGTTAGATATGTGCTACGATTTTGAAAAAAAATGACATTGTTAGGAAGGCTTGATGAATTGGGTTATGGCTACTCTACTCAATGTGGGAGAATGGCAGTCACAAATGGGAAATCGGTTGTGACGAAATCGATGAAGAATTCAAAGAACTTGTACGTGCTTGAAGGAAATGGTCTTGCAAGAGAAAAGGGTCAAAGCTCGAGGTCCAAGACGATTTGACTTGCCCCATTGGAGAGGCATCCATTATGCGTCAGTGTGCCAGAGGTTTTTCATATCAGTTGGAGGGGGAGAATTGTTGGATTCGATCCATATATATTGTTTAGTGTTATTTTTATTTTGTCAAGCTAAAGGGAAAAAAGTAAAGATAGTCAAAAATAGATAAGACAGAAAAAAATAGGGAAAAAGAAATTGAAAGGACCCCCATGTTTTGGTTTTACAGCATTAAAAAGAGGGCAGGGGGTTATTGTTAAAAAAGTGAAAGAGTGGAAGAGAAATAGTAGAGGAAGAACGAGAGAAAAAGAGATGAAATTGAGAAGAGAAATTTGTGAGGTTTGATGTGTTGAATTTAGTTACAACCGTGGATTAAAAAAGCCACAAAAGCAATATTTTCGGCGCCCCAATAGTTCCCATCTAAGTAGGGTATGGGGGGTGGATGTACGCAACCTTCCCCTTTAGGGTGCTACCCTGAAGGGAGTTACAATTGGGGATTGTATTTCTAAATTCATAGTAGAAGTTTTGACACCCAGATTGGGTCATGGGTTTTCCCTCTGTTTGAGAGAGAGTTTTCCACGTAAAAATTTATTGTATTATTTTATGTTCAATTTTCATTTTTGTTGTGCTCAATTGTGTGATTCTTTTCCCAACAGAACTAAGGTTCTATTCAAATTTTGAAAAAAAATTATATTTTCGAAATAAGTTCTTTTAACCAAATGCATTGAAGTTAGAGGTGAAAAATTATATAATTTAGAAAAACATTTCTAGACTTTTTAGTTTAGAAGGAAAAAAACATATAAATTAGAGACAGAAATTAAAAGAATATATCAATTAGAGGTGACGTATTCAAAAACCAAGAAATGACTAACATTCCCTTTATTGTACTCATGGACACTGAAACAATTGAGCTCTTCAATACCGTTGTTATTTCAAATCTGTCTTGAGTCATGCAGTCCATTAAAAGTTGAAATATTTGGGTTCCACGCATGATAATTGTAAGACACTTAGTGCCGGTGAAGCAAAAATTAATAGGAGAAAATAATTGAAATTAGAAGTAGAAGAACTTTATGTGCTACGAGAATAATAGTTTAGAGAGACTGATGAATATAAATATATAAAATGGGTAGAGATTGAGTTAAAGGAGGGATATTATAGTAGTAGGATAACGAAATTTACATATCCTCGAAATTTTTGTATATTATTTCGGATTTGAGGTTTGCTTGATTCAGGGGCTGAAAACTATGAAATTATATAATTGTCATACTAGCAATTCCATGTGCGATGCACGGCCAAATTTTACTCATTGTACGATATAATAAATTTCAAGGCATTATTATTTGAATTTTGAATTTTTCACCAAAACTGTAACATAAGGTACAATGTGATAATTATATCTAAGAAATCAACTATGATTTCAGGAAAAAAAATTGATGCAAACAAATCCAAGATTGGAGAGAGGGGGGGGGTGTAGGGGAAGAAATGTCGATTGAATATTTAAATTTAGAAGTTATAGTAATTGTTGATAACATATCGATAAAGTTCAATAAAAAATTTGGAATAGTAACATTTTAATATCCTTAACTTTAATTAAAATAATGTGTAGATCAGCTAAATTCAATATGTTGATCTCACACTTTTTAAAATCTTTTTTTTTATTTTTCTTATAGCCTTAATCTTTTTTTTGGTATTTTGAGTGGGGAAAAAATAATTTATTTAAGTATATCTAATAATAATTTATTTTTTTAAATATCTTTAATTAATTTTTTAGATTTTTAGTAATATTTTTACAAGATTTCTATTAATTTTTTTCTATGACATTAATCATTTCTTTTGCTATATTTAGGCAAGAGTAATAATTTTTTTAAAATATTTTTAAGAAATCTTTTCAGCAAATTTTTTTAGATATTTAGAAATTCTTTAATAACCTTAATCCTTTTTTGTTACTGAAACTTTTTTTTTATGCAAATATCTTTTGAAACCCTTTTTTTAAATTCTTTTTTGTTACATTATACTTATAATTTAAAGTATCTTTAGTCATTTTTTAAAGATTTTAAAGCAACATTTCAAATATTTTAATAATTTTAATATTTTTATTTGTGAAATATTTAAAAAGCTTTCCTGTAACAGTTTCTTTTAAAAGTTTTTAGTAATTTTTTATACAGTCTCTTTTAACAATTTTATTTTATGTGTTTTCTTATTTTTTAACAATTTATTTTAAAGGTGTTTAGCATTTTTGACCACCATAATCTTTTTAACGATTTCTTTTTGTGTTTTCTTTTTTTTTTTCCGTATATTCTGTAGCATTTCTTCTTATTCAGATTTGGATGTAGGAAAGAAGAGGAATTGGGTAGCGACTGCAATTTTAATAATAGTTAGATTATGTTAATTAATTGTTAAAACAAATATAATTTTTTATTGGAAAATTGATAAATAAGCTTACCATATTTTAAGTTCTTTCGAGCCCTCTTCATGACCTAAGACGCAAAAACTTTTCAATCAATAGTAGTGATGCCTCTTCCTCCTCTTATATCTCCAATGACTTCCCATTTTTACATTGTTTGTGAATCTCTCTGCATGTTAAAATCCAATTTTGACACAATTAATCAACGTCATAATAGAGCTCCTATCCTAAAAATAACAGTACACATTTAATCAACATGAACATAGAGCAAAATCAACTAAAACATAATTAACACAAAGCCATCAAACCTACAAGCGCCAAATTCGCGAAAATCTTATAAATTTTCATCAGTTTAGATTTGTCATTTTCCATGCTAACTGCTCCCGTTAAAATTGATAATTTAGTCAAAATTACAAAGTAAAAGTAAAAAGATGTAGCATTACAAAAAAAAATTATAATTAATTGAGTTTTTAAGTCTTTAATTAATGTTTCTCCTATTTTTCCCAACTTTTTTATTCAAAAATCATAACCTTTCTATTTTTCTACCAAATAGTTTTAATCTTAATTTTGCTATTGATTTCATTCTTTTATATGGAAGAAACATAGATAAAGATTTGTACCTTTAAAATTTATATTAAACTCGTGATGTTTGCTTAGATTTCTTGTGCTTGGGACATTCCACCGTCTTTCAAGTTTTTCCTTCTCAACGTTAAAGAGATATATTGAAGTATGGGGGGAAAAAAAAAGAGTGAAGACTTGTACCTTTTAGGCTGATATTAAATTCCTTCTCATGTTTCGGGAGACAAAACTATGAAAGAATAATAGGTAAAGATCCGTACCTTTAAAACTGATATTGCTTCTTCTCATGGTTCAAGAGACAGACTGAAATATGGAAGAAAAATGTGTAATGATTTGTCCCTTTAAGTTTGTTATTGAACTCGTGATGTCTGCTTGAGTTTAAATTGTGATATTTCTAGGGCTTTTTTAAATAATGATTTTCATAGGTTGGAGAGGTAGATAGGTAAATTGTGAAGTTTGATATTTAATAACGTTCAAGATTTTGTAAATATAATTATTAATCATCAAGTATTTAAAAAATATTAGTGATAAGATTTTTGATATATCTTATTTTATTACGATTTGTATATAATGCCTTTTACTTGTTTTTTGAATTATTTATTTTTGATTTTTGAGGTATGGTTATTTGAGGTATTGACGAAGGAAAACGAGGGAGGAAACTGTGAAATTATATATTAGTTAAATTCCTAACTTTTTTTCCATTCAAAAATCATAATCTTTATTTTTTCAAACAAATAATTTTGATCTTAATTTTGCTATTAAGTTCATTCTTTTATATGGGAAAAAACATGTAAAGATTCGTACCTTTAAAATTGATATTAAACTTGTGATTTTCGCTTAGATTTCTTATGCTTGGGGCTTTCCACTGTCTTTCAAGTTTCACCTTCTCATGGTTCAAGGGACATATTGAAGTATGGAAGAAAAAAAAAGGGTAAAGACTTGTACCTTTAAGATTGATATTAAACGCCTTCTCAAGTTTCAAGAGACAAAACTATGAAAGAATAACAAGTAAAGATCCATACATTTAAGACAGATATTAAACTCCTTCTCATGGTTCGAGAGTGATACAAACTAAATATAAATCTCGCTCAATATCAATGGTAAACACATGCTATTATAATATTTATTGATAGATTACTCCAATAATAGAGGATTACAAGGAAAAGGGGGCAGATGACTAGAGAAATTGGGGGAGAGAGAGACTACAGCAAAACGCTCTTACATCATTTTTGCATAATCAACTATGGAGGGGTAACCACTTATTTATAGTAATAGATTAGGGCTGAGGTGGCAGGGGAAGCACATCGAGTGCGGAAGATGCGGGTATGAACACGGGTCTGGACCCGGGTTGGCAGGTAGGATGGGGAGAGGGGTCTTGGCAGTAGTGGCAGCCATGGGCTTGGAGTGTATCAGGAGATACTCGGTTTGTATCAATACCGTCCCCTTGAAACGATCCTCATCCTCGAGGATCAGAAGTAAGTAAGCCACCATATCTGTATCCGCCTGAGGTGCGGTTGTCGGGTGATGTCAGGTAGGTAGGTTACTTGGCGGGTAGCAGTCCAAGCGGGTGGAGACTAATGAGATGGCTCCCTTCTGTTCGCCTAATCCCAGTCTGGCTCGTATCACTTCTTCCCCCTCCAAAGACCCTTGCCCCTAAGGGTCATGGACATCGAGCTGACTCCGGAATGTAGAAAATCCTCCCAGGTCAAATACCAACTTTTGGAACTTCAGCAAGACATGAGCTGTGAGCCATCTTTCTGGAAATGGCGAAGAACTATCCCTGAGGGGCACTTGGTGCTCAACAGCCTGGCAAGATAGTGGATGCTTGGTGGAAAATGTAAAAATGTCCTCAAAATTTGAAAGCAGCTATCGAAGCTTTGAAGGGTTTGTCCTTGTTGGTGGCTCTATATCGGCCGAGAGCGGGAGAGGCGGAACTGAGACTGGAGTTGTAGAGATGGTGAAGGGTGGACATCAGCTGTTGTTGGCGGGTCTGCTGGGAAGACCATATGTTTCCCTTCTGCCACTGTCGTGGGAGGACGGTTGGCCCTTCCACGAAAGCGCTAGGAACTGGGTCAATGGCGATATCCGGGATGGAATCTGGGCATGGTTCTAAGGCCGGCTATGATAGAGGAGCATCATCTTCATTAAGTGCAATAGCCGTCATACTTGGGTGGCTCCGAGGTGTGTCTTCTATTGGCGGTAACAACTGCTGAGGTACACTGGATGGAAGGTTGACAGGAAGTGTTCTCGAAGGGGATGGTGTGGCTATGATTGGTGATGCACTAAGGAGTTCTCTGCCAGCTAACTTCTCAAGGTAGGCGCAATTGCTCTCTTCCCATCTGACCAGTAACTTAGTGTCATGCAATGTTTGCGGCCTAAACAAGAGAACGCCTACAGCTATATTTTTTCGTAAGCCTTCTACCATCAATTTAACCTTTTTCACTTCTATCAACCCATACTCGTTCGCCAAGGACTCAAACCGGCTCAGGTACTCCCCAACACTTCCCATTTGGCGGAGCATCATGAGCTCCATGAGGGAGTTGTTCAAGGTACCCAAATACCTCTCACTATGATTTAACCATCCCTCATCCCTTCCACTACTGAATCTAGGAAGTTCTATATGAATAAATCAAGTCGGAGTTCAGTAATTACCTCGAGCGATTCCTTTGGGCATTTCATCGACCACCATGTGTGCAGATCGGTGATGAGGGGAAGATGATGCTGATGCTCTGCAAATTGGTGATGTGTCAACAAAATTGATGATGCTCACCCAAATTAATATCAGCTGGGACCAAAATTTGGGTTTGCTGAGGTTGAAAATTAGTGGGGAAGGTTGATGATGCCTGATAGTGGGGAGGTGATGATGTTTGAATATTAGTAAAGGGCGTATTTGCTGGGGTTGAACGGTGGTGAGGGAGGGTTAATGATGGTGATGGTGATGGTGATGATGATGATGATGATTGATGATGATGTTGATAAAGATGATAATGATGAAGATGATGATGATGATGATGACGGGGATGAAGGTACTATGTTCTCTGCAACCCAAGATAAAGAATTGCCGGTGATCAATGATGACGATGAAGATCAAGCCGATTGATGAACAGCTTTGATGGTGATGCAGATGAAGATGACGATCGGGGCCGAGGAAAGACTGCTCGTATACCAATTGATACAAACCAAATATAAATCTAGCTTAATATCAATGGTAAACACAATCTATTATAATATTTATTGAGAGGTTACTCCAATAACGGAGGATTATAAGGAAGGGGAGAGATATAAAAGAAGGGGGGAGATAAACTAGAGAAATTGGGGAGAGAGAGACTAAAGCATAACACTCTCACATCATTTTTGCATAATCAACTATAGGGGGTTAACCCCTTATGTATAATAATAGATTAGGGTTGAGGTGATAGGGGAAGTACATTGTGTGTGGAGGATGCAGGTACGAACTTGGGTCTGGACTCGGGTTGACGGGTTGGACTAGGATTGGCAGGTAGGATGGCGGGAGGGGTCTTGGCGGGTAGCGGCAGGCATGGGCTTGGCAGTTATCAGGAGATACTCGGTTTATATCAGAGAGACATATTGAAGTATGAAAGAAAAATAAGTAGAGATTCATACATTTAAGTTTGATGTTAAACTCGTGATGTTTATTAAGTATGGAAGAAAATTAGGTAAAAATTCAAACCTTTAATTTAATATTAAGTTTGTGAAGTTTGCTTAAGTTTCTTGTACTTGGAGTGTTCTGGGTTTGAGAGATAGATTGAACAATTATGGTATTTTCAGGGTTTTTGTGAATAATGATTTTTATGGATTGAGGAGGTAGATGGATAAATTGTAAAATTTGATACTGAATAAGGCTCAAAATTTTGTAAATATAATAATTAATATCAAGTATTTATATAATATTAGTGATAAAATTTTTGATATATTTTATTTTATTATGATTTATATTAATCCCTTTTATTAGTTTTGTAATTATTTATTTGTGATTTTTGAGGTATGCGTTTTCAACGAATTTGGCCAGTGAGCTTATTTGCCATAAAGGAGCCCGGTATGAGGTGGGGTTTGTAGGGACGAGCTGGACTTAAGCTCTAGCTGCACACCCGTCTGGTGTTTCCTGCAAGATTCAAACAAACAGTTAGATGGGCCGGCGGGGTTACCACTGGGGGGACCCCTCTGACGCTTAAGTCAGTATTTATCCCATAACATAATAATAAAAGCAGGAAATAAATACATATCAAAGATATAAAAGGCTTAGCTTGAGAAGAGTAGAAGGGTAGAGTGGTTATTGCTCCAGAGAGATGACTGAAAAGGATGATGGAAGGTTGAGGTGTGGGAAGGCCTACCTTAGACGAGCCTTACCTTGCCTTCGAAATGAGAGAGAGTTGCCGCGGGGGGGGGGGGGGGGGGGGGGGGGGGGGGGGGGGGGGGGGGGGGGGGGGGGGGGGGGGGGGAGAGAGAGAGAGTGCGAGGGAGAGAGGGATGGTCATAATGTCCTCCCCGAAGAAGTGTGGAAAGGTTATGGGAGAACCCCCTTGGCTAGCAGCGGTCAACGCTGGTCAACGCGAGTAGGTCCCATTACTGGGCAGTAATATCTAGCTCCGATTACTGGGCAGTAGTATCTAGGTCCGATTATTGGGCAGTAGTATCTAGGTCCGATTACTAGACCAAACTAATGCCATAACATTGAAGAATGAAGACACACTAGAAAAATCACCTCAATGTGACATAATCCCCTTAGTCAACTCAGGGCCACGAATGACCAAACCTATCTTTACCTATCCACCACCATCAATCATTGAAATAGAATGTCGAGCTTATCTAACATGGTCAGAGATTTTCAGAACCATGGATGCCTCAGTTAAAAATAGCAGAAAAGATCAGAAAAGGAAATTCAAGCTGTGGCAAATCAGGCCTAAAGATCTCAAGATTAGAGAAGGCGGAGGTGGTCGTGTAAAGAAGGGAACAAGGAAGATCCATGGAAGAAAATGGTCGTTGTGGATGGATGGTGGAAACTCTATTCTCCCTCAGGACACGGGATAGATCCACCCAGAAAGTCGAGCTAACGACTATAAGCTAAGCGCTTCTTGGGAGGCAACCCAAGTGTTTTTATCTTTGTTTATCAAATTTTATTTTCCTTTCATTATTTTTATTTTTCTCATGCTTATTTTTGTTAAACAGGTATTTTACAGCAAGTTTGGGGGTAGCAAGATGCACCATCAAATAAGCAATCTTCAAACTTGGGAAGTATCTCTCACGTATTGCTTCGTTCTTTATATTTCTTTTAACATTATGGACAGCGTTAACTTTAAGTTTGGGAGTGGGAGAGACAATTTTTAAAATTTTGAACAAAATTTTCAAAAATGTTTCCCCGTTTTAGGCTTTAGAGTCGACTTTAGTGCCTCCCAGAGTTCGGAGCCTTCGTATGGGGATGTAAATAGTATCGACCAACAAAAAGATTGTCCATAGTTTTAACCTTTAGTCTTTTAAAAAAATTTCATTAAAAAAAAAGAGAAAATAAAAAAAAGAGAACTTATCATCACACTTTTTAAGCAATTTTTCCACTCTTTTTAGTTCGTTTACTTTAATTTGATTTGAATAACATGATAATCAATTATTTTTGTGTTCTAACTGCAAAACACAATCTAATCCGAGGCACTATCTTAATAAAATCATGGTATTTGACTTCACTAATTAGCATGGCTGTTTTACTTTTCTTTCTGATTAAAAAATGCTCAAATTTGAATAAATTACATAAAGAGTATCATTCACATAATAGATTTTGAAGAGTTATGCCTAAGTCTAAATAAAAGAAAAATATAATAAAAATTGAGGGAGAGAATCACTAAGCACCGCTATCATGTTAAAAACGTCTATCATTTGGATATGTGCTATGGTGTGATAGTTTCATGCCTTGGTACCTCGAGCAAGTCGATCCGTAGGGGTGTTTCAACACCTTGTACCCGCGCCAACTGGAGCGGGAGTTTCCGCATTGAAAGCTCGCTACAAGGGGTACTTAGAAAGCTAACAAGGAACCAAGCACCGAAAAAAAGGGGGGGAAAACTTCTCTAACACCGCTATCCCACATAAATAAGATATGTGCTACCTGTTAAGAGGGCGTCTCAGTGGTGGTTTTTCTTACTTATGGGTCATCGCCCAGGAGTCGGAGGTTGATTCTCACTGAAGATATACTCGGGAAGTCATAATACCGGCATCTCAATGGTGGCTTCTCTTACTTATGGGTCATTGCCTAGGAGTCGAAGCTTGATTCTCGCTGCAGATATGCTTATATTGACTTGAGTAAATAAATTCCTCCAAAAAAAAAAAAAATAGTGCAAAAATAATTAGTTTTGGTCAAACTTGATAAGTCTTGTTATGAGTGGTATAATTTTTGTCTTCTATTCAGTTTGAATATCTTAAGATTAGAAAAAACTTAATTTGCTTAGCTAACTTTTAAATTCGATTAACTAGGTAATTGACAGATTTTTCCTTGGGAAAGATGGTTTGTCCTTTTGATTCCTGAACTTTAAGCCTCAGTTATTCTTTTCTAATTTTGAGTATACCTGCTTTGACTTGTGGTAAAATTCTTAAAAAGCATGAGATCCTTCGCTTTAATGTTTAGCCTTGCTCGAGGACGAGCAAGATTTAAGTTTGGGGGGTACTTTGATTAGTCTAATTTAGTATATAATTATTTATATCATTTTAATATAATTTTAACCATTTTTGCATCAAACTTCTATCAATTTTGCCTGATTTTGCTCGTTTTGAACTATTTTGCTATTTTCTTCTAAAAATACTCATTTTATGTTAAATCTTGCTAGGTTTTATCATTAACTTTAACAAGTAAAAGCAAGATACATCAAACAAATACAAAAAATAAGCAAAGCACCGCATTTTTACGCCTGAAAGCAGTTTTTTTACATAAAATAACAAGTTTTGTCCACAAGTTGCTTGGGCGGCCATTTTTTTTTTCATTTTTTTAACTCAAATTCATTGTATTATGCATGAAATTGATCTGAAATAGCAGGTTTGGGCAGTGAAAAGCAAAGAAAATACATAAAATAAAGCAAGTTATGCAAGTTGAAAAGGGGTGGCAAGATTGGCAAATGAGAATGAAGTTTGAAGTTAATTCTTGCATTCTTTATTCACCCCTCAAACACTATAAATAGGGGGTATTTGGAATGTGTTTGAGCATCCTTCATCAAACAAAAATCCTATAAAAAGTGTAGAGAAAGAAGAAGAGAAAATGGTGAAGGAAGAAGAAGCAGGAAGAAAGTTTGGTTTGTAACTTTATATTTTTAAGTCCTTTTTAGCCTTTTCTTCTTCTAAGTTCATGAATTTTGTGTTATTTATGCTTTATATTAAGTTTATCATGAATAATTTTTTTATTCCAAGGCTATGATGTAGCCTAAGTTGTAATATACGCTTATTTCTAATTCAACGTGTTCATTGTTTTGTCATTGCGTTGTTGAAGTGTTTATCATTGTTCTTCATGAGTTTTAAATGCTTGATCGCCATTTGAGGCCTTCATAATGAGTCCGAGAGGAGATTTATGATGAGTGCTAAGGTGATAAGCACCACAAATTGAGCGAATGCTTGAGAGAGATTAATGCAATTTGTGTGGTTTTTAAGAGAAAATCATAGAGCTTTAAAAACTCTTTTCTTATTTAGATTTATGCACGAGCGTGGTGGGATAATATGTAAAAGAGCATGCTAAATGTTGCTCGAGAGAGAATATTTAGTAAATTAGGGTTTTCAACCATCAACACGTATTAACAACTTGAATAACGAGAATAGAAAGGCGTATTGATGTAACTAGGTGAAATCGGATGCCTTGGATATTATTAAATCATAAAAACATTATAAAATAAGTTAACATATTTTATTTCTTTTCAGTTTATTTTTTTTCATATCAATATCTCAATTTTTGGTTGTTTAAATAGCATCAAAACTACTAATTTTGGTACTCATTCAATAGCAATCCTTATGGGAGCGATACTCTACTCATTTCTATATTACTTGATATGACTAGTGCACTTGCTAACGCATACACAAAGTTTACATCAATTTGTGTACTAATTACTGTGATTTCAAGTACATTTAAGGTAATGTTGAAAACATATGTTGTGCTTCTGAATACATTAATGTTTATTATAAATACGTGAAAAGTGATGCATAAGGGGTCAATTTCGTATATATTTGGTGTTCTTAAGAGTACATTAGTGATTTTCAAGTCCTTTATTGGTCAAGGTGAGTACAAGAGTGGTTGTGTTTTATCACCTTCAATTTTAAGTCCAGCGAAATTATAATATTGCCTTGTTAAATTACAGGAATGCATATGCATAATCTGATTGACAAGGACAAATATATCCAATGCATGAAATTTATCATAAAATGTTAAAAAATACAATTGTATCAAGAAAAAGAACATGAATGAATCACATAATTTCATTCAAAATATATTATTTACAACAAGTACATAAAGAATATACAAATACAAAAATATAAAAAATGACTATGGTGTCGGAGGCTTTAGTCTACAGATAAGGAAGTCCATCATCTTCTGTAGGGTGGTACGTGTTTCGGTATGGAATGCTTCAAAATTTGAGATACGTGCATTCAGTTGTTCTTCTAAACGTTCGCTGACGCTCCTTCTCTTCGCGGGCCGTTGTTCCACTTCGACCTCATTAGCCCCATATCCTGTAGAATGTCCCTCTACCTCGTCTCTATCCTCATCTATTTCTATTGGTCTTCTGCCTCCTCTTTGTTTCTTTACCCGTATACCATCTTGATTGAGTTCAAACCCTGTCACAGTTGAGTCATTTGTCAAAGATGATGTATTTAATGTGCATTGGAACACACGGGTAAGAAGCATGCCATAAGCGGGATTAATATTCCTCGTATGGATATGAAGCATGAATTTTACGACTAAATCCCCAAGGTTAATCCTTTGGCCATTAAGAAGGCGAGACAAAAGAAATAAATGCAAGTGAGAGACCAAGTCGACGCCACCCGATCTAGGAGTGATGTTCAAACAAATCAATTTATGTGCAAATCTAAGAACCACTCCTAGATCATTTGAGTTCGGCTTTTTCGGGTTAGAAATTGGTAATCCACCCCAGACTTGTTGAATCATGGTGTGGCGTTCTTTTTCTAGGATCGGGAAGTGGTGAGGATCGGGAAGTGGTTAATTTCGGGGGGGCAATTTGTTATCATCCTTTTCTTCACGATCAAAACCAAGCAATTTATTGATAATCGTCGCATTGATTTTGATTTTTTTTGTCCTGCCAATTTTGAGGACAATTGAAGAGGATCATTTCCAAAAATTTTTAGATTGGCATAAAATTTACGTACCAGAGCCGGGTATATCAGTTCCTTTATACTGCAAATTTCAACCCAACCAACACCTTGAAACAAATTATACAATTGCTCCAAGTTGTGTAGCTTAACCCATTCCCAATCCACGAATCTACCAAATAACACTTCTTTCGTGGAGAAAGGGTTAGAGGAAACTACCGAAGCACGACCCTAGGAAGTTTCAACTTCCTTTGTCCCAGACCTCCTTTTTGACATAGATTCGGACCTCTTTGTGAGACCCATGACATTTTCCTACAAGAAATTAACGAAATTTCGTGGTAGGATTAGAGTTTGAGAATGAGATAGGACTCTTACCAAAAATCATAAGGTTTTGATTTTCAAAGGTGTATAGAAACTTTCTTTTTAATAAAAATTATTTTATGTACCTGAGAGAAGTGGACTTTGTTAAGATCTTGAGTGGTGGAAGCAGCTATGGTTCGAGGGAGCAGAAAGAGAAGTAAAAGAAGCGAGGAAGAGGAGTTAGGGCTTCGATATTTATGTAAAGACAACTGTGTTGACACCCAAAATTTGTGTGTCGACACATGGGACATTGTGGCGCTGAGTACATTAGTGGATAATTTGGGTACTTGTGGTAAGAATCTAAGTACGTGATATGTATGTCGACACAAATAAAAAGAGTACCAACACAAGCTTCTTGCTGTAATAAGTGTGTCGACACCGACATATTATAAGTCGACACACAACATCACCACGTATGTACCCCAACTTCACATGTACTCAAGACGAAAATCGTGTGTGTCGAAAGGTAAAATTCGTGTGTCGACCCACGTGCGTATTCAATAACCCAAATGTTATGTTCCTTTTGACTAATAATGTATTCAAAATCACTATCTACATGCTGAAAGCCACCAACATTTTTCCTTAAGGTAAAATAACATGTGTGTTGACACACCCATTCTGTGTGTCAACATACAGAGTACAGGTAAAGCTCTATAAATAGCCCTCATTAGTCTTGTTCATTCTCTATCTCCTCCCCTCTCGCTCCAACCCTAAATTATATTTCAACTAAAAATATTAGCAAAGTCGTCAGTTTGTCATAAATCTCGTCCAAATTTTTATTTTAAATCATGTTTTCATTTACAATTTAACATCCAAACCTTTGATTTTTGTCAGAAATGCTTCCATTTTCACAAACCCCTACTCAAAATCAAACCACGCAAATGTTTACTTAAGTTTGCTTTCTTTACATTACTTTTCTTGCTAATATATAGAAAAAACCATCTATTTCTTTTAATATTTCATTATCCCTAACAATTTTTGGACAAATCTCAAAATTTCATCTTGCTTCACCAAACCCTGACCACAACTTCGAAATTTCTATGAACATTTTTTTTTTTGGGAACCGGAAGTCATTGGTGGCACAAAGAAGGCAGAAACTACTTCAAAGATGAATCTTTTACATCCTCTACTTCATCACTCTACCCCCGTCGACCCTTTCCTTCTCATTCTCCTTTATGCATGAGTTGGGTCTTACAGCAAATGACATTGTACGCATTATGATATATTAAAAAGAGTAACTAACAAACATGGCTTAACACTCATGTCCAACCTTGAAGATATGTATATGCAAATTCCGATGTTATTCCATTGAAGAGGAATGCAATCCTCTTCCGGAATATTCCTTCTTCCATTGGAGTTACCGCATTGAATAATCAATGAGGTGACATGCCGCCATTGGAGTTCCTTAATTGGAGTTTTCCAGATTGTTTAATTAAGAAGGTGGCATGTCACCATTGTAATTCCTTAAAAATGTGCCCCAAATTATTTAATGACGTAAACTCCAATGGTGACATGCCACCTCCTTGATTAAACAATTTGGGAAACCCCATTTTAGGAACTCAAATGGTGGCATGTCACCTCTTTGATTAAACAATGTGGTAACACAAACCGAAGAAGGAATATTTCGAAAGAGGATTGCATTTCTTTTCAATGGAATAACATCGGACTTTGCATTTGCACATCTTCAAGGTAGGTCATGAGTGTTGACCCATGTATGTTATTTACCCTTTATCATATATCATAATGCATAAAATGTCATTCGCTGTAAGACCTGACTCATGTATTCGCTATAGGAGGATGAGAAGGAAGGGGTTGATTGGGGGAGAGTGGTGAAGCAGAGGAGGTATGTGATTCAAGAAGATGGCTGAGAGAAGTCAAGAGTGGGTTCACAAGATGAATACTAGAAGGAATAGGTTTCGGGTAATCTTGTAATTGTAATGGCGTGCATATTGGATTTTTTTGTACATCTCTTAATTTAAATGAAATGCTGCGCATTCGATTACGTTTGAGTGGTTGTTTATTTATGCTCTCAATCAATGCCATATGCTGATGTTAACATATAGAACTTATAATTTCACAACGCATCCATATTTGAATCACGAATTTTCGTTAAAAAACTAATTAGTTCCAATAATATAAAAAAAGAATGTACATATGCATGTGTCGACACCAAAACACATGTGTCAACACATATGTCATTGCGGTATTGAGTACTTCAGTGGATAATTTGGGTACGGTGCTTGTGAATTTGAGTACGTGAAGTTTGTGTCGACACAAGAGTTAGCCGTGTCCACATACATTTCTTACTGCAATGCGTGTGTAAGCATCTTATTAACGAGTGTTGACACACATTTTCAGACACTAGGCATGTTACTGAGTACATCATCCGTGTGTCGACACGCTAACAGCGTCTGTTGACACGTAATATATTGTGTTATTGTATACAAGGATGGATAATTTGGGTACTCCGGTTGTGATTCTGGGTACGTGAATGTGTGTCGACACATCTTGTTCAGGTGTTGCCACACAATGCCCACTATAAACTAACCATTTTGCCACACATTTACAAGCCTTGTTTTAGGTTTGAGTAAGTGATACTTTTGAGTAGATTACTTGTTCTGTACATATTCGTGATTTTGAGTTTATTTCCCTTGATTTTGAGATCAGCAATTATGATGTTGAGTACATATATTATGTGACCGGCTTTGTATTGATATTCTGTTACTTTATATTTGCTTGTTATTCATAATTTGTATAGGGTATCTATTTGTGGTAATTTCAAAGTTTTTTAAGAAATCTCAATATTTCATAGTCTGAAATTTAAAAAATATATAATCATTTTGATCAAACAAAAATTATAATTTGTTGAATAATAATACAACGTAAAAATACAGTATCATCAAATAATAAGCATGAATATATTTAAAAAATAAAATTTATCATAAATTGCAAATAATACAACTACATCTATGTGGTACAACCATTTCAAAATTGTCAAATACATGAAATGGCGCTATGTCGTTCCCTCGCCCCTGATTTCTAGTTTCTTTGCGAACGTTTCCTCTCTAATGACCTCCGTCGTTATTTCAGCAGGTGAGCCACATCGACTACTCTTGCCGCCTTGCCGGTCGTGGCCAAGAGTGGTCCAAGTGGCTAACCTACTGAAGAAACAAAGGAGATGATCGAGGAGGAGATATTCGTAAGAAAACAAAAAATGGGAGGCGATGTTTTCTTCTGCAATAAAAAAAAGGAAATGAAGATCTGGAAACGACCATAGCTCTAGTACAGAGATTTGAACTTCATCAGTTTAGCCTCTGCCAATATTAACTCATTTATCCTACATTCCATGAGACTCGGCTTCCTTTTCCCGTTCTTTGTATCATCTCTACTAACAAGGTATGGGAAACTGGTGGTGGAAATTGAGAGGGTTGGGAGAGAGAAGGTTCAGATTGAGATGCAAAAGGCGTATATTAGCAAGGAGAATCGAGGAATCGAAGCGGGGAAGAAAGTTATTGGTGGTGGAAATTGAGAAAGCTGGAAGAAAGAATGTTCAGATTGAGATACAAAAGGCATATCTCATCAAGAAGAATCAGGGAATCGAAGCGGGGGAGAAGGTTGAGGATATGGCGGAAATTGAGAGGGTTGGGAGAGAGAAAGTTCAGATTGAGATGCAAAAGGCATATCTTATCAAGGAGAATCAGTGAATCAAAATGGGGAAGAAGGTTGAGGATATGGCGGAGGAGTATTTGGAGGACGTTAAGAAGATAGAGCGAGAAAAGGATGAGATGAAAGACGAGGATGATTGTCCGAAAAATTTAAGGTTGATATATAATTCGCGTATCAGATCCAAAAATACTGATTCCTTCATACTACAAATTTGAAGACAACCTACACCTTCAAACAAAATCAATAATTGCCAAAAGTTATTCATCCTAACCCAATACCAATCTACGAATCTACCAAATAGCACTTCCTTCGTGAGGAAATCATTAGGGGAATTTACTAAAGTACAACCTCGTGAAGTAGGCTCACGTTCTTTGTCTCCACATTTGTTCTTGGATGTAGTTTCGTAACTCTTCATGCAAACCAGGACTTCTGCTTACAAAAAAAAAAAAAAAAAAAAATTACAACATTTGAGAGAAATTCCGTGGTGGGGTTAGGGATTAGGAGTGTAAAGTGAAACTTTAAGATTTGTAAAAAATTGTTAGGGATAATGAAAGTTTACAACAAATCTATTTATAGGTGGGAAAGTGACTGTTGGGGATGACACATCAGTAATGGGGAAGAGACGCGTCCCTCAAGTGTAGCAATAGTCCCAACAGTCATCTTGGGTAGTTGTGTTGTTAATGAAGGGAAGGATGTGACCCTCAGTTTGGGTTTAATAAGAAGTTTTAGACTACATACAATGTTAGAGTTTGGGAAAAAGATGAAATCTGACAAAAAGATCTAAAGATTTTGACTGAATGTCAAAATGTTAATATGAACCCAATTTCGTAATTAAAATTAGCTAACGTACCTAATAGAAGTGATCACTTTGCTAAGATAGTGGGTGGTGACACATCTAGGATTCGAGAGTGAGAGAGGAGCAAACGAAATGAAGGTTGAGGAATTAGGGAATCATCTTAAATAGAGGAAATGTGTGTCGACACACGAAATATTAATGTCGACATTCAATATAATCTAATTGGTGATATTGGGTTCATGAGTATTGTATGTGGGTACCTTAGCAGTGAATAAACGGCTAGAATGTCGACACACAAAAGTACTGTGTCGACACGTAAATCATGTACTCTATATTACAGTAAATGTACATAAGAGCATCAGCCAAGTACTCAACATCACTAGAACATATTTAGTGTCAACATATGAAATCTCTATGTTGACATACAAATATATTTTGTGGTCACGTTATTTTGTCCTTTATCCAAATTCAAATTTCCTTCCTTTATTCAAATTCGGAGTTCCCTCCTTTATTCAAAATCAAATTTCCTTCCCTAAAATCAAATTCAAACTTCCCCCCTTCATTCAAATTCAAATTTCCCTTTTTTATTCAAAATCAAATTTCTACCGTTCATTCAAATTCAAATGTCCCTCAGTTATTCAAATTCAAATTTCCATCATTTAATTTCCCTATTATCTCTATAAATAGAATAGCTTCGTATTTATTCATTTTAAAATTTCACTTCACTCCATCTAAATCCTAACCACAAATACAAAATTCACTCAATTTCTTTTTTTTTTTTATTAATTGTAGTCAAATTCGTTAATTTATTACAATTTATATATATATATATATATATATATATATATATATTTAATTATGTGTATTTTGTTTTTGTTCCATTTTTAATGTAATAAAGAAAATTTATCGTTCAGCAGTCTTAAATTTGATCATTTATTACTTAAGTATACTAACATTTTAATATATATAATATGGTTTAACATTGTAATATATATAACAAAGAAAATTTATCATTTAACGTTTTAATTATGTGCATTTTTTTTATAAGGTTTTGATATAAGGATATTATCACTTAGACACCTTAAGGTTTGGTCATTTATCACCTAGGTATTTGATGCTTACTTTGCGTATGCATTAACAAGTGCACTAGTAGTATCAAGTAATAAAGTAGTGAGTAAAGTATCGTTCCTACGAGGATTGTTATTGAGCAAGTACCAAAATTAGTAAATTTAACACTATTTGAAAGACTGATGATTGAGGTTTTTGATATAAACTAAATTAAAATAAAAGGAAACAAAATTTGTTTACTAAATTTTATCTAAAGTTTGCTGATGTTTTGTGGTTTTTATGATTTAATAAAATCCAAAGCATCATATTTCATCTAGTTGCATCAATACGCCTTTCTATTCTCATTATTCAAGTTGTTATTACGTGTCAATGGTTGAAAATCCTACTTTACAAAATATTCTCTCTCGAGCAACATTTAGCATGCTTTTTTACATATTAACCCATCACTCTCGTGCATAAATTTAAATAAGAAAAGATTTTTTAAAGCTCTATAATTTTCACTTAAAAACCACACAAATCGCGTTTATTTCTCTCGAGCATTCGCCCAATTTGTGGTGCTTATCACCTAAGAAATCATCATAAATCTCCTCTCGGTCTCATTATGAATCATTATAGGCTTTAAATAGTGATCTAGCATTTAAAACTTATGAAGAACTTAAATACTTCAATAACGCAATAACAAAACACTGAATACGTTGAATTAGAAATGAGCGCATATTACAATTTAGGCTACATCGTAGCCTTGGAATAAAAAAAAATTAGTTCATGATGAATTTAATATAAGAAATATTTAACACAAAATTCATGAACTTAATGAAGAGAAGGATAGAAAAGAACTTGAAGATGCAAAACTTCAAACCAAACTTCTTCTTTTCTCCTCCTTCTTTCTTCCTATGAATTTCTACCTTATTTCTCTACTTTTGTATTTGATTTTTTTGGATTTAATGACGCTAAAACACCTCCTAAGAATCCATATTTATAGTACATAAGGTTGGAATTAAAAAAAAATACAAAAAATTACAAGCTTAAAGCTCATTGCACCTCCATTTTGCTCCTTGCTACCTAGTTCTGTAGATTTCAATAAGATGCTGATTTTTTAATTTTTTTTATTGCTTTGCACCACCAAAAATCAGCTTTAACACAAATTTTAACAAGTTAGTGAAGTGTACAAGAAGTTATTTCACCTTATTTGTTTATTTTTCCACCCAAATTTGCAAATTGAAGTAAATTGTTTACGGTTGTTGTACATTCTCTGCAGTTGCTATTCTTGCTTATTTTTCTTCATTTTTTTTATACTTTTTCCACCCAAATCTGAGCCTTGACATCATTATTAACATTACTTTAAGTGTACGAAGCATCCTTGCACTTGATTTGCTCCTTTTGCCACACAAAATTGCAAGTTGAAGTGAATTATGATGGCTTATTGTTCATTCTCCACACTTTGCTGTTCTTGGCTGTTTTTCTTCAGATTTTTGAGCTTTACACCACTTAAATTTAGAGTTTACATCAACTTGGACATGTTAATATATTGTTTAATCCATCCTTGCACCTGATTTGTGCATTTGGCCACCCCTTTTTGCAAGTTCAAATTAATTGTGCATGAACTTGTTGTGTTCTTGCTTTAGCCATGTAAATTGTTATGTTTTGCCCCTCTTTTTTCTTTTTTCTTTTTTATTTTTTTTGATGAATCTTGCATTCACTTGTTGATGTTGATGATAAAGCCTTGCAAGATTTAACACAAAATGAGTGCTTTTGCAAAGAAATGGCAATAGAAGCTAAAAAGAGCAAAAGTGAGCAATGGCGATACAATTTTGAGGGGACTCATCTGGACCGGGTTTTGGGGGGATTTTTCGCCGTGGGGTAGGGGCCGCGTGTGGCGGCACGTGGGTGGACGTACGGGGTTCGGCTTGGTGGCGGTGTGTTCGCCGGCTCCTCCACTTCCTGGTGGTGGTGCCCACTAGTCTCTCCTGTGACCGTAAGAGGGTGAAAAGAGTGAGAGAGGGTGCTAGGTTTTTCAGGTAGCTGTGAAGTAACGTAGGTCGTTCGTGGCTGTCTTCGGCAAGCCCATCACTCGTGACTAGTCCCTGGTGGTTCGCCACTCCCTTCTCGTCCTTTTGGTGGTGGTCCGACCGTGCCTGGTGGCGTGGCGGCAGCGCACGATTCACTTTCTCTGTCCTGGGGATTTTTTGGCTCGCGTCTCCGTCTCTCACTCCAGATTTGGAACTTCATGCTCGTAAGTTGCTCATCCTCCTCCTGTGGTGTTTCCCGGTTGGTTGGGGTCCACTTGGCTGGTTTGTTGGCCGGTAGAGGGTGGTGGCGGCGCACGGTGCTTGTGTGCCTAAAACCCTAATTTCCCTCATTTATTTGGGTTAAAAAATTCAGATTTTGCTTTCATCGTTTTCTCCAAATTTCCTTATCGCTATGGCTGAGTCGCAAGTTATGGATTACATTTATTATGAGCATAAGTTGCATATTGTTCCTCCTAAGCATGTTGATGGTAAGGTTGTTGCAACTATTACCAATGGTAATACGGGGCCTACTGTAGAGTGATGGGATCGCACCCTTGTGGGTTGTACCGTCGGAGGTTGGGTTTTGTATTCTTGTGGTGTAGCTGTTGCAAAACTACTATGGGCTTCAAAAGGTCTTGAATTTGTTCTCTTTCATGATAACTTGTTCTATTTCCATTTCAACACAATTGAGGCATCGGAAGAGTCCTTAGGGGTGGCCCTTGGCACCTCAAAGGCTATACTCTATATCTTGAACGTTGGAGCGGGGAATTACCTCCGCATCATTTTCCTACCTTGCCTGTTTGGGATAAACTCTATGGCTTGCACGCATCTATGTGGACTCCGGCCGCCCTAAGCTCTGTTGCTAGCGTCGTTGGTACTCCGCTATACATGGACAAGCCTACTTTTGAGGCAACGGCGATGGATTATGCTAGGGTTTGTGTACAACTCGACGCTAAGGTAGCACCGATCAAGCAATTGCTCGTTAACTATGGAGCGGATGATTTGTTCCCTGTTGAGGTTAAGTATGAATGTCTCCCTAAGCATTGTACGACGTGCCATGTTTTTGGTCATTCATGCCAAGACCCACAAAAACCGGTCCCCATTGACAAGCCGGCTGGGAGGACCGGGAAAAACCGCCGGAAAAAGAGGAACCGCCGCCGTAAGAAAGCGGCGGCTGATGCAACTGTGGACCAAGAGGTGGTCCCGGTGACCACCACCATGGGGGGTGGCGTGGAACCCATCCTAGGGGCGGCACAGGATGCTCCCTTGAGGGCTCGTGTTGTTGGGCCAAGGGTGGGTTTACAAGAAGGTGAGGATGGCGTTGTTAGGCCACCAATTGGCCCTGAGGTTGCTGTTGGACTAGCCGAGGTTATTCAGTCACGACTTGGGCTTACGGATGATGGACAACGGGTTGAGATTGATCGGGATGGCCCATGCGTTGCGGGCCTACCTTCCTCTACTTGGCCCACACTTCCTCTTCCTGTAGGGCCTCAATCGGGTACTCAAACTGGGCCTGTCTCACCTCCCCATGTTGCTGGGGGAGGTCTTTTGCGTTCTGGGCCTCAAGGCCCAGAACGGGGGGTGATATCTCACTCCCTAGCCCAGGGCAACCTATGCGCTGGGCCTACCGAAGCCCTAAGGGCTTCGCCCAGTTCTACCGGGCCTGTTAGGGCCTCAGTTTCGCTTGACCAGCCCAGTTCTTTGGACCGGGTTAAAGATTGGTTGGGCCTCTCAGAGAACTCCTAGCCTGGGCTGAGCTGGGTGGGTGACTGCCTAGGCCTCTCTATTCGGTTGGATGCGAGTTCACCTATCCATGAGGAGGATTTGAATGCTATGATACCAGTTGAAATAATTGACGCTCATGATAACTTAGTTGGGCTTGTGGAGCCTGATTTCTGCTGCAGTAGTGACTGAGACACGTCCTTTGTCACTGTGGGCACTGCTACTACTATTGGGCCTGAACGGTTCAGCCACAGATTGAATGTTGGAGAACTCGAGCGGCTTCGAAGAAACAGCCTCAAGTTAGCAACAAGAAATCCAAGGGCAAGAAGAAATCCTGATTTTCTTTTTCACCTCGCTCGCTTAGGATTTACTTCGATGTATTGATGTACTCATTGTTTTTCCTTTGTTCTCACTTTTAGAGGTTTGCACTTAGAAATTTCTTTGATTTTCCTTTGTATTTCCTCTTGGTTTGCTTTTGGGGTGTTTTGCTTTCTTTTTGATTGCTTTTGTAGGCTTCGGCCGACTTGGGGTATGCCCTCGTACTCATGTATGGACGTACATCGGTGCAATTTTTTTGATATATATACACTGACTTATCAAAAAAAAAAAAAAAAAAAAAGGCGATACAATTTTGAGGTAAAATGGTGAGAAAATAAACCAAAATGATATGAATAATTATATACTAAATTAGACTTATCAAAATATCCCTAAACTTAAATCTTGCTTGTCCTCGAGCAAGGCTAAACATTAAAGTGTAGGATCTCATGCTTTTTAAGAATTCTATCACAATTTAAAGCAAGTGCACTCTTATTTAGAAAAGACTAACCGAGGCTCAAAGTTTAAGGTTCTAAAGGCACAACCATATTTTCTAAGTAAAAACCTGTCAATTACCTAAGTAACCGAATTCAAAATTTAGCTAACCAAATTAAGTTTATTCGTTCTTTCTAATCTCAAGATATTCAAACCGAATAGAAGACAAAAAGCATACCACTCATAACAAGACTCATCAAGTATGTCCAAAACTAAAATTATTCACAATAGTTTTTTTTCTTTTTTTTAATTATTATTTGTGGAATTTATTTGCTCAAATTAATCTCGGCTCATGAGTATATCTTCAGCTAGAATCAAGCTTCGACTCCTGGGCGATGACCCATAATTAAGAGAAGCCACCACTAAGACACCCCCAATATTACCGTATGAGTATATCTTCAGCGAGAATCAAGCTCCGACTCCGGGGCGATGACCCATAAGTAAGAGAAGCCACCATTGAGATATCCTCTTAATGGGTAACATATATCTTAAAATTGTTTATGTGAGATAGTGGTGCTAGAGATGCTTTCCTCTGGTTTTTTTTTTTTTTTTTTTCTCTTTTTTCATATTTTTCTTTTAGATTTAGGCATAACTTTTCAAAGTCTATTATGTAAATGATAATCTTAGTGCAATCTATTCAAATTTGAGCATCTTTTAATCAGAAAGAAAAGTAAAATAGCCATGCCAATTAGTGAACTCAGATACCATAATTTTATCAAGATAGTGCCCTAGATTAGACCGTGTTTTGAATTAGAACATAAAAATAATTGATTATCAGGTTATTCAAATCAAATTAAGATAAATGAGCTAAAAAGAGTAGAAACATTTGCCTAAAAAGCATAATGATAAGTTCTTCTTCTTTTTATTTTTAATTTTAAAAAGCCTAATGACTCCAAACTATAAAAAATTGACAATCTTTTCGTTGGTCGACACTATCTACATCCCCTTATAAACGCTCCAAACTCTGGGAGGTACTAAAGCCGACTCTAAAAGATAAAATAGGAAAACTTTTTGAAAAAAAAAAACTTTTGTTTAAAATATTTAAAAATTGTCTCTCCCACCCTCAAACTTAGAGTTAACATTATTCTCAATGTTAAAAGAACTAAAAAGATTAAGTGGGCGAGAGATACTTTCCAAGATTGAGAATTGCTTGTTGATGGTGTATGTTGACATCTTGCTACCCCCAAACTTGTTATAAAATACCCGTTTAAACAAAAATATACATAAACATGAGACAATTAAAAATAATGAAAGGAGAAATAAGATAAACAAGGATAGAAACACTTGGATTGCCTCACAAGAAGCGCTTTTGGTTATAGTCGTTAGCTCGACTCTTTGAGTGGATCTATCCCGTGTCTTAAAGGAGAACGAGGTTTCCTCCATCTACCCTCAATGACCCTTTTCTTCCGTGGATCTTCCTTGTTTCCTTCTTGACACGACCACCTCCGTCTTATCTAATCTTGAGATCTTTGAGCCTGATTTTCCACAGCTCGAATTTCCTTTTCTGATCTTTTGTGCTATTTTTCACTGAGGCATCCATGGTTCCGAAAATCTCTGACCATGTTAGATAAGCTTGACATTCTATTTCAATGATTGGTGATGGTGCGTAGGTAAAGATAGGTTTGGTCATTGGTGGCTTTAAGTTGACTAAGGGGATTATGTTATATTGAGGTGGTTTTTCTAGTGTGTCTTCATCCCTCAATGCTGTGGCGTTAGTTTGCTCCCCTAGGTCGGTGATGGTATTGCTGGGCAAGGAATCTTTAGACCTCTCCAAAAGTTCCTCTATTGTAGTTCCTATTGGAGGTTCGAGATTTTGGATGGAGGCTCTTTGGTACTTTAAGTCACTCACGGTTTTCATGAATTCCTTAAATGTCTCTTCTAAGCATTATTCTTTTCTTGAGACGGATAAGTGGGTGACCAAGATGCTTCGTGATGATTCCAAGAAGGGGCCATCCATTCTTCACCATAGGTGCTAGAGTAGGGATTGTACTGGGGGTGGTCATAATCGGACATGTAGCTTTCTTGTTTAAAATCCCATGAGGAAAAGCTATTACCCAATTTGTATTCCATACTTGCATGGTTACCTGCCCAAAATTCACATCTAGGAGTACGAACAGCAATCATATCATCTAATTGTCCTTGAATTTGTGAAAGTTGAGCAGGTAATGCACTAATTTCACGAATGCTCAGTTGTCTTCTCGGTACAGCTTGACGTCTTACAAAGTTATATTATTCAAAACCTGATAACGAAAAGCTATTACCCATTTGGCATTCCATACTAGCATGGTCACCTGCACAAAATTCACATCTAGGAGCACAAGCAGCAATCATGTCCTGAATTAGTGAAAGTTGGGCAGATAATGCGCTGAATACTGCTTGATATTGAGGTCTCATAAAGTTGTGGCAAGCCATCACTTTTAGCACTTTTTTTATTGAATAAATAATATAAATAAATAAATAAATAAAAGGGGGAAAAATTGGTGAGAAAGATTAAGCATACAACTCTTGAAAACCAAGTTTTAAGAGAAGGGTATCAGTAATACTAAAGGTTTTTGAAAAACTTAAAGATAACAAACTTAACTTTAAAAAACCTATAGATGTGAAATTAAAGTTAAAACAAAGTTAAAATTTATCAGAAAACTTATAAATACAACAATTTAAAAACAAAAGTTAAGAAAAATAAGGTTTAAAAAGGGGGGGGGAGGATAGTAACTCTAATGTTTTGAAAAGTTCAAAAAATTTAAACTTAATTTTGAAAAACTTATCTAGGTGTATTAAAAACTTAAAAGAAAGTTAAAATTCATCAGAAAAAATAAAAATATAATGATTTGAAACAAAAGTTAAGAAAATCCTACTTTTAGAAAAAAGGGGGGAGGGATAGTAACACTAATGTTTTGAAAAGCTTTAAAATAATAATTTTAACTCTTAAAATCTTAACAAAGTGCACTTACAAGTAAAATAAAGATGAAAATAAGGAGCAAATTTAAGAAAAACAACAAAACAACCCAAAATAATAAAATTTAACCAAAACACAATTTTTTAGGAGGGGTATGCCTATACGAATTTTTTCTTTTTACAAAGGAATGAATGAATGAAGATTTCTTTTTTAAAATCACACAAAATTTACAAATGATTAACAATTTCAAATTAGTACCAAAACTATTTGGTATCGATATCACTCAATTAAGAACAATCCCCGGTAATGGCGCCAAAAACTTGATGCTTACTTTGCGTATGTGTTAGCAAGTGCACTAGTCGTATCAAGTAATAAAGTAGTGAGTAGAGTATCATTCCCACGAGGATTGTTATTGAGCAAGTACTGAAATTAGTAGCTTTAACACTATTTGAAAGACCAAAAATTGAGGTTTTGATATAAAATAAATTAAAATAAAAGGAAACGAAATTTGTTTACTGAATTTTATCTAAATTTTACTGGTTTTTTGTGGTGTTTGTGATTTAATAAAATCCAAGGCATCCAATTTCCCCTAGTTGCATCAATACACCTTTCTATTCTCATTATTCAAGTTGTTATTACGTGCGATGGTAGAATATCCTAATTTACTAAATATTCTCTCTCGAACAACATTTAGCATACTCTTTTACATATTAACCCACCACTATCGTGCATAAATTTAAATAAAAAAAGAATTTTTAAAGCTCTATGATTTTCACTTAAAAACCACACAAATCGTGTGAATCTCTCTCGAGCATTCGCTCAATTTGTGGTGCTTATCACCTTAGCAATCATCATAAATCTCCTCTCAGACTCACTATGAATCATTATAGGCCTTAAATGGTGATCAAGCATTTAAAACTCATGAAGAACAATAATAAACACTTCAACAACGCAATAACTAAACATTGAATACGTTGAATTAGAAATGAGCGTATATTACAACTTAGGCTACATCGCAGCCTTGGAATAAAAAAAAATTAGTTCATGATAAACTTAATATAAGACATATTTAACACAAAATTCATAAACTTAAAGAAGAGAAGGATAGAAAAGAACTTGAAAATTCAAAATTACAAACCAAACTTCTTTTTTTCTCCTCCTTCTTTCTTCCTACGAATTTCTACCTTATTTCTCAACTTCGTATTTTATTTTTCTGGAATGAATGATGCTAAAACACCTCCTAAGCATCCCTATTTATAGTACATAAGGTTTCAATTAAAAAAAGTATAAAAAATTGCAAGCTTAAAGCTCATTGCACCTTTATTCTGCTCCTTGCTGCCCAGTTCTATAGATTTCAATAAGATGCTGATTTTTTAATTTTTTTCATGCTTTGAACTTTCCAAAATCAGCTTTAACATAAATTTTAACATGTTAATGAAGTGTACAAGAAGTTTTTCACCTTATTTGTCCTTCTTGCCACCCAAATTTGCAAATTGAAGTAAATTGTTCATGGTTGTTGTACATTCTCTGCAGCTGCTGTTCTTGCTCATTTTTCTTCATTTGTTTCTGCTTTTGCCACCAAAAACTGAGCCCTGACATCATTATTAACATGTAATTGAAGTTTACAAAGCATCCTTGCACTTCATTTGTTCCTTTTGCCACACAAAATTGCAAGTTGAAGTGAATTGTGCAGGCTTATTGTTCATTCTCCATACTTTGCTGTTCTTGGCTGTTTTTCTTCAGGTTTTTGAGCTTTGCACCACTTAAATTCAGAGTTTACATCAACTTGGACATGTTAATATATTGTTTAATCTATCCTTGCACCTGATTTGTGCATTTGGCCGCCCCTTTTTGCAAGTTGAAATGAATTGTGCATGAACTTGTTGTGCTCTTGCTTTAGCCATGTAAATTGTTATATTTTGTCCCTCTTTTTGCTTTTGTTTTGTGAATCTTGCATTCACTTGTTGATGTTGATAATAAAACCTAACAAGATTCAGCACAAAATGAGTGTTTTTGCAAAGAAATGGCAATAGAAGCGAAAAAGAGCAAAAACGAGCAATAGCGATAAAATTTTAAGGTCAAATGATTCGAAAATGAACCAAAATGAAATAAATAATTATATATTAAATTAGACTTATCAGTATTCAATATATATAATGAAGTATTCTGAAGTTTGAAAATTCGAATGAACATACTTATGTATTTTAGGGATTATATATTATTTTAAAATTGTTCCCTTAGTTTAGAAAAAATAGGGTACTTAATCGACTCAAAGAACAAGATGGAATCACAAATTTTCGTTAAAAAAAATTAGTTACAAAAATGTATATAAAGAATACACATATACGTGTGTCGATACCAATAAACGTGTGTCAACACATATGTCATTGTTATTTTGAGTACTTTAATGGGTAATTTGGGTAAGATGCTTGTGAATCTGGGTACATTACATGTATGTCGACACAAGACATAACCGTGTCGACGTACATCTCTCAGTCTAGTTCTATATGTCAACGTAATATGTTTGTTGACACTAAAAATGTGTGTCGGCACATATGTCATTGTGATATTGAGTACTCTAGGGGATAATTTGGGTATGGTTCTTGTGAATTTGAGTACATGACTTTTGTGTCGACACAAGACTTAGCCGTGTCGACATATATTTCTTAGTGTGGCTAATGTTTTGACATCTTGTTGTCGAGTGTCGACACACAACCTTAGACACTGGGTTTGTTATTGAGTACGTCGTATGTGTGTCGTAAAGCGAACAAATGTTTTTTAAGAAATATCAATATTTCACTGTATGATATTAAAAAATATATAATCATTTTACCCAAACAATATTTTTCAATGAATAATACAACATAAAAATATAACACAATGCAATAATAAGCAGAAATATAGTTAATAACACAAAAATTATCATAAATTGTTAAATATACAACTACACCGATATGGTACCACTTTTTCAAAATTGTCAAATTTATGTACAAGTGCTAGGTCGTTTCCTCGGCCCCCATTTCTTGTTTCTTTATGAACGTCTCCTCGATATCCTCCTTCGTTTCTTCAGTGGGTTAGCAACATTAACCACTCGAGGCGCCTTATCGATCAAGGCCAAGGTTGTGGTTTTGCCTCGTGATCTTTGACGAGTTTCAAAAGTCCACCCATGTCCTTCCTACCCCTCTTATGAGCTTTCAACACTTTCATGGAATTTGCACCAACATTACACACTTCACACCAGAAGATCAACTTTGTGTAATGTTTAACATAATTTGGGGACACATCTTACACAAAGTTCAAGTTCTGGTGTGAAGTGTGTAATGTTGGTGCCCATTCCACAAAAGTGTTGATTGCTCACAAGAGGGGTAGGAAGGACATGGCTAGACTTCTGAATCTCATCGAAGATCGCGAGGCAAAACCACAACCTTGGCCTTGATCGATAAGGCGCCTCGAGTAGTCAATGTGGCTAACCCGCTGAAGAAACGAAGGAGGATATCTGGGAGGAGATGTTCGTAAAGAAAAAAGAAATAGGGTGCGAGGTCTTATTTTGCAATTACAATAAGGAGGGCCAGGAAACGATCGTAGCACAAGTATAGAGATTTCAACTTCTTCAAATACAAAAACCAGAACAAAATAAGCGCATTGCTACAAATACAAAAGTACACTAAACCCTGAAATAGTTCCTTGACGCTCTTTCTCTTCTGGCATCCTTGTTCATCTTTTTTTTTTTTTTTTTTTGGTAACGAGGGACTGCGTTGTCCCCTGGGTGATGACCGCATGGGTAGGAGACACCACCAACTAAGACACCCTCCTGATGGCCATCCTTGTTCATCTTCTTTCTATCTGAGACACCCTCATGATGGCCATCCTTGTTCAAAATTTTCTTCATTATTTCGATACACTGAACTCTAAAGTCTTTAAGTTGAGATTGAGAAATTGGAGTGTCATATTAGAGTTTTAGCGGATAGAGAGACGGGGTTGAATATGAGGTATGGTAAAATTGGTGGTGGAAATTGAGAGGGTTGGGGTAGAGAAAGCTTAGACTATGAAGGAAAGGAAGAGCAAAAAAAGAAGGCTGACGATAAGGCTGAAAAGTACTTGTAGTAAGTTAAGAATATAGAGATAAAGAGTGGTGAATCTGAGGGTTTAATCATTGAAGGTGAAACTTTGAGATTTGTAGAAAACTGTTAAAGATAATGAAAGTTGATAACAAATAGATGGCTTTTAACTTAGGCTAACATGGAAATTACAGAAAGGCAATAAAATTTAAGAGTACATAAATGTGGGTTTGTGGAACATTTATAGTTTTTAAAAAATATGAAATCTGACTAAACATCTTAAGATTCTGATATTAAAATGTGCATATAAACATGGTTTGTAACAAAAATTAGGTTAAGTACCTGAGAAAATTGAATACTTTGCTGAGATATTGGGTGGTGAAAGCAACTAGGGTTCAAGAGAGAGAGGAGCAAAGGATTTGTGGAAAATGGATGGGGGCTTCGATATTTATAGAGGACAAAATTGTGTAAATGTGTCGACACACGGTACTTTGGTACTTTAGTGGTGCATCTAAATACATGACATGAGTGTCGACACATGAACCATTGGTGTCGACATGCATGGCATATGTGTAAATTGAATCCTTGGAGTACACTGACATTCGGTTGTGTACTTAGCTAATGGCTATGAGTACATTTTTTGATCAATGCACATGTTCACAACTAAATGAAAAATGTACACTACATATACTACCCATGCACCGCACGGGAAAAAAACTAGTATTATTCAATTTTAAGTTTTCATCCTTCGTTCAAATTCAAATTTTATTCCTTTATTCAAATTCCAATTCCCTGACATCATTCAAATTCAAATTTTCCTCCTTCGTTTGGATTAAAATTTCCCGCTTTTAATCAAATTCAAATTTCACTCCTTTATTCAAATTCAAAATTTCCTCTCTAACAAATTCAAATTTTCCTCTTTTATTCAAATTCAAATTTCCCACCTCTACTTTTCCAATTATACCTTCATTCATTTTAAAGTTATTCCAGTGCTACTTTTCACCGATACCTTTATTTCAATAATAGAGCTCCTCAATCAACATAAACGATACAATTACGCATGGATCATTACACACCTGATACAATTATTTTCTCTCCCCCCTTGTCATCGCAAAAAAAAACACAATATACGGGATAAAATACTGTAAAACAAACGATGATACACATTTAGAATTTGGCGTTCATTTTCACTCAAATAAAATTATTTACAACAAAATAAATAAAGATTATACAAATACAAAAAAGGAAAACAATACTAGGGCGTCGGAGGCTTCTGTCTACAAGAGAGGAAGTCCAAAATCTTCCGCAGGATGGTGTGTGTTTCGGTAAGGAACTCTTTAAGATTGAAGCATGGTATTCTTTAAACTCTGACCCAAATGAAGTCATTTGGTCCTCCAAAGTATGAAGTTGTTCACTGATGCTCCTTCTTTTCTGAGGTCCTTGTTCCTCTTCTTCCTCATTAACTCCATCCCCTCCTACAAAATTTTCCTCCTCCTTGTCTCTATCTTCATTTATTTCTATTGTTCCCCTGCCTCCTCTTTGTTTCTTTACCACTGTACCGTCTCTAAGTTCAAACCCCATCTTTCTCAAAGATGTCTCGGTTTAGTGATCATCGTAAGGAATAGGGTTTGTCAAATATGACGCATTTAACTTGCTTTGGAACACACGGGTAAGAAGCATGACATAAGCGGGATTAGTCTTCCTCGTATGGATATGAAGCACGAATTTTAAGACTAAATCCCCAAGATTAACCATTTGGCAATTAAGGAGGCGAGAGAACAGGACTAAATGCAAGTGAGAGACCGAGTCAAACCCACCCGATCTAGGAGCAATGTTCATACAGATCAATTTATGAGCAAATCTAAGAACCACTCCTAGATCATTTGAGTTCGGCCTCTTCGGTTTAGAAAGTGGTATGTCACCCCATATTTGTTGAATCATGGAGTGGTGGTGATGTTCATCGAGTGGGAATTGGTTGAGTTCTTGGGGAAATTTGAAATCATCATTTGCATCATAGACAAAACCAAGCAATTCATTGATAAACACTGAATTAATATTTATTGCTTGTCTTGCCACTTTTGAGGACAAATTAAGAGGATCATTTCCAGAAATTTTTAGGTTATAATAAAATTCGCATACCAAAGCCGGGTATACCGATTCCTTTATACTGCAAATTTCAACCCACCCTACACCTTGAAACAACTTATATAATTGCTCCAAGTTGTTTAGCCTAACCCATTCCCAATCGACGAACCTACCAAACAACACTTCTTTTGTGGAGAAGGGTTAGAGGAATCTACCGAAGCACGACCCTGGGAAGATGATGCTTCCATTGTCTCGGTCCTCTTCTTCGATGTAGTTTCGGACCTCTTTGTGCCACCCATGACTTTTTCCTACTGGAAAATCAACAAAAGTTGAGAGATAATTCGTGGTAGGGTTAGGGTTTTGGTAGGGTATAGTGAAACTATGATATTCTTTAAAAAATAAAAAAAAACTATTAGGGATAAAGAAATTTTATAACAAATAGATGATTTTTTTATTTAGACTACCAATAAAATGGAACAAAAGCAAGCAAATTTAAGAATGGAACATAGTGTGTTTGGTTCGTAGTTACAGTTTCAGAAAGAGATGAGAATCTGACCACAGATCTTAAGGTTTTAATGTTAAAATGTGTCTAAAAACCTGGTTCGTAATAAACATTAGCTTACGTTCCTGAGAGAATGGATGACTTTGTTAAGATCTTGAGTGGTTGACATAGCTAGGGTTCGAGAGAGAGAGAGGAGAAACGGAGTGAGGAAGAGGAATAGGGCTTGGATATTTATATATGACATATGTGTCGACACATATGACATTCTGGTGTTGAGTACATTGGTGATTTTGTTGGGTTTGGTACACTGGTGTTAAGTACATTTTTGAAAATGAATGTCGACACTCATAATACCTGTGTCGACACAAATAGTATGTTGGTGATGTGGAGTACACTGTTGTAAAATATGGGTACGTTTGTGGCGAATCTGAGAACAAGATACTGTGTCGACACGATTAGGATGTGTGTCGACACACAACACTCACTGTAATACGTGTTTTGACACCCAAGCTCTACGTGTCAACATACATAACTGAACTTTGGTTCTGAATTTGACCAATTGATATGGGTGTCAACACATATATTACCTGTGTTGACACAATTATTATGTTAGTGATATTGAGTACATTGATTGAAAACTTGGGTACGTTGATTGTGAATTTGAGTACAATGTACTTGTGTCGACAAGAATAAGTTTGTGTCAACACACAACGCTCACTATAATACATGTTTCGACACCCAAACTCTGCGTGTCGACACACATAACTGAACATTGTTTCTGAATCTGACCAATTAATATGGGTGTTGACACATATTATACCTATGTCGACACAAATGGTTTGTTAGTGATGTTGAGTACATTGGTGGATAACTTGGGTACGTTGATGGTGAATTTGAGTAAAAGACACTTGTGTCGACACGAATATGATGTGTGTCGACACACAATGCTCACTTCAATATGTGTTTCGACACCAAAACTCTACGTGTCGACACACACAAGTAACCATTGCTTCTGAATCTGACCAATTGATATGGGTGTGGGCACATATAGTACCTGTGTCAACACCAATAGTATGTTAGTGATGTTGAGTACATTGGTGGATAACTTGGGTACGTTGATGGTGAATTTGAGTACAAGATAACTGTGTCGACACGAATATGATGTGCGTGGACATAAATAATACCTGTGTCTAAGTGATGTTGGGTATGTTGAGTACAGTTGTTGGATAACTAACTGAATTTGAGAAGGATTAAGTGATGTGTACATGGATTTTGGGTCCATAGTGCTACTTTTCACCACTCCTTTGTTTTACGCGATATACTTCTTGAATTGCAAATTAACAATATACATAAATTTTAAGGGTAAATGTCAACAATTTAATTAGTACGACCCGGTAATAAACAATACATTAATACATCCGTACGTGCTCATTGGATTTAAATTTACAGGATGAATACAACACCTTTATTACACTTAAGTTTCATTGAGACAATATACTTTCCCACTTGGAAAAAAAAGTATACATAAATTTGAGCGGATCCTGTCAATATCTTAACTAGTATGATCCGGTAATAAACAATACATCCATACATCTATACTCATTGTTTTCAACTGTACAAGATTAGTACAACAATTTTACTGCACAACAGTTCCGTTCAATACAAGAAGGGATCATCGAGTAGAAGAAGTCAATAAAACAAAGTACAGCATCACTATTTGTGAATACTAGCAGGCTGCTTTGTTTTTTAACTTCTTGTAATTTACTATTGTGAGGATTAGTCAAAAATTCTATCAGCAACTTAAGTATATCGTGATCCTATTCCTACATGCAACACAAAAAAAAAAAAAAAAATACAATATTTAATTACAGTTGTACGGAAAACTTTCAAGAGATAACATGAATGACGATCATACAAGCCAACACAAAACATTCACCTGAATTGACTTCTGGTCGAATGGTGGCGGGTTCTCCCATTGAACCGCTTGCATCCACTTTATTATAAAAAATCTGCAATCATGGCTGCATAATCAGAATGACAGTTCAAATGACTACACGTCCAACGGAAACAATATCAACAACGCCAGTACAAGTGGTATACATATTGTGTTGGTGGGGGACCGTTGGAACTTAGAGTGGATAAGTACGTATTTCAACACACCTTTCCCACCCAATTGTTTGCCCGAGGTATGCTGATGTACTTTCCAACTGCAATAAAACAGGATATTATTATTGTATATGTGTTACTTATAACTATGTGTTATTCGTACCGAACATGTGGTGAAGACAACGACGCTTACAAGTTTCTTGGTCGCATCCACTTGTCGCGTACTTCCCCCCTCCGATGGAAGGCAATCCAGTACATACGATACCTTACCACGGAGGTCAACCATGCACAGATACCAATGCTATTGACTGTCGTTCACTGGAATGTATATCTGCATTGCAACAGAAGTCCTCAGAATGTACATTGATGAACAAATTTATCCAACTGTGATCATCATAAAAATCATTGTTGATTACCGTATCGGTTTTTTCCATCGAACGTGGGAAATATGTTATGGGGTATGTGGAACAAAATGCCGCCAAGTGCTTCACCCTTGAAGAGAGAGAACATGACTACATAAAGGCACATGCATGAATTTCTTAACATAATAGATAGAAAAATTTAATTTGATCTTGTATGTGTGTTGAACTGTGATTTACCGAAAATAGGTAGGCAAGAAGACACGAGCCCATCCGTTATTTGTATATGAGATTGTGAGGTATGAAATAGCACAGTCGATAACGTGAGAAAGTAACCAATAAGGTAATTCAACATAAGATGATGAATACAAATGCACGCAATGTTTACTTACTGCGTCGCTTAGCCACTCGTGCGGGTATAAAGTTTTCAAGTGCTCACGAGCGTACAAATCATGCTCTGTCTGCACCAATACCTCCCTACAAAGTAATATGAAATATTTAACTTGCTATCTGGATATGAATTCGAACAAATACATGTCAAACATATGTGTACTTACAAAGCATCCAATTTGCCATCGAAAATGCATTGGCATAAGCACCCTTCGGTGTGCCCGAGATTTTGGAGTATGGCATTGATTAGATATCTGGAGATAAGGATGCGCTCTTGTCCCGTACCCACTGGTGGTCGGATGGGCTCGCCTTTCTAGCCACCAATTCAACCACATTTGTGGAATGTTCTTCAACCCTATTATTGTTACCGGCCTATTTAGGTGCCTCTTCTGCCCCATTATATAGGGTGTACGTATGGATGGCCCCTTTTTCCTCTTTGATGCTATCCTCAAAGACATCTCGTGTGATTTACTAACACGAGGTGGTTGGACAAGTTCATCTTCCAAGGTCGCCAAAGGAAGTGCGGGAATCACCTTCAGAGGCTTTAGGTTGAAGTCCTACTCTGACATTGGTTTCCGCACCTTATTTTGAGACCTTGAACCAACGGAAGTAGAGACACATACATCCTCGTAGGGAATTAGTGTTTGCTCACCCGTTTGTACACCAATACTATGGGGGGGGGGGGGGGGGGGGGGGGGGGGGGGGGCGAGTAGGTACCAATGAACGCCACTCAAGTTGGACATTTTTGTCTGCACTTAAAGAATGAAAAATACCCAAAATTTCAAAATGGGATTCATCCGAATTGAGGGGGGCATCGACGGGCGTCCATTGAGTGAGTACTCGCAGAGAAAAAAAAAAATCTAGTACATTTAACAAAGCAAGATAATTTAGAAGAATTATTTACGTGCAAATGCAATAACTATTAAGCAAGAAATATGCTTACCATGAATAAATAAATGCAACCATTCACTCTTCTTTTGCCCCTCCTGTACTCCAAAACGCCCTCTATTATTCCGTATATACAAATTTCGCCCAATTTACACCTGATGTCTTGTTGGTGTCAACTATGAGTTTGAACAATTACTTTTTCAGGTTGAGTCTCCCGAATGGACACAAAAAAGCAGTCAATGTGTACAAAACCACTAGCACCTTGAATTGGTCATCAACAGTCCCATTGCTGACTAGTGCTTGTTCCATTTGACTAGATGTCCAACTGCCAAACTCTTTGTACAAGCGATTCAACCTTAGTTCATCTTCGCAGTCGTCAATCTAAAAACCTTTGTTTTGAAATCCCAAAAGTTCCTCGACATCTTGTTCGGTCAAAAAAATGTTATTATTTGAATGCGAGAAGCCTCATGACATAAGATCAAATTGGTCGATCACACTCAGACACATATCCATATGAATATTATTGCTCTTAACATGCATCAAACCACCCAAGCCCAAAGCTTCGATGGCAGTCAACTGTTCTAAGGACAATTACTTCATCAATTTGATTGCCCAGTGGGGTGCGCAACATGTACACACCTGAATATCAATAAGTGTAATTAGCTTCAAATGTATAATACAAGAAATAGTACAAATGTTCGGCATTTATTACCCTGGGCTTGGATGGCTCTTCACTTTTACAACTTTGGCACATACTTGAGTCATTCTTTGCCTTAAATAGGTACGGTTGTTTCTCCTCTACTGACAAAGTCTTCCAGACTTTGCTCATCCTCTTTACCCACTACAGTAGTAAGCATAATCAACCAATGATATATGAAAGACGTCACATCATTTGAAACTGTACTAAATTACACTCGAATTTACATTTTTTTTTTGCCAGCACTGTTGTTTGATCGAGCTCCGTCTTCTTTTTTTCACTGCGAGATGGAGTACAAACCATTAGCTTCATCTTATAAGTGAAATGAATAACACAGTATAAAACGATGCTTACCAAAATATAACAAATGCATTTCTTGGCCTTTTATTGACCATCTTCTTTGCTGACTTCTTTGCCTCTATAGCTCTAGTCACCATTAAACAAGATTTCATTAATGAAACAGAGCAATGAAGCCAAATACAAGCCAACATGCAAAACTCAACAAAAACCACTACAATACCCACTCCAACATGCAAAACCCACAGAAATAAATCACCGATTTTGTTGAATTACAACCCAAATATAACGCAAATGATTGATTGTAAACAAGCAAAACATGCAAAACCAAACAAAACCCAATACAACAGCAACATGAAATTTCAATCCTAACCACGTATTACATTTAAAAATTAATATAAACTCAATAAACAGTACGCTTTTTAAGACAGAGAAAATCAATAACCGATTTGGTTGTAGTAGAAGATAAGTAAACATAAATGGAACCAAATACAAGCCAAAAATGCAAAACCCAACAACACCCACTCCCAACATGCAAAACCCACAAAAATGAGACAGTATACCAATCTGAACAAGAAAAACTCAACATTACATAAACTATATAAATAGGGAAATACAATCTTTAGCTACATTCTTGGGCTAAACAAAGTTAAAAATATACTAAAAACAAATGGTATACAGTAGTAAATTGAGATATAAGAGATAGTAAGCAAACACTAACAATGGTGTTGAAGTAGCCCTAAGGGACACCCGGTGATACGCATAGAGGGTTAAGGTCGGTGGCCAGGTGATGGAGAGAACGGTTGCTTGAACGCCTGTAATGGGGGTGAAGCAAGATGGGTGGGGGTGAGAAAGATAGAGAGTGAGAGAGTTGAAAGGGCGCAGGGCTATTTCTTTTTTTTATTTGATGCGCAGTAAACGTGTGTCAACACACGAAAACAACATGTCAACACAGATAGGACCGAGGATATTGTGACACACGTATGTTGTGTATCGACACACAACCAATTTTGACACTAAAATTTCCCGTACATCGTTTATAAAAAGAAAATATATTCACAAATCATTGGAGTTGCTGTGGGCATTGTTGTACTGGTGACATGGTCGTTTCCATGTCCCCGGCTTTACGAGCGGTTCCATCTCAACAACCCCCTTCGATTCTTCGGCAACAGATATAGCATCACTTACCACTCAAGGTGCCTTATCGGTCGAGGCCTGCTTCAGATTCCCCCTGCGGACTTCGATGAGTTTCAAAAGTTTAGCCATGTGTTTATTTCCCCTCTTGATAGCCTTTAGCATTGTAATGGAATGCGCATCAACATTACACATCTCACTTTAGAACTTAAATTTCGTGTAATGTTGACTACTACACCACTTACACACAGTTGGAGTTTTGATGTGGGATGTGTAATGTTGGTAGACAATCAATGAAAGTGTTGAATGCTCACAAAAGGAGAAAGAAAAACACGCACCTGAACTTCTCAAACTCATCCAAGTCCATGAGGCGAACATGGAGTTCACATCAAGCAATGAGGCAGATCGATTGGTAAGTGATGCTGAACCAGTGGCTCACAAAACCGAGGAGGTGATTGAGCAGGAAAAACTAGTAAATGAAGAAGAAATTGGGGGGACGAGAAAACAACGGTAGCATCAGTACATACTTCTAAACTTGTACAAGCTTAAGAGAATAGAATACTTGGAGATTTTGTTGTGTGGTAAACTGAGAAAGTGGGATTAGTATTTGTACTAAAAAATAATTTATTTTCTATTAAAGCCCCCAGAAGGCCCCAAATTCAAATTTCAAAATCGAAATTCAAAAATCAAAATTCAAAATTCAAAGTTAAAAATACAAACATTGTGGAAAATGATAAATCGCGGGGTCGTTGTGTATGGTGCTAGGCCTACCCGGCCCGTTGGCCCATTATACTTCAGGGGTGATTTTGGGTTGGAGTGGTTTTGAGTACGTTACCAGTGTGTCGACACATACAATCTATTTGTCGACATGTGTTACATCATGATTGACTTATCATTCAAAGTACGTTGTTGGTGAATTTAAGTACCATTTCGATAAGTTTGAGTACGTGACATTGTGTCGACACATAGAAGTTATATGCCGACACACAGAACAAATGTACACCTAAGGAATTTGATGTGTTGAGATGAAAAGTGTGTCGGCACACATGCTATCATGTGTCGACACACATATATTGAATATGCTTACTTGAAAGTACTATGTCGACACATGGTTTCTGGACGTCAACACACAACTAATTCTGATTTATAAACCAGTTTGAGTACATGGGTCATGACATTGCGTGTGTTGGAACACAATGTACATGGTGATTTTGAGTACATTATTGTGCAATTGTGAGGTCATGTAGTGCACATGGTGATTTTCAGTACATTAGTGCGTACTTTGGTTGTGATGTGTACATAGTGATTTTTTATTACATTAGTGCGTACTTGGGTCGTGTTGTTGTGTACATTTTCATTTTTATTACATTAGTGAGTTCTTGGGTTGTGATGTTGTGTACATGATGATATTTATTACATTAGTGGATACTTCGGTGTTCATTCAGAGTACTTGGGTGGTGATGTTGAGAGCATGGTAGTGGCTACAAGTGCAACAGTCCTACAAAGAATCACGGTTTACTCGGTACCACCATTCCCTGCTTCTAGACACTAGACTTCCTCAATCAACATAAACGACATACATAATTTTGAATGGTTCCCATCAACAATTCGACTAATGCAATCCAGAAATAAGCAATACATCCATACTTATGGGTTTCAACTATACAAAATGAATACATTTTTCTTACACAAATGTTTCGTTCAATAGAGGAAGGGGTCATTGAGTACAAGAAGTCATCAAAGGAGACTAAAACATCACAGTGGGTGAATACTAGCATCCTGCTTTGTCTTTTACTTCTTGTAATTAGCTGTTACATGGATCGGTGATTAACTCTATCAGCAGCTTCAATCTCTAGTGATCCCGGTCCTACGACCATCTGGAAAAAAGTACATGATTACGACACAAGCGTAAAGTTAGAAGCAAAACCCTAAAGAGGGGACATTAATCAGACCATGAACACAACACTAAGCTTTGACCTTAGTCGACATCCGATCAAAGGGGTCGATTTTGTCCCATTCACCCGCTAGTAGCCACTTTATTACAAAAAAAACCGCAGTCGTAGCTGCGTAATACGATCACACTTTGCAAATTACTACACGTTTGTTCGGAAAAGATATGAACAATGTTCATTTACAAGTCATATACCCATTTCTTTTGTTAGGGACCACCAGTAATTGTATTGGAAAAGAGTCTAGTTCAGAGCACATTTTCATCCCCGCGGTGTTTCAGAAATAACATGAAAAACATTTCAACTACAATAAAAAGGATGGTGTCATCACATGTGGTATAATTATAACTCATTGATACTCGTAACAACCTTATGGTGTAGCCAAAGATGCTTACAACTCTCTTAACCAAATCTACCCGTTGCTGCTTACCCCCTTGAACTGGAAGGGAATCGAGTAAATAGGACACCATTTGCCGAAAGTCAACCACACATAGGAACCAGTGTACGTTGCCCTCGTTTATTGGAATATACAGCTGTGGTGCAACAAAAGTACTTAGAATGTACATCAGGTAACAATTTTATCCAAGTGAGGTCATTGTAAATGTTACTGCGAATTACCTTACAAGTTTTACACATTTTCGATGAAAAATACTTCCCAGTGTGGCCGGAAAAAAAAACCTCATCATGTCCTTAAATGGCCATGGAGAGAGAGCATATGATTGGGCTAAGGCACATGTATGAAGTTGTTAGCGATATTATAATGATTAAAGTATGCATTATACGTATAATTAATGCTGACATACGGAAAAGTAGGTAGGCAAGAAGACCCGAGACCAACCTGTACTTCTAGAGGAGATTGTCATGTACGAGACAACCAAGTTGATGACCTGTGACAATATAGACAATTAGGCCATTACACGTAAGACGACGAATAGCAGTGTGCACAATGTTCACTTACAGAGTCGCATAGCCACTCGCATGGATATAAGGTTTTTAAGTCTGCCCGGCAATATTCGCCATTCTCTATCACCACCAATGTCTCCCTACAAAGTAAGAGTAAAATTAATAGGTATTGTTTAGATATACGATTTGAATATACAACGTCAAATATATATGTACTTACCAAGCATCCAACTTGCCATCGAATATGTATTCACATAAGACCCGTTCAAACTGACCAAGTCTCTGCAATACGGCATCCATTGGCACTAAGGAGAAATGGCTGATTTCTAGTCCCGTACACTTGGGCTATGGGGCAGTATAGATGCTCTTACTTTCTAATACATCTACGATTGGTTTTTCTTGAATCTTATTTTTTTCCCCTGTTAATTGCACGCCTTTTCCGCCCCATCGTAGAAGGTGCATGTTTCGCTCGCCTCCATTTCCCCTTAATTGCCTTATGCAACCACTTCTCGTGTGGTTTGCTCACACGAGGTGGTCGAATAGGTTCATCTTTCAAAGTCTGCAAAGGAAGTGTGGAAATCACCTTCAGAGGCCCTAGGTTAATGTCCACTTCTTTTACTGGTTTCCAAGCCTCTTTTGCAGGCCTGAAATCAACCGTGTTAGAAGAACATGCCTCATGGTTGGGCGTTAAAATTGGCTCATCTTTTAGTACAGCAATACTATGGGGGGGACTAGGTACTAATGACTATGGTTGGACGGTTGGACATATTTGTCCCCAAGCAGAGGAGGAAATTTTCTTGAAAAACGGGAATGAAAGTCATCTTTATCATCGGTTTCTTTAGTTGCTTTCAAATCCTTTATTACGTTAAAAAGTTATTTTATTTGCACAACCATTGCATCATTTTACACGGCCAATGCATTGATTTTCTCCTCCCTTGCAATGAATTACATAGAAATCGCATTGATTTGCACGGCCAGTGCATCATTTTGAGGGTCAATGCATTGATTTTGTCGTCCCTCGCACTATGTTGCATGGCCTTTGCATTGATCTGCACGGCCATTGCATCATTTTGCGAGGTCAATGCATTAATTTTATCGTCCCTTGCACTAATTTTCATGGGCATTGCATCAATACGGTCCTTACAACCCGTGCAATATTTATTACCACCAACCTCTTCGATCGGAGCGTGATGCTTATCCTCAACCCTTTCGCCCAAATCAGCACACGACGGAGCAGAAGGTACGACTACTAGAGGAGGGGTAGTTATTCCCTCGGTGGGGTCCTTCGAGAACTGTACATCACTAACCACTCAAAGGTAAAACAAATCCAGTATGTAAGGTGGAGCAATTATAGAAATGACTATATATTATGTATTATCCTAACATCACCAAACAATTTATACGCCCGAAGAATGAACCCTTTCTTAGCCTTCACTTCTATGTCCGTCCAAAAGCGACAACGAGGATTTGTCTGAGTTGAGGTGGGCATCGACACGTGTCCATCGAGTGAGTACTGGCAGAAAAAAAAAAAAATCTAGTACATTTAACAAGGCAAGAGAAATCAAAACATTTATTATGCAGAAATATAATAACAATTAAGCAAGAGATGTACTTACCATGAATAAATAAATGCATCTATTCACTCTTTTTTTGCTCCCTTTGTACTCCAAAACGCCGTCTATAATTCTGTTATTTACAACTTTCGCCCAATTTACACCCGATGTCTTTTTGGTGTCAACTACAAGTTTGAACCACGACTTCTTCGGGTTTAGTCTCGCGGATGGACACAAAAATGCAGTCAATGCGCACAGAACAACTAGCACTTTGAATCGGTCATCAACAGTACCGTGGGTGACTAGTGCTTCTTCCATTTGACTACATGTCCAACCGCCAAACTCTTCATACAAGCTATTCACCCTTGGTTCATCTTCGCAATCGTTAATCTCAAAACCATTGTTTTGGAATCCCAAAAGCTCCTTGACATCTTGTTCGGTCAAAAAAATGTTATTATTTGAATGGGAGAAACCTCGTGACATCGGGTCAAATTGGTCAATTACACTTATACACATATCCATATTAATGGTTTTGCACTTTTCGTGAATCAAACCACCCAAGCCTAAAGCATCGATGGCAGTCCACTGTTCTTCGGACAATCCCTTCATCAGTTCTATGACTCGTTTCGGAGCACAACGTGTACATACCTGAATATCAATAAGTGTAATTAGATTCGCACATGTAATAAAATAAATGCTTCAATATTTTAACATGTATTACCCTGGTCTTGGATGGTTTTCATTTTTTCGACTTCAGTACATTCTTAAGTCATTCTATGAGTCAAGTATGTATGGTTCTTTCTCCTCTTTAGGCAAAGTCTTCCGTATCTTTCTCACCCTCGTTAACCACTAAAAAAGTAAACGTAATCAATCCACTAACAATGAAAGATGTCACATTATTTGAGACTATACTAAATTACACTTGGCTTTACATATTTTTCGTCGGACAACACTGTTTGATTGTTCTCCTTCTTCATTTTTTCACTACATGATGGAATATAAACAATTAGCTTCATCTTATGGAGAGAATGAAGAACACAATATAAAGTGATGCTCACTAAAATATAGCAAATGCATTTCTTGGCCTTTTATTGACCATCTTATCTTCTGAGTCCTTTGCCTCTACAACACTACTCACCAAAATAAAACATTTTGATTGATAGAACTACAGAATGAAACTAAATACAAGTTAAACATGCAAAATTCAACAAAACCCACTACAACGTCAAACAAAGATTTCAATTCTAGCCACCTATAACAATATAAACTCAAAAACATTTATAAAACCTAGGGTATGTAAAACAAATGGCTGATTTTATTATATTAAAAGCCCAATAAAGTCAAATACAAGGCAAACAATCAAAACCCAATAAAACCTACTCTAACAGCAACAATAAATTTCATCCCTAACCACCTATCATGTATAAAAATAAATTTAAACAAAAAAAAATTTCTGAAAACCAAAGATAGAGAAAATATATGAAATATTTTGTTGTATTAGATGTCAAATAACCACAAATGAAGCCAAAAGCAAAACCCAACAATAACCAACACATGAAACCAAATATAATCCAAACCTACAAAACTCAGCATTACACAAACACTAAAAATACGAAAATATAATCTTCATCCACATACTTGGGAACAAAACAAGTAATATATACTAAAAGTTATTGAAAAAAGGAGTACATTGAGATATAAGAGGACATAGTATGCAAACACTAACAATGGTGTTGAAGTATCCATATGGGACAACCGGTGATACTCGTAGAGGGTTGAAGTCAGTCGCTAGATCGCAAGTAAAAGAGATGGGTAGGAGTGAGAGGAGAACGAGGGGAATAAAAAGAGAGTAAATTTGAGTGCCTTTATGGTGTGTGTCGATACACATCTGATTTTGATTTTTTGGTAATTTTTTAGTACATGTACTCAAAATTAGTAATCACGTACTCGAAGTCACCACCCATGCACTCTAATCACAACCCATGTACTAAAATGCAATCAACATCATAACTCATTCAAACACAACTGTGTCGACATAGTGTATATGTGTGTCGACACATAACAAATTTGATTTTGAGTAACTAGTGATCTTGAATACATGTTCCTCAAAATACTAACCAAGTAATCAAAATCAACGCTCTCAACAAATCGTGTGTGGACAAACATTCTGTGTATGTCGACACGCATACGATTTTGACAATAAAATTTGTTGAGTACATGAGTGAAAATGGGTCATGAAAATAACTTTTTTTTAACACTAAATGGGTCGTGAAATAGAGCACATACAAATATAAAAGAAAATATATTCATACCTTTTCTAAACTTGAGTGGTTTGTGCGAGACTTGCTGAACTGCTGCTACAGTCATTTCCTCGCCCCCTTTTATTCTTTCTTTATGAGGGATCACTGTTAAGATCGAGATATGAATCTCAAATGCTAACCTAGGGATAGGGTAGGATAATAGAGTATGAGATGAGGAAGAAATGAAATTAGATGAGAAATAGAGAAAGAGTTAGATGAGAGAATTGATCTCAAATGAGATGTTTGATTATCAAAGTTATGAGATTACAAGCTAGAGCCTTACTATTTATACCACTTACATGACATGATCTATTACATTGAATCTAACCCATGCCTAAACCGCCATTCACCTACATAGACATAACCGACCTTAACTAACTATACTAACATGACATCTTTAGGCTAACATACATCACTTATTACATGACTTATCCAAGGCTCATGCTACTTGTTACATTTACATTCTATTTCATATGCCCCCTATTATGAGAATCACAACATTGCTCCCTTCTTTAAAAGATTCTTGTCCCCAAGAATCTAAAGGAAGAAGATTGAAACTTGAAGATCAATGTTGATGTAGGAGGAATAAAAGAGCTTCTTATGTGAAGTGTTGGCTAAGTTGCTACTGCCGGGGATCAAAAAAATGCATCAACACATCTGACATTTTGCTTGTAGTATGCTGCACAACAGAATTTGAATGTAATTAAACCCATAAGACTGCATATGAAGTCCTTGAACACCTCGGGAGGCCTTCCAATCTCAAACCAATTGAAGGAATCCCCAATTGCAGCTAAAGCAGCCCCATATCTTGATCTTGGTAACAGAACACATTGAGACCCCATAAGATTGCAGCTGCCACAATTTCATCTTGGATCTTATCCAAAATTGGTAGGGCTTAAACATCCACTTATTAAACCATGCCAGACCAAGCTCAACATACTCTTGATTGCTTTCCAATTCCACATGCTGCAGAGCTCAAGAATTCAGCAGTGAAAAGCCGTGACACAACACAGCTGCTGATACTACAGATTTCAGCTCGATTCTTGTCCATATGGAAGCTTCTTGATGCGAACAAGTTAATACATCTTCCCAAAATCATAATAGCACTAATCACACTCTATTTGAGCAACTCATTCATTGTTGACAGTGAAGGAAATGTAATTTTCCAAGCATTTTCAGCAGCCACTTTGAAGACTGTTGTAAGCATCTTGAATTGGAACTTAAGTGATCCGGAAATTTCAGCTTCTTCTTTCAAAATTCTTGCATAGATCACATCATAAGCTCCCATTCTTTAATCTTGACAAAACTTAGAGAGGATGTACCAAAAATTTCGAGTACATTGCTGTCCAATCTTGATCACTTGAGCACTTGTGACTTTTGCTTGATAATCTGGACCTTTGCTCCACCAAGTTAAGTACTCATGAGTCATAATTAAATTCCAAGGTCACAAAGTCTTCACTTGAATTCTCAAAGCAATCCAATTGACAGATTTCATTCTACAGCTTCCACTTTTCAGATGGTTCACAAATCTTTCATCTTTTGTTTGGACCATCTTGAACTTTCGGCATTCAAATAGGTTGCTGCAACTATCTTCTTTCAAAAAACCTTGAATTCTCAGCTTTTCCAACCACCAATCTTGCTCTAAGCGAGCTGGCATTGAGTTCATGTCAACAGACTTAAGGATGGACATCAAATCAGGACACAAATGACACTTCAAAATTACTGAGATTAATTTCAGAACAAGAGAAGATCTATCCTAATCTTTTAATGCTGAAATGTAGAATATTTATTGATCTGGATTTCTTATTGGACTCTTTCATCCAAACATTCAGAAGATACTGAAGCTTGTGCATCTAATTCTTCCATTCAAAACCCACACAATAGATCACAAAAGAACCATAAGCCTGCAATTGGATCAAATACTACAGCAGTTCTGAATTTTTAACCGTAAGCCTTCGTATTCCAATATCAAACCAACCATCAAGCCACATAACTTCAGAAAGACGCACATTAGGATGTATCTTAGGCATATACTCCTTGTTCTTGGCTTGAGTAATACCATCTCTTGGCTGAGAACACCAGTTGTTAACCACCTTTCCTCAAATATGCTTGCCAATCCCTTGTCCTACACTGTCATTCCAGACCCGAAACAGAATCCAAACTCCACCAAGGCCTCAAGGGATCTTCCGACTTCAAACACATCAATATGAGCATCCACTGTACTGCATTTGGTCTAAACAGAAATTTGTTCCAGCACATTACTGAATTTGTACACCTCCAACAACTCAATTGCTTGTACAGAAACAATGCTTTGCCTTTGTTGAACCTTGAAACGTACTTTGGCAGCTTGATTACTTCGTTTCAGCAAAGAATCGACTCTTTTCAGCTTCACAAAGTCTTGAGTATCTTCTCCCGGGTCAGGAGGTAACTTGTCATAAGAGTGTGTATTTGAATACACTATTTCTCCACTCTAAGAACCTTACAATGTATCAAGTACATTACTACCAGCACAAATCAGATGCTGGGTTCGAGTATCAAGGATCCTTGGAAAAGTGCTTAACACATTTTGTTGTGCTATCATTTCAACTTTCCCAGTTGAAATCAGAGGTTCTGCTGTATCCGATCCTTGTATACTAGCATATACATTGGTAAAATCAGGAGCTTGAGTTAGTTCTTGTTGCCTAACTTCTTCTCATGGACCATCCCGATGTCCCATAATTGAATCGGACTCAATTAGAGAAAATACAGGTTGTCTGTTGTTTTGTTCTTGCAAAATCCTAAGCATCTTAGGTTGAAACACAAACTCATGCTTCAATTTCTGTATTGCAAACTTCTCTTTACCCCAAAAATCTTTCAATGCTCCGTTTAGATGGCTTCTCTTCGCTTTACTCTTTGCTTTCTTTATCATTCCCTTGACATGTAAATCATATTCCCATTCCGGAAGCATGTATTGCTATGGCTCAACATCCTCAAGATACTCTAACTCTCGCAAAAAGTATTCATAATGATCAACTTGTTCAACCTCATATTCTTTTAACTTGTGTTCATCAATTTCGGCATTACCGTGGTCTAATTCATCTTCAACGGCAACAGATCCCACTCCAACCTTCTCTTTTTGCTCAACATTGAGCTCTTGTTGTATAACTCTATCCATTAGCTCTGAGGGCTCATTTGCATCAAGAACACCAGCACAATCTCGATTGATGTTTGCAAACTGTTGAGCTGAATCATGCTGATCCACAATTCGTTGCATCACTTGGTCCATTGCCTGTTTCACTTCCTGCCAAAACTCCTCGCATTCTTGTCTCAATATTTGCCTCAATTTCTCCCAAGAATCACTCATCACGGATTGACAAGAGCTATCATCAACCATACCAGCCATATTTGCAATGTTAAGCAGCATTTCGATATGAACCAACTCAGTTCACATATGATTGCTTAAAGAAATTATACTCCTTTGCTTGCATAAACAATCACTTGCTAACGGCTCCTCAGTCCTCACTGAATACGAACCCTAATCTGCAGAATTTCGTAACTTAGAGAACTCGAACCAAACCCTAACTACTGTGCTTCTTGAGTAACCAGACTTACAATTCTGAATTAGGCTCGACCCTAGATCACAATCAAGTCCTCAACACAATACTCAAGGCAATCTTCAAGAACGAAATCAGATTTCAACAATTTTGGTTCTCAGTTCAATGCCAAATCCCCTTTTAAGCAAATCTCAATTCAATATCATATAATTCTTAAGAATCAACTGAATTCTTACCACTTCTATGCTTATTAACACTTCATCATGATTCAGCAACAAAAGCAGATTCTGATCAAATATGTCACTTGAAGTTCAGAAAACAGTTACCTTCACTTCTCAATTGAATGCCAGAATCAGAAACTACCTTAAATCAACTTGTTTTTCTGATCTTTTGATTATGCTCAAGTGTAATGTTGATCCAATAGCTCACTTTAGCTTCTTCTCTAACTAAACAGATAAATATTTGATCAAGATCAATTATGCTTCAGCACTCAACTTCAACAGCTATTGCTTGATCAACTATACTAAATTCAATCTGATATTGCAGTAATGATGATTAAAATCCATTGATAATCGATCAACCAAGCTTATATCAATGATACTCAATCAATTAATCTCAACCGCAAAACATTCCCAGACAGTATGCAGGATGTGAAGCAATTGACAATGCACACAAGCTCTTCAAGTTAGAATTCATATTTGAATTCTTGATCACACAAAACTGAACCGAATCAGCACAAAAATTGTTTTGTTGATGATTGATCGCAACAATGACCAAAGCGTGACACAAAACAACTCAATTTAGTTGAAATTGATTCGATTAAATCAATTGCCAGCATCCAAGCCTTTGCAACTCAATCAACTAGAATTTTTTTTTTCCCCCTGATTTTGAGCTTGATTCGGAAGCCAAATCAAGGCTCTCATACCAATTGTTAAGATCGAGATATGAATCTCAAATGCTAACCTAGGGATAGAGTAGGATAATAGAGTATAAGATGAGGAAGAAATGAAATTAGATGAGAAATAGAGAAAGAGTTGGATGAGAGAGAGAATTGATCTCAAATGAGATGTTTGATTATCAAAGTTACGAGATTACAAGCTAGAGCCTTACTATTTATACTACTTACATGACATCATCTATTACATTGAATCTAACCCATGCCTAAACCGCCATTCACCTACATAGCTGCCATACTTGACTAACTAAGACCAAGACATAACCGACCTTAACTAATTATACTAACATGACATCCTTAGGCTAACATACATCACTTATTACATGACTTATACAAGGCTCATGCTACTTATTACATTTACATTCTATTTCATATGCCCGCTATTATGAGAATCACAACAATCACCTCCTCCATTTCTTCTACAAATATTTTGGCCTCACTCACCAATCGATCCATTTGATCGCTCGAGGCGAACATCACGTTCGCATCGTTGACTTCGATGAGTTCGAGAAGTCTACATATGTGGGTGAGTTTGAGTTTGACAATAAAAAACACACAAAAACTTCTCAAACTCATCGAAGTCAACGATGTGAACGTGACGTTCGCCTCGAGCGATCAGACGGAACGATAGGTGAGTGAGGCTAACACGGTGGCTCAAGAAATGGAGGAGGTGATCTAGGAGGAAACCCTCGTAAACAAAGAAGAAATTCGGGGGGGGGGGGGGGGGGAGGGGGCGAGTAAATGACCGTCCCATACAGAACTTTGAACTTCTACAAGCAGAAAATATTTGAAACTTCGAACTTTGTATATTCAGAGCAAATACCTGTATGCAAGTAAGTAGGAAAGAGAACATTGGAGTGTGCGGTAAAATGATAAAATAAGGTAAGAATTTAAAAAAAAAATTTTTTTAGAAATACCGCCAACAGCTCCAAATTCAAATTTCAAAATTCAAATTTCAGAATTCAAAACACAGTGAACTCTAGTATACTATGTACAACAAGGTTCCCGTATGTCGACACATAGTTTTTGTGTGTCGACACACATAGTGTACTTGGAATAACCAGCTATGTACTTAATATCAAAAAACATATGCTCAAATTCACCAAAGTATGTCGAAACAAGGGTTCAATGTGTAGAATTAACTGTACTCGAAATCACAAACAATGCATTCAATATCAGTAAATATACATTGTGTGTCAACACACTTTCACTCAAAATCTCAAATCATGTCCTCAGAATCACTACCCTTTTACTCAAAAGATAAATTGTTGCTCTTTTTAAATAGTTAATTTTAACAACTTAATTTCCTTTTCGAACCAAGTAATTTTTAATTATTCTAATTAATTAATATTTAACTTGATTCATTTGTTATATAATACACCCTAATACATACATTAACAATTGAAGACAAATAATATGCCCAAAATTTCAATATAATTATGTTGAGGGTTTGTATACATAGTATTAGGGACCGAGGCGAGGCAAAAGGAATACACGCAAGTGAGAGACCAAGTTGATGCTACCCAATCTAGGAGTGATGTTCACACAAATCAATTTATGTGCAAATCTAAGAACCGTATTATGAATATACATCCAATGGAAATTAATAGCACATGGTTTAATTACAAGTGCGAATATACAAGGAACATCTTGAAGAGGGAACACGAATCACGACACTAAATAACAATAACAACAGCAACAAAAATGTCACGAAGGCTCCCGCAAAAGCAAGGTCTTGTTGGCCGAGGGGGTGGACTTACGCAGCCTTCCCCCTTTAGGGTACCAAGTCGATTCCACCCAATCTAGAAGTGATGTTCACACAAATCAATTTATGTGCAAATCTAAGAACCGTATCATGAATATACATCCAATGGAAATTAATAGTACATGATTTAATTACAAGTGTGACTATACAAGGAACACCGTGAAGAGGGAACACGAATCACAACATTGAATAACAACAACGGCAACAACAAAAATGTCACGAAGGCTCCCGCCAAAGCAGGGTATTGTTGGGTGAGGGGGGGGGGGGGGGGGGGGGGGGGATTTATGCAGCCTTCCACTTTAGGGTACTACCCTAAAGCAAGGTTGTTTGTTAGGACTCCCACCTTAAAGAGCATGTCGTCCTAGAAGCATATGGCATGAAACTACGAGAGCAACATAGAATTAGAATCAAACACAACATAAGCTTTGTGATATGAATCAAGACTCACGGAATATCACTGCAGGCCCGCAAGTACACAGATATACACGTGCACCTATAAACAAATAAGATCTCAAATACCTGCACCAAAAGAGGGAGTTAAGACACCAAGAAACTCTAGTGCCAACCATAAACGAAGCACTACTCTAAGCCGCTATATCGGCTACCCTTATGCTAGCCCTCCACCCCGCTCTATTTAAAGTCATCTCCTCCCGTAGGTTTAGGTGGGTGAGGTCCTGTTGGATCATGTACAGCTTGTACTCTTATTAGGCTCGCCCCTCTCTCTCCTCCCTAGCGTAATATGGGGTTGTTCGCATCTCCTGATTGGAACGTTGGAAGGTCTCCTACTAACATGTCCGAACCACCCCAAATGTTGCTCCCTTAATTTATTCTCAATCGGTGCGATGCCTAATTTTCCTCTTATAACGTCATTCTTGATCCTATCCTTCCATGTATGTCCGCACATCCACCGCAACATCCTCATCTCCGCCACCTTTATCTTCTGTGTGTGTTGTTGTTTCATTTGCCAACACTCCGCCCCATAGTACATAGCCATTCTCACTACTGTCTTGTAGTATTTTCCCTTTAGCTTTAATGGGATCCTTCTATCTCAAAGTATAGCAGACGCCATCCTCTATTCATGCCAGCCTATACTAATCCGGTTGTTGACATCCCCGTCCACGTTCACCATGTGTCGACACAGTAATTTGGTTAACGAATCACTGAATTTGAGTACACTATGGTGATGTCTACTTGGGTATGAATTTCAGGTACAAAGCGACAAAGCAACAACATACCCAGTACCCCAAAGGCTCCCGCCTAAGCAAGGTCTTGGGGGGGGGGGGGGGGGGGGGGGATGTACGCAACCTTTTCCCTTAAGAGTATTACCCTTAAAGAGAGGCTGTTTCCGAGTGCCTCCAACCCGATGGTGAGGACTTTCTAGGAGGTCACCCATCCTGGTACTGCTCTTGCCCAAGCACACTTAACTTCAAAGTTCAAATGGGATCCGATGACAGCGCGTTGGTACCCTATTAGGTAAATTAATTGTGATATTGAGTACAAGAATACGTGTCCACACATCTATTTCCTATGTTGACACATACTCCCCACACTTATTGTATGTCGACACACTTATTCCGTGTGTCGACACACGTATCCTCTATTTAAGTTGAAACCCTAATCGTTTCCCTCACTTCGTTTGCTCCTCTCTCTCTCACGAACCCTAGATGTGTCACCGCCCAATATCTTGGCAAATTTATCGCTTCTATTAGGTACGTAAGCTAATTTTTATTACAAAACTGGGTTTATATATGCATGTTTTGACATTCTGTCAAAATCATTAGATCTTTTGGTCAGATTTCATCTTTCTCATGTTAAATTTTATTGCTTTTCTTTAATTTTCTTGCCAGTCTTAAGTAAAAAGCCATCTATTTGTTGTAAACCTTCATTGTCCCTAATAGTTTTTTTTTTTTTCACAAATCTCAAAGTTTCACCTTACACCCCCAAATCCTAACCCCTCCACAGAATTTCTCTCAAATTTTGTTTATTTATTTATTTTTATTTTTATTTTTGAGTAGAAGTCATGGGTCGCATGAGAAGGTACGAAACTACATCAAAGAAGAAATCGAGAGTCAAAGAACGTGAGTCTACTTCATGGGGTCATAGTTAAGTAAATTCCCCTAACCCTTTCCTCACAAAGGAAGTGTTATTTGGTAGGTTCGTAGATTGGGATTGGGTTAGGATAAAGAACTTTTGGCAATTATATGTTTTGTTCAAAGGTGTAGGTTCGCTTCAAATTTCTAGTATAAAGGAACTGGTATTCCGGGATCTGATACGTGAATTTTATTTTAACCATTAATTTTTCTGGACAATCATCCCCGTCCATCTTCTTAACTTCCTCCAAATACTCCTTCAAGACCCTTTGAATTTCATTTCTTTCCTGTCCAACCCTCTTATATTATCTCTCAAGTTTCATCTTCTCGGCCTCTAAAGCCTCAATCTCATACCTTTTCTTTCTCTACCTTCTTAACTCCCTCCAAAAGGAGGTAGAGCGAGTAGGTATAACATTTTGATAGGGATGTCTAACGAGGAAGAACAGGAACAAGGACCCCGGAAGAGAAGGAGCATGAGCGAAACAAAGGGAAGATGATGCAAAGAACTCGAAAAGGAAGCTTAGTCTCATGGAATCTAGGACAAACGAGTTAATGTTGGCAGAGGCTAAACTGATGAACGATAAAGAACAACTCGTGAAATGTCTAATGCTAGTGCGCATTCCATGAAAGTGTTGAATTCCCACAAGAGGGGAAAGAAAGACATGGCTAAACTTCTGAAACTCATCGAATATCATGATTCGGACAGAAACCTTGGCCTCGACCTCGACTGAAAAGGCACCGCGAGTGGTCAATGAGGCTAACTGTTAAGATCGAGATTAAATCTTGATCTTAACCTAAGATAAAGAGAGTTTGGGATGAGAAAGAAGTGAAATAGATGAGAAAATAGAGAGAATTAGATGAGAGAAAGAAGTTTAATCTCAAAGAGATTGATTGATACTTTCACGATTATTACAAGCTAAAACCAGCTATTAAAAGAGCAAAATAACAATAGACATCAACTAGCAATTCTCCCGCCAAAAGCAAACCTGCAGCTTAAACCGACTAACAAACTTAGGCGCCAAAACAATCAACTACCCGCCTAATTAATTTGAATTACAACTCGATAGACATAACAATCCCCTCCCCTTAGAAATTTCTTGTCCTCAAGAATTAAAATAGGGAAATTGGCTCAACAAGAAGCGTTTATCTTCCCAGGTGGTGAAAGACCTGCCCAGATTACACCAGCTTACACGAACTTGCTGACTGTCAGGAGCATTGGGGCTGGTCTGCTAAATTTCTTCCACTGCTGCAAGTTGTAGGATTAAGGAACCATTGGAACCCACCTTTGGAGGAGCTGGAGAAGCTCTTTGTCCACACTTAACCTGTTTCTTAAGAAGTGAAACATGAAAAACAGGGTGAATGTATGAATCGGTTGGAAGCTCAAGCTTGTAAGCCACCTTGCCAATCCTTTCCAAAATCTTGTAAGGACCAAAGAACCGTGCACAAAGCTTGACATTCTTCCTTACCACTGCTGTAGACTGTCTATAGGGTTGAAGTTTCAAATATACCATATCACCTACTTCAAAATTTCTGTCTACTCTCTTGCGGTCTGAGTACCATTTCATCCGGGCCTGAGCATGACTGAGGTTCTGCTTTAAGAGCTACATAAGATGTTTCCTTTGCTGTAGCAGTTCAGTCACTTCAACCACTTGTGCCTCCACTCCTTGCAACAACATTGGGCTGGGAGGATCATAACCATATAATGCCTTGAAAGGTGTTGTGCCCAAAGAAGCATGGAAATGAGTATTATACCAATGTTCCGCTAATGAAAGCCGCCTACTCCACACCTTAGGATGGCTAAATACCATACTTCTAAGGTATTGTTCAATGCATTGGTTGACCCTTTCAGTCTAACCATCGGTTTGGGGATGGTAAGATGAAATAAGGGCCAAGTTAGTACCCAAAAGACCAAACAACTCCTTCCAAAAACGACTTGTAAAGAGCTTGTCCCCATCTGAGGTTATGGAATGAGGCAAGCCATGAAGCTTATAGATGTTATCAAGGAACACATGAGCCAATTTCTCTGTAGTCACGGGTCGAGCCAAGGCCAAAAAGTGACCAGATTTGGTGAACCGATCTACTACCACCCAGATCACTTCTTTCCCCTCTGATTTGGGCAAGCCTTCAATGAAGTCCATGCTTATATGCTGCCATATACCCCCTGGAACAGGTCAAGGTTGGAGAAGACCTTGGTATCGATGATCACCAAGCTTGGTTTGTTGACAAACCTCACAACTTTGCACAAAATCTGACACTTCCCTTTTCATACCGGGCCAATTGAAGGAAATCTTCAGTCTTTGATACGTGCCTTCAATGCCTGAATGACCACCCCATGAAGAATCATGAGCAACACTGATAACCTGATGTCTCAAACCAGTAGAGATGCCAATGTACAACTTCCCTTTGATTTTGATAATTCCTCGGGTAACAGATAATTCTACACCAGAACCCAGGTTGGTCGCCTTGCTCACACTAGCAGCTACAATACATTCTTGTGCAAAAGTATCATTCTCGTAGGACTGGTGTACTTCTTCCATCCAAGCAGGAGAAATCACATAAATATCCCCAATAGAGGCCTGCTCAAGGTCGTCAAACCTGCGTGAAAGCGCATCTGCTGCTATATTTTCCTCGCCTTTCTTGTACTCGATATCATAATCAAGCCCATGCATCTTCATCAACCCTTTTCTCAATAATCTTGTGACAATTTTCTGCTCTAACAAGTGCTTGAGACTCTGATGATCAGTCTTGGTGATAAAATAATGCCCGTCCAAGTAATGCCTCCATTTTTCCACCGCGAGCAAAATGGCAAGATACTCTTTTTCATATGTGGAAAGAGCTTGATGTTTTGTACTCAAGGCCTGGCTAAGATAAGCTATGGGCCTTCCTCCTTGTGATAACATTGCCCTAACACCATTTCCGCACGCATCAGTTTCTAACACAAAGCTTCAAGTGAAGTCGAGCATTGCCAAAACAAGTACACTGCACATTGCTGTTTTAAAAGCTTCAAAGGCATTTTGAGCTTCCTTCGACCATCTGAAGGCTTCTTTCTTTAACAAATCAGTAAGTGGCTTGGCTATAGCTCCACAACCTAAAACTTGCGGTAATACCCTGTTAACCCCAAAAAACCCCTTAGTTGCTTTAAGGTCACCGGGACAGGCCAATTATTCATTGCTTGGACCTTTGATGGGTCAGTGGAAACCCCATCACAAGAGATTACGTGACCAAGGTATTCCCTGTGAGTTTGAGCAAAAGAACATTTGGCCAACTTAGCATACAACTTATGCTCACGCATGACCAAGAATACTTCTCTCAAGTGCTTCAAATGCTCCTCGAATGTTGAACTGTAATCTAAGATGTCATCAAAGAAGACCAATACAAATTTCCTAAGAAATTGCTTGAAGACATCATTCATAAGAGCTTGGAATGTAGCCGGTGCATTTGTCAAGCCAAAAGGCATGACTACAAACTCAAAGTGACCATGGTGAGTCCGGAAGGCTGTCTTGTGCACATCTTGCTCATTCACTCTAATTTGATGATAGCCTTGCCATAAGTCCAGCTTGGAAAAGACATGGGCTCCATACAATTCATCTAACAAATCATCTATAACTGGTATAGGGAACTTGTCCTTAACCGTCATAGCATTAAGCTGTCTATAATCAACACACATGCGAGCCGTGCCATCTTTCTTCTTGACAAGAATAACCGAGGAAGCAAAAGGGCTGTGGCTAGGCTGTATGAAGTTGGTTTTGATCAGATCATCAACTTATTTTTCAATTTCTGTCTTCTGAGCATGGGGATATCGATAAGGCCTAAGCCTCACCGGTTCTGCATCACCTTTGAGGGGGATAACATGATCTAAACTCCTCTTAGGAGGTAGAGACTGAGGTACTTCGAACAAATCTTCAAACTCAGTAACCAGAACCTGCACCTCCGGTTCTGTAATGCTTATTAATTCAGTAGGGGCTATAGCAAGTAGCTGATCTACCCATTGAACGAGCATTTCTTAATTCCTTTCTTCATCCTGCTCCCTTTCGTGACCTGCAAGTGTGCCTGCTCTGCTATGCCTTGCAAAGTCACCTTAATTCCTTGTATCTCAAAGGAAACCGTGAGGTTAGCAAAATCAAATAACACCGGGCTGTAAGTTCTCATCCAATCGACCCCAAGCACCATATCACACCCTCCCAAATGAAGGATTCTAAAGTCATAACTGAACTTTCGGTCCTGCATTACCCAACTGAGCCCACGGCATTTGTTTTGAGTGATAACTGATTTTCCATCAGCTACGGTGACAACGAGGGGGTGAGTTTTAATCACCTCATGACCCACCTTCTTAACCACTTTAGGATCAACAAAACTATGGGTGCTACCACTATCAATGAGGATGATGATAGACTTTTTACCTGCCTGTTAAGGTTTCGAAGATTAGGTCTTGAAACTTAACCTTGGTTGGGATAGAAAGAGTATGAGATTAGAAAGAATATAGAGTTTAGATGAGAGAAAGAAGGGAAAGGAGATGAGATAATAGAGAGAGTTAGATGAGAGAGAGAATATTGATCTCAAAATAGAGATTGTGTTTGATATTTGATTGCATAATTCTGAACATTACAATCCTCACTTATTTATAGCAATGAACTACTAACCAACCTAACTATGAACCATCTTGAACTATCTAGAATATACCTAACTAATGTGCAAAAGGCATTTTGGCGCCAAACTCTACTACTACCTGAAACTAACAGCTTAACCGCCTTAACGCACCTAGTTTACTGCAGATTTATTAATGCAGGTTGTTACGATGTAAAGTAACAACTAGGCTAATACATCATGACTTAACTTCTAAACAACTAACTAACAACAGCATCAGCAATTATGCAGCACAACACGCAGTACGGCAGCATATCAGTAGCAGCAACATATCATAAACAACCAGCAGCAACGGCTTAACCGAACACAGCTCGAATCCTTGAATTCACGAATCATAACACTGCCATTCCTTTGATTCGGATCGTGCTGTGGGCACCATTTCCTGTCAAGGCTTTCATTGATATTTCCATAGCTGCATCATCTATGCTTTCCTCGATGTTCAGATCAGATTCAGCTCCATCAGCCTCAATTTCCTCAGCATTAGACTGTTCTCCAGCACTAATCCCTTCAACAGATATGAGAAATTTGGGATTACACCTGTGGCCAAACTGATAAGGTTGGTTGCAACGGTAACACAACCTCTGCTGCTGCTTATCATCAGATCTGTTGAACCGGGTTCTGGTTGAGCCTTGTTGTTGCTTGGAGTTGCTACTGCGAGGTCTGGCAGCCTCACTTGGAGACAAAATTGTTGATTCATAAAGCTTGGCTTTGGCATAAGCCATAGTCAATGTTGTAGAATCAACGGCTTCAACCAAGTTTTTCACTCTTGGTTTCAATCCACTTATAAAAGCTTTAACATAATGAGACTCAGATGCTTAAATTTCAGTTATAATGCTGGCCCGTAGATTCTCAAATCTGGTCATATAATCCCTCACAGATGTCTCTTGCTTCACCTTATTAAATTTATCCACAATATCACTATCATCCTCATCACTATACCCATCACACAACTCCCTCGCAAATTCAATCCATGTGAGGGATGGATTGCTCTTCATCAAACTATAAAACCATACCTCATGATCACCAAGAAGGTATACAGCAGCTATTTTTACCTTCTCTGAATCATCAATATCATAGAAGTGAAAGTAACGTTCGCACCTCCTTAGCCAAGAATGAGGTTGCTTCCCATCAAATGCATCAATCTACACTCGAGGCTGTCTGTGGCCACTGCTTCTGCTGTTAGTTACCTCTTCATTATTGCCCGAGCGTGGTTGATGCCAATCATCAGGTGGTCTATCAAAATGATCCACATTCAATCCCCTCGGCCTGTGTGTATCATCAATTTCAGTGGATCGCACACCAGGTCCAGCATTCCAGTTGGGAGGTCGAGAAATCACATGCTCATTGCGACCCTGCCTCTCAGTCACTTTAATCTCAGGGTTTCGATTAGGAACTCTCATATCAACACCAGAATTAACCACAAAAACAGGCGCGTTCTGTCTTACATCATCCTGAGGTCTGATCGGTTGATTTGTTTGTAAGGCACTTGCTGGCAACAATGGATCTGGAACAATGGGAGGAATGAGCCTCATAACTTGCTCTCTAATCTTAGTGAACTTTTCTTCCAGCAGCTGCCTTTGTTGATCGAACCTCTGATTGAATCTTTCCTCCAATTCTTGTGATTGTGGCGAGACTTGATCAGCAATTTTAGCTTCTACCTGCTGAACCCACTGATCGACCCTCACCTCAATCTGCTGAGGTAAGGATTCAGTAAGAACTTGCTTGAATTGAGCAAGCATTGTCTCAAACTTACTGTCCATTTGAGCATTTGTCACCCAATCTTGTCCTGCTGCATCACTTCCTCCAACAGCCTCAACGTAGGATGACTTAGCAGCTGCTCTTGCAGATGCCGATCTTGTGGTAACACCCGCTATCAAGGGAATTTCATTTGCATCCATTAATTTGAAAGCCGAACGAGGCTTTGATACCAATTGTTAAGATCGAGATTAAATCTTGATCTTAACCTAAGATTAGGAGAGTTTGGGATGAGAAAGAAGCGAAGGAGATGAGAAACTAGAGAGAATTAGATGAGAGAAAGAAGTTTAATCTCAAAGAGATTGATTGATATTTTCATTTGACGATTATTGATTGATATTTTCATTTGACGATTATTACAAGCTAAAACCAGCTATTAAAAGAGCAAAATAACAATAGACATCAACTAGCAATTCTCCCGCCAAAAGCAAACCTGCAGCTTAACCGACTAACAAACTTAGGCGCCAAAACAATCAACTACCCGCCTAATTAATTTGAATTACAACTCGATAGACATAACACTAACCCGCTGAAATGTAAAGAAACATTCGTAGCAAAAAAATTATTTTATTGATGTTGTACATTTGAAACCAATGAGTATGGATGCATTATTGTATTGATGTTGTACATTTGAAACAATGAGTATGATGAATGTAATGTTGTATTGATATTGTGTAGATTTCAATCCGATGAGTATGGATGTATAACCAGATCATACTAGCTAATTTGTTGATGGGAACCATTCAAATTTATGTATGTTATTTGTTTTGATTGAGGAACTATATTGTTTAAAAGAAGGGATTGGTGAAATGTAGTTCTAAGGTAACTGTGATTTTTTATAAGACTAATGTACTCAAAACACTACCCAAGTCCTCAAAACAAACACCCAAATACTCACTAATGTACGTAAAATCACAAACCAAGTACCCACTAACATGCTAAAAATGATCAAGTGCTCAACGAAACAAGTAATTGTCTCAGAGGTACTCAGTATCACCATCAAAGAACGAAATCCATGGAATCCTTGTATACATCACCTTTAGGTACTCATCATTGTCGACACAAAAATTACAATGAGCATTAGGTGTAGACTCACGAAATATCTGCGTCGACACATAATCGTGTACTAAGGAAATTACCACCCCATGTACACATCACAATAATGTACTCAAATATTATTCATCAACACAACATATGTGTCCACACAAATGTATCCAGCCAACATTTGAAAACAAAGGATAATTTGGGAGTCGACACACAAATTATAGTGAGCAATCAGTGTCGACACACTTAGCTAATGTGTCGACACATGTATATTGTGTGTCGACACGCATCACAGTGAGCAACGTGTTTCGACACCCGTAGTGTTTGTGTCGACACACTTATCACGTACCAAAATCATATCCATGTACACATCACAATATGTGTCGACACACGGTATATGTGTGTTGACATATGTTTTACAGTGGGCATTATGTGTCAACCTAGGAAATGTATGTGTCGACACGTAACGTTGTGCTCAATATCTAATCAATGTACCCAAGTGGGGCGGCCAAGTACACATCACCATAGTGTATTCATGTGTCGAAATACGTTGATCGTGTGTCGGCACATAATTTTGATTTTGCATTTTGTGTCAACACAGGAAGAAACGTGTTGACACATAATCGGGTACACAATCTGCGTACACATGGTTCATACCTATGTACTTATCACCATAGTGTACACAAATTCAGTTATTCATCAACACTTCACATGTGTCGACACACTCTGTTCGTGTGTTGACACGTAATGTTTAATTGATTGAATGTTCATTTGAGTAGGTCGTTGGTGATTTTGAGCATCTTTCTCGAGATTTTGAGTACGTAACCGTGTGTCGACACATTTTATTTTTGTGTCGACACATCTTTTCAAATCCATGTACACATCACCATAATGCACACAAATTCAGCTATTCATCTACACTTTACATGTGTCGACAAACTCTGAACGTGTGTCGACACGAATTTTATAATGATTGATTGTTGAATTGAGTAGGTCGTTGGAGATTTTGAGCACCTTTCTGGATATTTTGGGTACGTAAACGTGTGTTGACACATATTATTTTTGTGTCGATGCATCTTTTCACACCCATGTACATATTACCATAATGTACAAAAATTCAGTTATTCATCCACACTTTACAAGTGTTGACAGACTCTGAACATGTGTCGACACGTATTCTATAATGATTGATTGTTGAATTGAGTAGGTTGTTGGTGATTTTGAGCACCTTTCTGGATATTTTGGGTACATAAACGTGTGTCGACACATTTTCACGTACTTAATTTAAATGGATGTGCTCAAATTCACTACTCTTTTTAATTAAAATTTTTTTGATACTGAGTACGTCTGAGTACATTTGTTAATTTGAACCACTTAATTTTTTATAAAAAAACACATTTGTTAATTTGAACCACTTAATTTCTTAAAAATACACATATCTTAATTTTTATCTAAATTTACAAAAAAATTGTTTCTAAATAGTTTTAGTAAATAAAATTAATTATTTAAAATTTCATATAATTTTTTTGCTTTTTTTATAAATAGTTTTAGTAAATAAAATTTAAACTACTTAATTTCTTTTTAATTCATTTTATTTACAAAAAAAAATTTGTTTAATTCTATGAAATTTCATATAATTATGTCTAGTAGTTTTATAAATAATTTTAGATAAATAAATTTAATTATTTATTACATTAATCCACTTAAATAAAATTAAATAATTTTAGATAAATAAATTTAATTTTTATTATACTAATTCACCTAAATAAAATTGTTATTAACAATTGATTTAAACAAAAAATTCAAAAAAATATGCAACCAATAAATAGCGATTATCAAGTACAAAAAAATATTTTTTTATACTTACAGATACTTTACTACACCGTAAAGCTTTTGAGCCGCATGGGCCCTTTCTGTACCCGAGGGAGAGAGCCCAGGCCCACCAGCGGAATCGTATAATTTATGCGACATCTTCAACGAGTACTCAATTATTAGGAGGCACAAGCCACTACACATCAGCCAACCTAGAGAGAGAAAGAGAGAGAGGAGATCGAGATCGATGGGGAGGAAGAACTTCAGGGTAGATTTTGATGAGTCGCCACCGGATGATTTTGACCCGGCAGCCCCGTACAAGGACCCGGTGGCGATGCTGGAGATGAGGGAGCACCTTGTGAGGGAGAAGTGGATTGACATTGAGACAGCCAAGATTCTAAGGGACAAGGTGCGCTGGTGCTACCGCATCGAAGGCGTCAACCACCTCCAGAAATGCCGCCACCTTGTGCAGCAGTACCTCGATGCCACCCGCGGCATCGGGTGGGGCAAGGACGGCCGCCATCCCTCTCTTCACGGTTTTGCTTCTTTCCCCTTTTTCTGTGTTGTGGAAATTTGAAGTTTGATTTTGGTTGTTCTTTGGTTTTTTGGGGTCAGTTTTGTTAGGCTATCCGGGTTTGATTTAGATGCCTAATTATGATTTGAACATAAGATGGGAAGAAAAGGAAGAAGGAGAAAGACCGATATCAAGATTTACATGGAAAATCTGTGAATGACGAAAAAGTCACGGATGGAAGAATTACGGCTTTACTATATTTGAATTCAGAGGGTTACGTGTGTTGTTCTTCTCCCAAAGTGGCACAACTTTCTCTCTCTCTCTCTCTCTCTTTTTTTTTTTTTTTGGGCAAAAGTCCTACATGAATCATATATAGAGTGCAGAAAATGATAAACCCTAAAACATAACGGGTATACTAACCTAACCCGACAAAGCCCAACATTGACCTCCACTTGGAATTTAGGACTAAAAAAACCTGAGACACACACAACAAATTTGATTGACCAATTTCTGAAAGGTTTGGTTTTTAATTGGATTGTCAGGTCCAAAAGTGGAATCTGCTGACTCCGAGTGATACCATGCAGGGATTGTTTGAGGTACCCATATGTCTTGTTCTATTGATATGTTGTGAACTTCTGTTATGTTCATTAGTTGTTGAATGCGAATTGTGAATGAGATGCCGTTGCTGCATATGAGTTTGATGCCTTGAGAGTATATATATATCTTACAATTTTCACTTGATATTTGATTCTTAATTTAAAGGTTTCAGGAATGTGTCTTTCCTGGTTCCTATTATTTCCTGGTCCAGAATTCATTTGGTGAGGGAGCTATTTCGAGTTCGTATAATAATGGCCAAGTTACTCACGTAAGTGAAAGACTAAACACACTTACTCCCCGAGTAATTTACAATAGCCATGTTAGTCACCCTAGTAAAAAGTTAGACCCATTGGTCACCCAGCTAGTTAAAATCACAATCCAGTTGCCCAAGTGAAAAAGTGACAAATTTGAACACCAAGCATCTAATAAAGCTCTTAGTCGGTCCCTTATGTATCATTAAAATGGTAATGCTCATCATTGAATTGAGAAAATAACATATTCTCTACATTGGAACTAAAACATTACGTGGTTTTGATACATTTACAAGGACAAAAAAATGTTCCATTTGCTTGACAACAAATTTTTTGCTAGTTTTATTTAAATAATATGAACTGATGTTGTAGGATTTGCACTTGTTAATATCTTTAATAAGAAAAGGGAGCCATATTATTAAAAGAAAAGGAAATAGTGGTTGTCGTTCAAGTAGAATTTTTCTTGTTCTTGTCAATGTGTCGTAACTTCATAAATTTTTCTCTGAACAATATGTTATTTCCTTACTTGGATGATTAACTTTATCAATTTGTACATTAGTGACCAATTGAGAGGTGAACTAGAAATTGGATGATTGTATTTGGTATATTTTACTTAGGTGATGGATTTTTATTTTTAAATTACTACAGTCACCAAATAGGATTCTTATTGGAAATTGGGTGATTAAATTTGCTATTTCTTTTAACTGTGGTAACTAACTTGACAATTTTAAACACTTAGGTCACCAATAGGATCTTTAGTCGTTAGTCATATGTCATTTTGAATGTGTTAAAATAGCTGATTGGTTCACGATTCTACCTTTAATTATTGAAATTGGTTCTCCTTGTTTGCTCTCTTTGGATTTAAGGTAGGATTGAACTGCTGAGGTTGCTGTTATTACACAACACTTCTTGGCCTAAATCACCAGCCTCTAAATGGCATTCTTCTTTTTCTTTGAACCTCCAAGAACCATTGTGTTAGAAGCCTCATGTTCATCAACTTGACATCTTGAGTGACTAGACCTCCTCATTGAGGGCATGAAAGGAGGCTGGTACGTATGATCTAGACTAAGTATGGACAGCAAACATTGTAATAAGGACTTCCAGGTCAGCCTTTGTACATTTATTGCCATGTAATGGAGGATTTCGGAACCCTCTTTTGTTTTCAGGTAGGATATGGAATGCTACGTCCCTTTTTAGAATGATGAGCATTTCGGCTGAGTTCCCTAAAGTCAAATCTCCATTACTTATATTTTGGGTCCTTCCAAGAAAGCCATATTGAGTTTGTTTGCTGTCCTGTGCTGTGTGTATGAAATACCACGCAAGATATTGGATGTTAGCTGTTTTGGGGGCTTTGTTGGTATTTCGTTTCCTTAAAAAATCCTTGGAGGTTCCTGTAGGCTTGGCATAATTCCTTAAATACCATCACTTTTGTATGTTTTCGAGGTACTCCTGAATTCTTAACATGTTTCTTTTGGTTACCCCTACCCTGCCATTGTTACCTTTTAGGAAAAGCTAATGTGGCAATAAAAGAAAATAGCCAAACAATTAACAAAAAATGACGCCTTTTCTATAGAGATAAGACCATTGATCCATATAAGAAATAATTTTGGAAGATTTGAGTAATGTCTCTCTCCTTTTTCTCTAATCTTCTGCAAGTTGACTAAAAACATTCAGGGTTCTTTATGCAATAGGTCTCTATCCTATGCTTATTTTGATAGTTTAGTCCTTGTACTTTTAAGTGTTGATTTAGTCCTTGTACAATTTATATTGTGTTGATTTAGTCTTATAGTGAAATTAACAGTATGTTGGTGATGGAAATATAAATTTTCATGTTATGGGTGTGTTTATATTGCGTTATTGGCTTGCATTTGATATAACCAAACTATTAAAATTATGTCAATAATATAACTTCAAGTTCACCATAGGGCTAAATTGATATAATGTAAATTATTTAGGGACTAAGTTGATACAATGTAGATTATATATGGACTAAATTGGCATAATGAGGACTAAATTAAAACATTGAGCAAAATACATGGATCATAAATAACCCAAAATTTATGTCTCCTATTTTCCTTTTCTTTCCTCTTTTTCCCATTGGTGAACTAATTGCGGATGTTGATAGTTGAAAACCATATGATTTTGGAAGATAAAAAGTAGTTTTCTCTCCTCTTTCTCTAATCTTTCCCAAACAGAAGGCCAATAAATATATCTCACCTCTTTTCCTCATCTTTTTTTATTTCTTATTCTGCCGTTGATAAACTCTATTCCTAGTCTCCTTAAACACTAACGTTTGGCGGCCAAAGTATTCTACCTTTGGTGCTCACATCAAGAGATATGATTTCGTTAATATATAGGTAATGTCCATCGAAATTCGATATTCTTTTGTTGTATTCTTCTAAAGTTTTTCCAAAATGCTTGATGTGACACATATATGTTGCCGAAATCATGTGCTATGTTAGCATTTTTGTCAAAACTTCAATATTCATCGGATTCAGGCACAGGGTACCTGATGTGTTTTAAATGTGTGTTTTAAAACCGTCTACTCGCAAGCGTACGAGATCGTCGTAGCTAAATCGGGTGTACGGATCGTATCCGCAGGGAGTCGAAGTTAAGTTGGATTTTGTTATTAACGAGCGGTTGAAATTGAGTTTTGAGTTGGTTTAAATGATTTGTTAACTAAAATAGCAAAACTGACGATAAACTAAAAGTGTCAATTCAATTGAGGTTAGTTCAGGGAATGAATTCAAGCTAGTATTACTCGTATCCCGTCATTATATTCTACTATGACAATGGTTTAGGAGGCTTAGGCTACAAGCACTAAGCCTGGGTTAGCATTTAAATTAGGGCTTAGGGTAATGAACTAGTCTAAAGGCATAACCTATCATATCACCCCTACATGTAGCATAGGTTATCTCATTAGCACTACCTAATTCCTTTGTCACTCCTAACCAAATATTAATTTGTATAAAGATTGTGTTTAGGATTGGGTACAACCTCAACCCTAATCACGCGTGAAAACTAGTTATGCTATGGTCTAGGCTACAAGCTCGTAGACTACCGCTAATAATTTGGAAATCTTAACATGGCTACAAGCTTACACAAAGAAAACCAAGCAACGATCATAAATTCCCCACATGGGTGCTAATTTAACATAACAAAACCATTGTTTACAATAAAATAATTCTGGGATATAGACGGCTACTCGTCCTTCATCCCTAAACTAAAAGTCTACTCCTCCATAGGAGTTCTAAACATCATGAAATCCGAGAAAGAAAATAATAATGACAAAACTAAGGATTTGAAGACTCCCCCAATTGATGTTAATGTTGATCCTTGCTTTGATTCCCCCAGTACTCCGACCACCTGCGCTTCGGAGTTTGAGAACCCTTTGGATCTCGTAGCAGCTTCGGGAAGGAGAGGAGGAGAGGGGACGTGGCAAAAGATGTAAAATTGGGTTTTCCCCTCTTTATTTATAGTTGCGCCGCAGAAGCGACTCCGATTGATCGGTATATTGCCGATCGATTGGCGTAGGTGCGGGGTTCTTCCCCCAAATCTCGCCCCACTCCCTCTCGTAACATATATATGTGTGTGTGTATACATACATACATGTATACATGTGTACATACGTACATATATACATACATACATACATATATAGATACATGTATACACGTGTACATACGTACATACATACATACGTATATACATACATGTATACACGTGTACATACATATATACATGTGTATATATATGTATATATACATATATATACATGTATATACGTATACATATATACATATATACATATATTGATATACATATATACATACATATATATATATATATGTATATATATATATAATATAATATATAATATTATAAAATATATATGTTAACTATCCATGAAATCTATTTGGGTTACCGAATTACAGTCCGAATGGTTATTCTTTTCCACATGTGGTCGGGTTTCTCAAAGTAGTCTTCAATTATGCCTCGATTACGTTTGATTCTGCCACTTTTCAACCTTTGTTTGCTCTGTTTGCACTATAAGCCAAAATGTACCTAGATTACAACAAAACACATATGTAAAAGCCAAATATATTGCGGGAATGAAGAATAAAATATGTAAATATAAAGCACATCAACATCCCCAAACCCACTTCTTGCTTGTCCTCAAGCAAGATTCGGCTCAAACTAGCTATAGTTAGAAAGTTTAGTCAGACATTTAACCACAAAGGTCACTTGTGAAAATTATTGTTCAATCATATTTGAAAGTATACTTGAGAGTAGCGAATCCTTATGTGACATTATTATTGCACTAGTTCTAACTTAAGTCTTCGTCATTAAGGTCTTTTTACTAGTGAGTGATCTTAGAACTTCTCTCCCCTTCGTCTTACTTTAAAACCCTCCGACTTTAAGAAGACATAAAGGTAATAAGTAAAGGAACAAGTTATCCTAACCTTTCACCTCTAATCAATAGTGAAATCATAAGGCTTCTCTTTTCTCTCTTGTCCCCGCCTTCCCCCCCCCCCCCCCCCCCCCCCCCCTCTTTTTTTCTTTTTTTTTTTTACTCGGTTAAATGTGTCTCCCTCAGATCCATTTTGGTCGGCAGCTCCTGATCGAATTGGCTCAAGGTACCAGGTTTTAAGACACTTCTATGAACCTAATGGCTCGAGTCTTAAGGATCAACAACCTAATCCATTAGGAGTTGGTTCCGAAAATAATGCTGAAAAATAAAAAAATAAAAAAATAATGCTGAAAAAAAAAAATTCCAAATCTACTGTTGAACCGCGTTTACAAAATTCGGCTATACTAAACCGCGTCAACGTGAGGCGTTTAAAATAACCAAAAACCGCGTTTACAAAACACGGTTTACATTTTAATAAACCGCATTCATAAAACGCGGTTCACTATGAAATGAACCGCATTATCAAAATGTGGTTTATATGATAAATCGCGTTACCAAAACGCGGTTTTATAGTGAACCGCGTTAACAAAACGAGGAGAGGGGAACACCGGGAGGGTAACGACCATAAACCGCGTCTCAAGAACGCGGTTTATGCTAAGATAAAATGCATCATAAAGACGCGGTTTTATTGAGGTATAACCGCGTCTTTTTGGTGCAGTTTAGTGAAAGAAGGGCACGCGGTTTTGTTTTAGTTGAAACGCGTTTCTTTGACGCGGTTTACTATAACCGCATTTTATAAACACGGTTCAACAGTAGATTTGGAATTATTATTTTTCCAGCATTATTTTTTTTATTTTTTTATTTTTAAGCATTATTTTCGGAACCGACTCATCCATTAGCACACACCCTTTTTTTTTTTTTTTTTAAAGATATTAGTGCTTATTTTAGTAACTACAAAGTTTATTTTTTTTTAAGCTTTCCCTGTGGCCCATGCAGCGAGCTTTCGACTGGCAACTTCCGACTCAGTTGGCTCAAGGTACCAAGTTTTAAGATACCACTACGGGCTTACTTGCTCGAGACATAGGGGCTACAATAACCAACTAGTCACTTTTTTTTAAGGGGTTACTCAAGATAAAGAAATGTATAATTGATTTCAACATTGTTAGAAGTAGAATAGTGGATTTCTATTCCTAAAGTTATTACCATTATTTCGACACAAACAGTAGGATATGTCACAAGATTAATGGTGAAAAGTAATATTCTCATTAACTAGTTAAAAGACGAAAATATAGATTCAAAAGTCTGACCCAGTAATAATCTTATCTCATAAACATTCTAATCATCAAAGTACATCTCAGAACTGGTCTACAATAAGGGCCACAAACAACCTTATACTCATTCATGCCTTCAAAGGTGTAGCTAATTTATGCCATATTAAGCTTAAAGGATAAACAAAGTTGACTCTCATCTGCCATCCCTAAACCCAAACCTTGCATTGTTCTCAATGCAAATCAACGAAAGTAAATACAAGCAAGGAAAGGAAAAAGACGACCCGAGGTATGGCATATTCAGCTATGCTTGGCGAGCAAATCCAAAAAGGGAAGACATTAATAGCAAGCTGCAATCGAAGACATTGAAGATAGAATACTAAACGGATTTGTTAGTAGTGTTAGAAATAAGGATTATATAAGTGTTTAGTAAAAGAGAAACAAAGTTAGCATGGTAGGGATAATAAAAGGACTTACAATTGAGAGAGTTCATGTTGAAAAACAAATTAAAACAAAATTAAAAGTAGGTTGAGTTGCCTCCCAAGAGTACTAAGTTTAACGTCTTCAGCCGGACGCAGTTTAGAGCATAATGTCAACTAAAATCCGAGGCAGTATCTGCCATAGAACTCAGGTTGACCCAATAGGGACGATCCCCAAACCCAACAGCGTTTCTAGAGCCGTGACTGGCAAGGAGGAAAACATTCCAGCATCGAGGTCGCAAATCTCTAGCCTACCAGGTATAGGTGATGAAGCACAGCTATCGACACAGACAGGGACCCTATTACAGTAATCACTTTTAGTAGAATCGGGCTTACCTGACGCTTCTCTCTCTGACGCTTTTCTCTCTCTCTCTCTCTCTCTCTCTGACGTTCTGACGGAGCAACGAGCCACTGCCCATCACGTCACCTGACACCATCACGTCGGCTCGCTCGCCGACGACACCTCTCGATGGCGACACCGCACCGCCGACCCGGTGACGCAGCCACGACCAAGCGGGTCTCTCTCTCGCTCTCTCTCCTGACCCAGGACCACCACCCCCAGACCCACCTACCCCGACCCGCCTCTCTCTCTTTCTCCAGATGCTATCCCCCCCCCCCCCCCCCCCCCCCCCCCAAACCACCACCACCACCACCACCACCACCACCACCGCAACATGCCCCGCCACACCATCTACCCCGACCCAATCACTAAAACACCAACCACCACCACCTACCCCTTCAACACCACCGACTGTCGGCCGGGAGCCTCGCCCCCACTGCCCTTCCCTTACCGCCTCTCCCCAACTCAACACCACTGCAGCACTGCCACCAGCTCCAAACCACCAACGCTTAAGTGTAAACCGGTCGGCCCCAGGTTCGAATTCCGTCCTTATAAATTTAGTTTTAATCTGTGAATTGTTGTGTTATTTAGTTTATATCTGTACTTATATCCTTAAATTTTATTTTTATTTTTATTTTTATTTTTGTTTTTAGTTTATTTCACGCTTGGTAGGTGTATCTTAAATTGATTGGTTCTGATTTACGCATTGTCGTTGAACTGTGTTGTGCTGCTGTGATCGACTGTAGTAAGTTTCTTGTAGATATCTTCACTTACCTAAGATAGTCACAGCTAGTGGATGAACGTTACTAGTTATGGAACTCAGAGAGTGAGGTCATCTTCAAAGGGGTTGGGGAGGGAGAGGGCGAAGCAAAAGGGGAAGGGAAGTTTGTGACTTCGGACACTAAATGCCGGAACACTAACAAAGAAGAGTTTCGAGGTGGCCCAAATGATGATGAGGAGGAAGATCAACATCTGTTGCCTGCAAGAGACTAAATGGGTTGGCATGAAAGCTAGGGATTTGTTGGGTTATAAATTGTGGTATGCGGGCAAGACAAGAGGCAGGAATGGAGTTGGCATCATTGTGGATAGTGGCCTCAAGGATAAAGTAGTTGGAGTAACTAGGACTGGGGATAGGATCATAAGCATCAAGATGGTTCTAGATGGGGAGGTATTGAACGTCATCAGTGCCTACGCACCCCAAACTGGACTAACAGAGCGCGAGAAGGCAACATTCTGGGAGGACTTAGACACAGTGATGCAAGGTATACCCCAAACCGAACAGGTAATGATTGGTTGGGACTTTAATCGGCACGTCGGCACGACTGTGGATGGGTAGGCGTCATACCATGGTGGTTTCGGTTTTGGAACCAGGAATGCAGAGGGTCAAGCCCTCCTAGATTTTGCGGTCACTTACCACTTGGCGGTGGCCAACACCTTCTTTAAAAAGCGTGATGAACACGTCATCACATATCAAAGCGGTGGGATAAGGACATAGATTGACTACATAAAACTGCAAGGATTGTATGGTTACGCCAGGAGAAGATCTCTCAACACAACACAGGGTGTTGTGGGCTGATACAGAGACCAAAAAGAGGGCCAAAAGAACCACCAAACCCACCTAGACACATACTTGCTGGAGGGATTCGAAGGGAGAGAGGTTTAAAGTGTACAAGGAAAGAGCGATGTCTGAGCTCGAGTGGGATTGCGAGGGAGACACAAACCAAATGTGGAACCAACTGGCCTAAAAGATTATAGGACTAGCATAGGAAGTTCTGGGCATGTCAAAGGGAGGGGCGCCAAGATATAGAGAGTCCAGGCGGTGGTGCGAGGAGGTCCAAGAGAAGATTAAAGCCAAACGAGACTACTTCAAGGAGTGGATTAGCAGTGGAGATGAGGATAAATGACTCCAGTATCAACGAGCCAAGAGAGGAGCAAAGAGAGCTGTCAGAGAAGCACAATCTAGAGCGTATGAGGAGTTTTACAAGAGGCTGGAGACCAAGGAAGGAGCTATGGATATATATAGAATTGCCAAGGTGAGAGAAAGGAAGACAAGGGACTTGGATCGAGCACAGTGCATAAGAGGGGAAGACGGACAGGTCATCGTGGACAAGCAACTAATTAAAGCTAGGTGGGGAGCCTACTTCCACGATTTGTTCAATGATCTGGGGGATACAAAGATATCCCTTGGTGATCGTCAAACATCGGAGGAGCACCAGAACCACTGGGAGTGTAGGCTAATTAGCTCCGAGGAAGTCAAGGAAGCCCTGAAACATATGGGAAGGGGTAAAGCAGTTGGCCCAGATGATATACCCATAGAGGCATGGAAATGCCTTGGACAGAAGGGCATCAGTTGGTTGACTAAACTATTTAACAAAATCCTCGGGGCAGAAGATGCCCGATGAGTGGAGGAAAAGCACATTGATCCCGATCTATAAGAACAAAGGTGGCATTCAGAGTTGCGCCAACTATCGGGGTATCAAACTAATGTGCCACACGCTGAAGTTGTGGGAGCGGGTCATAGATTGGAGGTTACGACAATAGACAGAGGTGTTCGAAAACCAATTTGGGTTTATGCCTGAAAGATCAACAATAGAAGCCATCTACATCCTAAGGCGAACGATAGAGCACTACAGGGAGAGACAAAAGGACCTACACATGGTTTTTATCGATCTGGAGAAGGCATATGATAAAGTGCCAAGGGAGGTGTTATGGAGGGTTTTGGATAGGAAAAGGCATCCCCGTGCCGTATAGCCGGGCCATTAGAGACATGTATGAGGATGTACAAACTAGGCTACGCATAGTGGAAGGTGAGAGAGACGCGTTCCCGATAACAATCGGGGTACACCAAGGATCTGCCTTGAGCCCCTATTTGTTCATTCTGGTAATGGATGAGCTCACTAGAAACATCCAAGGAGATGTACCTTGGTGCATGCTTTTCGCAGATGACAGTGCTTTTTTTTTTTGGGGGGGGGGGGGGGGGGGGGGGGGGGGGATCACGGGAGGAGGTTAATGAGAAGCTAGAACTGTGGAGAAGAGCATTGGAATCGAAGGGCTTACGACTCAGTAGATCCAAGACCGAGTACATGGAGCTTAAGTTCGATCCCACCACCAAGCCTAGTAGAGAAAACATCAAGATTAGATTGGACACTACCGAAAAAGGAGTGTTTCAGGTAGTTGGGGTCCATGATACAGCACAACGGTGAAGTTGACGAGGATGTCAACAACCGGATTAAGGTAGGATGGCATAAATGGAGAATGGCCTCAGCGGTACTTTGCGATAGAAAGTTTCCCTCAAAGCTAAAAGGAAGGTACTATAAGACGGTAGTGAGGCCGGCCATGTCCTATGGGGCGGAGTGTAGGGCGATGAAACAACATCGTACACAGAAGATGAAGGTGGCGGAGATGAGGATGCTGCGGTGGATGTGAGGATGCACAAGGAAGGATAGGATCAGGAATGACGTTATAAGAGGTGAAGTGGGCGTGGCATCCATTGAGGATAAATTAAGGGAGCAACGTTTGAAGTGGTTCGGACATGTTAGGAGGAGACCGAACACCGCTTCAGTTAGGAGATGCAAGCAGCCTCATATTACGCTAGGCAGGAAAGGGAGAGGCAGGCCAAAGAAGAGATGGTTGGAGACGATTAGACAAGACCTCACCCATCTAAACCTTCAGGAGGAGATGGCCTTAGATAGAGCCCAATGGAGGGCTAGCATAGGAGTAGCAGAGGTAGCGGAGTAGAGTAGGGTAGTCCAGCTTTTGTGCTATCTCTAGTGTTCTAGGCCTTTAGGGTAGTCCAGAGTTGGCGCGCTTATGTGCGATCCGAGCTCTTGATTGACTAGTTGCTCATTGGCTTATTTGCGATCTGCTATGTCTTTGCCTTTAGTTAACTATCTTTTCCCTACTTATATATGCTTATATGCTTTTTAGCCCTCGTGCTGCCAGGTTGCCAGACTACATTACTGCGGATAGGCGGATAAGCTTTTCAGGTTGGGGGTCATTGGAAACAGCTTCCCTTCTGGGCAACCCCTAGAAGGGGGAAGACTGCGTACATCTACCCCCCCCCCCCTCTCCAGACCCGACTTTTGCGGGAGCCCTTGAGGCACTGGGTTGTTGTGTTGTAGTAGAATCGGGATTGCCTGGCTCTACTAAAGGGTCAATATCATCAACCCCATAGCATTCCAACTCGTCCTCAGTCTCAGGGTGTCGGACAAAGTTCAAGACCTTCAATTTGCCCTTGAGATTTCCAAAAGAAACCTCCAACACTCCGGTCCTCCAGTGAATCACAGCGTTGGCTGTTGCTAGGAACGGTCGACCTAGAATAATGGGAGCGTTGTGCTTTTGCCTAGGAGTAGGGTCTATATCTAAGACGAGAAAATCAACAGGGAAGACAAACTTGTTAACCTTAACAAGTACATCTTCCACTACCCCACGAGGTACTCGCTCTGTCCTATCAACCAATTGAAGTGTAACATTCGTTGGCTTCAGGTCTCCTATACCCAATTCCCAAAAAACTGAGTGAGGAATGAGGTTTACACTCGCTCCTAGATCTAGAAAGGCTCTGCTAGTGTAACGCTCTCCTAAGACGCATGGAACTGTAAATGCCCCAGGGTCTCGAAACTTGAGTGGGGCGCCTGATACTAAAATACTGCTCACCTTCTCAGTGAGCCGGACCTTCTTCGGGATATGCGCTTGTGCGCGCTTCTTTTTGGTGCAAAGGTCTTTGAGGAACTTGGCATACATAGGAATATGTTTAATGGCTTCAATCAACGGCAAGTTGATCTTCATGTGCTTAAACACATCTATGAGCTCAGCCCTCTTGGGGTCGTCCTTCTTCTTCGGTCCTATAAGGGCCGAAGGAAAAGGGACAACGGGTTCAAAAACCCTTTCCCGTGATCCCTCCCTATCAGCAGTGGGAGGGGGAGTCACATCCTTCTCAGTTTCAACCTCAACTTCCCTAAGGTTCTCCTCTCCTGAAACCGACACAATCTGAGCTTAGAACTAGTTGATCCTATGGGGTTTGTGAGTGGTTGGGAGGGTAACCTCCCTTTCTCTATCCTGTTCAGTGCGTGGGTCAACTGTCCTATTTGGGTCTCTAATTTGGCGATAGATTGCAAGTGAGACCGAACTAGTTGTGTGGTGTCCTCCATAAAGTGGAGCATACGCTCCTTAAACTGTGACATAAATCCTAGAGGTGGAGGAGGGTCATTATGAGCAACGTTGGAGTGAGGTCGAACATCATACCTATGCCCTCCCTGAAAAACGGAAGGGTGCACGTGACCTACAAAGCCGGGATCTTGTTGTTTCGTGGGTTGATATTGATTGGCATCCTGCTTCCACGAGAAGTTTGGATGATCGCGCCACCCAGAGTTGTAGGTGTTTGAGAACGGGTCGCCATTTCTCGAATATCCTTCAGCTGCATGAACCTGTTCCTGCACGTATTTGGGGAATTGTGATGCATATAAACAATTAAGCACAAAATGGTCCTCGCCCGAACAAATGTCACATGGAGTAATACCACTTGATGACTCAACTGCATTGACCATGCGCACATTAGTAGGATTCACATGCAAGTTCATAATCTGATCCATATTCCTACTAAGGGCGTCTAGTCTAAGGTTGATGTCATTGTTGGGTGCTACTTCGTAGACACCATGTGTACCCCCTCTAACCACCCTCATAGAAGAGGCTTGGTCGAGAGAGTGTTCGCTGAGGTGCTCAAGTAGCATCCATTCCTCGTCCTCGTCTTGTTGGTTAAATACTCCACCGCATGAAGCATTAACCATTTGTTTGTTAGATGCACTGAGACCATCTAAAAAATTTTGCACTAGAGCCTACTTGGGAGACTCGTGGTGGGCACAGAGTCTTACTAATAGAACATGCAAGGATAATAATACCTACCCCATTTGAATAGATATTGAAAATGGCTTTTTTTATGATTTCTAAGAAGCTCCTTGAACCTGTCCCAACTCTCGTGAAATTGTTCTTGATCCTTTTGTTCGAAACTGTTAATTGCCCGCCTAACAGCTATAGTTCTGGCTTGAGGATAAAATTTGATCAGGAACTTATGCTAGAGGTTAGCCTAAGTGGTGATTTCACCTCTTGAAAGAGACTGAAACCACCTTTTGGCTACATCCTTTAGCGAGAATGGAAAAAGACGTAGTCTAACAGCATCAGTTGAGACACCTTGAAAATAACAAGTTTCGGAAATTTCTATAAATGCATCAAGGTGCTCATATGGGCTCTCTATCGGCTTCCCATAGAAAGTGGGAAGCATGTTGATGATCTCAGGCTTAATTTCAAAGTTTGTGTTACCCACGATGGGTAACATCACTCCGGCGGGTGCGACGTACGTTTGGGGAATGAAGTGGTCCCCAATCGTATGCGGTGTAAAGTTAGCCATAGTAAGAAAAACAAAATAAATAATAACAAAAAAAATTAAAATAAGTAAATAAATAAATAAAATAAAATAAAAAGAAAAATAAAATAGAAAAATAAACTAACGAAAAATAAATATTTTTTTTTCTCTTTTCCTTTCTTGAAAACAAATAAAATAAAAATAAAAATAGAAAATAACTCGTTAATTTCTAAAGCAACTTAGTCTACCGATTCCCTGGTGCCAAAAACTTGATGTGTTTTAAATTTGTGTTTTAAAACTGCCTATTGGCAAACGTACGAGATCGTCGTAGCGAAATCGGGTATGCGGGTCATATCGCAGGGAATCGAAGTTAAGTTGGATTTTGTTATTAACGAGCGGCTGAAATCGAGTTTTGAGTTGGTTTAAATGATTTGTTAACTAAAATAGCAAAACTGACGATAAACTAAAAGTGTCAATTCAATTGAGGTTAGTTCTGGGAATGAATTCGAGGTAGTATTACTCGTATCCCGTCATTATATTCTACTATGACATTGGTTTAGGAGGCTTAGACTACAAGCACTAAGCCTGGATTAGTATTTAAATTAGGGCTTAGGGGAATGAACTAGTCTAAAGGCATAACCTATCATATCACCCCTACATGTAGCATTGGTTATCTCATTAGCACTATCTAATTCCTTTGTCACTCCTAACCAAATATTTATTTATATAAAGATTGTGTCTAGGGTTGGGTACAACCTCAACCCTAATCACGCGTGAAAATCAGTTATGTTATGGTCTAGGCTACAAGCTCGTAGACTAACGCTAATAATTTAGAAATCTTAACATGGCTACAAGCTCACACAAAGAAAGCCAAACAACAATCATAAATTCCCCACAGGGGTGCGTATATAACATAACAAAATCATTGTTTACAATAAAATATAAATCTGGGATATGGACGGCTACCCATCCTTCATCCCTAAACTAAAAGCCTACTCCTCCATAGGAGTTCTAAACATTATGAAATTCAAGAAAGAAAACAATAATGATAAAACTAAGGATTTGAAGATTCCCTCAATTGATGTTAACGTTGATCCTTGCTTTGATTCCCCCAGTACTCCGACCACATGCGCTTCAGCGTTTGAGAACCTTTTAGATCTCGTAGCGGCTTCGGGAAGGAGAGGAGGAGAGGGGACGTGGCAAAAAGATGTAAAATTAGTTCTGCCCCTCTTTATTTATAGTTGCGCCATAGAAGCGACTCCTGATTGATCGGCATTGGTGCGGGGTTCTTCCCCCAAATCCCGCCCCACTCCCTCTCCTGTGTGTATATATATATAATATAATATAATATAATATATATATTAACTATACATGAAATCTATTTGGGTTACCGAATTACAACCCGATTGGTTATTCTTTTTCACATGTGGTCGGGTTTCTCAAAGTAGTCTTCAATTATGCCTCGATTACGTTTGATTCTGCCACTTTTCAACCTTTGTTTGCTCCGTTGCACTCTAAGCCAAAATGTACCTAGATTACAACAAAACACACATGTAAATGCCAAATATATTGCGGGAATGAAGAATAAATATATGTAAATATAAGGCATATCAGTACCCTACTTGTAAAATTTGCAAACCTCAAGTTATTTATTGTATATATCAATGATGGTACTCGTGTGATAAATGTTTAAATCTCATGGTATATAAGTGATAACTTTTCTTAATAAAAATTTGTAATTTTGTTTTTGCAATGTTCAATGGCTTAGATCTATGGTGCAAGAGAGTCTCCCTTTTTGGCTAGATGTGACCCAATATTAGTTGAGAGTATTCTTCTGAGGAAGATCCATGGCATAGGAAGAGGCAAGATGTCTTAATGTTATTTTCATGGCCAAGATTGTGATTTTTTGGTGTATTTGGCTAGAAAGAAATACCGTGATTTTCAAAGATCAATATACACCAATTAACTTGTTATGGGAAAATACGGTCCTTTTAGGAGCTCTTTGGACATAGAGCTTTCAGTGTTCTGTTGACATAGCTTTAGCTGATTTATATAGGGACTGAAGGGCTTTATGTATCCATAGTGTGCACACCTAATTATTTATGACCTTTTGCGGTTGAGTTTATATGTGTTTCTTGCTTTGGATGCTTAATACTTAGCTAAACTTGCATTTAACATTTACTTCTTTATTTATAGTTCAAAAAAAATTCGAAGTAAGAAAATTGCTTGCTATAGAGAACCTTCCTTTTTGGCTTTGTTGCCACGGCATATTGGTGTCTTAGCACCTGCTTTATGGCTGCCACCACCTACTTTGTTTTGTCAGAACATTTGGTGGATGCCACTATCTGTTGGAGGCCACAAGCCAATGGCAATGTGCCATCTTGTGCTAAGGTGCCACCTCATGCTTGATGTGTCACCCGCTGTTAATGCTTAAAACTGGTTTTCCTTATGTTCTTTAGGCTGCCTTCTTTGAGTCGGTTTCCAAAATAATGCTAAAAATAATAATGCTGAAAAAAAATATTTCCAAATCTACTGTTGAACCGCGTTTACTAAACGAGGCTTTGATAAACCGCGTCCAAAAACAGCGTTTAATATTGGCATAAACCGCGTTTTAATAACGCGGTTATATGTATTAAACCGCGTCATTAAGACGCGGTTATATTAATAAAACCGCGTCTTAAAGACACGGTTTAACTTAAATAAAACCGCGTCATAAAGACGCGGTTTTATGTTGTTATAAACGCGTTTTTATGACCTGGTTTACTAGGTTTATCTAATTTACGCGTATTCTCTCCGCTGCTTTCACCGTCATTCTGCCTCTTTCTCGTTAACCCACCACTAGTCACGTCGTTCGCCTCCTCCTTTCTTTTGCTTATACACTGGAGATCTTTCAAGTACTATTATTGGAGTTATTTGACCTCCACTTGTGATGTTGGAGCTTCATTAAGAGAGACATGGGATCAATGTGATAATCATCACAAATTGCGGCATAATAAAAACTATAAACGAACAAAAAATTGAAGAATTGCAGCATAATGGTAAGTATAAGTGAAAAAAAGGGGCTTTTGGATTGCTGATGTTAAACCGCGTTTTGTAAACGCGGTTTATATGTAAACCGCGTTTAGTAGACGCGGTTCATTGGTAAACCGCGTTTAGTAGACGCGGTTTATATTAAGATAAACCGCGTTTAGTAAACGCGGTTTATACTGATATAACCCACATTTTTTTATCCAGTTTTATTGAAATTTAAATGCGTTTTGCAAACGCGGTTCAACAGTAGATTTGGAAATATTTTTTTTTCAGCATTATTTTTTTAATTTTTTAATTTTTTAGCATTATTTTGGGAACCGACTCGCCTTCTTTTCAGGCTTTTAAAAATTCTTTTCCTTGTAGGCTAACAGCTGACTAATGCTGAAGAGGCCACCTTTGACATTCCTTTCCCTAAAGAATGTTTCGTTCATGCAAGGGAGCTAATCCTTTCAGAATGAAAAATCCTAACCTTGAACCTCTATCTAGCGTCCCAGCAGTCCATGTTAAACATTGAGTCGCACAAAATAAATGATCTAAAGGTTCAATGTGGAACTATTATTAATCATAAAACAGGTTACTTAAAATTTGAAATGTTGAACGTTGAAAATCCATTTTTGGCACAAATTGACACAATCCTTGGCTCAACTTCATACTTTCACTGGAGCCTCAACCCTTAGAGGGCATCAATAATTTCCTACAAAACATTTCTTATTCTCAAAAAAAATTTGGGAGATGGTCATCATCTATAAATTGTTGAGTTTCATGCGACATATTTTGCAATAACATTATCAGACATGAATTGCAACTGTTCACAGCAAATGCCTTGCCCAATGGTTAAGCTGCGCAGCTGACCTGCAATGTCTGCAACATGGCTTGCCATTGGCTTACCATTCCAAGTCCATAAAATTCATTGGGAAATTACTTTATTACGCAAACAACTAATAAAACTGTATCCCATTAGAACTGATTTCAAACAACAGTTCATCGTGTTCAAGGTCTACCTTTGAAATTTTCTTAATCTTCATATTCATATGAACGCAATACTTCATTGAACAATTAAATTAAACCTAATGCAAAGTAAAGCATTTAGTCAAAACGTATAAACAGGCATTAATGATAACATAGAAACCATTCATCTTAAATTAACATTTAAGCATTTAAATTCCATAAAGCAAACTTTAGTTTTTTCATTATTTGAAGGGATTAGTGATTAAGTTATACAGAGAGTCACGTTTTGAATGTCTCCACGGACTAGATTACTCATGCTTCATTCTTCCTTCTCCAGTTGAGCTGGTGTTCCTTTCTCTGGATGCAATCCTTCCTTGTCCAGTTGAGTTGGTGTTTCTTTCTCTGGATGCTTGATTATTGGCTGAACTGCATCCACATCTTATTCTCCCCTATTATACCTGAAAAAATCCAAGTGATGCAGGAGAAATGCTAGTTGTAGAGAAGCCTCCTTGCCTTGGTCAATTTGCTGCCACCACAAGTGTATTGTGTCAGACACTTGCTTGGTGGCTACCATCACTCTTGCTTAACGCTTCAACCATATGAGAATGTGCCACGTCATGCTAAGGTGCCATCTTCTGTTAAGTTGCCACCTCATGCTTGATGTGCTACCTTGTGGTCATGCTTGAAGTGCCACCTCATGCTTAATGGTTTAAACTGCTTTCCCTCTATTTCCTTTATGCTGGCTTCTTTTTCATGCTCTTACAAAAAGTAGGCAACATACTTCTTCAGGATCACAAAAATCTCTTGCCACTTTTTGCCTGGACGATGGGGTTGGAAGATAACTTCAGAGGTGGGAAAGTAACTCAAACAATGTCTTCCTTACCATAGAGGGAGGGAGACATTTTTATTTGCTTCCCAAGTCTAACATTTGGTTTTGTGAGTCATGGTAGGTCATAGACCAAATAAGAGGGTTCAGTTGGGATTTTCAACTAGGACCAGTATTTTAACACTGCTAAATGGTAGTACAACCAACTTTATGCATTATTTAGTATTCATTTTTTCACTTTTTTTTCATAATACTTTACTCATCATCACTTTTTGATTTGGTGAAAAATGCGGTTGGAGATTTATTTTTTCTATTGAATGGTGCAACTGATCATTCATGTGGTAAATGGGGAAGTTCTTTTGCACTGAAGCTGCCTTTTCTTCTGCAGCTCCTTTAGAAACTTCTTCATTGGTGCAAAAGGATGGAGGGTACAGTTACTATTTGCGTGTGCCCTTTATGCGCTGTAGTAAGTTTGTTTTCTGGACGTTGATGGCTGTGGCTTTTATCTTAAATCATCCTTTATTTTCCTAGCAGCGCAAGATATTTGAACTAAACTATGAGTTCAATCTATAAGAAAGTTACGGTATGTTGATTTTCTCCTCCAGATTGGGATTTCTCATTTGTGCTTCCATGTGTTTCATATAGTATATTTCTATGTTGATTTCCCATTGGCAGTCATTGTTTTCAGAAGATGCAGATGCGCTTGGCTTTTCCAGTTTTAGTTCCCTGCAGCGCCATCTTGATTCCTTCAAAATTTATATTTGATCCATCAAAAGCCACACTCTATCAATCAAACTGCCCTTTAGATTGATCGAAGCAGTGAAAAATACAAGAATTGCCGGGAACTATGAAATAAATTTGCATTGATTAAAAGGGGGGGGGGGTTAGATCCTTGAACTTTCTTCACTATATCAATTAAGTATTTATACTCTTAATTGTGATAGTTTATTCCTTGTACACTTTATATTTGTGTTAGGAAAAAAAAAATGTAGTTCTAAGATGGTGACCAAAGTTTTAGTGGTGGATCACAGTTGGGTTTAGGTAGGAATGATGGGTGGGTTTCTATTAGTTCTCTTGCATCTAACATGTTTGGTCTGTTAAAAATTAGGTCATTAATTGAAATTTGGTTTGACCATTGAACTAAATTGACATAGTGCAAAGTATATGGGGACTAAAAGTTCACCCAATAATAGTTTTGAAGGACTAAACTTACATAGTGAGAAAAGTACAAGGACCTTTAACATGAAAACGCTTAAAAAAATGTAAATTTTAGTCCCCCTGTCTATGACGTCTCATATCTTCTTATGGTTAGGCAATAGATTGTTTCAAGGTAAGCATTCATTTTCAAACTAGAACCTAGTAATGCCTCGGTGCTGGCTTGGGCTTAGTCTTTAAGTAGTTCAATGTGCTCTTGTTGGATGCTTTAAATTTAAATCCAAATTGGGTGTATGCTGGAGACTAGCTTGATTTTGTATCCCACCTTCCTCAACAACCTTGTAACAAGTTACACGAAGTGCGTTTTGTTGGTGAAATAGGGTGAATTAGTGATCAAAATATAACTCTTTATTACAATGAACTTGATCTCGAGATTACAAACCGATAAATAAAACGACTTTAAACAAAATAATAGAACGGAAAAAATTAATTGAAGCAATTGCCACGCGGTGGAGAACCCACTGTTATGCTCCTATAGGGGTACAATGGGATAAATGACACTCCTCCTAGGGGTGCATATATGTATGGGTATGCCCAAGATTTACCCAACTTATGGAGATTGGGTAGGGTTGAGTTGGGTACCCATTATATGTTGGGTCTTTATGGATCTAAGGGCCTTGACTTATAGGTAATAGGGTTGGTTTTGGGGTTACCTATGGGTAAATCTTGGTAGATCTATGACCCATTGAACCCAAGAAAAGTTTGATGTATGGCTTTGAAATGACAGTAATATTCTAATTTTTTTACTGTAGTTTTTACAAATTATAATTAGAGTATGAATTCATTATTGAGTTAAATGTCTTTAAACAAGAGTTTAAACAATAACTTCGTGGGCTTGATTGCAGTTTAGGATTTTTTTATTTTATTTATTTATTTATTTTTTTGGGTCAGCTAAAACATAATAGATTTAAATTGAATTTGGAAGAAGACAAATGTGTATATTAAATATTCAAATTAACAAATTAGGATATCAATCACATAATTCAACATAATTGACTTTTAGGAATCTATAGTCGACTACTTTGGATTTTGATATGATTCAATGTGAATTCTAAATGTTTAGATTTAATAGAAAATTGATCTACTAAAAAAGAATATAGGGTTATTAACACCAAAAGTCCCTGTACTTTGCACATTGTATCATTTCAGTTCCTTTATAATTAATATTGTGTTAATTTGTTCCTTATAATAAAATTTTTGTTAAGTTAATAAAATTTTCAATGCTTTGCCCATGTCTTGGGTGAAATTAAGTCAATGGATATATTTGATTGGGTTATGTGCATCTAATGTAATTGTGCCATTAAAAATCATATCAGTAACTTAACTTAAATTTGATCAAATGACTAAATTAACATAATATATATTGTAAAAGAATTAAATTGACATGATTAAAAGTGTAAAGACTAAACTAATAAAAAAGCACATGGACCATTGGTGTAAATAGTGGCAATTGTTTTTGTGGTCTCTGTCTCTGTTTTGATTCCAGTTTGTGTGAGGGTTTGTTTTTTTTGGTAAGTCATAATTTGTATGAGGTGCTTGTTTTATATTATGACTTTGTCGTTAATTATCGAAAAAAAAAAGTTTGGACAATTGCGTGATGTAAAATGTAATTGGATGTTTTATAATATAATTGCCATTTTTCTGTTTATTAACACTGGAATTTCATTTAGAACTTGCAATTCTAATATCATAAAATTTCAACTTATATATTTCAAGGCTGAATAAACCTACGTAATGAGTTGACCCAATAAGACCCAGATCTAACCCGACCCAAGCCGTAATGCAATTAGTTTATGAGTTTGGGTTGGGTTTGGGTCTAACATCAAATGGGTAGGACTAGTTCTAACCCATACCCAACCCGATCCACCCATACCCCAGGGTTAATAAGGCACCCACTTCATTAGTATACTCCGGAGAGATGGATTGGAGTATGCCCCAAGTTGCTCAGTAACGAAGGAGAAAATTATTTTGAGGGAGAGCGGTGAAGAAGGAGAAGATATTTTGTGTTAATTGTATCTTTTCAATATATTAAACAAAACAGTAAGGGACAGTATTTATAGTGCAAATTCCTTGTAGGTTAAGGAAAAGATCATGGCAAAGAATTCGCTTCAAATAAGGAGAGCGACGGGTATGGGAGAGCCTAAAAATTCGGTCAGTTATGGGAAAAGATCAGGTAAGGAAAGAGGGGGAAAAGATGCTGTCAAAACGTGTACTTGAGCTTAAGCTGGTAGCCTCGAGCCTTGAGACTGGACTATGGACAACTCCTCGAGGTAGCACCCTCGAGATCAATTAAGGAGGACACCTCGAGCTTGAGCCAAAGGCCTCGAGCACCGCCTAACAGCAAGCACTCATTATGAGTTCGTTTATGACAACTTAAACAAATATAATGGTCGTAAAAATAAAAGTCTAGGTTAGAAAAAGTTCACACCAGGGCGCGTGCGCACATGCATGTTGTTCACCAAGCCCATTCAAGGCCCACAATACTTTACCAAGTACGATAACAAGGGAATATATAAACTAGACTTCTTTCTTCTAGAATTTCTATATAGGATTGGGTTGTTTTCTCAAGACATCAAAATCGAAGCATACTACCCCCAAATTCAAACATGTCTTGCCATGTCTAGGTTTTGCCTTCTCAAGTCACAATTGAAATATTTGAAGAATGAAGAATTAATATAGCAACGAGAATGTGTACTCTCTTTAATCGTGAGCATGGCTTGTTGGCCCCACATTCGACTTAGTGTCCATTAGCCATATGAGGTGAAAAATAGACTTCTCATTTGGATTCCAGGTTGTTGAGATTAAGTGGGCTATATACATCTAACACGATGATTCGGTAGTAGGTTTTCTCAATTATGACTATGATTATGTTTGCGCTTTCACCCCTATGGAGGAGCACTTGCTGCAATCTAAATCTATACCTATCATTTGCCCTATTACCCATCATGGCTATGGGGTGGATAACTTGTTATGGCAAGTACAAGTCTTGTCTCTCTACCCCTTCTATTAACCACAAGTATCCAAAGGATTCATGTACCTGTACTAATGTAGGTACCTAATAATTATCTATGCACGCGTGCGCGTGCGCGCACACACACACACACACACACACACACACACACACACACACACACACACACACATATATATATATATATATATATATATATATATATATATATGTAATATTATGAGAAGTTGAGAGATGAGAGGGCAAATTTTGGGCCACACATTTGGTTAAGATGGAGGAAGAAAGTGATGTCAGGTGGGAAAAAGGCGATGTCAATAGCCAAATGAATGGTCCAAGATTCACTCTAATCCGCTTACTTGACTCATCCCTATATTTATAGTATGATTATGCTATTATGATTAAGTTATTTTTGTGTAATTTGAATGAGCTTGTAAATTTTTCGCATTTAGTTCGAGCCACGATGTTAATATTATCGTATTATTCTTTATTATTTTAACATGTTAAGAAATTTTCATGGAACTTTTACAATTCATAGAAGGAGAAGATAATCTCAATATTCATTATAGTAAATCTCTTCCGACACGCTCATTTTGATAGTATGTTACCAATTGACTCATTGAAAGACTTCTATGGTAAATTCATGACCTTTTTTGCATAAATTAAGAAATCAGTGCAGTATCTCTTGTTTTGTTGTTATTAGATTTTTTTTACCCAATTGGCACATTTTTAAAAAAAAAAAATTACCAAAATGACACTCTTTTAAAAATATTTACCAAAATGGCACTATTTACTGTAGCTTGTTCAACGTACGCCGTTTGTAATGGCGTACATTGAGTATTTTTTTTTTTTTTTTTTTTTAGTTTACTCAACATACTCCATTTGAAACGGAGTATGTTGAGTAAATTTTTTTTTAGCTTACTCAACATACTCTATTTGAAACGAAGTACGTTGGGTTTATTGCATCTAAATTATTGTATTTTAAAAAAGAGAGGTTGTTGTCGAGTACCCCAAGACCTTGCATAGGTGGGTGAAGGCTAGCACTCCCATTCCCAATAACCCCCAGAGTTTGATATCTCTTTACTCACTTATGCAAGGTCTGGGGGTACTCGGAAACAGTTTCTCTTCAGGGTAACACCCTAAGAAGAGAAGGCTGCGTACATCGACCACTCTAGACCCTGCATAGGCAGGAGCTATTGGGGCATTAAGACTGTATGTTGCTTTCTATTTACTATATCTATTTACTATATTTAATATAGTGAATAATAACGATAATATATAAAGGTCATTTCATCATTTAGGTACTCGTTAAATTTTCGTTGAACTAATATTATATACATGAAAATTATGCATTGCTTTTTAAATGAAAATATAAACGGTGAAAGTTTTCAAAAATGATATTATACAAAGTAAGTGCAACATACTTTGCAAAAACGACCAAGAAGAAAAATATTATTTAGAAAATGACAGGAAATGTATCAACTAATTATAAGTGACTAGGACAATTACTCGAAAAAATAACATGATGACAAAAAAGAATATGTGGTAGATGACGTGATAACAAAAAAGATTGACACGTACAATGTTATGATGAAGTTAATATACTTTCTTAAAAAAATTTAAAGATTATTGAAATTTAAATTATTTATATAAAATAGTTTAATGTAAAAATTTTTAAAATACAAATTAGCTGTACTTTCGGAAAAAAAAAAATTTCTTAACGTACTCCGTTTCAAATCGAGTACGTTGAGTAAACTATAAAAAAAATTACTCAAGGGTGCTACCTGTTTAAAATTCAATAACCGTTACCACCCTTTTAAAATGGCGTACATCGAGTACGTTAAGTGGATGTACGCAGCTTTCTCTCTTCAGGGTACTACCCTCAAGAGAGACTGTTTTCGAGTACCCAGACCTTGCATTAGTGGGTGAAGAGATATCAGGCTCTGGGGGTTATTGGGAATGAGAGTGTTAGCCTTCACCCACCTATGCCGGCTCTGGGGGTACTCGGAAACAACCTCTCTTTTTTAAAATACAATAATTTTAATGCAATGTACTCCATTTCAAATGAAGTATGTTGAGTAAGCTAAAAAAATTTTTACTCAACATACTCCGTTTCAAATGGAGTACGTTGAGTAAAATTAAAAAAAAAAAAAAAAAAAAAACCTCAACGTACGCCATTACAAACGGCGTACATTGAACAAGCGACAATAAATGGTGCCATTTTGGTAAATACTTTTGAAAGGGTGCCATTTTGATATTTTTTTTAAAAAAAATGTGCCAATTGGGTAAAAAATTCTTGTTAATAGGCAATAACTGTCTGGCTCTTTATCACTATTTTTGTAATGTTTCCTATGGATAAACTTGGCAATATAGTAGGTCAGATCGGCTCAAGGTTATTTTAGGTTAGTTTGGGTGAGGAATGTTGATATTTTTGAATTTTTCATGTTATCTAGGGTTGGGTTGGTTTGCAATTCAATATATATCGCTAATCATGTCTTAATTGTCATTACAATATTTCTTTATGATAATAGTGGTTTATGATTTGAACATTCTTTTTCCAAGATTATATACTAAAACTCATACTATTGTTATTACAGTATCGTTGTACAATAGATGTTATGTTCTTTTTTTTTTTAATTTTTTATTGTGCAATCATTTTACCGAATGGTCATATCCAACTATTCATGCCTTTATGTCGATTGTCTTGCGATAAAAAAATCAAGAATACAAACAAAACCAAGAGTACATACTCAAGTAGATATAATGAAGAGATACAAAAATAAATATAATCAAGTAATACAATATCGTTCAATTGGTGCACGTATAATATGACGCAATTTGACACAGTAATTGCTTTTAAAACTATGGGAACTGATAAATATGTGTAAGTCACTGGCTCATTGCATATGGCAGTTAAACCCAAACCTAAATCATTGTCAATTATAAATGTCGTCTACATGTATTCGGACAAACAAAAATGTGGATATTAGTAAGCTTAAAGGTCGAAATTGATAGGATAAAACTAATATTTGCCTAATTCATATTCTAATATTTCTTAGGCAGATGTCACAAGAGGTGTTAACAATATAAGAGGTATAAAATAATATTTTCCGTTATGTGTTAAATACAAGTGATAAAAATGTAATAGGTTTTAATAAAATAAATGATTATAACATTTTGATAAAATAGTAATTTGCTATATATTCTTTGGTTTATCAATTTTGACCTAAATTACTTATGAGTCGGTTTCGGAAATAATGCTGAAAAATAAAAAAATAAAAAAAATAATGTTGAAAAAAAATAATTCCAAATCTACTGTTGAACCACGTTTACAAAACGCGGCTATGCTGAACCGCGTCAAGGTGATGCGTTTAAAATGCATAAAAACCACGTCTATAAAACGCGTTTTATATTTATGTAAAACGCATTACTAAAACGTGGTTCATAGAGTAATAAACCGTGTTCCTATAACGCGGTTTAACTATAAACCGCGTTTAGTAGGCACAAACACCGTTTTCATCGCTTATAGTCGCCCTTATGCCGCAATTCGAAATGATCGTCACATTGATACCGTGTTCCTCTCAATGAAGCTCCAACATTATAAGTGGAGGTGGTAAGAAATCAGGAAAAGTTATCAATAAAAGGCTATTAATTCAGTAGTGATCAAATAGCTACGACTATGATACTTAAAGATCTCCGGCGTATAAAGCAGAAGAAGGGCGACAGCGGATGACATGACCGGCGGTGAGTAGGGGTATAAACGAACTGAGCGTTCAATGAACTACTTGTGTTCAAAATCGATTAGAGCTCGTTCGTGTTCATTAGGAGAGCTCGATAGCTTAACGAGCCAAGTTCGAACAAGGGGTGCTCGGCTCGCTATCGAGCAGTTTGATAAGGGCTCGATAAGAGCTCGTTGAGGGGCTCGATACGAGCTCGTTAAGGGCTCAGCTCGACTCATTGCGTTTGACCATATTAAACCGCGTTCATATGACGCGGTTTTTATTATGGTAAACCGCTTTATCAAGACGCGGTTATTATTATGGTAAACCGCTTTATCAAGACGCGGTTCTTATTATTATAAACCGCTTTATAAAGACGCGGTTTTTTTAATGGTAAACCGAAACGCGGTTTTTATTCATCTGAAATGCGTTTTATTAACGCGGTTTACTATAACCGCATTTTGTAAACGCGGTTCAACAGTAGATTTGGAATTTTTTTTTTTAGCATTATTTTTTTTATTTTTTTTATTTTTCAGCATTATTTCCGGAACTGACTCATTACTTATACTCGGCATTTTTACTACGGTATTTTTTGGGCCATTTTGAGTGTCATCAAGGTGATCATAGGCTTCGTAATAGGTGGGCTTGTTGGAGTAATAGGTAAATAAACGACTAAAATATAAATCTTTTATTACAATATATTTGATTTCGAGATTACAAGAAAGATAAAAGAATCGACTTTTATGAAAGAACTGAAATGAGAGAATTGGCCAAAAAAATTGTCGCGCCGTTGTGAATCTAACGCCCTAAATCGTTTATGGCCCCACAGAGGTGGAATGGGATGAACGACAGCCTGACTCCCAGGGTTAACATAGCACCCACCTAAGCAGTGTACTCTAGGGAAGTGGGTTGGAGTACACCATGTTATGATCCGAGCTCGATGAAGTCTAGGGGGCTGCTGTAGCTGCTGCATTGATCTGTTATTGCTGTTATATTGGTGCTGCTGCTATGTTGGAGGTTGTTTAGTTGATTGAGTTGTATTAGCCAGTGGATATTGTAATTAGAATAAGTCTTGATGTAATTAGTTGCATAAGTCCCTTGTTAAGTCATGTAATAAGTGAAGTCTAGAGCTTGTTTGCTGTGGTGGTCAATGCCGGTCCAAAGTGGCTGCTAGTTAGTTAGTTGTTGGTTGAGTCGGTTAGTCCTTTTGTCTAGGATCATTGTATCTCTAGATATTTTTAGTGTTAGCCATCCTAAGAGATAGTAGTATAAATATGTAGAGCTTCTCTTGAAGAGCTCAAAACAACTTTGATGAATGAAATTGATATCTTTGATATCTCTCTCTCTTACTATCCCAACCAAGGTTAAGGTCTAAGAGTAATCTTTGAATCTTAACAATTGGTATTAGAGCCTTGATTTGACTTCCGAATCAAGCTCTAAAACAAGAAAAAAAATTTAAAATCTGATTGATCGTGTTGCAATTAATCAACAAAAACAGTTTTGATACTGATTTAGTTCAGTTTATGTGATCAAGAATTCAATTCTGAATTCTGAATTTGAAGATTGGCGGTTACTGCCTTATTGATCTGCAAATGCCTGGGAATTGCTTCGGTTGGGATTAATTTGATTGAGTTACATTGAAGAAAGTTTAATTGATCGGTATTTGTTGAATTACATTCAACATCAAAGATGATTCAGATTGAATTCAGTAGAATTGTTCAAGCATTAGCTGCTAAAGTTGAGTGCTGAAGCAAAGCATTAGTTGCTGAAGTTGAGTGCTGAGCATAATTGTTCTTGATCAAATATTCACTTGAACTGTTGGAGAAGAAGTTAAAGTGAGCTATTGGATCAAAATTACACTTGATCATCATCAAAAGATCCGAAACAAGCCGATTTGAGGTTTATTCAGATTCTACAATTCAGTGAATGAGGTTGAGGTAACGATTTTCTGAACTTCAAGTTACATGTTCGATCGGAGTCTGCGATGTGGCAGATTTGTGAAATAATTCGTGTTAATAAGCATTGAAGTGGTGAGAATTCAGTTGATTCTTAAGAATTATATGTTATTGAGTTGAGATTTGCTTAGACAATAATCTGACATTGAACTGAGCCTCGAAAGTGTGAAATATGACTTCGTCTTGAAGATTGCTTTGAGTATTGTGTTGAGGACTTGATTGCGATCTAGAATCGAGCTTAATTCAGAATTGTAAGTCTAATTATTAAAGAAAGCATCGCAGTTAGGGTTTGTTCGAGTTCTCTGCGTGCGAAAATATGCATATTAGGGTTTGTACTCAGTGGCGATTGTGGAACCGATAGCAGGGGATTGTTTTGCGCGAAAGAAGGAGTAGAACTTCATTAAGCAATCGGCTGTTGAAGAGTTGGGAAACAAGTCTCACTCTTCTGCAATTTTCGAACTTATATTTATGCGAACTAAACTGTTTCAGATAGAAGCATTGTTGTTCATTGCAAATATGGCTGGTATGATTGATGATAGCTCTTGTCAATCTGTGATGAGTGATCGTTGGGAGAAAATAAAGCAAGAATTAAGACAAGAACGAGAGGAGTTCTGGCAGAAAATGAAACAGGCATGGGACGAAGAGCTGCAGCGAATTTTTGATAGGCAGTATTCAGCTCATCAGTTTGCAAACATCAATCGAGATTATGCCGGTGTTCTTGATGCAAATGAGGTCCCGGAGTTGATGGATGGCGTTATACAACAAGAGCTCAACGTTGAGCAAAAGGAGGAAGTTGGAGTAGAATCGGTTGCCGTTGGAGACGAAGTAGACCATGGTAATGCCGAAATTGATGAACACAAGTTAGACGAACCTGAGTTTGAACAAGTTGATCCTTATGAAGACTCTTTGCTAGAGTTAGAGTATTTTGAAGATGATGAGCTACAACAAGATTTACTTCCGGAATGGGAATACAATTTTTATGTCAAGGGAATGATAAAGAAAGCAAAGAATAAGGCAAAGAGGAACCATTTAAATGAAGCGTTGAAAGATTTTTGGGGTAAAAAGAAGTTGACAAAGCATAAATTGAAGCAAGAGGTGGTGTTTCAGCCTAGGATGCTTGTTGATCAACAAGAACTAGCTCAAGATACTGATTTTACTGATGTATATGCTGGTATACAAGGGTTGGATATAGCAAAACCTTTGATTTCAACTGAAAAATTTGATGCTACTGCTGTAATATCAATGAATACATCACCAAATCTGTTAAGTATCACTCCATGGCAAGCTGGTATGCAGAATCGAAGCACCTTCACTACTGAACAATCTCATTCTGTTGGGAAATCAATTATTGCTGCTGTGGTACTATCTGATGCTCAACAAGGTGTGCTTTTGAGTGGAGAAAAGGTGTATTCCAATACACACTCTTCTGACGAGTTGCCTCCTGATCCGGGAGAAGATACTCAAGGCTATGTGAAGCTGAAAAGAGTCGATTTTCTGCTGAAAAGTAGTAATCGAACCCCGAGAGTGCGTTTCAAGGTTCTCAACAAACAAAGCTTGGTTCCTATGTAAGCAATTGAGTTGATAGATTTGTACAAAGGATGTAATGTGGAGAGACAGGTTTCTGATCAGATCCACATCAGTATAATAGATGCTTTAAATGATGTAATTGATGTTGGCAGTCCCTTTGATCCGGGAAAGGATGAATTACAAGTGATTGGAAAAGCTAGACCTCTAGTGCTGCTGTTTGATTATGAACAATTCAGTGCCAGTGCAAGCAATGGTGGAAAAATGGTAGTGGCTATGGGTCAAGGGGAAGTTAACATCAAAACAAGCTTTGAAGAAAAGGCTTATATAGGTTGCAAGCTGCATAATTCAGATCGTGACATTGAAGTCTCAATTATTCAGGAATTAGTGTTGCTTCGGTTCAAACACAAGCATTTCCTTGAAGGGATGGTAGTTGTTGTTAGTTGGTTGAAGAATTGTGGATGGTTTGAAGAAGTTTTGGGCCTCTGGTATGACCCTAAGCTGGTGCACGAAGCCAGGTAACGACAAAGATGATAGCACTTGGAAATTGGAACAAACAACAACTGAAAGGTGCTGATCAGATTCAGAACCTGAATGTGTTTGGGGTGCTCTGTTGTGGTTGTTCTGAATGGAAAAATTATGTGCACAAGCTTCAATATTTTCTTAATGTTTGGATGGAAAAGATCAGTGCAACATTGAGGATAATTCCAGCTGAAATTAGGGTAAACATCAGCAAGGGAGTTTGGAATAGATCAGTTCTAGATTTGAGGAAGTTTACAGCTGTTCAAGAGTTCTGTTGCTGTCTGCACTTGTTATATTTGTTACTCATGTTTGAGATGGTTGACAAGAAAGCAAAGCTTGATCATTTGAGGCATGTTTGGTGGCTGGATGAGCTTGGAATTCATGAAAGTCTTGAGGACAGGCAGGAAAGTGTGAGCTGCAGCATTCACAATGTCGATTGGAATGTTTTGGGAGTTCAAGTTATGACATTGGGTCTTTGTCATTCAACAATGGTTTATGAACTCTTAGTTTGTGTGGTCTATGCAAGAGTTTGGAAGGAAAAGGCTGAGACTTTCAGATCTTACAAGCTCATAATCAAGATTCAAGCCATAGAAGTATTAGAGGCTGCTGAAAATAATTGGAGAATTACAATTCCTTCATTGTCAGCAGTAAATGAGTTGCTCAGATTGAGTGTGGATGGTGCTATTGTGGCTTTGGGAAAATGTATTAACTTGTCAGCAGCAAGTAGCTTCCATAATCGAGCTGAAATTTGTAATATCAGCAGCTGTGAGTTCTCTTGGTTATATACTGCTGAATTCTCGAGCTCTGCAGCACAACATGTGGAATTAGGGAGCAATCAAGAGTTTGTTGAGCTTGGTCTGAGATGGTTTAGTAAGTGGATGTTTAAGAAATACAAATTTTGGATAAGATCCAAGATGAAAGAGTTGCAGTTGCATTCTTATGGGATTTCAATGTGTTTTGATACCAAGATTAGGATATGGGGCTGTTTGAGCTGCTCTTAGGAATGTCTACAAGCAGATTTTGATACTTGGTTCTCTTGGATTGAGTTTGGAAGGCCTCCCGAGATGTTCAAGGACTTGATATGCAGTCTTATGGGTTTAACGACATTCAAATTCTGTTGTGCAGCATTTTATAAGCAGAATTATAGAATTGTTGTTGCGTTTTATGATTCTCTGCCGCAAGATAGAATTTTGAGCTGTATTAACTGCAACATGAGGTGTCGTGGATGTGTTGCTGATGTTGGGACTATTTGGTTTGATCAGTGTAGACCTCCTGAAGAGTACTATGCATTCAAACACAACATTGTGTCGAAACTAGGGTCGTGTATCTGCTGCATTTCAGAGTTAGACACCATTGGCTCGTTTCAGCTGCAACAAATTTCAGCAAGTCCAATTGCAGTACAATTCCGTTCATGATCTGCATTAGATGTGTTCATAGGCTTCAACTCTCTTCCATTCTTGAGGACAAGAAAGTTTTCAAGGGAAAGGGAATGTTATGATCCGAGCTCGACGAAGTCCAGGGGGCTGCTGTAGCTGCTGTATTGATCTGTTATTGCTGTTATATTGGTGCTGCTGCTATGTTATAGGTTGTTTAGTTGATTGGGTTGTATTAGCTAGTGGATATTGTAATTAGAATAAGTTTTGATGTAATTAGTTGCATAAGTCCCTTGTTAAGTCATGTAATAAGTGAAGTCTAGAGCTTGTTAGCTGCGGTGGTCAATGCCAATCCAAAGTGGCGGCTAGTTAGTTAGTTGTTGGTTGAGTCGGTTAGTCGTTGTGTCTAGGATCATTGTATCTCTAGATATTTTTAGTGTTAGCCATCCTAAGAGATAGTAGTATAAATATGTAGAGCTTCTCTGGAAGAGCTCATAACAACTTTGATGAATGAAATTGATATCTTTGATATCTCTCTCTCTACTTCTCATCTCCTTTCCCTTCTTATCTCATCTAAATTCTAAATTCTCTCCTCATCTCATACTCTCACAATCCCAACCAAGGTTAAGGTCCAAGAGTAATCTTTGAATCTTAACAATTGGTATCAGAGCCTTGATTTGGCTTCCGAATCAAGCTCTAAAACAGGAAAAAAAATATAAAATCTGATTGATCGTGTTGCAATTAATCAACAAAAACAATTTTGATACTGATTTAGTTAAGTTTATGTGATCAAGAATTCAATTCTGAATTCTGAATTTGAAGATTGGCGGTTACTGCCTTATTGATCTGCAAATGCCTAGGAATTGCTTTGGTTGGGATTAATTTGATTGAGTTACATTGAAGAAAGTTTAATTGATCGGTATTTGTTGAATTACATTCAACATCAAAGCTAATTCAGATTGAATTCAATAGAATTGATCAAGCATTAGCTGCTAAAGTTGAGTGCTAAAGCAAAGTATTAGTTGCTGAAGTTGAGTGCTGAGCATAATTGTTCTTGATCAAGTATTCAATTAATCTGTTGGAGAAGAAGTTAAAGTGAGCTATTGGATCAACATTACACTTGATCATCATCAAAAGATCCAAAACAAGCTGATTTGAGGTTTATTCAGATTCTACAATTCAGTGAATGAGGTTGAGGTAACGGTTTTCTGAACTTCAAGTTACATGTTCGATCAGAGTCTACGTTGTGGCGGATTTGTGAAATAATTCGTGTTAATAAGCATTGAAGTGGTGAGAATTCGGTTGATTCTTAAGAATTATATGTTAATGAGTTGAGATTTGGCTCGACGATAATCTGACATTGAACTGAGCCCCGAAAGTGTGAAATCTGACTTCGTCTTGAAGATTGCTTTGAGTATTGTGTTGAGGACTTGATTGCGATCTAGAATCAAGCTTAATTCAGAATTGTAAGTCTGATTATTAAAGAAAGCATCGCAGTTGGGATTTGTTCGAGTTCTCTGCGTGCGAAAATCTGCATATTAGGGTTTGTACTCAATGGTGATTGTGGAACCGATAGCAGGGCATTTTTTTGCTTGAACGAAGGAGTAGAACTTCATTAAGCAACCGACTGTTGAAGAGTTAGGAAACAAGTGTCACTCTTCTGCAATTTTCGAACTTATATTTCTGCGAACTGAGCTGTTTCAGATAGAAGCATTGTTGTTCATTGCAAATATGGCTGGTATGGTTGATGATAGCTCTTGTCAATCTGTGATGAGTGATTGTTGGGAGAAAATAAAGCAAGAATTGAGACAAGAACGAGAGGAGTTCTGGCAGAAAATGAAACAAGCATGGGATGAAGTGCTGCAGCGAATTTTTGATAGGCAGTATTCAGCTCATCAGTTTGCAAACACCAATCAAGATTGTGCTGGTGCCCTTGATGCAAATGAGTTCCCAGAGCTGATGGATAGCGTTGTACAACAAGAGCTCAATGTTGAGCAAAAGGAGGAAGTTGGAGTAGAATCGGTTGCCGTTGGAGACGAAGTAGACCATGTTAATGCTGAAATTGATGAACACAAGTTAGACGAACCTGAGTTTGAACAAGTTGATCGTTATGAAAACTCTTTGCTAGAGTTAGAGTATTTTGAAGATGATGAGCTACAGCATGATTTACTTCCGGAATGGGAATATGATTTTTATGACAAGGGAATGATAAAGAAAGCAAAGAGTAAGGCGAAGAGGAACCATTTAAATGAAGCGTTGAAAAATTTTTGGGGTAAAAAGAAGTTGACAAAGTAGAAATTGAAGCAAGAGGTGGTGTTACAGCCTAGGATGCTTGTTGATCAACAAGAACTAACTCAAGATACTGATTTTACTGATGTATATGCTGGTATACAAGGGTTGGATATAGCAAAACCTTTGCTTTCAACTGAAAAATTTGATGCTACTGCTATAATATCAATGAATACATCACCAAATCTATTGAGTATCACTCCATGGCAAGCTGGTATGCAGAATCGAAGCACCTTCACTGCTGAACAATCTCATTCTGTTGGGAAATCAATTGTTACTGCTGTGGTACTATCTGATGCTGAACAAGGTGTGCTTTTGAGTGGAGAAAAGGTGTATTACAATACACACTCTTATGACGAGTTGCCTCTTGATCCGGGAGAAGATACTTAAGGCTATGTGAAGCTTAAAAGAGTCGATTTTCTGCTGAAAAGAAGTAATCGAACTACAAGAGTGCGTTTCAAGGTTCTCATCAAAGCTTGATTCCTATGTAAGTAATTGAATTGATGGATTTGTACACATGATGTAATGTGGAGAGACGAGTTTCTGATCAGATCCACATCAGTACAATAGATGCTTTAAATGATGTAATTGATGTTGGCAGTCCCTTTGATCCGGGAAAGGATGAATTACAAGTGATTGGAAAAGCTAGACCTGTGGTGCCGCTGTTTGATTGTGAACAATTCAGTGCCAGTGCAAGCAATGGTGAAAAAATGGTAGTGGCTGTGGGTCATGGTGAAGTTAACATCAAACAAGCTTTGAAGAAAAGGCTTATACAGGTTGCAAGCTGCATAATTCAGATCGTGACATTGAAGTCTCAATTGTTCCGGAATTGGTGTTGCTTCGAGTCAAACACAAGCATTTCTTTGACGGGATGGTAGTTGTTGTTAGTTGGTTGAGGAATTGTGGATGGTTTGAAGAAGTGTTGGGCCTCTGGTATGACCTCACAGCTGGTGCACGAAGCCAGGTAAAGACAAGGATGATAGTACTTGAAAATTGGAACAAACAGCAACTGAAAGGTGCTGATCAGATTCCGAACCTGAATGTGTTTGGGGTGATTTGTTGTGGTTGTTTGTTATGATCCGAAAATTCAAGGCATGAACTTGAGGTGGCTGTGATGCTGTTCTGCTGCTATGCTGCTGCTGTTTGCAAGTCTGTCGTGCATGGGTGGCTGTCTTGCAGCCATGTGACTATCGTTTGGTGTCGGAAAGTTGTATTAGTTTGTTGATGTTGTATCTAGATTGAGTCTTGATGTAATTAGTGGCATAAGTCTCTTGTAAGTCATGTAATAAGTGTTCTTAAGTGCGGACTTGCTTGGGAGGTCAATGGCCGGTCAAGGGTGGCGGCTAATTAGTTAGTTGGTGGTTAAGTCGGTTAGCTCCTTGGTCCAAATGCAATGTATCTCTAGATATTTTTCGTCTAAGCCATCCTAGGAGGAAGTGGTATAAATAGATGGCTTTAGCTTGTATTCAATAACAATTTTGATGAATGAATTGGATGTCTTTTGATATCTCTCTCTACTTTCTCATCTCCTTTCCCTTCTTTCTCATCTAAACTCTATATTCTCTTCTCATCTCATACTCTCACTATCCCAACCAAGGTTAAGGCTCAAGAGCAATCTTTGAAACCTTAACATTGTTCTGAATGGAAAAATTATATGCACAAGCTTCAATATTTTCTTAATGTTTGGATGGAAAAGATCAGTGCAACATTGAGGACAATTCCAGCTGAAATTAGGGTAAACATCAGTGAGGGAGTTTGGAACAGATCAGCTCTAGATTTGAGGAAGTTTACAGCTGTTCAAGAGTTCTGTTGGTTTCTCGATTTGTTATATTTGTTACTCATGTTTGAGATGGTTGACAAGAAAGCAAAGCTTGATCATTTGAGGCATGTTTGGTGGCTGGATGAGCTTGGAATTCAAGAAAGTCTTGAGGACAGGCTGGAAAGTGTGAGCTGCAGCATTAACAATGTCGATTGGAATATTTTGGGAGTTCAAGTTATGATATTGGGTCTTTGGAATTCAACAATGGTGTATGAACTCTTAGGTTGTGTCCGAAACCCTCGGAAAAGGTGGTCCTCGGCAAGAGCAGCGTCCGGAACCCTCGGAAAAGGTGCTCCTCGGCAAGAGTGGTGTCCGGAACCCTAGGAAAAGGTGCTCCTCGCCAAAAGCGGTGTCCGGAACCCTAGGAAAAGGTGCTCCTCGCCAAAAACGGTGTCCGGAACCCTCGAAAAAGGTGCTCCTCAACAAGAGCTATGTCTGGAACCCTCGAAAAAGGTGCTCCTCGGCAAAAGCCATGTCCGGGGCCTTCGGCAAAGGAGCTTCTTGGCAAGAGCTGAGTCCGAAACCCTCGGAAAAGGTGCTCCTCGGCAAGAGTTGTGTTTGGGACCTTCGGAAAAGGTGCTCGTCGGCAAGAGTTGAGTCCGGAACCCTAAAAAAAGGTGCTCCTCGTCAAGAGCTATGTTCGGAACCTTCTAAAAAGGAGCTTCGTGGCTGAGTCCGGGAAGAGCTCTTTAGACATCGCGTCGAATTGTCGTCTACCCGGGTCGTGATGCCATGCCACTATTATTGCATGGCGACTTCCGGAGGAGGGTCTCTAGGGATGAGATGCTTGCGGTGCCCAGGGACCACGCGTCGATTTGTCATCACGGTGCTCGGAGGCCATGTGTCATTCCTCGTTCCGGTTTATGAGGCCACGTGTTGGATTTTTTCGGGTGCAATTTTTTGGTTCATAGATTTAGTCCCCCGCCGATACACAAATGATTCTCTCTTCTGATTCGGTTGGTAGAGGTCTTCTCCTTTATAAGTATGAGGGCAAGTCTTGTTTTTCTCCCATCAAATGTGCTTCTCTTGTCTTCTAATATTCCTATCACATTTCCTTCTTTGCTTCTATTCTTTGATAGCACAATGGGTGATTCGAAAGATGTCAGTTACGACACTTTTTCACGTCTTCCAGCCAAATCCCTTCTGCAGTTTTGAACCCTGTCTCGGTTCCATGCTGAACTGATTAGCTCTTATCGCTTTATCGAGGCCCAGGTGTGCCACTCGTTGCCTTGGTATGTTGAAGGCGTGTTGGTTCATTCTTGGAGTTATGTGGACCTAGATGGCATCTCTGTTTTTTGGGGTACACTAGGGACGGGGTAGGTGATCCCTCATTTTTGGGTGGAGTTCCTCTCTGGTTATCAGCGGATACTTGGATGCATAGGGCGATTGGTCCTATGGTGGGAGTTTGACCCGGTAGTGTCTCACATCTCTCTATCTTTAACTTGGCTACTCGTTTCTGGCTTCCATTGGGTTCCCTAATTGAGGGAGCTCTGGCTTCGTTGTCCCAATGTCCTATGACAGCGATCATCGGATGTCGTGGCTTGGGTGAGTTGTTCAGCTTCCGGGTGCACTTGCTGGTTTACGACTTTGCCTTGGAGACCGACCGGGGAAGGTGGTCGAATTCCCATAAAGTTTTTGCATCAGAAAGATGACTGGGTCTTCAAAGGTGAGCTTGACGTTGAGGGTCAGAACTTGTTGTTCCAAGTTCCTGCCTGTATCGATGAATTGATCGTCTTGATGTCGGTCTGGGGTTCTTATCTCTGGGCTTGCTCCCATTTCTACTACTCGTACGTAATCCATTGGAATACAACCACGAGCACGATGGCGTTCCTTTTCTTCCCACCGCAAGTTCACCGGAGCATCACGGAGTGTGAAGATGTGGGTCTGTTTCGCTGGGACGACCCTTTGACTGTCGGGACGCCATTATGCCTGGTCTTGGTTGGCGGCTCTTCTTTTAATGGATGCTTCGTGATCGGAGCGACTTTTCCTCACGGTTTATGTATCGGAACATCGAGTACTGGTTCCCGAGGTCTAGCGAGCTTGGCGGTTTTCGAGTGGCTGGTTTCTGCATCTCGAGCGCCGTATTTTATCATGGCTTGTAGTGGCGGGCTTTATCGTTGTCGCATGGATGGACAGAATCATGGCATGTTGGAGCTTCAGGGAGCCTACCCTTATCATGGTTTGTTTTCCTTGTTCCCATATGTGGGAACCCTTTTCCCCTAGCTGCCGAGAGCGGCTTAGTAGTAATGTTATTTTGCTGTTTTAGTGGTTTTTATTGTTGTTATTGTGGTTGTTGTTTATGTTCCTAATGGGGGTGTATGTTATGACAGAACTTTTTAATGAATTTCTGGTTTACGGGTTCTTTTGTTATCCCGGTGTCTGTTTTTGGTTGTTATTATTGTTTATAGTTAATTTTATTTTTATTTTATTCTTTTTATTAGGAGGGTATATTTTCTTTTCAAACCAGAGAGGCTTCTCGATTTGAGTTAGCCAGTTTTATTTCGTTTTATTGTGTGTCATTTTTCTTCGCCCTATTTGTTTTGGACTTTACAGTGTTCGTAGGAGTCGGTTGTCCAAAAAATGCCTGGCCGAGGTTGCTTTTCTTATTCGAAGATAGCTTTTCTGTTTTTCCGTTGATAGCTTTACAAGTCACCTTTTCTCTCTTCTCTTTCTCTTTTCTCTCGCTCTCCTACTGCCCCCTTTCCCCTTTTTGGCTCATTTTTGACTCACTTTACAGTCATTTGAGCTCGGGTTTTGGGTGTGCTTGGTTTTAAGGTACGTTTTCTCTTACTTTGTCTTTTTTAGAGTTGAAACGAACTCATTCTTAATGGATAGATGATGTCTTGTCCCGGGTACTTCCCTTGAGGAAGTGTTATCGAGTTCTTGGTCCCTTTTTATGGGCCTTTTTTAGAGGGGGCTTGCTTCCGAGCACATGCATGGGGTTTCCATGTAAAATTTATTATTATTTATTGTTTATTTATTTTTTTGGTTGGGATGGGGGGAGAGCAAGAGAGAGAGTGAGAGAGGGAGACTCGTTTTTAGCTTTTGCCCATTTTTGTGTTTCTTAGTTTGTTAATGGCTTCTTAGATATTGTAAGAATTAGTGTGTGTGTGTATGTGTATATATATATATATATATTGATGCAGCGCGTGATGGGATAAAAGGGGATACGGGAAGGTTCAATGGCCTTCCCTTTGTATTTTATTTGGAACTGAAATAAAATAGGCAAAGAGGGCTAGAATTAGCTCGCTCACACATCGAGGAGTCTAAATCTCCATAATAGAAAATAACAATTTAATCCAAATTCAAGTCTCTCTCTAAACTAGCCTAACCTCCCTTTTTATAGATGAGGGATTTTAATTCAATTCAATTTCGAATTCAAAATAAGATAATTAAAGAGATAATCTAAACAAGGGAAAGATATCAAATAAACGGAAAGAATCAAAACCGGCTCCTAGAATCAAGCCGTGAATCACGCAAACCTTCAACCGCGTCTGACCAGGGGTGGCGCCAAGTATTGGTCACGCCAAGAATGGTGGAGCCAAGTCAGGATGGGTTACTTCCTAGCTGGCTTGTTCCATGCAGATTCCTTGGCTTAAGCCAAGTGCCTCCGGTTTGCACCTTTCCTTCTCCTTCCGGTCTCGCCAAGGCCAAGCCATGGGATGTACATACAAAAAATTCTCAGACTTACTCATATATAAGAAATCAAGACAAATGGCGGTAAGAATAGACGCGGCCGCAGAGGAGGGGTTCTCGACCTCCAAGGACTCCCCATCTCCCCTCGTTACCGCAACATCCCCAATCCAGAGAAGGACCTCGTCCGAAATTTCCCCTCTTGGTCTTCTTATCACAAATAGTCATGAGAAAGGGGAAGACGGTGACATGCCCACTACGACCCAACTCACCCGAATTCCAGAAAAACAAGAAAAACCCGCCTTTATCCTTGACCCGCTCTCGCAAAACACTAAATACAGTGACCCAAAAACTCACCTGAGGCGAAAAAGAAAACCGCGCCAAAGAAAGCCACATAAACTCCAAAAGTACGCCATTCAGATACTTAAATCCAAAAAGTAAAAATATTACGAAAACGGAAACGAGGCTCCATCTCACCCCGGGACCCGCACACCAAAAAAAATACAATAATAATAATAATAATAATAATAATAATAATAATAATAATAATAATAATAATAATAATAATAATATATATATAAATTTTTCTAAACCAAAAACTTAAAAAACGAAACATAAATGAATCAAAGCCCAGAACGGGGCCTAACTTGCCAGTCCATAAAAAAGCAATAATAATATAATAAAATAAAAATGTATACATATACGTACATACATACATGTGTGTATATATATATATATATATATATATATGGTGCAGCGAGCATCCCATGACTTGGCCTTGGTGGGACCGGAAGGAGAAGGAAATATGCAAACCGGAGGCACTTGGCTTACCCCAAGGAATCTGCATGGAACAAGCCAGCTAGGAAGTAACCCATCCTGACTTGGCTCCACCACTCTTGGCATGACCAATACTTGGCGCCACCCCGGGTCAGACGCGGTTGAAGGTTTGCGTGATTCACGTCTTGAATCGAGGAGCCGGTTTTGATTCTTTCCATTTATTTGGTATCTTTCCCTTGTTTAGATTATCTCTTTAATTATCTTATTTTGAATTTGAATTTGAATTGAATTAAAATCCTTCGTCTATAAAAAGGGAGGTTAGGCTAGTTTAGAGAGAGACTTGAATTTGGATTAAATTGTTATTTTCTATTATGGAGATTTAGACTTCTCGATGTGTGAGTGAGCTAATTCTACCCCTCTTTGTCTATTTTATTTTAGTTCCAAATAAAATACAAAGGGAAGGCTGTTGAACCTTATCGTATCCCCTTTTATCCCATCATGCGTTGCATCATCTGGTATCAGAGCTCAGTTCATTTCTAAGATGGCACTGAGACGTCGAGAGACCACTGCCGTTGAAGAAGACGCTGACTGTAACTGACTTCAGCATGTTGAGAGGAAGTGAGAGGCGATGGAAGAGCAATTCCAGCGAATCAAGCATGGTTTAATTCAAACCAGGGCTCATCCTATCTGCTCGCCAGGATCCCTACCCCAACGCCCCTTAAAACTAGGCGCTATCCAAAAAAACATAGAAGAAAGGCTAGAGCAACCTACCTTCTAGTCGACATGCACCATAGGCGAGAGAATTGCATGCCTAGCCATCGATCCCGGAAGGCGTAGCAACGCCATATCTGTAGAAGCCGTCCATAAGTTAGGGTTAAAAATGGTGGATTATCCAAGCCCTTACATTATGGTAGGAAGAGGTGAACAGGTACTTCCACGAAAACGTTGTTTGATCAATTTTTCAATTGGGAAGAAGTATCGGGAGTCGGTTTGGTGTGATGTGGTAGCCATGGACACTTACCACATGTTATAGGGGAAGCCATGGATGGACCACAGAGGCGCCTTCCACGACGAAGAAAAGAATATGTTTGCCTTCATGTTCGAGGGAGTAAAGATCATCTTGCTTCCAAAGAAGAATGAGGCACCATGTGAGACAAAAGCTGAGAATCTGGTGCCAAAAGAGCAAGCCTCAAGCACAGTTGGCTCCACCACAGAGACAAAATTTGGCTCCACCGGTGAGGCCAAACTTGGCGTCACCCCCATAGAACCCCAACTAGAAGAAGGAGCACCGATCTTTGAAGACTCTCCGTCTATTGATTGGTCTTCTCCACCAATATTTGATAGCCCTATCTATGACGAAGAGGAGGAACCCCAACCTGAAGGGGTAACCACATACCCAAGTGGGGAACAAAACTTGGCGGAAGACAAAGTTGGCGCCATCCAAAAACAAGCCACAAGCACAAGTGATGATCAAGACTTGGCCGAGCCAAAAGTTGGCGTCACCAATGAAGAGCACCAACTAAGAGGGAAGCGCCAAGGTGTAGGGGAACTAGCGATGAGCCAATACTTACAAGAAGCAATTCAAGGCGCCACCAATGACATGCCAAAGTTTGGCGTGATAGTTATGTTGTCGCCAACAATGAAGGAGCAAAACCGACTCAACCTCACTGTTCATGTGGACATTTGGCGCCAATCGATGAAGTTGCTTGCTAGAAGTTACATCCGGGTAAGACTGAAAGGTGGGACGGCCGCATTGACGCCCACAAGGGATGGGACTTGGCGGAGCAAAACAGAAATGGTAAGAAGCTTGGCGGATAAGGGAACGAAGTGGAGGATAACAAGCTCCAAGTAACAAGGCCCACCAAGAAAACAACGCACAGAATTCGAGGACAAATTCTCTCCAAGCCGGAGAGAATGATGCGGAGAGTAATCCAACAATGTCGGGTCAACATCTCCATGGTCGGGGTCCAAACGGGGCAAGTTCAAGAGGAGATGGGAGCCATGTTGGGATAGGCTTAAGCCAAGATCCGAGTCATGTTGGCATAAGCTTAAGCCAAGGATTCTACCATATGCTTGGCTTCACCATTGGAGGAAAGGAAATGTGAAGCCAATAGAAGAAAACGTCATCTTGGCTCCACCAATAACAAGCTTGATAGAACTTGGCTTCACCCTTGGTCATGCACAATTGAAGGCCTGCTTCTTGGCTCCACCAAGAGTTGGCTAGACAAGATTTTCCTAGGCAAGACGAAGCTACAGTGTGTCCGCGAATGGCGCATTGCTTGGCTACAAAATCAGAAGTTGGCGAAAAAGGGCTCAACAAGGCTGACGGGGAAGCTCCACGTAACTTGGCTGATCAAGAAGACTCCGCTCGGAATTCGGGGATGAATTCTCTCCAGGCCGGAGAGGATGATGCAGCTTTATTTCACTTGCCTATTACAGTCTTCCCTTTTTGATGGAATACCAGCGGAATTTTTTGGCAGCCTCGGCTTCAGAGGTTCGAACCGAGGGAAGCTCGTCTCCCGAGACTGGGGGTATAGCTGCAGTGTTGCTATGTCGGCGTTCTTTGAGCGAAAGTGTACACTTACGGCTTATGTTTTCGGAGATTGCCCGAATTCGTCCGTTATGGACATTTGTGTTGAGTGTTTTAGGTGAGAGCGGTGTCTCTAAGATTTTCTCTGAGTACTACTTCCCGGAAGATTACGAGGTGTGGGGTCCTTGACCAGACGATTATCCATTGTTCCCTCCGAAAGCGAGTTGTTTTTGTATTTCTATAGATTCTTTAGAGGCGGGGGTCCGTTTTCCCCTGCCTCTCTTAGTGGAAGAATTTCTTATTCGTTGTAATGTGTGCCCGGGGAAAATTACCCCTGACAGGTTTAGGAACGTGTACGGCTTTTTGCTTACGTGTTAAGTAAAGGGCTTTATTCCTTCCTCGCGGGTTTTTGACATTCTTTTTAGGATTAGGTATTCTAGGCGCATGGCCGGTTTTAAGAGTTGGAGGGGGTTCGCCCTTGTGGGGAATACCCCCACTAACGCAAGGAATTGGGAGTGCAAGTTCATTTGGATTAAGCCTCCCATAGCCCCATCATTCTTGATGACGTGGGGTGTGCTGCAACGTCCGCACCAGGTGAAGGGGGCCCTCCTAACTTCCCATGAAAACCCGATTGTCTGTTATTTTGACAAAGGCTCCGTAGGCGAGCAACTTTTAGCTTTGAAGGAGCTATTCGAGCAGGAAATAATGCTTGTTAAGGCTGGACTTTCTCAAATGCCTTTCACAGGTATACGGTTGTCTGCCATGGCGTCGTGTTTCGATTCCGCTTGTTACTTACTTTTTTACATATCTTATGTATGTTTCGATCATGTTATTTCGACTTTTGATATTATGATGGCTTAGTTATCGCCTTTGGCATTTTATACTAACCTTTCCCTTGTATCTTTTTTGGTGAATGAACTGCTGAGTGTTGATATGGATAGCATGTTTTCTCCGCTACCTCCTTCCAAGGAGCCGAGTCCCCTGCCGGTTATGGGTGTGCTCGCTTTGTTGGTAGTGTCGTTATTGTATCTACCTCGAGGATTAGGGAAGTTGGCATTGAGTGGTTTGTCCACTTGTTGCGCAGCTAAGTGACCTCGTGTGCATCGCGAGAAGGAAGTTCCGGACTCCGTTGATGGGGAGCTGGTGTTGGAGTCCATCCTTTCGGTGGACGTGAGTGTGGCCACGAGGGGACCTCTTGGTCCTTACAAGACTGCGGTGATGATAGCGGCTATCGAGGTCACGGGGTATTTCCGGCACGCGGGTTATGGAGCTTATGCCTCCTTCCTCTGGAGGCTCGGGAGTGTATTTCCCTAAGGCTAGGCGCCCCGTTGGAGCCTTCCTTGATTTGGAGGAGTCATTGTCTCCTTTGATTCCTAGAGGGACGACGGCAGTGATTCCGAGCCCGTCGTTTGGTGCGGTAGTCTTTGAGCCGAACGTACCGGGCACCGGGAGAGCTGCCTCTATGACGGTTATTCCCGGTGCCGCTCATCTGGGTGATGCGGAAATGGGTTGGGAGACGTGCTCACGGCTCCTTTCGCCCACTGACATAGCGTGTTTGATAGAGGTGACCTTTGAGGATGCACTGGCTCTTCTATCTTAGGTTACTTACTGCATTTTTATCGTTCTTTTGTGCTTACTTTGAGTCACCTTTTTCCCTGCTTTATCCTTAACTCACTTTCATTCCTGTCAGCTTGTCGTGTGGTCTATGTTGGGTACCTCAAGCTGGAGGCGGAGCGAGGGAGAAATCAAGGAGCTTCGTTTGGCCAACTTGGCATTACAGGCCCATGTTGCGGCGCAGGGTTCTCGAATTTGGGAGCTGGAGCTTCGTGTGTGGGAGTAGGATGCGGTTATCTCTCGCTTTTCTGATCAAGTCACCCAAGCGGTGACCGAGTACAAGAACGGTCCAGGGTTCCGGGACCATTCGAAGACCTGCCCTGCCTCTCCTTCTCAGTACGATCCTGTTCCGCTGTCGTTTTTGGCAGGGGTGGCGGATTAGGCTAGTTTTTCAAGCACTTGGTTGTAATTTTGCTTTTTTTGTCCCGCCCATATATTTGACGGTCTTTTTGATATGGGATGAATGGTCATGCTCAAGTTGTCTTGAATAATGTAATGACCATCCGCCTTTTTGTTCTTCTTTCGGCTTCTTACTTGTTTTTTTTTTAATTTGTACAGGTACTTGCCGTGCTTCATAGAGGCTTGTGACTTGCGTTGAATCTTTTGTTGTTTCGAGAAGGGTGTGTGGCTCAGCCTCTCGCCCACCTTGGTCGGCTTGCGTGTCTTTTCCGCTTCGAGCGGGCTCCTGTTTTCGAGCATGGGTGAGTTTCCTGTCAAAAACAGGATAGCTTGTCGTGGGCGGACCTGCGAGCTTCATACCTGTCGTAGACAGATCTACGGATTAAGGGTCTGTCGCCGCGGACGGATCCACGAACTTTAGCCTGCAGTAGATGGATCTACGGACTTAGGGTCTGTCGCTGCGGACGGACCCACAGACTTTAGCCTACTGTAGACGGATCAATGGACTTAGGGTCTGTCGCAGCAGAAAGATCCACGAACTTTAGCCTGACATAGACGGATCTACGGACTTATGGTATGTTTGCCGCGGACGGATCCATGAAATTGAGCCTGCCGTAGACAAATCCACGAACTTAGGGTCTGTTGCTGTGGACGGAGCCACAGACTTACGTTCTGGCATGTCCCTTGGCCAGAAGAGGACTTACGAGGTCAAGTGCATCACCCAGCCTGAAGAGGGCTTATGGGATCATCGTTTGTCACGGACGGATCTACGGGCTTACGTTCTAGGTGCATCCCTCGGCCTGGGGAAGGACTTACGAAGTAAGTCTGCCACCCGGCCTGAAGAGGGCTTATGGGGTTATCGTTTGCCGCAAACGGATCTACGGACTTTAACCTGCTGTGGACGGATCCATGGACTTACGCTCCTGCGCGTCCCTCGGCCTAAAGAGGACTTTCGAGGTCAAGCGCATCACCCAGCCTGAAGAGGGCTTATGGGGTCATCATTTGCCGCAGACGTATATACGGACTTTAACCTGCTGTGGATGGATCCACGGACTTACGTTTTGGAGCGTCCCTTGTCCTGAAGAGGACTTACGAGGTTAAGCGCATCTCCGGCCCGAAAAGGGCTTATGGTGTTATCGTTTGCCGCAGACGGATCTACGGACTTTAACCTGCCTTGGACGGATCCACGAACTTATGTTCTGGCGCGTCGCTCAGCCTAAAGAGGACTTACGAGGTTAAGCGCATCACTCGGCCTGCAGAGGGCTTCTAGGATTATCGCTTGCCGCAGACGGATCTACGGGCTTTTGTTAGGAACAATGTCCTGAAATCCTGATTTATTCAGGATATATTATTTTAATTAATGAATAAAATTGAAGTCCCAGTCGTTTCCTATTTAAATTTGTGTAAGCGAGCATTTATACTGCATGTGATTTTCTTGAGACATCCATGAGATGGGTGTTGTCCTTAGACTGCAATTTACATGTTTGTTCTAAGTGGTTTATGAGACTAAACCATAGATAGACTTGCAACAAGTGGTATGGATTGTTGTTTGAAAGGCTCGTAGTCGAAGACATGTTTGGACCACTTGTATCCTAAGACTATAACTTGACACTTTAGATGACTTCTGGTCATGTGGATGGAGATCCAAAAGTTTTATGTTAGTGTGTTTAATAAGATTGACACAATGAGTTAGACCATATGGGTTACTTATTTCTAGACTACTATCGGAGATGGATGATTAACGCTGTACTGTTTGAATGAGGACTCTAAATCCTGAGGGTATTCTGGACTTGTTCATGGAGCGTTAGTTACTTTGGTGTATTATAAGTAAGGTTTAAACGCATGACTGAATTCTCACATACATTGGGTAGCGGTGTGAAGTGTGACAAGGATCAGGTATTCAATAAGGAATATCCAGTCTCTTATGAGATACAAATGTCCCCTTAGTTGATTCGCGAATATTTAAATAGTTCGGAAACTTTGGCCAAGGTATTCCAAGTGTTTGACATTTGGAATTTATACTATGAATATGTTCAAGTACAAATGAATTATTCAGTGTAGGAAAAATCGGTAAATAATGGCGAAACTGTGAGAAGGATAATAGTAATGGTTATATTTATCTTTTGTCATGGACATCTAGTGGAGGGTTGTTGTCATCAATACAGTCTATTAGGGAGATATCGAATAAATGGTTTAAGTCCAGAGTACAATGAGATTAATTTGGTAGAATTAAGTCTCATTAAATGGTGAATAAATTATTTCATGAGATGCTTAATTTAACCCGTTTGGAGCTAGATTTAATTTGTCCCTGAGGTCCCTGTGCAAGCCTTTATATTCATTGCCATCGGAAAAATATTAAAGAATTCTTGAGATGAATTATTTATCAATGAGATGGGTAAATTAATTTTGCCAAACATTATTCATGAGATGAATAAAAATTAAAAATTATATAATAAAATAATTTTTAAAAATTAAAATTCATAAGATGAATTTTTGCATGTGGAAAACAAAGCAAAAAAAAAAAAAAAAAAAAAAAAAAGGATAGAGAAAAAAAGAAAAATCGGGTTAGGATCCGCGTATTCTCGGATGGGCCAACCAGCACGCGACACGTGTCACACGCTGAATGGTCCTAGTGTGGTCCACGTGCACGGGCGAGGACCAATGGGGCACTACCATGTGTCACGCGTTTCGAATTGGAAATTGACGCGGTTTTGACCAGGAGAAAAAATGCGTCGTTTTATTTTGTTTTCGAACGATACGCTGAGTTTCGCTTGTTAACTGGCCAATCCACATCGATGATGATACGAGGATCTTAATTTCCAAATCCAAATAAGTAACCTGGAGTTAGAGTATAAGGGAGAAGAAGAAATAGATAGAATTAAAGGGAGAAGAAGATAGAGAAGGAAAAGATTTCATTAATTTCCTTGATTATCCCTAACTTAACACATCTTTAAGTATATATAGTATGGAAATTAAATCAGAAATTTGGATTAAAGAAAAAGCAGCAAAAATATAGAAAAATACGCGAAATTAACATAAAAATCGAATCGGCCTGCGGCATGTGCCTAGCACGTGGTATAACCAGCCCAGCCAAGCATGTGCCTCATGCGTGACCTGCTCTTCCTCCTGCCAAGAACCTACCAACTGAATCTTCAACTCGATTGTTCCAATTGAACCCAATACTGACCTTCTTCCTTGTAGCAACACCTTCCCCCTTAAATTCACCCTTGTCCTCAAGGGTGAAAGTTACACTTATGTCTTCAGGGATATAAACAATTGTAGTAGGGGTGGTACCAAGATTATAATAGGTGTCTGGTAGTCTACCACTGTCAAACCAAACTAGCCAAGCTCTAATGCCTTGCTTGACCCTTAGGATCATCTTGTTGTAGCAACCAAAGCAGCTCCACCGCAATGTCTTGCAACTAAAACTCACTGAGGACCAATAATTTTGCAGTTGCATCAATGGATCTTCAGTCTTCAAACTGAGACTGTATAGCTCAAGGTTCTTGGACCATGCAATACTTCTTCTAACATTAGATGGAACCAACTGATATATCAGGGTCCATTATTCCAGGTGCCTCTTACTACATATCCAAATTTGTGCACTCACATGTATTTTCTAGCGCATCTTGTTTGTTGTTTTCATTCCAGATGTGAGCTGGTCGTGATTTCCTTGATATGGTTGCCATTAATTCTTCATATAAATTGCTTCCCACAAGAAAATCCAGTCCAATTAAACACCAAGGGGCATATATTTGAAAATGAGTTACCCCTCTTGCAAGATGGATTGATGTTTTCCTTTTGCAAATAACCAATACTCCAAAATCTACTGCTAGCATTGTCCTCAAATTTATTGTTGGTCTTGCAGCTGTCCTGGTGATCTGATCTGCAGAGTTTTCATGCCAAAAGCCTTGAACACCTTGCACTTTCCAAGTTTGATGAGGCACTAAGACATTGCCCACGCCACTAGTCTTAACTATTTGATTTAACATTGCTTCTTCTGCTTCCAGATACACCAAACCCTATTGTTTGTTGCAGCAAGCTGATCTTTTTGAACAAAACACCTTGATACTTGCATTCCAATTGATCAATCACCATCCCAACTTCCTTATATGCCCTCCACAGTCGAGCTTCTATTTCTCTAGACCTAAACTTATGTTGTTGTTTCCCTTGTAGTTTTGACTTTATCGAATCCAGGTTCTCATTGGGTAGCACAACTTCAGGAGGTCGCACTTTGTGAAACATCCTTGTAGTATGTTCCACATCCTTAGAGTTCTTATGATATTTTTCCATTATCTGCACTTCTTTAGGTGTAATTTGCATTGATCCTACAACCAGAATTAGCATAACAATGCTTTGAAATGTAACAAGTCATGCCATGACTCTAGGAGTCCCGCACTCTGGTGTGATATCTGCTTCATTAAACGCAGCAACTTTATCATCTCTAAAACCATTAATATCAAATGCATTTATCTCCTTAACCTGATCCATTTCCTGCAGGAAGTTCAGCTTGTCATGTAGTTGCATTGATTGAAGTTTTATCTCAATTGCTTGGCTTGCATTTGGGTCCTGTTCTTGTTCATTTCTCAACTGCAACGTTGAGGGTAGTAGCTCAGCCTCTCTATTTAGTTGAAATGGTGCTAAATCAGCTGCAATTTGCTCCTCTAATATTGCTTGATTGGGCTTGTAACTACTGATTTGCTTACCCTCGATCTGACATGGATCCTTGTCCTTACATCTATGTCCCACCTCAACATTTTCTTTAAAACACTACATAGATCCTTAGCATCAATCACTTACAACTCAACTCTAGCAAGGATGCCTTTAGGCCTCAATGAGTTCGAAGCACTAGGGGCTTCGTATGTTGGTTGGGAATTTGATAATGTGTAAGGATTGATGGTGTTCTTTTGGGTATTGGGTGATGGGAGAAGAGAGAGCTTTGAGTTATTGAGTTGTTTAGCTAAGGCCTCAATCTTAGCTTCAGAAAATTTAGCTAAACACAAAGCGTGGTAGAGAATTGAGGGTTGCATTGATCTAACTTCCAATGCAATATCTTCCCTCAAACCTTCTATGAAATAGCTAATGAGTCGGGGCTCATTCAAGTTGGTTTTAGCTGCGATAGCATCGAATTTATTTTGATATTCTCTAACCAATCCATTTTGTCTCAATTTTATTTACTCAAACATAGGTTCCTCGTGTCCAACCCCAAAGCTTACCCTAAGGGCATTCACATACTCATTCGAATCCGGGTTATTCATAATTCCCCTAATTTTCATGAAAATTTGGTGCTATTGGAGAGCCAACCCTCTCATGTGGTTAGAAGCCAATCTAACCCTATCTATTCGAGGGGTTTGATTAATAAGGAAGGATTGCTCGCACCCATGCAACCAATTACTCACATCATTTCCATAAAACAAGGGAAATTGAACTTTGCTCACCCTAGTAGAGTAGAGGGTGCTACCATCCATGGAACTCATCATCGGATCATCAATTTCAGGTTCACTTTGCTGCAAAATTGCTCCAATTCCTCTATTCTTTCTGCCGATCGTTGCTATCCTCATCCAATCAAGCTTATACTCCATCACCGCAGCCTTACAATCACAAATACAACCCTCCTTGAACTGATTGAATAAACCCTTCTTTGATCAGACCCTCCTCAATCTTAGTTCGAATACACTTGTTGCCTTGGAACTCACTTTTGATCCCACAGTCAACAGGATCAAACCTCTGATACCAGTGATACAGGGATCTTAATTCCCACATCCAAATAAGTAACCAAGAGTTAGAGTATGAGGGAGTAGAAAAAATAGATAGAATTAGAGGGAGAAGAAGAAGATAGCGACGGAGAAGATTTCATTAATTTCTTTGATGATCCCTAACTTAACACATTTTTAACTATATATCGTATGGAAATTAAATAGGAAATCTAGATTAAAGAAAAAAGCGGCAACAATATAGAAAAATGTGCTAAATTAACATTAAAATCAAATCGGACTGCGACATGTGCCCAACACGTGCTATAACCACCCCAGCCAAGCATGTGCCACAAGCGTGACCTGCTCTCCTTCCTGCCAAGAACCTACCAACTGAATCTTGAACTCGACAGTTCCAATTGAACCCGATACTGACCTTTTTCCCCATAACAGATGAATATGCTATTTTTCGCTCCGGTAGCCTACTGTAAATAGGGATACATACTCCAAGGGTTTGGCATTCAATTGAAACAAATAGTTTTGGATGTCTGAAATTGTTTCAGAGATCTAATTGGAGAGAAAAATTTCAGTTACAATTTTTTCTTTCCTAGTTTAATATTTTTCGAAGCCCACCCTCCAGGCAGTACGAGGTCATTGAGTAGAGGATCATGGGGTCTCGATTTTGGTATTCTATTATGGGAGCAATTCCAGGTGTAGTCTTCTTTCCTTTTTCTTTTAGTTTCGCTATTTTATTTATTTACAGTATTCATTATTATGCTTGTTTACGTTTATGTATTGTTACGAATGTATTAGAGTAAAAGGCCTGTAGATCTAAATTAAGAATTTAGATCTGTAGATTTAAATTATGAATTTAAATCTGTAGATTTAAAATTAGGGATTTTTAATCAACCCAGGTTTAGAATTATGAATTCTAAACCCCTTCCGCTGCGTAAACTCTAAGAAAGTAGGGAGAATTTTTGAAGTTTGTCCCAATAACCGGTATTAGGGCAAAGAGTTTATAGAGATAAACCTATTCTCCAGAACTCTTGTACGTGAGGTGTCACGAAGCGTGACTCTCCGACCGAGGGCTTAGGAAGAGAGAAGAGTCTCGTACTCTAAGTGCTCTAATAGGTGCCTATTGCTGTGACCATAGTTGAGAACTATGAACCAAATAGGCGGCATCAGAGTTTAATTTTTCAACAAAATTCATGTTTTTTATCAACAATTGGTATCAGAGCTAGCCTCTGATTACTTTCATAATATACATAAAAGATATAATAAAATCTAAATAAATAGATTTGTAATTTAATAGAATAGAGATTTTATTAAAGAAGAAAAAAACTTGTTTGAATTAGTGATTCAAATTGTTTAAATCATTAATGTAATTAATTGTTAATTAATTGTTTTAAAATAACGATTCAAATTGTTTAAATTGACTAAAGATTTAATAGTTAACTAGATTATTTAAAGTACCTATTTAAAAATTTTAAATTGGCTAAAAGATTTAGTAGTTAACCAGGTTATTTAAAGTATCGATTTAAATTATTTAAATTGGTTAAAAGATTAATAGTTAACCAGGTTGTTTACAGTAATGATTCAAATTATTTAAATCGTTAATGAATTAGTCGTTAAGTTGGAACAACCCATAAATTTGCGATTATGTTATTCGTATGATGGGATTGTACGTTCTTAGTCATGATTTACGAAATCAGAAAAAATTGATCTAATAAGATTGGATTCAAATATTTTTAACAATAATGGATAAAATTGGTCTAATGAGATTAGATTCAATTAATTTTTTCAAAATTGGATAAAGTTGATCTAATTAGATTAGATAATATTAATTTTACGAAATCAGATAAAATTAATCTAATAAGATTAGATTTAATTATTTACTTTAAATTGAATTATTTTAATTTAAAATTTAATTAAAAAATATTTGTTAGCAGATGCTGATGTCATGCTGACGTCAGCGCTGAGGTCAGGAATAAAAAAAAGTTTTTTTATTATTTTATTTTTGGGATGTGTAGATGTCAGTACTGAATTACATAATAATTATAAATTAATTATTTTATTAGTTAATTTTCATTTAAATTGAGATTCTAAATTAGATTATAAGATAATTTAAGTTGTGAATCAGTATTATTTTTAGTAAAAGTTATTTTAAATTATTTTAGAATAAGATTTTGAAATAGACTGTATGATACCCTAAGTTAACTTTGTTTTGAAAATGAAAGTTAAATTTTAGAAATTAAATTTTAGAATAAATTCTAAATAAGACTATTGGATAGTCTAAGCTTGTTTAATTTTAGAATGAGATTCTAAAAATCGACTATAGGATGGTCTAAGCACAAAATCGCTATTGATTTTAAGTAAAATTAATTTAATTTAATTTTGGAATTAGATTTTCAAAAGTAGATTATGTGATAATCTGAATTAGATATTGGTATTACTTTAATTATAATTAATTAATTAATTGTATTGATAAATTTATAATGAGATTCTAAAGCAAGATTATGAGATGATTGATGTTGTAAAACATGTTTTGAATTAATTAATTAATTAATTATGGTTAATTTTAGAATGAGATTCTAAAGGGGGTTATGAGATAATCCAGATTGTAAATGCAAGTTTATTACAAACCACTAGTTATAAAAATCGAGCAGGAGAGTTGTTTCAATTATTGTAGCCTCACGGCTTCTATTACCAGTCTAGTAGTATAGTAGATCGATAGACCTCCTTGCGAAGGATGCCGGTTTGTAGATTATAGGGTTAGACTTCTAATAGGATAAACCAAAGTGCAAAGAAGCGATGCAACCACGCTGCCGTGGAGTATTTCGTGTATTTGTGTGGAGGTTTAGGTAATGGTTTACACTTGACTAGCATGGTGCAATAGCCTCGCCGAGAAGCTCTGTTGTGTCATGTTAGAGACCAAGGTAAAGTGGTGAGTTAATCATTTTTGGTAAGAGTTACAAGAAAATAGGTTAATTAAGAATAGCTCTCACCCGAACTAGCTTCGTGCGACCCCAATGCCGGGGAGTAGGGAGTGGGGTGTTTGGGTCATCATTGTCTGCATAACAGTACCGTTTGGTGGACATTTGACTTATTGTGTATCCTAAATTGAAAGAATATATATCACTGCATTATACATGACTCTTATAAGATAGTTACACATTTATTTGCATTTACAGTTTTTGAAATGGCTGTGACTGGTGCACTTCGCACAATTCTGAAAGATAATGCCTTAATTGGACCGAATTACTTCACCTAGAAAATGAACCTGGACATAGTATTTATTCATAAGGTTCATAAATTTGTTCTCAGTGTAGCTCGACCTACGCTGCCCTCTAATAATTCTACAACTGCTATTAAAGAGCATTATGAATGCATGAATAAGGCTAATGAGTTAGCCAGATACTACATTTTGGCCTCTGTGACCAATGTACTTAAGCATCAGATGCTCGAGATGGAAACAACAGCTAAGATGATTAAACATTTAAAGGAGAAATTTGGTGGTCAAGATAGGGCAGCTAGGCAAGAGTTGATGAGGAAGCTCTTGAACATGAGGATGTCGGAGGGGTAGTCAGTTCAGGAGCACGTTATGAAAATGATGGCGTGCTTATCTGAGTTAGAGATTCTAGGTGCCAAGATTGATAGTCAGTCTCAGCAGGACATCATCATCATCTCTCTATCTAGCTCTTTCACTTAGTTAAGGCTCAACTATGTAATAAATAATAAGGATTATTCATTGCCTGAGATGATAAAGGAGCTACAGGTAGCAGAGGGTGTTATGTGAGCCAAGGGGAGTGTCCACTTGACTCAGTTATCAAGGGCTAGTGGGAGCAAGCTCAACAAGGGATTGACTGGAAAGAAAGGCAAAGGCAAGGTTGCTAATGTAGCAACTAATCCTAACAAAAGGCCAGCAAAATGAAAGTGTTACTTTTGTGAAAAGATGGGCCACTGGAAGAGAAACTGTGTAAAGCACATGGATATTCTTCCTACAAAGACAGCTAAGCCATCTGGTAAAGATATGTTGATATCTCACTGATTTGAGTCTTGTGTAGTTGAGAGTCAACCAGATTCTTGGTGTGTGGACTCAAGTTCAATTGACAAAGTCTGTAATATGTTATAGGGGCTCAGGAAAACCAGGAGGCTACATGATGGGAGTTGTACCTAACAGCTGAAGCCGGTACAAGTGTAGTAATCTTAGTGGTAGGAAGCGATAGCTTAGATTTTAGTGTTAGAGTTCTATTTTGGCTTCTTAAAAATTCTTATTGTTTTGTGCCTGCATTGGATAGGAATTTAATTTATGTGGTTTGAAGAAAAATTGTCATTAAGTTTGAATATGGTTGTGTACATTTATTATAAGAAATAAAGTTTTTATTTACTAAGGAACATGTGTTTATGATTTATTCATATTGTTCTCCTTATATACGTGAACAATGCGAAATACTTGGAGAAGAATTTTGCAAGTAAACTACAAAAGCAAAATCAAAATAGCATTAAAAGGAAAATGACAATAATTCTGAACAGCTAGACACAACTTAAAACATAGTGGATGCATTAGTTGCACCTACTGATAGGAATGAGAATGTTCCAGGTACACGAGAGCTTAGGTGTGGTGGAAAGATTGTTAGAACACCTATAGGTTCATAGCAGGAGCCTTAGTGGTTGACCGTGGCATTGAATCTGATCCTTTTATCCGCAATGAAGCGATTAAGTCTCATAGTTTTGAGCAATTGGTTGAACGAACCATGCATGTACAAAAGGCATTAAGAGAAAGTAGTGACTTTCTTGATATTGTATGTCAACGATATACTACTCATTGAGAATAATGTAGGGGTGTCATTAGCTGTAAAGATTTTATTGTCAAGAAAGCTCAATATGAAGGACATGGGAGAAGCTAACTCCACTTTTAGGATTAGGCTTTTGCAAGGTCGTAAGAGTAGGATGTTGGGTCTTTCTCTAGCCACTTATATTGACAAAATGTTGTCGAGATATTGCATAGAGGATTCTAAGAAAGGTTTTTTTTTTTTTTTTAATTTTTTAATTTTTTACCTTTCATGGATGAAGTCCCTTTTTCTCTTTTGAGTAGTGTACTAGGACAGCTCAAGAGGAGGAGCAATTGAGGAATATTCCATATGCTTTGGCAGTGGGAGCCTCAGGTATGCCATGTTGTGAATGAGACCTGATGTCTACTATGCTATGGTATAGTAAGCAGGCGTTAGTCTAACCTGGATCCAATGGACTAGGTGACAGTGAAGAGTTTTATCTAGTTCTTGAGAAGAACTAGAGATATACTAACCTTTCAAAGTGACGAGCTGGTTCCAGTTCGCTACACTGATTTAAGACTTCCAATCAGATTAAAATGTTAGACGTTTGACGTCTAAGCATGTCTTCACCCTTGGAGTGGGTGCCATTAGTATTATATTGCTGACCTTGCAATAAAGTAATTGAGCTCGTTAAGGGTTAGGCTTAGTAGACCGTTGGTTCAAACTTAAAAGGGGTGAGTATGGGCTTTGTCACAAATTGGATTTAGGACAAGTGGGAGATTGTTAGGAACAATATCTTGAAATCCAGATTTATTCTGGATATATTATTTTAATTAATAAATAAAATTAAAGTCCCAGTCGTTTTCTAGTTAAATTTGTGTAAGCGAGCATTTATACTACATGTGATTTTCTTTTGGGAGACATCTATGAGATGGGTGTAGTCCTCAGACTACAATTTACATATTTGTTCTAAGTGACTTATGAGATTAAGCCACAGATAGACTTGGAACAAATGGTATGGATTTTTGTTTGAAAGGCTTGTAGTCGAAGACAAGTTTGGACCACTTGTATGCTAAGACTATAACGTGATACTTTAGATGACTTGTCTTGGTCGTGTGGATGGAGATCCAAAAGTGTTATGTTAGTGTGTTCAATAAGATTGACACACGGAGTTGGACCATGTGGGTTACTTATTTCTAGACTACTATCGAAGATGGGTGATTCACGTTGTACTGTTTGAAGGACGACTCCAAATCCTGAGGGTATTCTGGACTTGTGCATGGAGCATTAGTTACTTTGGTGTACTATAAGTAAGGTCTAAACAAATGACTGAATTCCCAGATACATTAGGTAGCGGCATGAAGTGTGACAAGGATTAGGTATTCATTAAGGAATCTACTGTCTCTTATGAGATACAGATGTCCCCTTAGTTGATTCGTGAATATTTAAGTAGTTCAGAAACTTAGGCCAAAGTATTCCTAGTGTTTGACGTTTGAAATTTATACTAAGAATATGTTCAAATATAAATGAATTATTCAGTGAAAGACGAGTCGGTAACTAATGGAGAAGCTGTGAGAAGGACAATGCTAGTGGTCATATTTATCTTGTTTTATGGACATCTAGTAGAGGGATTGTTGTCATCAATACAGTCTATCAGGGAGATATTGAATAAATGGTTTAAGTCTGGAGTACAATGAGATTTATTTAGAGGAATTAAGTCTCATTAAATGATAATTAAATTATTTCATGAGATGATTAATTTAACCCGTTTGAAGCAGGATTTAAATTATCCCTGAGGTCCCTGTGCAAGCCTTTGTATTTATTGCTATCGAAAAAATATTAAAGAATTCATGAGATGAATTATCAATGAGATGGGTAAATTAATTTTGCCAAATATTATTCATGAGTTGAATAAAAATTAAAAATTATAAAATCAAATAATTTTGAAAAATTAAAATTAATAAGATGAATTCTTGCATGTGGGAAACAAAGCAAAACAACAAAGAGAGAGAGAGAGAGAGAGAGAGAGAGGAAAAAAAAATGAGAAAAATCGGGTCAGGATTCGTATTCACGGATGGTGTCTCGCTCTGAATGGTCCTAGCGTAATCCGCGTGCACGGGCATGGACCAATGGGACGCTGCCATGGGCCACATGTTTTGAAATGGAAATTGACGCAGCTTTGACCAGGAGTAAAACGCGTCATTTTATTTTGTTTTTTGCTTGTTAACTGGCGAATCCCACATCGATGAATTTGCTATTTTTCACTCTGGTAGCCTACTATAGATAGAGGAACCTATTTCAAGGATTTGAAATTCAGTTGAAACAAATATTTTTGGGTTTCTGAATTGTTTCAAAGATCTAATTGGAGAGAAAAATTTCCGTTAAAATTTTTTCCTTCCTAGTTTAATATTTTTTGGAGCCCACCCTCCGGGTAGTACGAGATCATTGCGTAGAAGATGGCGAAGTCTCAATTTTGGTATTCTATTATTGGAGCAATTCTAGGTATGATCTTCTTTCCTTCTTCTTTTAGTTTTGCTTTCCTATTTATTTACAGTATTCATTATTATGTCTGTTTATGTTTATGTATTATTATGAATGTATTATAGTAAATGGCCTGTAGATCAAAATTAAGAATTTAGATCTGTAGATTTAAATTATAAATTTAAAGATATAGATTTAAAATTAGGAATTTTAAATCAACACAGGTTTAGAAATATGAATTCTAAACCCCTTCCGCTGCAAAAACTTTAAGAAAGTAGGGAGAATTTTTGAAGTTCGTCACAAAAACCGGTATTAGGTCAAAGGGTTTATTGAGATAAACCTATTCTCGGGAATGTTCGCACATGAAGTGACACGAAGCGTGACTCTCCGACTAGGGGCTTAGGTAGAGAGAAGAGTCTCGTATTCTAAGTGCTCTAATAGGTGCCTGTTGCTGTGACCATAGTTGAGAACTGTGAACCCAATAGTCGGCATCAGAGTTTATTTTTCAACAATATTCATGTTTTTTCCTAACGGCTTTAACCTGCCATGGATGAATCCACGGACATAGGTTCTAGCGCGTCCCTCGGCCTGAAGAGGACTTACGAGGTGAAGCGCATCACGCGGCCTTAAGAGCTCTTATGGGGTTATCGTTTGCCGCAGATGGATCTACGGACTTTAACCTGCCGTGGACAGATCCACGAACTTACGTTCTTGCGCGTCCCTCAGCTTTGTGAGGACTTACGAGGTTAAGCGCATCACCTGGCCTTAAGGGGGCTTATGGGTTATCATTTTCCGTAGACGGATCGACGGGCTTACGTTCTTAGTGCGCCTAGGATAGGTCCTAGGGTTTAGCCTGCCTTAAATGGATCTACGGGCTTAGGGTCTATGTTGTGGACAGGTCCACAGGCTTTGCCTGCCACAGATGGATCTACGGATTTACTGTCTGTGTGCCGTTGATGAATCTACAGACTTTTTTCCGGCCGGTGTACAGAGCCATGGTCATGAGAAATTTAAGAACTGAATTGAAGGAATTAGCAAAGAAAAATTTGTTTAACAAAAATAGGTATAAGTATGCCTCTTCTTCTCCCAGACCTTGGCTTGCCTTTTTGCTATTTTCTGCCTCCCTTACTTCGGGAACATCCTGGATGTAGGAGCGTCTGTGAGCGGTTTGTTGACAACCTCTTATGGTTATGACAACCCCTTTGTTGGTTTCGAACTTCATGGCGAGGTGGCATGTTGACACCACAGCGCCTAACGAGTTCAACACCAGACGACCTAGGATGGCGTTAAACGATGAGCGGGCCTTCACAACATAGAACTCGGTGCTGAGCGTGTGCTTCTGCTCTCTGTCTCACAAAAGGATGTCAATTTTTATGGTGCCTAGCGGGTCGACTATCTCGTCGGAAAATCCCGTGAGGGTCCCAGTCATGGGGCGTAGTTCTGCGAGAAATATGCTCATCCGCTCGAAGCAGTGGTGGAATAGAATGTTAGCCGAGCTTCCTTGATCTACCAGGACCCTTTCGAGGGTGCAGACACGGACGTCCATGGTGATGACCATGGGATCCTCATGCGAAAGTGCAGATGTTCTCTAAGTCTTCTTGGGAGAAGGTTAAGTGTCGAAATCTTTTAAACCCACCTTCTCCCCTCACGGTAGCGAGACTGGTTTTCTCCCACTTCTATTTTATGGACAAAATTACGTGCGTCGCTGTATGATCGGTGTTGCCGGGCTCTTCCTGGCGGGACCGAAAGTTCCACTTTTGAGTTTCTTTGGGACCACGAACCTCCGGTGGTCCCCTTTTCTCTACCTCATCCACCCCGCTTTGAAGTATTCGGTAGTCCTTGGTATCGTGCCCATGGTTCCATGGTACTCGCATCTCGGGGTTGGACTGCGTTGCTCCACCGGCTTTGCGGGGACTTGATTTCACCCTATTTCCTGCTTTTTAACTTCCAAGAGGAGCCCGGGGGTCTTCTCGGTTGAACCTTGGGACGCGATTCTCAGGCTTTTGGTAGTCGCGCCGAAGAGGCCCCGTTTTATCCATCACATCTTTGGCAATGATGTATTTATCGGCTTTGGCCCAGAGTGTGTCCACAATTGTGGGGAGAGCCTTGGCGAGTGAGAACTAAAAGTCGTTGTTTCAGAGGCCGTTGATGAAGGTGGTGATGGCGGTTTGATCAGCCAAGTTCGGGATGCTGATCATGCCTTCGAAAAACGCCGCATGAATGCCCTTAAGGACTCATCCTCGGCCTGTTGTAGCTGGATCAACTAGGCGATAGTCTTTTTCCTCCTCTTGTTTCTTAGGAAGTAGCGAGTGAACTTTTCGGACATTTCTTTAAAGCTTTGAATGGATCCGTTGGGGAGTGATGTGAACTAAGCCTGGGCCATGCCCTTGAGAGTGGCCGGGAAGCATTTGCATGACACATCCTTGGAGGCTTCCTGTATGTACACGCGTGCCGCGAACCCCGAGATGTGGTTATCAGGGTCTTAAGTTCCGTCGAACAACTTCAAGTTCGACATCTTCACTTTCCCCATGGGGGCGGCAAGGATACGAGGGGTGAAGGGCGAATGGGTGATAGGAATTTTTCCCATGAGCCCGTACACCACATCATGTGAGTCAGTGTCGGAGCTTGCCTTGGTCGGGAGCGGGGCACATGCGGGGGTGTCCCTGGGTTGGTCAGGGTAGCGAGAGGCCTTCTCCCTTTCTCCCCTTAGCTCGTTTCGATGGCTTTCGCGCTCCCTGGAGGCAAGGGACTCGATGACCACCTCCGGGTTTGGTGGTGCGGGATGCGGCGAGACCTTGGAGGAGTTGTCCCGATTGGCGAGTTGCATGATGAGTGTACAGAGCTTGAAGAGTTGGCAATGAGTGACATAGCAATCTACGGACCACTTGGGGAGGGGGAGATCCTGCGGTGTTGTTTTAAGGGAAATTTCCCATTTCCCACAGGCGGCGTAAGCTATTTTGGTAACAGAAATAGGGGTTCTTTTATGGAGGGCGAAAATACAGGCACTTTATCTTTATTTAAATTTTTATTAATTATAAACATTTTTATTACAAGAATTTTTGATGAGATACAAGAAAATAAGAGGAAAAACGAGAGGGCTCCCGCGCGGTCGAGTCCTGGGGAGGGGCCGAGAGGACGTCCAAGAGTGGAGTGGGTAGGAAAGTAGGTGAGTGAATGTGTTGAAGTGTGGATGGATGTGGACGAATGTGTGGATGAATGGGGGGCTAGGGCCCTATTTGTAGGGTGGCTAGGCTTCGGAAAGCGGGTCTCCAGATGTGTGTCTGACTGAAGCCTCCTCCAAGCTTCCAGAAGGTGTGGCCGACAAGAGCCGCGTCCGGGGCTCGGGTGGCACGTTCGTGTGTCTGACGGAAGCTGCGTTCGGTGCTTCAGAAGGCGTGGCTGACATAAGCCGTGTTCGGGGCCTCGTAGAGTGTGTTTGTACGTTGGACGAAAGCTGCATCCGGGGATTCGTGGGGCGTGTCCGAGCGTCTGATGGAAGCTACGTTCGATGCTTCAGAAGCTGTGGCTGACATGAGCCGTGTCTGGGGCATCAGAAGGTGTGTCAGACGAGGGCTGCGCCCCTTGGAAAAGGTGTTCATCGGCAAGAACTGTGTCCGAGACCCTCGAAAAAGGTGTTCATCGGCAAGAACTGTGTCCGAGACCCTCGAAAAAGGTGTTCCTCAGCAAGAGCTGTGTCTGGAACCCTCGGAAAAGGAGCTCCTCGGCAAGAGTTGTGTCTGGAACCCTCATAAAAGGTGTTTCTTGGCAAGAGTTATGTCCGGAACCCTAAAAAAAGGTGCTCCTCGGCAAGAGCTGTGTCTAGAACCCTCTTAAAAGGTGCTCCTCGGCAAGAATTGTGTCCGGAACCCTTGGAAAAGGTTCTCCTCAGCAAGTGTTGTGCCCAGAACCTTCGGTAAAGAAGCTTCTTGGCAAGAGCTGAGTCCAGAATCGTCGGTAAAGGTGCTTCTCGGCAAGAGCTGTGTCCAGGACCTTCGGAAAAGGAGCTTCTTGCTAAGAGCTGAGTCCAGAACCCTCGGAAAAGGTGCTCCTCGGCAAGAACTGAGTCCGGGATCTTTGGAAAAGGTGCTCCTTGGCAAGAGCTGAGTCCGAAACCCTAAGAAAATGTGTTCCTCGGCAAGCAAGAGCTGAGTCCCGGAAGAGCTCTTTAGACACCGAGCGTCGAATCGTCGCCTACCCGAGTCGTGATGCTGTGCCACTATAATTGCTTGGCTGGCTTTCCTAGGAGGGTCTCTCGGGGGGAGATGCTTGCGGTGTCTAGGGACCATGCATCGATCTGTCATCATGGGGCCCAGAGGCCACGTGTCATCCCCTAGTTCCAGTTTACGGGGCCAAGTGTCGAATTTTTGCGGGTGAGATTTTTTGGTTCCAACAGCACACTACCCCCTAAATTCTAGTAGGGCTTAGTTGAATGCTTATCATGAAGGGGTGCTAGCAGCCCCCATGTCAAATCCATAACGTAATTCAGAACATTCGAAGAATTAATTGTTGATGTATTGTCGAAATAAGTTAATAAGAATTGTAAATAAAGTCTTTAAATTTGGTCCCAAAGATTATTCTAAATGTTTTCAAGTATACAGGGACGTGTGTCAACACATAGGCTCGTGTGTTGACACACAATCCTACTCAACTGTGCTGCAGAGGTGTGTGTCGACACACAGATCTTACAAAGTTACATTAATGTTTTGATAAGTTTGGGATCGTTCGAACTTTATGTTCTAATATATTTTCTCCCTGTTATTTAAGGGAACATATATGAAATGTGTTTACTTACAAGAATTGTGAAATGCTAAAAAGGTAAGTGACACTTCATGAGGGGACACGACATAAAGAGACACTTACAAAACTATAAATAGCCCTTGGGAGTTCATTTCAAATGATGATGAAAAAAGCATTTGCTTTGTAAGAACTTGTTGTTTGTTCTTGTGAAAATATCATTCTCATTGTCTCTTTTATTTCTCCCCATACATACTTTCACTCCATTACATTAGGTTATCGTTGTATCCCCGAGACTATTTCATATGTTGAAATAAGTCTTAAGGAAAGTGACATCACGCCTCGAAACCTGTAGCTCGTTTGGATGCCCGTTACTTGCGAATTACAAGTGTTTGATCCAATAATGTTTGGTTACCCGGTTCCCATTCTTTTGGAAGTTTACAGCAACATTAATTACAAGAGGATGAGATTTAGATTAAATCATTGCTTCAGGGAGGTCAATGAGGCATCGAGGGCACTTGTCGACGTATTAAGACTCTGTTTTATTGGAAGGGTCTTCGTTGTGCCCCTACCTCCTCCCCAACACCCAACCCTCGACGCCCACGATTGGTCAGCGCTGATCGGAGTGCGGCCACACCCATGCTAGTGTCCTTTTGGTTCAGCTTGCCTAGCAGACCTTTGGTGGTGACCGATTCTTAATATGTCGGCTCTTTCACCGTTGGTCCCACCCTCCATGGGCTAACAGATGCCGACATCTTCATCTCCGTACTCCGGTATGTCATTACCTTCCATAGGCCTACAGTGATTCTGAACCTTGTCTTTGGTATTCCACATTTGGTTCGATCATAGACAAAAATGAACCGTTGCACGCCATTTTCTGTAGAAAAATATAATCCCTACCACAAACAAAATGTACTAAAAACTTTTGGAATGAGAGCATATAATAGAGTGTGGTCTGGCAGCCTGTTGCTGGTTGGTTTGGTGTCTTCAATTCGTTATCTTTTGAGGACATTGTTGCTTGGTTCGGTGCTCATGTCCGAAACAGGAAGTGCCATAGTCGGATTCGTCGTATAGTTCTGTCAGTTACGGTCTATAGCATATGGTGTGAGCGAAATAGGAGGTTGTTTAGTGATCGGTCTTGTAACATTTTTGAGCTCATTAGGTGCATTATTGCTAGTGTTTGGAATAGGTTTGTTCATCTTTGTAAAGATTAATAATGAGTTTTATCGAGCTCGCTATTTTTCTTGTGTTTTTGGAAGACATTTTGTACATTTTTGTTTTTGTTAGTAGAATGAAATTCTTTCTCGCTTGCCATTTGGTAAAAAAAAAAAAAAAAAAAAAAAAAGGAACATATAATAGCTTTCACTCGACAAAATGGGGACCTCAACAACAAACAGTGGGCAAAATATTAACTTCCACAAGAATAATTGAAACTAAAGGGACAAACTCAATGTTAAAAGCTCAACTCAAAGTTTGAAACATATTTTATATGTATAATTATATACATAATATAAAGAATATAATGTAATTGATCATTGAAACTGATATCATATAATCATCCTTCTTATAAATTAGAAAATATTTCACACATATTAGATATATTAGAATTATTTATACCAAAGGAATTAAGATTTTGTCCATTGTCTTAATTTAGTTGTTTTGCTGGCAATTTTGTTAATTTAATCCATGAACAATTTCTGCTATATCAATTTATTCAACACTAATACGAAATTAAGTTAATAGTACAGTTTATAATAGTCTGTTGATATCAAATATAAGTGATCTAATACATGTCCACTTGTTGACCCAACCTAAACCCACCTATAATGGCACAAGCAAAAATTTTATTGCCAATTGACCGTCATTGTTTTTTTTTTTTTTTTTGGATTAAAACTAAGCTAACAAAATGTAAATTACAAATTGAGTAAATTAGTATATTTGAGAGTAAAACACCAAATTCATATAATAAGTATTAAAGTACTAAATATCTCTAATATATATTTGGATAATTACATAAAACCTCCTGACTTTTGCTTCAGAAATAGAAAACCTCTCTCACAAATAATACAACTTATTAAACGCCTGCACTTTTAAAAAATTACTACTTTGCCCCTAGAGAACCTTTTTTTGACCATTTTGTCCCTCAAAATAAAATAGTTAAGTATTTAATTTTAGTTTTAGGTAGGATTTTATGTTTTAAGAAAAAATAAGAATTTTTTTCATATTTATAGAAGAAAGGGGAATTTTATATTTATAAAAACTATTATTTTAATTAATTATGTAGTAGTGATATTCTAATATCAACAAAAATACTATATTTTATCTTATAATATTTTTTATAAAAATTTAAATTTTTTTTTATCTTCTAAACTTATAATATAATTACTGTAATTAATTAAAATAATTATATCTATTATAAATATATAAAATTTTCTTAATTTTATTACAAAAAATAAATTTTTTTAATTTTTGCCTAATAATATAAAATCACTTCTGAAAATATAATTAAATATTTAACCCCTTTACTTTTGAGGGACAAAATGGTCAAAAAAAGTTTTATGGGGGTTAAGTGATAATTTTTAAAAGTAAGAAAATTTTGTGAGTGCTTTTATTTGTGAAGAAGGTTTTCTATTTCTGAAGCTAAAAATAGGAGAATTTTCTGTAATTTATCCTATATATTTTATGCGTTTAATTTTACACTGTGCCATTGCGAAATGTTTGTGTTAGAAGCGTGTCCCACAAGGAATCCTCTAATCGGAAGAGGGGTCAACGAGAATGCAGAAATGAGGATGGCCTCTATAGGGGAAGCCAATGAGCAACTAGACAAGACTAAACTGCAGGCCCGGAAAAGCGCAAAACCTTTTCCACGGAAAGCGGCCAAAAGTGCATGGGCTCGCTTTTATCAACAAGTCAGGCCCTTTCCCTGTGCCAAAAGGTCGGTAATATTTCTCGTATTTAATATATTTCATAACATATTTTTATAATATTTTTGATTATTATATATATGGTATCGTATAATTTATGTGTATTTAGGTTTAGAACGCGTTGAAACAAGGACGTCTTGAAAAGCAATGAAGACCGAGCTGAAATTGACGAATTCGAAGACTGCGATGAGAAACCTAATCACATGTGAAAAAAAAAAAGCACCTATTAGGTCAAATATTCCGCCTTACAATTTGAAACAACTAATTTTCCGCGATATATAAAATGTAACATTTTCTGTGTCCCAAGAGCTCCCGTCTAAGTGGGGGGGGGGGAGGGATGGTATGCGGCCTTCCCCCTTCAGAGTGCTACTTTAAAGAGAGGATATTTCCGAGAACTCCCAACCTGAGGGGTGCAATACGAGGACTTCTCAGGAGGTCGCCCATCTTGGTACTACTCTCTCTCAAGCACACTTAATATATATATATATATATATATGACAACTTTGCTAGGCCTGTTTTCAACCGGGGAAGGCTGTGTGCCCAAAGGGAGGACTAATTTTGGGACCTTTTGGCTATTTTTCTCCTCTCCTCCTTTCCCGAGCTACCAAAAGAAACCGTTGTTTTGTTAAAGGCCAAAGTGCAAGTGGTCGGAGTACCGGGGATTAAAGCGAGAGTCACGTCAATATCGATCGAGGAAATCTTCAATCGATGAGTTTTTCTACACTTTTCTCTTTTGATTTTGTGATGTATAAAACTTCTATGGAGGAGTAGATTCGTAGTTTAGGGGTGAAGGAAGAGTAGCCGTCCAGATCCTGGATTCATATTTTATTTTCGGAAATGACTTTTGTTATATTGTTTTCTACACCCATGTGGGGAATTTTATATTTTAGATTGGTTTTCCTTTTATGTTCTTGTAGCCATGATTTGCTTTACCAATTTATTTGCATGTTCTCTTGTACTTTTAGCATGGACTATGGTATAACAGGGTGGTTAGAGTTAAGGTTGTACCCAACCCTGAACACAATTTTTATATAAATTAATACTAAATTAGGAGTGACAAAGGAGTTTGTTCGTTCTATTGAAATAATCCAGGCTACAACTAGAGTAACGAGATGGGTTATGCCCTTAGACTAGTTCACTACCTTAAGCCCAAACTCAAGTATTAATCTCGGTTTAACATGAAATTAGGCATGATAAAGGAATTTAGAGTGCTATTGAGATAATCCACGTTACACTTAGAGTGATAAATTGGGTTATGCCTTTAGATTAGTTCAATACCCTAAGCCCTAGTTTAATATTAATATTAGTTTAGAGCTTGTAGCCTAAATCTTTAAAACTCATTATCACGATAAAATATAATGATGGGATTTATTTAGGCTAAACTAAATTCATACTCTAAACAAACTTTTGATTGATTTCACATTTTAATTTACTGCTTAACTCTTTTAATTCCATTAATTACTCAACATTTCCAACAAAAATTCGAATTAGAACAGGCCATTAATTATTGAATTCAAGTTTATACTGATTCCCTGTGGATATGACACTCGTATACCCAACTTAGCTACGACGGACTCCTATGCTTGCGAGTACACGATTTTAAACACACTTTTAAAACCACATCAAGTTTTGAGCGGTGTTGCCAGGGAATTGGTAGTCAAAGTTCGATTTATAGATTAGCGAGTTTTTATTTTATTTCACTTTTGTTTGCTTTATTTTATTTGCAATTAAGTATGTTGTGGTCGCTGTAAAAATAAAAACAAAACAAACGTACAAAAGGGACTCACTGTAGCTAAAAAGTGAGCCTAAATTCGAACCGGACGTCTTTGACCTCAACCCATCACCGTATTCGGAGAAAAGGTTGTGATATTTTTGTGTATCTGGCTTTGGTTATACCGCAAGTTCATCTTATGTTTCAATTGAGAAGACATGGTTAAATATTATTTGCAGATATGTGTGTGCGTGTGTGTGTATATATATACTGACAAAAAAATAAAGGGATATGGATCTAACTTAAGCAGCAGTTACAGGGACGGAGTAAGACCCATAGACACCTTTCCTCGTACACTTAAATGTCAGGAATTAGGGTGGAGACAAGCCTAAAAGCTCAGAAGTCCACTTACAAGCCCGAGTCAACAAGGTTTTCAAGCTTGGCACCCTTGACTTATAATAACTCGAATGAGTTGAGGTCTGACAAGATTAAGATGGAGCAAACCGTATTCAGGTCATTGGACTAGGACCAACGTAACCAAGGTCAAGCCTTGGCCGTCAAAGCCCTAATAAATGGCGTGAACATATGTTAACCTGAATTAGCAGTGAAGGAGTGTTATAACTAACACAATCAAGGTCATGCCTTGGCCGTCAAAGCTTTAAACTAAAGCTTCAATTCTCAACTCAACAAAATTTACGAACAGATTAAAATAGGAAGTTCATACCTAAAACCCGAAAGGTTGTATTACTAAGGAAGCAAGTACAACAAGTTGTTCAATGCTAAACTAGGTTATGCTAAGTCATGCTACTCTTAAGAAAAGAGCATAAGTGCACTGTAAAGAAAACTTGAAGTAGTTTTGTATTGAGTGTGTGTGTACTGATTTGGACTACGACAACGTCCTTTATTTTTAGATAAACTAAATAATGGCTGCCCCCTAATTCTGCAGCATTTTATCCCCACATCAGGTCACGAAGTTTCTTTTTGCGCATAAAGGATCAATAAATGTGTCCATAATTCAGTTTTGGAGAGAATTCCTTGAAGCCCATGGCTAGAATTTCTGGCTGAGGTCCCCTCTATATGCTTCATGGTCTCTTGGATTAAGCGTAATACCCAAGTATCTGAAATTGTGGTACAATTAACTGTCTCAAGCTTAGAAACCACCTACCTTGCGGCCTTTTTGGTAGACCCTTGAGCTTGAGCTCTCTTTACCCTTCAACCATCTCAAGCCCCGAGTGGCTAATACCCTTGTTAGGGTGATCATCTTCTCAAGATACTAGGCTCGCTCGAGACACCATTACATCAGCACCTGAAGGCCTAATTCTCCTCAAGGAGGGCCTTAAGTGCTAAGCACGTGGCACTTTGCTCATAACGACATCGTCTTAGCTCCCTCGAATTTAGGGTATAAACAAATGCCCCTTTTAGCCGTTGGTAAATTCAAATTTCTCGAGAGAACACTGTTTGTCATTTGGTCTTCCCTCCCACGCATCTATAAGTATGACAGTTAGGGCGTGAAATTCCACTTTTATACTCTATGCTCTCTCTCTTCACCCAAATCAAGCGCTCTTGAAACACTTGCTCTCCGTTACTCTTAAATCTTCAATTCTTGATTTAATCTGCCTCCCTCTCTTTGCATCTCCTTGAAATCAATCCGACAATGGCTCAAATTTCTTTTGCCATCTTCATTCCCCTTTCCCAGGCTGATAGCCCTATTGAGCAATTGACGCGCTTACTCCACTCTAATACCGCAATGGTATTTGATGTGATTCAGAGTCTAATTTATCTCAATATCATTCAAGAGGATATTTCTAGGTTACCAAAGAATGACCCTTCATCTTCTTTTGCATCATATGCCCTATGACCCATCTTTAACCTGTCTCACAACAGTCCCTAGCCTTCAGGGTATGTTTCCAGATATTGACAAGTCTCCATTGCTTTGTATAGCCTATGCAAGTCAATATTTGGGAGGAAGGCGCATCTGCAAAGAAGCGGCGCCTTTCAAAGGATGGACGTTCTTAACAAATCGGTACGCCGAATGGGTTGACAAACCTATTTTGACCCTTGGATAAAAATGGAAAAACTGCCACATCTATGAAGCCATAAGACTTTTCACCATTGCCTTCTAGTATGATCATCCCATCATGATGGTGCTAATATGCTATTGCAACACCTGTTATGACGCTTTGTCCTCCTTGAGGGTTTTCTTGGTATTACCTTAGAGGACATCGCGGCCTTGATAGGTCTTTCACTAGGAGGAAAAGAATTGCCTCTCAACTCTTTCAGTTCTTCAGAGGCTGAAGCCTTTGCCTTTTCTTTTCTTTCTCTGTAACCGATTTACCTGGTGGTCCTGAGTCCTTCATTAAGATGTTTGTCACAGAGGCGCGTAACTTTGGCCAAGGTTCTAGAGAAGAAGAGGCTTATACCTGTTTTGGTTAAACAAATTTTTCTTTGCTAATTCCTCCAATTTAGTTCTTAAATTTCTCATGACCGTGGATATCAACCTAGTCTTTAGTACTGGTCCATTGGCCCTAGGACCACTATCTTTGGCCTAAGTGTATGGATGGTCCAGCTTTTGGCTCAAGCTTACTTCCCCGAGCTTTGCCCCAGAGGCCCCTATGCTCCCACAGGTGAGGCGGTCTCTTGTTTTAGGGAGCAGTATGCTCGCTGTGAGGTCTTCTTACATCCATGATGGTCCTTTAACCAATGCCTTGAGAGATTAGAAACCTTGTACCTTGCTGGTTTAGAAAACTGGACGTTCACTACAATGTCTCTATGGACATCAACTCATAGATTTGGTAGGCAATCCTGTGCCCTTAAGATCTATTTTTCTATCACCAGATTCACCCTGATGTAGAGACTTATCGGCCTAGATTGTTTTCAAGGCAATTTGATATGGTCCATGATATTCCCTATCCCAGTATAAGGACCAAAACATTTTTGTGGGCTAGGAGGATCTCCATTCAATTCTCTCAATACAGAGAGCCTCATGAGTTGAATTAACAAATCAAATCCTTTTATGGGTACCCCATTGTCTATAGGTACAGTAGGTAAGCCACACCTCGTTTTGCTGCTTATTTGCAAGCCCATTGGTCATCTTTGGAAGAAGGAGGCACCAAGCGATATTTTATTACTTCTTTTAAGCTTGCAGGTCCTAGCTCGAGAAGAAGCTACCGGTTAGCATCAGACGAACTCCACAGAAGGCACAATCAGGTAAAGAGCCACTCTTGAAGTATGCTTCAGTTTTATGTTTTGGTGGTTCTGAGCAAAGACTAATCTTTGTCTTTTCTTTTTGCAGCAGCAACTGTCCAGAGGATTCCTAGGAGTGTGAGAACCAGGGGTTTCACCCAGATGTTTCTAGAGGAATCCCTACCATGAACTTCTCCCCCGGAACTCGAAGGTGGTGGCTCAAAGAAGAGAAAACAGAAGGAGATTCCCCTAGCTCTCCCTACAAGAGCCATTCAGGCTGTAGAGGAGGAAGAAGATGAAGAGGCACCCATCTCATAGCTAATAAAGAGAAGAAGAGCCAAGTTCCCTAAACTAGAGGTATTGGCTTTTCTTAATTGGTGTTTCAATCGTCTTTGTCAAAGCAACTCCTAACAGGCCATTTTAAGCCACAAGCCATTTTAAGCCACAAGAAGAGCCAACTCCGGTTACCATGGAGATATCAGACTCTCCACCTCAGCAAATTGCATCAGAGCTCAATTTGGGTACTGAACCACTGAGCTCGATGTTATGAACCAAATGTCTTGCTTACTGTTAGGATAGTTGTTAGCTTTTATTTTGTAATAATGTTGCATTTTGTTGTAATTCTTGGCACGAGGCTGTAAAGGCTTTTGGCGCCAAGGTTCTATTGTGGTTAGTTAAGTTAGTTGTTGGTCAAGGCTAGCTTAGTTTGAGTCAATTGTGGCAAATCTTGCTGTTAGTGAGTCAGTTAGTTTGGGTCTGGTTCATTGTAACTAGATTGAGTATAAGTAGCCTCGTTTCAAGTGTAATCCTCATTCAATCAAATATAAAATAACTTTTGATATTAATTCTCTCTCGCATCTAACTTTCTCTCTAATCTCTCATCTCCTTTCACTTCTTCTCTCATCTTAATCTCTTCTTCCACTGGGTTAACTTCAAGATTGATCTTGAAGCTTAATAATTAGTATCAGAGCCAGGTTATGTTGCTGCTGATTGATTACTTCTTGATTGATTTGAGCTGGCGAGGCGCAAGAAGCAGATATCAATGGCTGCAGGTGTAACAACACGATCTGGTGCTGCAAATGCTGTTGCAAATGCTGATCCTGATGTTACTTATGCTTCGGTTATTGGTGCTAATGCTGCAGCAGGAGCTGTGTACATTACAAAAGCTTAATTGAAGAATCAGATGGATGAAATGTTCTTTCGAATGTAGCAGTTACAGTTGGAACAAGATTGAAAGTTTGCTGATTGATTGATTCAGCAAACTCAATGCATTGAGGATAAGGTCGTTGGACTGTAAGATCAGCTCAATAGGCAAAATGTGACCTCTAGTGCTGGAATTCTGTTACCTACTAGCCAACAGGTTCGACCTCCAGGGGGAGTGCATCCTCAATCAACAAGTGTGGCTGTTGGACAGTACGATCATCCTCCTGATCCAGTACAATCTCCAGTGGCAAGTATGACTATGGGACAGCAAGATCGTCCATCAGATCAGTTACAACAGCAAAATTCTGGAAGTAATGATGCTTCATCCAACAGTAAGAACAGTGATTACAGGCGGCCAACTATTCAGATTGAGCCTTTTGATGGAAAACAGCCACAATCATTGATCATAAGATGTGATCAATACTTTCATTTCTATCACATTGAAGAAGTTGAGAAGGTGGAACTAGCGGCTGTTTATCTCCATGGAGATCATAAGGTATGGATTTACAGTCATTTGAAGAGTAATCCTTAATTATCTTGGGCTGCATTTGTGGAAGGACTTTGTGAACGTTATGGAGATGAGGACTCAAGTGACATAGTTGATAACTTCAACAAAGTAGTGCAAGTCACATATGTGAATGAATACATGACGAGATTTGAGAACCTTAGAGCCAGTATGATGGCAGCTTATCCTCAAGCAACTGAATCATACTATGTATCCAGGAAATTGGCCCTAGAACATTATCCAAAGCCTATGCAGAGGCTAAGTTGTTTGAAGCTACCGTTCTTACATCAAATGATGGACATAGGTACAGAGGTGGCAGCTCTAATTAGAAACAGAAGGGATCAGTTAGATCTAAATCTACTCGTTCTATTGAAAAGAAGGCTCAAAAACTATGTTTTAAGGGCAGTTAGCCTTATCAATTTGGTCACAAGTGAAATCCAAAGTTCCTCATGACAGCAAGAGGTGTTGATGTTGATGATTAATCTGAAGAAGATGAAACAGAGGCTGAGTTGGATAGTTCTGATCATGAATCTCAAGAAGAGCATCTTAAAGATGAGATGGAGATCTCTATGAAAGCCTTAACAGGAAATGCGGGCTCATAACACCATTAGGACCAAAGGACAAGCTGGCAAGAAGTCTATTGTTATTCTGATTGACAGTGGTAGTACAAACTACTTCATTGATCCAAAGGTGGTGGGAAAAGTTGAGAAGGATATGATCAAGACATAACCATTAGCTGTGACAGTGGCAGATGGGAATTCCATTCTTACTCAGACCAAATGCCAAGGATTCCAAAGGGATTTTACAAGATCACAAGTTTAAGTATGACTTCAGGATCTTGCCATTGGGAGGTTGTGATATGGTTCTTGGTGTGGACTGGATGAGATCCTTCAATCTAGTGGTCTTTGATTTTGCCAAGCTGACAGTAACTTTTGAAAGGCAAGGATCTATTGTAACATTGCAAGGCAAGGCTGAACAAGCTCATTTGCAGCTGTTGCAGGGCAAGAGCTTAGAAGGTGGATTTAGGAAGGGTGCTTATCAGTGGGTTGGACAGTTATTTGCAATCTCACATACTAATTTAGGAGAGCCATCGCATCCTAAGGTGCAGGCATTGATTGATGAGTTTGAGGATCTATTTGAGCAGCCAAAGACTTGACCTCCCAAGAGGAACTTGGATCACGTAATTCCTCTCAAGTCTAACTCAGAACCAGTGAAGTTAAGGCCCTACAAGTACCCTCATTCACAAAAGACAGAGATTGAGAAACAAGTGGATGACTTACTTAAGACTTGCTTCATTCGACAATGCCATAGCCCTTTTGCTTCACCTGTGATATTGGTTAAGAAGAAAGATGGCTCGGCTAAAATGTGCATTGATTGTAGGCAGCTTAACTCCCCTACAGTTAGGGATAAATTTCCAATTCCTGTCATTGATGACTTGTTGGATGAGTTACATCGTGCTCACTTATTTTTCAAGCTTGATTTGAGGCAAGGCTAACATCAAATCCGGGTGATGGAGCAAGATGTTTACAAGACTGCCTTTAGAACTCATCATGGGCATTATGAGTTCGTGGGTATGCCTTTTGGCTTGACCAATGCTCCAGCTACTTTTTAGGCAGTGATAAATGATGTCTTCAAGCTGTTTCTGAGGAAATTTGTGTTGGTATTCTTTGACGATATCGTGATTTACGATCTTACCATGGAAGAGCATTTGAAGCATTTGAGAGAAGTGTTCTTGGTGATGTGCAATCACAAGTTGTTTGCCAAATTAACTAAGTGCTCTTTTGCTCAGACTCAACTTAAGTACTTAGGTCATGAGATCTCTCGTAGAGGAGTTTGTACTAATCCTTACAAAGTTCAAGCAATGAAAAAATGGCCAATTCCTGTTACATTGAAGCAGTTGCGAGGCTTCTTGGGATTAACTGGTTACTACAGGAAGTTCGTAGCTGGTTATGGAGCAATTGCCAAGCCCCTAACTAATCTGTTGAAGAAGGATGCATTCAAGTGGTCTGATAAGGCATAGGAGGCATTTGAAGCCTTCAAGGCAGCTATGTGTGCAGCACCTGTTTTAGCAATGCCAGATTTTGAAGACGAGTTTGTTTTAGAGATAGATGCTTGTGGGAGTGGCATTGGAGCTGTATTCTGTTAGAAAGGAAGGCCAATAGCCTACCTTAGCCAGGCCTTAAGTCCTAAGCATTAAGAGTTGTCCACATACGAGAAGAAGTATCTTGCAATCCTTCTAATAGTTGATAAATGGAGACACTACTTGGATGGCCATTGTTTTATCATCAGGATAGACCATCAAAGCTTGAAATATCTGCTTAAGTAGAGGATTGTTACAAGAATTCAGAAGAAAGGCTTGATGAAGATGTTGGGACTTGATTGTGCTATTGAGTATAAGAAGGGGAAAGAGAACCAAGCAGCTGATGCTTTATCTCGAAGATTAGAAGATGCTGAGCAAGGTTATTGTGGAGCTGTTTCAATGATTCTTCTAGCCTCGATTGAGGAAGTGTACAAGTCCTATGAGAATGACAATTTTCCACAAGAATGTATAACTGATTTCAGCATCAACAAATCTAGCAACATTGCTCCTAAGGCAGAAGTATCTGTTGTCAAGGGGATCGTCAGACTGAAGGGGAAATTATACATTGGATCCTTTACTGATCTGAGATAACAAATCATTAGTGCTTCCCATGATTCAGCTTGGGGAGGCCACTCAGGTGTTGATGGTACTTATCAGAGGCTCATAGCTTACTTCAGTTGGGTTGGTAAGAAGAAGGAAGTGAAGGAATTTGTGCAAGCTTGTGAGGCATGTTAGCAAACCAAGGCTGGTGATCATAGGTATCAGGGACTTCTCCAACCTCTACATATTCCAGATGGTGCTTGGCAGAACATAAGCATCGATTTTATTGAAGGCTTGCCAAAATTAGAGGGCAAGGAAGTTATTTGGGTAGTGGTGGATCGATTTAACAAGTTTAGTCACTTTGTTGCATTGGCTAAACCTGTGATAGCAGAGAAGCTTCCTAGAGTGTTCCTTGATAAAATTTATAGGCTTCATGGGTTACCATAAGCCATAGTATCTGACCGGGACAAGCTCTTCACTAGTCATTTCCGGTCATCCTCATGGGCATAACCTTGGCCTTGAGTTCTTCCTACCATCCATAGACATATGGCCAAATGGAAAGAGTTAATCAGTGTATAGAACATTACCTCCGGAGCATGGTATTCAGTCTTCCTAAAGTCTGGGGAAGATGGTTATCTTTGGCTGAGTACTGGTATAACACACACGCTCATGCTTAAATTGGCACCACACTATTCAAGGCTTTGTATGGTTATGATCCTCCTTCACCCTTGATGTTGCAAAAACTGGCGACATCAGTCCCTGAGGTGGCTGATTTAATGCTGCAAAGAAGGCAATTGGTGCAACTTCTGAAGGATAATCTTCATCAAGCTCAAGCATGGATGAATTATTATGTAGACAAGAAGCGTGTGGACAGAGCTTATAGCATAGGAGATATGGTTTACTTGAAGCTTAAGCCTTATAGACAAGCTTCAATGGCCATGAGAAGGAATGTCAAACTATGTCCAAGATACTTTGGGCCATACAAGATCATTGAGAAGATTAGGAAAGCAGCTTATAAGTTGGAATTGCCACTTGATTCTTACATTCACCCTGTGTTTCATGTGTCCCTTTTGAGGAAACAGGTGAAGAAAGGCCAAGAAAATTCAACTCAGCCCCCGGAAGTTGATTCTAATGGTGCTTTGCTGTTGAACCCTACTGTCATCTTAGATTCCAGACTGCAGAATGTTAAAGGCAAATCAATCAAAGAGGTTCTGGGGTAGTGGTCTAATTTGGACAAGAAGGATGCTTCGTGGGAGGAGTTGCCATTCACGATAAGTCAATTCCCTACCCTTCATTCATGAGACAAGAATGTTTTAAAGGGAAGGGGATTGTTATGGACCAAATGACTTACTTGCTGTTCGGATGGTTGTTAGCAATTTTTTTTTTTTTATAATAATGTTGTGTTTTGTTGTAATTCTTGGCATGAGGTTGTAAAGGCTTTTGGCGCCGAGGTTCTATTGTGGTTAGTTAAGTTGGTCGTTGGTCAAGGCTAGCTTAGTTTGAGTCAATTGTGGCAGCTTTTGCTGTTAGTGAGTCGGTTTGTTTGGGTTTGGTTCATTGTAACTGGATTGAGTATAAGTAGCCTTGTTTCAAGTGTAATCCTCATTCAATCAAATACAAAATATCTTTTGATATCAATTCTCTCTCTCATATAATTTTCTGTCTAATCTCTCATTTTTTTTCACTTCTTCTCTCATCTTAATCTCTTCTTCCACTAGGTTAACTTCAAGATTGATCTTGGAGCTTAACACTTGAGTGATGAAGAAGGAGGTGACACGGCTGCCTCTAATGTGGAGCCAATTATTAACAATCCCTCTAAAGAGGTTTCCTTCCTAGTTACTCTAAACCAGGACCTTGTACAGGCTCCATTTCTTCTTCAAGGAGACTCAATCTCCATCGAATAAACCTTTGAAGGTAACATTATATAACCTGGCTTTCCAACTCTTGATGCCTCAATTCAAATTTGGTTCGAACATGTAAGCACTATTCCCATGAGGCTCCCCTTAAGAAAGACGTCCCTATATTTGAAGAGCTAGTAGAAGTTCCAATGCTAGAAATGCCACCAGAAGTCCTTCTTTTACCCCAAGTTGAGGTTTTATAGTTCCCCTAAACTTGGATGCCTTCCAAAGCTAAGATTTAATCTAACTCCTTTCGATGTTAACCCTTTTATAGTTGACACCTCCAAGAGCCATTCTTTCCCCGTGTTGGAATTTGTGTTCTAAAAACCCAATTAGTTAGTTTTAAAGATTAAATAAATGAAATTATTTTATTTATTTATTATCTAAATAAGTTTTATGAGTCAAATATGCATGTGATTGTTTTCTAAAACATTCCATGAGAGGGATGTTGCCCAAGATAATGTGTCTGGTTTGGTTTAAGTGATCAGTGAGATTGAACCACAGATGAACTTAGATCAAACTGATGATATGTTGAAGAAGGATATGTTTGTAGTCGGTGACGAGTTTGGACAACTTGTCTGATAACACTATAATGTAATAATTTAGATGACTTATCCTGGTCATGTTGATAGAGATCCGAAAGTATTATTGGTGTTGCCTATATGATTAGAACACTAAGTAGGACCACCTGAATTAGTTGTTCCTCTACTACTATTAGAAATAATTAATTCTGTAAGACGATAACTCTAAATCCAACAAATAGTCTGAACTCGTGCATGGATTGTTCGTTGCTTTAATGTACCAAAAGGATTGCTCAAAGTTGGTTGGCTTAAATCTTAGGTACATTGGATAATGACATGAAGTGTTGCAGGAATAGTTGATTTACATGGAATCTATAGTCTCGAATGAGATAAGGATGTCCTCTAGTTGATTCGCGAACATATGAACATATTCAAGAAACATTGGCCAAAATACTCCATATGTTGAACATTTGGAATTAATGTAGAAACTATTTTCTATATTATTGAATTGTTCGAGAAGGGCAAGTTGGGAACTGCAGTTAAGATGTGAAGAATTCAGCGATAGTAGTTAAAACTACTTTTCCTCATGGATATCCAATAGATGGGTTCATTGTAACAATAAAAGTCATTTGGAAATTATTGAATAAATATATTTGATTCTAGAGTGCAGTAATATTTATTTAGTGAAATTAAATATTACTAAATGGAAATCAATGCTATCAAGAGTTGATAATTAGATTTGATACATTTGGAGCTATAATTAGATAGTCCCTGAGGTCCCTCTGCAAGCCTCTCAAAGTCCACTGGTTGAAAATATTTAAAATGAATTAATGGGATGAATTATTTATTCATAAGATGAATAAAATAAGTTTGCTAAACATAATTCATGAGATGAATTATTGGTTCATAAGATGAATAAATTAACTTTAAAAAATAATATTCATGAGATAAATTTTATACATGCAGGAATTTAAACAAAAAAAAAAAAAAAACGAAAATCGTGAAAAACAGGTTGTAATCCGAGTGCATGCGACCAGCCAACCATAGCACGACCTGGCAATTATCCGTGTCTTCTGCGATGTGCCAATCCGATTGTGATACGTGTTATACATAAAGGCTGGGCTGGTTCATAGCTAGCGACCCGTGTACAAGCGGGACTTCTGATTGCAATGCGACACGTGTCACTTTATTTATTTATATGTTTGATGTTTTAGCCATGAGTTTGTTTTTTATGTTTTTGTTTTATGTTTTGTAACCCAGTTTCCTCCCATGACAAAAAAAAAAAAAAAAAAAAAACCCTTAAAATTGTTTTAGGGGTTTTCTAAATTTATGTTTAGCATAATTTTTCTAAAAAATTGTTTTTAAGAAAAAGTAAAAGGTAAAATTTTGTTATGAAATTTTTCCTAAACTAAATATTTTGGGTGCCTACACTCTAGGCGTCAAGGTGTTATTTTCGTGAAGATCTCACGGTCTTGATGATTCCCTTCGGACAGCAATTGCGGTCTACAGTCCAGGCATTTTTATTAAAATTTCTCTTAAAGCTTTCCTTTAATTTTTTGCAATTTTATTTATGCTTTTACTTCAATGATTATTATGCTTAGATATTCCATATTTGTTTTGTTTATATTAGAATAGAGGTCCTTTAGATTTAAAATTTAAGAGTTTTAAAGTTATTTTCTGCTGTGCCTGATCGAACCAATTTAGAAAAGATTTAGTTTCTGAAATTAAATATTCCTAACACCCCACTACTAGGAGGGATGACCTCTACCCTAGTGAAGCTGGGAGCAAGTGGAAGGTTGGCTTGTCAACAACTAGACCAGGTATCCTGGAGGTTCAGGAGACTAAGGGAGCTTGCACATCTCTCTGTTTTGACCGTAACAGAAAGGGCTAACTTCTAAGGAGCTATATCTCTGGTGAAGTCCTTAAAAGAGGACCCTAAGGTGGCTCTTGCCATTGCCAAAGAACTCGAAGTCTTGGAGGAAGTGCTTGTGAAAGTGAACCATGAGGGACCAACCCTCCTTCAGCAGAAGCGCCATTGCCAAGACTCCATAAGGAGCTTAGGGCATTCAGCTGGCCTTAGTGGCTTGCAACTTTCACTTGAAGAACTCAAAGCAGCCAAGAAAACCCAGAGCTAGCAAGCTCAAGAGATCAAAGGCCTCGAGGATGGAATTCATCACTTTTAGGAGACATTGGGTCATCGTACGGGAGAACTTCTTTCCATGAGACAACAACATTCCTCCCAAGGCACTGTGGCTGGAAGGGTTGAGGAAGCTACCGAGGTCCCACAGAAATAATGAAGTTCTTGAAGAAGAAGCCCTTTCCTTGGACCATGAGTTGAGCAGTGCAACCGGCCAACTATCTTTTATAGAGGAATCCTTAGTGAGGATTCGGACTCAACTTCTTTAGTTTTCATTCTTTTTTTTTTTTTTTTTTGTTGTAAAGAGCTTTTTGGCCACACAAGTTACTTGCTTGTACTACTTTGTAAATAAGCCATGTACTCTCTGCTAATATTAATGACATATGCATATTCATCAAACGTATGCCTCAGCTTGGTGGTTCCTTCTTTCTTTTCCTTATTTCATAATCTAAGGATCATGAAGTTGATCCTCAAAATATTGCTATTGAAATAGAGCCCATAATTTAGGGAATCTATATTTAAGGACTTCCTTGTTATGCTCATATTTCTTTAGGAACCTTCCATTAATAGCCCTCGGGTGGGTTCTTCGATCTAGGTCTTGGAGTAAGTAAGTATTGCCTCTAAATACCTTAATGACTCTAAATGGGCCCTCCTAGTTTGGGGACCATCCCAAAGACACTGTATTTCTGGCCAATGGGTAAAACCACTTTCCAAACTATATCCCCTATGTCAAAAGACCTGGGTTTGACCTTTTTTTGTACACTTTGGCCACCCTTTTCATTTGCTTCTCTAACTTGTGAAGGGCATCAAGCCTAGCTTGGTCTAAGTAAGTTAGTTTGTTCATCATAGCCTGCTCAAACTCAAGTTCAGAAAATTCCCTTAATGAGCCATCCCAGTAGACTAAACCATTACTTCCATTAAAAGCATGGCATCATGGCCATACCTCAAATGGAAGGTAGTTGTCCTAGTTGCGTCACGTTTGGACGTTTTGTAAGCCTAAAGAGCATCTAGTAGAAATTCATGCCACCTCCTAGGATTGTCTTCGATCATCATTACCATATTGGCTGCTACACAATTATTCATATCATTTAGGTTCATTTTCAAATCATTTCGTATCAAACTTTTACTGCCTTTGCTCTTTTTCGCTCCTATTGTTAATTCCTTGCAAAAGCACTTATTTTATGCTAAATCTTGCTAGGTTTTATTATCAACATTAACAAGTGAATGCAAGATACATCAAACAAAAGCAAAACATGGGCAAAACACATCAATTCTACACGGTTTGGCAAGAATTAATGAAGTTCATGTGCAAGTCATTACAACTTGCAAGAATGGGTGGCAATTTGAAAAAAATCAAATGCAAGATCAACTTAAATAATTCATGAACATGTTCAATCTGCAAGAAACACTAACTTTGGGCAGTGGAATGTAGAAAAAAATTGAAAAAATAGCAGTTGTAGCAAGAGGTGAAGGTGGGAGGCAAGAAGAACAAATGAGAGTGAACTTGATCTAATTTTTTGTTTTATGAATTTGCAACCTCAAACACTATAAATAGGAGTGTTTGAGAGGTCTTGAATCATCAATTCATTCAACAAAAAAAAAAAAAAAAAAAAATCAATCCAAAGAGAAAAAAATGGAGAAAATTCAGATAGAAGAGGAAGGAAGAGAAAAGAAAGAGTTTGGTTTGTAATTTTTCAATTTTAAATTCTTTTCTATCCTTTTCTTCTTTAAGTTCTTTTCTATCCTTTTCTTTTAAGTTTATGGATTTTGTTTTAGTTTTGTTTTATATTATGTATGCCATGAAAATATTTAATTTTCCAAGGCTATGATGCAACCTAAGTTGTAATATACGTTCTTTTCTAATTCAACGTATTCAAAGTTTGTTTATTACGCTGTTTAAGTGTTTATCATTGTACTTCATGAGTTTTGAATGGTTGATCGCCATTCAAGGCCTATAATGATTCATAATAAGTCCGAGGGGAGATTTATGATGAATGCTAAAGTGGTCAACACCACAAATAGAGCGAATGCTAGAGATAGATTAATACAATTTGTGTGGTTTGAAGTGGAAACCATGGATCTTTAGAACTCTTTTTTTATTTAAATTCATGCAAGAAATTTATGAGTTAATATGTAAAAGAGCATGCTAAATGTTTTTCGAGAGAGAATATTTAGCAAATTAGAGTTTTCGACCATCAACACATAATAACAACTTGAATATCGAGAATAGAAAGGCATGTTGATGTAACTAGGTGAAATTGGATGCCTTGGATCTTATTAACTCATTAAAACCTTCAAAATCAGCAAATCTTTCATAAAAATCAGTAAACATATGTGTTGTTTTTCATTTTATTTTGTTTCACATCAAAAACCACAAATTTTAGTCTTTCAAATAGTGCTAAAATGACTAATTTTGGTACTCATTAAATAAACAATCCTCGTGCAATGATACTCTACTCATTTTATATTACTTGATACAACTTAGTGCACTTGCTAAACAAACACAATAAGCATCAAGTTTTTGAAGTGGAGTTGATGTAATTTTTTATTTTATGAATTCGAAACCTCAAACACTGTAAATCGGAGTGTTTGGGAGGTCTTAGATTGTCAATTCATTCATAAAAAAATCAATCCAAAGAGAAGAAATGGAGAAACTTCGGATAGAAGAGCAAGGGAGAGAAAAGAAAGAGTTTGGTTGTAATTTTTCAATTTCAAGTTCTTTTCTATCCTTTTCTTCTTTAAGTTTAGGGCTTTTGTTTTAGTTTTGCTTTAAATTATGTATGCCATGAACTAATTTTGTTTTTCCATGGCTACGATATAGCCCAAGTTGTGATGTACGCTTTTTTCTAATTCAATGTATTCAAAGTTTATTTATTGTGCTATTTGAGTGTTTATTATTGTTCTTCATGAGTTTTGAATGGTTGATCACCATTCAAAGCCTATAATGATTCATAATGAGTCTGAAAGGAGATTTATGATGAATGCTAAAGTGATAAATGCCAGAAATTGAGCGAATGCTAGATATAGATTAACGTAATTTGTGTGGTCATAAGTGAAAATCATGGATCTTCAAAACTCTTCTTATTTAAATTAATGCAAGAGATTGATGAGTTAATATGTAAAAGAGCATGCTAAATGTCGTATGATAGAGAATGTTTAGTAAATTAGGGTTTTTGACCATCAACACGTAATAAAAACTTGAATATCGAGAATAGAAAGGCTTATTGATGCAACTAGGTGAAACTGGTTTTCTTGGATCTGATTAACTCATTAAAACCTTCAAAAGCAGTGAACCTTTCATAAAAATCATTAAACGTCTGTGTTCTTTTTTTTTTGGTTTCATGTCAAAAATGACAAATTTTCATCTTTCAAATAGTGCTGAAACTACTTATTTTGGTACTCATTTAATAAACAATCCTCGTGGGATGATACTTTACTCATTCAAAAAGCAGCAACCAAGTTTTTGGCACTATTGCCAAGGATTATCTTTATTTGAGTGATATTGATACCAACCAGTTTTAACACTAAATTGAAGTTTTGTTAAAATTTGTAAATTTCGTTTAAGTTTGAAGAAGAAATTTCTTTTCTTTCATTTATTTCATTCACTTGATTTTATTTGTGAAGTTATTTTACATGAAAAATTATTATAGTACCTCACCCCCTAAAGATGTGTTTTTGTTAAGTTTTATTAAGTTTTTGTTAATTTATCGTTTTTTGTTAACTACCAAACCTAGATTGATAGCTAACCTTGTGAAAGAGATTGATAATGTGAGAAGAGAATTGAAAGGGATGAGAAATTAGAGAAGTAGATGAGAAGTAGAGAGAGAGATTATCCAAAAGGAAACCAGAATTTTATTGATTGAATGAAGGGATTACAAGCATTAGATCTATTTATAATAGATCTAGGTACATTGCACTAGAATTCCAAAATCTCCTAACCGACTAAATACATTGGGAGCCAAAACACAAAGCAAACCGCCACTTAAGCCCAGCAGGACCTAAACCCGACTCATGGCGCCAATTAGCCTGCCAACTAACATTTAAAAACAAGACTTAAGCAACTTAAAACAACACACAAGATTCAAAACCAATTACAACCAAAAAACTAAAGGATTTATAACATTCCCTCCCCCTTGAGAAGCTCCTTGTCCTCACGGAGAAAAACTTGAAAATTGACTCTTCAAAAATGTAGGATTCTCCCATGTGACCACACTCTTATCCAAGTTCAGCCACCGCACCATGATCTGCTGGAAAGCTCCCATAGCTCCTGTAATCATCTTCTGCATCTTGTCATCTACCGGTCGAAGCAGCAACGCACCATTTGCTCCCACTTCTGGTGGAGGCCGTGAGCTTCTAACTCCTTTTTTCACCTACTTTTTAAGTAATAATACATGGAACACAGGGTGAATGTATGAATGAGGAGGTAAATCAAGTTTGTAAGCAACTTTGCTGATCTTCTGCCAAATTTTGTACGGGCCAAAGAAACTAGCACTTAGCTTGACATTCTTCCTGACAGCCAAAGAAGACTGTCTATAAGGTTGTAATTTGAGGTAGACCATGTCTCCAACTTCATAAGTTTTGTCTACCCTCTTTTATCTGCATAAAATTTCATTCGTGCACGAGCTTGATGAAGATTATCCTTAAGAACCTGCAACATCTTCTTCCTTTGTTGAATCAAGTCCCTTGCTTCAGAATCTGAAGTCCCTTGCTGCTGCAACATCATTGGGGAAGGAGGAGCATATCCATATAAAGCATGGAAAGGAGAAGTGCCAATTGATGCATGAACATGAGTGTTAAACCAATATTCAGCTAAGGGGAGCCATTGATTCCACTCTTTAGGCCGTGAAAAAACCATACTCCGAAGGTACTATTCAATACATTGGTTTACACGCTCGGTTTATCCATCCGTTTGGGGATGATAGGATGAACTAAGTGCCAATGTAGTACCCAACAACTTGAACAACTCCCTCCAAAAAGTACTTGTAAAAATCTTGTCCCGATCAGAAACAATGGATTGAGGCAACCCATGTAACTTATATATGTTGTCTAAGAAGCTCTTAGCCAATCTTTCAACTGTAACAGGCCGGATAAGTGATAAAAAATGACTATATTTGGTGAAGCGATCCACCACTACCCAAATTACCTCCCTACCATCAGACTTGGGAAGCCCTTCCATAAAATCCATGCTTATGTTGATCCAAGAACCCTCCGGAATGGGAAGTGGCTGCAAGAGTCCTTGGTATCTATGATCTCCCAACTTGGTTTGTTGACACACCTCACAAGACATAACAAAATTTGTCACTGCCTTCTTCATACAGTGCCAACTGAAGTTTGCCTTAACTCTCTGATAAGTACCTTCAACCCCGGAATGTCCACCCCAAGCTGAGTCATGTGAAGCCTTCACAATTTGATCTCTCAAATCAGTCAAGGAGCCAATGTATAGCTTGTTCTGAACCCGGATGATACCCTTCTGCATAGATACTTCAGCCTCACTGTCAACAACATCTGCATTCTTCACCCAAGCTGCAGCCACACACTCTTGAGCAAAGGAGTGCCCTTCATAAGATTTGTAGACTTCACCCATCCAAGATGGCAAAACAACAGACAATGCACCGCAAGAACCCTGCTCGTGGTCTTCAAACCTCCTTAACAAAGCATCCGCAGCCAGATTTTCCTTCCCTTTTTTATACTCGATTGCATAATCAAGGCCTAGCAACTTCATTAACCCCTTCTTTTGAATTCTTGTCACTACCTTTTGCTCCAAGAGGTGCTTAAGACTTTGATGATCTGTTCGAATGATAAACCTATGACCATCCAAGTAATGCCTCCATTTCTCAATTGCTAGGAGAATTGCCAAGTACTCTTTTTCATAAGTGGACATGGGTTTGTGTTTTGGACTAAGTGCTCGACTCAAATAAGCAATAGGTCTTCCATGTTGAGAAAGAACAGCCCCACAACCAGTCCCACTTGCGTCTGTCTCCGAGATGAAGTCCTCAGCAAAGTTTGGCCTAGCTAATACCGGAGCCACGCACATAGCAGCCTTAAGAGCATCAAAAGCTGTTTGTGCCTTTTCGATCCACTTGAATGCATCCTTCTTTAGAAGCTCAGTTAAGGGCTTTGCAATGGACCCATAACCTTCAATGAACTTCCTATAATAACCGGTCAATCCCAAGAAACCTCTCAATTGCTTCAAGGTCATAGGAATAGGCCACTCTTGCATTGCTTGCACCTTGGAAAGATTGGTAGAGACTCCCTCATGAGAGATGACATGGCCCAAATACTCAAGTTTGGATTGAGCAAAAGAACACTTTGACAGCTTAACAAAAAATCTATGCTGCCGTATCACTACAAATACTTCTCTAAGGTGAATGAGGTGATCCTCATAGGAGGAACTATATATCAATATATCATTGAAGAAAACCAACACTGATCTCCTCAAGTAAGGCTTGAAAATGTCGTTCATAGCAGCTTGGAATGTGGCCGGAGCATTTGTTAAACCAAAAGGCATAACGACGAACTCAAAATGCCCATGGTGTGTCTGAAAAGCAGTCTTGTATATATCCAGCCCAAGAACTCTGATTTGATGATATCCCTATCACAAATCAAGCTTAGAGAAGAAATGTGCTCCATATAACTCATCAAGCAAATCATCAATAACAGGAATAGGAAACTTATCTTTCACTGTCAAAGAGTTCAATTGGCGATAATCGATGCACATTCTAACCGTGCCATCCTTCTTCTTCGCAAGAATCACGGGTGAGGCAAAAGGACTATGGCTTGCTCTAATGAAGCTCATTTGAAGCAACGCGTCAACTTGCTTCTCAATCTCTGATTTTTGAGCATGAGCATAACTGTAAGGCCTGATCTTCACTGGATCAGAGTTAGCTCGAAGCCGTATAGTGTTAAGGTTTCAAAGATCGCTCTTGAACCTCAACCTTGGTTGGGATAAAAAGAGTAAGAGATGAGAAGAGAATATAGAATTGAGATGAGATAAGAAGGGAAAGGAGATGAGAAGTAGAGAGAAATATCAAAAGATATCAATTCATTCATCAAAGTTATAATATGAGCCCTTCAAGAGAAGCTCTACATATTTATACTACTAATCCCCTAGGATGGCTCACTTAAAAATATCTAGAGATACAATGATCCTAGACACATGGACTAACCAACTTAACCGCCACCTAGACAATTAGCCGCCAACCTTGACCGGCCATTGACCTCCTAAGCTAATACAACTAGCTAATACAACCCCATCTACTAGATTCAACCACTTATTACATTTCTTAAGCTAACAAGCACATGCAACAATAGCCAACAGTAGCTAACAGGCCCAAACCAGACCAAAGCAATAGCTACGGTAGTAGGACAACATCTCAGCCACCATGAGTTCATGCCTCGGATTCTCGGATCATAACATTCCCTTCCCCTTGAAAACATTCTTGTCCTCAAGAATAGAAGAGAGTTGTAACAATGAAGAACCCAATTGCATATGAAGAGTTAGTTGTCGAGAGGAGTTCTTGCTAAATCCGCAGCTGGGAGGACCTTTGAACACTTCAATCTGAACGTTCTGCAGAGCACATTGTATGTTATTTATCTCGATGAAATGTCTGCGTTTGAGTACATAATACTCTTCAGGAGGTCTGCTACGATCAAACCAAACATCACAACCCTTCATGAAGTAGTTAACACAGCCCAAACTTCTAACTTGCTACTGAGAACCACCAAATGCATCTGTAATTTCTGAAATTCTGTTTGTAGAATGTTGCACAACAGATTTATATGTTATTAACCACACAAAAATGCATATGGAAGCCTTTCACCCCTCGGGAGGCCTTCCAAACTCAACCCAAGAGAACCAATTATCGAATTCAGCTTGAAGACATTCCCAAACACAGCTCCAACAATCACTTATATTGATCATGGTAGCAACACACATACTAAACTCCTTCACCTTGGATCTTATCCAAAATTTGTATTGTTCAAACATCCACATATTAGACCAACTCATAACATGCTCAACAAATTCTAGATTGCTTTCCAATTGCACGTAATTTGTTGCAGAGTCCAGTAATTCAGCAGTGCAAACCTGATGCAACTCATAATGACATTTTGCAGCTCGATTTATGTCCATATGGAAGCTACTTGAAGTGAACAAGTTATGACATCTTCCCATAACCATAATAGCACCATTCACATTCCATTTGAGCTTCTCATTTGCTGCTATCAATGAAAAAATTGCAATTACCCTCAGGTTTTCAGCAACCTCTGCATCTATTGCTTGAATCTTGATTGGGAGCTTGTAAGATCTGAAATCTTCAACCACTTCTTCCCAAACTCTTGTATAGTTCACACAAATTAGGAGTTCATAAACCATTGTTGAATGCCAAAGATCCAACGTCATGGCCTGAGCTTCCAAAACACTTCAACCGACCTTGTTAATGCTACAGCTCACCCTTTACAATCTGTACTCAAGTCTTCCCTGGAACACCAGCTTGACGAGCCACCAAATGCACCTTAAATGGTCAAGCTTTGCTCCCTTGTCTACCAACTCAAGCATGAGTAAAAAGTATAGCAATTGGAGACACCAGCCCAGCACTTGATCAGCTGAAAACTTCATCCAACATCACGCAGTTCCGTCCCAAACTTCGTTGTTGATTTCTACTCTGATTTTAGCTAGAGTTTTCTTCAATCTTGCGTTGATCTTTTCCACCCAAACATTCAGGACATATTGGAGCTTATGCATATGATTTTTCCATTCAAAACCACCACTGCAGATCACTCCGAACCCAATCAGATGCTGCACTAAATCAGCACCATCCAGTTGCAGTTTATCCCAATTTCCAAATGCCATAACCTCGATATTTACTTGGCTTTGTGCGCCTGTTGTGAGGTCATACTCTAGACCACACATCACCTCAAACCATCCACAGTTCTTCAAACCACTAACAACAATTATCATCTTTTCAAGTAAGTGCTTTTGTATGAACCGAAACAACACCAATTCCGGGACAATGGAAACTTCATTGTCACACGAATTATGTAGCTTGTAAAATGTATGATTCCTGTCTGCATAACTAGCTTTGACGTTAACTTCACAATGACTCACAACCTCTACCATTTTTCCACCAATGTTTGTACTGACGTTGCATTCGTCAACATCACACAGCAGCATCAAATGCCTAGCTCCTCCAAACATATCAGTTAAAGCACCTGCTGTACTACTTTTTGGCTGCACAGAATTCTGTTTCAGCATGTTACAGCAGTTATACACATCTAACGACTCAATTGCTTGTTCAACCACATTGCTTCTCCTTCGTTGGACTTTGAAACGCACTCTCACAGCTTGATTAGTTCTTTTCAACGGAGAATCAAACCTTTTTGGCTTCATATAAACTTGAAAATCTTCTCCCGGATTAGGAGGCAAGTCGTCGTATGAGTGTACATTTGAATACTCCATTTCTCTACTCCAAGAACCTTACAATGTATCAATTGCATCACTACCAACACCAAACAATTGCCGATTTTCCAAGCGCATTTGCTGGAACCTCGAGAACCAGCGTTCCTCTGATTGTGCGATCAATTCCTTCATCTGATCAACCGTGACATACTCCTTTGGAATGTTCGCACCAACCACAATAGCGTAGAACACTTCTGGTTGGATGGCTGTAGCTGCATTGCCTCCACCAGCTCCCGATCGTGTCTTAACTCCTTGTGTGCCATCTGCAGCTTGTATACCAGCATATACTTCGGTAAGGTCAGCTTCTCGAGTTTGTTTTTGCTGATCATCAAACATGCCATGTTCAAACACAACCTCACACTTCAACTTCGGCTTTGTCAACTTCGTTTTACCCTAAATTCTTTCAACGCTTCACTTAGATGATTTCTCTTTGATTTACTGTTTGCTTCCTTAATCATTCTTTTGACATGTGAATCATTTTCCCATTCCGGATGCATGTCATACTGTGCCTCAACGTCATCAAGATACTCTAACTCTAGCAAAGAGTCTTCATAAGGATCATCCTGTTCAAACTTAGGTTCTTCTAGCTTGTATTCATCACTTTCGGCATTATCGAAAACAAGTTCATCTACAACGACAACAGATTCCACTCTCTCTTTTCGCTGCATCATGTCAGTCCATTCGTGTAACCTCTTCTGTGCAAATTCTTGTTATTTTCTCTGCCAAAATTCCTCACGTTCTTGTCTCTATTCTTGCTTGAATTTCTCAAAAAGCTCATCCAACTTTGATTGAAAAGAGCTCATATCAGCCATATTGGCAATGAGCAACAACTTCAATCTTGAACCAGTTCAATTCGCAGAATACAGTTCGAAAATCGCAGAAATGTGAAGCGTGTTTCGCAACTCTTCAACAATCGATTGTTCTATGAAGTTGTACATCTTTGTTCGCACAAACAATCTGTTGCTATCGATTCGACAATCGTCACTGATCACAAACCTTAATATGCAGAGTCGCGAACAAACCCTAACTGTGAACGATTTCTGACAGAGACGCTATCTTGAATAATTCAGACTAAGAATCTGAAATAAGTTGATTTAAGTCTGTAATGATTATCTAAACACACGATTCACCACAATCTTCAAGGATGAAATCGAATTTCAACAGTTTCAGTGCCAAGTTTATTGTCAGAATTTCGCCTAATCCAATCTCGACTCAATTCCACGCAGATTCTGTTGAATCCTCAACACTTCTATGCTTAGCAACACAATTTAAACACAATCCAACAACAAACACGAATTCTCATCGGATTGCAACTTGTAGTTCAGAAAACCATTACCTCAATCTCAACTTCTGAATTGTAAAATCTGTAATCACCTCAATTCAGATGATTTCTGCTCTTTTGATGATGATCAAGTGCAATGTGGATCAATTAGCTCGCCTTAAACTTCTTCTCCAACCGATCAAATGAATGATTGATCAAGAACAATTCAACTCAACTTCAGCAACTAAAGCTTTGTTCAGCACACAACCAGCAGCTGAAGCTTGATCGATCCTACTGAATTTTAATCTGAATCAACAAATTCTGATCAATAAACTTTCTTTAATGTAATTCGACAACTTAAATCCCAACCGAAAGCAACTTGCTAGGCATTTGCTAAAAACTGATGCAGTAACCGCCAATATCCACTTCAAAATTCAGATTTGAATTCTGATCACAAAATCTGAATTAAATCAGTATCAAACCTTTTTTTGTTGATTAATTGCAACATAATTAATCAGATTTTATAATTTTTTTTCGGATATGAGCTTGATTCGGAAGCCAAATTAAGGCTCTGATACCAATTGTTAAGGTTTCAAAGATCGCTCTTGAACCTCAACCTTGGTTGGGATAGAAAGAGTAAGAGATGAGAAGAGAATATAGAATTGAGATGAGATAAGAAGGGAAAGGAGATGAGAAGTAGAGAAAAATATCAAAAGACATCAATTCATTCATCAAAGTTATAATATGAGCCCTTGAAGAGAAGCTCTACATATTTATACTACTAATCTGCTAGGATGGTTCACTCAAAAATATCTAGAGATACAATGATCCTAGACACATGGACTAACCAACTTAACCGCCACCTAGACAATTAGCCGCCAACCTTGACCGGCCATTGCCCTCCTAAGCTAATACAACTAGCTAATACAACCCCATCTACTAGATTCAACCACTTATTACATTTCTTAAGCTAATAAGCACACGCAGCAGCAGCCAACAGCAGCTAACATGCCCAAACTAGACCAAAGCAACAGCTACGGCAGCAGGACAACATCTCAGCCACCATGAGTTCATGCCTCGGGTTCTCGGATCATAACATATAGCATGATCTACACTTCTTGGTGGAGGAAGGCTCTTTGGCTGCTCGAAAATATCCTCAAACTCTTCAATCAAAGCGTGAACTTTAGGTTGAATGTCTGGCTGCAGTTCAGCAGGAGAAATGACAAACAATTTTCCAAGCCATTGAATTGCATTCTTCTTGAATCCTCCATGTAAGCGCTTGCCATTGATCAACCGCAACTGTGCTTGATCTGAAATCCCTTGTAATGTGACCTTGCTGCCATGAACTTCGAAAGACATAGTCATTTTATCAAAATCAAACAGCACCGGATTAAAAGACCTCATCCAAATACCCCAAGCACCATATCACATCCTCCCAAAGGAAGAACTCTAAAATCAAAGGAGAATTGATGATCTTGCATAGACCAATGGATTGCTTGGCACTTGTTTTGAGCAGTGATTGAGTTGCCATCAGCTACCATCACAGCTAATGGATGAGTTTTGATGACTTCATGCTTCACCTTCTTCACCAATTTGGGATCAACGAAGCTATGTGTACTTCCACTAGCCACAAGAATGGTAATGGAAGTTTTACCTTCCTTTCCACCAATGCGTATGGTGTTGTGAGCTTCATTCCCGGTCAATGCTTTCATGGAAATCTCAACCTCATCTTCAAACAGCCCATCGTGTGAACCATGCTCAGAACTGTCCCCTGCAGAATCTGAACTATCAGCCTCAGATTCAGCTTCAACACGAGATCCTCTTGCAGACATCAAAAACTTTGGATTGCACCTATGTCCGGGCTGATATGGCTGATTACATTTATAACATAACCTTGTAGACCTCTTGTCCACTGTACGGCCAGCCTTGGTGCTTGATGAGTCTCTTTGATGAGTTTTGTAATTGCTGCTCTTGAATTTGCTTTTGTCACTTGAAGATACAAGTGTAGCCTCAATCAATTTAGCCTTATTATAGGTGTTGGAGAGTGTCTTTGGCCCAATGGCCTTAACCAAGTTCTTAATTCTTGGCTTTAATCCACTAATAAAGCTTGAGACATAATATGCCTAAGTAGAGTGTGGATTAATGGCTATCATGTTAGCACGCAACTTCTCAAATCTGATCATATATTCCTTCATGGAAGAAGTTTGATAAACTTTATTAAAGCTATCAACAACATCACTTGTCTCTTCTTCACCATACCTCTCACATAGCTCTTCCACGAATTGACCCCAAGAAGGACTAGGATTGCTCTTCAAAACACTATAAGACCATACCTCATGATCTCCATGAAGATGCACTGCTGCTAACTCCACTTTTTCAGCTTCATTGATGTTATAGAAATGAAAATACCATTCACACCTCCTCAACCAAGACACGGGTTGTTTTCCATCAAACGGCTCGATTTGCACCCTTGGCTGTCTATGAGCATAGCTTCTACCACGAGATGCAGCATCAATACTCAATGATCTCTGCTGTTGATACAAATCAGGAGGCCTATTCTGTTGTTCTTAGTCATCAAATTAGCTCCTGTGGTGTGCAACTGAATTAGGAGGTCTGGATTGCAGCCCTGAACTCTGGCCAAACAATCTAGAATGGCCTGGTTCTGTATTTCGATCATGAGCTCCTGCAGCAGCTTCAATGACGGAAGGTCGATCATCAACTGATCTGATATGAACTGAAGGTCCAGCTTCTGCTTGTAACATTGGAGATTTACCACGATTTCTATCCAAACTCTCATTCTAGTCTTGATGAACTTGCGATTGGACCACAGCAGCTGGAGGAATGAGCTGACTTACAGGTTTAAGAATCGCATTAACTGATGATTCTCCCTGCTTTTTGATCTTTGCAATTTCTGCAGCCTATCCTCCAATTTCGACAATCGATCATCATTTATTTGTGATTTTCCAACTGCATTTGCTGTAATCTTGAGAACATGCGTTCCTCTGATTGTAATTGTGAATTAGTAATCCATTCCTTCATCTGATCAGTCGTAACATACTCCTTTGGAGTGTTCGAACTAGCAACAACAGCACATGACACATCTGGTTGAACGGCTGAAGCTACATTGCCACCTCCAGCTCCCGATCGTGTCCTAACTCCATCAGCCATACTTTGATTGTGTTTCCTTGATTTTGCCAGCTCAATTCAACCAATAGACAACTTAAATCTAGCTCTGATACCAATTGTTAACTACCAAACCTAGATTGATAGCTAACCTTGTGAAAGAGATTGATAAGGTGAGAAGAGAATTGAAAGGGATGAGAAATTAGAGAAGTAGATGAGAAGTAGAGCGAGATTATCCAAAAGGAAATCAGAATTTTATTGATTGAATGAAGGGATTACAAGCATTAGATCTATTTATAATAGATCTAGGTACATTGCACTAGAATTCCTAAATCCCCTAACTGACTAACTACATTGGGCGCCAAAACACAAAGCAAACCACCACTCAAGCCTAGCAGGACATAAACTCGACTCTTGGCGCCAATTGGCCTACCAACTAACATTTAAAAACAAGACTTAAGCAACTTAAAACAACACACGAGATTCAAAACCAATTACAACCAAAAAACTAAAGGATTTATAACATTTTTCTAGTGTTTTCTCTTTATTTTCATCTTTGTTTTACTTTTAAGTTCACTTTGATAAAATTTTGAAAGTTAAAATAGTTATTTTTAATTTTTTCAAAACATTAGTATTACCACCCTCCTCCCCACTTTAAAATTTTGCTTTTGTTAAGTTTTTTTTTTTTTTTTGTATTAGATTGTTGTATTTTTTTTTCTTAGTTTTATCTTTCTTTTTAATACACCTAGATTAGTTTTTCAAAGTTAAGTTTATATTTTAAAGGCTTTTGGAAATATTAGTGTTACTATAGTCCCTGCCTTAAAATTTGGTTTGGTTGAGCTTTGTATTATATTGTAGTGTTTTGGTTCTTTCTCATTATTATTATCTTTCTTTCAACTTTTAAGTTCGTATTCCTCACTTTGTAAGCCAAATCAAAGCGAAAATGAAATAATCCCTTTGGATCTTGAAATCTAAGGAACACTTCGACAAATCAGGAAAACCAAACGAACTGAAACAGTGGCTAATGAAAATAATGATAATTAAAGAGCTTATAAGATTACACTGTCCGAACTGTTGGTGGATGCACTTCCAATATCCGATGCCCACCCATACAAGCGAACAATTTTGAAATAAAACCCGTAATAATACAAATGATTCAACAAACTGTTCAGTTTGGCGGTCTACCTAGTGAGGACCCAAATCTACATATCACTAACTTTCTAGAGATATGTGAAACATTTAAGCACAATGGCGTCACTGATGATGCCATTCGCTTAAGACTATTCCCGTTCTCACTAAGAGATAAGGCCAAGGCATGGTTAATGTCATTGCCACCAGGTACCATCACTAAATGGGATGATTTGGCACAAAAAATTCTTGCTAAATATTTTCCATCAGCCGAATCAGCCAAAATGCTGAATGACATTACCTCTTTTACGCAATATAATATGGAATCATTTTATGACGTGCGGGAATGCTAGAAAGAGCTTTTAAGACGGTTCCCACACCATGGCTTACTAGTTTGGATGCAAGCCCAAATGTTTTACAATGATTTGGCTCCTAATACCCAAACAATGGTGGACGCGGCTGCTGGAGGTGCCTTAAAGAACAAGACACCAGACGAAGCATATGAGTTGCCAGAGGTAATGGATAGCAACAAATATAAGAGAACAGCTGATTGAATAATGCAAAAGAAACCTACAGATATTTACAAAGTAGACGCATTAACCCATTATCCGCTCAAATTTCAATAATTCAGAAACAGTTGGGTAACATAGTTGTTAATGCCATACATTCTCTTATGCTAACCTGCGAATTTCATGCAAGAAATCATGCAAGCATAGAATGTTAGATAGGAAAACCCTTTGCCACAGCCTCTTCAAATCACGAGAAAGCCAATTCTGTTTCTAGTTTTCAAAAATCGCTACACAATCCTTGATCCAACACTTACAATCCCCGGTGGAGAAACCACCTAAATTTTTCGTGGAATAACCAAGGGACTCAAAAACAACCCATTCGCACAAAAATTAAAAAAAAAATTGATCTTGAATATATGTTCAATAAGTTTATGCAAGAAACTAGAAGTTTCATGTAATAAACACAAACAAATCTTTGAAATCAAGAAGCTTCGATTAGAAACCTTGAGACCCAAATTGGACAAATTTCAAACCAACTCTCTAAAAAGTCTCAAGGTTCCTTGCCTAGTAACACAGTTACTAACCCACGAGAGTATGTCCAAGCAATTGAATTAAGAAGTGGGAAAACTCTAAATGAACCAACTCAGATAACCAAGACCACACAAAACAAACAACCCCTAATCGATCTGTCTTGAGACACGAACCAAGAAACTGAAAATGAGGAAGGGGCAAAAATCGAAAACAAAGATGAACCAAAAAGGGCTGTACCTCAACCCTACAAATCGAAGGTCCCATTCCCTCAACATTTGAAAAAGACAAAAGCCGACCAACAATTTGCTGAATTTTTGGATGTTTTCAAAAATTGCATATTAATGTCCCTTTTGCTGATATGTTAGAGCAGATACCCAATTATACAAAATTTATGAAGGAAATCGTATCTAACAAAAGGAAGTTGGAAGAATTCAAAACAGTGGCACTAACTGAATGCGGTGCCATACTCCAAAAGAAGTTTCCTCCCAAGCTCAAAGGTCCAGGAAGGTTCACTATACCTTACACCATTGGCACCATTAGCTTTGATAAAATTTTATGTGATTTAGGTGCAAGAATTAATTTAATGCCTCCCTCTGTGTTCAGAAAGCTTGGCTTAGGAGAGGTGAAACCAACTATAGTATCTCTCCAACTTGTGGATAGATCTATCAAGTATCCAAGAAGTGCGGTTGAAGTCATCTTAGTGAAAGTTGACAAATTCATCTTCCCGGTAGATTTGATAGTGCTTGATATGGAAGAGGATCAAGAGATACCTCATATTCTTGGATGACCCTTCCTTGCTACAGGAAGGACCTCGATAGATGTACAACAAGGGAAACTCATTTTAAGAGTGCAAAATGAACAGGTAACCATTAACGTTTTTAATGCTATGAAATTTCCCATTGACATGGATTCTTGTTCCGAGGTTGATATTATAGACAGTTTGGTGGGCGAAAAGTTTGGGGACACATTCCCTAAGTTACCACTTGAAGTGTGTGTAACCAAGTCAGGGACCTTAGACACTGAGAATGAACTGATAAGGGAATGTGCCCAATCACTGGAGGATTGCGAACCATTCGATTTGCATCATGAAGCAAGACTAGAGGACATACAAGCAATTGAGGCACAGCAGAGAATAGAGGAAGATGAGCCTCCAAATCTTGAGCTCAAGGCATTGCCGTCTCAATCTCGAGTATGCTTATCTTGGTAATTCCAACACTTATCCTGTTATCATTAGTGCTTCTTTGAGTAATGTCGAATAGGAAAGGTTGCTTAGAGTTCTAAGGGAGCATAAATCAGTCATCAGATCGACCCTTTCAGACATCAAAAGAATCAGCCCTTCCTTATGCATGCATAAGATTCTCATAGAAGATAGCTTCAAGCCTACCGTGCAACCCTCAACGTTGATTAAATCCTTCTATGAAGGAGGTAGTAAGGAAATAAGTTTTCAAGTTATTAGATGCCGGGATCATTTATCCAATATCTGATAGTTTGTGTGTAAGTCCGGTATAAGTAGTTTCAAAGAAAGGGAGGATAATCGTAGTGGAAAATGAGAACAATGAGCTCATCCCTACTAGGACCATGACTTGGTGCAGGGTATGTATAGATTACAAAAAACTTAATGATGCCTCCTCAAAAGGCCATTTTCCCTTAACTTTCATTAGTCAAATGTTATGAAAACTTACGGGCCATTCATATTATTGTTTCCTTGACGATTATTTAGGATACAACCAAATTGCCATAGCATCGAAAGATCAAGAAAAGACCACTTTTACTTGTCCATATGGTATCTTTGCCTATAGGAGAATGACTTCTGGATTATGCAATGCTCCTGCCACATTTAAGCGGCGTAAGATGGCAATCTTTAGTGACATGGTGGAAAATTGTATAGTGGTATTTATGGATGATTTTTTTGTCTTTGGTGCCTCATTTGATGATTGTTTAGCTAACGTCTTTATGATCTTACAAAGATACACTGACACTAATCTTGTTTTGAATTGGGAGAAATGTCATTTCATGGCACAGGAAGGGATTGCGTTAGGGCATATTATTTCAAAAAAGGGAATTGAGGTTGATAGAGAAAAAACTGAAGTGATAGAGCGATTACTACCCCCTAATTTTAAAGGAATTCGAAGTTTCTTGGGTCATGCAGGTTTTCATAGAAGGTTTATTAAGGACTTCTCCAAGATCACTAAGTCTCTCTGCAATTTATTGAAGAAGGATGCCCCTTTTAACTTTGATAGTGACTGTATGCATGCTTTTGAAACTTTGAAGGAAAAACTAGGGTTAGAACTAAAAATTGTAGCACCCAATTGGATCTTGCACTTTGAACTTATGTGTGATGCTAGTGATTATGTAGTAGGAGCAGTGCTAGGGCAAAGAAGGAACAAAAGTTTTCATGTAATTTACTATGCTTGTAAGACTTAAATGGATGCACAAGTTAACTATGCTACCACTGAGAAGGAATTACTAGTTGTAGTTTTTACATTTTACAGATTTTGTTCCCACTTACTAAATTCTAAGGTAATTATTTACATTGATCACTCTGCTCTTAAATACCTCTTTGGAAAATAGGATGCGAAGCCGAGACTGATAAAATGGATTTTGTTGCTTCAGGAATTCGATTTAGAAGTTCGGGACAAAAAAGCAAAAAAGAAACGGAGAATGTTGTGGCGAATCATTCATCGCGTCTTGAACGAGAGGACGAAAGTCCCTCTATCAATGAAAAATTCCTAGATGAAAGTTCTATGATGGTAAGGGAAAATCCTAATATCATGGTATGCTAACCTTGTCAACTATTTGGTTCCACAAGAAATACCCAAGGATATGACATATCAACAAAAGAAAAAGTTCTTCTTGGATTTAAAGCACTATTTTCATGAAGAGCCATTCTTATATAAGCATTATGCGGACCAATCATTAGGAGGTTTGTACTTGAAGAAGAAATGGAAGACGTTCTGCGTCATTGCCACCCCTTGGAAACTTGTGGTCATTATGGAGGAACAAGGACTGCAGCTAAGTTTATAATCATGTCGTTATCTGCTCAATTCTCACTAAATAAAAAACAACTGGATAACATAAGTGTCAAAGTTCTTTGTACGCCTAGATGTGAATTGTGCCGGTAACCATGCTAGTACGGAGTGTAAAATGGGCAACTGTTTTTCCTCATTTGGTTTTGAACCGGATAACTACATTTCAAATTATCAACAAGCCCAATACAACCCTTACTCTAACACCTACAATCAAGGATGGATGAACCCTCCTAGCTTTTCTTGGAACACTCATGAAGCACCTTGGTCACCCATTCATCCACCTCAATAAAAGAAATATGACTTAGAAGAGACATTTAGGGTGTTCATGCATGAAAGTACAAATTTTACTCAAGAATCCAGGGCTATCTTTAGAAACCAAGAAGCCTCTAGCCGAAATTTAGAAACTTAAGTAGGGACTATATTAGAGCATCTTTCTGAGAGGTCCAAAAATTGCTTGCCAAGCTATACCATCACCAACCTTGGGGAGCAAACTAATGCCATAGTATTGGGGGATAGAGACCCATTAGAAGAATCACCTCAGTGTGACATAACCCCCATGATCAATCCATTACCACCAACGACAAAACCTATCTTGACTGACCCACCACCACCGGTGATCAAAATAGAGTGTTGAGCTTGTCTAGCGAAGTTAGAGGCTTTCAGAGCCAAGGATGACTTAGTGAAAATAATGCAAAAAAAGATCGGAAAAGAAAATTCAAGTTGTGGCACATTAAGCTTAAGGATCCCATGATTAGAGAAGGTGGAGGTGATCATGTAAAGAAGGGTACAAAGAAGATCCACAGGAGAAAATGGCCATTGAGGGTGGACGGAGGAAACTCCATTCTCCTTCAGGATACAAGATAGATCATTGTCAAAAAGTCAAGCTAACGACTATAACTTATGCGTTTCTTGGGAGGCAACCCAAGTTTTCCTTTCCTTACTTCTTTTCTTACAATTTCCTTTAATTTTTATTATTTTCTAATGGTGCAGCATGTGGAATGGGAAATAAGGGTACAGGAAGGTTCAACGACCTTCCCTTAGAATTTTATTAATTTAATAACAAAATTATAAAGGGCGGGATAGAATTCATTCTATCTCACCCGAGAGAATAGAAGAATCAAACTAAAAATTGGAATTTTTCAAAATCAAAGTCTACCTAAACCAAGCTAGTCTTCCCTTTCATATATAGGAGGAATTACAAAATTCAAAAACAAATTTAGAATAAAGTTAAAAATGGAAAGAATCGAAAATTGCTCCTAAAATCTCGGCCAAAACTCCCAAAATCTCGCGTTCAATTTGCTTTGACCACGTTTTCCTCTCCAGCCGTGAATCACTCTTAGCGCCAACTACTCTTATGTACTGTACTACTACCGCCAGTGCCTTACCGCGTCTTGAAGCCCTGTGTCTTCATTTTCGCCAAACGTGCACCCGCCAACCAAGTACCTCGCCAAGCAATGCACCAATTACGGATGTGAGGCCACCTTTTCCCATATGCCCTTGGAATCTTCACCCCGCTTGTTCCCGACTCGCTTGCCATGACCTGCTTGACCCGCCCAAAGCAATTTGGCGGCTGCATCATCTAATACTTTTGTACATTTTGTTTAATAGGTTTTGAAACAAGTTTGAGAGTAACCTGATGACAGCACGTACCATCTAAAAGTAATCCTCAAACCTGGGAAGTGTTACTCACTTATTGCTTCATTCCTTGTATTTCTTTTAACTTTGAGAACAATGTTAATTTCAAGTTTGGGGGTGGGAAAGACATTTTGTCACAATTGTTTTAACATTTTGAACATAATTTTTTGAAAAGTTTTCTTGTCGAGTCCTATTTTATATTTAAAAGTCAGCTTTAGTGCCTCTCAGAGTTTGAAGCCTTTGTATGGGGATGTAGATAGCGTCGACCAACAAACATATTTTCTTTTTTCTATAGTTTAAATCATTAGTCTTTAAAATTTTATTGCACATTTTGAACGAATTTAAAATCATAAATTTTTTTTTGAGATCTTATCATCATGCTTTTTAGGTAATTTTTCTACTCCTTAGCTGGTTTACTTGAATTAGATTTGAATAACCTAAGAATCAATTATTTTTGAGTCTTAATTGCAAAACATGATCAATTCTAAGGCATTATCTTGATACAACAACAACAACAACAGGCCCAGTGCCGTAAGGCCTCTCGCGTGAGTAGGGTCTGGGATGGTAGGATGTACGCAACCTTACCCCATTAAGGAGATACCCTGATGAGAGGTTGTTTTCGAGGACCCCAACCTAAAAACTAAGGCACTATCTTGGCAGAACCATGGTATTTGAGTTCACTTGTTGGCATGGCTGTTTTACCTTTCTTTCTGATTAAAAGATGCTCAAATTTGAATGGATTGCATCAAGATTATCATTTGCGTAATAGACTTTGAATAGTTATGACTAAGCCTAAAGAAAAATATGAAAAAAAAAGATAGAGAAAATGAGGGAAGCATCTCTAGCACCTCTATCCTAAATAAACATTTCAAAATATGTGCTGCCCAACATGAAGGCGTCTCGGTGGTGGCGTCTCTTACCCATGCAGTCATCACCCAGGGGTCAGGAGTTTGATTTAGTATTACTTTATTTGTTCGGAATAGTATCCAAAATTCAGATTTATTCTGTTAATATTACATTATGAACGAATGAAATGGAAGTTCTAGTCATTTCATTATTAAATTTGCGTAAGCGAGCATTTATACTGCATGTGATTTTCTTTTAAGTATCATGCATGAGATGGGCAGAGTCCTCAGATTACATTTTACATGTTTGTTCTGAGTGGATAATAAGATTAAACCACGGATATACTTGGAACAAATGATATGGAATGTTATTTGAATAACTCATGGTGAATGATGAGCTTGGGCCACTTGTCTGTTAAGATCATAACTTAACATTTTAGATGACTTGTCTTGGTCATGTGGATGGTGATCCAAAAGAATTGGGTTGGTTTGTTTGATAAGATTGACACGTTGAGTTGGACCATGTGAGTTGCTTGTTTCTAGACTACTATCGCAGATGATTAATTCATGCTATACTGTTTGAACAATGACTCTAAATCCTGAAAGTATGCTGGACTTGTGTATGGAGCTTTAGTTACTTTGGTATACTATAAGTAAGGTCTAAATAAATGACTGAATCCCCACATACACTGGGTAGTGGCGTGAAGTGTGACAAGGATCAAGTATTCAAAAGGGAATATATAGTCTCTTATGAGATATAGATGTCCCCATAGTTAATTCACAAGTGCTTGAATGATTCGGAAACTTTAGCTAAAGTGTTCCAGGTGTTTGACATTTGTAATTCAAACTATGAATATGTTCAACTATAAATGAATTATTCAGCGAAGGAGGAGTCAGTAACTAGTGGAGAAGCTATGAAAAGGATAATGGCAGTTGTTATATGCAATCGCCCAGCATTGGGAGTTAAGTACTAATAAGTCTTTAAATTGTAATGAGTCTTTGAGTTATAATAATCTAGGATAATTAGTATCTTCTATAGCTATTGTTAGCCTTCTCTAGTTGATATGTAAGGTGGCTGTTAGTAAGAGAAGTCAAGGAGAGTCACGATTGGCGGTTAGGTCCTAAGTTGGTTAGCTCAATGTGTCTATGTGCAATGTATCTAGCTTAGGCATCCTAGTTTAAGGTTGTATAAGTATTAGGTGATTCTCTTGTAATCAAGCATTGATGAATGAAAATACTTGAATTCTCTCTCTCATCTAAACTCTCTCTCTATTTCTCATCTCTTTTCACTTCTTTCTCATCTCATATTCAATTTTCCCTAGGTCATGACTCAAGTTTGATCGTGGATCATGACAATTGGTATCAGAGCCTTGATTTGATTCCAAATCAAGCTTAAATTGATATCAAGTTTTTGATCGCGTGGCATTTGATTTGAAGTTCAACAAGTGGATTCTTGATTAAAGAGCTTGCGGTTACTCACTAATGTTTTTCTACTTCTGGCAAAAGTTCGAGGATTTGCATTTGGCTTAGTTAAATCCACTTTGATTAGGTTGACTTTGTACTGAATCAAGTTCTGGTGTTCTGGTTGCAATTGATCAAGACTTCCTCTCTAAAGCTTCCTGATAAGGTGATTTCATAGCTAATTTTCTATGATCCTGAATCATCAATCAAGTTAGAATTGGCTTCAATTCAGCTGTTGCATGTTACACCTCCTGAATTAATATCAAATCAAGTTATTGATCTTGTTCTCTTGTGATTAGCGTCAAAGTGTGAAGGTCCAACTAACATTACATTTGATCCTAGCTAAACCACAACAATTAACCTCAAATCAAGCTTATATTTGAACTTGCTGAATTAACTTCAAATTTAGATGCATTCTTGAGATCTAGTTAGCTGAATTGCTGATTTTGATCTCTGGTGATCTGGCATGAATGCATCGATCCAGCTGAGTTTAGAAGTGCTTACAATTACTGAGATAGAAATGGACGTGGAAGCTGTGGCAGAATCACTTCAGAATATGAAGGTTATAAATGAGGTAGAGTACTCATGAGATTTTCTATCACTATTGGCAAGAGATTTTATAGTCTTCAAGCTATGTTTCCACCTCCAGCATTGCAGTAAGATACTATGATTCAGCAAGATCAGTGCAAGGAATTGATTGATACAAATCAAGAACCAACTCAAATTAAAGTTACAACATTGCAATCTAATGCACAAGTTCGATCGATAAATTAACATAATCACTTGATGTTTCATGATATTGAGCAGCTAGTCGTTAAAGTTCATGATAAGGTTGATAAAGTAGCTGGACAACCTGTTTTTGATTCTATCTTGGTGAAATAATATGTTGTAGCAGTGAAGACTAAGGCTGCAATGGACGCTCAAGTCAAGAACACGCAAATGGTTAAGAAAGTAACAAATCAAGCTAAACTAAGGTCTCTTGATCTAGAGAAGGATGAGTTTAGTGATGTTTGAGAGTAAACAAGAAGAAATGCGTTGGAATCATGTTAAGAATGATCAAACAGCTATTGGCTGGCCAATGACTAGATCAACTATGTTTGAGAATGAATTTGAAGTAATTCGATCAGGTTTTGGGGTACTACAACTTGAATTAGGTGCATCAAAATAAAAAATTGATGCATCTCTACCTGACAAGCAACTTGTGGAATCAAGCTTTAGTGTTGCAAGCTGGACACAGGTGTGGATTGAGGTGCTGAGCACCAAGAAGTGGCGTTCGAAGTTCCTATTACAGCAATGTAAGAACACCAGTCTGATCCTTTATCTTAATTGAAAGAAATGTTATTCAAGTAAGAAATTAATAGCGATGGAAAGGCCAATTTTGATATAAAAGGGAAGTGATCCAAACTTACGTACAACTTAAAGAAAATAAAGAGGTTCTTGAAAGGTTATACAAGAGTAAGGAATTAGAAGTGAAGCAGCCAAAGGTGTTATTGATGTCTCTTGATAGATTAGAGGAATTATCTTGGATCCAAAGATAGTATCAAGATGGCAATGAAAGGGAGCAAAGTTAGCAGCCAAGGCCCAATATCGGCATTACCGCAAGAAGATTGCAACGCAGTACTGCCGAACACAGATCAAGTAGCTGTCAATTTTGGTATCAATGCTGCGGCTGAATGCTGCACAGAGATTGGATTCATTTCAGAGGTTGGGTGATGCGTATTTTTACTAGCAAGTGCACTAGTCGCTTCAAGTAATACAGTGATAAACACTTTAACAATGCAATAACATAAACATTGAATACCTTGAATTAGAAACGAGCGTATTTTACAACTTAGGCTACATCGTAGCCCTAGATTAACAAAATTAGTTCATGTTAAACTTAATATTAAACATTAAAAACATCAAAATACATGAACTAATAAAGAAAAATGAAAAAAAAACAAAAAAAAAAAATGAAAATTACCCAGAACAGGTCAGGGTCTGCGTGCACAAACCCAACCTGTTCTCCACCCTTTTTCACTCGATTTTTTTGTATTTTTGGCCTAAAAACTTGATGAATCCTCCCCTATTTATACAAGTAGATTTTGGAATAAAAAACTAAGAGAAAATCTCAAAAATCAGTTCCCAATTGTGCTTCCCAGCTGCAGCTGCTGTCTGTCTGCGAGTTGCTGATTTTTTATTGATTTTCTTTATTTTTTCTACACTCCACCGCCCAAATTCTGCTCCAAAGCATCATATTGATGTTTTTTCATGTTTGTACAATGAATTTGGCTAAAAAAAATCGAGTTTTAATTGCCAAAATGCAAGTTGTTCATGAAAATGCTGAAATCTGTCAAAATTTTCTGCAACCTGATTTTCAGCTCGTATTTCTCCATTTTTTCACGAAATTCTCCACCCAAATGCTCCATAAACATGTTAAAAAGATGTTAAATAACTTATTTAAGCTTTGGTTCAGTGAATTTAGTAAAAAAAAAAAACATGCTAAAATCGAGCTGCAAAGTGACCTTCTTCAGCAGACTGCAAGGTGCTTTGCAACTCGTAATTTTTTTAATATTTTTCGTTTTTTTTCTTTTTTTTTTTAATGTAAAAGAATGCTTAAAATAGCTTTAAGTAATGTTAGATTGTATCATACAATACATAAAAGATGAATAATGAGGATAAAAGTTTGAATTTTAGCTAAAAATTGATGCAAAACTTGTGAAATAGGGTGTAAGTTAAGTGTTCTTTGTAATTTTGTATAATTTTTGTTATTATTTTGCAATTTTTTTGATTTATCTTGCTTTTACTTATTGATATTAATATAAACTAGCAAGATTTAATACAAAATAAGTGCTTTTACAAGGAAATAGGAAAATAGTTCAAAATGAGCAAAACCAGGCAAAATTGATAAAAATTAGAAGTAAAATGGTTAAAAATGTATTAAAATGATATAAATAAATATATGCAAATTTAAGGTTATCTTTGGGCATCCAGTTCAACCACCAGAAGTTGCTCACCCTCCTATGTTCGAGAATATGTGACAGAGGAAAACTTTTGAAGAGTATATGATGCGTTTTGGGGAATGGAGCGGTATAAGGTTATCTATGCAACAAGAATTTGTTGACGAACACTATGTGACTTGTTCATTGATGGCCTCCCTTCCACACTCAAGCATTTATTGAAGCTCCTTAATCCTAAAACTTTGGCTATAGCATATGCTAAGGCTAGATTGTTTGAGTCATTAGTTCTTTCTCAAGTGGAAGCAAGTCCTCATGCGATCATTAGAGGGGACATTGATCAAGTGTTAAAAGAAGCACCTCACCTTCCCAAACTAGCACTAAGTTCGTGTGTTAAGGCAGTAGGGCACTATGTTAAGTTCACTAAATAATCAGATGCAAGGTTATGTGATGTAGGCAGTGAAGTGAGCTATGAGATGCCAGGACAGAACTCCATCGAAAGTTCTTGTGCTATATGCAAGCTAAGTCCATTTAAGTGGACTAAGATGAATATGAAGCGTGCTAAGTGGGATGATTTGGGTGTTCTTCCAGCAGTACATCCCAATGTGAGACCTTCGGAACGATTGTTGTTACTTTCCTCAAAACAAGGTGGCAAAATGGAGCAAGTTTTTGAGCTTAACAAAGGTGAATTCAGCAACGCTAATGTGTTGATAGACAAATTTGTTGGAGAGCCTCACCTGTGGAGCCAAGGGAGTGAAAGAATTCAATCTAAGAGTAGCTTCAAGGTGAAGATTAAGGGGAGGAAGTTCCAAAGGATTAGACATAAGAACTATCAAGGGAAAATCTTTGGAATTCTTGATGAAAATGCTTCAAGCAAAGCAGCAAGTTCACTTGGGAAACAATCAGCTAACCATGATGGGAATGATGATGGGCATTATCAATTAAGTCTAGTTCAAGACTACATACAAGTTGAGGGAACTTATCAGCTCGAATGCACTCATCAAAATGCTGATATGAAGGAATTCAACATGTTTAGCGGATATACTTTTGCAGTTTAGCGAAAGAATTATAAATACATCAGTATAGAATTCTGAGAGGCTCCAAGCTTTGTTGATGCTTCAAATTTCTCACAGCCTGTCACATTTTGATTTCAAACTTATGCTTGCTCATCTGGAAGCTGGGGTTGCTGGGTGTATTTTGTGCAATCTCATTACATCTTGGCAAGTAAAGGGAGTGGAAGTATGCAATGAGGAGAGCAAGTATCAAGATAGACCTATTGTTAAATGTGTTACAGTTTGGAAAAGAAGAATGAGTCTTCCATAGACACAATAGGTAAATCTGGTATGTAGTAAGCAGATTCCATGAAGGTTAATGTTAGTTCATTGGTAAGCTCAATTGAACCGTGGGAAGCAGCTCTTAAGGGGGCTAAAAGAACAATTGATTATGCAAGTCCAGTTACAGGGAGTTTTTGGAACTTTAGATTCACCGTGAGCCTTTTCTAAAGCAAGAAAGGAGCTATATTTTGCAGGGCTAACTGGAGCAGACCTCTTGAGCTATATGATGGAATGATCAGACAATTGAAATTCAGATTCAGGACTAAGGAAATTGGGCTCCAGCTGTTGCATCTCTGGCCATCAGTTCACCTCAGCTACAAGAAAGTGTGGTTTGGATGCACCCGTCACAGCAAGGGGTTCAACGGTAAGGTTATGGGCTGCACTAGAGTTTGGTTGAACTAGTATGGAAGTGGCAGACCTCCTGATGTAGACGCTACAATTACGTACAAGCCTTGTGGCACTACAATCAGATGCAATCAGGTGCAACAAGAAGAAGCTACTTCAAATCTAGATTTAGAAACAACAAACTCAGGTGTACTCACAACGTCAATAAGTACTCTTCAGCTCCAATTTTTGCAACAACAAGGGTTCTTCAGGTCACAACTCTCTACTAGGATTTTTGCGGACAAGAATCTCTAAAGGGGGGAGTATTGTCAAGACCCGGGATTGGGAGTTAAGTACTAATAAGTCTTTGAGTTGTAATAATCTTGGATAATTATTATCTTCTATAGCTATTATTAGCCTTCTCTAGTTAATATGTAAGGTGGTTGTTACTAAGAGAAGCCAAAGATAGTCAAGATTGGCGGCTAGGTCTGAAGTTGGTCAGCTTGATGTGTCTATGTGCAATGTATCTAGCTTAGCCATCCTAGCTTAAGGTTGTATAAGTATTAGGTGATTCTCTTGTAATCAAGCATTGATGAATGAAAATACTTAAAATTCTCTCCCCCATCTAAACTCTCTCTATATTTCTCATCTTTATCCACTTCTTTCTCATCTCATATTCTATTATCCCTAGGTCATGACTCAAGTTTGATCTTGGATCATGACATTATATTTACACTTCATCATGGACATTTAGTGGAGTGGTTTTTGTCATCAATACAGTCTATTTGGGAACTTTTGAATAAATGATTTAAGTATAGAGTGCAATGAGATTTATTTAGTGCAATTAAGTCTCATTAAATGGTAAGAAAATTTTATCACGAGATGATAATTACTTTAGCTCATTCGAAGCAAGATTTATAGTGTCCCTGAGGTCCCTACGCAAGCTTATGTATCTATTGCCATTGGAAAAATATTAAAAAATTTATGAGATAAGTTATTTATTCATGAGATGAGTAAAGTTAGTTTTGCCAATTATAATTCATGAGATGAATAAAATTAAAAATTATAAAAGTAAATAATTTTTTGAAAATTAAAATTCATAAGATGAATTTTTTTATATGTGAGAAACAAAGCAAAAGGAAAAAGAAAAAAGCCCAGCGTTATCCATGTAAAACGCTCACGGCCAATCAAAGCCCGCCACGTGGCACACGAAATAAAATTTAAAAAACACGTGATTTTTTGTAGTGTTAAAACGTGACGTTTTGAATGCCTTTAAGTTTGTAACGCTGCATTTTGTTGTTTGACTGGCAAATCCCACACCGAAAAAATTGCTCGTTTTCGCTGCGATACACTACTATAAATAGAGGTCTCTATTCCAAAGGTTTGGCATTCAATTTAGAATTAATTAAAAAAGTGGTTTATGGAAATAATGACTTTCAGAGACCTCATGGGAGAGGAACATTTATTTTGAAAATTTTCTTTCCTTAAAGTTTAATACTTTTCGAAACCCACACTCCCAGTGTTTCGAGGTCATTACGTAAAAGGCCGCTCGGTCTCAGTTTCTTTAATTTATGAGGAGATATTATTATTCTTCTCATATTCTTAATTTAGAGCGAATTCGGGTATGTTCTTCTTTCCTTCTCTTCTAAGTTTTACTTTTCTATTTATTTATAGCTTCTCTTATTGTGCCTGATATATGTTCATGTTATCGTTATGAATATATTAGAGTAGAGGCATGTAGATTTAAATTAGGATTTTAAAATCTGTAGATTTAAAATTAGATATTTTAAATTAACCATAGGTTTAAAATTATGAATTTTAAACACTTCCGTTGTGTTAACTTAATTAAATTAGGGAGAATTTTTGAAATCTATCCCAACAACTGGTATCAGAGCAAAGGGATCTATAGAGTTAATACTATTCCCGGGAACTCTCGCACATGAGGTCTCACAAAGCATGATTCTCCGACCGTGGGCATAGGTGGAAAGAAGTGTCTCCTATGCTGAGTGCTCTGATAGGTGTCCTTTGTTGTGACCACGATTGAGAACTATGAACCCAACAATTAGCTTCAGATTTAGGTTAATTAGTACATTGGTCAATTAATCCCAACAATTGGTATCAGAGCCAGCTTTTAATTACATTCATAACATGCATAAATATGTAATAAGATCGAAATAAATAGACTTGTGATTTAGGAAAATAGAGATTTTATTAAGAAGGAAAGATTATTTAAAGAAACAATTTAAATTGTTTAAATCGCTAATGAATTAATAGTTAAATAGATTGTATAAAGTAATGATTTGAATTATTTAAATTGTTAATTAATTAATAGTTATTTAGATAGTTTAAGGTAATGATTTAAATTGTTTAAATATTTAATGAATTAATAGTTAATTCAGATTTGTCAATTCATGAAATTACATTCATATTATTAGAATGATGAGATTATGCATATTTAATCATGATTTATGAAATCGGATAAAATTGTTCTAAGGAGATTAGATTCAATTGTTTTTATGAACTCGGATAAAATTGATCTAATGAGATTAGATTCAATTAATTTTTCCAAAATGGGATAAAGTTGATCTAATGAGATTAGATTCAATTATTTTTATGACATTGAATAAAGTTGATTTAATGAGATTAGATTCAATTATTTTTTTAATTAATTATTTTAATTTAGGAAAAAAATATGATGCTGACGTCATGTCAATGCTGACATCAGCAATATAAATAATTTTTTTAAATAAAAGAAAATATTTTTTGGGATGTGTAGACATTAGTACTGGTTTACATAATAATTAGAATTAATTTTTATTTATTATTTAATTTGAGAATAAGATTCTAAAATAGATTATAAGATAACCTAAATTGTAAGATGGCACTATTTTAACTAAAATTAATTAATTTAATTTTATAATGTGATTTTGTAATAGATTATGACATAATATAATATGTAAGATGGTATTATTTTAAATAAAAATTAATTTATAGTAATTAATTTAATTTTAGAATGGGTTTCTAAAGTAGATTATGAGATAATCTAAATTATAAAGTTGGTACTTCTTCAAATAAAAAATTAATTAATTAATTTTGTTAGTTAATTTGTAGAATGAGATTCTAAAGGGGATTATGGGATAATCCAAGTTGTGAATGCAAGTTAATTAAAAATCACTAGTTTATAAAAATCAAGTGGGAGTGAGGTGTAATTGTTAAAACCTCACGGTCTCCATTATCGATCTAGCAGTATAGTCGATCGATAGACCTCCCTGCAACGGATGTCGGTTTGCAGATTACGGGGTTAGACTTCTATTAGGATAAGCCAAAGTGCAAAGAAGCGTTGCGACCATGCTGCCATGGAGTATTATAGGTATTTGTATGCAGGTTTAGGTAATGGTTTATACTTGACTAGCATGATACATTAGCCTCCCCAAGAAGCTCTGTTGTGTTATGCTAGAGACTAAGGTAAAGTGGTGTATTAATCATGTTTAGTAAGAGTTACAAGAAAACATATTAATTGAGAATAATTATCACCCAAGCTAGCTTCGTGTGACCCCGCTACCGAGGAGTAAGAAATGGTGTGTTTGGGTCATCATTGCATGCATGATAGTATAGTTTAGTGGATGCCTAACTCATTATGTATGTTAAACTAAAAGAATAGATCTCACTGCATTATACATGACTCATATAAGATAGTTACACGATTGTTTGCATTTACAGTGCTTTGAAATGGCTACGACTGGTGCACTACACTCGATTCTGAAAGATAATGCTTTAACTAGACTGAATTACTTCACCTGAAAAATGAACTTGGACATAGTACTAATACATGAGGGTCATAAGCTTCTTCTCACTGAAGCACGACCTACGGTGCCGGCTAATAATTCTACAGCTGCTATTAAAGGGCATTATGAATGCTGGAATAAGGCTAATGAGTTAGCCAGATGCTACATTTTGGCGTCTATGACCAATGTACTCAAGCATCAGATGCCTGAGATGGAAACAATAGCTGAGATGATCAAACATGTAAAATAAATGTTTGGTGATCAAGATAGGGAAGCTGGGCAAGAGCTGATGAGGAAGCTCTTGAACATGAGGATGTTAGAAGAGTCGCTAGTTCAGGAGCACATCATTAAAATGATGGCATGCTTGTTTGAGTTGAAGATTCTAGGTGCTAAGATTGACAGTCAGTCTCAGTAGGACATCATCCTCAGCTCTCTGTCTAACTCTTTTACTCAGTTTAGGCTCAACTACACAATGAATAATAAGGATTATTCATTGCCTGAGTTGATGAAGGAGCTGCAAGTAGCAGAGGATGTTATACAAGCCAAGGGGAGTGTCCACTTGACTTAGGTATCAAGGGCTAGTGGGAGCAAGCTGAATAAGGGATCGACTAGAGAGAAAGGCAAAGGCAAGGTTGCTTGTGTAGCAACTACTCCTAGTAATAAGCTAGCAAAAGGAAAGTGTTTCTTTTGCGGAAAAATGACCATTGAAAGAGGAACTACACAAAGTACATAGCTACTCTTCCTACGAACACTGCTAAGTCATCTAGTGAAGGTATGATAATATCTCACTTCGTTGAGTCATGCGTAGTTGAGAGTGCACTAGGTTCCTTGTGTGTGGACTCAAGTTCAACTGATCATATTTGTAATTTGTTATGGGGACTCAAGCTAAACAGGAGGCTGCCTGATGGGAGCTGTACCTAGTGGTTGAAAACAGTACAAGAGTAGCAGTTTTAGGAGTAGAAGATGTCCTGCTTAGACTTTAGTATTATAGTTTTTTGTTTTCAAATGATTGTTTATTTGTACCTGTACTGCTCAAGAATTTGATTTATGTGTTTTGTTTAATGGATAATTATTATTCAGTCGATTTTGGTTGTGAACCTTCTATTATAAGAAATAAATTATTTATTTGCAAAAGTACATGTATAAATGGTTTATTCGTTATTTCATGGTCAAAATAGTGGTATTTGTTTAAATGAATCTAACACAAGCTCACTTGTTCAATCTCCTAAGAAAAAAACACCCTGAAAGGGATACTGCCTGCACATGGCACCGATGTTTAGGTCATATTAATTCTTACAGGATCCAAAGACTGGTGAAGGATGGACAGATAGAGGCTTTGGACTTGAGGTCATTATCAGTCTACGAATCCTGCATAGAAGGAAAGATGACCGAATCTGTCTTTAAGAGTAAAAGCAACAAAGTTGGTGACTTGTTTGAGCTGGTTCATACATATGTATGTGGAGCAATGAATGTTCAAGTAAGAGGTGGGTATGAGTACTTCATCACATTCACTGGTGATTACTTAAGTTATGGATATGCTTATTTAATAAGACATAAGTTAAACTCCTTTGAAAAGTTCAAAGAGTAAAAGGTTGACGTTGAAAAGCAATTAGGTAAATAGCTTTATTAGATCGAGGTGGTGAATATCTTTCAGGTGAGTTTCTAGATTTCCTAATTACAAAAGAAAAAGCAAAGTGGTGTTAGAGGATTTAAAACAAAAATGATGCTAATTCTTAATAGGTAGACACAACTTGAGATACAGTGGATGCATTAGATGCACCTATTGTTAGGGTTGAGAATGCTCTAAGTACACCAAAGCCTAGGTGTAATGGAAGGATTGTCAGGGCACCTGACACGTTCATGACAAGAGCCTTAATGGTTGACCGTCACATTGAATCTAATCCTCTCAGCTACAATGAGGCAGTTAAAGACTAGAATGCTGACCAATAGGTCTTAGCAATGAAAACTAAGATAGGATTTATGTATTCTAATCAGGTCTGGGATCTTGTAGAGGTGCTTATTGGCATTAAGCCCATTGGTTTTGAATGGGTCAACAAGAAGAAAACAGGAGTGGACGGAAAGATAGAGACCCTCAAGGCAAGGTTAGTTGCAAAGGGTTTGACCCAAAAGGAAGGAATCAATTATGATGAGACTTTCTCACCAATAACCATGCTAAAGTTCATAAGGATACTCCCATCCATTGCAGCTCATTATGAGATTTGGCAAATGGTAGTCAAAACGACCCTTTTGAATGATCGTCTTGAAGAAGACATCTATACGGTGCAACAAAATAGTTTCATTGGAAAATATCAAGAGCATATGGTATGCAAGCTAAAGAAGTCCATACATGGACTGAAGCAAGCATCGCGCTCATGGAATATTAGATACAATGAGGCAATTAAGTCGTATGCTTTTGAGCAATTGGTTGATGAACCAAGCGTGTACAAACAACGTCAAGAGAAAGTAGTGACTTTCTTAGTATTTTATGTCAACAATATACTACTCATTGGGAATGATGTAGGGTGTTAAAAGCTGTAAAGATTAGGTTGTCAAGTTAATTCGAGTTGGTTCCAGTTGGCTATGCTGATTCTGATTTCCAATCAAATAGAGATGATAGATATTTGACGTCTGGGCATGACTTTACCCTTGGAGTAGGAGCAATTAGTGGGAGGAATGTCAAGCAATATTGTATTGCTTACTTCATCATAGAGGCTAAATACGTTGTAGCTTCAGAAGCTACAAGGAGGGCATGTAGGTTCAGATAAAGGAGTTGACTTTACTAAGACCTTGACTCATTAGACCTTTGATTCATACATAGAAGGGATGAGTATAAAGTCTGTAATTAATTGAACTTAGGAGAAGTGGGAGATTGTCAGGCATAGTATGATGAAATCCAGATTTATTCTGTTAATATTACTTATTAATGAATAAAGTTGAAGTTCCAGTCATTTCCTTGTTAAATTTGTGTAAGCGAGCATTTATACTGCATGTGATTTTCTTTTAAGCATCGCCCATGAGATGGACAAAGTCCTCAGATTACATTTTACATGTTTGTTCTAAGTGAATAATGAAATTAAGCCACAGATAGACTTGGAACAGATGGTATGGAATGTTATTTGAATAACTTGTGGTCGATGATGAGCTTGGGCTACTTGTTTGTTAAGACCATAACTTAACACTTTAGATGACTTGTCTTGGTCATGTGGATGGTGATCCCAAAGTGTTGGGTAGGTGTGTTTGATAAGATTGACATGTTCAGTTGGACCATGTGAGTTGCTTGTTTCTACACTACTATCGGAGATGAGTAATCCATGTTGTACTGGTTGAACAATGATTCTAAATTTTGAGAGCATACTAGACTTGTGCATAGAGCATTAGTTACTTTGATGTACTATAAGTAAGGTCTAAATGAATATCTGAATTCCTACGTACTTTGGGTAGCGGCGTGAAGTGTCACAATAATCAGGTATTCAATAGGGAATCTACAGTCTCTTATGAGATATAGATGTCTCCTTAGGTGATTTACAATTGTTTGAATGATTCGGAAACTTGGCCAAAGTGTTCATGGTGTTTGAAATTTGGAATTTATACCATTAATATGTTCGAGTATAATTGAATTATTAAGTGAAGAGTGAGTCAGTAGCTAATGGAGAAGCTGGGAGAAAGATATTGGTGGTAGTTGTATTTATTATTCATCATGGACATCCAGTGAAGAGGTTGTTATTATCAATATAGTCTATTTGTGAAATATCGAATAAATGATTTAAGTCTAGAGTCCAATGAGATTTATTTAGTGGAATTAAGTCTCATTAAATGGTAATTAAATTTTATCATGAGATGGTAATTTATTTAACCAATTTGGAGCTAGATTTAAATTGTCCCTGAGGTCCCTGCACAAGCCTCTATATTTATTGCCATCAAAAAAATATTAAAGAATTCATGAGGTGAATTATTTATTCATAAGATGAGTAAATTTCATTTTGCTAAATATTATTCATGAGATGAATAAAATAAAAATTATTAAATTAAATAATTTTTGAAAATAAAAATTCATAAGATGAGTTTTTGACATGTGGGAAACAAAGCAAAAAGCAAAAGCAAAAAAACCTAGCATTATCAGTGTAAAACCCTCGCAGCCAATCAGCGTGCAACACGTGTCGGGCTCTGGGCTGCCTCACATGGAGGTAGTCTGTGTGCACGTGAGTGGGCCAATCCAGGTACACTACTATAAATAGATGTACGTATTCCAAAGGCTTGGCATTCAATTTAGAATTTAAAAAAAAAGGGGCATCTGAAAGTATTAACTTTTGGAGACCTAGTGGGAGAGAAAAATTTATTTTGAAAATTTTCTTTCCTCAAATTTTAATATTTTTTGGAGCCCATTCTCCGGGTGTTTGGTGGTCATTGCATAGAAGGCTGCTTGGTCTCGGTTTGTTAGATTTCTGAGGAGATATTATTATTCTTTTGGTATTCTTAATTCGAAGCAAATTCGGGTGCGTTCTTCTTTCCTTCTCTTTTACGTTTTCGCTTTTCTATTTATTTACTGCTTCTCTTATTATGCCTAATCTAAGTTCATGTTTTTATGGATGTATTAGAGTAAAAGCCTATCGATTTAAATTAGAAATTTAAATTTATAGACTTAAAATTAAGAACTTTAAATAAACCTTAGGTCTAAAATTAAGAATTTTAAACCCTTTTGCTACATTAACTAAATTAAATTAGGGAGGATTTTTGAAATCCATCCCAACAACTGGTATCAGAACAAAGAGATCAATAAAGATAATCCTATTCCCAAGAACTCTTGCGCGTGAGGTGTCATGAAGCTTGACTCTCTGAGTGGGGGTTTAAGTAGTGAGAAGAGTCTCTTACACTGAGTGCTCTGATAGGTGTCCTTTGTTGTGACAACAGTTGAGAACTGTGAACTCAACAATTGGCATCAGAGTGAGGTTAATCAGTACCTAGTTCTATTAATCCCAACATTATTCATATCATTTAGGTTTATTTTCTAACCATTTTACATCAAATTTTTATTTCTTTTGCTTTTTTTTTCGATCCTATTGCTATTTCTTTGCAAAAACACTCATTTTATGCTAAATCTTGCTAGATTTTATCATCAACATCAACAAGTGAATGTAAGATACATCAAACAAAAGCAAATGGGCGGCTAATACATCAAATCTGCATAGTTTTAGCAAGAAAACAACAAGAACATGTACAATTGACTACAAATTGCAAATTTGGGCGGCAAATTGAATAAACTAATGGCACAGATGCATTATAAACTTCCAGAACATGTTCAACCTGCAAGAAATGCTGGTTGTGGGCGGTGCAAAGTAAAGTAAATGAAAATAAATTGCAAGTTGAATCAAGTTGTGGCGAGGGGCGGCAATAAGAGCAAATGATATTAAAGTGTTTGAAAATTTTTATTCGATGAAATCCTAATCTTATGTACTATAACTAAGGATGTTTGGGGAGCCTTTTAGGATTAATTGAACCAGCAAAAACCAAATACAAACTAGAAAAACTTAGGTAGAAATTCGGATAAAAGGGGAAGGGTGTGAAAAGAAAGAGTTTGGTTTGTAATTTTTCAATTTCAAATTCTTTTCTATCCTTTCCTTCTTTAAGTTGATTGATTTTGTCTTTGTTTTGGTTTATATTATGTATACCATGAACTAATTTTGTTTTCCAACACTACAATCTAGCATAAGTTCTAATACACGCTTTTTTCTAATTCAACGTCTTTAAAGTTTTTTATTGTGCTGTTTGAATGCATATCATTGTTCTTCATGAGTTCTGAATGCTTGATCACCATTCAAAGCCAATAATGATTCATAGTGAGTCTGAGAGGAGATTTATGATAATTGCTAAAACTAAGCAGAGGTTGAAGGCTTAGTGCTTTGTCTTGAATGTATGGATTCGACAAAGAAAGTAATAGAAGCAAGGATTTCCTGTTCAGTAGGTAAAGCGAAACCAAAAAAAAAAAGGCATTTGTTGGCATCCAAATCAAATCCAATTTCGAGCTAACCTGTCAAACACCACAAGATTAACGCAATTTGTGTGGTCCTATGTGAAAACCACGGATACTCAAAACTCTTTTCTTATTTAAATTCATGCAAGAGATTAATGAGTTAATATGTAAAAGGGAATACTAAATGTTGCTCGAGAGAGAATATTTAGTAAATTAGGGTTTTTGACTATCAACATGTAATAATAACTAGAATATCGACAATAGAAAGGTTTTTTGATGCAACTACGTGAATTCAGATGACCTGGATCTTATTAAATCATAAAAATCATCTAAAATCAGAACAATTTTCATACAAATCAGGTACCATTTTTGTTCTTTTTTATTATTATTATTATTTTTTTTTTGTTTCATATCAAAAACTACAATTTTGATCTCTCAAATAGTGCTGAAACTATTAATTTTGGTACTCATTCAATAACAATCATCTTGGGACGATACTGTACTCATTTCTTTAGTACTTTATACGACTTAGTGCACTTGCTAAGCAACATATTAAGCATGACTACTTCCGCCCCAAGTTCCACCTGAGGATCCTCATCCGCTGCTATAACATCCCCCTTGAGGCCTTCTTGAGTGCTAGTTGCCTTATACTACAAAAGAAGGAGCAATGAAGTTCTAACACCAACCTTTTCAGGGAGCATCCCCAATTTTATCCGAACCCCTTGATTTGTTTCCTTTCCAGGGCTACCGTACATGGGCACGTCCTAATCATGATTTTGTAGACCGTCATCAGTTAGCTTGTCTAGCACTCCAAGTTGGCGTTTTGGATCAACTGCCAGGGCTTGAGACTCCTCCATAGGTTGGGGGAAGTCTTCTTCATGGAAGTCATTCTTGATATTAAACCATGTTGGGTTAACACAGCCTAGAGGTTCCACTATGTTGATGCCAAGAGAGGAATACTCCTCTTCATCATCAACTGATTTTCGAGCTAGTGAACTCTCAGCAGATTGGTCCCACTAAGATTCTGTTACGTTTTTCCTTTGATATTTTGATGTAATAAATCGATTATGTGTATGCCAGGTTCGAATTGGCTTTTTGGCACTGAAGTTAGTTAGGGAGCTCCCGGTTGTTCTTGGTGGGAGTTTAGTTTAAGTTTGGGATTTTGAAGGCTTGTTTCAATTTCCCTTTATATAGAATGATCTTGTGTAATTTTGAGGTATTCAATGAAATCTACCTATCTCTTTGAGATAAACTTCTCTTCTCATCTTATTTTCTCTCTATCTTCTCATCTACCTTCAATTCTTTCTCATCCCTTACTCTCTTCTCTTTAGGTTAAGATCAAGATTCAATCTCGATCTTAACAGATTCTTTGTTCTTCAGAAGATGAGAGATTGGTCCATCTTTCAAGCTTTTATTGTGGTTGCCTTTTTTCAGTAGTAGTAAGAGGCTTAGACTTAGTTGTTGGGTCTTCAAGCGCCATAGGCTCAATTTGCTTGCCCTTGCGGACCCCGGCTTCCTCTTGAGAGAGCCTAGTTACGCAAGTATATAGCAGGGTCCTTCACTAAGCTGCCTTTTTGTTAGTTTCCTCTTCTTTTGGGTTTGAGTAAGACTAGAGCGGCCACGCTCCTTTCGATCAAGGTGATTCCTCCTTGAGACATTACCGAATCGGACCTCGGAAGGCTAGTGTCTTGATTGTCGTGGTTCTTGACCGGTGTCCACGTCTAGTAGGTGATATTTCGGATTTCTCCCTGGATGCCTAGTTCTCATGGTGATTTTCCATTTTTAAGGAGGGTTCTGTGTAGGCGCATATCTACAGGACGTCTCAAATGGCATCTTCAATCCGAAAAGGGGGTCCGCTGGGGAAATATATTGAGGAAGTAGTTTAAGTTTTCTCATTGTTGCTTGTATTTTCCTGCAACATTGCAAGCATGCCTTATAGGACACTTGTAAGGCTTAGAAAAAGCCCTTGCCAACTACTGATATCCATAGTTGACTCCTTAGCCAGTGTTAGTGTAATGGCAGAGTCATTGCGAAGTTTGATCAGCATGTTCGAAGAAACCGCATACTTGCTTGTGGGATGGAGTTTGGTAATAAGCCATTGGCAGATTCCATCATCAAATGTGCGCGCAGGTCTCAAGAAGCCTAATATTCTTTCAATGACCAACCATTTCATCGGGTAAGTTGCCACCTTTGCCTTCTGACTATCATTGAAGACCATTTTTCTCTTAAAAAGGGGAAAAGGGTTATTTAGGACACAACAGTGCTTGGTTTGGCCATTAGTGTCATTAAAATTGACTTGAAAAGGACTAGGGAAGGGGTCTTTATCAATGCCCAACTGTCCTTGTCCCGGGAAGATCACTTCCCCCACTTCTATGGCATCCTAAACCACGTTTCCAACGATGATGTAGTTCTTCATTGAATGTGTCAATGAATCATGCCATTTATAGTATATCTTCCCCTTACAAGCATTTGGGTTAGGCTTTCTACGTTGACCCCTGACCTTGAGTTTATTATTTTCTTCAAGTGAATTGAATATCACATTGGCTCTCAAGTGGTCAAACAAGTATTTCCCTAAGTCTTGGGATTGATAAGACTTCCTTGCTTTGATATCCATCTCAACCAAAGGATTGTAAACCATAGGAGGTCCCCTGATGTATTCAGCGACGTCAATCTCATACGGAGGATCAGCATCATCTTAGGTCATGTACGTAAGTTCCATACATGCTATTTTTCTTTAGTCTTTCTTCTTTTAAGACGTCCTCATACCTAGGGGCACATTCTGCCAGCTGTAAGAGCATCGTGAAGTTAGAGCATTTGAATTTCTACCTAAATTCAACACCCAAGCCATTTAAGGCCAGCTTGGCATATTCAACTTCAAGAAGTGCTACTGTACATTTTAACCTGGCTCTCTTGAACTGATTATTGTAATCTTCCACTGATTCACCTGGCGTTTGTCTCATTCGAGCCAAGTCAGACATGGAATTTTATAGTTCCATTCTTAGAAACTGAGCCTAGAATTTCTTAGCCATGTCATCCCAACAGTAGATGGAAATAGGTGCAATCTAATGTGCCACTTGAAAGCGGTTGCAGTTAAGGAACTAGGAAAGTGTCTTAGCTTGAGGTACTATTTACCAACTACTTCTCTACATTGGCAATTGAATCTGACCAAGTCCTCGAGGGCAGACACTGTCCCTTCTTCAGAGAAGAGGGTAAACTCGGGGATTTTACATCCTCGAGGAAAAGAATAGTCCATGTCTACGTAGTCGGGGTAAGGTTTACTGTACAAGAGTCGATTGACCCTTTTGAGGCTTGGCCCATACATCTATTCAATAAGGGTGGCCAACTAGTCCTGGAAGGGTAGGTTAGGCGCATGGTTGTGCTCCTACCATTGCCCCCCAAGTAGGTGAGGATGTCGAGGGGGATTCGCTAGATACCCCTGAGCATCTATACCTATCGTGAGTGGGAACGGTCATTTCCCCCAAACCTGGGGTACACCCCTGATCAATTAAGCCATGCTCTTGGTTGGCCACCAAGTATGTCCCAATAGGACCTGGGTTATACGGCATGCCTGGGTGCACACTAATATTAGCAAGCTGTTGGCTCATCCTTGCTTTATCAGTCCCCGAGTCATGATCTTGAGGAAGTAGATGGTTAACTTTTCCCGCAGTGTGATAAGCATGGAGAGGTCTTAGAAGGAGAGGCTGGACCCTAGAAGTGGAAGCAAAACTCACGGCTAAGGGAAAGTTTATGTAAAAATTATTGCAAATTGCAAACTTTGGTGGCAAACTCAATGAATAACAAGCAAGGAAAGATTTAAAACTTAAAGTATGAATAAAAATTGCAAAGAAGACTAAATTTTGGGTAGCAAAGTGAAGAAAATTGAAAAGAAATAACAAGTTGTAGCAATTTGCAAGTGTGGGAGGCAACGTGAGCAAATAGAATGAAGTTTGTATAACTTTTTTATTTCATAAATTTCCATCCTCATGTACTATAAATAGGACTTCTTGGGAGTGTCTTGGACCATCATTAAACCAGCAAAAAACCAAATAAAAAGTAGAAAAACTTAGGAAAAACCAAGAGGAGGAGAAAGAGGTGAAGGAAGAAAAGTTTGGTTTGTAATTTCATATTTTCAAGTTCTTTTCTATACTTTTCTTCCTTAAGTTCATGATTTTTTTTTCCCATTTGCTTTATATTATGTCTATCATGAACTAATTTTATCTTTCCAAGGCTACGATGTAGCCTAAGTTGTAATATACACTCTTTTCCAATTTGACGTATTCAAAGTTTGTTTATTGCATTGTTGGAGTGTTTATCATTGTTCTTCATGAGTTATGAATGCTTGATCATCATTCAAAGCCTATAATGATTCATAATGAGTCTGGAAGGATATTTATGATGATTGTTGAAGTGATAAACACCACAAATTGAGCGAATGCTAGAGATAGATTAAAGCGATTTTTGTGGTCTTAAGTGAAAACTATGGATCTACAAAACTCTATTCTTATTTAAATTCAAGCAAGAGATTGATGAGTTAGTATGTAAGAGAGCATGGTAAATGTTGCTCGAGAGAGAATATTTAGTAAATTAGGGTTTTTGACCAATAGCAACAACAACAACCACCACCCAGTGCCTCAAAGGGCTCCCGCAAAAGCAGGGTCTGGGGGGTAGATGTACGCAGCCATCCCCTTTCTGGGGGCTGCTTAGAAGGGAGGCTATTTCCGAGGACCCCCAACCTGAAAAGCTTGTCAGCAGCAATGAAGCCTGGCAGCCTGGTAGCAAGAGAGCAAATAAGCATATAAGCAGGGCAAAGCTAGGCAAATAAAGGCACAGAAATAGCAGATCACAAATAAGCCAATAAATAACTAATCAATCATTGAACTCATCTTGAATACCTAGAATAAAAGGGCATATTGATGCACTTAGGTGAAATTGAGTGCCTTAGATCTTATTAAATCATTAAACTCATCTAAAATAAGTACCTCTTTGATAAAAAAATTAGTAAACATTTTGAGTCCTTTTTCATTTTGTTTGTTTTATATCAAAAACTACAAATTTCAATATTCAAATATTGCTGAAACTACTAATTTCGATACTCGTTCAATAAACAATACTCATGGGATGATGCTCTACTCATTATGTATTACTTGTACAACTTAGTGGACTTGATAAGCAACACATTGAGCATCAAATTTTTAGCACTGTTGTCGAGGATTGTCTTTATTTGAGTGATATTGATACCAACTAGTTTTAGCATTAATTTGAAGTTGTTTTGTTAAAACATACTTAGATTTGAAGATGAAATCCCTTGACTTTCATTTTTTTGATTCACTTTGTTTGATTTGTAGAGTTATTTTTATTTCTAAAATTCATATAGCACGCCCTCCCTAAAATTGTGTTTTTGTTATGTTATGTTAAGTTCGTGTTATTTTGTTGTGTTTCTTGCATTTTCTCTTTCATTTTCATCTTTCTTTTACTTATAAGTTCACTTTAATAAAATTTTCAAAGTTAAAGTTTTTATTTTAAAGTTTCTTAAAAACATTAGTACTACTACCCTCCTCCTTTTTAAAAATTGGTTTTCTTAACTTTTGTTTGGATTGTTATATTTTTATATTTTCTGATTAATTTTATCTATCTTTTAACTATTTAATTCACCTAGATATGTTATGAAAGTTAAGTTTGTTGTTTTTAAGTTTTTCAAAACATTAGTATTATTACCACCCCCCCCCCCCCCCCCCCCCAAAAAAAAATGGTTTTTGTTCGAAGAGAGGATGTTTCCGAGGACCCCCAACCTGAGAAGCCTGATAGCTGGTCGGCAGCATAGAGCATGTGACCTAAAGGGGGAAGGCTGCGTACATCTAACCCACCCCCCCCCCCCCCGACCCTGCTTTTGCGGGAGCCCTTGCAAGCACTGGGCTTGTTGTTTTGGTTGTTAAGTTTTCTGTTAGAGTGTTGTGATTTTGTGCTTTCTCATTGCTTTTATCTTTCTTTTAACTTTTAGGTTTATTTTTAACATTGCTCCTTCAGATCCTAAAATTAACATAGAATGTTGGTAGAGGCGAAGCTAGCAACAAATATATGAGACCTCAATATCAAGCTATACCAAGAAGACCACTGGGAATTCTTAAATTTAATGCGTTTTCTGCTTAAATCTGACTAATTCAAAAGCAATTGGATAACATAAGTGTCAAAATTGCTTATACTTGTATAGTTAGATGTGAATTTTGTGCAGGTAGCCATGATGGTATGGAATGCCACCCAAGCAACACTTTCGCCTCATTGGATCGTGGATAGTATAACTACATGTCAAATCATCAAGAAGCCCAACTCAACCCTTACTCTAACATCTACAATCAAGGATGGATGAACCCTCTTAGCTTTCTTGGAGCGCTCACAAAGCACATTGGTCACCCATTCATCCACCTCAAAAAAAGAAATATGACTTAGAATAGATGTTTAGGGAGGTCATGCATGAAAGGACACTTTTTAATTAAGAAACCAAGGCTAACTTTAGAAACTAAGAAGCCTGCATCCAAAATTTAGAAACTGAAGTAGGGACTACATTAGATGAACTTTCTGATAGGTCCAAGGATTCCTTACCTAACAATACCGTCACAAACCCAGGGGAACAAACTATCTTGACCGACCCACCGCCACCAATGATCGTAATAGAGTGTCAAGCTTGTCTAACGCAGTCAGAGGCCTTCGGAGCCAAGGATAGCGAAAAAAGTAAAAAGGATAAGTAAAGATAATTCAAGTTGTGGCATGTTAAGGTCAAGGATCCAATGATTAGAGAAGGTAGAGGAGGTAGTGTAAAGAAGGGTAAGAAGAAGATCCACGAAAGAAAATGCTCATTATGGGGGATGGACGAAACTCCATTCTCCTTCAGGATATGGGATAGATCATCGTCAAAAAGTTAAGCTAATAACTATAACTTAAGCACTTTTGAGGAGGCAACACAAGTTCTCATTTCCTTACTTTTTTTTCCTTTTAATTTGCTTTCATTTTTTTTTAATTTTCTTATGTTTCTGCACATTTTGTTCAAACAGGTATTTGAAACAAGTTTGGGGGGTTAAACAAGATGCCAACATTCACCGTTAAAAAGCAATCCTCAAACCTGGGAAGTATCTCTTACCTATTGCTTCGTTTTTTGTATTTCTTTTATCATTGAGGATAATATTAACTTAAAATTGTAGGGGTGGGGGAGACAATTTTTTAAATTTTGAAAAAAAATTTTTGAAAAGTCTTATTGTCTTGCCGTATTTTATCTCTTAGAGTTGGCTTTAGTGCCTCCAAGAGTTCGAAGCCTTTATGTGGGGATGTAAATAGTGTCGGTCAACATAAAGATTTCCTATTTTCCATAGTTTAGATCTTTAGTCCTTTTTAAATTTCATTAAATATTTTGAACCAATTAAAATTTTTTTTGAGATCATATCATCATGCTTTTTAGCTAATTTTTCTGCTTTTTTTTTTTTTTTTTAAGCTCATTTACTTTAATCGGACTTGAATAACCTGAGAATCAATTTTTTTTGTGTTCTAATCGTAATACATGATCTATTTTAAGGCACTATCTTGATAAAATCATGGTGCATGAGTTCACAAGTTAGCATGGCTGTTTTACCTTTGTTGCTAATTAAAACATGCTCAAATTTGAATGGATTGCATTAAAATTATCATTTGCATAATAGAGTTTAAAAGGTTAGAAAGAACGAATAAACTTAATTTTCTTAGCCAAATTTTGAATTCATTCACCTAGGTGATTGATAGGTTTTTCCTTAGAAAAGATTGTTTTGCCTTTAGAACCTTAAGCTAATGATCATCAGTCATTCTTTGCTAATAAGAGTGTTCACGCTTTGAATTGTGATAAAATTCTTAAAAAGCATGAGATCCTACACCTTAGTGTTTAGCCTTGCTCGAGGACGAGAAAGATTTAAGTTTATGGGTATTTTGATAAGTCCAATGTAGTATTTAATTATTCATATCATTTAGGTTCATTTACTAGCTTGTTTGCAACTAATTTTGCTCTTTTTCGCACCTATTGTTATTTCCTTACAAAAACACTCACTTTATGCTAATTATTGCTAGTTTTTATCATCAACATCAACAAACGAAAGCAAGATACAATAAACAAAGCAAAAATCAAGCAACTTGCATCAATTTGGAAGCAAAACTCACAGCTAAGGCAAAGCTTATGTACAAATTGTTGCAAATTGCAAACTTTTATGGCAAAGCAAGGAAAGATTAAACACTTAAAATATGAATAGAACTTGCAAAGAAGACTGAAATTTGGGTGGCAAAGTGAAGAAAATTGTAAAGAAATAACAAGTTGTAGCAATCTGCAAGTGTGGGCGGCAACTTGAGCAAATAGGATGAAGTTTGTATAATTATTTTATTTCATAAACTTCCATCCTTATATACTACAAATAGGCATGCTTGGGAGTGTATTGGACCATCATTCAACCAGCAAAAAACCACATACAAAGCAGAAAGCCTTAAGAAAAAATTGAGAGGAGGAGAAAGTGGTGAAGGGAAGAAAAGTTTGGTTTGTAATTTCATATATTCAAGTTCCTTTCTATCCTTTTCTTATTTAAGTTCATGGATTTTGTTTTAGTTCTACTTTATATTATTCTACCATGAACTAATTTTGTCTTTCCAAGGCTACGAAGTAGCCTAAGTCGTAGTATATGCTCTTTTCTAATTTGATGTATTCAAAGTTTGTTTATTGCGTTATTTGAGTGTTTATCATTGTTCTTCATGAGTTTTAACACTTGATCACCATTCAAAGCTTGTAATGATTCATAATGAGTTCAAGAGGATATTTACGATGATTCCTAACTTGAAAAACACCACAAATTGAGCGAATGCCAGAGATAGATTAACGCAATTTGTGTGGTATTAATTGAAAACTATGGATCCTCAAAACTCTTTTCTCATTTAAATTCATGCAAGAGATTGATGAGTTAATGTGTAAAAGAGCATGCTAAATGTTTCTTGAGAGAGAATATTTAGTAATTAGGGTTTTCGACCATGAACATGTAACAACAACTTGAATATCAAGAATAAAAAGGCGTGTCGATGCAATTAGGTGAAATTGGATGCCTTAGATCTTGTAAATCATTAAACTCGTCTAAAATTAGTACACCTTTCATAAAAAAATTAGTAAAAATTTTTAGTTCTTTTTCATTTTGTTTGTTTCATATCAAAAACTATAAATTTTTGCCGTCCAAATAGTGCTAAAACTACTAATTTCGGTACTCATTCAATAAACAATCCTCGTGGGATGATACTTTGCTCACTCTGTAATACTTGATACGACTTAGTGCACTTGCTAAGCATCACCAGCCCACTTTCGGGATGTCATCATAACCACTGCTCTCACTGTCATGGCTACTACTCGGTTTATTCCTTTGTGTTATAGGGCTTTGTTTAATAGGATACTAGCGTAGGGATCCAATTAGGGCTAAGCCCTCTAGCTCCTCATGCTCGAGAGAACTAAACCTCCCGATTCTGACTATAGGCAAATGATCTGAAAATACGTCCTGGTAATCCACAATGGGCTAAAGACAATAAAGTCTCGTTTTAAGCCTCCCATAGTGGTCACCAAAACATGTGTTTGCTTTATTTCGTTTGTAATTAAGTGTGATGTAGTCACCGTAAAAATGAAAACAAACCAAATGTGCAAAAGAGACTCACTGTGACTATGGAGTGAGCCTAAATTCGAGCCATACGTCTTTGACCTCAACCACTCACCATTATTGGAGAAAAGCTAGGGATATTTTGGTGCATTTTACTTCGGTTATACTGTGACTTCTGTTTATGCTTCAATTAAGAAAACTTGTTTAAATATTGATTGTGGATTTTTTAATATATATATTGACCAAAAACGGGATATGGACCTAACTCAAGTAGCTGTTATAGTGACGGAGCAGGACCCATAGACACCTTTCCTCGTACACCTAAAAGTCAGAAACTAGGGTGGAGACAAACCCAAGAGCTCACGAGTCCATTTACAAGCCCCAGTTAATCTGGCTTTTTGTCCTGGCACCATTGACTTATAATAACACAAATGAGTTCAGGTCAGTGTGAGCTTCCAATCCTAGAATTGAGAGCTATCTTTGTGAAAGAAAGAGGTAAGATGGGAAGAGAAGTGAAGGGGATGAGAATTAGAGAAGGAGATGAGAATTAGAGAGAGATTATCGAAAGGAAATCTGAATTTTCATCGATTGAATGAAGATATTACAAGATTAGGACTTATTTATACTAGATCTTGATACATTGAACCAAGACCTTCCTAAAAACCGACTCAAACTGATTTTGCCGCCACAAAGAGAAGCCAACCGCCACATTTGACTACATTTGACCTTTAACCGCCTTTGGCGCCTAAATGAACCGGTAACTAACATTCGAACTCAACACCAAACGCATCACTTAAGCTATACAAGCAGTACACGAATTAATTACAACCAAAACTAAAGGAATCATAACATTCCCCTCCTCTTGAAAAGCTCCTTGTCCTCAAGGAGAAAAGTTTGGAAATTGACTCTTCAAAAATGCAAGTTCCTCCCAAGTAGCAAAGTTCTTGTCCAAGTTTTGCCATTGTACCAATACTTCATGAACAGCTTTGTCTGTAACATTCATCCTCCGAATGGCCTTAACAGTAACTGGCTACAGCAGCAACGAGCCATTTGCTCCAACTTCAGGTGCCTCCTTTGAACTTTTACCTCCTTTCTTCACTTGGTTTTTGAGTAAGGACGCATGAAACACTGGGTGAATGTATGAGTTAGGAGGTAAGTCAAGTTTGTATGCCACTTTGCCAATTTTTCCAATATTTTGTATGGGCCAAAGAAGCGAGCACCTAGCTTGACATTTCTCCTGATAGCCAAAGATGACTATCTATAAGGCTGTAATTTGAGGTAGACCATGCATAATTTTTGTCTACCCTCTTTTTGTCAGCATAAAGCTTCATTTTTGCATGTGCTTGAAGTAGAATGTCCTTGAGAACTTGCATCATATGCTTCCTGTGTTGTATGAATTCAGAAGCTTCAGGTACTGATGAAGCAACCTTCTGAAGCACGAATGGAGTGGGAGGATCATATCCATAGAGAGCTTTGAAGGGGGAAGTGCCAATGGATGCATGAACATGATTATTGAACCAATATTCAGCTAAAGAAAGTCATCGGTTCCACTCTTTTGGTTGTGAGAAAACCCTACTCTTGAGATACTGCTCAATACATTGATTGACTCGTTCGGTTTGTCCATCTATTTGGGGATTGTATGATGAGCTAAGAGCCAATGTACTTCCCAACAACTTGAACAATTCTCTCCAAAAATTGCTTGTAAAGATCCTATCCCGATCAGATACAATGGATTGAGGCAATCCATGTAGCTTGTATATGTTGTCAAGGAAGCTCTTGGCCAATCTTTCTGCAGTAACAGGTCTGATGAAAGAAATGAAGTGACTATACTTGGTGAAACGATCCACCAGAACCCAAATTACTTCCCTGCTATCTGACTTTGGCAAACCTTCTATAAAATCCATGTTGATATTGATCCAAGCACCATCAGGAATGGGAAGTGGCTGTAGAAGACCCTGGTATCTATGATCTGCCAATTTTGTTTGTTGACAAACTTCACAAGGTCTCACAAAATCTGTTACTGTCCTCTTCATGCCAGGCCAACTGAAATAAGCCTTGACCCTTTGGTATGTACCCGCAATTCCAGAGTGACCTCCCCATGCTGAATCATGTGAGGCACTAACAATTTGATCTCTCGGGTCTGTAGAGGAACCAATGTAGAGCTTGTTCTTCAATCGGATGATGCCTTTGTGTACTGATAAATCAGCATTACTTCCTTCAATTTCTACATTTTTCACACAACTAGCTGCCAAACATTCTTGAGCAAAGGGATCATCTTCATAAGACTTGTAAACTTCATCCATCCATGATGGTAAGACAATGGATATTGCACAACAAGAAGCTCGTTCACAATCCTCAAATCTTCGTGACATTGCATCAGCAGCCAAGTTTTCCTTTCCTCTTCGGTATTCAATAGCATAATCAAGGCCTAGCATCTTCATTAATCCCTTCTTTTGGATTCTTGTCACAATCTTTCGCTCTAAATGATGCTTGAGACTCTGATGATCTATTCTAATAATGAACGTGTGTCCATCTAAGTAATGCCTCCCTTTCTCAACAGCTAAAAGAATCTCCAAGTATTCCTTCTCATAATTAGACATTACTTGATGTTTTGGACTGAATGCCTGACTCAAATAAGCAATAGGCCTCCTGTGCTGAGAAAGAACAGCTCCTATGCTTGATCGATTTTCATCTATCTTAAGAATGAATTCATCAGGAAAATTAGGCATTGCTAGGACCGGGCTGCACACATGGCTGTCTTGAGATCTTCAAAAGCTGTTTGAGCTTTATCTGTCCACCTGAATGCATCCTTTATAAGAAGTTCAATCAAAGGCTTTGTAATGGATCCATATCCCTCAATGAACTTCCTATAGTAACCGGTCAACCCCAAAAATCCCCTCAATTGCTTCAGAGACATTGGAGTAGGCCAATCTCGCATTGCTTGAACCTTAGAAGGATTGGTGGAGACTCCCTCGTAAGAAATCACATGGCCCAGATATTCAAGCTTAGTTTGAGCAAAAGAACATTTGGACAATTTGGCAAAGAACCTGTGATTGTGCATTACAGCAAACACTTCTCGAAGATGACTGAGCTGATCCTCAAAAGAGGAGCTGTATATTAGTATGTCATCAAAGAAAACCAGCACTGATCTCCTCAAGAAAGGCTTAAAGATGTCATTCATAGTAGCTTGGAAGGTGGCCGGAGCATTTGTTAGACCAAATGGCATAACAACAAACTCGAAGTGCCCATGATGAGTCTGAAAAGCAGTTTTGTATATATCCTGCCCAAGAACTCTGATTTGATGGTAGCCCTGCCTCAAATCAAGTTTAGTGAAGAAATGTGCTCCATATAACTCATCAAGTAAATCATCTATGACAAGAATAGGGAACTTATCTTTCACTGTCAAAGAATTCAACTTTCGATAGTCAATGCACATTCTTGCCGTTCCATCCTTCTTCTTAACCAGAATAACAGGAGAGGCAAAAGGAATGTGGCTTGGCCTGATAAAGCTCATCTGGAGCAATTCATCTACTTGCTTCTCAATTTATGTCTTCTAAGCATGTGGATACCGGTAAGGCCTTATTTTAACTGGATCTAAATTGGCTCGAACTGGAATAGCATGATCTACACTCCTCTGAGTGGGTAGAGCTTTAGGCTACTCAAAGATATCCTCAAACTCTTCAATCAAAGCTCGCACTTCTGGCTGAGTAACATATTGTAGTTTTGCAGGAGAAATTGCAAACAATTGCCCCAACCACTGAATTGCACTCTTCTTAAGTCCTCCTTGTAAACTTTTGCATTTGATCAATCGCAGCTGTGCTTGCTCAGCCATGCCTTGCAATGTAACCTTAGGTCCATGAACTTCAAAAGAAACTGACATCTTTTCAAAATCGAACTCCCTTGGGTTAAAGGATCTCATCCAATCAACACCGAGCACCATGTCACATCCTCCCAAGGGAAGAATTTTGAAATCAAAAGAGAATTGATGCTCCAGCATAGCCCATTGGAATGCCTAACACTTATTCTGAGTGAGAATGGAGTTTCCATCTGCCACAGTCACAGCTAAGGGATGGGTCTTGATCACTTCATGTCTCACTTTCTTCACCAATTTAGGATCAACGAAGCTGTGAGTGCTTCCACTATCTACAAGAATAGTAATGGAAGTCTTACCAGCCTTTCCTCTAATCCGAATGGTATTATGAGCTCCATTCCCGGTTAAGGCTTTCGTAGAAATCTCAATTTCAGCCTCAACCAATTCATCTTGTGAACCTTGCTCAGAACTGTCTTCATCAGCTTCTGTATCTTCACTATCTGAATTAACTTCTATTCGAGCTCCCCTTGCGGACATCAAAAACATAGAGTTGCATCTATGTCCAGGCTGATAAGGCTGGATACATTTGTAACATAGCCTAGCAGATCTCTTATCAAAAGCACGACTTGTCTTAGAGCCTAATGCATCTCTGTGATGAGATTTGAAATTGCTTCCTTTGAGTTTACTCATACAACCGTGGCTTCAATTAATTTAGCTTTGTAATGTGCTTTAGACAAAGTCTTTGGTCCAATGGCCTTAACCATGTTCTTGATTCTTGGTTTTAATCCACTAATGAAACTAGAGACATAATATGCCTCGGTAGCTTGTGGATTTATGGCTATCATGTTAGCTCGTAGATTCTAAAATCTTGTCATGTATTCTCTCACGGTAGTCGTTTGATACACCTTGTTAAAACTATCAACAACATCACTTGTGTCCTCTTCTCCATAATGCACATGCTATTCTTCCGCGAATTGGCCCTAAGAAAGATTTGGATTTCTTTTCAACACACTATAGAACCACACTTCATGAACTCCATGAAGGTGTCCTCTTCTCCATTTATGCACACTCAATTTAACCAGATAACTGAGAATGTGCTTGTTCTGTGGTTTGCTCTTGAGTCCTTGAAGCAGCCTCAACCTCTGGAGGTCGAGCATCAACTGTTCTGATATGATCTGAAGGCCCAGCCTCAGTTTGCATCAAAGGAGATTTATCGCGATTCCTATCCAAACTCTAAGCTCTGTCATTGTGAACTTGCAGTTGCACTACTTCAGCGGAAGGAATTATTTGACTAGCAAGTTTAAGAATTGCATTTACGGATGATTCACCTTGCCTTTTAACTTGATCTTGTAAATTCATAAACTTCGCCTCCAATTGCAACAATCGATCTTCACTTTGTTCTTGCGATTTGCGAATGTGATCCTAAATTTCTTTAAACTGATCAGTAGTAGCATACTGAGCTTCTTTTGTGGCGTTTGCACCAACAAACGCAGCATATGGCACATCCGAATTAACTATTGAAGTTACATTACCACCACCAGCTCCCGATCCAATTCTAACTCCATCAACCATCTTTTGTTTGTTTTTCTTGGATTTTGCCAGCTCAAATCAATCAATTGATAGCTTGAACCTGGCTCTGATACCAATTGTTAGCTCCCAATCCTAGAATTAAGAGCTAACCTTGTGAAAGAAAGAGGTGCGATGAGAAGAGAAGTGAAGGGGATGAGAATTAGAGAAGGAGTTGAGAATTAGAGAGAGATTATCCAAAGGAAATCTGAATTTTCATTGATTGAATGAAGATATTACAAGATTAGGACTTATTTATACTAGATCTTAATACATTGAACCAAGACCTTCCTAACAACTGACTCAAACTGATTTTGCCACCACATTTGACTACATTTGACATTTAACCGCCTTTGGCGCCTAAATGAACCGCTAACTAACATTTGAACTCAACACAAAACGCATCACTTAAGCTATAAAAGCAATACATGAATCAATTACAACCAAAACTAAAGGAATCACAACACAAATGAGCTCACGAGTCCATTTACAAGCCCCAGTCAATCAAGCTTTCTATCCTGGCACCATTGACTTATAATAACACAAATGAGTTCAGGTCTGACAAGATTAAAATGGGGCAAACCGTATTCAAGTCACTGGACTAGGACCAACGCAATCATGGTCAAGCCGTGGCCGTCAAAGCCCTAGTCAATGGTGTGAACCTAAGTTCACCTAACTTTTCAAGCAATGATGGTATTATTAAGACCAAAGCAATCAAGGTCAAGCCTTGGGCATCAAAGCCTCAAACTAAAGCTTTAATTCTTAACTTGTCGAAATTTGGGAATAGCTTAAAACATGAAGTTCATACCTGAAACCCAAAAGACTGTATTACTGAAGAAGCAATTACAGCAAGTTGTTCTACGCTAAGGAAAGCTATGATAAGTCACGCTAGTCCTAAGAAAAGACCACAAGCATGCTGTAAAGAAAACTTGAAGAAGTTTTGTATGGAGTGTGTGTGCACGACGTCCTTTATTCATAGATAAACTAAATAATGGCTGCCCTTGATTCTGTAGATTTCTCCCCGGGTTAGGCCATTAAGCTTCTTCTTATGCATGAAGGATCAATGAACGTGCCCATCATTTAGTTTTAGAGGGAATTCCTTGAAGCCCATGTCCGAATTTCTAGCTGAAATCCCCTCTATGAGCCCCAAATTCTCTTAGATTAAGCTCTATGCCCAAGTATTTTAAATTGGGCTCCAAATAACTTTCTTGAGCTTGGAAGCCACCTGTTGCAGCCTTCTTGGTAGCCCCTTGAGCTCGAGCTCCCTTTATCCTTCAACCATCTCGAGCCTCGAGTGGTTGATATCGTTGTTAGGTTGATAATCTTCTCCGGATACTAAGCTCCAGATGACGTTACTTCAGCAGCTAAAGGCCCAATTCTCCTGGAGGAGGGCCTCATGTTCAAGCACGTGGCACTTTGCTCAAAATGGCATCATCCCAATTCCCTCGAATTTCATGCGTAAGAACTTTCTTGTCCATTAATTCACAATTTTCAAATTTTTAACATCAAAATTTTTTTTAACATTAAATTATCTTTTCATTTAATTTATTTGCCAAGAAACTCATAAATACTTAAAACAAACAAAATTAAACTTTCATCTATTTTTGCTATTTTTGCTTTTTTTTTTTTGTTATTCTCGTTTTCTTTCCATTTAGCTTTAAGCTTGTGATTTGCGTGAATTTAGTTCGCTTTGTAGTGCATGCATCATAATCGATTGCTTAATTAAGTCCCCTCGATTCAAAAATTGAATTGATGCTATCTACCTTGAGGCAAAACAAAGCAAGTAGAAATTCGACTCAAATCATGGCGAAGCAATCTAATCAACTGTTGGAGCTAGTCGCGCCACATACAATTGGGGATCACTTTGTTTCCCAAACGTACACTGCACCAATCGGAGTTACGTTACCTTCTGTGGGAAATGAAAACTTCAAAATTAAGACCGAGATAATCAACAGGCTTCCCATGTTTTATGGGAAGCCGAATGAAAGCCCATACGAATACCTTGACGAGTTTCTAGAAATTTGTGAAACATGTCATTATCAAGGTGTTCCAAACGACGTAGTTAAGCTACATCTTTTTCCATTCTTGATAAATGACATAGTCAAATAGTGGTTTCATTCCCTAGCGAGGAGTGAAATCCCAACTTGGAATGACCTACAACGACAGTTCTTCGTCAAGTGTTTCCTTAAAGCCGGGACTATGGCTTTTGCTGCGCCATAAAAAATTTTGAACAAAAAGACCAAGAATAGTTTCATGAGAGTTGGAATGGGTTGAAAGACCCTCTGAGAAGCTATCCTCACCACGGGTCACCAAGTGGGCTTTGGTACAGAACTTTTCTGATGGCCTCACGACTTGGAAAAGCAAATGGTGAATGTTTCATGTGGGGGAGCATGAAACCATCATGATGAGGATGAGGCATGTAAACTTTTTGAGCGCTGTAGTGAACATTCCCTTGACTAAGCCTTTTATGATAGGGTGGTTACGGGAGGTACACTTGGTGTCTATGAAGTGACACGAAGCAATGACATAGCACTTAAACCTGAAGGACTTAGTAGGAAATATATCATATTGTGGCATCTTAAGCCAATCTTAGTAATGTGCATCCGGTTAAAGTAGCTATGTCATTAAATGGTGCTAACCCTTGTGGCATCTGTTCTGGCAATGTTCATTTTGTGTTTGATTGTCCATATGCCTTACAGTTCCCTAAATATGTGCAAGATCATCTGTATGCAGTGCAGGGCTATTTAAGGAACAACGACCAGTAATCAAACACATATAATCTGGGATGGCGTAATCACCCGAATGTCTTGTGGTGATAGAATGATTATCAAAACCAACCAACGAGACAACAAGATTCGGCTTTGCAGTTAACGCACACCCTCCCTTTTTTTGGGAGGGCAAGGGTATGATGCTTAACCTCACTCTACTGTTACTGATTATAATCCATGTCCCCCACCTCTAGGATACATTTTACAGTTCGAGGAGCATATGCTCCTCTTTATGGAAGACACTACACAACTGGTTTAATTTAACTCTCAGTCCCTTGCCAAATTAGGGAACCAGATAAGACAGTTAGCCCAAGCACTTTATAGGAGAGAGGAAGGGAGATTAGCTTCCCAACCACTCACAAACCCAATATGGTCAACTAGTTCTATCCCTAGGTTACTCACTCGTGAGCAAGTTAAGGTTGTGTTAGTGTCAGGAGAGGAGAACCCTAGGGAAGCTAAGGTTGAGGTCAAGAAGGATGTGGCTCCCTCTCTCACTGCTAATGGAGAGGGATCACCAGATAGGGTTTATGAATTCGTTGTTCCTTTCCCTTCGGTCTTTTTAGGACCAAAAGAAAAGGATGACCCGAAGAGGACTGAGCTCATAGACTTGTTGAAGGACATGAATATTAACTTCCATTGAATGACACCATTAAACACATTCCTATGTACGTTAAGTTCCTTAAGGACCTCTACATTAAGAAGAACCACGCAAAGGTGCACACTCCAAGGATGGTTTGACTCACTAAAAATGTGAATAGTATTCTGCGACGGGCACCCAGCCCAAATTTAGAGATCCCGGGGCCTTCACAGTCCCATGCGTCATTGTGGAGAGTTACACCAGTCGAACCCTTTTAGATTAAGGAGTGTTTGAAACCTCATCCTTACTCAGTTTTTCAGGGATTGGGTACAGGAAACATTAAGCCAACCAGTGTTACACTTCAGTTGGCTGATAGGTCAGAGCATGTACCTCGCGAGGTGTTAGACGATGTACTTGTCAAAGTTGACAAGTTTGTTTTCCCTGGTTATTTCATTGTTTTAGATATGGACCCCACCCCTATGCGAAAGAACAACACTCCTATCATTCTACGTCGACCATTCTTAGCGATGGCTGACATTGTAATTCATTATAGAACGGGAGTGTTGAAGGTTTCTTTCGAAAACCTCAAGGGAAAATTGAATTTCTTGAATATTGCTCAATACTCTGAGATTGAGGATGAGTTAGATTGATATATTGTTGATGATATTGACCCTTTGGTAGAGTTGGGTGCACTCGATTCTATTAAAAGTGCTAATTAAAGTAATGCCCCTATCTTTGTCAATAATTGTGTTTTAATTGATAGGTCATCACCTGAGCACGATAGGATCGAAATTCACGACCCTAATGTTAGTCGAGTTCTTACCTTGAAAGACCACTAGACTAAGAACACTGTTGGGTTAGGGGATTGTCCTCACATGCTTTACATGTTTCACTTCGAGGACAATGCCTCAAATTTTGGATGACTAGCTCTATGCCGAGTCTATCTGAACACGTTAAACTTACCGCTCCTGGGAGGCAGCGCAGCCTATTTTCCTTAGTTTCATAGTTTAGTTTGATTTTGTTTTGGATTGACCTGCCATTACTTTTTGTGACCTTTTTTTCTAGCCGCTTGATTACTTCGTTTCTTTGTTGTACTAAGCACTTGAAGTATAAATTTTTTCTAATGGTTTTAGCAAGTTTGCTTGGCCAGTCTATCTTTCTTTTTCTTATCTTTGTAGCTATGTTTCCAAAAATCAGACAATGACAGAGTGGCGAGTGAGGGGTATGCTGGGATTTGCGAAGAGCAGCACCTTACGATAGCCAACCTTTTGACGCGATATAAGCAAACAGGAAAAAAAAAAAGAAGTAGTCTGCTCTTTTGAGGCATCTTTTTCCAGACCGAGCCCAGCTGATGTTTTGGATCAGCATATCTAACTATTCAGGTTGTCTCTTTCCTTCCCTTGCCTTTATTTGTTTATATATTTGTGCATTGAGGACAATGCAAGGTTTGGGTTTTGGGATGGTATGAGTATTTTGAAATTTTGCTTGTCTTTTTGGCATTATTTAATATAAATTAATTGAGTTGTTGCATGGTTTTCTGTGAATTGGTACTTGAAGTTCAAATTTGAGAAGTATCAAAAAATTTTAAACTTTATGTAATGCAGTTATTCCTAGATTCTATTATTGTTTTTACTATTTTTGTCTTTAAACCAATTTGAGAGTTTAATTCGTTCGCTATCAATCTTGTACGAACTTCACATATTATGTTGTATTAGTATGAATAAATTTAGGAATTGGAACTAAGCAATTTACTCATAACAATGTTGAAATCAGCAGTCTATCTCTTTCTCTTGAACACATTCTTTAAATAAATTAAAAAAAAGGTTAATGAGGTAACAATGCATGTTTTAATCAGATAAGTGCTTGTGACTTATTGGTTTTTGAAGCCCCTGTGTCTCAAGCAAGTAGCCTATAGCGGTATCTTAACACCTGGTACCTAGAGCTAACTAGATCAGGAGTCACCGGTTGAAAGCTCGCTACAAGAGCCATAGGGAAAGCTTTAAATAAAGTCAACTTCTATAAGCCACCTTGATAAGCATCAATGCCTAATATGAGCGATATATTCTTCTAAGGTATTTACTGGTTACAGCTTAGGTTGTGAATTTATTTCACTCGAGCCATTAGGTCTAAGGAGTGCTCTCAACTCAGTGCCTTGCGCCAATTGGATCGGGAGTCACCGACCAAAAGCTCATAACATGGGTCTTCGGGAGACATACCTTACCATAAGTTACTTAAAAAGAAAATAAGGAGAAAAAAAAAGCGAAGAAAACACTTGAGGCCCCTATCTGTTTAAGAGTAACTAGTTAGGGATACTCATTCCATTGTTTACTCGCACTGATTCTGTTAGATATGTAAAGTTTGGAGTAAAATAGGAAAGGAAGTTTTAAACATACTTACGAGTAGGAAGACTTGAATCGCGAAAACTCTGGCTAGAACCAGCACAACAATATCATTACATGAGGACTCTTCTTTCTTGAATTCCCTCTTAGATGTGCTTTAAAAATATTTTTGACAACCAACTCATGCAATGCCTAACCCAATCTTTCCTACGTTCAGCTAGTTTGAATTGAGTCCTGCTTGAGGACAAGAATTGTTTGGGTTTAGAGATGTGATGTGTCTCATATTTTATATGTTTTGTAACACATTTGTACGATATTTTCGGCTATTACATGGGTGTTATTGCATAATTTATGTGTATTTAGGCTTGGAAAGCATTATAGCAACGATGTCTTGAAAAGCGGTGAAGAACGAGCTAAAATGGACTAATTGGAAGACTACGACGAGAAAGCTGACCATGTGTGAAATAAAGGCACCCATTAGGTTGAACATTCAGTTTTTCAATGGTAAACAACTAATTTTCTGCAGTACATAATATATATATATAGGCTGACCAAAGTGTTCTCAACTGGCACGCCGCTACTATAAATATACCAAGGGAAGACTAATTTTGGGATCTTTTGCCTATTTTTCTTTTCTCCTCCTTCCTCAAGCCAGCAAAAGAGATTGAAATTTTTTTTGAATGCCAAAGCGCAAGTGGTCGGAGTATTGGGGATTAAAGCGAGAGTCACGTCAACATCGATCGAGGAAGTCTTCAATCTATAAGTTTTTCTTGACGTTTCTCTTTTGATTTTGTGAAGTATTAAACTCCTATGGAGGAGTAGATTTATAATTTATGGGATGAAGAAAGGGTTGTCATTCAGATATCGGATTTATTTTTTATTTTCGATAATGACTTTTGTTATACTATTTTTGGCATCCTTGTGGGGAATTCTATATTTTAGATTGGCTTTTCTTTTATGTGCTTGTAGCCATGATTTTCCTTACCAACTTATTTGCATGTTGTCTTATGCTTGTAGCCTAGACTATAGTATAACTGGTTCTTCATGAGTATTTGGGGTTGAGGTTATCCCCAACCCTAAACACAATCTTTATACAAATTAATGCTAAACTAAAAGTGACAAAGGAATTTGTTAGCACTATTAAGATACTACATGCTTTACCTAGAGTGACAAGATGGATTATGTTCTTAGACTAGTTCATCACCCTAAGCCTTAAATTAAATATTAGCCCAGTTTTAACAGGAAATTAGGCGTGATAAATGAGTTTAGTAGTGCCATTGAGATAAGCAATGCTCACTTAGAGTGATAAGATGGGTTATGCCCTTAGATTGTTTCATTACCCTAAGCCCGAGTTTAATGTTAATATAGGTTTAGAGCGAGTAGCCTAAATCTTTAAAAGTCATTGTCGTGACAAAATATAATGATGGGATTCGATTTAGGCTAACCTAAATTCATACCCTAAACTAACCTTTGATTAATCTCACACTTCAATTTACTACTTTACTCTTTTAATTCAATTAGTTGCTTAACTTTTCCAACAAAAACCCAAATTCAAACCGCCAGTGGGTATAATACCCATTTACCCAAATTAGCTACGGCGAACTCGTACGATTGCAAGTAAATGATTTTAAGCACATTCTTCAAACCACATCAGTAGGGATTACAAATTTTGTATTTGTATTATAGTTCATTGATTTGGTTTTCAAATTGTGTAAAAATTGTGTACTCGCAAGCATAAGAGTTCGTTGTAGGTAGGTTTGGTATGCAAGTGTCATATCCTCACTAAATCAACATAAATTTAAAGTCAGTGATTATGGACCACTTAGATATTCGGTTTTGTGAAAGAATGGGTTTCCCAAAAAAATTAATAGAATTAAAACATAATTTAAATTTGTCACTCGATAAAAGTTAGTTTAGTGTATGATTTTAGGTCAGCCTAAATCAAATCCCATCGTTATATTTTATCACTACAATGATTTTAAAGATTTAGGCTACAAGCTTTAAACCTAGATTAACATTAAACTAGGGCTTATGGTAATGAATTAGTGTAAGGGCATAACCCATCTTATTACTTTAGGTAAAGCATAGATTATCTCAATAGCACTAACAAATTCTTTTATCACTCATAATTAATTATTAATTTTTGTAAAAGATTTTGTTCAAGATTGGGTACAACCTCAACCCTGACAGCTCGTGAAGAGCATGTTATACTACAGTCTAGGCCACAAGCACAAGACAACATACGAATAAAATTGAAAATAAAAACATGGTTACTAGCATATAATAAGAAAAGCAAACTCAAAATCTAAAACTCCCCACATGGATGTAGAAGTAGTATAGCAAAAGTTATCACAGAAAAGAAAACATAAATTTGGGATCTAGACAGCTACCCATCCTTCACTCCTAAACTATGAGTTTACTTCTCCAATGAGTTTTACAAATCACTAATTCGAAAGGAAAAAAGGGAAAGAAAACTTATGTATTGATGAATTCCCTTGATTGGTGTTCACTTAGCTTTTGCTTTCCCCCGTGCTCTGACCACTTGTGCTTCGGCCTTCTTGAGAATCGAGTCTCTCTTGGCAGCTTGAGGAGGGAGGAGAAGTGAACGGAGAGAAAAAATTAGGAAAACAATTAGGTCCTCCTACACTTTATATAGGTGCAAAGTGCCCTAGGGCATGCTGGATCGATCAGCCGCTACTTTCACAGCTTGCACAATTAACTTAAAATATGGGTAACTTTTGATTTGTAAAAAGTTACGTATATACATTTATATCAAAATGAAGCTCTCAAAGAGATCTACATGATCTTAGTGGTACAGTAAGTGGTATTGGATAGTATTTGGTCATAAAAACTCTTCTTTTAACCTTTACTCGTTTTAAGCTTGACTGTTTGCCAAAACAATTTGCCGATCGATCCACGCACACAAGGGAAGACTTTTCTTGACTGAATTGATCCGGTGGGTCCTCTTTCCTCACATGGTCAAGTTTCTAAACATAATCTTCGAGTTTGTAAATTTTTGCTCATTCTTCACTTCTATATACGATGTCCTTGCTTCAACACGTACCAAAGCCTAAACATACAAAGATAATATCATAAAACACGTGTAATAGCTAAAAATATTATAGGAATGAGGTATAAAATATATAAAATATAAGACATTAGTTATTAACATCAAAGTTTCATGTACTTTGCCCATTTTGTCAATTTAGTCCTTCTCTATTTAATTGTGTCAATTTATTCCCTATACATTTTATATTGTGTCCATTTGTTTTTACTGTAAAATTTGTATTAAGTATTTAACGAAATTTCAAATGGTTCGGCCATTAATTTGGTTAAATTGTGTCAATTATTGGATTTGTATGGGATTACTTGCATCTAATGTGAATGTCCTGTTAAAAATTACGTAACTAATTCAACTTAAATTTGATGAAAAGGACAAAATTTATACAAAATAAATTATAGAGGTACTAAATTGGTAGGACTAAAAGTACAAGCAATACATTGAAACAATGAGAAAAGTATAGGACATTTGGTGTAAATAACATTTGCTGCTGTAAATATTGGATATTTTTTGGCTACAATTTTTATGGTCAATATTGTATATTATCAAATATTCTAAAATATTAGAAATTATGTAAAATACATTTGTACATACACACACATATGTAACTGTGTAACATGAAGTGGCATAATTTGGTCATCACATGTGCAACGAATCATTTTCATTTCCACATATAAATTGATGTGCAGAGATGCAATTGAGAATGAAGATGTTGGGAAATATTTGAGACGTAAGAATTATTTGTTAAAAAAGAAAATACGTTTCTAATTCCTTAGTTCTAAAATAAAATACTTACTATTTTCTTTAATTATTTTTTAGTTTGTATTTTTATTCTCATCCTATTGAGTATAATATGTCCCTAGTTTTATAACATGTTATACGCATGAGTCTCTAGCCAGTTAAGGATTATCATATACTTGTGGTAAGTTATTATTCCCTAATCTTTGTGATTTTCAATGGCTAATCTTACTAAACTTGAGTTTACTGCTCTTGATATTACTGGAAAAAATTAATTGTCTTGGACCCTTGATGCTAAGATTCACCTTGATGCTATGAATCTCGAGGATACAATTAAAAGGGAAAATAGCGCATCCCTGCAGGATCGCGCTAGAGCAATAATATTTCTAAGCCGTCATATCTTACTATAAAGGATTCGCTTGTCCTTTAACTGAATTTAAATGAGAGGTTTGATCATAAAAAATATGTGATCCTCCCTAAAGCTTGCTATGAATAGATTCACCTGCGGCTGCAAAATTTTAAAACTCTCAGTGAGTACAACTCTGTGGTACTTAGTATTACTTCTTGACTGAAATTATGTGGGAAAAATATTACTGGGGAGGATATGTTAGATACGACATTCTCTATTTTTCATGTCTCAAATATGCTTCTGTAGTAGCAATATCAAGAGCAGAATTTCAAAAAATACTCAGAGTTAATCTCATGTCTTCTTGTTGCTGAAAAAAACAATGAACTTCTAATGAAAAATTATCAGTCACGACCAACTGGGTCAATGCCATTCCTTGAAGTGAATGCTACATCTAACGATAATGATACATATAGCCATGGCTATAGTCGTGCACGTGGCTGTGGCCGTGTTCGTGGACTTGATCGTGGCCCTGGATGACGTTATAGCCATGGTCATAATAGCTGGCACCATAGTAATCAAAATGGACATAAGTTTAAGAAGTCTGGCAACAATAAAGAGAAATATAAAAGAGAGAAAACCATCAAAAAGATTCATCACAAGATGTGGAAACAAATTTCTATTGCTATGGTACGTGGAAACAAAATTCATCAAAAATTTGTCAAATAATTGCATACCTGTCTTATAGTTGAACATCTGGTGAACCTCTATTAGCCATCATTCAAATAGAAAGGCAAACGTGCTGAAACAAACTTTGCTAAAGATCATTGTCCACTTAATGTGACGCGTCTTGGTGTTTCTGATTCTTTTTTAGGATGCTAGTGGGAGAATTGATAATTTGATAGGTGATGGAAATGTTAAACTGGATTGAAGTTTATTTGTTTTTCAGTTATGTCTTTTGTACTAAAGTTTGTCTTACTTTTAATGGAATAATATTGTTTTTGTGTGCATAACTTAGTACAATATAATGTTTTTGATATTCCATCTTAATAGGATATTTTCAATAAAATCAGACTTGATCAACTGTATTTATAAAGTAAAATTCAAAAATATGATTATATTATAGTCATTTTGTAACTTCACACTTTCTTTAATTTTATAACATAAATAGGATTTCACTAATACATATTGTATTTGAAGAAACATAGATTTGGTCAAAGATGGAGATTTATGTCTAGCTGAAAGTGCAACGACACACACTATGTTCAAAAGCAAAATATATTTTTTCAACTACAATTAGTTGAAGAAAAAGTTAATACATATCGGGTCTTTCAAATTTATTTGAAGGCTCCAGAGGAGCACATGTTATGTTTCTTGGAGGAACAAAGCTTAATATAAGTGATGCTCTATTTTCTACTAGATCATAGAGAAACTTGATCAGTTTTTGAGATATTCGTCGCAATGATAACCATATTGTGACAATAAATGAGGGTGATATTTACATTTCATCGCTTACCTCAGGAAGAGAGGATGCAGTGGAAAAATTGTCAAGGCTTTCTTCTAGGTTATATTATACTTATATAAATCCGATATAATCAAATACAATGTTTAACCAGAAGTGAACTTGTTACAAAATGTTCACCTTATGCATGACCGTCTGGGTCATCCTGGTGTAACGATGATGAGAAAAATCATTGAAAGTTCTCATGGACATTCATTAAAGAACTAGATGATTCTTTCACCTGATGAAATTTCATGTGTAGCTCATGCTGAAAGTAAAATGATTACTAGGCCATTCCCTACTAAAATTGGGGTTGAATCTCTTACATTTTTAGAAAGAATACAAGGAGACATATTATTCCATGATGTAGACTATTTCGATACTTTATAGTTTTAATAGATGCCTCAACCCGTTGGTCACATGTTTGCCTATTATCTACTCACAATGTAGCATTTGCAAGACTCCTTACACAAATAATCTGATTACGGGCTCAATTTCTAGAATATACGATCAAAAATATCCGTCTTGACAATGTAGAAGAATTTATATCCCAAGCTTTTAGCATCCTATGGCTCACCAATATACAGAAAATGGTCTTGCAAAATCGCTGATCAAACGTCTGTAACTAATTGTTAGACCATTTCTCATAAAAACAAAATTGCCTAGTTCTACATGGGGACACGCTATGTTAGATGTTGTAGCATTAATTCGTACTAGGCCACTTGCTTATCATAAATACTCCCCACCACAACATGTTTCTTGTTAAGTTCCAAATATATCCCATCTATGAATTTTTGGTTGCACTGTATATGTTCTAATCGCTCCACCCCAGCGCACAAAGATGGGTCCACATAGAAGACTTGGAATTTATATTGGGTTTGAATCTCCGTCAATTATAAAATACCTTGAACCATCGATGGGACATATTTTTACAGCACAGTTTGTAGATTGTAAGTCTGACAAAACAATGTTTCCAAAACTAGGGGGAGAAAAGTTAAAGTTAGAAAAGCGAGAAATTGTATGAATGTATCATTGATTTCACATTTTGATCTGCATACGAATCAATGTGAAATGCAGGTTCAAAATATTATCCATTTACAAAATATTGCAAACCAATTGCCAGATGCATTCGTTGATACGAAGAGAGTGACCAAGTCACATGTTCTAGCCATGAGTGCTCCTGTTCGAATTGATATTCCAAATGAATAGTCTTCTAAGGCATTGGAAAGTACGTCTACTGCATGCCAGAAGCATTGTAGACTTGTTAGTTCTAAAGATAAGAATCCAAGAAAGAAAATGGAGCAAAATAAACCTGTTGGCTTCTTTATTAAAACTTTTGAAGAGGAAGCCCCTGAAGAGGTACAAATGTAAATCCAAGAAAAACATATATAGGATGAAATTGTTCCATAAGGATATTAGGTACCTGAGAATTGTGAAAATAATGAAAATATCGAGAATGAGGAAATCTCGATAATTTAACTATTTCTGGCATACGGTGGAACTGAAATAAAATGATTATTGATCAAGTGCTAGCATATACTGTGAGCACTGATTTAACCACGGAAAGTGAAGATCTTGAGCCTAAATCCATTTAAAAATGCCAAATAAGAAATGATTGGCTGAAATGAAAGAAGCAATTCAGGCGAAATTAGATTCACTTGCAAACGTGGGTAGGCTACAAGTGGGTATTTGTACAAAAAAGAAATGAAACACAAAGGCCAATAATTTATTATGAAGAGACATATGCACCAGTAATGGATGAAATCACACTTAGATTTTTAATAAGCCTGGCAGTCTTTGAAAGACTCCACGTGCATCTTATGAATGTGGTAACAGCTTATTTGTATGGATCACTTGATAATAATATTTATATGGAAGTCCCTGAAGGACTACAAATGCCAGTAGCATATAGCTTAAAACCTAAAGAGCTGTGCTCAATCAAATTACAGGGATTATAGCATGGATTAAAGCAATCAGGCTGAATGCCGTACAATCGTCTTAGTACATACCTTCTGAAAGAGGGACATGCTAATAATCCAGTTAGCCCTTGTGTTTTCAGGAAGAAATCAAATTTTTGATTTGCTATGATTGCAGTCTATGTTGGTGATTTAAACATCATAGGAACTCCTAAAGTTATTGAACAAGCTATTGCATATCTGAATAAGGAGTTTGAAATGAAGGATATTGGAAAGACGAAATATTGTCTTGGCCTGCATATACAACACTTATCCGATGGAATTTTAGTCCATCAATTTTCTTATATAGGAAAAGTGCTAAAATATTTTAATATGGATAAAGCACATCCATTGAGTACCCCAATGTTCATCCGATCACTTGGTGTAAATAAGGACCGTTTTCGCCCTCAAGAGGATGACGAAGAAATTTTTGGTCATGAAGTACCATACCTAAATGCAATAGGTAAACTGATGTATCTTGCTAACTACACGAGACCGGATATAGCCTTTTTGGTTAACTTATTCGCAAGATATGCTCAACTCCTACGCGAAGACATTGGAATGGGATTAAACATATATTTTGGTATCTCAGTGGTACATCTAATATAGGATTATTCTATCTAAGGCAATCAAATTCAAGATTGGTTGGATATGCAGATGCTGGATATTTGTTTGATCCACAAAAGGTCATTCACAAATAGGATATTTATTTACCTATCATAATACAGCTATATCTTGGCGATCCACAAAATAAACAACAACAGCAGCTTCTTCAAATCATGCTGAAATACTTGCACTTCATAAAGAAAGTAGGGAATGTTTATGGTTGAGATCTCTTACTCAACATGTTCATGAGGAATGCGGTCTTCCAATAATCAGGGGAAGTCCAACAATACTGTATGAAGATAATGATGCATGTATTTTTCAAATCAAAGGTGGATACATTAAAGGCGACGGAACTAAACATATCTCACCAAAGTTTTTCTTTACAAACAAGCTTTAAAATATGGGTGAAATAGATGTTCGTTAAGTTCGCTCAAGTGAGAACCTAGTAGATTTATTCACAAAAGCATTGCCAAGAATGACTTTTGAGAAACTAGTTCACTAGATTGGTATGCGTCAACTCCGAAGTGCCCCTTATTAATATGTTCATATGAGGGGGAGTTAAATACACACTGTACTCTTTTTCTCTTCGCTATGGTTTTTCCCACAGGTTTTGTTTTCCCGGCAAGGTTTTTAATGGCACAGTTTAGAAAGCATAAATAACCCAGACACTATACACTTTCAAGAGTGTTATGTCCCGCAATATTTTTAAGGAAAATATTCAAAGGGGAAGTGTGATAAATATTGGATATTCTTCAGGTGCAATTTTTATGGTCCATATTGTATATTATGAAATACCCTACAAGATTAGAAATTATGTAAAATACCTTTGTTCACTTCTTTAACAAATTAGCCAGGTTTCATTCGATTTGTTGTGGATTGGATAATGGAAAACACAGCAAGATATATATATATATATATATCATGTAATTGTGTAACATGAAGTATCATAATTTCATCATCACATGTGCCACGAATCAGTGGCGGAGCCACGTTGGAGTGAGGGGGGGCTTTTAAAATAAAAGTTACTAGCAACAAGCAGAAATCAGTTGTGGACCTTTGGCTTGATGGTTCACTTGCCTTAAATGTAAGTTGGATGGCACGGGATCGAAACCCAGTGGACGTAAATTCTTTCATAGTTTTTTGTCCCCTTTTTTTTTGTAAAATAAAAAAAAGATAAATTTAATAATTTTAATAATAAATTAAAAAGTGAAAACCCTAACACTACCCCCTTCTCCCCCCGCTCCACCCCACCCCACCCCACTCACGCCGCTCTGCCCTCACCCTGCCGGTTAGCCTCCGCCGCCGGCCCCGCTGATGCGCCGCCAGCACCACCATTCTAGGCATCAATGTAAGTTTTGTTAATTTTTTGTCCTATTTATATAGTATACAATATTTTTAAATTTTCATCTCAAATTTCTCTAATTAAAATTATGATTTTATAAATTTGAGTAAGAGATATCAATTTTTTTTAATTGAAAAATAATTACTCGTCTCCTAGTTCAAATCCTTTCTCAAGTTTGGAATAATATGGTTATTGTTGCTTGATATCTATTATTAGTATATAAATCGATTAACAATTGCTTTTATTTTATAACAGAGTTAATTATGTTCAAGTACTTAAATAGAAAACTGCCTTTGAAAGGAGTTGATAATCCTTGTTCTACTAATACTAAGCAAAGTCAACAAGAAATCAATGTAGAGGACCTTCCTACAGATCCAGGAAATTGAATTCGAATTACCGACTACTGTCCTAATATTTGAGATCAAGTTCGTAGAGCATATTTGCAAAGGGGCCCTTGCCAATCTCAAAACCACAACTTTCCGTTAATAAAATATGGACAACAACAAAGACGATTCAATTAGGATTGGTTTGATGAGTTTCATTGGTTAGAATATAGTAGATCGAAAGATGCTGCTCATTGCTTGTGTTGTTATCTCTTTAAGAATGATATCGGAGGTCAAGGGGGTGGCGATCATTTTATAGTACTTCTCTAGTTTGATTGGATGCGCTTTCTTTATTGTTTTTGAATTGTGAAACTATTAATAAAATGTCGATTGTGAATTTTTTAATTATTTTTATTATGTAATTTATTATTTTTTATTAGGCCTCCCCTATGCCAAAATCCTGGATCCGCCGCTGCCGCGAATCATTTTCATTTTCACATATAAATTGATGTGCAGAGATGCAATTTGAGAATGAAGATGTTGGGAAATATTTGAGACAAAAGAATTATTTGTTAGAAAGAAAATATGTTTCTGATTCCTTAGTTCTGAAATAAAATACTTACTATTTTTTCTAATTATTTTTTAGTCTGTATTTTTATTATCATCCTGTTGAGTATAATTTGTCCCTAGTTTTATAACATTTTTGTTATTATAATGGGTTTTAGAAAAGAAGTCTATTTAATTTAGGCCAGACTCTTTTACCAATTCAGTTAGAAACTCATAGAAAATATCAAATTTAATTGATAAATGATTGAACACATGGGTTATCTATTTAATTGTACAAGTATTTTTTTCATAAGATACTAATTTAACTTATCAACATATCAACTGTTAGAAATCATATAGGGTAATGAGCAATCTTTATGTAATATCAGGATAAATAAGAAAAACTTAAATTGAGTTTAAGTGAGGAATGTATACAGACCTTTTAAAAGATCAAATCTTGATATGAATTACATTTATCTCCATAGTATTCGTTCTTAATGTTTCAGATATTTAAACTTATACTCAAAGCAATTATACTTAAGATGAATAAAAACTATCCCAGGCTTGAGAAGCGTGAATCTTAAGCTTTAGTGGACAAGAGAATAAAACAGCTGATATAACTAAATGAAGGCATGAATAAGACGAAGAAAATGACTTTGAATAAGTAACAGATGGGAAAGAATTGACCGAAGAAATTATCACGCCGTAGTGAATCTACTGCCCTAAGTCGTTTATGCCCCCACACAGGTACAATACGATGAATGGCACTTCGACTCCCAGGATTAACACGGCACCCACCTCAGCAGTGTACACCGGGGAAGTGGGTTGCCATGTGCCCCAACTTGCTCAGTATTGGAGGAGCGAATTACTTTGACTGGGAAAGAAAGTGAAAAGTGATGCAGCAGAAATGGGAAACGAAATGGAGAGCGGTGGTCGAGATCCTCCGACAAACATCTAGAGCTTCAGGTTTTATAACCAACTTGTACACATAAGTAGTGGCATTGGATTTGATTTGGACTAAAATTCAATATAAATTGAAATGATTTAAATCTTTTGAGTTGGACTCAAATTTAAATTTTAAATTAAAAAGATTCAAATCTTTAAGGAAAAAAATTATGGACCTAGAATCCGACTATACTAAGGAAAGTGGCAGATTAAGGTATTTTTAATAAGACATCAAAATTGAAGCACACTACCCCAAAATTCCAACAATCCCCCACATGGTTTAATTTTGAGAAAGGAAGAAGAGAAATAATGTTACTTAGCAGTAAGACCCAAACTTGATGATGCTATTGTCTTTTGGACTTGAAAAGCACCTAGTGACTAAGCATGCCCCACAATCACCCAATGGTGAACAAGGTCTTGAACCATAAGCAATCATTGTGTGGACATATCTAACCCGTTCATGTGGTTTTCTAGGCTGAAATGCACTCTGCGATCAAGACGTATGAGGTCCCTCAAAAATAATCTAAAACTTGGTATCAGAAATGCTCTAGAGAGTAAGGCCATACGCTCGACAAAGGACTTTCTACCCCCATAGTCCCATAGGTGAGTCCATTAGGTGCACTGCCCTATACCACCATTAAAGGCTATGGAAATGATTAAGAGCCAAAGGCTCATCCTCACATCATGGCAGATGCAGTGTGTCCATTAGGTGTGCTGCCTCACACCACCACAAAGGGCGATGGATGACTTTAAATGCGTTAAGCTCAACCTCTGTTGTGGCAGATTCAACAGATCTTAGAGCCACTCTTACAGCAAACATGGGAAGGGTTTGAGTGGCTATCAAAAATTTCTCGATCTCTGACTTTATTTGACCTATTTAACATCGAGAGTAACTCTCAAGACGGGTATCCGCCATGACTACTACACATATAGGGGCTTTTAGTCCCATTCCCTGTGCTATTTCATGTCTCGCCTTCTTAAAAGGCTCTTAGACATGTTCTAGCTCAAACAAGCGCGCGCTCTTGCCTTCTCAAAAGGTCTTTCACTTAGAAGATCTGCCAGATAGTGTCACTCCTTAGTAAGCTCGAGTGAGATCACGTGTCTTTTGACACCACGGCTAGGGAACATGCCCTTAGCTTGCCAAACCCATTAGGTGTGAGTGCCCACACCATCCTTCATGGACTATGGGTAGGTTAGCATCAAGCTCAACCCTTACAATTGGCATTATAGCACTGATTATAAACAAAGCGGTACTTCAGTTGGTCATTGCCAACGTCAACACAAGTTGCTGTCACCCTCAGATTGAGACATCTACAACGAGCTGTTAAACACCCATCAAACATATCCGGCCAAATTCAACAACAGTGAGCATAATGTAATAGTGGAGCACGTATCATATCAATAAATCATATCTCCACCTAAGTACAAACACAGTTAGCAAAACAATTTTATACCATAGAATATTAGTTTCATATATCATCACAAGAGTGAAACATAATCTTGTTAGCTCGACTACTAGACCACCACCAGTTAGTTTACATAAGACCATAACCCACAAAGTGACTTTAATTATTCAAATTAAGGAAACCTACTCATCATCAGGGTTTTCAAGCCAAGTGCTAGTATCATCAAACTATTTGCACTAACTTTAGATTATCATCACAATAATATTTCCACTGTAATCAATACACATGTGCTATGAATAACTAGCGAACATCAGTGGAACCACAATAACCACAAGAGGTTATGGTCAATCAATATATCACATAGGTTCTCGAGTGCTTAACATAATTCCTCATAATGGAATGTCTCACACTACATTCCTAAGCCATTTAAATTTTCTACATGCCAAGTCAGACTCTAAGGTTAATTCAACAGTACAAGTTTGCAAGGGAAATCCCATAATATGGCACCATTAGCAAGCCAAAACACATCGCCATTAGTAGAATGGTTCTCATCAATATCAGACACCCAACTGGTATCAAAATATTCCTTCAACACAATGAAGAGCTTACCTTAACAGAAAACCCAATTCATAGTACTTCATTAGTACCTTAACTATAGAGCACTTAAATATTCATCATTTGGATCAAGGTACGTGTATTAGATCTACCAATAACATATGACATATCAGGACAACTGTTGTTCATAAAAACATAATATTTAACATCTTACTATATTCAGCTTGTGACAATATCACTTTTCCTCCTTTTCAAGTGAACACTTAGGATCGTGTAGAATATCATCCAGGTGATCAAACTCTCTAAGGACTTCTCCATATTGTCAAGAGTTAAACCCCTCAGGTGTTGTAGTGATTTTCACACCAAATACCAAATTGCGCTCACAAAGATCTTTCATATCAAGCACAGACCTAAGGACTTTATAGTATTCACGCTCGTGCCAAAATTAAGCATCTCATCAACATGATTATTCACACATTCAAACTCCATCATCAACATATTCATACGCAACTAAGGGCAATCAAAATAGATGCACTATTTAGGGGTTTGATAAAGATCACACAGGGAGTTCCAAACATACAAACCTATTTTCAAGTTTGGAACCTTAGAACCCCTCGAGTTGTTCCATAAAAGTATCTCCCTTAACATCATAAATCAATATTTTTGATTTTGTATCAACCCCTAGCGAAGCTCGCTAGCATCTACTCATATTAATGAACCTTTTCATAATGGGTGCATTTATGTTTTCATAACCTCATCAAGGATTTTAGGATTTCCTTTTTATTATGCAAGCACTAATAATACCAACACCCAAAAATAGAGTGCTCAATTGAAAGCCAAGACATAACTAGGAAAACCTACTTTGGCTAGGCACCCCCAAATTTAAATACAGTTGAGATTTTGGATCATGTTCCCTACATAGTTCATATATGGTTTCTTCTAGCCTTTACAAGGATCCTTTTAAACGAGTAGCATTCACAAAAGAGCTTCTCTACAACCTCCAACGTAGCCCGAGCTAAAAGATATCATGTACTCAAGCATTTATTTTCCTCAGCAATCTCTCTTGGGGAAGGTGATTTCATATTCACCACTTCTATTTGACCTAACCCCTTTGATTTAAGGTATTTAATTTTCAACTTCTGTTTTATGGTTGAGGAATTTCTTGATGGCCTGATCTTTGAACTTTAAAATAATCTCAATTGCTTATCTTAGAAGCGAGATACTATATCCCTTTACCACCTATACTCATAGTGTCTTTAAAGGTCATTCAAAAGGGCTATTAGTTATTTCAATTAAGATCAAGTTCTCTCACATTAAAGCCTAGCAAGCCATGAATCTGACAACTTGCTAACATTACTAGAGGTTCAACCTATTTTATTCACTTTACCACAAATTCATATGAAGAGTGGCTATTCCTTTACAAATTCAATATCCTTTTTTAAAATCATAGCTTGACCTTTTAAATATTTTATTATTTAAAAATCCAAATAGACTTCGAATTTTCTTGGGAAGGATTTAATGTAGTCCAATCACATATTACAAATTTTTTTTTTCTCTTATCTTGAAGGATCTAGATTTCAACATATTAGGGCCAACAAAAACAACATTAGATTTGATATGATTACTCATTATACATAAACAACTTAGATTGTTGGAAATCAAATGAGGAGAAATCCTTATACAATATGAAGATGAACAAGAAAAACTTAAATTGAGTTTAGGTGAGGAATTTACAATGACCTCTTAAAAGATCCAATCTTGATATGAATCACTTTTATTACCATAGAATTCAATCTTAAGGTTTCACATATTTAAACTTATACTCAAAGTAATTAGACTTAAGATGAATAAAAATGATCCCAGGCTTGAGAAGCATGAATCTCAAGCTTTAGTGGGTAAGAGAATATAACAATTGATATAGCCAAATGAAGGCATGAATAAGACAAATAAAATGACTTTGAACAAGGTAACAAAAGGGAAAGAATTGACCAAAGAAATTGCCGCGCCGTAGCGAATCTATTGCCCTAAGTCGTTTATGCCCCCACAGAGGTACAATGGGATGAACGGCACTCCGACTCCCAGGGTTAACCCGCCGAGGAAGTGTGTTGGAGTACGCCCCAACTTTCCCAGTATTGGAGGAGAGAATTACTTTAAGAGAGAAAGAAGGCGCAAAGTGGTGTAGTAAAAAGGGGAAGCAAAACAGAGAGCGGCGGCCGGGATCCTGGGAGAATTGCCTAGACCTTTAGGTTTTATAACCGACATTTATGCATAAGTAAGGGTATTGGATTTGAGTTGGATTGAAATTCAATTTAAATAAAAATGATTTAAATCTTTTGAGTTGTACGCAAATTTAATTTTGAATTAAAAAGATTTAAATCTTTTGCTTACATATTTGAGTTTCAAGTTTAATTTTTTTTTAATTCATATTTTAAAAGACTTACCAAGGGAATGTATTTATAGAGAAGAATTCTTACAGGTTAAGGAAAAAATTTTGGATTTAGAATCTAACTACAATATGGAAAATGGTGGATTGAGGTATTTTTACAAGACATCAAAATTAAAGCATACTATCAAAAATTCCAAAATCAGCAACTCACCTCTTGGTCGATGTTAACAATAAATACGTGGTATTTATAATTTGTCTTTAAACGAGCACTACATGCAATCAGAAAAATGAAAATCGACCACTGTCCAAAGGCAAACGCATGATAGTGCATGGTCCGGCAACAACATTATGCTTTGCACCATGGAGTAGCCTTAAGATTCCCAGCTTGGTCATAACAGTAGAAACATTGTTGGAGCGGCTAAAGCCAGTGTTTTGACAAAGCATAGTGATACAAGTCAATTAATTCACAAGTTAGTTGGCAGATTTTTGGCTGGAAAAGCAGCGGAGAGCTCGTGACTGGCACAAGCTGCGGCAGTTCTCTTAATTTTAGATAAATATCTAATTTTACTCTATTTTTTGTAATTTCTCCATTTTTCCTTCAATTAATCAATTATTTTCCAACAGACTATATAAGAAAAATGGTGTATTCTTCTAGGATTATGAATATACATATACAAATCTTCTTGTTTCTCTCCTCAATTCGTTGTTATCGTCTATTTGGGGTTGAATTGGTGTAGTTGCCAAATTGGGTTGTATCACTGGTATCAGAGCCATGATCCTCTGACTGTAGGTGATTGAATTCAAGCTGCCAAGGCTAAGAACACGAGGTCTGCTCCTGAAATCTAATAGGTTGAGGAGGTGTTGTCAAGTCAAATCTGATCCACCAATGAAGTGGTTGAACATTTTGTTGGAGAGATGCGAGAAGTGTGATCATCTATCCAAGAGCTTCAGGAGATGATCATAACTATTTCCTTGTAGCAAGGTTGAACTGTAGAAAGTGGTGGAGTGGGTGAAGGAGGATCTAACTCTTCAGCGGCTAATTTGTGCAACCACGATCCTAATCCAGCTCCCTAAGCAGGTAACAACTCTTACACTACTCGATTGAGTAGAGTAGATTTTCCATTGTTCAATGGGGAAGTGTGAATGGATGGATGTATATGTGTGAGTAATTCTTCTTAATCAATAGCACCCTGGCATATGATAGGATCAGACTAGCATCTATTCACCTAAGGGGGTTAGCTTTACAATGGCACCCGAAGTACATGAGAACTAGAAGAGACATGGATTTGATTTCTTTGGAGGAATATGTGAATTCACTGAAGGTGAGGCTTGGTAGTGCCTTTAAGGATCCTGTGTCCAACCTTATGAGTTTGAAGCAAGAGGGTTCATTGAAAGATTATCTTGCTAAGTTTGATACCATCGCAGTGAGAGCAGATTTGAATGAAAGCCAATTAATCAGTTGCTTGATGACTGGATTAAGAGATGACTTAGAGCTTGAGGTTAGATCTAGGCAGTCTGGTACTCTACAACATGCTACCGGCTTAGCCAAACTAGCTGAAGCTTAGGGTGGAGGCATTGGCTAAACAGCTGAGGTATTCAAAGGTTCCTCTCTTACCTACCCCAAACATTCCTATAATAACTCAAGCTCCAACCCATAACTTCAATCGAATAGCTCCAGCCCCGACAAACATCTCCACTACTTAGAAAACCAGCTTTGTCAATAGGCCCCAAAGAACATTGTCTAAGACTGAATTTTAAGAGAAACGAGCTGAGGGACTATGTTACTTCTATGATGAGAAGTTTGAGCGAGGCCACAGATGCAAAACTAAAGGGCCTCGGCTTTTTGTAATTGAAGTTTATGATGATGATCAGGATGAGGATACAGGAGGGATAGAATTGGATACAGGAGAAGAACTGGAGGTAGAGCCAACATCACATATCTCCTTACATGCTTTTTTTCTGGGATCAGCAACTTTCAGACACTAAGGGTTATTTGATACTTAAAGAGGAGGCCTATTCATATACTTATTAATTCAAGTTCAACAAACAACTTCATAGACTCCAAGCTAGCCTCCAAATTGAATTACATTACATCTTTAGTGAGTTCCACAGCCGTGGTTGTAGCAGATGGAAGCAACTTAAGTTGCATTCAGCAGTGTAGGAACCTTTCTGGGAAGATGCAAGGAGTTTCTTATACCTCGGATTTTTGCTAATACCTCTGGGTGGATGCGATATGGTCTGGGGCATTGAGTGGCTTTCTACCTTGGGAGACATTCCGTGTAACTTCAAAGAGCTCACTATGGCATTCACAGTTGAGGGAAGGCAACAAGTACTGAAGGGTGAAGGAACTAATCAATGCAAGACAGTAGGAGCTACGGCTTTATCGAAGGTCATGACCACTTCTCCTTTTATGGCCTTGCTTCAAGCGATACCCATGCTTGACCAAAGTAAAGATTTAGCCTTGATGATGTTGGGAATGGGGTAAGATAGGCAACAATGACATCCCATTCCCTCAGCTATTGTAGAGCTGGTGTCTCAGCATGCTTATATCTTTGAGGAACCTTAGCAGCTCCCCCTCATAGGCCAAAATTTGATCACAGAATCCACCCGAAGGAGGGGACTCAACCAATTAGCAAATGGCCCTACAGGTATCCTTCCCAACAGAAGGATGTGATGGAAGAAATGATTCAAGAATTGCTGAGTAAGGGTTACATTCAGACCAGTACTAGTCCATATGCTTCTGCAGTAGTGCTGGTTAAGAAGAAAGATGGAAGCTGGAGGATGTGTGTAAACTACCATGAGCCGAACCAAGCAACCAAGGATAAGTTCCCTATTCCTTTGGTAGAGGAGCTCCTGGATGAGTTGGGAAAGGCTAAGTACTTCACCAAAATAGACCCGAGATCGGGCTATTAACATATTCGAATGCACATTGAAGATATCAAGAAAACAGCATTTAAGACCCATTTTGGACACTATGATGTTATGGTGTAAGCTTGTTATAGTTGTGAATTGATGTCTTAAGGTTGTAATTTGCTTAAGGGTTTGTAATTTGTTTTGGCGGGAAGGGATAATCTTCTTTCTAACCAAATCATAAGAAAGCTAAGAAAAATCAAGGCTAATCATGCGGATACAAAGATTTCTAAGACAATGAATCAAGAGGAAGAGAGATCAATGTTTAAGAGAAGATTCATCCAAAATTGAAGAGAACGTGATCTGAGTCCAAGTACCTTAAAGTCATTTATTTTTATTTTCTTGGACTTAGGATTGGGATATATCAATTGAATCAAAATCTTAATACTGATATGTGATGCTCTAACAAAACTGCTTTTGAAATATTTTGAATTTGATTTCCAAATTTTATTTGAAAAATATTCAAGTCAAAATTTAAGCCAATCTAGTTTATCAATTAAAATATTTTTTCAAGATTGATATTTTGAAGAACATTATCAAATCATATAAGATAAACTTTAAATGGGTGAGAATTTAGTTTGATTCAATCAATCATTCATTTATGATCAAACCAAACTCAGAAGTTAATTCAAAAATTAAGCTAATATGGAAATAAATTAATCAATCAATTGACTAGTCAATTTATTTGGCTAATATGGTAAATCATCCCATCAATCAAGTTAATTGATCTAAAATGTGTAAATCCACCCAGACATAGTGAGTGTTGATACACAGAAGCTATGTGTTGACACATAGACTTACAGTACCCACCCGGAGCTTCAGTGTTTTGACACACGGATTATAAAAAGCACCAAACGGCTATGTTTGACTTGATTTCTTTCCTAATCTTTTTTTCTAACTTTTTGAACATCCCCTAGACTCTCATTTTTCTATAAATAGGGCTTGAATGCTTTTGTTAAAATCATCCAACAAGTTGTAAGCATTTTTTGATAAAAGGTTCTTACTTTTTTGCGCTTTAACGGTTTGATTTTAAGTTTTGTTTAAAGTTTTATTTGAGTATCACTTGTTCATATTATTGTTGATGATTAATCTTAATTGGCATATCCTTAACTTTGGCTAAACTTGATCTAGTGTCAATTTACTCTTAAAAGAGTGAAGAACTTGAGTGCTTTAATTCTTTCATTTCTTTAATTCATTTATGTGTAAAATGTTGGATCCTGAGCTTACGGTTACAAAAGGATTGGTTGAAAAGGTTGGGTCTTAAGCCTATGTACAAAACAACCGGTTGTAAATGTTGGATCTTAAACCTGTTTCATAAAGGATCATCAAGCTTAGTTAAAGGCTCAAGTGATAAAAACTAATCACTTGAGAAGTGGACTAGCTTCTAGTTTGGAGTGAACAACTATAAAAATCTTTGATCATCGTTTTTATTCTTGCCTTTATCTTTTCAGTTCATATTCATTGTCTTACTTTTAATTTAATTTTTGGTTTACAAAATTCAATTTTTTATTCATAATGAAAGAACTTAATCCCCCCCAGGATGCTCTTTGGGCCTTCAAAAAATGTTTTTGAAATATTTTTGAAATTTGATTTCCAAATGTTATTTGAAAAACACTCAATTTAAATTCGAGCCAATTAAAGTTTTTAATAAAAATATTTTATAAATTGGCATTATCGGAATCATGCCCAAAAAAACAAGATCAAAAATATTTTATTAGGGAGACCATTTAGCTTGATAGAAAATTATTCATTCAAAAAATGAAGCCAAAATTGGTTACTGAATGAAGCTAGCGGCCAAAAAGTTCCAAAACCACCTGAGCATGCTGATTCTTGACACCCAAAAGGGTTGTGTCAACACACAAATATACAAAAGCCAAAGCAGGCTGTTGTGTGTCGATGCACAGGTCTATGTGTCAACACGCAACCCCTTTGTATCGACGCAGCCCAACAATGGACTGAAATGTCTACTTTTTGATTTGATTTCTTTCGTAATTTTTCAAATGGTATTCTAACTTCTTTTTAACCTTCATTTTCCTATAAATAGGGCTTGAATGGTTTGGTTTTAATTGTCCAGTTCTCTCTAAGCGTTCTTGATAAAAAGCTCTTATTCTCTTATTGTGCTGTTACATTTTACTTTTGTGTTTTTCTTAAAGTTTTCTTGAGCATCACTGATTCTCTATATTGTTGATTATTTGAGCTTCATTGGCACATCTTTAGCTTTAGCTAAGCTTGATTTATTGTCAATTCGCTTTTGAATATAGTGAGAATTTCATCGCTTTATTTATTTTATTGTAAAGGATGAATCTTCAGCCTAGCGTTACAAAAGGGTTAGTTGTAAAAGGTTGGGCCTTGAGCTTATATACAAAAAGACCAATTGTGAAGGTTGGATCTTGAGTCTACTATTATAAAAGGGTTAATTGTAAAAGGTCAAGTCTTGAGCCTACATACAAAAAGATGGGCTGTAAAGGCTGGATCCTGGGCCTAGGTTTTTAAAAAGGATCATCAAGCTTAGTGAAAGCCTTAAGTAACAATTAGGAGTCACTTGAGGAGTAGACTGGCTTCCGAGTTGGAAGTGAACCACTATAAAATCCATGCATCGCTTTCTCCTTGCCTTTACTTTTAATATTTTGCATTGTCATTTATATTTATTCAATTTTTGGTTCTTAAAGTTCAAATTTTTATTTTATTGCGAAAGAACCTGTTCACCCCCCCCCCCGGTTGCTTTTTAGGCCTTCAATTGATATCAGAGCTATTACTCTTTTTTTGGTCTAACAACCTTAAAGTGATCCTATTGGCAACATTTGGTCCTATCTTGGCCCTGGGCCAATTGACCAAAAAGCCTCATCTTTTTTATCGGGAAAATTTCCACTATTAAAAGCTTAGAATGGACTTTGTATTACACTCATTGATTTTGAATTATGGCTTATAACAAAAAATAATGACTATATACCTTCAAGAAAAGGAGAGAGAACTATTGAGAAAAGTGAAATGAGCTTATGCAAGATGATAAAAAAAAAAATTGCAAAAATGTAAAAGTTCATTATCAATATTGTATGTTATTGCCCCAAATATCTTTAATCATATTTCAATTGTCAATCAGCCAGGAAATTTGGGACAAGCTAGAAGTCACTTACGAAGGTATGGATGAAGTCAACAAAAATGAACATGCTCCTAAGATCCTACGAGCTTTTCAAAATGAAGCCTGAGGAATCCATGAAAGAAATGTACACTAGATTTTGACTTTTTGCAAAATGGCACCATTTCAAAAAAAAAAAAAAAAAAAATTTGCAAAATGGCATGTCCGGAAAAAATTAAATAGAATGACACAGTTTACTGTTCATTCATCATTGAACACCTTTTCAAAGGTATACAATGAAGGACAGAAAATTGTATGCCGTAACAAATGGCATGCAACGTGTGACTCTTTCTTTTTTTTTTTTTTTTTTTTTTTTTTTTTTGAACACCTAGGCGGTCATCTTTTTGCTTACCACTATGGAAAAGTTATTTTGCTTTACCCTTTAGGCTATAGAATATCAATATTTTTGTCCCCACATTTTTTCGTTTTTTTCTTAATAATGCAAAATAGTTCAAATTTATATGTCAAATTTATACATCAAATTAATGATTTGATTTAAAAATTGTAAATTAACAATAAATCAATTAATTATAAGGTAATTACTGAAAACCATTTGAATTTAAGTGTCGTTTAAAAAATCACCTAACCTTTCTAATTTTTCAATGTTACACCTACATTTTTAAAAAAAAATTCAATGTTATGCATCAATGTGACGCCATTAACATCTGTTACTTTTTATTGACGTGATATTTTAGAAAATTATTTAATACATAAAAAAAATAACTTATATATTTTAGAAAATATTTAATATATTTTTATAACTTTTGTAATATTTGAAAAATATTTCAAATATTTAGAGATTATTTCCAGAAATATTAAATCTTTTGTATATAAAATATTTATATAATTAAAATACAATAAATGTTAAAAAATATTTTAAATATTTAAGATATTTTTGAAAATTTAATGTCTTCAAAATATTTAAAATGTGTTTAAAGTATTTATATTTTCCTAGAATATTTAAAGCATTACTAAAATATGATATTTTTAAAATTTTTAGATATTTAATATATTTTGAAATATTTACAATAATATTAAATATTAAAAAATACTTTCTAATTACTTAAAATATTTTTCAAATATTAAAAAAGTTAGAACGTATTCTAGGATAATTCTAGTGCTATATGATTATCTAAAAACCCGACTAACCACTCAAGAACAAAGAATATTGAGGTTAGACATCATTTAATTCGTGATCATATGCTTAATGGAGATGTCATTGTTAGGAATAGTATCTTGAAATTCAGATTTATTCTATTTATATTATTTTGTTAATGAATAAAATTGAAGTTCCAGTCATTTCCTTGTTAAACTTGTGGGAGCGAGCATTTATACTGCATGTGATTTTCTTTTTGGAAACATGCATATGACGAGTGCAGTCCTCAGACTACAATTTACATGTTTGTTCTAAGTGGTTTATGAGATTAACCCACAGATAGACTTGGAATAAATGGCATGGATTGTTGTTTGAAAGACTCACCGTCGAAGACAAGTTTGGACCACTTGTATGCTAAGACTATAACGTGAAACATTAGATGGCTTGTCTTGGTCATATGGATGGTGATCCAAAAATGTTATGTTGGTGTGTTTAATAAGATTGGCACACTGAGTTGGACCATATGGATTCCTTGTTTCTAGACTACTATCGGAGATGGATGATTCATGTTGTACTGTTTGAACAACGTCTCTAAATCTTGAGAGTATTCTAGACTTGTGCATGGAGTGTTAGTTACTTTGGTGTACTATAAGTAAGGTCTAAATGCACGACTAAATTCCCATGTACATTGGGTAGCGGCGTGAAGTGTGGCAAGGATTAGGTATTCAATATGGAATTTACAGTCTCTTATGAGATATAGAAGTCCTCTTAGTTGATTCGCAAATAGTTAAATAGTTCAGAAACTTTGCCCAAAGTATTTCAAGTGTTTGACATTAGAAATTTATATTGTGAATATGTTCAAGTACAAGTGAATTATTCAGTGAAAGGCGAGTCGGTAACTAATGATGAAACTATGAGAAGGATAATGACAGTAGTTATATTTATTCTTCGTCATGGACATCTAGCAGAGGGGCTGTTGTCATCAATACAGTCCATTAGGAAAATATCGAATAAATGGTTAAGTCTGGAGTGTAGTGAGATTTATTTAGTGGAATTACATCTCATTAAATGGTAATTAAATTATTTCATGATATGATTAATTTAGCCCATTTGGAGCTAGATTTAAATTGTTTCTGAGGTCCAGACATAAGCTTGTGTATTTATTGGCATCAGAAAAATATTAAAGAACTCATGAGATGAATTATTTATCCATGAGATGGGTAAATCTAATTTTGGCAAACATTATTCATGAGGTGAATAAAATTAAAAATTATAAAATAAAACAAAAGCTGGGTGAAATGCGGCGTTTTGTTTTTGTATTTATGTTAAATGTTGCGTTTTGATTTAAACCAACGAATCCCACATCAAAATTTCAGCTTGTTTTCGTTCGGGTACCTTACTATAAATAGCGGTATATATTCCAAGTTTGGCATTCAATCAAACAAATTATTTTGGGGTTCTGGAGATTGTTTCGGAGATTTAATTGGAGAGAAAATTTTCCGTTATAATTTTTTTTTTCCTTAGTTCAATATTTTTCAAAGCCCACCCTCCGAGCAGCTCGAGGTCATTACATAGAAGATCGCGGGGTCTCAATTTTAAAGATTATTTTTCATTATTTGGAGCAAATCCAGGTATGTTTTCTTACCTTCACTTTTGCTTTTTGCTTTTCTTTTTATTTATAATATTTGTTATTATGCCCGTTTAAGTTTACGTATTGTTATGAATATATTAGAGTAAAAGGCCTATAAATCTAAATTGAGAATTCGGATCTGTAGATTTAAATTATGAATTTAAATCTAGATTTAAAAATTATGAATTTTAAATCGACTCTAGGTTTAGAATTATGAATTATAAACCCCTTCCGCTGCGTAAACTTTATGAAACTATGGGGAATTTTTGAAATTTGTCCCATCAACCAGCAATAGAGCAAAGGGAGTTATCAAGATAACCCTATTCCCCGGGGCTCTCCCACGTGAGGTGTCACGAAGCGTAACTCTCCGATCGGGGGCTTAGGTAGAGAGAAGAGTCTTCTACTCCAAGTGCTCTAATAGGCACCCCTTGTTGTGACCACAGTTGAAAAATTGTGAACCAAAGGATCGGTATGAGAATTATTTTTCCAACAAAAGTTATACGTTCCCAACAATTGGTATCAGAGCCAGTCTCTGATTACGTTCATAATATACATGAATAGGTATAATAAGATCGAAATAAATAGATTTGTGATTTAATAAAATATAGATTACATTAAGAACGAGAGTTTGTTTAATAGGGCATTGATAATAATCTACTATTCGATTTAAATTGTTTAAATCGATAATGAATTAATAGTTAATTCAGATGATTATTTAAAGTAACGGCTTAAATTGCCTAAACCATTGAAGAATCAATAACTAATTAGATTATTTACGGGATTGGTTTAAATTGTTTAAATCGTTAATTTGGGTACATCAATTTATAAACTTGCAATTACGATATTTGTATAATGAGATTATGCATGTTTGACATGATTTGCAAAATCGGGTAAAATTGATCTAATGAGATTATATTCAATTAATTTTCATAAAATAGTCTTTTAATTTTGTGAAATCGAATAAAATTGATCTAATAAGATTAGATTCAAAAAAAAAAATTTTAAATTAATTATTTTAGTTTAAAAATTAATAATTAAAAAAAAAACTAATGCTGATGTCAGCGACGTTATCTGTTAGTTCTGACGTCAGCACTAACATCAGCGTCAGATCTTAAAAAAAAGGTAATAATTATTTATTTACTGATTTCTATAACAAATTATAAATTAATTATTTTATTAATTAATTTCTATTAGAATTAGAATCTAAATTAGATTATAAAATAATCTAAGTTGTGGATCAGTGTTATTTTAAATAAAGGCTATTTAAATTAGTTTTAGAATATGATTCGAAAATAGACTATAAAATAATCTAAGTCAATATTATTTTAAAATAAAAGTTAAAATTTATTAATTAAATTATAGAATAAGATTCTAAACTGGACTATTGGGTAATCTAAGCTTATTTAATTATTAGAATGAGATTCCAAGGTAGACTATGTGATATTCTAAATTTTAAGTTGGTTACTAATTTTAAATGAAATTAATTTTTATTAATTAATTTAATTTTAGAATTAGATTCTAAAAAATAGATTATGAGATAATCTAAATTTATGGTACTGTTTTAATAGAAATTAATTTCTATTAATTAATTTAATTTTAGAATAGGATTCAAAAAAGTAGATTATGTGATAATCTAAATTTGATGTTAGTATTATTTTAATTAAAATTAATTAATTAATTTTATTGGTTAATTTTAGAATGAGATTTTGAAGGGGCATAATCCAAATTTTAAATGCAAGTTAATTAAAAATCACTAGTTATAAAAATCAAGTGGGAGCGAAGTTTCATTTGTTGTAACCTCACGGTCTCCATTGCTGGTCTAGCAATATAGTAGATCGATAGATCTCCCTGCGTAGGATGCCGGTTTGCAGATTAGGGTTGGACTTTTATTGGGATAAACCAAAGTGCAAAGAAGCGATGCAACCACGCTGTCGTGGAGTATTACGTGTAACTAGACTAAGGTAAAGTGGTAAGTTAATAAATTTTACTAAGAGTTACAAGAAAACATGCTAATTGAGAATAGTTCTCACCTGAACTAGCTTCGTGCGACCCCATTGCCGGGGAGTAAGGAGTGGTGTGTTTGGGTCATCATTATATGCATGATAGTACAGTTTAGTGGATGCATGACTTATTGCGTATGCTAAAATGAAAGAATATATATCACTGCATTATACATGACTCTTATAAGATAGTTACACATTTATTTGCATTTACAGTTTTTGAAATGGCTGCGACTGGTGCACTTCACACAATTCTGAAAGATAATGCCTTAACTGGACCGAATTACTTCACCTGGAAAATGAACCTGGACGTAGTATTAATACATAAGGGTCATAAGTTTGTTCTCACTGAAGCTCGACCTACGGTGCCCCCTAATAATTCTGCAGCTGCTATTCAAGAACGTTATGAACACTAGAATAAAACTGATGAGTTAGCCAGATGCTACATTTTGGCCTCTGTGTCCAATGTACTCAAGCATCAGATGCTTGAGATGGAAACAACAGCTGAGATGATCAAACATTTAAAGGAAATGTTTGGTGGTCAAGATAGGGCAGCTAGGAAAGCGTTGATGAGAAAGCTCTTGAACATAAGAATGTCTGAAGGGTCGCCAGTTTAAAAGCACATCATGAAAATGATAGCGTGCTTGTCTGAGTTGGAGATTCTAGGTGCCAAGATTGATGGCCAATCTCAACAGGACATCATCCTCAGCTCTTTGTCCAGCTCTTTTACTCAGTTTAGGCTCAATTATACAATGAATAATAAGGATTCTTCATTGCCTGAGCGGATGAAGGAGCTATAGGTAGCAAGGGGTGTTATGCGAGCCAAGGGGAGTGTGGTATCAAGAGCTAGTAGGAGCAAGCTCAACAAGTGACTGACTGGAAAGAAAGGCAATGGCAAGGTTGCTAGTGTAGCGACTAATCCTAACAAAAGTCCAGCAAAAGGAAAGTGATACTTTTGTGGAAAGATGGGCCATTAGAGGAACTACACAAAGTACATAGCTACTATGCCTGCAAAGACTACTAAGGCATCTAGTGAAGGTATGATGATATCTCACTTGGTTGAGTCATGCGTAGTTGAAAGTCCACCAAGTATCTGGTGTGTGGACTCAGATTCAACTGACCATGTCTGTAATTTGTTACAGGGGCTCAAGCTAACCAGGAGGCTGCATGATGGGAGCTATACCTAACAGTTGAAGACGGTACAAGAGTAGAAGTCTTAGTAGTAGGAGATGTTAGCTTAGACTTTAGTGTTAGAGTTTTTGTTATTAAAAGTTTTGTTTATTTGTACCTGCCTTGGACAGGAATTTGATTTATGTGGTTTATCAAAGGATAATTGTTTTTAGTTGATTTGATTGTGAATCTTTTATTACAAGAAATAAATTGTTTATTAGTAAATGTATATGTGTGCATGATTTATTCATGACGTTTTCATCAAAAGTTATTTTGTACATGAATAATGTGAAATACTTAGAGAAGAATTTTTGCAACAAAACTACAAAAACAAAAGCAAAGGAGTATGATAAGAATTAAAAAAAAAGAGGGGCACTAATTCAAAACAGCTAGACACAACTCGGCATACAATAGATGCATTAGATGCACTTACTGTTAAGGTTGAGAATGTTTTAAGTACACAAGAACCTAGGTGTAGTGGGAGGATTGTTAGGGCACAAGACAGGTTCATGGCGGGAGCCTTAATAGTTGACTGTGACATTGAATCAGATCCTCTCAGCTACAATGAGGCAGTCGAAGACAAGGATGCTGACCAATAGGTCTTAGCAATGAAATATGAGTAAGGAGCTATGTATTTTAATCAGGTCTGGAATCTTGTAGAGGCGCCTATTGGCGTTAAGCCCATTTGTTGTAAATGGGTCTACAAGAAGAAAAGAGGAGTGGATAGGAAGGTGGAGACCTCCAAGGCAAGGCTGGTTGCTAAGAGTTTTACCCAAAAGGAAGGAATTCATTATGATGAGACCTTCTTACCAGTAGCCATACTAAAATCCATAAGGATGCTCCTATCCATTGCAGCTTATTATGAGATCCAGCAAATGGAAGTCAAAACTACCCTTTTTGAATGGTCATCTTGAAAAAGACATCTATATGATGTAACTAGACAGTTTCGTTGGCAAAAATCAGGAGCATATGGTATGCAAACTGAAAAAGTCCATGTATGGACTGAAGCAAGCATCATGCTCATCTAATATTAGATTCAATGAAGTAATTAAGTCTTATAGTTTTGAGCAATTGGTTGATGAACCATCCGTGTACAAACGACATCAAGAGAAAGTAGTGACTTTTTTAGTATTGTACTTCAATAGTATAATACTCATTAGGAATGATTTAGGGGTGTTATCAACTGTAATGATTTGGTGAGCCAGTTCCAGTTGGCTATACAGATTTTGACTTCGAGTCAGATAGAGATGCTAGACGTACGACGTCTGGGCATGTCTGTAACCTTGGAGTAGGAGCCATTAGTGGGAGGAATGTCAAGCAGTATTGTATAGCTAACTTCACCGTAGAGGCTCAATATGTTGTAGCTTCAGAAGCTGCAAAGAGGGGCATGTAGGTTCAGATAAAGTAGTTGACTTTACTAAGACCTTGACTACACAAAATCATTGGTTTATACATAGAAAGGATGAATATAAAGTTCATAATAAATTGGATTTAGGACAAGTGGGGGATTGTTAGGAATAGTATCTTGAAATCCAGATTTATTCTATTTATGTTATTTTATTAATGAATAAAATTAAAATTCCAGTCGTTTCCTTGTTAAACTTGTGTAAGCGAGCATTTATACTGCAAGTGATTTTCTTTTTGGAAACATCCATGAGATGGGTGTAGTCCTCAGACTACAATTTACATGTTTATTTTAAGTGGTAGATGAGATTAACCCGCAGATAGACTTAGAACAAATGGTATGAATTGTTGTTTGAAAGACTTGTAGTCGAAGACAAGTTTGGACCACTGTATGCCAAGACTATAATGTGACACTTTAGATGACTTGTCTTGGTCATGTGGCTGGTGATCCAAAAGTGTTATGTTGGTGTGTTTAATAAGATTGCCATACTAAGTTGGACCATGTGGATTGCTTGTTTCTAGACTACTACCGGAGATGAATGATTCATATTACACTATTTGAAAGACGACTCTAAATCCTGAGAGTATTCTGGACTTGTTCATGGAGCGTTAGTTACTTTGGTGCACTATAAGTAAGGTCTAAACGCACGACTGAATTCCCAAGTGCACTGGGTAGCGGCGTGAAGTGTGACAAGGATCAGGTATTCAACAGGGAATCTACAGTCTCTTATGAGATACAGATGTCCCCTTACTCATTCACAAATATTTGAATAGTTCAGAAACTTTGGCCAAAATATTTCAAGTGTTTTACATTAGAAATTTATACTGTGAATATGTTCAAGTATAAAGGAATTATTCAGTGAAGGGCGAGTCGGTAACTAATGGAGAAGCTATGAGAAGGATAATGACAGTAGTTATATTTATTCTTCGTCATGGACATCTAGCAGAGGGGCTGTTGTTATCAATACAATCTATTAAGGAAATATAGCATAAATGGTTCAAATCTGGAGTGCAGTGAGATTTATTTAGTGGAATTAAGTCTTATTAAATGGTAATCAAATTATTTTCATGAGATGATTAATTTAACCCATTTGGAGGTAAATTTAAATTGTCCCTGAGGTCCCTGCGCAAGCCTCTGTATTTATTGCCAACGAAAAAATATTAAAGAATTCATGAGATGAATTATTTATCCTTGAGATGGGTAAATCTAATTTTGCCGAACATTATTCATGAGATGAATAAAATTGAAAATTATAAAATAAAATAATTTTAGAAAATTAAAATTCATAAGATGAATTTTTACATATGAGGAAAAAAAATGCAAAATTACCCTCACAAGGATCAATCTCTGTGCTCACGGATCAACTAACCAACGTGTGACATGGGGTCATCCGCGTGAGCACGGGCAGGCCAATCGCGGCCCGGCACATTTCACGCTTAAATAAAAATAACCAGGAGCGATTTTAACACTGGGTGAAACGCGGCGCTTTGTTTTTGTTTATATATTAAACGTTGTGTTTGGATTTAAACCAGCAAATCACACATCGATATTTCAGCTTGTTTTCGCTCTGGTAGCTTGCTATATATAGAGTTACCTATTCTAAAGGTTTGGCATTCAATCAAACAAATTAATTTGGGTTTTTGGAATTTGTTTCGGAAACCTAATTGGAGAGAAAATTTTCTGTTGAAATTTTTCTTTCCTCAGTTTAATATTTTCGGAGCCCACCCTCCAAGCAGCTCGAGGTCATTGTGTATAAGATTGCGGGGTCTCGATTCTAAAGATTATTAGTATTTTCTAGTTTTCTTTATTTGGAGCAAATCCATGTATGTTTTCTTTCCTTCACTTTTATTTTTTCTTTTCTATTTATTTATAGTATTCGTTATTATGCCCGTTAAATTTTATGTATTGTTATGAATGTATTAGAGTAAAAGGCCTATAGATCTATATTGAGAATTTAGATCTATAGATTTAAATTATAAATTTAGATCTAGATTTAAAAATTATGAATTTTAAATCGACTCTAGGTCTAGAATTATGAATTCTAAACCCCTTCCGCTGCGTAAACTTTATGAAACTAGGGAGAATTTTTTAAATTCATCCCAACAACAGGTATTAGAGTAAAAGAATTTATAGAGATAACCCTATTACCGAGAGCTCTCACACGTGAGGTGTCATGAAGCGTGACTCTCTGACCGGGGGTTAGGTAGAAAGAAGAGTCTTCTACTCTAATGTTATAAACCAAGAATCCGAGGCACGAGTTTAAATTGGCAAGGTGGCGGGAAAAACTATTAGCAATTGAAATTCTGTTAAAAATCTGTTAAATGCTGCTGCTCTGCATATGGGCTGCTGCGTGCGTGTGCCTGTGCTGCTGCTGCTGTTAGTTGCTGTTATTCTTTGTGTTCGGCACCAAAATACCATTTAAATGTGAGTTAGGTATATTCTAGATGGTTCTAGATGCTTCCTAGCTAAGTTGGTTAGTAGGTCATGTATTAGGATTGCCATAAATAAGTGATGCTTGTAATGTTCAAAAATGAAATGAAAATTATAAAACATTAGTCTCAATTTGAGATCAAAGTTTCTCTCTCTCATCTAACTCTCTCTGTTTCTCATCTCCTTTCCCTTCTTTATCTCATCTAAACTCTAGAACTCTTCTTTCTCATCTCATACTCTCAATCTATCCAAATTATATTAGTTTACGTTCGAGGTTCAAGCACGAGCGTAACAAGTGGTATCAGAGCCTCGATCCGATCGACTGCGTAATCAAAATTTAAAAAAAAAAAAAATCAGAAATCAAATTAGTGCTGATTTAGTGCCAAGTCTTACGGTTCAGCTCAATTAATTGAAGATCAATGTGATGGATTCTTGTTGTGCAGAGTTTTGATCGAATTGATCAAAATTAGTACAGCTCAGGCCAAATGGATCAAGGTCAGATCGAAAATCAGCAAGGTCAAGTTCAGTTCAGCAACATCCTTATTGTTCAGGTCAATTTTCTGCGGCAACTACCAAATTCAAATCATGATCTTCCCGATCAGGTACCAATCAGTGCAGATTCGGTTAAAACCAGAAATTGTGTGCTTGCGGTTGAGATTGTGAATTGAGTTAGGTGATGTGGTGATGTCTGGTGGAGTTCTCACCCGAGCTGCAGCTGCTCGAGCAGCAACATATGCAGAGGTGGCTGGTGCATCAATTAATAACCGAGATCCGGAGCTTAATGACAAGGTTGAGCTGTTGAGTACTAAGTTCGATCAGTTCAATCAGCAAATGACCGAGATCAGGTAGCAAAATGATAGTATTCAGCAAATGTTGAGGTTGTTCTTGGAAAGAGATGCAAGTAAGGAAGAACGATTACAACAAATGCAGCTGGAAAATCAGCCAAATCAGCAAAGAAATGATGATCGATTGCATAAATTGTTGGAAGAACAGGATCAAGCATTTTATGAAAAAATTGCTCAATATTCTCATCAAGTTAAGGAAAGGATTGATGATCAAGTTAATCAACAAACAATGAGTGTTGATGAGAATAATGAAGATCAATTAAGTCAGCAAAAGCAACAAATTGAAGAGACATCGGTTGAGCAAATTAATCAACTTCCACAGCTGTTCGAAGAAAGATTCGCTGAAATTCAAGAGTTGCAATCTTGCGTTCCTAATGTGGCTATTAGACGTACAGTAGCTGATGAAAGATCTCAAGATGGACCTCAAATTGTTATTAAAAATGTTAGGCCTCAAGTTCTTCTCCAACCTGCTGAAGTTGGACCACAAAATTGCATAACAGAAACTGAAATAACTACCAGGTTGCAGGTGCATTCATTTGAGCAGGTGCAGGGTCAAATTTTCAGTAAGAATCTTGAACAAAATGGACACTCTCAGGATCCTCCGATGCAATTTAGATCAAAAACCATGGATGTTTTGCAAGTTTTCTTATGTTCGGTGAATAATTTCAAACTTCCAGAAGCTGAAATGCATTATCGGCATGCCGATCGGCAAGTTCGGTAGAAACTATTTCTTTTCTTGAAAGGAGTTTGGATTAATAGGGTCCCTATCATGAAGCTATGCTATTGGAAGGATATTTGTGAGTTGTTCATCAAGATATACTGCAGTAACAAGGCTCATCAGCTGCATTTTTTGGTTCAGCTACAAGTTATTGCAAGCAAGGAACTTCTTCCAGCTACAGTTCAGTTGGAAGTTCAACAACATCAACTCCAATTTCTACCTCTACATCAAGAAGTGATTTCAAGTCTCATTCTCTTCATTCTTGAGGACAAGAATGTTTTCAAGGGGAAGGGAATGTTATAAACCGAGAATCCGAGGCACGAGTTTAAATTGGCAAGGAGGCGGGAAAAACTATGAGCAATTGAAATTCTGTTAAAAATCTATTAAATGCTGTTGTTCTGCATATGGGCTACTGTGTGTGTGTGCCTGTGCTGCTGCTGCTATTAGTTGCTGTTATTCTTTGTGTTTGGTGCCAAAATACCATTTAAATGTTAGTTAGGTATATTCTAGATGGTTCTAGATGCTTCCTAGCTAAGTTGGTTAGTAGTTCATGTATTAGCATTGCCATAAATAAGTGATGCTTGTAATGTTCAGAAATGAAATGAAAATTATAAAACATTAGTCTCAATTTGAGATCAAAGCTTCTCTCTCTCATCTAACTCTCTCTATTTCTCATCTCCTTTCCCTTCTTTATCTCATCTAAACTCTAAAACTCTTCTTTATCATCTAAATTCTATATTCTTTCTCATCTCATACTCTCAATCTATCCAAATTATATTAGTTTACGTTCGAGGTTCAAGCACGAGTGTAACATCTAAGTACTCTAATAGGTACCCCTTGTTGTGAACACAGTTGAAAAATTGTGAACCCACCGATCGGTATCAGAGTTTATTTTTCCAACAAAAGTTATATTTTCCCAACAATTGTGAAATTTGTCTCCACGAATGATCAATAAGAGGACATTTTAACTAAATTGGAATTGGCATGTGTAATTTGACCACTTGACTTTGATTGCTTATGGACATAGGATCTTGGACTATTTTTTCAAAATGAGTATTCTCACTTTAAACAAAAAGAAAAAAAACAAAAACAAAAACAAATCGCACGCACACAAAAAACTTGTTTGTCAACACACATACTTACAATGAACCTCACTGTTTTGTTGTATGCAGACACACATAATGCGTGTGTCAACCCACATAGGCCATCCTGAGCCTACAATGAAGCATGGTTTCTTAACTCTCTTTTTTTCTCCCAATTTCTTTACTTCACACATATCTTCACTCATTTATCCTCTCCTCTCACAAACCCTAACCTCTCTCTTTCACAAAAATTTCCAAAACACATCCAAAATCATCAAGGAGTGTAAGCGACCTTAACAAGGACCTCAGAAATGTTGGGGTATAAGTGACTTACTTTTTTGGAGGATAGGTGTCTTCCTTACACTCGAATCTTAAAGAGTTCCGCACCGACACGCAATCAATGCTTCAAAAGATTTTAGACTTTCTCTCATGTGGACAAGGACCTCCAACTTCATAATATTTTCTTAGAAACATTTGAAGCTACATTTTTTTTTATTCATTGTACATCATTATGCTTGAATTGAATGAAATGTTATGACTCTTTGAGAATGTGTACCCTTTCACGTTGTCTACGTGTGCCTATTGCTCTTGATAAGGGGAGTTTTCAATTTCTCTATCCCTTCTCTTAGGATTTTTGTTGATGACAAAGCAGGAGAAAAGTTGGTGTTTAGTTTGTTCATGTGGTAAAAGTGATGATTGCTGTAAGTTAGTGAATATTTAACTCCTAAAATGCACAAACCATGTTATGAAGTTTGTGCTTGAGTTATGGTAAAAATAATGTTCATATTAAGCTCTTGAATGCTTCATTTTCAACATGCACCAACATAGGTTTAAGTCATCATTTCAAGGCTTTGACGGGTAAGGATTGACCTTGATTGCGTTGGTCCATTGACTCAAATACAGTTCGCTCCACCTAAATCTTGTCAAGCTTTAACTCATTCGAGTTATTACAAGACTAGGGTGCTAGGCCTAAAAATCTGTAAACATGGGCTTGTAAGTTGATTGTTGAGCTCTTGAGCCTATCTCCAACCCAGTTTCTATCTTTTAAGTGTACGAGATAAGGTGTCTATGTGCTCCGTTATGTCACTGCAACTGCAACTTGAGCCAGGTCCATATCCTTTTAATTTTTGTCATGCCACTAAACCTAAAAACTAAAAATATATAACTTAAGTCTCCTTAATTGGAGCAATTGCAGAATTCATATTATAATTGCAAAATGAAATCGGATTCACCAAAAGCATCAGTCCTCTTCAGACGTGATTGATATAGGTAAAACATGTGCATTCTGTCAATTAGACTTGCTCCCAAGTCGTTACGAGTCCGTTTTTTATAGGTTTGTTTGATTTTGTGCTTACGGTAATCATACATACACTAAAACAGACAAAAGGAGCGAGCACCGCTGACATAGGAGGAAGAGGAAGAGATGCTAGAGGTTTTAGATGAAATTAGGGTTAGGGTTACATATTAGTGGAATTTACAAACTTGCCGTACAATTACTTATAATTACCAAATTACCCTTCCCTTTAATATTTTCTAGAAAAAGGTATAAATACCTTTTATTAGTTTTAGACAAACTAATTGGGTAAAGTTTGTATCCATAATGTTTCACTCATGAGAGGCAATGCCTCAACTCCAACCCTTGTGGGGGGATGAGGATTTTTAGTAGGGGAAATAACAACAACAACAGTCCAAGTGCCGCTAAAGCTCCCGCAAAAGTAGGGGTTTGGGGGGGGGGGGGGGGGGGGGGGTTGGCGTTGGGTGTACGCAGCCTTCCCCCTTTATGGTGCTACCCTAAAGAGAGGTTGTTTCCAATGGCCCCCCAACCTGAAGAACATGTTGTTAGGGAAGCATATAGCCTGAAAATATGGGAGCAACATAGAATTAGAATCAAACAAAATACAAGCCAAGTGATACCAAGCAAACTCGAAGGAAGATCATTGTAGACCCGCAAGTACACAAGTGTACAAGTACACCTATAAAAAAATCGGAGTTGTAATACCTGCGCCAAAAGAAGAAGTTAAGACACCTAGAAACACTAGTGCCAACCATAGAAGAAGCATTACTCTAAGCCGCTACATCGGCTACACTTATGCTAGCCCTCCACCCTACTTTATCTGAGGCCATCTCCTCCTGTAGGTTTAGGTGGGTGTGGTCCTGTCAGGTTGTTGTTACGAATTAATAAAATTTACTTGTAATGTATTTTAATTTCTTAGTGTTACTTTTAATTAGAGTCTATATGATGTAACAACAATAAAAATTGCACCGGTTAAAATGGATTTAGGCATCAAATATCCGCAGGCACACGATGACAGCCCTGTGCAGATTCGGTTGAGGTAGTTACAGCAAGGGGGTATGTGGCAGATGCCCTTGCTGAGGGTTTTGATCTGATTTCGTGTATAAATTGTGAGCAAAAAGTGTATTTTGATCATCTAATTAAATGAAATCTTATTCCTAAGGGAAATTCTCTAATTCTCATCTCCTTTCTCTATTTTCTCATCCCCTTCCCGTCTTTTCTCATCTCAAACTCTCTTCTACAAGGTTAGATTTCCAAATGAATTTTGGGAAGCTAATAATTGGTATCAGAGCTGGTTTTATCAATCAACAACATTAATTAAGCTGGTAAAAACTCAAAGCAAAAATGGCTGATAGAGTTCGGACCAGATCAGGAGCTGGTGGTGCCGGTTCGAATTTGGATACTTCCAATGAGCTTCGTGATCAAATAAAACACATGGAATCCAAGTTTGATCAACAATTTGCTGAACTTAAGCAACAAAATGCTGAAAATCGAAGCCAAACTGAAGGGATTCAGCAAATCCTGAAGATATCGGTGGAGAAAGATGAAAAAAAAGGATGATCGGCTGCAGAAATTGGAGGAACGACTTGAAAATTTGCAAGAGCAGATGGACAAGCAAAGAGCATCAAGTGTGAGAGAATACATGCTTAGATTTGAGAATTTGAGAGCAAATTTGATGTCAGTTCTGGCCATTGCTCCCGAGGATGCCAAATCCTACTATGTTTCTTGCTTTGTGAGTGGCCTTAAGCCTAGGATCAAAAACATGGTGAAAGTCATTGGTCCTAAGAATTTTTCAAGCCCTTACAATAAGGCAAAGTTGATAGAACCAACTCAAGTCCCTTCATATGACAAAGGGAAGCACCAAACCAGCAACAAACCGAGACAGTTGCAGCAGAACAAGAACTTCTGCAGTAAAAGCAGTGACAGAATTTCAGCAAGACTTTGTTTTCGTTCCAACCAACCATATCAGCCCGGGCATAGGTGCAAATCAAAAGCACTTATATATGTAAAAGGTAGCCGAGTTCCGGATGAAGCTGACAGTACCGAATCTGATGCAGAATTGGAGGAGACCGAATGTAATTTACAAGGCAACTCAAGTGATGACGAGATCGAGATCTCCATGAAGGCTCTAACCGAAAGTGGGGCTCATAACACAATCAAAATCAAGGGACGGGCTGGAAAACACTCCATTATTATCCCCATTGATAGTGGAAGCACTCACAGTTTCGTTGACCCAAAGTTAATTAAGAAGGTCAAACACGAAGTGACGAAAACTCATCCATTGGCAGTCATGGTAGCTGATGGGAACTCTTTGACAACACAAAACAAGTGCATAGCCTTCCCTTGGTCTATGCAAGGACATCATTTCACTTTCGATTTTCGAGTGATTCCCTTGGGTGGTTGCGACATGGTGCTCGGAGTAGATTGGATGAGGACCTTCAACCCGGTTGTCTTTGATTTTGACAAAATGACCGTGGCCTTTGAAGTTCATGGCACCAAGGTGTCCTTGCAAGGCATGTCCGAAGAAGCTCAGCTCAAATTGATCGAGGCAAAGGATGTGCAAGGCGGAATTAAAAAGAAGGCGATTCAATGGATTGGGCACTTGTTCATGGTTAGTTCGGTTATACAGCAGCCGGACCCTCCTCCTGATATATAGTGCTTGATTAACGAGTTCGGGGACATCTTTGAGGAGCCTAAAAGTCTCCCTCCTCAAAGGAGTGTGGATCATGCCATAACCTTATGAGGAAATGCCGATCCGTTCAAAACTAGGCCATACCGGTACCCTCATGGCTAAAAGGCCGAAATAGAGAGAAAAGTGGAGGAGCTTCTTCGGTTAAGCTTCATTAAACCGAGTCGAAGTCCTTTTGCTTCACCCATGATCCTTGTGAAGAAGAAGGATGGGACAACCCGAATGTGCATAGATTATCGCCAGTTGAATACTTTAACCATGAAAGACAAGTTCCCGATTCCGGTCATAGATGACTTGCTTGACGAACTTCATGGGGCGTGCTTCTTTTCCAAGCTGGACATAAGGCAAGGGTACCATCAGATCCGAGTCCTCGAATCAGATATTTACAAAACCGCTTTTCAAACTCATCATGGCCTTTTCGAGTTCGTTGTTATGCCTTTCGGTTTAACAAATGCTCCGGCCACCTTCCAAGCGGCTATGAAGGATGTCTTCAAGCCTTATCTGAGGAAGTCAGTGCTGGTGTTCTTCGACGACATACTTATCTATAGCTCCACATATGAAGCTCACCTCACACACCTTCGACAAGTGTTTGTCTTGATGCGACAACACCGGTTTTTTGCAAAATTGTCCAAGTGTTCGTTTGCTCAAAGGAGGCTCAAATATTTGGGCCATATCATCTCATCAAAGGGAGTGGCTACTGATCCTAACAAGATCCGAGCAATGCAAGAATGGCCAATCCCGATCACCTTGAAGCAATTACGAGGATTCTTGGGGTTGACCGGATATTACCGAAAATTCATCAAAGGTTATGGTTCCATTGCCAAACCTTTAATAGAGCTCTTGAAGAAGGATGCTTTTGGGTGGAACAAGAAGTCTCAAGCTTCTTTTGAAGCTCTCAAAACCGCTAGGTGTGCAGCACCGGTTTTGACAATGCCGAATTTCATCGAAAGCTTCGTTTTGGAGACCGACGCAAGTGGGACTGGTATTGGGGTTGTTCTCTCTCAAGGAGGAAGACCTATTGCTTATTTTAGTTAGGATTTAAGTCCCAAACATCAAGCGATGTCAACATATGAAAAGGAATACCTTACGATTCTCTTAGCCGAGAAGAAATGGAGGCATTATTTGGAGGGTCACAAATTCACCATTCGGACGGATCACCAAAGCCTCAAACATCTCCTTGAATAGAAGATCGTGTCAAGAATTCAGAAGAAAGGCTTGATGAAAATGTTAGGCCTTGAATACGACATCGAGTACAGAAGTGCCAAAGAAAACGCAGCTGTAGATGCACTGTCAAGGCGTTTTGAAGACACTGTTTCAGGCTCATGCTCAGCCGTTTCGGTGGTAATTCCTTCTTGGGTCGAAGAGCTACACAAGTCCTACAAGGAAGATCCATTTGCTCGTGAAAAGCTGGCTGCTGCAGTGCTCCAGACCGACGCAAAATTTGCTGCAGAAAACAGTGATCCGACAGTTAAGAACGGGCTGTTGCGTGTCCAAGGCAAACTATATGTGGGTTCTGCTACGGACTTGAGAAAACAGGTCATCCAAGCCTCACACGACACTGCTTGGGGAGGTCATGAGGGTGTGGAAGGCACCTATCAACGAATTAAAGCACGTTTCACATGGCGGAGCATGAAAAAAGATGTGAGCGACTATGTGAACTGTTGTGAAGTATGCCAACAAACAAAGCCGGGAGATTCGCGATACAAGGGACTTCTTCAACCTCTTCCCATTCTAGATGGGGCTTGGGTTCACATTAGTATGCATTTCATTGAGGGGCTACCGAAATCCGAAGGCAAAGAGGTCATATGGGTTGTGGTGTATCGCTTCACCAAATATAGTCATTTTATTGCTCTTACTCGACCCGTTACTGCTGAGAAGTTGGCAAAGCTTTTCCCTGACAACATTTATAAGCTACATGGGTTGCCTCAATCCATCGTGTCGGACCGAGACAAAATCTTCACAAGCACTTTTTGGAGAGAATTGCTCAAGCTAATGGGAACCACGTTGGCTCTTAGTTCTTCCTAACATCCTCAAACGGATGGTCAAACCGAACGAGTCAACCAATGTGTAGAGCAATATCTTCGGAGTATGGTCTTCTTGAGGCCCAAGGAGTGGAACTGTTGGCTTTCCTTAGCCGAATTTTGGTTCAATACACACTTCCATACAACCACTGGCACCACACCCTTCCGAGCATTGTATGGATACTCTCCACCTTCTCCTTTGATGATACAACAACCGAGGGTTGCTGATTCTGCAGCAACCGAACTGGTGCAGCAGAGGAGATAGATTGTGCTATCGCTTAAGGACAACCTCCAACAAGCTCAGGCCCGAATGAAGCATTATGTGGATAAGAAGAGGGTAGACAAGAACTATCAAGTCATGGACATGGTCTACCTTAAATTGCAACCCCATAGGCAATCAACGGTGGCTGTCCGACGCAACGTCAAGTTGTGTGCTCATTATTTTGGTCCTTACAAAATTCTGGAGAAAATTGGCAATGTGGCATACAAGCTTGACTTACCCTCACATTCTTACATTCACCCTGTGTTTCATGTGTCCCTCCTTAAAAAACAGGTTAAGAGAAATGCTGATGCGACTCAAAAGCCGCCCATAGCTGAAGCAAATGGAGTTCTTCTGCAGCAACCGAACTCTGTCCAGTCTGAACGAGTGCTGCAGCTTAACAACGGGAAGATTCACCAAGTCCTAGTCACTTGGAGCAACTTAAACAAGAACATTACAACATGGGAGGACTACAACTTCTTGAAGAGCCTATTTCCGAGCTTCACTTCTTGAGGACAAGAAGTTTCTCAAGACGGAAGGAATGTTATGAGTTAATAAATTTTACTTGTAATTCATTTTAATTTCTTAGTGTTACTTTTAATTAGAGTCTATATGATGTAACAACAATTAAAATTGCACCGGTTAAAATAAATTTAGGCATCAAATATCAGCAGGCACACGATGACAGCCCTGTGTAGATTCGGTTGAGGTAGTTACAGCAGGGGGGTATGTGGCAGATGCTCTTGCTGAGGGTTTTGATCTGATTTCATGTATAAATTGTGAGCAAAAAGTGTATTTTGATCATCCAATTAAATAAAATCTTATTCCTAAGGGAAATTCTCTAATTCTCATCTCCTTTCTCTATTTTTTCATCCCCTTCCCTTCTTTTCTCATCTCAAACTCTCTTCTACAAGGTTAGATTTTCAAATTAATTTTGGGAAGCTACCAATTGTCTCCATCCATTTATTCTGAGGCCTGCCTCTTCCTCTCCTCCCTAGCATAGTATGGGCCTGTTCGTATCTCCTAACTGGGACAGTGGAAGGTCGCCCCCTAACATGCCCATACCACCACAAACGTTGCTCTCTTAATTTGTCCTTAATCGGTGCGATGCCCAATTTGCCTCTTATGATGTCATTCTTGATCCTATCCTTCCTTGTATGTCCGCACGTCTACCGCAACATCCTCATCTCCGCAACCTTTATCTTCCGTGTATAATGTTGTTTCATCGGCCAACACTTCGCCCCATAGGACATAGTCAGTCTCACTATGCCTTTTAGTATTTCCCCTTTAGCTTTAATAGGATCTTTTTATCACAGAGTACTACGGACCCCGTCCTCCATTTATACCAGCCTACTCTAGTCCGGTTATTGACATCCTCGTCCACTTCACCATTGTTCTGCACCATTGAACTCAAGTATCTAAAACTCTCTTTTCTTTGTATGGTCTAAGATCCGACCTTAATGTCTACTACGCTAGGCGTGGTTAAGGGGTTGAACTTAAGTTTCATGCACTCGGTCTTGGATCTACTAATTCGTAGGCTTTTCGATTTCAATACCCTTCTCCACAAATCTAGCTTCTCATTTACCTCTTCTCAAGATTCCCCCACCAACACTATGTCATCTGCAAAAAGCATGCACCTAGGCACATCTCCTTAGACGTGCCATGTGAGCTCATCCATAACCAATGTGAATAGGAAGGGACTCAAGGCAGATCCCTGATGTATCTCGACTGTTATCGGAAAGGCTTCTGTCTCTCCTTCCACTGTACACACATTAGTTTGAGTGTTGTCATACATGTCTCTAATGGCCTCGATATAAGGTGCTCAAATGCCTTTCCTATCCAAAACCCTCCATAGGACCTCCCTTGGCAATGTATCATATGCCTTCTCCAAAACAATGAAAACCATGTGGAAATCCTTCGGTCTCTCCCTGTATCCTTAGGAGGTGGATGGCCTCTATTGTTCATCTCCCGGGCATAAATCCAAATTGGTTCTCGGACACCTCTGTGTGTTGCCGTATTCTCCTCTCTACGATCCGCTCCCACAATTTCAGAGTGTGGCACATTAATTTAATACCCCAATAGTTGGCGCAACTTTGGATATCACCTTTGTTCTTATAGATCGAGATAAATGTGCTCTTCCTTCATTCGCAAGGCATCTTTTTCCCCCGAAGGATTTGTTTAAATAATTTAGTCAGCCAACGAATGCCCTTCTGTCCAAGACATTTCCATGCCTCTATGGGAATTCAGTCTAGGCCAACTGTTTTATTTCTTCCCATATGTTTCAAGTCTTCCTTCACTTTTTTGGGTGTAATCCACCTGCAACAGCAGTGGTTCTGGGGCTCCGCGCACTGTTGGATTCACAGTTGTCAACTATGATCACAACAAAAGGCACCTATTTGAGCACTTAGAGTAGGAGAATCTTCTCTTTACCTAAGCCCTCAGTTGGAGAGTCACGCTTCGTTTGCGAGAGCTCCCGAGAATAGGATTATCTCTATAATCCCTTTGCTTTAATACTGGTTGTTGGGACGAATTTTAAAAATTCTCCCTAATTTTGTATAAAATTTACGCAGCAGAAGGGGTTTAAAATTCATAATTATAAACCTAGGGTTGATTTAAAATTCCAAATTTTAAATCAACATATTTAAATTCATAATTTAAATCTACATATCTAAATTTTTAATTTAGATCTCCGGGCTTTTTACTCTAATACATTCATAACAATACATAAACTTAAACGGGCATAATAACGAATACTGTAAATAAATAGAAAAGTGAAAACTAGAAGAAGAAGGAAAGAAAAACAGACCTGGAATAGCTCCAAATAGAGAAAACCAGAAAGAAATACTCCAGATAATACCAAGGAATCAAGACCTAGCGATCTTCTACGCAATGACCTCGAACTGCCCGGAGAGTGCCTCCGAAAAATATTAAACTGATTTCAATGGAAATTTTTCTCTCCAATTAGGTCTCCGAAATAATTTCTAGAAACCCAAAAAATTTAATCTCAATTGAATGCCAAACCTCTGAATATGTACCTCTATTTATAGTAGGCTACTGGAGCGAAAAATAACAAAAGAATGATGTGGGATTCATAAATTATGAAATCCAGTTAACAAGTAAAATGCATCATTTCAATTAAAACAAAACACCAAATGCTGTGTTTTATCCAGGGAAAAGCTGCGCACTTTGAGGTGATTCCGTGTGCAACGTGGTGGGTCGCGATTGGCCCGCCCGTGCGCACACAGATCAACCCATGACCAGCCAGTGCGCAGCATGTGTCGCACGCTAGTTGGTTCATCCGCAAAGGTGTGGATCAATCCCTAATAAAAGCGATTTTTCTTTCTTTTTTTTGTTTTGTTTCCCACATATAAAAATTCATCTTATGAATTTTAATTTTTAAAAATTATTTTATTTTACAATTTTTAATTTTTAGTCATCTCATTAATAATGTTTGGCAAAATTAATTTACCCATCTCATGAATTCTTTAATATTTTTTCGACGCCAATAGATACAAAGGCTTGTGCAGGGACCTCAGGGACAATTCAAATCTAGCTCCAAATGGGTTAAATCGGTCATCTCATAAAATAATATAATTACTATTTAATGAGACTTAATTCCACTAAATAAATCTCAATGCACTCAAAACTTAAACCATTTATTCGATATCTCCCTAATAGATTATACTGATGACAAAAACCCCTCCACTAGATGTCCATGATGAACCATTATCTTTCTCACAGCTTCTCCATTGGTTACCAACTCGCCCTTGACTGAATAATTCATTTATACTTGAACACATTCATAGTATGAATTTCAAATGTCAAACACTTGGAATACTTTGGCCAAAGTTTCCGAACTATACTTGGAATACTACCCAGTTTGCATGGGAATTTAGTTATGCGTTTAGACCTTACTTATAATACGCCAAAGTAACTAACGCTCCATGCACAAGTCCAGAATACTCTTAGGATTTAGAGTCGTCGTTCAAACGGTACAACATGAATCACTCATCTCCGACAGTAGTCTAGAAACAAGTAATCCACATGGTCCAACTCAGTGTGCCAATCTTGTTAAACACACCAACCTAACACTTTTAGATCACCAACCACATGACCAAGATAAGTCATCTAAAGTGTCATGTTATAATCTTAGCATACAAGTGGTCCAAACTTGTCTTCAACTACGAGTCTTTCAAACAACAATCTATACCATTTGTTTCAAGTCTATCTGTGGGTTAATCTCATAAACCACTTACAACAAACGTGTAAATTGTAATATGAGGACTACACCAATCTCATGGATGTTTCCAAAAATAAAATCACATGCAGTATAAATGCTCACATACCCAAATTTAATAGGAAAATGACGGGAACTTTAATTTTATTCTTTAATAAAATAATATTAACAGAATAAATCTGGATTTTAAGACACTAATCTTAACACCACGGATGTTTGGAGATCATCTAGTAATATTCCAGTAGCCTTCTGATTGTTGAGCCGATCGTGGAAGTAGGCTCTCCATCTTGCTTTAATTTGTTCCCCGTCCATGAGCACCTGTCCATCTTCTCCTCTTATGCACTTTACTCGTTCCAAGTCCCTCGTCTTCGTTTCTCGTGCTTTGGCGATTTTATATATATCCTTGGCTCCCGCCTCAGTATCCAGCCTTTTGTAGAAATTTTCATAGGCTCTTGATTGCGCTGCTCTGGCTGCTCTCTTTGCTTCTTTCTTAGCTTGTTGATATCGATGTCGCTTGTCTTCGTCGGCACTACTTTCCCATTCCTTGAATTATTGTCATTTGGCCTTAATCTTCTTTTGGATCTCCTCGCACCACCACTAGGACTCTCTGTTGTTTGGTAGCCCTCCCTTGGGCAAGCCCAAAACTTTGCATGCCAGTCCTCTAATCCTTTGTGCCAAGCGGTTCCGCATTTGGTTTGTATCTCCCTCCATATGCCACTCAAACTCTACTTCCACTCTCTCCTTATAGACTTTATACTTCTCCCCTTTCAAATACCTCCATCGCGTATGTGCCTAGGCGAGTTTCCTCATTCTTTTAGCCTTCTTCTTGGCCTTGACATTAGCACATACCACCTTATGTTGTGTGGAAAGGTCGTCCCCTGTAATGACCTTACAATCCCTACAGTCTCTTTGTACCCTTCTCCTCAATAGAATGTAATCAATCTAGGTCCTTGTCCTGCTGCTTCGGTACATAATGATATGCTCATCACGCTTTCTATAGAATGTGTTGGCAATTGTTAGCTCGTAGGTGACCGCAAAGTCTAGGGGCGCTTTGCCTTCTGTATTCCTAGTTCTAAAACCAAATCCTCCATGGTATGATGCGTATCCATCCTCGGTCACTCCAACATGCCTATTGAAATCCTTGCCAATGACCACTTGTTCAGTTTGGGGTATGCCTTGCTTCATTATGTCTAAGTCCTCCCAGAATGCTGCTTTCTCATGCTCCGCTAGTCTAGTCTGAGGTGCATAGGCACTGATTACGTTCCATATCTCCCCTTTTAGGACCATCTTGATGGATATGGTCTTATCGCTGGTCCCGGTCGCTCCGACTACTTTATCATTGAGACTGTTATCCACTATGGTGCCAACTCTATTCCAGCTCTGACTTTGCCCACATACCACAACTTGTACTCTAACACATCTCTGGCTTTTGTGCCAACCCAATTAGTCTCTTGCAGATATAAGATGTTGATCCTTCTCCTCATCATCATTTAGGCCACTTCAAAGCTATTCTTCTTAGCATCCCAACATTTAGTGTCCCTAGTTGCAAGTTTTGCACTCTCCTTTGCTTCGTACTCCCCTCCCCACCCCCCTTTAAAGATGGCCTTAAGTTTTGAGTTCCATAACTAGTTGCATTCATGCACTAACTGTCACTATCCCAAGGTAGGTAATATAGGAACAAGAAACATATCACATAACATAAGCGTGTGATTAACAACAAAGAGGCGCGATTATAACTGCAGTCAATAACCATCAAAATCCACATAGTTCAAAATAGCAAAGAGGAATAGTGAGCAAATCAAAATAATAATACCCCAAAACAGTAATTAAATACTTAAACACTACTCTATAGTAGTAAAGGGTAGATCAAACCTGGTCCTGGTGCGTAGTCGCGGGTATGACCTATCTAATACTTACCTAGGCCCGCTTATGGCTGCGAGCTGGGCAGTGGGCTCTGGTTTGGGTTAGGATTTATTGGTTTTGGTTTGGCCTAGGACTGGGTGAGGTTAAGGTTGAGGTCTAGCTAGGGTGGGTGTAGTTTTGGTTTAGGTTTAGTTTTAGTTAAGGTTTGAGTATGTGGGGCGGTGGTGGTGGCAGGGACTGGGCGGTGGAGGTGGAGGTGGTGATTGGGTGGTGGTTGTGGGGATTTGGGTGGTGGCTCGAGGTCTAAAGTTAGGCATGGTGCAAGGCGATTCGAGATGGTGCAAAGGGTGGTATGGGGTGGTTCGAAGGGGGATGGTTGTGGTGGTGGTGAGGGGTGGTTCTTGTTCTGGGGGGGTGGGGCGAATGGTGGTGTGGGGTCATTCAAGTGGTGGTGAGGGGTGGTGCGCTGGGTTAGGCTAGGGCTCCTGGGGTGGCGGGTGGGAGACGGTGGTGGTGGTGGTGGTGGAGGGAGAAGATGGGTTTCAAAGGGGAGGGGAGGAGAGAGAATAGGCTAGGGCTAGTGGCGTTAATGGTGGTGCTGAGTCCGGCAATAGTGTGGCACCGTAGTCGTCGCGTCACCGGCGATCATGGTTCGGCTACGTCGGCGAGGGTGCTGATGGTGCGAGGTGAGGTAGAGAGACATTAGAGGGCGTCAGAGAGAGACGTGTCGTGCTCTTAGTGGGGGAAATAGTGTTATACAAATAAGGGAAAAATTAATAATATTATTGATTAAAGAGGAGTACTTAATGTGGTATCTATACTTGACCCATGAGGGCTAGAGTCTTTAAAAGGGAAAGGTATCGATACAATCCAAAATATAATAGCTAAGTAAGGAGTAATTTAGGTATTTATAAAATTAGGCATGTTTTAAATCTCTATATAGGGACCTTCAATGTAGAGGAACATGATGGATGGATGATTAAACTCCCTCTCTCCCCTTTCTCTCTCTCACTTAGTCCTTCCCTCCCCTATCTCTCTCTCTCTCTCTCTTGTCTATATATCTCTCTCGGTCCCTCTACCTTGCCTTATTTTATAGCTATGCATGTGAATCTTATACTATTGTATGGATTATTACATTTTATTCTAATGTACTACTCTTTTTGAGTTGATTGTAACGGTTTGATTCGTTAGATTGGTATGGTTTGTATCAAGTTGGGATGTATAAGTTTTCAATTAAACCCTAATTCTATAAAATTGGACAATTGAATTATTATTTTGATTCAAGAGTACATGAAGAAAACAATATAAGTGAAATTATAGACTTCATTATAGTCCAACTGTAATTTCAAAATTCCAATTTCATACCACAGACAACCTAACACAAATACGTTAGTTTTGCGTTTGATTTGGGGAGTCGGCTCTTTGAAATATTTTATTTTTTAATCGCTTTTAGTTTTTTATGTAAATTGTGATTTCCTTTAATCTTGTTTCTTTAGAGAGCTCTTTATTTGATCTTTTCTATCATAATTATTAAATAAAAAAAAAAGAAAATAGAGAATACATCACCTTGTTCACAGTTGCAGCTTTTAAGAGTCAAAATGTGTGGCCACTTTGAAGAGGAAAACATTAAATTACTTTTGGCCCATACCAAAAACTGAACTATGATTTGTCCAAAAAGAAAAAAAAAACCGATATGTGATTTTCCTTTTCGTCACGGCAACACTATGCTGTAGTCACCCCAATTTTTTTTTAAAAAAAAAGCTGAATTATGTCTTATAATTAAGCTTTATTAAAAAGGTCTTATAAAGTAGTTAGGAATAACAAATAATGATAAATTACATAGGGTTATTTATGCTAAAGATCCATATACTTTATCCATTATATCAGTTAGTCATTTTACTTTTAATTGTGTTAATATAGTCCCTATACAATTCAAAAATGTCTCAATTTAATCCTTACAAAAAAAATTTAGGTTAAGTTTTTAATAAAATATTTAATGGTGCAACCACAAATTGAGTTAAATTGAGTAAACAGATGAACATATAATAAGTTGCTTGCATTTAACAAAATTTTGTCATCAAAATTATGATATTAACTTAACTTAAATTTGACCAAATGACTAAATTGACCCATTTTGAAATGTTCTAGAATTAAATTGATACAATTAAAAATACAAGGACCAAATTGACACAATGGGCAAAGTCAAGGCACCTTTGGCATAAATAACCCAATTATATATCAGAGTATTACTTTTTTTATTTCACAAATTTTATGCAATAATTTTGAGCTAGTTCCGAAAATAATGTCAAAAAATACAAAAAATAATGCCTGAAAAAAAAAAAATCTGCTTTTATAGGGTCCAGGTCTACAATGGGGCTAGCGTGTAGGGTGGCATGGCACGAGCAAAGCCATGATGTAAACTGCATTATCATCAGACGGTTATTAAATCAATATAACGAATAAAGAAAGCACGCATAATCTAAATAAACCGTATCATGGGAACGCGGTTAATACTAAAGTAAAATGCATAGAGAAAACACGAATGTTGTTAATGTAAACAGCATCATGGGGATGCAGTTTACTGACGGAACTGAGCCCTGGAGACGCAGTTGTAAAGTCCCTACACCACATCTTCGGGAAGCGGTTTTAAGCTCGTATATAAACCCTCATTTTTTCCCTAGACCTACTTCTAATGCAAACCTTTCGACTCCACATTGCTGCCATCCCTAGCATGCATTACGTTGTCCCCTGCCACGGTCGTCCCGCCGCTTCGCATGCCGATGGTCCTATCAGGTCACCATTGCCGGACTTATTCGATCACTACTGCATTTCTCAATTGGACTTCATAACTACGGTAATTTTAAGATTTTTTTTTTTGAAATATTATTTTTAGTTCTAAAAATACTTATTGTTATATTGTAGTTGATATTCGTTTTGTTTTCTGGGTTTATTTTACATTTTTAGTTAGTGCTTATGTTGAATATGTTTTACATATTTGAATGTTGTTTTGTTCCACCTACCTTAACTTTATTTAATTATTATTTTTGTTAGAATATGGCTCCTTTGACACATCTTATAATATGTCATTGAGGTGGAATTGTAGAGAAAAATGGTGAGCATATCAATTATATTGGGGGTTATATCAGTATAATGTTTGTTAGAAAAGATGTCAGTTTTAGTGAATTGATGAATTTGTTGCATCAACATAGTAATATTGACCAAATTATTGTTAATTTAAAAGTGAAATGTGGTATTCATTCTGCACACGAGCATCAAATGGTTGATCTTCTTAATGATGATTCATTAGAAGCTATGTATTGATACATAGAGCTATAAAAGGAGCCTATAACAGATTTTGTATAGAAGTTCAGCTGGAAAAATTTGAATGTTTATGCGGGAAATCGCCTACCCATTTATCACTCAACTTATATGTATTCATCACCTTATTCAAATTTGTTGTCATCCATTGAAACACAATCTTACTGGCAAAGCATGATGCATTATCCTCTATCTTACATGGGGTATGGGTTTGGTCCAAGTATGCCCCAAAATTATGTGATTAATACTCGTATTTTGGTTCATCCAACTCCATTATTGGATTGTCCTACCAATAACTCAATTCGATGTAACTCCGGAATGGGTCGACTTGGTGCATCAATTAGCCATAGTGGGCAAGATCGTATTTCAGTTTGTCCAACTTCATTGTTGGAATGTCCTATCCATAACTCAATTCCATGTGATTCTGAAATGAGTCGAGTTGGTGCATCAAGTACCCATAACGGGGAAGCTGTGAGTATCCCTAGTGAAGGATGCTCAATGTCACAATCTAATCCTATGATGAAATATGTGGAACAAGGTGATGGTGATGACAGAGTATTTGTCAGTATTGCTTATGATGATAGTGATCAGGGATATTTCACAGAAGATAAATACAATGAGCAAATTGATGAAATAGTAAGGGAGCTTGACATGACGATGGGGATGACGATTCCTTTGATTAGAGGATTAATGAAATTGAAAGGGAGTTTGAATGTGATGACAGAGATGAAGATCCTATTAGTGCTTGTTCTCCTGTCCCTAAATTTTCTCATATTGATGAAATTCCCTATGTCGAGCCTGATGAATTTAATTTTCACTTTGATTCTAAGCATGAGTTTGCAGTGGAACAACTTTTTCATACCAAAAAAAAATCTTTGATAGACGCTATTAAAGAGTATTCCGTAAGTAGATATCAATTTTATAAGACAGTTGAACCAAATCCAGGTTTGTTGGTGATAAAATGTTCGAAGAGGAGTTATTGTCCATGGTGGTTAAGGGCTTGAGTCATAGATCTGTAATTCCTTCACTTCATAGTTATAAAGTACAAAGGCCCTCACACATGTGATTGATGTGTTTAACCAGAATCATTTCTTGGTGAGCTCCCCCTTCATTACCCAACATGTGATGGAGCTTGCTAGAACACAAGTTTCGATTACTGTGAGCTCTATTGCTCGAGTTATCTCCAATTGTTTTCAATTAAATATCATATACAAAACGGCTTGGTTGGCTAAATAAAGAGAAATTGGCAATATATTTGGCACATTTGAGGACCCATATGCAATGCTTCCCCAATTTTTTAGAGCCATCAAGAGATCAAATCCTGGTACAAAAACTGTATTCAGAAGTATCTGAACTTCAGGCCCTTTTGTCCACTTTTTCGACAAAGCCTTTTGGTTGTTTGGGGCAGCTATACAGGGGTTTCGGTATTATCAATGTGTCAACTCAATTCATGGTACACACCTTTATGGTAGGTATAAGAGAGCATTGTATACTTGTGATGGGCATTCTCACTTGTCGACACCATGTCACTCGATTGTGAGGTGCTTGGGAGGTGGACAATTGGTATCTAGACTATGTTAGGCGTGTTGGACTTTTTAGAGTCCATAGAATGATTAGTGTATCTCTGGATCATCCTCTCATCATTGCATTGTTTGAGAGGTGGCGACAAGAGCCCACACCTTTCACCTGACATTTGGGGAGGCAATAATCACCCAGCAAGATGTTGCTATCTCAATGGTGCAGAGGGTAAATGGATATCCCGTCACCAATAGTAGTGACGTAGATTGGGCTGCATACTTGGGGTTCGGCCTACCACTGCTATGTTGTGTGGCTCCTCTTTGAGATTTACCTAACTTCGTCAACACTTCTCCCACTTGCCTGCTGCTGCCATAGATATTCACATCAAACATGCTATGAAAGCATATATTTTCACATTAATTTGTGGCATGTTATTTGGAGATAAGATGGGAAACAAGATACAGTACGTATACTACATTTGCTCCATGATTGGGATACAACGGCACGATATAGTTGGGAAAATGCGGTGTTAGCTTTCATGTACCGACAACTATGGCAGGAATCAAGGCGAGGAGTACAAAAGATTAAAAGCCCTCTTACTCTTGCACAGGTTTTATATATTTTCTTCTGTAAAAATTTTATTTTTTATATGACCATATTCTTGATTTGTGTTATTTTTTCATAAACATATAGTTAGGGGCATGGGCAGATTTCTCTAGGTCATCCAGACCAAGCTCCGCATATTTGTAGAGATGCTGATGATCCACTTTGATGCAGATATTTTGTTATGATTCAAGATCAAACTTGAATCATAAACTTGAGATAATAAAGTATGAGACGAGGAAAGAAGTGAAAGAGATGAGAATTAGAGAGAAATTAGGGTTGAAGGAGGAAAGAGATCAATTTTCTATTTTATGAATCAAGAATGCAAGACAGTTTGCTTATGTATACACAAAATGTAAGACGGCTCAAAACAAAGCATCAAAACAAGCCTAAACCAACTTAACAAGCTTTCCTGCCAAAACAAGCCTTACTCGCTAACTAACCAAACCAATTTCCCCGCCAAAATTACATTTGAATTAACAATGAGAAATTCACAGCTAAAATGAGCTAAAGATGTAGAAAATCCTTCACGGTCATGACGATACCCTCTCCTCAAGAACATTCTTGCCCTAAGAATGAAGAAGAAGGAAATTGGCTTCGAATGAACTTCAAATTTTCCCAACCTGCATCTATTAAATCCAAGTTGGCCCATTGAATCAAAACTTCTTCCATTGATTTGCCCTTCTGTTGCACCAAACGAGATCCAAGCACTGCTGTAGGAGCTTGCACCAAGGTTCCACTGCTTGCTGCCACTAGAGGCTTAGTTGAACAATCTTTTCCTTCTGCCCTATGCCTTTTTAAAAGAGAAACATGAAACATAGGGTGAACAAAAGAATTAGGAGGGAGCTCCAACCTATAAGCCAAACTTCCCAACTTTTTTAACACCTTATAGGGACCAAAGTAACGAGCACACAACTTGACATTCTTGCGCACAGCTACTGAGGTCAGTCCGTAAGGCTAAAGCTTAAGATACACTAAATCTCCAACTGCAAAGGACTTGTTAGTATGCTTCTTATAAGCAAAATACTTCATTCTTGACTGAGCTAATTGTAAATTGACTTTTAATTGCTAAACTAATTATCTCCTTTGTGATAGAAGATCATTGACCTCTACAACATGAGAAGACACACCCTGAAGCACCATTGGTGATGGAGGATCGTACCCATATAAAGCAGTAAAGGGAGTAGTCCTAATGGCAGAATGAAAATGAGTATTATGCCAGAACTCTGCCAAGGACAATCACCGAGATCAGTGCTTAGGATAGGTGAATGTCATGCACCTCAAATACTGCTCAACACACTGATTCACCCTCTCAGTTTGTACATCTATCTTAGAGTGATATGATGAGCTGAGACCGAGTGTTAAGCCCAACAACATGAATAATTCTCGTTAGAACTAACTAGTGAACATCCTATCCCATATGAGACAATGGATTGAGGCAAACCATGGAACTTATAGATGTTGTTAAGGAACATCCTGGCCAATTTTTCTACAGAAATAAGATGACTCAAAGCAATGAAGTGGTTGAATTTTGTAAATCAATCCACAATGACCCATATCACTTCCTTGCCATCAGCTTTAGGCAATCCCTCCACAAAATCCATGCTAATATGCTGCCAGGCTCTATCAGGAATTAGCAAAGGTAGCAATAACCCTGGATATTAAACATGATCTGACTTGGTCCTCTGGAAAACATCACACCCTTGAACATACTATTTAACACCCTTCTTAGCTCTAGTCCAGCAGAAGTATTGTTTAAGCCTCTTGTAGGTACCATCAATTCCTAAATGTCCACCCCAATCAGATGAGTGGAAGGCCTGAATTATTTGTCTTCTCAATTCAGCAGAGGCTCCTACATACACCTGCCCTTTAATTCTCACAATTCCATTTATAATAGTGGCTTTTGCTTATGCAATTGTTGAGTTGTTCACACTGTAAGCTGTGATACAATCAGTAGCAAACTTATCTCCTTCATAGGACTTGCACACTTCTTCCATCCAATCAAGCAAAACACATGAAATGGCAAAGCATGAACTAGATTCACTTCCCTCTAATCTTCTTAAAAGGGCTTCAGCAACTAAATGTTCTCTACCACTACAATATTCAATTGAATAACTCAAACCCAACATGTTCATAAGTTCTTTTCATTGCGCTTTAGTGGTGATTCTATTCAAGAAGATACTTAAGGCTTGGTGATCAGTTCTAATGATGAAATGATGACCCTCAAGATAATGTCTCCACTTTTGCATAGGCATAAGTATAGCTAAGTATTCCATTTGATAAATGGAGAGCTACTAATTCTTGGGACTTAGGGCCTGACTAAGAAATTCCACTAGTCTTCCTTTTTGAGACAGGACTACTCTTGCTCCCATACTGCTGGCATCAGCCTCCAAAACAAAGGACTCACCAAAATTTTCCATGATTAAGACTGGTGCTGAACAAATGGCTAGCTTGAGACCTTTAAATGCTTCCTGAGCAGCCTCAGACCATAGGAATGCATCCTTTTTTAAAAGATCAGTTAATGGCTTAGCAACTACTTCATACCTAGCTATGAATGTTCTGTAGTATCCAGTCAGTCCAAGAAATCCTCTCAGCTACTTTAGGTTTAGTGGAATAGGTCACTACTTCATCGCTTGCATCTTTCTTGGATCTATTGCCACTGCCTCACTTGAAACTATGTGTCCCAAGTATTCCACTTGAATCTGAGCAAACGAGCATTTAGAAAGCTTAGCGTACAACTTGTTCTTGCGCATAATCTAAAAGACTTGTCTAAGATGCTCGACATGAAGTTCCAGTGAAGGATTGTAAACCAGTATGTCGTCAAAGAATACCAGCACAAACTTCCTCAGATAAGCTTTGAACACCTGATTCATCAATGTTTGAAATGTAGCTGGAGCATTGGTTAAACCAAAAGGCACAACCACAAATTCGTACTGCCCGTGATGTGGTCCTAAAGGTAGTCTTGTGAATGTCCTTGTCCAATAGTCTAATCTAATAATATCCCTGCCTCAGATCCAACTTGGAATAATACTGGGATCCATTAAGCTCATCTGGCAGATCATCAATAATAGGAATTGGAAACTTGTCTATGATTGTGAGAGAATTGAGATGCCTATAATCAACACACATTCGAGAAGATCCATCCGTCTTCTTAACAAGGATCACAGGAGAAGCAAAAGGGCTACGTCTAATTAAATTTGTCTTTAGAAGTTCCTCCACCTATCTTTCAATCTCACTTTTCTTAAAGTGAGGATATTTATAGGGCCTTAGATTAACTGGATTGGAGTTGAACTTAAAGAGGCATAGCATGATCCAAGACTCTCTTAGGTGGCAATGTGGTTGGCCGAGCAAACAAATCTTCATACTCTTGTAACAATCTTTCAATAGAAGGGTTACAAGTCACTTAAGATGTCTCTGGACTAGCAGTGATGGAGAATAAATGCCCAATCCACTGATATTTGCCCTTTCTGACCATCTTCTCAAGGCTCTTGCCATTCATCATTTGCAATTGTCCACACTCATAATTCCTTACAATATCACACTCTGACCTTCTCTTTCAAAAGAAACAGACAGCTAAGAAAAATCAAAGATCAAAGGGCTAATGGTTTTCATCCAATCCACCCTTAGGACCATATCACATCCCCCCAACTTAAGTACTCTGAAATTATACTCAAATTGGTGTCCTTGCATCCTCCAACAGGAACCTTTAAATTTCATCTATGTGATCATTGAATTGCCATCAGCAACTGGTATAGCTAAAGGACTAGTCTTGATCATCTCATGCCCCACCATCTTCACTACCTTTGGATCCACAAAACTATGTGTGCTACCACTATCTATCAAAATCAGCATATGCTTGGGTCCAACCTCTCCTTTGATTTTTATAGTATTGTGAGAACCATTTCCAGTTATAGCTCTTATAGATGTCTCCATTTCATCATCCTCAAAGTCCTCTTGCTCTTCTTCTTCCTGATTCCCATCAACGTCCTCAACATCCTGAACCTCAATGTCATCACAGGCCTCTGCTCCAGTGATTGTCATCAATAGCTTGGGATTACATTTATGTCCTAAGAAGTACTTCTGGTTACATTTAAAACACAATCTTTGATTCTTCTTTTCCTCCAAACTTAATGCCTTTGAACCACCAGTAGGAGTTGTCTACTGATTAGATAATGATTGAGGAGGCTTGGTCTTTTGTCCATCAGAACTAGCTAAGACTATAGCTTCCATCAATTTTGCTTTGGAGAATGCCTGAGTCAATGTTGCTGGGTTCAATGCCTTAACCAAAATTTTAATTCTTGGTTTAAGGCCACTTATGAACCTGGATATGTAATAAGATTCATTAGCTTTGGGGCTAACTGTCAACATTCTAGCCCTCAAATTCTCAAAACAAGTCATATATTCGCTCACTGAAGATGTTTGAGCCAATTTGTTGAAATGATGGATCACCTCACCAGAATCCTCTTCTCCAAACCTCTCATAAAGTTCATTTACGAACTCAGGCCAAGTTAGGGATGGATTACTGCGTATCAAGCTGTAGTACTAGACTTCATGATCTCCATGTAGATATACCACAGCTAACTCCAGCTTCTATGTGTCATCTACATGATAGAATCTAAAGTACCTCTCACACCTCTTAATCCATGACTGAGTTGCTTTCCATCAAATGATTCAATTTCAACATAAAGCTATCTGAATCCCTGACTTCTTCCACTAACTATTCCATTCTCACTAGATCCTAAGGACTGAGGTTGCAAGATGTCTGGAGGACGATCGTGATGACTGGCAGCTGATAATACACCAGCTCCTGCAAGTTGATTCTACCAAGTGATTTGCTACTGTAATCCATTAAGCTTCGATTCAACGTGCTGAGAGTGTTGATCTAACTTCTCAGCTAACTTTTGATCATGTGATTGTTGCATCCTTACAAACATTTCTGCCATTTTCTCCATTTGAAGTCTCAATTGTTCAAATTGATTAACTTCTAAATTAGTTCCAGCGTTTGCACCAAATAGCAGCAGCATAAGTAGCATTAGTAACAGCATTTGCTAGAGTTGTCAGTCCGCCAGCCATTGGTGCCGTCTTCCTGCATCTAGCCCGCTCCAATTAATCAGCAAGCAATCAATCGGCAGCGAACACAAGCTCTAATACCAATTCTTATGATTCAAGATCAAACTTGAATCATAAACTTGAGATAATAGAGTATGAGTTGAGAAGAGAAGTGAAAGAGATGAGAATTAGAGAGAAATTAGGGTTAAGAAAAGAAATAGATCAATTTTCTATTCAATGAATCAAGAATACAAGATATTTTGCTTATTTATACGCAAGATGAAAGACGGCTAAAAACAAAGCATCAAAACAGGCTTAAACCGACTTAACAAGCTTTCCCGCCAAAACAAGCCTTACTCACTAACTAATTAAACCAATTTCTCCGCAAAAATTACACTTGAATGAACAATGAGAAATTCACAGCTAAAATTAGCTAAAGATGCAAAAAATCCTTACGGTCATGATATATTTTTATAATTTAATAAAGTTGAGTAATAATAGTTGAATTTATGTACTTATTGAATCAAATTTTGTTTGGCAGTTGATTATATGATTTTTCTCGTATAGATGCACCGAGAAATTTTATGTACTATAGGTGTGCCCTTAATTTACAGATAAATAATCAGGTGAAAATTGTATTTATGTTTATGTCTGTATTTGCATTTTTATTCATTATTTATAAAAAATCTTTCATATTTAATTTTAGATGGTATGGACTCCATACATAAATGAGATAATTGCATCTCTTCTAGCCATATGTTGCCTTTGTCAGCATATTTGGCGTAGTGTAGAGACACTCATCTGTTTTGATGTAGTTGAGTGGCATTTTGAGGATCCTGTGATGCACCAATATCGAACGTAGCACGGTATCTCGATTAATACCAGTCCCTTTGTTGATTTACATGCCATTGATCGACGAGATAAACATGGGGTATATTTAATTGTAGATGGTATGGACTTCGTACACAAATGACATAATTGCATCTCTTCTAGCTATATGCTGCCTTTGTCAGCATATTTGGCGTAGTGTAGTGACACTCATTTGTTTGATGTAGTTGAGTGGCATTTTATGGATCTTATGATGCACCAGTATTGAACGTAGTAGGGTATCTCAATTAATACCAGTCCCTTTGTTGATTTACAAGCCATTGATCGACGCGATAAACATGGGTCGATTGTGTGAGACATCATGAAGTGTTTTGCTGTAGGATAGATGGCGTAGTACGTAGTATCCTCTCTTCCTATCATTGCCCTCTCCCCGACAATGGCCCATAATGTCATGGTACCGGCACATCACAAGGTTGAAAATAACGCCACCACTGAACATCCACGAGATAGCTATCTTCCAATTCAATCAAATAAAGCGTATCTAGTACATATTTTTACTTTATTCTTTTAAATTTAAAAATTAATATTGAAAACATATTCTGTGCGATAGGAATTTCCCATTAAAGTTAAAGGGTAAATATTATAAGACGGTAGTGAGGCCGGCTATGTTATACGCGACAAAGTGCCGGCCAGTTAAGTGCCATCACACGCAAAAGCTGAAGGTGGTAGAGATGTGGATGTTGAGGTGGATGTGTGGACACACAAGGAAAGATGGGATCAGAAATCACGTTATAAGAAGTCAATTAGGCGTCGCCCCAGTAGAGGATAAGTTGAGGGAGCAATGTCTGCGGTGGTTTGGGCATGTTAGGAAGAGACCCGCCACTGCCCCTGTTAGGAGATGTGAACAACTCTAGATAATGGATAGGAAGAGAGGGAGAGTAAGGCCAAAGAAGAGTTGGATGGAGACAATTCATAAGGACCTCACATATCTCAACCTAAACAAAAAAAATGGCCCTCGATAGAGTTTACTGGAGGATTAGTATAAGTGGGTCTGATATAGGGGGTAGGAGCATCATCCATGTAGAAGCATCGAGCACTCGTATCCATGAGGATGCTTGTATGTTTGGCTATCAATGTGGGAATTTGTTGGGCAATTAGTGCTCCTAGGGTTGGATGCAGACAATTCCACAAACGAGTAGAGAGGAAGAGGCCGGCCCAAGAAGAGTTGGTTGGAGTCCCACCTCTGCACCGGTAAGGGGATACAACTTCATACTATGGATGGGAAGAGAGGAAGAGGTCAGTGAAAAAAGAGTTGGATGAGGACATTTCATTAAGACCTCCACCTCAACCTAAATGAAGAAATGGCCCCAGTTAGAGCTCAGTGGAGGGTAGTTTTAGGGGTGACCAATTTAGCGGCGTAGGAGCTTTAAGCAACTCATAAGATAGTTCTAGTACCAAAACGCTACTTGTATGCTCATTTGTACGTCCGCAGTGCGAGTGTACTTTGTTCGATTAATGCTCCTAGAATTCGGTACCTTGATGTAGCACTAATCAGTGTTGATACTTTCTATACTCTCTCTTTATCTATCTATCTCTCACTCTCACTCTCTCTCTTCCCCACCCCCTCCCTCTTTCACTCTATCCCTCTATTGTCACTCTCTCCCTTTCTCTTCTCTACCAACACTCTCGAGACACTGAATGTTGTTTGCTTTTGCCTTGGCCCTGGCTGCTATGCCTCTATGTGTACATTGTGTACATGCTTACATGCTTGCATAAGTATTTGCTTATATGCTTATATTCCTTATATGATTTCCTATAAGATTACTTGTCTGTACACTTGCATGCCTCGCATGACATCTAGGCCCAACATGCTCTCTTGCATGCTCCTTACATGCGCCCTACATGATCCCTACTTACTCCCTTTCATTCCCTTTTTACAGGTTCTTGACAACTTTCCAACTATCAGACCGGGGGCCCTCGGAAACAGCCTCTTGTCAGGGTCTCACCCTGATGGGGTAAGGCTGCGTACATCCTACCCCCTCCCCATACCCTGCACAAGCGGGAGCCCTTGTGGCACTGGGAATGTTGTTGTTGTTGTTGCTGTAATATTGAAAACATATTCTAATATTTGTTTCTTCTATTGAACAGCTAACGATTATAGCCTAGATGGTCGATATAAGTAGGGGGATTTCTGAAGATTCGAAAATCACTAAATGGAAGCTCAAATGATAAGACTCACTGTACATAAGTTGAGGACATGCGGAATCAATGCCTAGAGTGTTTTGAACAAACTGATATGTTCTATGTGCCTGCTACTGGTAGCTTCTTCTCATATTCTACCACTTCTGCTTATGATATTGTATTGATGTTGCGTAACTACTTGTGTCAATTTCTGTTGTCAATATACTATAATTGGGGTAAAGGGCATCATTAAAATCTATGTTGTCCTATACGAAGAAGTTGAGCACCCTATGAATTGCGTTAGAGTAAGATACTTCAAATTCTGAGGTAAAAGAGTTCTACAAAACAGTATTGGTTGAAAAAAAATTTGAATGAAAGATTTCATTGAATTGATTTGGGTCCATTAATTCAAGAAATAGTGAAATTCTTGATCTTTCTCATGTTAAAAAAGCCAGATTTAAATTCATTTCTCTTAAATTCCATTGATTCATCCTAAAAGTTTAATTTTAGTTGGAATTTTGTTACTCACTAAAAATAATATATCGTTTTGTAATTTAACAAACAATGTAGCATAAATCTAGTATAATTGTTGTCAACCGAGTTCTTAGCACACGGTTTACCCAAAGCGAAACCGCGTACTTGGAACCCGGTTTACTAAGTATAAAGGCATGTTCTTGGAATGTAGCCTGTTAGCATACCGCGATCTAGGAGCTTGGTTTGTCTGTGCAATAGCAGTTCATTGAGTCTCATTTTAGCATTGCATAAACCGCGAAATTGGAACGCGATTTAGTGTCAGAACCCGCACTCCCCTTTACTAACCATGTTTTGGAAACGTAATTTATGCTAAAGTAAACTACGTTCTCAAAATGCAGTTTATACGTGTCTGTCCGCTTCATCCCGGTATACAAGTGGACCAAATAAAAGTATTTTCTTCTTTCAGCTTTATTTTATTTTTATTTTTTGGCATTCTTTGGGGAACCGGCTCAATGATTTTTAATCGAAAATACTATGTATGTTATAAAATAGCTTGAATAGCACAATGTTGACACTTTAATTGAAGAAATGTGAAATAAGGGCTTATTTTATACACTTGAGCATAGCGATTTGCATTATTTTTTTGAATATATGTAATTTTTGAACTAAAAAAAATTATTTCACTAAATTATAGTACTAGAAATATTAACATATTAAAGTTTATGTTACTAATACATATTTTACCCTAAAACATTATGTTTACATTAATATTGAAACATATAATAGCTCAGAATTGATTATTAATCCGTGAGCATGTATAAAAGTAAGATAATAACAACAATTTGTACAATATTTACTTTGAAATATAAGACTTTATCCTAAATAATAAAATATGATGATAGATTTATTTACCAAAGACAGTGGTTAACATTTTTTATTTTTTTTAATTTGAAAAGCACACATTGGTTCAAGTTCAATGCCTTTTCTTCCTCTTCTCTATGTGGCAGAATCTACACATAGAAATCCATGTAGGCGCTCGTACTTGTTCACATGGGAATAATGTCATTACATTTACAAATACCATATATACATATGCAACACGTGTACCAATTAATCAAATTTATGAATCAAATATATACATATAATATAAAATTGTAGTAATATAATTATAAGTGTATAATTACTATTGTCATGTTTACCTTTTGGCTATAATTCTTTTATAAACTGCATTTTTTAATTAATATTGGTGATAAAGGTAACAATATGTTAACCCAAAGGTCACGAGTGTATTACCTATTTAAAAAATACATATGTTTTTAAAAATTTAATAAGTTTTGAAAATTCAAATAATTATGTTACGAAAGGCATGTATTAACATGTGTTCATGATTTAATATTTTTTTTTCATTAATATTTGGTATTCAACTATAAGTTTGTGCCCTTGTTTGGTAGCTATAAGAATTGAATTTCGATAGGAAGTTACATTTTTAAGGAATTCAATTCCTGTGTTAACTTCCCAGGAAGTGGATAAAAGATGTTTGATTATTGGGATGGGAAATAGACTTCCTTGGAAAAGCTAGTTAAAAACGAAGGAATAAGAACTTACGTAGGTAAGTTAGTTCCTGCTTTGTGAAGAAATTGAAAATTGATAGGCAATTTCTATTTCTAACATTCTGCCAACTTCATGCCAACCAAACAAGAGCCTAAACTTGGACTTCCCTTAAATTTCTACTCCATATGTTTACTTCCTGTATAACAAACAAGGCCTATATAAAAAAATGCCTATATGGTATTATTTTGCCTAAGGCAAGGAATACGCAGTTGTGTTTTTTCACAAACCTGGCAGAGAATAAAGTAAAAGCAAAGATACAAAAAATTCTTAAGTTTTGATTAATGAAAACTAGCCTGATCTCGTAAGTTGCACACATAGACATCTAAAATTTGTCTTAAATTTAATTAGGTTAATAAAGAAAATTGAGTTGATTGCAGGTTAATTGTTGATTAATTCAATTTTAACCGAATGACTAAAAGAACAAAACAAATATCAAGCATAATTGGGCGGATAATGAAGTGGTGATGAAGGCTCCTATGAATTTGTATACGACTCTAACAGACATCCAAATTATTGTCCATGATGTTCATCTCATAAGTCGTCAGTGTTACTAGATGCATTTCAATAACTATTTTTGGGAAGTCAATCGATCTGCAAATCGGTTAGCGAGTTTTGGTTTAAGTGGTTCTAGCCTTTTAGAATGACAGAGTCCTCCCTACCCTCACTAATACTAATGCTTTAAAATTTCTGATCCGTCATGAACAATCCTAGAACTGAACTTCTTTACTTTTGTAATAATAATAATAATTATAAAAATAATAATAAATAAATAAATTATATCACCAAAGTACTTTTTGGTCAGGTAAGGTCAATGTGATTTCTGCATATCCCCATTTGAAACGAGCCGTTACCCAAAATAGCATAAAAAAGAAAAATATTACCAAAAATGAGATATTTTAAAAAATAATGACTCAGATGCCTCCACGTCATTCTGCCCCAAATTTTTTTTTTTTTTTAAAAAAAAATTGATTAAAACCTCCCTCTCAAAGTGAGACTTTCGTGTACGCAAGACATAACACCAGGCAGCGAGTTATGTTAGGGTTTGGCAGACCCTCTTGAAATCCATGCATGCATAGTGGTATAAACGCATGTACTTAATTATCTTTTTTTTTTAATTTAAAATTTTTAATAAAGTAATTATATTCAATCAAACTTAACTATTTAATAAATTTTTAGATTAAATTAAGGATGTAAATTTATATTTCTATTGTTACATAATATTTGACTTAATGCTCCATATTTGAGTTCAATTAAATTTAAATTGTTAATTATTATTAGGAACATGATTTTGAATTAAATTTAAATTACACTTATAGTTTATGAGTAATTTATATTAAATTATTTATCAAGTATTTGAATTATTTTGTCTATACATAATTGTATAGTGTTACTTGTTATTATAGCTATTTAGGTTAGTTGTTTGTTCATAGAACATTGAACATTAATTACTATCTTGAGGTATTACACAAAATAAAAAGTTAAAATGTACGCCAAAACAAACATATATTATTTTTTATTAGGTGTAGCACTTTCAAAAAAGAATGCATCGTAGTCATCAAATAATGAAATAGTACAGGTTTATAAGCCTAAAGCCTATACTCAGAGCCTCAGTCAAAGCAGCACGACCACAGGACCTACGTTTGGCATTTGACCAAGCCAAACTTCAAGATTTGGCTATCGCTAAGATCCGTGGCTTCAGAGGGACCAGATCGAGTGTCGCTAGGCCTGGATCCCATGTCAAGCCCCGGTCCAGTGCGCCCCCAGGGTCGCATCTGTCTTTCTCAGGCCCAGGGTCCGTGTCAAGGTTCCAGGGGGCACGGTCTGGCCCAGCGTCCTCCTCAGGCTCCAGCGCCCCAAGGCGCGAACCCAGTCAGTGTTATAAGTGTCAGGAGCGCTATTTTCCTGGACACATATGTAAGTCAAAGCAGCTCCAAAGTATGGAGGGACAAGAGGAAGTGGAAGAAGAGCAAGAGGAGGAAATACAAGAAGAAGAAGAGGCTCAAGAGGAGGAAACCGGTGTGATGGAGATCTCCCTCAATGCTCTCTCTGGACGCATTACTCATAACACAATGCGTTTGAGGGGTTCTATCAAGAAGTGGGCCATTACCGTCCTTATTGATAGTGGAAGCACCAATAGCTTCCTTGACGCTACTGTAGTCCGTGAACTCAGGCTGGAAACAGTGCCCACACTTATTATTACGTCCTTATTCTATTTATATTATTTTATTAATGAATAAAATTGAAATTCCAGTTGTTTCCTTGTTAAACTTGTGTAAGCGATCATTTATACTGCAAGTGATTTTCTTTTTGGAAACATCCATGAGATGGGTGTAGTCCTCATGAGATAGGTGTAGTTCTCAGACTACAATTTACATGTTTATTTTAAGTGGTAGATGAGATTAACCCGCAGATAGACTTAGAACAAATGGTATGAATTGTTGTTTGAAAGACTTGTAGTCGAAGACAAGTTTGGACCACTGTATGCTAAGACTATAACGTGACACTTTAGATGACTTGTCTTGGTCATGTGGCTGGTGATCCAAAAGTGTTATGTTGGTGTGTTTAATACGATTGCCATACTGAGTTGGACCATGTGGATTACTTGTTTCTAGATTACTATCGGAGATGAATGATTCATATTATACTATTTGAACGACGACTCTAAATCCTAAGAGTATTCTGGACTTGTTTATGGAGCGTTAGTTACTTTGGTGTACTATAAGTAAGGTCTAAACGCACGACTGAATTCCCACGTACACTGGGTAGCGGCGTGAAGTGTGACAAGGATCAGGTATTCAATAGGGAATCTACGGTATCTTATGAGACACAGATGTCCCCTTAGTCATTCGCAAATATTTGAATAGTTCAGAAACTTTAGCCAAAATATTTCAAGTGTTTGACATTAGAAATTTATACTGTGAATATGTTTAAGTATAAATGAATTATTTAGTGAAAGGCGAGTCGGTAACTAATGATAAAACTATGAGAAGGATAATGGTAGTAGTTATATTTATTCTCTATCATAGACATCTAGTGGAGGGGTTGTTGTCATTAATACAATCTATTAAGAAAATATCGAATAAATGGTTCCAGTGTGGAGTGCAGTGAGATTTATTTAGTGAAATTAAGTCTTACTAAATGGTAATTAAATTATTTCAGGAGATGATTAATTTAACCCATTTAGAGCTAGATTTAAATTGTCCCTGGGGTCCCTGCGCAAGCCTCTGTATTTATTGCCAACGAAAAAATATTAAAGAATTCATGAGATAAATTATTTTTCCATGAGATGGGTAAATCTAATTTTGCCAAACATTATTCATGAGATGAATAAAATTAAAAATTATAAAATAAAATAATTTTAGAAAATTAAAATTCATAAGATGAATTTTTACATATGGGGAAAAAAAATGCAAAATTACCCTCACAGGGATCAATCTGTGTGCTCACGGATCAACCAACCAACGTGCGACATGGGGTCATCTGCGTGAGCACGGGCAGGCCAATCGCGGCCCGCCACATTTCACGCTTAAATAAAAATAGCCATGAGCGATTTTAACACTAGGTGAAACGCGGCGCTTTGTTTTTGTTTTTATATTAAACGTTGTGTTTGGATTTAAACCAGCGAATCCCACATCGAAATTTCAGCTTGTTTCCGCTCCAGTAGTTTGCTATACATAGAGTTACCTATTCTAAGGATTTGGCATTCAATCCAACAAATTATTTTGGGTTTTTGGAATTTGTTTCGGAAACCTAATTGGAGAGAAAATTTTCTGTTGAAATATTTCTTTCCTCAGTTTAATATTTTTCGGAGCCCACCCTCCAGGCAACTCGAAGTCATTGTGTAGAAGATTGCGGGGTCTCGATTCTGAAGATTATTATCACTTTCTTGTTTTCTTTATTTCGATCAAATCCAGGTATGTTTTCTGTCCTTCACTTTTATTTTTTTCTTTTTTATTTATTTATAGTATTTGTTATTATGCCCGTTAAATTTTATGTATTGTTATGAATGTATTAGAGTAAAAGGCCTATAGATCTAAATTGAGAATTTTGATCTAGATTTAAAAATTATGAATTTCAAATCGACTCTAGGTTTAGAATTATGAATTCTAAACCCCTTTTGCTGCGTAAACTTTATGAAACTAGGGAGAATTTTTTAAATTCGTCCAACAACAGGTATTAGAGTCAAAGGATTTATAGAGATAACCCTATTACCTAGAGCTCTCACACGTGAGGTGTCATGAAGCGTAACTCTCTGACCGGGGGTTAGGTAGAGAGAAGAGTCTTCTACTTTAAGTACTCTAATAGGTACCCCTTGTTGTGAACACAGTTGAAAAATTGTGAACCCACCGATCGGTATCAGAGTTTATTTTTCCAACAAAAGTTATATTTTCCCAACAATTGTGGAATTTGTCTCCACGAATGATTAATAAGAGGACATTTTAACTAAATTGGAATTGGCATTTGTAATTTGACCACTTGACTTTGATTGCTTATGGACATAGGATCTTGGACTATTTTTTGAAAATGAGTATTCTCACTTTAAACAAAAAGAAAAAAAACAAAAACAAAGACAAATCGCACACACACAAAAAACTTGTTTGTTAACACACATACTTACAATGAACCTCACTGTTTTGTTGTATGTAGACGCACATAAGGCGTGTGTCAACCCACATAGGCCATCCCGAGCCTACAATGAAGCATGGTTTCTTAACTCTCTTTTTTTCTCCCAATTTCTTCACTTCACACATATCTTCACTCATTTATCCTCTCCTCTCACAAACCCTAACCTCTCTCTTTCACAAAAATTTCCAAAACACATCCAAAATCATCAAGAAGTGTAAGCGACCTTAACAAGGACCTCAGAAACGTAGGGGTATAAGTGACTAACTTACTTTTTTGAAGGATAGGTGTCTTCCTTACACTCGGATCTTGAAGAGTTCCGCACCGACACGCAATCAATGCTTCAAAAGATTTTAGACTTTCTCTCATGTGGACAAGGACCTCCAACTTCATAAATTCTTTTTAGAAACATTTGGAGCTACATTTTCTTATTCATTGTACATCATTATGCTTAAATTGAATGAAATGTTATGACTCTTTGAGAATTTGTACCCTTTCGCTTTGTCTACATGTGCCTATTGCTCTTGATAAGGGGATTTTTCAATTTCTCTATCCCTTCTCTTAGGATTTTTGTTGACGACAAAGGGGGAGAAAAGTTGGTGTTTAGTTTGTTCATGTGGTAAAAGTGATAATTGCTGTAAGTTAGTGAATATTTAACTCCTAAAATGCACAAACCATGTTATGATGTTTGTGCTTGAGTTATGGTCAAAATAATGTTCATATTAAGCTCTTGAATGCTTCATTTTCAACATGCAGCAACATAGGTTTAAGTCACCATTTCAAGGCTTTGACGAGTAAGGATTGACCTTGATCGCATTGGTCCATTGACTCAAATACAGTTCGCTCCACCTAAATCTTGTCAAGCTTTAACTCATTCGAGTTATTACAAGTCTAGGGTGCTAGGCCTAAAAATCTGTAAACATGGGCTTGTAAGTTGATTGTTGAGCTCTTGAGCCTATCTCCACCCCAGTTTCTATTTTTATGTGTACGAGATAAGGTGTCTATGTGCTCCGTTATGTCACTACAACTGCAACTTGAGCAAGGTCCATATCCTTTTAATTTTTGTCATGCCACTAAACCTGAAAACTAAAAATATATAACTTAAGTCTCCTTAATTGGAGCAATTGTAGAATTCATATTATAATTACAAAACGAAATAGGATTCACCAAAAGCATCAATCCTCTTCAGAGGTGATTGATATAGGTAAAACATGTGCATTCTATCAATTAGACTTGCTCCCAAGTCGTTACGAGTCCGTTTTTTATAGGTTTGTTTGATTTTGTGCTTATGGTAATCATACAAACACTAAAACAGACAAAAGGAGCGAACACCGCTGACATAGGAGGAAGAGGAAAAGATGCTAGAGGTTTTAGATGAAATTAGGGTTAGGGTTACATATTAGTGGAATTTACAAACTTGCCCTACGATTACTTATAATTACCAAATTACCCTTCCCGTTAATATTTTCTAGAAAAAGGTATAAATACCTTTTATTAGTTTTAGACAAATTAATTGGGTAAAGTTTGTATCCATAATGTTTCACTCATGAGAGGCAATGCCTCAACTCCAACCCTTGTGGAGGGATAAGGGTTTTTAGTGGGGGAAATAACAACAACAACAGTCCAAGTGCCACTAAAGCTCCCGCAAAAGCAGGGGTTTGGGGGGGGGGGGGGGGGGGGGGGGGGGGGGGGGGGGGGGGGGTTTGGCGTTGGGTGTACGCAGCCTTCCCCCTTTAGGGTGCTACCCTAAAGAGAGGTTGTTTCCAATGGCCCCCAACCTGAAGAACATGTTGTCAGGGAAGCATATAGCCTGAAAATATGGGAGCAACATAGAATTAGAATCAAACAAAATACAAGCCAAGTGATACCAAGCAAAACTCAAGGAAGATCACTATAGACCCGCAAGTACACAAGTGTACAAGTACACCTATAAAAAAATAGGAGCTATAATACCTGCGCCAAAAGAAGAAGTTAAGGAACCTAGAAACACTAGTGCCAACTATAGAAGAAGCATTACTCTAAGGCGCTGCGTCGGCTACCCTTATGCTAGCCCTCCACCCCACTCTATCTAAGGCCATCTCCTCCTGTAGGTTTAGGTGGGTGAAGTCCTGTCAGATTGTCTCCATCCATCTATTCTTAGGCCTGCCTCTTCCTCTCCTCCCTAGCATAGTATGGGCCTGTTCGTATCTCCTGACTGGGGCAATGGAAGGTCTCCTCCTAACATGCCCATACCACCACAAACGCTGCTCTCTCAATTTGTCCTCAATCGGTGCGACGCCCAATTTGCCTCTTATGATGTCGTTCCTGATCCTATCCTTCCTTGTATGTCTGCACATCTACCGCAACATCCTCATGTCCGCAACCTTTACCTTCCGTGTATAATGTTGTTTCATCGGCCAACACTCTGCCCCAGAGGACATAGTCAGTCTCACTATTGCCTTTTAGTATTTCCCCTTTAGCTTTAATGGGATCTTTTTATCACAGGGTACTGCGGACCCCAACCTCCATTTATGCCAGCCTACTCTAATCCTGTTATTGACATCCTCGTCCACTTCGCCATTGTTCTGCACCATTGAACTCAAGTATCTGAAACTCTCTTTTCTTTGTATGGTCTAAGATCCGACCTTAATGTCTACTACGCTAGGCATGGTAGAAGGGTTGAACTTAAGTTTCATGCACTCGGTCTTGGATCTACTAATTCGTAGGCTCTTCGATTCTAATACCCTTCTCCACAAATCTAGCTTCTCGTTTACCTCTTCTTGAGATTCCCCTACCAAAACTATGTCATCTGTAAAAAGCATGCACCTAAACACATCTCCTTGGACGTGCCTTGTGAGCTCATCCATAACCAGTGTGAACAGGAAGGGACTCAAGGTAGATCCCTGATGTATCTCGACTGTTATCGGAAAGGCTTCTGTCTCTCCTTCCACTGTACACACATTAGTTTGAGCATTGTCATACATGTCTCTAATGGCCCGGATATAAGGTGTTGAAATGCCTTTCCTATCCAAAACCCTCCATAGGGCCTCCCTTGGCAATGTATCATATGCCTTCTCCAAAACAATGAAAACCATGTGGAAATCCTTCAGTCTCTCCCTGTATCCTTAGGAGGTGGATGGCCTCTATTGTACATCTCCCGGGCATAAATCCAAATTGGTTCTCGGACAACTCTATGTGTTGCCGTATTCTCCTTTCTACGATCCGCTCCCACAACTTCAGAGTGTGGCACATTAATTTAATACCCCAATAGTTGGCGCAACTTTGGATGTCACCTTTGTTCTTATAGATCGGGATAAATGTGCTCTTCCTTCATTCGTAAGGCATCTTTTTCCCCTGAAGGATTTGTTTAAATAATTTAGTCAGCCAATGAATCCCCTTCTGTCCAAGACATTTCCATGCCTCTATGGGAATTCCGTCTAGGCCAACTACTTAATTTATTCCCATATGTTTCAAGGCTTCCTTCACTTTGTCGGGTGTAATCCACCTGCAATACCAGCGGTTTTGGTGCTCCGCGCGCTGTTGGATTCACAGTTCTCAACTATGATCACAACGAAAGGCACCTATTTGAGCACTTAGAGTAGGAGACTCTTCTCTTTACCTAAGCCCTCAGTTGGAGAGTCATGCTTCGTGTGCAAGAGCTCCCGAGAATAGGATTATACCTATAATCCCTTTGCTTTAATACCGGTTGTTGGGACAAATTTAAAAAATTCTCCCTAATTTTGTATAAAGTTTATGTAGCAGAAGGGGTTTAAAATTCATAATTATAAACCTAGGGTTGATTTAAAATTCCTAATTTTAAATCTACATATTTAAATTCATAATTTAAATCTCCATATCTAAATTTTTAATTTAGATCTCCGGGCCTTTTACTCTAATACATTCATAACAATACATAAACTTAAACGGGCATAATAACGAATACTATAAATAAATAGAAAAGTGAAAACTAGAAGAAGAAGGAAAGAAAAACAGACTTGGAATAGCTACAAATAGAGAAAACCAGAAAGTAATACTCCAGATAATACCAAGGGATCGAGACCTAGTGATCTTCTATGCAATGACCTCGAACTGCCCGGAGAGTGCCTCCGAAAAATATTAAACTAATGAAAGAAAATTTTCAATGGAAATTTTTCTCTCCAATTAGGTCTCCGAAATAATTTCTAGAAACCCAAAAAATTTAATCTCAATTGAATGCCAAACCTCTGAATATGTACCTCTATTTATAATAGGCTACTTGAGCGAAAAATAACAAAAGAATGATGTGGGATTCGTAAATTATGAAATCCAGTTAACAAGCAAAACGCGTCGTTTCAAATAAAACAAAACACCAAACGCTGTGTTTTACCCAGGGAAAAGCCGCGCACTTTGAGGTGATTCCGTGTGCCATGTGGTGGGTCGCGATTGGCCCGCCCGTGCGCACGCAGATCAACCCATGACCAGCCAGTGCGCAGCACGTGTCGCGCCCTAGTTGGTTCATCCGCAAAGGTGTGGATCAATCCCTAATAAAAGTGATTTTTCTTTCTTTTTTTTTTTTTGTTTTGCTTCCCACATGTAAAAATTCATCTTATGAATTTTAATTTTTAAAAATTATTTTATTTTACAATTTTTAATTTTTAGTCATCTTATTAATAATGTTTGGCAAAATTAATTGACCCATCTCATGAATTCTTTAATATTTTTCGATGCCAATAGATACAAAGGCTTGTGCAGGGACCTCAGGAACAATTCAAATCTAGCTCCAAATGGGTTAAATCGGTCATCTCATAAAATAATATAATTACTATTTAATGAGACTTAATTCCACTAAATAAATCTCACTGCACTCAAAACTTAAACCATTTATTCGATATCTCCCTAATAGATTATACTGATGACAAAAACCCCTCGACTAGATGTCCATGACGAACCATTATCTTTCCCACAGCTTCTCCATTAATTACCAACTCGCCCTTGACTGAATAATTCATTTATACTTGAACACATTCACAGTATAAATTTCAAATGTCAAACACTTGGAATAGTTTGGCCAAAGTTTCCGAACTATACAATTATTTGCAAATCAACTAAAGGGACATTTGTATCTCATAAGATATTGTAAATTCCCTATTGAATGCCGGATTCTTGTCATACTTCATGCCGCTACCCAGTTTACATGGGAATTTAGTTATGCATTTAGACCTTACTTATAGTACACCAAAGTAACTAACGCTCCATGCACAAGTCCAGAATACTCTCAAGATTTAGAGTCGTCGTTCAAACAGTACAACATGAATCACTCATCTCCGATAGTAGTCTAGAAACAAGTAATCCACATGGTCCAACTCATTGTGCCAATCTTGTTAAACACACCAACCTAACACTTTTAGATCACTAACCACATGACCAAGATAAGCCATCTAAAGTGTCATGTTATAGTCTTAGCATACAAGTGGTCCAAACTTGTCTTGGACTACGAGTCTTTCAAACAACAATCCATACCATTTGTTTCAAGTTTATCTGTGGGTTAATCTCATAAACCACTTACAACAAACATGTAAATTGTAGTATGAGGACTACACCAATCTCATGGATGTTTCCAAAAATAAAATCACATGCAGTATAAATGCTCACATATCCAAATTTAACAGGAAAATGACTGGAACTTTAATTTTATTCTTTAATAAAATAATATTAACAGAATAAATCTGGATTTTAAGATACTAATCTTAACACCACGGATGTTTGGAGATCATCTAGTAATATCCCAGTAGCCTTCTGATCGTTAAGCCGATCGTGGAAGTAGGCTCTCCATCTTGCTTTAATTTGTTCCCCGTCCATGGGCACCTGTCCATCTTCTCCTCTTATGCACTTTACTAGGTCCAAGTCCCTCGTCTTCGTTTCTTGTGCTTTGGCGATTTTATACATATCCTTGGCTCCCGCCTCAATATCCAGCCTTTTGTAGAAATTTTCATAGGCTCTTGATTGTGCTACTCTGACTACTCTCTTTGCTTCTTTCTTAGCTTGTTGAAAAAGATGTCGCTTGTCTTCATCGGCACTACTTTCCCATTCCTTGAATTATTGGCATTTGGCCTTAATCTTCTTTTGGATCTCCTCGCACCACCACTAGGACTCTCTGTTGTTTGGTAACCCTCCCTTAGGCAAGCCCAAAACTTCGCATGCCAGTCCTCTAATCCTCTATACCAAGCGGTTCCGCATTTGGTTTGTATCTCCCTCCATATGCCACTTAAACTCTACTTCTGCTCTCTCCTTATAGACTTTATACTTCTCCCCTTTCAAATCCCTCCATCGCGTATGTGTCTGGGCGAGTTTCTTCATTCTTTTAGCCTTCTTCTTGGCCCTGACATTAGCACATACCACCTTACAATCCCTACAGTCTCTTTGTACCCTTCTCCTTAATAGAATGTAATCAATCTAGGTCCTTGTCCCGCTGCTTCGGTACATAATGATATGATCATCACGCTTTCTATAGAAGGTGTTGGCAATTGTTAGCTCGTAAGTGACCGCAAAGTCTAGGGGCGCTTTGCCTTCTGCATTCCTAGTTCTAAAACCAAATCCTCCATGGTATGATGCGTATCCATCCTCGGTCACTCCAACATGCCCATTGAAATCCTTGCCAATGACCACTTGTTCAGTTTGGGGTATGCCTTGCATCATTATGTCTAAGTCCTCCCAGAATGCTACTTTCTCATGCTCCTCTAGTCCAGTCTGAGGTGCATAGGCACTGATTACGTTCCATATCTCCCCTTCTAGAACCATCTTGATGGATATGATCTTATCGCTGGTCCCAGTCACTCCGACTACTTTATCATTGAGACTGTTATCCACTATGATGCTAACTCTATTCCTGCTCTGACTTTGCCCACATACCACAACTTGTACCCCAACACATCTCTGGCTTTTGTGCCAACCCAATTAGTCTCTTGCAGATACAGGATGTTGATCCTTCTCCTCATCATCATTTAGGCCACTTCAAAGCTATTCTTCTTAGCGTCCCAACATTTAGTGTCCCTAGTTGCAAGTTTTGCACTCTCTTTTTCTTCGTACTCCCCTCCCCACCCCCCTTTAAATATGGCCTTAAGTTTTGAGTTCCATAACTAGTGGCGTTCATGCACTAACTGTCATTATCCCAAGGTAGGTAATATAGGAACAAGAAACATATCACATAACATAAGCGTGTAATTAACAACAGAAAGGCACGATTATAACTGCAGTCAATAACAATCAAAATCCACATAGTTCAAAATAGCAAAGAGGAATAGTGAGCAAATCAAAATAATAATACCCCATAACAGTAATTAAATACTTAAACACTACTCTACAGTAGTAAAGGATAGATCAAACCTGGTGCCGGTGCGTAGTCGTGGGTATGACCTATCTAATACTTACCTAGGCCCGCTTATGGCTGCAAGCTGGGCAGTGGGCTCTGGTTTGGGTTAGGATCTGTTGGTTTTGGTTTGGCCTAGGTCTGGGTGAGGTTAAGGTTGAGGTCTAGCTAGGGTGGGTGTAGTTTTGGTTTAGGTTTAGTTTTAGTTAAGTTTCAAGTATGTGGGCCGGTGGTGGTGGCAGTGACTGGGCGGTGGAGGTGGAGGTGGTGATTGGGTGGTGGTTTGTGGGGGGTTTGGGTGGTGGCTCGAGGTCTGAAGTTAGGGGTGGTGCAAGGTGATTCGAGATGGTGCAAAGGGTGGTATGGGGTGGTTCGAAGGGGGATGGTGGTGGTGGTGGTGAGGGGTGGTTCTTCTTCTGGGTGGGTGGGGCGAATGGTGGTGTGGGGTCATTCAAGTGTTGGTGAGGGGTGGTGCGCTGGGTTAGGCTAGGGCTCCTGGGGTGGCGGGTGGGAAACGGTGGTGGTGGTGGTGGTGGAGGGAGGAGATGGGTTTCAAAGGGGAGGGGAGGAGAGAGAATAGGCTAGGGCTAGTGGCGTTAATGGTGGTGCTGAGTCCGGCGATAGGGTGGCGCAGTAGTCGTCCCGTCACAGGCGATCATGGTTCGGCTACGTCGGTGAGGGTGCTGATGGTGCGAGGTGAGGCAGAGAGACATTAGAGGGCGTCAGAGAGAGACGTGTCATGCTCTTAGGGGGGGTAATAGTGTTATTCAAATAAGGGAAAAATTAATAATATTATTGATCAAAGAGGAGTACTTAATGTGGTATCTATACTTGACCCATGAGGGCTAGAGTCATTAAAAGGGAAAGGTATCGATATAATCCAAAATATAATAGCTAAGTAAGGCGTAATTTAGGTATTTATAAAATTAGGCATGTTCTAAATCTCTATATAGGGACCTTCAATGTAGAGGAACATGATGGATGGATGATTAAACTCTCTCTCTCTCCCCTTTCTCTCTCTCACTAGGTCCTTCCCTCCCCTATCTCCCTCTCTCTCTCTTGTCTATATATCTTTCTCGGTCCCTCTACCTTGCCTTATTTTATAGCTATGCATGTGAATCTTATACTATTGTATGGATTATTATGTGTTATTCTAATGTACTACTCTTTTTGAGTTGTTTGTAACGGTTTGATTCGTTAGATTGGTATGGTTTGTATCAAGTTGGGATGTATAAGTTTTCAATTAAACCCTAATTCTATAAAATTGGACAATTGAATTATTATTTTGATTCAAGAGTACATGAATAAAACAATATAAGTGAAATTATAGACTTCATTATAGTCCAACTGTAATTTCAAAATTCCAATTTCATACCATAGACAACCTAACACAAATACATTACTTTTGCGTTTGATTTGAGGAGTTGGCTCTTTGAAGAATTTTATTTTTTAGTCGCTTTTAGTTTTTTATGTAAATTGTGATTTCCTTTAATCTTGTTTCTTTAGAGAGCTCTTTATTTGATCTTTTCTATCATAATTATTAAATAATAAAAAAAAAGAAAACAGAGAATACATCACCTTGTTCACAGTTGCAGCTTTTAGGAGTCAAAATGTGTGGCCACTTTGAAGAGGAAAACATTAAATTACTTCTGGCCCATACCAAAAACTAAAATATGATTTGTCCAAATAGAAAAAAAAAATCGAAATGTGATTTTCCTTTCCATCGCGGCCACACTAAGCTGTAGTCACCCCATTTTTTTTTGGAAAAAAAAAGCTGAAGTATGTCATATAATTAAGCTTTATTAAAAAGGTCTTATAAAGTAGTTAGGAATAACAAATAAAGATAATTACATAGGGTTATTTATGCTAAAGATCCATATACATTATCCATTATATCAGTTAGTCATTTTACTTTTAATTGTGTTAATATAGTCCCTATACAATTCAAAAATGTCTCAATTTAATTCTTACAAAAAAATTTAGGTTAAGTTTTTAATAAAATATTTAATGGTGCAACCACAAATTGAGTTAAATTAAGTAAACAGATGAATATATAATAAGTTGCTTGCATTTAACATAATTTTGTCACCAAAACTATGACATTAACTTAAATTTGACCAAATGACTAAATTGACACATTTTGAAATGTTCTAGGACTAAATTGATACAATTAAAAGTACAAGGACCAAATTGACACAATGGGCAAAGTAAAGGCACCTTTGGCATAAATAACCCAATTATATATCAGAGTATTACTTTTTTTATTTCACAAATTTTATGCAATAATTTTGAGCTAGTTCCGAAAATAATGTCAAAAAATACAAAAAATAATGCCTGAAAAAAAAAAAAAAAAACTACTTTTATAGGGTCCATGTCTACAATGGGGCTAGCGTGCAGGGTGGCATGGCATGAGCAAAGCCATGATGTAAACTGCGTTATCATCACACGGTTAATAAATCAATAAAACAAATAAAGAAAACACGCATAATCTTGAAATAAACCGTATCATGGGAACATGGTTAATACTAAAGTAAAATGCATAGAGAAAACACGAATGTTGTTAATGTAAACCGCATCATGGGGATGCAGTTTACGGATGGAACTGAGTCCTGAAGACGCAGTTTTAAAGTCCCTGCAACACATCTTCGGGAAGCAGTTTTAAGCTCGTATATAAACCCTCATTTTCTCCATAGACCTACTTCTAATGCAAACCTTTCGACTCCACATTGCCGCAATTGCTAGCATGCATTACGTCATCCCCTGCCACGGTCGTCCTGCCGCTTCACATGCCGATGGTCCTATCAGGTCACCATTGCCGGACTTATTCGTTCACTACTGCATTTCTCAATTGGACTTCATAACTACAGTAATTTAAAGATTTTTTTTTTTGAAATATTTTTTTTAGTTCTAAAAATACTTATTGTTATATTGTAGTTGATATTCGTTTTGTTTTCTGGGTTTATTTTACATTTTTAGTTAGTGCTTATGTTGAATATGTTTTACATATTTGAAAAGTTGTTTTGTTCCACCTACCTTAACTTTATTTAATTATTATTTTTGTCAGAATATGGCTCCTTTGACACATCTTATAATATGTCATTGAGGTGAAATTGTAGAGAAAAATGGTGAGCATATCAATTATATTGGGGGTTATATCAGTATAATGTTTGTTAGAAAAGATGTCAGTTTTAGTGAATTGATGAATTTGTTGCGTCAGCATAGTAATATTGACCAAATTATTGTTAATTTAAAAGTGAAATGTGGTATTGATTCTGCACGCGAGCATCAAATGGTTGATCTTCTTAATGATGATTCATTAGAAGCTATGTAGTGATACATAGACCTATAAAATGAGCCTATAGCAGATTTTTGTATAGAAGTTCAGCTGGAAAAATCTGAATGTTTATACGGGAAATCCCTACCCATATATCACTCAACTTATATGTATTCATCACCTTATTCAAATTTGTTGCCATCCATTGAATCACAATCTTGCTGGCAAAGCATGATGCATTATCCTATGTCTTACATGGGGTATGGGTTTGGTCCAAGTAAGCCTCAAAATTATGTGATTAATACTCGTATTTTGGTTCATCCAACTCCATTATTGGATTGTCCTACCAATAACTCAATTCGATGTAACTCCGGAGTGGGTTGACTTGGTGCATCAATTAGCCATAGTGGGCAAGATCGTATTTCGGTTTGTCCAACTTCATTGTTGGAATGTCCTATCCATAACTCAATTCCATGTGATTCTGAAATGAGTCAAGTTGGTGCATCAAGTACCCATAACGGGGAAGCTGTGAGTATCCCTAGTGAAGGATGCTCAATGTCATAATCTAATCCTATGATGAAATATGTGGAACAAGGTGATGATGATGACATAGTATTTGTCAGTATTGCTTATGATGATAGTGATCAGGGATATTTCACAAAAGATAAATACAATGAGCCAATTGATGAAATCGTAAGGGAGCTTGACATGACGATGGGGATGACGATTCCGTTGATGAGAGGATTAATGAAATTGAAAGGGAGTTTGAACGTGATGACAGAGATGAAGATCCTATTGGTGCTTGTTCTTCTGTCCCTGAATTTTCTCATATTGATGAAATTCCCTATGTCGAGCCTTATGAATTTAATTTTCACTTTGATTCTACGCACGAGAATGCAGTGGAACAACTTTTTCATACCAAAAAAAATCTTTGATAGACGCTATTAAAGAGTATTCCGTAAGAAGATATCAATTTTATAAGACAGTTGAACCAAATCCAGGTTTGTTGGTGTTAAAATGTTCGAAGATGAGTTATTGTCCATGGTAGTTGAGGGCTTGAGTCATAGATCTGTAATTCCTTCACTTCATAGTTATAAAGTACAAAGGCCCTCACACGTGTGAGTGATGTGTTTAACCGGAATCATTTCTCGGTGATCTCCCCCTTCATTACCCAACATGTGATGGAGCTTGCTAGAACACAAGTTTCGATTACTGTGAGCTCTATTGCTCGAGTTATCTCCAATTGTTTTCGATTAAATATCATATACAAAATGGCTTGGTTGGCTAAACAAAGAGCAATTGGCGCTATATTTGGCACATTTGAGGACCCATATGCAAAGCTTCCCCAATTTTTTAGAGCCATCAAGAGATCAAATCCTGGTACAAAAACTGTATTCAGAAGTATCTGAACTTTAGGCCCTTTTGTCCACTTTTTCGATAAAACGTTTTGGTTGTTTTGGGCAGCTATACAGGGGTTTCAGTATTATCGGCGTGTCAACTCAATTCATGGTACACACCTTTATGGTAGGTATAAGAGAGCATTGTGTACTTGCTATGGGCATTCTCACTTGTCGACACCATGTCACTCGATTGTGAGGTGCTTGGGAGGTGGACAATTGGTATCAAGACTATGTTAGGTGTGTTGGACTTTTTAGAATCCATAGAATGATTAGTGTGTCTCTAGATCATCCTCTCATCATTGCATTGTTTGAGAGGTGGCGACAAGAGCCCACACCTTTCACCTGACATTTGGGGAGGCAATAATCACCCAGCAAGATGTTGCTATCTCGATGGGGTAGAGGGTAAATGGATATCCCGTCACCAATAGTAGTGACGTAGATTGGGCTGCATACTTGGGGTTCGACCTACCCCTGCTATGTTGTGTGGCTCCTCTTTGAGATTTACCTAGCTTCGTCAACACTTCTCCCACTTGCCTGCTGCTGCCATAGATATTCAGATCAAACATGCTTTGAAAGCATATATTTTCACATTAATTTATGGCATTTTGTTTGGAGATAAGATGGGAAACAAGATACAATACGTATACTACATTTGCTCCATGATTGGGATACAACGGCACGATATAGTTGGGAAAATGTGGTGTTAGCTTTCATGTATCGACAACTATGGCAGGCATCAAGGTGAGGAGTACAAAAGATTAAAAGCCCTCTTACTCTTGTACAGGTTTTATATATTTTCTTCCGTAAAAATTTTATTTTTTATATGATCATATGCTTGATTTGTGTTATTTTTTCATAAACATATAGTTAGGGGCATGGGCAGATTTCTCTAGGTCATCCAGACCAGGCTCCGCATATTTGTAGAGATGCTGATGATCCACTTAGATGCAGATATTTTGTTATGATTCAAGATCAAACTTGAATCATAAACTTGAGATAATAAAGTATGAGATGAGGAAATAAGTGAAAGAGATGAGAATTAGAGAGAAATTAGGGTTGAAGGAGGAAAGAGTACAATTTTCTATTCAATGAATCAAGAATACAAGACAGTTTGCTTATGTATACACAAAATGTAAGACGGCTAAAAACAAAGCATCAAAACAAGCCTAAACCAACTTAACAAGCTTTCCCGCCAAAACAAGCCTTACTCGCTAACTAACCAAACCAATTTCCCCGCCAAAATTACATTTGAATGAACAATGAGAAATTCACAGCTAAAATGAGCTAAAGATGCAGAAAATCCTTCAGGATCATGACGATACCCTCTCCTCAAGAACATTCTTGCCCTAAGAATGAAGAAGAAGGAAATTGGCTTTGAATGAACTTCAAATTTTCCCAACTTGCATCTGTTAAATCCAAGTTGGCCCATTGAATCAAAACTTCTTCCATTGATTTTCCCTTCTGTTGCACCAAACGAGATCCAAGCACCGCTGTAGGAGCTTGCACCAAGGTTCCACTGCTTGTTGCCACTAGAGGCCCAGTTGAACAATCTTTTCCTTCTGCCCTATGCCTTTTTAAAAGAGAAACATGAAACATAGGGTGAACAAAAGAATTAGGAGGGAGCTCTAACCTATAAGCCACACTTCCCAACTTTTTTAACACCTTATAGGGACCAAAGTAACGAGCACACAACTTGACATTCTTGCGCACAGCTACTGAGGTCAGTCCGTAAGGCTAAAGCTTAAGATACACTAAATCTCCAACGGCAAAGGACTTGTTAGTATGCTTCTTATAAGTAAAATACTTCATTCTTGACTGAGCTAATTGTAAATTGACTTTTAATTGCTAAACTAATTATCTCCTTCGTGACAGAAGATCATTGACCTCTACAACATGAGAAGATACACCCTGAAGCACCATTGGTGATGGAGGATCGTACCCATATAAAGCCGTAAAGGGAGTAGTCCTAATGGCAGAATGAAAATGAGTATTATGCCAGAACTCTGCCAAGGACAATCACCGAGATCAGTGCTTAGGATAGGTGAATGTCATGCACCTCAAATACTGCTCAACACACTGATTCACCCTCTCAATTTGTACATCTGTCTTAGAGTGATATGATGAACTGAGACCGAGTGTTAAGCCCAACAACATGAATAATTCTCGTTAGAACTAACTAGTAAACATCCTATCCCATATGAGACAATGGATTGAGGCAAACCATGCAACTTATAGATGTTGTTAAGGAACATCCTGGCCAATTTTTCTACAGAAATAAGATGACTCAAAGCAATGAAGTGGTTGAATTTGGTAAATCAATCCACAATGACCCATATCACTTCCTTGCCATCAGCTTTAGGCAATCCCTCCACAAAATCCATGCTAATATGCTACCGAGCTCTATCGGGAATTGGCAAAGGTAACAATAACCCTGGATATTAAACATGATCTGACCTGGTCCTCTGGCAAACATCACACCCATGAAAATACTCTTTAACACCCTTCTTAGCTCTAGTCCAGCAGAAGTATTGTTTAAGCCTCTTGTAGGAACCATCTATTCTTAAATGTCCACCCCAATCAAATGAGTGGAAGGCCTATAATATTTGTCTTCTCAATTCAGTCGAGGCTCCTACATACACCTGCCCTTTAATTCTCACAATTCCATTTATAATAGTGGCTTTTGCTTATGCAATTGATGAGTTGTTCACACTGTAAGCTGAGATACAATCAGTAGCAAACTTATCTCCTTCATAGGAATTGCACACTTCTTCCATCCAATCAAGCAAAACACATGAAATGGCTGAGCATGAACTAAATTCACTTCCCTCTAATCTTCTTAAAAGGGCTTCAGTAATTAAATTTTCTCTGCCACTACAATATTCAATTGAATAACTCAAACCCAACATGTTCATAAGTTCTTTTCGTTGCGCTTTAGTGGTGATTCTGTTCAAGAAGATACTTAAGGCTTGGCGATCAGTTCTAATGATGAAATGATGACCCTCAAGATAATGTCTCCACTTTTGCACAGGCATAAGTATAGCTAAGTATTCCATTTCATAAATGGAGAGCTACTAATTCTTAGGACTAAGGGCCTGACTAAGAAATTCCACTGGTCTTCCTTTTTGAGATAGGACTGCTCCTGCTCCCATACTGCTGGCATCAGCCTCCAAAACAAAGGACTCACCAAAATCTGCCATGATTAAGACTGGTGCTGAACAAATGGCTAGCTTGAGACCTTTAAATGCTTCCTGAGCAGCTTCAGACCATAGGAATGCATCCTTTTTTAAAATATCAGTTAATGGCTTAGCAAATACTTCATACCTAGCAATGAACTTTCTGTAGTATCCAGTCAGTCCAAGAAATCCTCTCAGCTACTTTAGGTTTAGTGGAATAGGTCACTACTTCATTGCTTGTATCTTTCTTAGATCTATTGCCACTCCCTCACTTGAAACTATGTGTCCCAAGTATTCCACTTGAATCTGAACAAACGAGCATTTAGAAAGCTTAGCGTACAACTTGTTCTTGCGCATAATCTAAAAGACTTGTCTAAGATGCTTGACATGTAGTTCCAGTGAAGGATTGTAAACCAGTATGTCGTCAAAGAATACTAGCACAAACTTCCTCAGATAAGCTTTGAACACCTGATTCATCAATGTTTGAAATGTAGCTGGAGAATTGGTTAAACCAAAAGGCATAACCACAAATTCGTAATGCCCGTGATGTGTCCTAAAGGTAGTCTTGTGAATGTCCTTGTCCAATAGTCTAATCTAATAATATCCCTGCCTCAGATCCAACTTGGAATAATACTGGGATCCATTAAGCTCATCTGGCAGATCATCAATAATAGGAATTGGAAACTTGTCCTTGATTGTGAGAGAATTGAGATGCCTATAATCAACACACATTCGAGGAGATCCATCCTTCTTCTTAACAAGGACACCGGAGAAGCAAAAGGGCTACGTCTAATTAAATTTGTCTTCAGAAGTTCCTCAACCTATCTTTCAATCTCACTTTTCTTAAAGTGAGGATACTTATAGGGCCTTAGATTTACTGGATTGGAGTTAAACTTAAAGAGGCATAGCATGATCCAAGACTCTCTTAGGTGGCAATGTGGTTGGCCGAGCAAACAAATCTTCATACTCTTGTAACAATCTTTCAATAGAAGGGTTAGAAGTCACCTGAGATGTCTCTGGACTAGCAGTGATGGAGAATAAATTCCCAATCCACTGATATTTGGCCTTTCTGACCATCTTCTCAAGGCTCTTGCCATTCATCATTTGCAATTGTCCACACTCATAATTCCTTACAATATCACACTCTGACCTTCTCTTTCAAAAGAAACAGACAGCTAAGAAAAATCACGATCAAAGGGCTAATGGTTTTCATCCAATCCACCCTTAGGACCATATCACATCCCACCAACTTAAGTACTCTGAAATTATACTCAAATTGGTGTCCTTGCATCCTCAAACAGGAACCTTTAAATTTCATCTATGTGATCATTGAATTGCCATCAGCAACTGGTACAGCTAAAGGACTGGTCTTGATCATCTCATGCCAACCATCTTCACTACCTTTGGATCCACAAAACTATGTGTGCTACCACTATCTATCAAAATCAGCATATGCTTGTGTCCAACCTCTCCTTTGATTTTTATCATATTGTGAGAACGATTTCTAGTTATAGCTCTTATAGATGTCTCCATTTCATCATTCTCAAAGTCCTCTTGCTCTTCTTTTTCCTGATTCCCATCAACGTCCTCAACATCCTGAACCTCAATGTCATCACAGGCCTCTACTCCAGTGATTATCATCAATAGCTTGGGATTACATTTATGTCCTAAGAAGTACTTCTGGTTACATTTAAAACACAATCTTTGATTCTTCTTTTCCTCCAAACTTAATGCCTTTGAACCACCAGTAGGAGTTGTCTACTGAATAGATGATGACTGAGGAGGCTTGGCCTTTTGTCCATCAGAACCAGCTAAGACTATAGCTTCCATTAATTTTGCTTTGGAGAATGCATGAGTCAATGTCGCTGGGTTCAATGCCTTAACCAAAATTTTAATTCTTGGTTTAAGGCCACTTATGAACCTGAATATGTAATAAGATTCATTAGCTTTGGGGCTAACTGTCAACATTCTAGCCCTCAAATTCTCAAAACGAGTCATATATTCACTCACTGAAGATGTTTGAGCCAATTTGTTGAAATGATGGATCACCTCACCAGAATCCTCTTCTCCAAACCTCTCATAAAGTTCATTTACGAACTCAGGCCAAGTTAGGATGGATTACTGCGTATCAAGCTGTAGTGCTAGACTTCATGATCTCCATGTAGATATACCACAGCTAACTCCAACTTCTATGTGTCATCTACATGATAGAATCTAAAGTACATCTCACACCTCTTAATCCATGACTGAGGTTGCTTTCCATCAAATGATTCAATTTCAACATAAAGCTATGTGAATCCCTGACTTCTTCCACTAACTATTCCATTCTCACTAGATCCTGAGGACTGAGGTTGCAGGATGTCTAGAGGATGATCGTGATGACTGGCAGCTAATAATACACCAGCTCCTACAAGTTGATTCTGCCTCGTGATTTGCTGCTGTAATCCATTGAGCTTCGATTCAACGTGCTGAGAGTGTTGATCTAACTTCTCAGCTAACTTTTGATCATGTGATTGCTGCATCCTTACAAACATTTCCGCCATTTTCTCCATTTGAAGTGTCAATTGTTCAAATTGATTAACTTCTAAGTTAGCTCCAGCGTTTGCACCAAATAGCAGCAGCATAAGTAGCATTAGTAACAGCATTTGCTAGAGTTGTCAGTCCGCCAGCCATTGGTACCTTCTTCCTGCATCTAGCCCACTCCAATTAATCAACAAGCAATCAATCGGCAGTGAACACAAGCTCTAATACCAATTCTTATGATTCAAGATCAAACTTGAATCATAAACTTGAGATAATAGAGTATGAGTTGAGGAGAGAAGTGAAAGAGATGAGAATTAGAGAGAAATTAGGGTTAAGAAAAGAAATAGATCAATTTTCTATTCAATGAATCAAGAATACAAGATATTTTGCTTATTTATACACAAGATGAAAGACGGCTAAAAACAAAGCATCAAAACAAGCTTAAACCGACTTAACAAGCTTTCCCGCCAAAACAAGCCTTACTCACTAACTAATTAAACCAATTTCTCCGCAAAAATTACACTTGAATGAACAATGAGATATTCACAGCTAAAATTAGCTAAAGATGCAAAAAATCCTTCACGGTCATGATATATTTTTATAATTTAATAAAGTTGAGTAATAATAGTTTAATTTATGTACTTATTGAATCTAATTTTTGTTTGGCAGTTGATTATATGATTTTTCTCGTATAGATGCACCGAGAAATCTTATGTACTATAGGTGTGCCCTTGATTTACAGATAAATAATCAGGTGAAAATTGTATTCATGTTTATGTCTGTATTTGCATTTTTATTCATTGTTTATAAAAAATCTTTCATATTTAATTTTAGATGGTATGGACTCCATACATAAATGAGATAATTGCATCTCTTCTACCCATATGCTGCCTTTGTCAGCATATTTGGCGTACTGTAGAGACACTCATCTATTTTGATGTAGTTGAGTGGCATTTTGAGGATCCTGTGATGCACCAATATCGAACGTAGTACGGTATCTCAATTAATACCAGTCCCTTTGTTGATTTACATACCATTGATCGACGAGATAAACATGGGGTATATTTGATTGTAGATGGTATGGACTTCGTACACAAATGACATAATTGCATCTCTTCTAGTTATATGCTGCCTTTGTCAGCATATTTGGCGCAGTGTAGTGACACTCATTTGTTTTGATGTAGTTGAGTGGCATTTTATGGATCTTATGATGCACCAATATCAAACGTAGTAGGGTATCTCAATTAATACCAGTCCCTTTGTTGATTTACAAGCCATTGATCGACGCGATAAACATGGGTCGATTGGGTGAGACATCATGAAGTGTGTTAATGTAGGATAGATGGCGTAGTACGTAGTATCCTCTCTTCCTATCATTTCCCTCTCCCCAAAAATGGCCCATAATGTCATCGTGCCGGCACATCACAAGGTTGAAAATAACCCCACCACTGAACATCCACGAGATAGCTATCTTCCAATTCAATCAAATAAAGCGTATCTAGTACATATTTTTACTTTATTCTTTTAAATTTAAAAATTAATATTGAAAACATATTCTGTGCGATAGGAAGTTCCCATTAAAGTTAAAGGGTAAATATTATAAGACGGTAGTGAGGCCAGCTATGCTATACGCGACAAAGTGCTGGCTAGTTAAGTGCCATCACATGCAAAAGCTGAAGGTGGCAGAGATGAGGATGTTGAGGTGGATGTGTGGACACACAAGGAAAGATAGGATCAGAAATCACGTTATAAGAAGTCAATTAGGCGTCACCCCAGTAGAGGATAAGTTGAGGGAGCAATGTCTGCGGAGGTTTGGGCATGTTAGGAAGAGACCCACCACTGCCCCTGTCAGGAGATGTGAACAACTCTAGATAATGGTTAGGAAAAGAGGGAGAGTAAGGCCAAAGAAGAGTTGGATGGAGACAATTCATAAGGACCTCACATATCTCAACCTAAACAAAAAAAATGGCCCTAGATAAAGTTCAGTGGAGGATTAGTATAAGTGGGTCCGATATAGGGGGTAGGACCATCATCCATGTAGAAGCATCGAGCACTCGTATCCATGAGGATGCTTGTATGTTTGGCTATCAATGTGGGAATTTGTTGGGCAATTAGTGCTCCTAGGGTTGGATGCAGACAATTCCACAAACGAGTAGAGAGGAAGAGGCCGGCCTAAGAAGAGTTGGTTGGAGTCCCACCTCTGCACCGGTAAGGGGATACAACTTCATACTACGGATGGGAAGAGAGGAAGAGGTCAGCTAAAAAAGAGTTGGATGAGGACATTTCGTCAAGACCTCCACCTCAACCTAAATGAAGAAATGGCTCTAGTTAGAGCTCAGTGGAGGTAGTTTTAGGGGTGACCAATTTAGCGGTGTAGGAGCTTTAAGCAACTCATAAGATAGTTCTAGTACCACAACGCTACTTGTATGCTCATTTGTACATCCTTAGTACGAGTGTACTTTGTTCGATTAATGCTCCTAGAATTCGGTACCTTGATGTAGCACTAATTGGTGTTGATACTTTCTATACTCTCTCTTTATCTATCTATCTCTCTCTCTCGCTCCATCTCTTCCCCGCCCCCTCCCTCTCTCACTCTATCCCTCTACTGTCACTCTCTCCCTTTCTCCTCTCTACCTACACTCTCGAGACACTGAATGTTGTTTGCTTTTGCCTTTGCCCTGGCTGCTATGCCTCCACATGTACATTGTGTACATGCTTACGTGTTTGCATAAGTATTTGCTTATATGCTTATATTCCTTATATGATTTCCTATATGATTACTTGTTTGTACACTTACATGCCTCGCATGACATCTAGGCCCAACATGCTCTCTTGCATGCTCCTTACATGTGCCCTACATGATCCCTACTTACTCCCCTTCATTCCCTTTTTACAGGTTCCTGACAACTTTCCAACTATCAGACCAGGGGCCCTCGGAAATAGTCTCTTGTCAGGGTCTCACCCTGATGGGGTAAGGCTGCGTACATCCTACCCCCTCCCCATACCCTGCACAAGCGGGAGCCCTTGTGGCACTAGGAATGTTGTTGTTGTTGTTGCTGTAATATTGAAAACATATTCTAATATTTGTTTCTTCAACTGAACAGCTAACGACTATAGCCTAGATGGTCGATATAAGTAGGGGGATTTCTGAAGAATCGGAAATCACTAAATGGAAGCTCAAATGATAAGACTCACTGTACATAAGTTGAGGACATGCGAAATCAATGCCTAGAGTGTTTTGAACAAACTGATATGTTCTATGTGCCTGCTACTGGTAGCTTCTTCTCATATTCTACCACTTCTACTTATGATATTGTATTGATGTTGCATAACTACTTGTGTCAATTTCTGTTGTCAATATACTATAATTGGGGTCAAGGGCATCATTAAAATCTATGTTGTCCTATACGAAGAAGTTGAGAACCCTATGAATTGCGTTAGAGTAAGATACTTCAAATTCTGAGGTAAAAGAGTTCTACAAAACAGTATTGGTTGAAAAAAATTTTGAATGAAAGATTTCATTGAATTGATTTGGGTCCATTAATTCAAGAAATAGTGAAATTATTGATCTTTCTCATGTTAAAAAAACCCAGATTTAAATTCATTTCTCTTAAATTCCATTGATTCATCCTAAAAGTTTAATTTCAGCAGGAATTTTGTTACTCACTAAAAATCATATATCGTTTTGTCATTTAACAAACAATGCAGCAGAAATCTGGTATAATGGTTGTCAACCGAGTTCTTAGCACACGGTTTACCCAAAACAAAACCGCGTACTTGGAACCCAGTTTACTGAGTATAAAGGCATGATCTTGGAATGTAGCCTACTAACATACCGCGATCCGGGAGCTTGGTTTGTCTGTGCAATAGCTGTTCATTGAGTCTCATTTTAGCATTGCATAAACCGCGATATTGGAACGCGATTTAGTGTCAGAACCCGCACTCCCCTTTACTAACCATGTTTTGGAAACGTAATTTATGCTAAAGTAAACTACGTTCTCAAAATGCAGTTTATACGTGTCTGTCCGCTTCATGCGGGTATACAAGTGGACCAAATAAAAGTATTTTCTTCTTTCGGCTTTATTTTTTTTTTATTTTTTGGCATTCTTTGGGGAATCGGCTCAATGATTTTTAATCAAAAATACTATGTATGTTATAAAATAGCTTGAATAGCACAATGTTGACACTTTAATTGAAGAAATGTGAAATAAGGGCTTATTTTATACACTTGAGCGTAGCGATTTGCATTATTTTTTTGAATATATGTAATTTTTGAAGTAAAAAAAATTATTTCACTAAATTATAGTACTAGAAATATTAACATATTAAAGTTTATGTTACTAATACATATTTTACCCTAAACATTATGTTTACATTAATATTGAAACATATAATAGCTTAGAACTGATTATTAATCCGTGAGCACGTATAAAAGTAAGATAATAACAACAATTTGAACAATATTTACTTTGAAATATAAGACTTTATCCTAAATAATAAAATATGATGATAGATTTATTTATCAAAGACAATGGTTAACAATTTTTTTTTTTAATTTGAAAAGCACACATTGGTTCAAGTTCAATGCCTTTTCTTCCTCTTCTCTTTGTGGTAGAATCTACAGATAGAAATCCATGTAGGCGCTTGTACTTGTTCACATGGGAATAATGTCATTACATTTACAAATACCATATATACATATGCAACACGTGTACCAATTAATCAAATTTATGAATCAAATATATTCATATTATATAAAATTGTAGTAATATAATTATAAGTGTATAATTACTATTGTCATGTTTACCTTTTGGCTATAATTCTTTTATAAATTGCATTTTTTAATTAATATTGGTGATAAAGGTAACAATATGTTAACCCAAAGGTCACGAGTGTATTACCTATTTAAAAAATACATATGTTTTTAAAAATTTAATAAGTTTTGAAAATTCAAATAATTATGTTACGAAAGGCATGTATTAACATGTTTTCATGATTTAATATTTTTTTTCATTAATATTTGGTATTCAACTATAAGTTTGTGCCCTTGTTTGGTAGCTATAAGAATTGAATTTCGATAGGAAGTTACATTTTTAAGGAATTCAATTCTTGTGTTAACTTCCCAGGAAGTGGATAAAAGATGTTTGATTATTGGGATGGGAAATAGACTTCCTTGGAAAAGCTAGTTAAAAACGAAGGAATAAGAACTTGGGCAGGTAAGTTAGTTCCTGCTTTGTGAAGGAATTGAAAATTGATAGGCAATTTCTATTTCTAACATTCTGCCAACTTCATGCCAACCAAACAAGAGCCCAAACTTGGACTTCCCTTAAATTTCTACTCCATATGTTTACTTCCTGTATAACAAACAAGGCCTATATAAAAAATGCCTATATGGTATTATTTTGTCTAAGGCTAGGAATACAGTTGTGTTTTTTCACAAACCTGGCAGAGAATAAAGTAAAAGCAAAGATACAAAAAATTCTTAAGTTTTGATTAATGAAAACTAGCCTGATCTCGTAAGTTGCATACATAGACATCTAAAATTTGTCATAAATTTAATTAGGTTAATAAAGAAAATTGAGTTGATTGAAGGTTAATTGTTGATTAACTCAATTTTAACCGAATGACTAAAAGAACAAGACAAATATCAAGCATAATTGGGCGGATAATGAAGTGGTGATGAAGGCTCTTGTGAGTTTGTATACGACTCTAACAGACATCCAAATTATCATCCATGATGTTTATCTCATCAGTCGTCAGTGTTACTAGATGCATTTCAATAACTATTTTTGGGAAGTCAATCGATCTGCAAATCGGTTAGCGAGTTTCGGTTTAAGTGGTTCTAGCCTTTTAGAATGACAGAGCCCTCCCTACCCTCACTAATACTAATGCTTTAAAATTTCTTATCCGTCATGAACAATCCTAAAACTGAACTTCTTTACTTTTGTAATAATAATAATAATTATAAAAATAATAATAAATAAAAAAATTATATCACCAAAGTACTTTTTGGTCAGGTAAGGTCAACGTGATTTCTGCATATCCCCATTTTAAATGAGCCGTTACCCAAAATAGCATAAAAAAGAAAAATATTACCAAAAATGAGATATTTTAAAAAATAATGACTCAGATGCCTCCACGTCATTCTGCCCCAAAATTTTTTTTTTTTTTTTTTGAAAAAATTGATAAAAACCTCCCTCTCAAAGTGAGGCTTTCGTGTACGCAAGCCATAACACCAGGTAGCGAGTTATGTTAGGGTTTGGCAGACCCTCTTGAAATCCATGCATGCACAGTGGTATAAACGCATGCACTTAATTATCTTTTTTTTTTAATTTAAAATTTTTAATAAAGTAAATATATTGAATCAAACTTAACTATTTAATAAATTTTTAGATTAAATTAAGTATGTAAATTTATATTTCTATTGTTACATAATATTTGACTTAATGCTCCATATTTGAGTTCAATTAAATTTAAATTGTTAATCATTATTAGGAACATGATTTTGAATTAAATTTAAATTACACTTATAGTTTATTAGTAATTTATATTAAATTATTTATCAAGTATTTGAATTATATTGTCTATACATAATTGTATAGTGTTACTTGTTATTATAGCTATTTAGGTTAGTTGTTTGTTCATAGAACATTGAACATTAATTATTATCTTGAGGTATTACATAAAATAAAAAGTTAAAATGTACGCCAAAATAAACATATATTATTTTTTATTAGGTGTAGCACTGTCAAAAAAGAATACATCGTAGTCATCAAATAATGAAATAGTACAAGTTTATAAATAATTTTTTCTACAAGAGTAAGAATACGATATATAAATTATTATGCAATATTTTGTTTGAGCCAACATAAATTAATAAAAGAAATAACATGAAAAAGTTACAAAAAATAACCTTTCATAAATTATGAAAAAATGACTCGAGTATTTAAAAAAACTACATACTGGTCTTAAAAGGGTGAAAAAATACATGTTAATGCGTAATTTTTTTCTAGAAAAATAAAATGTCATTATATATTATCATGAGGATATGTAAAAATAACGTAATTTTTTCAATGCATTTTTTGTAAATGTGCCATCATAATAAATAATGTCTTTTTATTTTGATGCATATTTAATTTATTATTTTGTAAAGTATTTTAAAAATAATAATTTATCTTCAATGCTATGTGACAAACAGCTATGATTAAATTTAATTTAGACTATTTACAACAAAATTTAATTTTAATTTTAAAACCATGTTAATAAAAATAATAAACCGTATAAATCTAATTTCACTCAAATATAAGCATAAAGTCAAATATTGACACAAATAAAAATATATAACTTATATATTTAATTTCATTTAAAAATTTATCAAATAATGAAATTTAATATAATATAGACATAGACAAATACTTTACTAAAAACTAAATACAAATATTAAAAATCAAAATTAATTACATGCATGGAACTGCCAAAAACAAAATTTAATTTAAAAACGCTTGGTGCTGTGACTTGCGCACACAAAAGCCTCCCTTTTTTTTGAACAGCCACAAAAGCCTCCCTTTGTGAGGGGGGTTTTCATCACTTGTTTTCATAAAAATAAAAAGTTAACTTTTGAGTGGAATGATGTCGAGGTCATTTGAGTCATTATTTTTTAAAATATATTATTTTTGATAATATTTTTCTTTCTTATGCTATTTCGGATAATGGCTCATCTGACACCACGAAGAAACTGTATAGAAAAGAAGAGGCACCGGAAATATTTTTCGTAAAATTCAATCCTCCCACCCGCTTAAGCATTCACTACTATAATATACTCCTCCTTCTGGCTCTCTGGATCTTTAAGTTCTCTTTGTTCAGTCTCCATCTTCATCATTCCAAATCTTCAATCTATCTCCCCATGCCCATAACTTTGAGCCTCCTTTCCCAAATGCTATAACCTTGGCTTTCTGGTAGCCTCTTTTCCTTTCCTTGGGCCTTAACATATTCAGGATGCACAACATCTTAAATCCCATTTTGGTGCGTTCTCTCTGCTCTGCTGTGTCTCTTCATGTTATATTTGCTCTGAGCTCAGATGGGAAGTCGCTAATTTCCCTACTGAGCAACTGGGATGTGCCAAATTTTGCAAGACTCAGCTGGAATGCATTGGACTCCACCCCGTGTTCTTGGGTTGGTGTTGAATGTAATGCTGCCCACCACGTAATTTCTCTTAATTTGTCCGCTGTCGGCATTTCTGGTACATTGGACCTAGAAATTGATCAATTAAGCCATTTGGAGGATATTGATTTGAGCTCTAATTCCTTTTCTAGCCCTATCCTTGTTGAGGTATCTGGTTGCAATCTTCTAGCATATTTAGACCTTTCTGTGAATAATCTGACTGGTACAATTCCTCAAGTTTTTACAGGCTTACAGAATTTGCAGTACTTAAACTTATATAGTAACTCACTAGGTGGCCGCATTCCGGCATCCTTGTTTAAGATTCCGAGATTGCAGTATGTGTTTATGAATAAAAATAGCCTTATAGGCCGCATTCCTTCAAATGTAGGGAATATGAGTGAGCTCTGATCTTTGTGGCCTGAAGATAATCACTTGTCAAGTATAATTCCACCTTCAATTGAAAATTGTTCTTCCATGCAAGAGATTTTTTTGAGGGAGAATCAACTCGTTGGAGTGTTGCCTGAGAACCTGAGCAATTTAAAAGTTGGGTCTATTTAGATGTGAACTCTAATAGGTTAGAGGGAACCATTCCATTGGGTTTAGGTAGTTGTAAGAATTTGGATACCTTGGTTTTGTCCTTCAATCGTTTTCATGGGGTTCTTCCACTAGGCTTAGGAAATTGTACTAGTATGACGACCTTTGTTGCTGTTGATATCAATAAAACAGGTAGCATTCCTTCTTCATTCGGCCATCTTACTCAGCTTTCACTTCTTCACCTTTCTAAGAACTCTTTGTCAGGGAAGATACCTTCTGTGCTTGGGAATTGCAAGTCACTGACTAGTTTGCAGCTAAAATGGAACAAACTTGACGGAGAAATTCCTAGTGAGTTGGGAGGGTTGAGTAAGTTGCGAGATCTTCAGTTGTTTAATAATCATTTAACAAGTGAAATCCCTCGTGGTATTTAGAAGATTCAGAGCTTTGAGCATATTATCTTGTACAATACCAGCCTCTCAGGGCTGCTGCCCCTAGAAATGACTGAGCTCAAGAATCTTATGACTGTTTCTTTGTTTAACAACCACTTTTCAAGGATCATCCCTTGAGGTTTGGGAATCAATAGTAGCTTGGTCGAGGTTGAACTAACAAATAATAATTTCACTGGTGAAATTCCACCTAATATTTGCTTCAAGAAACAGTTGAAGGTGCTGAACATGGGTCAAAATATGCTTAGTGGTAGCATACCTCCTGATGTTGGGAGATGCCCAACATTGATGAGGTTGATCCTTAAAAATAACAACCTTACTGGGGTGCTTCCCGAGTTTATTGAGAACCCGAACCTCTTATATATGGACTTGAGTGAAAATAATATTCACGGCAAAATTCCTCGGAGCATAGGGAACTGTACTAATGTTACCTCCATCAATTTTTCTTCAAACATCTTATCTGGCATACTGTCACGAGAGCTTGGAAACCTGAGGGAACTTCATTACTCAAATCCTCTCACAATCATTTAGAAGGCCCTTTGCCATCTCAACTAGCAAACTAGAGTAAGCTGCTGAAGATTGATTTTAGTTTCAACTTCTTGAATGGGTCCCTTCCTGAGAGTCTGAGAAGCTGGACAGTATTATCTCTCCTGAATTTAAGAGAAAACTGACTCACTATGGGCATTCCTCTGTTTCTCCCACAATTCCAATTGCTTTCTGAGCTTCAACTTGGTGGGAATATGTTGGGAGGATCAATTCCTTCATCCATTGGATCCTTGAGGAATTTATTTTATGCCTTGAATCTTAGTGATAATGGCCTCTCTGGAGAATTGCCCCTCGAACTCGAGCAACTGAACAATCTACAACGATTAGACATCTCCTACAACAATCTCTCAGGATCCCTTGCACCTTTAGACGATATGCACGCTTTATTTGAGGTCAATGTTTCATATAATCACTTTTACGGTCCAATACCATCGACGTTGATCAAGCTGTCAAACTCATCCCCATTGTCTTTTCAAAGCAATCCTGGCCTTTGCTTCATTTGCACCCCATCTGGTGGCTCTGCTTGCATATCGACCCAGAACTAAAGACCTTGTAATCAGAGGTGGCCAACGGGCTGGGTTGGCCCGAAACCCAACCCGGCCTAGCCCGTTTACACGTGCCTGTCCACTTCATCCCAGTATACAAGTGGACCCAATAAAAGTTTTTTTTTTATTTGGGCTTTTTTTTTTTTTGGCATTTTTGGCGAACTGGCTCACTTGTTTTTAAACGAAAATAATATGTATTTGCTAATATAATTTGAATAGCACAACATTGACACTTTAATTGAAGAAATGTGAAATAGGAGGTTGTTTTACACACTTGAGCATAGCGATTTTCATTATTTTTTTGAATATATGTAATTTTTGAACTGAAAAAGTATTTCACTAAATTATAGTAGCAGAAATATTAATAGATTAAAGTTTATGTTACTAATATTTATTTTACCTAAACATTATGTTTACATTAATGTTGTAACATACAATAGCATTCTATTGATTATTAATTTGTTTGCATGTATAAAAGTATGATAATAATAACAATTTGTATAATATTTACTTTCAAATATGAATAATTTGTCTTAAATAATGAAATATTATGATAGATTTATTTATCAAAGACAATGGTTATCATTTTTTTAAAATATGAAAAGCACACATTGGTCCAAGTTCAATGCCTTTTCTTCCTCTTTTCTCTGCGGAAGAGTATACACTTAGAAATCCATGTAGGTGCTCGCAATTGTTGGCATGGGAATGATGTCATTACATTTACAAATACTATATATACATATGCAACACGTGTAACATATGTACCAATTAATCAAATTTATGAATCAAGTATATACATATAATATAAATTTGTAGTAATATAATTATAAGTGTGTATTTATTATTGTCATGATTACCTTTTGGCCATTATTCTTTTATAAATTGCATTTTTTTAACTAATATTAGTAGTAAAGTTAGCAATATTGTGCTAACACAAAAAATACTATTATTTTGAAAAAATTACTAATTTGTGATAATTCAAATAATTATGTTACGAAAGGCAAGCATTCATAGTATGTTTTCATGATTTAATATTTTTTTTCACTTATAGTTGGTATTTCTATAAGTCTATGCCTTGTATGGTTGTTCTTCTTCTTCCACTTGTGCTGTGTCTATGCCTTGTATGATTGTTACAATAATTAAATTTTGATAGGAAATCATATTTTTAGGGAATTCAATTCCCGTGTTAACTTCCCAAGAAGTGGATAAAAGATATTTGATTGTCGGGATGAGGAATAAACTTTCTTAGAAAATCTAGTTGAAAATAAAGGAATTAAAACTTACGTAGAGGGGCTAGGTAAGTTATTTCCTGCTTTTTGAAGGAATTGAAAATTGATAGGCAATTTCTATTTCTCGCATTCTACCAACTTCCTGCCAACTAAACAGATCCTAAACTTAGACGTCCCATAATTTTCTACTTCCTACATTTACTTTCACTAAACCAAACGAGGCCTATATTAAAAATGTCTATATGGTATTATTTTGTCTAAGACTAGGAATAAGTAGTTTTGTTTTTTTCACAAACTGAGTAGAGAACAAAGTAAAAGAAAAGATACAAAAAAATCTAAAGTTTAGATAAATGAAAACTAGCCTGATCTCGTACGATGCACACATAGATATCTAAATTTCATCTTAAATTTAATTAGGTTAATAAAGAAAATTAAGTTGATTGAGAGTCAATAGTTGACTAACTCAATTTGACCTCGATGACTAAAAGTACATAATTGGGCGGATAATCAAGTGGTGATCAAGGCTCTTATGAGTTTGTATACGACTCTAGTTGACATCCTAATTATCATCGATGATGTTCGTCTCATTAGTCGATAACGTTACTAGGTGTATTTCAATCACTATTTTAGGGAAGTAAACTCGAGCTGCAAATCGGTTAGCGAGTTTCGGTTTTAGTGGTTCTAGTCTTTAAATTTCCTTATTTGTCTTAAACAATCCCAAAACTGAACTTTTTTGATTTTGTTAAAAAAAAAAAAATTTACGTCACAACAAGTCCATTTTGGTCCAGTAAGGTCCAAGTGATTTCTACATATCCCCATCTGAAATGAGCCATTACCGGAAATAGCATAAAAAAGAAAAATATGAATAAAAATTGCATATTTTACAAAATAATGACTTAGATGGCCTCCACGTCATTCTACTCAAAATTTTATATTATTTTTTGTGAAAATAATGATGAAATCCTCCCTCCCAAAGTGAGGCTTTTGTATATGCAAGCCCAAACACCAAGTGGCGACTTATGTTAGGGTTTGGCTGACTGTCTTGGAATTCCATGAATGCACAGTAGTGTAAATGCATTTGGGGTATTATCCCCCTCCCCCTCCCCCAGTCCTTATCATCATAAAAAAAAAAATAAAATTAATAAATGTACTTCATTATCTTTTTTTTTTTAATTTTAAACTTTAACAAAAGTAAATATATTGTGTCAAATTTATTTATTTAATAAATGTTTTAATTAAATTAAGTGTATAAATTTATATTTTTATTGTTATGTAATACTTGACTTAATGCACCATATTTAGGTTAAATTAAATTTAAAATTTTAATTATTATTAGGAGCATGATTTTGAATTAAATTTAAATTACACTTATAGTTTATAAGTAATTTAAATAAAATTATTTATTAAATATTTAAATTATATTATCTATACATAATTTTATAGTGTTACTCGTTTTTAGAGCTAGTTAACTTAGTTGTTTCCTCATAGAATATTGAACATTAATTATTTTCTTGAGGTACTGCATAAAATAAAAAGCTCATGTGTCAAAAAATAAAATAAAACTAAACTGTTAAAGTATACGCCAAAATAAACACACTTTTTTTTTTATTAAGTGGAGCACTTACAAAAAAGAATATATAGTAGTCATCAAATGATTAAATAATACAAATTAATAAAAAAAGTGTTGTACAAGAGTAAGAAGATAATATATCTAAATAGTTATGCAGTATTTTATTTGAACCAGCATAAAATAATGATTGAAATAACATGAAAAAAATTACAAAAAATAACATTTCTATAAATTACCAAAAAACAACATAAAATGGTAAAAAAAAACCCAAGTATTTAAAAAACTACGTACTAGTCATAAAAGGATGAAAAAATACATGTTAATACATAATTCTTTTCTAGAAAAATAAAATGACATTATATATTATCATGAGGATACGTAAAAATAAAATAATTTTTTCCATGCATTTTTTGTAAATTTGCCATCATAATAAGTAATGTCTTTTTATTTTGACACATATTTAATTTATTATTTATATAGTATTTTAAAAATAATAATTTATTTCAATGCAATGTTTCAAACAGCTATATATGATTAAATTTAATTTAGACTATTTATTAGAAACTATAAACATAATTTAAATTTAATTTCACAACCATGTTTTTAATAATAAATATAAGTAGTATGAATTAAATTTAACTCAAGATTAAGCATAAAGTCAAATATTGACATAATATTAAAAATATATAACTTATATGTTGGATTTCATTTAAAAATTTATCAAATAACGAAATTTAATATAATATAGATATGTAAAGATACATTACAAAAAATTAAATTCAGATTAAAAAAGCAAAATTAATTACATGCATGGATTTGCCAAAAACAAAATTTAATTTAAAAACGCATGGTTCTGTGGCTTGCGTACACAAAAGCCTCCCTCTTTCTTGAACAGCCACAGAAACCACCCTTCGAGAGGGAGGTTTTCATCAATTTTTAAAAAAATAAATAATTTTGAGTAGAATGACGCGAAGGCCATTTGAGTCATTATTTTTTAAAATATGTCATTTTTAATAATATTTTTCTTTTTTATGCTATTTTGGGTAATGGCTCATCTAGCACCGCGTAAAAACCGTACAGAAAAAAAGGGGCACCTGAAATATTTTTAGCAAAATCCAATCCTCGCACTCGCTAAAGCATTCATTGCTATAATATACTCCTCCTTTTGGCTCTCTAGATCTGTAATTTCTCTTTCTTCATTTTCCATCATCATCATTTCAAATCTTCAATCTCTCTCCCCATGCCCATCACTTTGAGCATCCTTTCTCGAATGCTATAACCTTGGCTTTCTAGTAGCTTCTTTTCCTTTCCCTAGGCCTTAGCATATTCAGGATGCACAACAGCTTAAATCGCATTTTGGTGCTTTGTCTCTGCTCTGCTGTGTTTTTTCATGTTATATTTGCTTTGAGCTCAGATGGAAAGTCGCTAATTTCCCTACTAAGCAACTGGGATGTGCCAAATTTTGTAAGACTCGGCTGGAATGCATCGGACTCCACCCCGTGTTCTTGGGTTGGTGTTGAATGTAATGCTGCCCACCACGTAATTTCTCTTAATTTGTCCGGTGTCGGCATTTCTGGTGCATTGGACCCAGAAATTGGTCAATTAAGGCATTTGGAGACAATTGATTTGAGTTCTAATTCCTTTTCTGGCCCTATCCCTGTTGAGGTATCTGGTTGCAATCTCCTATCATATTTAGACCTTTCAGTGAATAATTTGACTGGTATACTTCCTCAAAGTTTTAGGGACTTGCAGAATTTACAGTACTTAAACTTATATAGTAACTCACTAGGTGGCCACATTCCGGTATCCTTGTTTCAGATTCCGAGATTGCAGTATGTGTTTATGAATAAAAATAGCCTTACAGGTAGCATTCCTTCAAATGTAGGGAATATGAGCGAACTCATATCTTTGTGGCTGGAAGATAATCACTTGTCAGGTATAATTCCATCTTCAATTGCAAATTGTTCTTCCTTGCAAGAGCTTTATTTAGGGGAGAATCAACTAGTTGGAGTTTTGCCTGAGAGCTTAAGCAATCTAAAAAGTTTGGTCTATTTAGATGTGCACTCTAATAGGTTAGAGGGCACAATTCCATTGGGTTTAGGTATTTGTAAGAATTTGGATACCTTGGTTTTGTCCTTCAATAGTTTTTATGGGATTCTTCCTCCAGGCTTAGGAAATTGTACTAGTATGACGACCTTTGCTGCTGTTGATATCAACATAACGGGTAGCATTCCTTCTTCATTCGGCCATCTTACCCAGCTTTCGCTTCTTTACCTTTCTGAGAACACTTTGTCAGGGAAGATACCTTCTACGCTTGGGAAATGCAAGTCACTAACTAGTTTGCAGCTAAAATGGAACAAACTTGAGGGTGAAATTCCTTGTGAGTTGGGAGGGTTGAGTAAGTTGCGAGATCTTCAGTTGTTTAATAATCATTTAACAGGTGAAATCCCTCGTGGTATTTGGAAGATTCAGAGCCTTGAGCATATTATCTTGTACAATAACAGCCTCTCAGGAAAGCTGCCCCAAGAAATGACTGAGCTTCAGAATCTTAAGACTGTTTCTTTGTTTAACAACCACTTTTCGGGGATCATCCCTCGAGGTTTGGGAATTAATAGTAGCTTGGTCGAGGTTGAACTAACAAATAATAATTTCACCGGTGAAATTCCACCCAATATTTGCTTCAGAAAACGGTTGAAGGTGCTGAACATGGGTCAAAATATGCTTAGTGGTAGCATACCTCCTGATGTTGGGAGATGCCCAACTTTGATGAGGTTGATCCTTAAAAATAACAACCTTACAGGAGTGCTTCCCGAGTTTATTGAGACCTCGAACCTCTTATATATGGACTTGCATGAAAATAATATTCACAGTAAAATTCCTCGGAGCATAGGGAACTGTACTAATGTTACCTCCATCAGTTTTTCTTCAAACATCTTATCTGGCATGCTGCCACGGGAGCTTGGAAACCTGAGGGAATTTCGTTACATGAATCTCTCTCACAATCATTTGGAAGGCCCTTTGCCATCTCAACTAGCAAACTGGAGTAAGCTGATGAAGCTTGATGTTAGTTTCAACTACTTGAATGGGTCCCTTCCTGAGAGTCTGAGAAGTTGGACAGGATTATCTCTCTTGAATTTAAGAGAAAACCGACTCACTGGGGGCATTCCTCTGTTTCTCCCAGAATTCCAATTGCTTTCTGAGCTTCAACTTGGTGGGAATATGTTTGGAGGATCAATTCCTTCATCCATTGGATCCTTGAGGAATTTATTTTATGCCTTGAATCTTAGTGATAATGGCCTCTCCGGAGAATTGCCTCTGGAACTCGGGCAACTGAACAATCTACAGCGATTAGACATCTCCTACAACAATCTCTCAGGATCCCTTGCACCTTTAGACAATATGCACGCTCTATTTGAGGTCAATGTTTCATATAATCACTTTTACGGTCCAATACCTTCGGCGTTGATCAAGCTGTTAAACTCATCCCCATCGTCTTTCCGGAGCAATCCTGGCCTTTGCTTTATTTGCACCCCATCAGGCGGCTCTACTTGCATATCAACCAGAACTTAAGACCTTGTAATTCGAAGTGGCCAACGGGCCGCGTTGGCCCGAAACCTGACCCGGCCTAGCCCGTTTGCACGTGCCTGTCCACTTCATCCCAGTATACAAGTGGACCCAATAAAAGTATTTTTTTTTCTTTGGGCTTAATTTTTTTTTGCGCATTTTTTAGGAACCGGCCCATTGATTTTTAAACGAAAATAATATGTATTGTCTAATATAGTTTGAATAGCACAACATTGACACTTTATTTCAAGAAATGTGAAAAATAAGGGGTTATTTTACACACTTGAGCATAGCGATTTTCATTATTTTTTTGAATATATGTAATTTTTGAACTAAAAAAATATTTCACTAAATTATAGTAGTAGAAACATTAATATATTAAAGTTTATGTTACTAATATATATTTTACCTAAACGTTATGTTTACAGTAATGTTGAAACATATAATAGCATTCAATTGGTTATTAACTTGTTTGCATGTATAAAAGTATGATAATAATAACTATTTGTATAATATTTACTTTCAAATATAAATAGTTTGTCTTAAATAATGAAATATTATGATAGATTTACTTATCAATGACTACGGTTATCATTTCTTAAAAATATAAAAAGCACACGTTGGTCCAAGTTCAATGTCTTTTCTTCCTCTTTTCTTTGCAGAAGAATCTACACTTGGAAATCCTTATAGGTGCTCGCACTTGTTCGCATGGGAATGATGTTATTACATTTACAAATACCATATATACATATGCAACACGTGTAACATATGTACCAATTAATCAAATTTATTGTTCAAAAAAGTGAATCAAATTTACGAATCAAGTATAAACATATAATATCAAATTGTAGTAATATAATTATAGGTGTATATTTATTATTTTCATGTTTACCTTTTGGCCATTATTCTTTTATAAATTGCATTTTTTAACTAATATTAGTTGTAAAGGTAGCAATGTGCTCACCCAAAAAATACTATTTTTTTGAAAAAATTACTAATTTGCGATAATTCAAATAATTATGTTACGAAAGGCAAGTACTAATAGTATGTTTTCATGATTTAATATTTTTTTGACTTATATTTTGTATTCAACAATAAGTCTATGCCTTGTATGGTTGTTACAGGAATTAAATTTCGATCGAAAGTTATATTTTTAGGCAATTCAATTCCTGTGTTAACTTCCCAGGAAGTGGATAAAAGATGTTTGATTGTCGAGATGGGAAATAAACTTCCTTGGAAAAGCTAGTTAAAAAAGAAGGAATTAGAACTTACCTAGAGGGGCTAGGTAAGTTATTTCCTATTTTTTGAAGGAAATGAAAATTGATAGGCAATTTCTATTTCTCTCATTCTACCAACTTCCTGCCAACTAAACAAATCCCAATCTTGGACATCCCATAAATTTCTACTTCCTACGTTTACTTTCAGTACACCAAACGAGGCCTATATTAAAAATGTCTATATGGTATTATTTTGGCTAAGGCTAGGAATAAGTAGTTTTGTTTATTCACAAACTGAGTAGAACAAAGGGAAAGCAAAGATACAAAAAATTCTAAAGTTTGCATAAATAAAAACTAGCCGGATCTCGTACTATGCACTCATAGACATGTAAAGTTTGTCTTAAATTTAATTAGGTTAATAAAAAAAATTAAGTTAATTGAGAGTCAAGATTGACAAACTCAATTTGACCCAAATGACTGAAAGTACAAAACAAATATCAAGCATAATTGGGTAGATAATCAAGTGGTGATCAAGGCTCTTATGAGTTTGTATACGACTCTAGTTGACATCCTAATTATCGTCGATGATTTTCATCTCATCAGTCATTAATGTTACTAGGTGCATTTCAATCACTATTTTTGGGAAGTAAATCGAGCTGCAAATCGGTTAGCTAGTTTCAGTTTTAGTGGTTCTAGCCTTTTAGAATGACAGAGTCCTCCTGACCCTCATTAATACTAATGCTTTAAAATTTCTTATCCGTCGTAAACAATCCTAAAACTAAACTTCTTTATTTTTGTTTAAAAAAAAAAATTTACATCAAGAAAGTACATTTTGGTCCAGTAAGGTCAAAGTGATTTCTACATATCCCCATCTGAAATGAGCCATTATCCAAAATAGCATAAAAAAGAAAAATATGAATAAAAATTGCATATTTTACAAAATAATGACTTAGATGACCTCCACGTCATTCTACTCAAAATTTTATATTATTTTTTTGTGAAAATATTGATGAAAATCTCCCCCGCAAAGCGAGGCTTTTGTATATGCAAGCCAAAACACCAAGTGGCGACTTATGTTAGGGTTCGGCAGACCGTCTTGAAATTCCATGAATGCACAGTAGTGTAAATGCATTATCTTTTTTTTAATTTTAAACTTTAACAAAAGTAAATATATTGTGTCAAATTTATTTATTTAATAAATGTTTTAATTAAATTAAGTATATAAATTTATATTTTTATTGTTATGTAATACTTGACTTAATGCACCATATTTAGGTTAAATTAAATTTTAAATTTTCATTATTATTAGGAACATAATTTTGAATTAAATTTAAATTACACTTATAGTTTATGAGTAATTTAAATTAAATTATTTATTAAATATTTAAATTATATTATCTATATATAATTTTATAGTGTTACTCGTTTTTAGAGCTATTTAACTTAGTAGTTTCTTCAAAGAATATTGAACATTAATTATTTTCTTGAGGTACTACGTAAAATAAAAAGTTCTTGCGTCAAAAAATAAAATAAAAAAAAAATGTTAAAGTATAAGCCAAAATAAACACACACTTTTTTTATTAAGTGGAGCACTTACAAAAAAGAATGTATAGTAGTCATCAAATGATGAAATAGTACAGATTAATAAATAATTTTTTGTACAAGAGTAAGAAGACAATATATATAAATTATTATGCAGTATTTTATTTGAACCAACATAAAATAATCAAAGAAATAACATGAAAAAATTACAAAAAACAACTTTTCTATAAATTACAAAAAAATAACATAAAATGGTAAAAAAATAAAAATAAATAAGTCGAGTGTTTAAAAAAACTACATAATATTCATAAAAGGATGAAAAAAATACATGTTAATACATAATTCTTTTCTAGAAAAATAAAATGACATTATATATTTTCATGAGGATACGTAAAAATAAAATAATTTTTTCTGTGCATTTTTTTGTAAATGTACCATCATAATAAGTAATGTCTTTTTATTTTGACCCATATTTAATTTATTATTTTATATAATATTTTAAAAATAATAATTTATGTTCAATGTTTTGTTACAAACAGCTATATATGATTAAATTTTAATTTAGACTATTTATGACAAACTATACACACAATTTAAATTTAATTTAAAACCATGTTTTTATTAATAATAATAAGTAGTATGAATTTAATTTAACTCAAATATAAAGCATAAAGTCAAATATTGACATAATAATAAAAATATATAACTTATATGTTTGATTTCATTTAAAAATTTATCAAATAATGAAATTTAATGTAATATAGATATATATTGATACATTACTAAAAATTAAATTCAGATTAAAAAAACAAAATTAATTACATGCATAGTTTTGCCAAAAACAAAATTTAATTTAAAAACATTTGGTGCTGTGGCTTGCGTACACAAAAGCCTCCCTTTGTCTTGAACAGCGACAAAAGCCTCCCTTCGAGAGGGGGGTTTCATCAATTTAAAAAAAAAAATAAAGAATTTTGAGAAGAATGACGCCAAAGGCATTTGAGTCATTGTTTTTTTAAAATATATCATTTTTAATAATATTTTTCTTTTTTATGCTATTCGGGGTAACGGCTCATCTGACACCGCGTAGAAACCGTACAGAAAAGAAGGGGCACCTGAAATATTTTAAGTAAAATCCAATCGGACCACCCACCGAAGCATTCATTGCTATAATATACTCCTCTCTCTGGCTCTTTGGGTCTTTAATTTCTCTTTGTTCATTCTCCATCTTCGTCATTCAAATCTTCAATCTCTCTCCCCATGCCCATCACTTTGATCCTCATTTCTCTATTGCTATAACCGTGGACTTCTGGTTGCTTCTTTTCCTTCTCTTGGGCCTTAACATATTCAGGATGCACAACATTTTAAGTACCATTTTTGTGCTTTTTCTCTACTCTACTGTGTATTCTCCTCTAGTCCTAACAGGCTAGATGGATGACTGTCACGGGCTCAGTCCAGGTCGCTGTCGGGTCCACACTAGGTCGCGCCAGACGCTTGTCAAGGTCCGTCCTGGGGAATGTCCAGGCCCGGCCCAGCTCGCTTGTCCAGGACTGCTCCAGTTCGCTACCTGGGATGTCATGACATTGTCTTGGGCCCGACCCAGGACGCGTACCAGCATAGTCAGGATATTCTCAAGGCCCGTTATCTTTTCTTGTTTTTGGCCCATACTTAGTTGGATTAAAGCCCAATAACAATAAATATAAATTAGGTATTAATTCAATTAATTAGTCACATGGGAATATAGAATAATCTAGAACACTCTAGAAACGGTTAAGTGAACACGCTCCTCCCCTTCCCGCCTTTTGCTTGGACGATTAATTCCCGCCAATTATTTTGAATTGTAGTTAGTTATTTCCCGCTCATTTTTGAATTGATGTAAGTAATATAAATAAGGGAACTTATACTTGTATAAATCATCCAAACAAATATCAATGAAATACTTCTTTTTCTTGTCTTAATTCTATCTCTGCTTCTCATCTAATTTTCACCTTCTCTTTCTCATCTTAACTCTAAAACTCTAAACCCCAAGTTCATTAATCAATCCGGTCTTGAACTTAAGTCACGGACCTAGGCTCATGACAAGGTGGTATCAGAGCCATCTTACGATCACCAAACTGGCCATTACTAGAAGCACTCGATCCGCTGCCACAATTTCTTCATTAGAGGAAACCGCTGATTCACAAGTTCAACAACGATTTGAATATGTTGAACAGCGATTGGAGAGATTGGATAGAATTTCTCAAAATCAAGTTCAGCTAAGCAACGAACTAAAGACTTCCATTGATTCTCAAGCTCAGATTACCGAGAATCTTAGGATGACCATGGAGACTTTGAATGCTACAATGCAGAGGTTCACAATTAGCCAAGAGAAACAACCTGAGGTAGCAATGCCGGCTGCTCCTACTTAAGTTACTGCTGGAGGCTCTGGCAATTATGTTCCAATTGGAGGAAGTGGCTTGATTCCTCCTCCACCTCCACCTCCGGAGGTCAAAAACAAACGTGTTCCTTCACGTGTGGGTGATGAGGCTGACAACAGTGGCAGCAATGGAAGCAACCGTACCTGGAACTCGCATCGTACCACCAAATTAGATCCTCCTTGCTTTGATGGATCGAATCCTAGGGTTGGATTAGGAGATTGCTCAAGTATTTCCGTTGGTACCACGTGCCAACTGCAGAATGGGTAGAGTTTGCCTCCAATCACTTGCCTGATCAGGGAGAGGCTTTGTACCAAGCGTTGGAGCTCAAAAATCCCATGATCACATGGCAGTTCTTTGTTGATGAGCTTTGCAAGAGATTTGGAGATCGGTCCCTTTAGGACATAGTGGAGGAATTCAGCAAAATCGGCCAAAACAATATTGTGGAGGACTATATCATGCGTTTTGAAGAACTCAAGAGTTGGATGCTGATTTATCATCTAGCCTTGACAGAAGATTACTACGTTTCTAGCTTCATAAGCGGCCTCAAGCCTGTACTCAGAGCCTCAGTTAAAGCAGCACGACCACAGGACCCATGTTTGGCATTTGAACAAGCCAAACTTCAAGATTTGGCTATCGCTGAGATCCGTGGCTTCAGAGGGACTGGATCGAGTGTCACTAGGCCTGGATCCCATGTCAAGCCCCAGTCCAGTGCGCGCCCAGGGTCGCATGTGTCTTTCTCAGGCCCAGGGTCCGTGTCAAGGTTCCAGGGGGCACGGTCTGGCCCAGCGTCCTCCTCAGGCTCCAGCGCTCCAAGGCGCGAACCCGGCCAGTGTTATAAGTGTCAGGAGCGCTATTTTCCTGGACACGTATGTAAGTCAAAGCAGCTCCAAAGTATGGAGGGTCAAGAGGAAGTGGAAGAAGAGCAAGAGGAGGAAATACAAGAAGAAGAAGAGGCTCAGGAGGAGGAAACCGGTGTGATGGAGATCTCCCTCAACACTCTCTCAGGACGCATTACTCATAACACAATGCGTTTGAGGGGTTCTATCAAGAAGAGGGCCATTACCATCCTTATTGATAGTGGAAGCACCAATAGCTTCCTTGACGCTACTGTAGTCTGTGAACTCAGGCTGGAAACAGTGCCCACACTTGTTATTACTGTCCTTATTCTATTTATATTATTTTATTAATGAATAAAATTGAAATTCCAGTGGTTTCCTGGTTAAACTTGTGTAAGCGAGCATTTATACTGCAAGTGATTTTCTTTTTGGAAACATCCATGAGATGGGTGTAGTCCTCGGGAGATGGGTATAGTCCTCAGACTACAATTTACATGTTTATTTTAAGTGGTAGATGAGATTAACCCGCAGATAGACTTAGAACAAAGGGAATGAATTGTTGTTTGAAAGACTTGTGGTCGAAGACAAGTTTGGACCACTGTATGCTAAGACTATAACGTGACACTTTAGATGACTTGTCTTGGTCATGTGGCTGGTTATCCAAAAGTGTTATGTTGGTTTGTTTAATACGATTGCCATACTGAGTTGGACCATGTGGATTACTTGTTTCTAGATTGCTATCGGAGATGAATGATTCATATTATACTATTTGAACGACGACTCTAAATCCTGAGAGTATTCTGGACTTGTTCATGGACCGTTAGTTACTTTGGTGTACTATAAGTAAGGTCTAAACGCACGACTGAATTCCCACGTACACTGGGTAACGGCGTGAAGTGTGACAAGGATCAGGTATTCAATAGGGAATCTACAGGCTCTTATGAGATACAGATGTCCCCTTAGTCATTCGCAAATATTTGAATAGTTCAGAAACTTTGGCCAAAATATTTCAAGTGTTTGACATTAGAAATTTATACTGTGAATATGTTTAAGTATAAATGAATTATTTAGTGAAAGGCGAGTCGGTAACTAACGATGAAACTATGAGAAGGATAATGGTAGTAGTTAAATTTATTCTCCATCATGGACATCTAGTGGAGGGGTTGTTGTCATTAATACAATCTATTAAGGAAATATCAAATAAATGGTTCAAGCCTGGAGTGCAGTGAGATTTATTTAGTGAAATTAAGTCTTATTAAATGGTTATTAAATTATTTTATGAGATGATTAATTTAACCCATTTGGAGCTAGATTTAAATTGTCCCTGGGGTCCCTGCGCAAGCCTCTGTATTTATTGCCAACGAAAAAATATTAAAGAATTCATGAGATGAATTATTTATCCATGAGATGGGTAAATCTAATTTTGCCAAAAATTATTCATGAGATGAATAAAATTGAAAATTATAAAATAAAATAATTTTAGAAAATTAAAATTCATAAGATGAATTTTTACATATGAGGAAAAAAAATGCAAAATTACCCTCACAGGGATCAATCTGCGTGCTCACGGGTCAACCAACCAACGTGCGACAAGGGGTCATCCGTGTGAGCACGGGCAGGCCAATCGCGGCCCGCCACATTTCATGCTTAAATAAAAATAACCAGGAGTGATTTTAACACTGGGTGAAACGCGGCGCTTTGTTTTTGTTTTTATATAAAACGTTGTGTTTGGTTTTAAACCAGCGAATCCTACATCGAAATTTCAGCTTGTTTTTGCTCCGGTAGCTTGCTATACATAGAGTTACCTATTCTAAGGGTTTGGCATTCAATCAAAAAAATTATTTTGGGTTTTTGGAATTTGTTTCGGAAACCTAATTGGAGAGACAATTTTCTGTTGAAATTTTTCTTTTCTCAGTTTTATATTTTTCGGAGCCCACCCTCCAGGCAGCTCGAGGTCATTGCGTAGAAGATTGCAGGGTCTCGATTCTGAAGATTATTATTATTTCCTAGTTTTCTTTATTTGGATCAAATCCAGGTATGTTTTCTGTCCTTCACTTTTATTTTTTTCTTTTCTATTTATTTATAGTATTCGTTATTATGCCAGTTATATTTTATGTATTGTTATGAATATATTAGAGTAAAAGGCCTATAGATCTAAGTTGAGAATTTAGATCTATAGATTTAAATTATAAATTTAGATCTAGATTTAAAAATTATGAATTTTAAATCGACTCTAGGTTTAGAATTATGAATTATAAACCCCTTTCGCTGCGTAACCCTTATGAAACTAGGGAGAATTTTTTAAATTCGTCCCAAAAACAAGTATTAGAGTAAAATGATTTATAGAGATAACCCTATTACCAGGAGCTCTCACACGTGAGGTGTCATGAAGCGTAACACTCTGACCGGGGATTAGGTAGAGAGAAGAGTCTTCTACTCTAAGTACTCTAATAGGTACCCCTTGTTGTGAATACAGTTGAATAATTGTGAACCCACCGATCGGTATAAGAGTTTATTTTTCCAACAAAAGTTATATTTTCCCAACAATTGTGAAATTTGTCTCCACGAATGATCAATAAGAGGACATTTTAACTAAATTGGAATTGGCATGTGTAATTTGACCACTTGACTTTGATTGCTTATGGACATAGGATCTTGGACTATTTTTCGAAAATGAGTATTCTCACTTTAAACAAAAAGAAAAAAAAAAACAAAAACAAAAACAAAAACAAATCGCACACACACAAAAAACTTGTTTGTCAACACACTTACTTACAATGAACCTCACTGTTTTGTTGTATGTAGACACACATAATGCGTGTGTCAACCCACATAGGCCATCCCGAGCCTACAATGAAGCATGGTTTCTTAACTCTCTTTTTTTCTTCCAATTTCTTCACTTCACACATATCTTCACTCATTTATCCTCTCCTCTCACAAACACTAACCTCTCTCTTTCACAAAAATTTCCAAAACACATCCAAAAACATCAAGGAGTGTAAGCTACCTTAACAAGGACCTTAGAAACATTGGGGTATAAGTGACTGAGTTACTTTTTTGAAGGATAGGTGTCTTCCTTACACTCGGATCTTGAAGAGTTCCGCACCGACACGCAATCAACGCTTCAAAAGATTTTAGACTTTCTCTCATGTGGACAAGGACCTCCAACTTCATAAATTTTTTTTAGAAACATTTGGAGCTACATTTTTTTCTTCATTGTACATCATTATGCTTAAATTGAATGAAATGTTATGACTCTTTGAGAATGTGTACCCTTTTGCTTTGTCTATGTGTGCCTATTGCTCTTGATAAGGGGAGTTTTCAATTTCTCTATCCCTTCTCTTAGGATTTTTGTTGATGACAAAGGGGGAGAAAAGTTGGTGTTTAGTTTGTTCATGTGGTAAAAGTGATGATTGCTGTAAGTTAGTGAATATTTAACTCCTAAAATGCACAAACCATGTTATGAAGTTTGTGCTTGAGTTATGGAAAAAATAATGTTCGTATTAAGCTCTTGAATGCTTCATTTTCAACATGCGCCAACATAGGTTTAAGTCATCATTTCAAGGCTTTGATGGGCAAGGATTGACCTTGATTGCGTTGGTCCATTGACTCAAATACAGTTCGCTCCACCTAAATCTTGTCAAGCCTTAACTCATTCGAGTGATTACAAGTCTAGGGTGCTAGGCCTAAAAATCTGTAAACATGGGCTTGTAAGTTGATTGTTGAGCTCTTGAGCCTATCTCCACCCCAGTTTCTATCTTTTAAGTGTATGAGATAAGGTTTCTATGTGCTCCGTTATGTCACTGCAACTGCAACTTGAGCCAGGTCCATATCCTTTTAATTTTTGTCATGCCACTAAACCTAAAAACTAAAAATATTTAACTTAAGTCTCCTTAATTGGAGCAATTGTAGAATTCATATTATAATTGCAAAACGAAATCGGATTCACCGAAAGCATCAATCCTCTTCAGAGGTGATTGATATAGGTAAATCATGTGCATTCTGTCAATTAGACTTGCTCCCAAGTCGTTACGAGTCCGTTGTTTATAGGTTTGTTTGATTTTGTGCTTACGGTAATCATACATACACTAAAACAGACAAAAGGACCGAACACCGCTGACATAGGAGGAAGAGGAAGAGATGCTAGAGGTTTTAGATGAAATTAGGGTTAGGGTTACACATTAGTGGAATTTACAAACTTGCCCTACAATTACTTATAATTACCAAATTACCCTTCCCTTTAATATTTTCTAGAAAAAGGTATAAATACCTTTTATTAGTTTTAGACAAATTAATTGGGTAAAGTTTGTGTCCATAATGTTTCACTCATGAAAGGCAATGCCTCAACTCCGACCCTTGTGGGGGGATAAGGGTTTTTAGTGGGGGAAATAACAACAACAACAGTCCAAGTGCCGCTAAAGCTCCCGCAAAAGCAGGGGTTTGGGGGGGGGGGGGGGGGGGGGTTGGTTGTACACAGCCTTCCCCCTTTAGGGTGCTACCCTAAAGAGAGGTTGTTTCCAATGGCCCCCAACCTGAAGAACATGTTGGCAGGGAAGCATATAGCCTGAAAATATGAGAGCAACATAGAATTAGAATCAAACAAAACACAAACCAAGTGATACCAAGCAAAACTCAAGGAAGATCACTGTAGACCCGCAAGTACACAAGTGTACAAGTACACCTATAAAAAAATAAAAGCTGTAATACCTGCGCCAAAAGAAGAAGTTAAGACGCCTAGAAACACTAGTGCCAACCATAGAAGAAGCATTACTCTAAGCCGCTACATCGGCTACACTTATGCTAGCCCTCCACCCCACTCTATCTAAGGCCATCTCCTCCTGGAGGTTTAGGTGGGTGAAGTCCTGTCAGATTGTCTCCATCCATCTATTCTTAGGCTTGCCTCTTCCTCTCCTCCCTAGCATAGTATGAGCCTGTTCGTATCTCCTGACTGGGGTAGTGGAAGGTCTCCTCCTAACAGGCCCATACCACCACAAACGTTGCTCTCTTAATTTGTCCTCAATCAGTGCGACGCCCAATTTGCCTCTTATGATGTCGTTCTTGATCCTATCCTTCCTTGTATGTCCGCACATCTACCGCAACAACCTCATGTCCGCAACCTTTATCTTCCATGTATAATGTTTTTTCATCGGCCAACACTCCGCCCCATAGGACATAGTCAATCTCACTATTGCCTTTTAGTATTTCCCCTTTAGCTTTAATGGGATCTTTTTATCACAGAGTACTGCGGACCCCATCCTCCATTTATGCCAGCCTACTCTAATCCGGTTATTGACATCCTCGTCCACTTCGCCATTGTTCTGCACCATTGAACTCAAGTATCTGAAACTCTCTTTTCTTTGTATGGTTTAAGATCCGACCTTAATGTCTACTACGCTAGGCGTGGTAGAGGGGTTGAACTTAAGTGTCATGCACTCGGTCTTGGATCTACTAATTCATAGGCTCTTCGATTCAAATACCCTTCTCCACAAATCTAGCTTCTCGTTTACCTCTTCTCGAGATTCCCCCACCAACACTATGTCATCTGTAAAAAGCATGCACCTAGGCACATCTCCTTGGACGTGCCTTGTGAGCTCATCCGTAACCAGTGTGAAAAGGAAGGGACTCAAGGTAGATCCTTGATGTATCTCGACTGTTATCGGAAAGGCTTCTGTCTCCCCTTCCACTGTACACACATTAGTTTGAGCGTTGTCATACATGTCTCTAATGACCCGGATATAAGGTGTTGAAATGCCTTTCCTATCCAAAACCATGCATAGGACCTCCCTTGGCAATGTATCATATGCCTTCTCCAAAACAATGAAAACCATGTGGAAATCCTTCTGCCTCTCCCTGTATCCTTAGGAGGTGGATGGCCTCTATTGTACATCTCCCGGGCATAAATCCAAATTGGTTCTCGGACAACTCTGTGTGTTGCCGTATTCTCCTCTCTACGATCCGCTCCCACAACTTCAGAGTGTGGCACATTAATTTAATACCCCAATAGTTGGCGCAACTTTGGATGTCACCTTTGTTCTTATAGATCGGGATAAATGTGCTCTTCCTTCATTCGTAAGGCATCTTTTTCCTGAAGGATTTGTTTAAATAATTTAGCCAGCCAATGAATGCCCTTCTGTCCAAGATATTTCCATGCCTCTATGGGAATTCCGTCTAAGCCAACTGTTTAATTTCTTCCCATATGTTTCAAGGCTTCCTTCACTTTGTCGGGTGTAATCCACCTGCAATACCAGCGGTTCTGGTGCTCCGCGCACTGTTGGATTCACAGTTCTCAACTATGATCACAACAAAAGGCACCTATTTGAGCACTTAGACTAGGAGACTCTTCTCTTTACCTAAGCCCTCAGTTGGAGAGTCACGCTTTGTGTGCGAGAGCTCCCAAGAATAGGATTATCCCTATAATCCCTTTGCTTTAATACCGGTTGTTGGGACAAATTTAAAAAATTCTTCCTAATTTTGTATAAAGTTTACGCAGCAGAAGGGGTTTAAAATTCATAATTATAAACCTAGGGTTGATTTAAAATTCCTAATTTTAAATCTACATGTCTAAATTTTTAATTTAGATCTCCGTGCCTTTTACTCTAATACATTCATAACAATACATAAACTTAAACGGGCATAATAACGAATACTATAAATAAATAGAAAAGTGAAAACTAGAAGAAGAAGGAAAGAAAAACAGACTTGGAATAGCTCCAAATAGAGAAAACCAGAAAGAAATACTCCAGATAATACCAAGGGATCAAGATCTAGCGATCTTCTACGCAATGACCTCGAACTGCCCGGAGAGTGCCTCCGAAAAATATTAAACTGATGAAAGAAAATTTTCAATGAAAATTTTTCTCTCCAATTAGGTCTCCGAAATAATTTCTAGAAACCCAAAAAATTTAATCTCAATTGAATGCCAAACCTCTGAATATGTACCTCTATTTATAGTAGGCTACTGGAGCGAAAAATAACATAAGAATGATGTGGGATTCATAAATTATGAAATCCAGTTAACAAGGAAAACGCGTCGTTTTAATTAAAACAAAACACCAAACGCTGTGTTTTACCCTGGGAAAAGCCGCGCATTTTGAGGTGATTCCGTGTGCCACGTGGTGGGTCGCGATTGGCCCGCCCGTGCTCATGCAGATCAACCCATGACCAGCCAGTGCACAGCACGTGTCCCGCGCTAGTTGGTTCATGCGCGAAGGTGTGGATCAATCCCTAATAAAAGCGATTTTTCTTTCTTTTTTTTTTTTTGTTTTGTTTCCCACATGTAAAAATTCATCTTATGAATTTTAATGTTTAAAAATTATTTTATTTTACAATTTTTAATTTTTAGTCATCTCATTAATAATGTTTGGCAAAATTAATTTACCCATCTTATGAATTCTTTAATATTTTTCTGATGCCAATAGATACAAAGGCCTGTGCAGGGACCTCAGGGACAATTCAAATCTTGCTCCAAATGGGTTAAATCAATCATCTCATAAAATAATAAAATTACTATTTAATGAGAATTAATTCCACTAAATAAATCTCACTGTACTCAAAACTTCAACCATTTATTCGATATCTCCCTAATAGATTATACTGATGACAAAAACCCCTCCACTAGATGTCCATGACGAACCATTATCTTTCTCACAGCTTCTCCATTAGTTACCAACTTGCCCTTGACTGAATAATTCATTTATACTTGAACACATTCACAGTATAAATTTCAAATGTGAAACACTTGGAATACTTTGGCCAAAGTTTCCGAACTATACAATTATTTGCAAACCAACTAAAGGGACATTTGTATCTCATAAGAGATTGTAAATTCCCTATTGAATACCGGATTCTTGTCATACTTCATGCCGCTACCCAGTTTACATGGGAATTTAGTTATGCGTTTAGACCTTACTTATAGTACACCAAAGTAACTAACACTCCATGTACAAGTCCAGAATACTCTCAGGATTTAGAGCCGTCGTTTAAACAGTACAACATGAATCACTCATCTCCGATAGTAGTCTAGAAACAAGTAATCCACATGGTCCAACACAGTGTGCCAATCTTGTTAAACACACCAACCTAACACTTTTAGATCACCAACTGCATGACCAAGATAAGTCATCTAAAGTGTCATGTTATAGTCTTAGCATACAAGTGGTCCAAACTTGTCTTTGACTACGAGTCTTTCAAACAACAATCCATACCATTTGTTTCAGGTCTATCTGTGGGTTAATCTCACAAACCACTTGCAACAAACATGTAAATTGTAGTATGACGACTACACCAATCTCATGGATGTTTCCAAAAATAAAATCACATGCAGTATAAATGCTCACATACCCAAATTTAACAGGAAAATGACTGGAACTTTAATTTTATTCTTTAATAAAATAATATTAACAGAATAAATCTGGATTTTAAGATACTAATCTTAACACCACGGATGTTTGGAGATCATCTAGTAATATCCCAGCAGCCTTTTGATCGTTGAGCCGATCATGGAAGTAGGCTCTCCATCTTGCTTTAATTTGTTCCCCGTCCATGAGCACCTGTCCATCTTCTCCTCTTATGCACTTGACTCAGTCCAAGTCCCTCGTCTTCATTTCTCGTGCTTTGGCGATTTTATATATATCCTTGGCTCCCGCCTCAGTATCCAGCCTTTTGTAGAAATTTTCATAGGCTCTTAATTGCGCTACTCTGACTGCTCTCTTTGCTTCTTTTTTAGCTTGTTGATATCGATGTCGCTTGTCTTCGTCGGCACTACTTTCCCATTCCTTGAATTATTGTCATTTGGCCTTAATCTTCTTTTGGATCTCCTCACACCACCACTAGGACTCTCTGTTGTTTGGTAACCCTCCCTTGGGCAAGCCCAAAACTTCGCATGCCAGTCCTCTAATCCTCTATGCCAAGCGGTTCCACATTTGGTTTTTATCTCCTTCCATATGCCACTCAAACTCGACTTCCGCTCTCTCCTTATAGACTTTATACTTCTCCCCTTTCAAATCCCTCCATTGCGTATGTGTCTGGGCGAGTTTCCTCATTCTTTTAGCCTTCTTCTTGGCCTTGACATTAGCACATACCACCTTATGTTGTGTGGAAAGGTCGTCCCCTGGAATGACCTTACAATCCCTGCGGTCTCTTTGTACCCTTCTCCTCAATAGAATGTAATCAATCTAGGTCCTTGTCCCGCCGCTTCGGTACATAATGATATGCTCATCACGCTTTCTATAGAAGGTGTTGGCAATTGTTAGCTCGTAAGTGACCGCAAAGTCTAGAGGTGCTTTGCCTTCTGCATTCCTAGTTCTAAAACCAAATCCTCCATGGTATGATGCGTATCCATCCTCAGTCACTCCAACATGCCCATTGAAATCCTTGCCAATGACCACTTGTTCAGTTTGGGGTATGCCTTGCATCATTATGTCTAAGTCCTCCCAGAATGCTGCTTTCTCATGCTCCGCTAGTCCAGTCTGAGGTGCATAGGCACTAATTACGTTCCATATCTCCCCTTCTAGGACCATCTTGATGGATATGATCTTATCGCTGGTCCCGGTCACTCCGACTACTTTATCATTGAGATTGTTATACACGATGATGCCAACTCTATTCCTGCTCTGACTTTGCCCACATACCATAACTTGTACCCCAACACATCTCTGGCTTTCGTGCCAACCCAATTAGTCTCTTGCAGATACAGGATGTTGATCCTTCTCCTCATCATCATTTAGGCCACTTCAAAGCTATTCTTCTTAGCATCCCAACATTTAGTGTCCCTAGTTGCAAGTTTTGCACTCTCTTTTGCTTCGTACTCCCCTCCCCACCCCCCTTTAAAGATGGCCTTAAGTTTTGAGTTCCATAACTAGTTGCTTTCATCCACTAACTATCACTTTCCCAAGGTAGGTAATATAGGAACAAGAAACATATCACATAACATAATCGCGTAATTAACAACACAAAGCCACGATTATAACTGCAGTCAATAACAATCAAAATCCACATAGTTCAAAATATCAAAGTGGAATAGTGAGCAAATCAAAATAATAATACCCCATAACAGTAATTAAATACTTAAACACTACTCTACAGTAGTAAAGGATAGATCAAACCTGGTGCTGGTGCGTAGTCGTGGGTATGACCTATCTAATACTTACCTAGGCCCGCTTATGGCTGCGAGCTGGGCAGTGGGCTTTGGTTTGGGTTAGGATCTGTTGGTTTTGGGTTGGCCAGGGTCTGGGTGAGGTTAAGGTTGAGGTCTAGTTAGGGTGGATGTAGTTTTGGTTTAGGTTTAGTTTTAGTTAAGGTTCGAGTATGTGGGGCGGTGGTGGTGGCAGTGACTAGGCGGTGGAGGTGGAGGTGGTGATTGGGTGGTGGTTTGTGGGGGGTTTGGGTGGTGGCTCGAGGTCTGAAGTTATGGGTGGTGTAAGGTGATTCGAGATGGTGCAAAGGGTGGTATGGGGTGGTTCGAAGGGGGATGGTGGTGGTGGTGGTGAGGGGTGGTTCTTGTTTTGGGTGGGTGGGCCGAATGGTTGTGTGGGGTCATTCAAGTGGTGGTGAGGGGTGGTGCGCTGGGTTAGGCTAGGGCTCTTGGGGTGGCGGGTGGGAGACGGTGGTGGTGGTGGTCGTGGAGGGAGGAGATGGGTTTCAAAGGGGAGGGGAGGAGAGAGAATAGGCTAGGACTAGTGGCGTTAATGGTGGTGCTGAGTCCGGCGATAGGGTGGCGCAGTACTCGTCCCGTCACCAGCGATCATGGTTCGGCTATGTCGGTGAGGGTGCTAATGGTGCGAGGTGAGGCAGCGAGACATTAGAGGGCGTCAGAGAGAGACATGTCATGCTCTTAGTGGGGGAAATAGTTTTATACAAATAAGGGAAAAATTAATAATATTATTGATCAAAGAGGAGTACTTAATGTGGTATCTATACTTGACCCATGAGGGCTAGAGTCTTTAAAAGGGAAAGGTATCGATATAACCCAAAATATAATAGCTAAGTAAGGAGTAATTTAGGTATTTATAAAATTAGGCATGTTCTAAATCTCTATATAGGGACCATCAATGTAGAGGAACATGATGGATGGATGATTAAACTCTCTCTCTCTCCTTTCTCTATCTCACTAGGTCCTTCCCTCCCCTATCTCCCTCTCTCTCTCTTGTCTATATATCTCTCTCGGTCCCTCTACCTTGCCTTATTTTATAGCTATGCATGTGAATCTTATACTATTGTATAGATTATTATGTTTTATTCTAATGTACTACGCTTTTTGAGTTGATTGTAACGGTTTGATTCGTTAGATTGGTATGGTTTGTATCTAGTTGGGATGTATAATTTTTCAATTAAACCCTAATTCTATAAAATTGGACAATTGAATTATTATTTTGATTCAAGAGTACATGAAGAAAACAATATAAGTGAAATTATAGACTTCATTATAGTCCAACCTAACACAAATACATTTCTTTTGCGTTTGATTTGAGGAGTTGGCTCTTTGAAGTATTTTAATTTTTAATCGCTTTTAGTTTTTTATGTCAATTGTGATTTCCTTTAATCTTGTTTCTTTAGAGAGCTCTTTATTTAATCTTTTCTGTCATAATTATTAAATAAAAAAAAAAAAGAAAATAGAGAATACATCACCTTGTTCACAGTTGCAGCTTTTAGGAGTCAAAATGTGTGGCCACTTTGAAGAGGAAAACATTATATTACTTTTGGCCCATACCAAAAACTAAAATATGATTTGTCCATAAAGAAAAAAAAAAACCAAAATGTGATTTTCCTTTCCATTGCGGCAACACTAAGCTGTAGTCACCCCATTTTTTTTTAAAAAAAAAAAGCTGAAATATGTCATATAATTAAGCTTTATTAAAAAGGTCTTATAAAGTAGTTAGGAATAACAAATAAAGATAAATTACATAGGGAAAATACATAGAGAAAACACGAATGTTGTTAATGTAAACTGCATCATGGGGATGCAATTTACGGACGGAACTGAGTCCTGAAGACGCAATTTTAAAGTCCCTGCACCACATCTTCGGGAAGCGGTTTTAAGCTCATATATAAACCCTCATTTTCTCCCTAGACCTACTTCTAATGCAAACCTTTCGACTCCACATTGCCGCAATTGCTAGCATGCATTACGTCGTCCCCTGCCACGGTCGTCCTGCCGCTTCGCATGCCGATGGTCCTATCAGGTCACCATTGCCGGACTTATTCGTTCACTACTGCATTTCTCAATTGGACTTCATAACTGCAGTAATTTTAAGATTTTTTTTTTTAAATTTTTTTTTAGTTCTAAAAATACTTATTGTTATATTGTAGTTGATATTCGTTTTGTTTTCTGGGTTTATTTTACATTTTTAGTGAGTGCTTATGTTGAATATGTTTTACATATTTGAAAGGTTGTTTTGTTCCACCTACCTTAACTTTATTTAATTATTATTTTTGTTAGAATATGGCTCCTTTGACACATCTTATAATATGTCATTGAGGTGAAATTGTAGAGAAAAATGGTGAGCATATCAATTATATTGGGGGTTATGTTAGTATAATGTTTGTTAGAAAAGATGTCAGTTTTAGTGAATTGATGAATTTGTTGCGTCAGCATAGTAATATTGACCAAATTATTGTCAATTTAAAAGTGAAATGTGGTATTCATTCTGCACGCGAGCATCAAATGGTTGATCTTCTTAATGATGATTCATTAGAAGCTATGCAGTGATACATAGAGCTATAAAAGGAGCCTATAATAGATTTTTGTGTAGAAGTTCAGCTGGAAAAATCTAAATGTTTATACGGGAAATCCCTACCCATATATCACTCAACTTATATGTGTTCATCACCTTATTCAAATTTGTTGTCATCCATTGAATCACAATCTTACTGGCAAAGCATGATGCATTATCCTATGTCTTACATGGGGTATGGGTTTGGTCCAAGTATGCCTCAAAATTATGTGATTAATACTCGTATTTTGGTTCATCCAACTCCATTGTTGGATTGTCCTACCAATAACTCAATTCGATGTAACTCCAGAATGGGTCGACTTGGTGCATCAATTAGCCATAGTGGGCAAGATCGTATTTCGGTTTGTCCAACTTCATTGTTGGAATGTCCTATCCATAACTCAATTCCATGTGATTCTGAAATGAGTCGAGTTGGTGCATCAAGTACCCATAACGGGGAAGCTGTGTGTATCCCTAGTGAAGGATGCTCAATGTCATAATCTAATCCTATGATGAAATATGTGGAACAAGGTGATGATGATGACATAGTATTTGTCAGTATTGCTTATGATGATAGTGATCAGGGATATTTCACAAAAGATAAATACAATGAGCTAATTGATGAAATCGTAAGGGAGCTTGACATGACGATGGCGATGGCGATTCCGTTGATGAGAGGATTAATGAAATTGAAAGGGAGTTTGAACGTGATGACAGAGATGAAGATCCTATTGGTGCTTGTTCTCCTGTCCCTAAATTTTCTCATATTGATGAAATTCCCTATGCCGAGCCTGATGAATTTAATTTTCACTTTGATTCTACGCACGAGAATGCAGTGGAACAACTTTTTCATACCAAAAAATATCTTTGATAAACGTTATTAAAGAGTATTCCGTAAGAAGATATCAATTTTATAAGACAGTTGAACCAAATCCAGGTTTGTTGGTGTTAAAATGTTCAAAGAGGAGTTATTGTCCATGGTGGCTAAGGGCTTGAGTCATAGATCTGTAATTCCTTCACTTCATAGTTATAAAGTACAAAGGCCCTCACACGTGTGAGTGATGTGTTTAACCGGAATCATTTCTCGGTGAGCTCCCCCTTCATTACCCAACATGTGATGGAGCTTGCTAGAACACAAGTTTCGATTACTGTGAGCTCTATTGCTCGAGTTATCTCCAATTGTTTTCGATTAAATATCATATACAAAACGGCTTGGTTGGCTAAACAAAGAGCAATTGGCGATATATTTGGCACATTTGAGGACCCATATGCAAAGCTTCCCCAATTTTTTAGAGCCATTAAGAGATCAAATCCTGGTACAAAAACTGTATTCAGAAGTATCTGAACTTTAGGCCCTTTTGTCCACTTTTTCGATAAAGCTTTTTGGTTGTTTGGGGCAGCTATACAGGGTTATCAGTATTATCAGCGTGTCAACTCAATTCATGGTACACACCTTTATGGTAGGTATAAGAGAGCATTGTGTACTTACTATGGGCATTCTCACTTGTCGACACCATGTCACTCGATTGTGAGGTGCTTGGGAGGTGGACAATTGGTATCTAGACTATGTTAGGCGTGTTGGACTTTTTAGAGTCCATAGAATAATTAGTGTATCTCTAGATCATCCTCTCATCATTGCATTGTTTGAGAGGTGGCGACAAGAGCCCACACCTTTCACCTGACATTTGGGGAGACAATAATCACCCAGCAAGATGTTGCTATCTCGATGGGGTAGAGGATAAATGGATATCCCGTCACCAATAGTAGTGACGTAGATTGGGCTGCATACTTGGGGTTCGGCCTACCCCTGCTATGTTGTGTCGCTCCTCTTTGAGATTTACCTAGCTTCGTCAACACTTCTCCCACTTGCCTGTTGCTGCCATAGATATTCAGATCAAACATGCTGTGAAAGCATATATTTTCACATTAATTTATGGCATTTTGTTTGGAGATAAGATGAGAAACAAGATACAATACGTATACTACATTTGCTCCATGATTGGGATACAACGGCACGATATAGTTGGGAAAATGCGGTGTTAGCTTTCATGTACCGACAACTATGGCAGGCATCAAGGTGAGGAGTACAAAAGATTAAAAGCCCTCTTACTCTTGTACAGGTTTTATATATTTTCTTCTGTAAAAATTTTATTTTTTATATGATCATATGCTTGATTTGTGTTATTTTTTCATAAACATATAGTTAGGGGCATGGGCAGATTTCTTTAGGTCATCCAGACCAAGCTCCGCATATTTGTAGAGATGCTGATGATCCACTTAGATGCAGATATTTTGTTATGATTCAAGATCAAACTTGAATCATAAACTTGAGATAATAAAGTATGAGATGAGGAAAGAAGTGAAAGAGATGAGAATTAGAGAGAAATTAGGGTTGAAGGAGGAAAGAGATAAATTTTCTATTCAATGAATCAGGAATACAAGACAGTTTTGTTATGTATACACAAAATGTAAGACGGCTACAAACAAAGCATCAAAACAAGCCTAAACCAACTTAACAAGCTTTCTCGCCAAAAGAAGCCTTACTCGCTAACTAACCAAACCAATTTCCCCGCCAAAATTACATTTGAATTAACAATGAGAAATTCACAGCTAAAATGAGCTAAAGATGTAGAAAATCCTTCACGGTCATGACGATACCCTCTCCTCAAGAACATTCTTGCCCTAAGAATGAAGAAGAAGGAAATTGGCTTCGAATGAACTTCAAATTTTCCCAACCTGCATCTGTTAAATCCAAGTTGGCCCATTGAATCAAAACTTCTTCCATTGATTTGCCCTTCTGTTGCACCGAACGAGATCCAATCACTACTGTAGGAGCTTGCACCAAGGTTCCACTACTTGTTGCCACTAGAGGCTTAGTTGAACAATCTTTTCCTTCTGCCCTATGCCTTTTTAAAAGAGAACCATGAAACATAGGGTGAAAAAAAGAATTCGGAGGGAGCTCCAACCTATAAGCCACACTTCCCAACTTTTTTAACACCTTATAGGGACCAAAGTAACGAGCACACAAATTGACATTCTTGCGCACAGCTACTGTGGTCAGTCCATGAGGCTAAAGCTTAAGATACACTAAATCTCCAACTGCAAAGGACTTGTTAGTGTGCTTCTTATAAGTAAAATACTTCATTCTTGACTAAGCTAATTGTAAATTGACTTTTAATTGCTAAACTAACTATCTCCTTTGTGACAGAAGACCATTGACCTCTACAACATGAGAAGATACACCTTGAAGCACCATTGGTGATGGAGGATCGTACCCATATAAAGCCGTAAAGGGAGTAGTCCTAATGGCAGAATGAAAATGAGTATTATGCCAGAACTCTGCCAAGGACAATCACCGAGATTAGTGCTTAGGATAGGTGAATGTCATGCACCTCAGATACTGCTCAACACACTGATTCACCCTCTCAGTTTGTACATCTGTCTTAGAGTGATATGATGAACTGAGACCGAGTGTTAAGCCCAACAACATGAATAATTCTCGTTAGAACTAACTAGTAAACATCCTATCGCATATGAGACAATGGATTGAGGCAAACCATGCAACTTATAAATGTTGTTAAGGAACATCCTGGCCAATTTTTCTACAGAAATAAGATGACTCAAAGCAATGAAGTGGTTGAATTTCGTAAATCAATCCACAATGACCCATATCACTTCCTTGCCTTCAGCTTTAGGCAATCCCTCCACAAAATCCATGCTAATATGCTGTCGGGCTCTATCGGGAATTGGCAAAGGTAGCAATAACCCTGGATATTAAACATGATCGGACCTGGTCCTCTGGCAAACATCACACCCATGAACATACTCTTTAACACCCTTCTTAGCTCTAGTCCAGTAGAAGTATTGTTTAAGCCTCGTGTAGGTACCATTTATTCCTAAATGTCCACCCCAATTAGATGAGTGGAGGGCCAGAATTATTTGTCTTCTCAATTCAATAGAGGCTCCTACATACACCTGCCCTTTAATTCTCACAATTCCATTTATAATAGTGGATTTTGCTTATGCAATTGATGAGTTGTTCACACTGTAAGCTGTGATACAATCAGTAGCAAACTTATCTCCTTCATAGGACTTGTACACTTCTTCCATCCAATCAAGCAAAACACATGAAATGGCTGAGCATGAACTAGATTCACTTCCCTCTAATCTTCTTAAAAGGGCTTCAGCATCTAAATTTTCTCTACCACAACAATATTCAATTGAATAACTCAAACCCAACATGTTCATAAGTTCTTTTCATTGCGCTTTAGTGGTGATTCTGTTCAAGAAGATACTTAAGGCTTGGTGACCAGTTCTAATGATGAAATGATGACCCTCAAGATAATGTCTCCACTTTTGCACAGGCATAAGTATAGCCAAGTATTCCATTTCATAAATGGAGAGCTACTAATTCTTGGGACTAAGGGCCTGACTAAGAAATTCCACTGGTCTTCCTTTTTGAGATAGGACTGCTTCTGCTCCCATACTGCTGGCATCAGCCTTCGAAACAAAGGACTCACCAAAATCTGCCATGATTAAGACTGGTGCTAAACAAATGGCTAGCTTGAGACCTTTAAATGCTTCCTGAGCAGCTTCAGACCATAGGAATGCATCCTTTTTTAAAAGATCAGTTAATGGCTTAGCAAATACTTCATACCTAGCTATGAACTTTCTATAGTATCCAGTCAGTCCAAGAAATCCTCTGAGCTACTTTAGGTTTAGTGGAATAAGTCACTACTTCATTGCTTGTATCTTTCTTGGATCTATTGCCACTCCCTCACTTGAAACTATGTGTCCCAAGTATTCCACTTGAATCTGAGCAAACGAGCATTTAGAAAGCTTAGCGTACAACTTGTTCTTGCGCATAATCTAAAAGACTTGTCTAAGATGCTTGACATGTAGTTCCAGTGAAGGATTGTAAACCAGTATGTCGTCAAAGAATACCAGCACAAACTTCCTCAGATAAGCTTTGAACACCTGATTCATCAATGTTTGAAATGTAGCTGGAGCATTGGTTAAACCAAAAGGCATAACCACAAACTCGTAATGCCCGTGATGTGTCCTAAAGGTAGTCTTGTGAATGTCCTTGTCCAATAGTCTAATCTAATAATATCCCTGCCTCAGATCCAACTTGGAATAATACTGGGATCCATTAAGCTCATCTGGCAGATCATCAATAATAGGACTTGGAAACTTGTCCTTGATTGTGAGAGAATTGAGATGCCTAGAATCAACACACATTCGAGGAGATCCATCCTTCTTCTTAACAAGGATCACCGGAGAAGCAAAAGGGCTACGTCTAATTAAATTTGTCTTCAGAAGTTCCTCAACCTATCTTTCAATCTCACTTTTCTTAAAGTGAGGATACTTATAGGCCTTAGATTTACTGGATTGTAGTTAAACTTAAAGAGGCATAGCATGATCCAAGACCCTCTTAGGTGGCAATGTGGTTGGCCGAGCAAACAAATCTTCATACTCTTGTAACAATCTTTCAATAGAAGGGTTAGAAGTCACCTGAGATGTCTCTGGACTAGCAGTGATGGAGAATAAATGCTCAATCCACTGATATTTGCCCTTTCTGACCATCTTCTCAAGGCTCTTGCCATGCATCATTTGCAATTGTCCACACTCATAATTCCTTACAATATCACACTCTGACCTTCTCTTTCAAATGAAACAGACAGCTCAGAAAAATCAAAGATCAAAGGGCTAATGGTTTTCATCCAATCCACCCTTAGGACCATATCACATCCCCCCAACTTAAGTACTCTGAAATTATACTCAAATTGGTGTCCTTGCATCCTCAAACAGGAACCTTTAAATTTCATCTATGTGATCATTGAATTGCCATCAGCAACTGGTACAGCTAAAGGACTGGTCTTGATCATTTCATGCCCCACCATCTTCACTACCTTTGGATCCACAAAACTATGTGTGCTACCACTATCTATCAAAATCAGCATATGCTTGTGTCCAACCTCTCCTTTGATTTTTATCGTATTGTGAGAACCATTTCCAGTTATAGCTCTTATAGATGTCTCCATTTCATCATCCTCAAAGTCCTCTTGCTCTTCTTCTTCCTGATTCCCATCAACGTCCGCAACATCCTGAACCTCAATGTCATCACAGGCTTCTGCTCCAGTGATTGTCATCAATAGCTTGGGATTACATTTATGTCCTAAGAAGTACTTCTGGTTACATTTAAAACACAATCTTTGATTCTTCTTTTCCTCCAAACTTAATGCCTTTGAACCACCAGTAGGAGTTGTCTACTGAATAGATGATGATTGAGGAGGCTTGGTCTTTTGTCCATCAGAACTAGCTAAGACTATAGCTTCCATCAATTTTGCTTTGGAGAATGCCTAAGTTAATGTCGCTGGGTTCAATGCCTTAACCAAAATTTTAATTCTTGGTTTAAGGCCACTTATGAACCTGAATACGTAATAAGATTCATTAGCTTTGGGGCTAACTGTCAACATTCTAGCCCTCAAATTCTCAAAACGAGTCATATATTCGCTCACTAAAGATGTTTGAGCCAATTTGTTGAAATGATGGATCACCTCACTAGAATCCTCTTCTCCAAACCTCTCATAAAGTTCATTTATGAACTCAGGCCAAGTTAGGGATGGATTACTGCGTATCAAGCTATAGTACTAGACTTCATGATCTCCATGTAGATATACCACAGCTAACTCCAGCTTCTGTGTGTCATCTACATGATAGAATCTAAAGTACCTCTCACACCTCTTAATCCATGACTGAGGTTGCTTTCCATCAAATGATTCAATTTCAACATAAAGCTATCTGAATCCCTGACTTCTTCCACTAACTATTCCATTCTCACTAGATCCTGAGGACTGAGGTTGCAGGATGTCTGGAGGACGATCGTGATGACTGGCAGTTGATAATACACCAGCTCCTGCAAGTTGATTCTGCCTTGTGATTTGCTGCTGTAATCCATTGAGCTTCAATTCAACGTGCTGAGAGTGTTGATCTAACTTCTCAGCTAACTTTTGATCATGTGATTGCTGCATCCTTACAAACATTTTCGCCATTTTCTCCATTTGAAGTCTCAATTGTTCAAATTGATTAACTTCTAAATTAGCTCCAGTGTTTGCACCAAATAGCAGCAGCATAAGTAGCATTAGTAACAACATTTGCTAGAGTTGTCAGTCCGCCAGCCATTGGTACCGTCTTCCTGCATCTAGCCCGCTCCAATTAATCAATAAGCAATCAATCGGCAGCGAACACAAGCTCTAATACCAATTCTTATGATTCAAGATCAAACTTGAATCATAAACTTGAGATAATAGAGTATGAGTTGAGGAGAGAAGTGAAAGAGATGAGAATTAGAGAGAAATTAGGGTTGAGAAAAGAAATAGATCAATTTTCTATTTAATGAATCAAGAATACAAGATATTTTGCTTATTTATACACAAGATGAAAGACGGCTAAAAACAAAGCATCAAAACAAGCTTAAACCGGCTTAGCAAGCTTTCCTGCCAAAACAAGCCTTACTCACTAACTAATTAAACCAATTTCTCCGCAAAAATTACACTTGAATGAACAATGAGAAATTCACAGATAAAATTAGCTAAAGATGCAAAAAATCCTTCACGGTCATGATATATTTTTATAATTTAATAAAGTTGAGTAATAATAGTTGAATTTATGTACTTATTGAATCAAATTTTTGTTCGGCGGTTGATTATATGATTTTTCTCGTATAGATGTACCGAGAAATCTTATGTACTATAGGTGTGCCCTTGATTTACAGATAAATAATCAGGTGAAAATTATATTTATGTTTATGTCTGTATTTGCATTTTTATTCATTATTTATTAAAAATCTTTCATATTTAATTTTAGATGGTATGGACTCCATACATAAATGAGATAATTGCATCTCTTCTAGCCATATGCTGCCTTTGTCAGCATATTTGGCGTAGTGTAGAGACACTCATCTGTTTTGATGTAGTTGAGTGGCATTTTGAGGATCCTGTGATGCACCAATATCGAGCGTAGTACGGTATCTTGATTAATACCAGTCCCTTTGTTGATTTACATGCCATTGATTGACGAGATAAACATGGGGTATATTTAATTGTAGATGGTATGGACTTCGTACACAAATGACATAATTGCATCTCTTCTAGCTATATGCTACCTTTGTCAGCATATTTGGCGTAGTGTAGTGACACTCATTTGTTTTGATGTAGTTGAGTGGCATTTTATGGATCTTATGATGCACCAATATCGAACTTAGTAGGGTATCTCAATTAATACTAGTCCCTTTGTTGATTTACAAGCCATTGATCGACGCGATAAACATGGGTCGATTGGGTGAGACATCATGAAGTGTGTTAATGTACGATAGATGGTGTAGTACGTAGTATCCTCTCTTCCTATCATTTCCCTCTCCACGACAATGGCCCATAATGTCATGGTACCGGCACATCACAAGGTTGAAAATAACCCCACCACTGAACATCCACGAGATAGCTATCTTCCAATTCAATCAAATAAAGCGTATCTAGTGCATATTTTTACTTTATTCTTTTAAATTTAAAAATTAATATTGAAAACATATTATGTGCGATAGGAAGTTCCCATTAAAGTTAAAGGGTAAATATTATAAGACGGTAGTGAGGCCGGCTATGTTATACCCGACAAAGTGCTGGCCAGTTAAGTGCCATCACACACAAAAGCTGAAGGTGGCAGAGATGAGGATGTTGAGGTGGATGTGTGGACACACAAAGAAAGATAGGATCAGAAATCAAGTTATAAGAAGTCAATTAGCCGTCGCCCCAGTAGAGGATAAGTTGAGGGAGCAATGTCTGCAGTGGTTTGGGCATGTTAGGAAGAGACCCACCACTGCCCCTGTCAGGAGATGTGAACAACTCTAGATAATGGATAGGAAGAGAGGGAGAGTAAGGCCAAAGGAGAGTTGGATGGAGACAATTCATAAGGACCTCGCATATCTCAACCTAAACAAAAAAAATGGCCCTAGATAGAGTTCAGTGGAGGATTAGTATAAGTGGGTCCGATATAGTGGGTAGGAGCATCGTCCATGTAGAAGCATAGAGCACTCGTATCCATGAGGATGCTTGTATGTTTGGCTATCATTATGGGAATTTTTTGGGCAATTAGTGCTCCTAGGGTTGGATGCAGACAATTCCACAAACGAGTAGAGAGGAAGAGGCCGGCCTAAGAAGAGTTGGTTGGAGTCCCACCTCTGCACCGGTAAGGGGATACAACTTCATACTACGGATGGGAAGAGAGGAAGAGGTCAGTTAAAAAAGAGTTGGATGAGGACATTTCGTCAAGACCTCCACCTCAACCTAAATGAAGAAATGGCCCTAGTTAGAGCTCAGTGGAGGGTAGTTTTAGGGGTGACCAATTTAGCGGTGTAGGAGCTTTAAGCAACTCATAAGATAGTTCTAGTACCACAATGCTACTATTATGCTCATTTGTACGTCCGCAGTACGAGTGTACTTTGTTCGATTAATGCTCCTAGAATTCGGTACCTTGATGTGGCACTAATCGGTGTTGATACTTTCTATACTCTCTATCTATCTATCTATCTCTTTCTCTCGCTCTCTCTCTTCCCCACCCCCTCCCTCTCCCACTCTATCCCTCTACTGTCACTCTCTCCCTTTCTCCTCTCTGCCTACACTCTCGAGACACTGAATGTTGTTTGCTTCTGCCTTTGCCCTGGCTGCTATGCCTCCATGTGTACATTGTGTACATGCTTACACGCTTGCATAAGTATTTGCTTATATGCTTATATTCCTTAAATGATTTCATATGTGATTACTTGTCTGTACACTTACATGCCTCGCATGACATCTAGGCCCAACATGCTCTCTTGCATGCTCCTTACATGCGCCCTACATGATCGCTACTTACTCCCTTTCATTCCCTTTTTACAAGTTCTTGACAACTTTCCAACTATCAGACCGGGGGCCCTCGAAAACAGTCTCTTGTCAGGGTCTCACCCTAATGGGGTAAGGCTGCGTACATCCTACCCCCTTCCCATACCCTGCACAAGCGGGAGCTCTTGTGGCACTGGGAATGTTGTTGTTGTTGTTGATGTAATATTGAAAACATATTCTAATATTTGTTTCTTCTATTGAACAGCTAACGACTATATCCTAGATGGTCGATATAAGTAGGGGGATTTCTGAAGATTCGGAAATCACTAAATGCAAGCTCAAATGATAAGACTCACTGTACATAAGTTGAGGACATGCGGAATCAATGCCTAGAGTGTTTTGAACAAACTGATATGTTCTATGTGCCTGCTACTGGTAGCTTCTTCTCATATTCTACCACTTCTACTTATGATATTGTATTGATGTTGCGTAACTACTTGTGTCAATTTCTGTTGTCAATATACTATAATTGGGGTAAAGGGCATCATTAAAATCTATGTTGTCCTATACGAAGAAGTTGAGAACCCTATGAATTGCGTTAGAGTAAGATACTTCAAATTCTGAGGTAAAAGAGTTCTACAAAACAGTATTGGTTGAAAAAAATTTTGAATGAAAGATTTCATTGAATTGATTTGGGTCCATTAATTCAAGAAATAGTGAAATTCTTGATCTTTCTCATGTTAAAAAACCCAGATTTAAATTCATTTCTCTTAAATTCCATTGATTCATCCTAAAAGTTTAGTTTTAGTTGGAATTTTGTTACTTACTAAAAATAATATATCGTTTTGTCATTTAACAAACAATGTAGCAGAAATCTAGTATAATGGTTGTCAACCGAGTTCTTAGCACACGGTTTACCCAAATCAAAACCGCGTACTTGGAACCCAGTTTACTGAGTATAAAGGCATGTTCTTGGAATGTAGCCTCTTAGCATACCGCGATCGGAGAGCTTGGTTTGTCTGTGCAATAGCAGTTCATTGAGTCTCATTTTAGCATTGCATAAACCGCGATATTGGAACGCGATTTAGTGTCAGAACCCGCACTCCCCTTTACTAACCATGTTTTGGAAACGTAATTTATGCTAAAGTAAACTACGTTCTCAAAATGCAGTTTATACATGTCTGTCCGCTTCATCCCGGTATACAAGTGGACGAAATAAAAGTATTTTCTACTTTTGGCTTTATTTTTTTTTTATTTTTTGGCATTCTTTGGGGAACCGGCTCAATGATTTTTAATCGAAAATACTATGTATGTTATAAAATAGCTTGAATAGCACAATGTTGACACTTTAATTGAAGAAATGTGAAATAAGGGCTTATTTTATACACTTGAGCATAGCGATTTGCATTATTTTTTTGAATATATGTAATTTTTGAACTAAAAAAAATTATTTCACTAAATTATAGTACTAGAAATATTAGCATATTAAAGTTTATGTTACTAATACATATTTTACCCTAAACATTATGTTTACATTAATATTGAAACATATAATAGCTTAGAATTGATTATTAATCCATAAGCACATATAAAAGTAAGATAATAACAACAATTTGTACAATATTTACTTTGAAATATAAGACTTTATCCTAAATAATAAAATATGATGATAGATTTATTTATCAAAGACAATGGTTAACAATTTTTTTTTTTTTTAAATTTGAAAAGCACACATTGGTTCAAGTTCAATGCCTTTTCTTCCTCTTCTCTTTGTGGTAGAATCTACACATAGAAATCCACGTAGGCGCTCGTACTTGTTCACATGGGAATAATGTCATTACATTTACAAATACCATATATAAATATGCAACACGTGTACCAATTAATCAAATTTATGAATCAAATATATACATATAATATAAAATTGTAGTAATATAATTATAGGTGTATAATTACTATTGTCATGTTTACCTTTTGGCTATAATTCTTTTATAAATTGCATTTTTTCATTAATATTGGTGATAAAGGTAACAATATGTTAACTCAAAGGTCACGAGTGTATTATCTATTTATAAATACATATGTTTTTAAAAATTTAATAAGTTTTGAAAATTCAAATAATTATGTTACGAAAGGCATGTATTAACATGTTTTCATGATTTAATAATATTTTTCATTAATATTTGGTATTCAACTATAAGTTTGTGCCCTTGTTTGGTAGCTATAAGAATTGAATTTCGATAGGAAGTTACATTTTTAAGGAATTCAATTCCTGCATTAACTTACCAGGAAGTGGATAAAAGATGTTTGATTATTGGGATGGGAAATAGACTTCCTTGGAAAAGCTAGTTAAAAACGAAGGAATAAGAACTTACGTAGGTAAGTTAGTTCCTGCTTTGTGAAGGAATTGAAAATTGATAGGCAATTTCTATTTCTAACATTCTACCAATTTCATGCCAACCAAACAAGAGCCCAAACTTGGACTTCCCTTAAATTTCTACTCCGTATGTTTACTTCCTGTATAACAAACAAGGCCTATATAAAAAATGCCTATATGGTATTATTTTGTCTAAGGGTAGGAATACGCAGTTGTGTTTTTTCACACACCTGGCAGAGAATAAAGTAAAAGCAAAGATACAAAAAATTCTTAAGTTTTGAGTAATGAAAACTAGCCTGATCTCGTAAGTTGCACACATAGACATCTAAAATTTGTCTTAAATTTAATTAGGTTAATAAAGAAAATTGAGTTGATTGAAGGTTAATTGTTGATTAAATCAATTTTAACCGAATGACTAAAAGAACAAAACAAATATCAAGCATAATTGGGCGGATAATGAAGTGGTGATGAAGGCTCTTATGAGTTTGTATATGACTCTAACAGACATCCAAATTATCGTCCATGATGTTCATCTCATCAGTCGTCAGTGTTACTAGATGCATTTCAATAACTATTTTTGGGAAGTCAATCGATCTTCAAATCGGTTAGCGAGTTTCGGTTTAAGTGGTTCGAGCCTTTTAGAATGACAGAGCCCTCCCTACCCTCCTTAATACGAATGCTTTAAAATTTCTTATCCATCATGAACAATCCTAAAACTGAACTTCTTTACTTTTGTAATAATAATAATAATTATAAAAATAATAATAAATAAATAAATTATATCACCAAAGTACTTTTTGGTCAGGTAAGGTCAACGTGATTTCCGCATATCCCCATTTGAAACGAGCTGTTACCCAAAATAGCATAAAAAAGAAAAATATTACCAAAAATGAGATATTTTAAAAAATAATGACTCAGATGCCTCCACGTCATTCTGCCCCAAATCTTTTTTTTTTTTTTTTTTTTTTTTTTTTTTTTTGAAAAAATTGATAAAAACCTCCCTCTCAAAGTGAGGCTTTCGTGTACGCAAGCCATAACACCAGGCAGCGAGTTATGTTAGGGTTTGGCAGACCCTCTTGAAATCCATGCATGCACAGTGGTATAAACGCATGTACTTAATTATCTTTTTTTTTTAATTTAAAATTTTTAATAAAGTAAATATATTGAATCAAACTTAACTATTTAATAAATTTTTAGATTAAATTAAGTATGTAAATTTATATTTCTATTGTTACATAATATTTGACTTAATGCTCCATATTTGAGTTCAATTAAATTTAAATTGTTAATCATTATTAGGAACATGATTTTGAATTAAATTTAAATTACACTTATAGTTTATGAGTAATTTATATTAAATTATTTAGCAAGTATTTGAATTATATTGTCTATACATAATTGTATAGTGTTACTTGTTATTATAGCTATTTAGGTTAGTTGTTTGTTCATAGAACATTGAACATTAATTATTATCTTGAGGTATTACATAAAATAAAAAGTTAAAATGTACGCCAAAATAAATATATATTATTTTTTATTAGGTGTAGCACTGTCAAAAAAGAATACATCGTAGTCATCAAATAATGAAATAGTACAGGTTTATAAATAATTTTTTCTACAAGAGTAAGAATACGATATATAAATTATTATGCAGTATTTTGTTTGAGCCAACATAAAGTAATAAAAGAAATAACATGAAAAAGTTACAAAAAATAACCTTTCATAAATTACGAAAAAAATGACTCGAGTATTTAAAAAAACTACATACTGGTCTTAAAAGGGTGAAAAAATACATGTTAATATGTAATTTTTTTCTAGAAAAATAAAATGTCATTATATATTATCATGAGGATATGTAAAAATAACATTATTTTTTCAATGCATTTTTTGTAAATGTGCCATCATAATAAATAATGTCTTTTTATTTTGATGCATATTTAATTTATTATTTTATATATTATTTTAAAAATAATAATTTATCTTCAATGCTATGTGACAAACAGCTATGATTAAATTTAATTTAGACTATTTACAACAAACTTTAATTTTAATTTCAAAAACCATGTTTTGAAAAATAATAAACCGTATAAATCTAATTTCACACAAATATAACCATAAAGTCAAATATTGACACAAATAAAAATATATAACTTATATATTTAATTTCATTAAAAAATTTATCAAATAATGAAATTTAATATAATATAGACATAGATAAATACTTTACTAAAAACTAAATACAAATATTAAAAAACAAAATTAATTACATGCATGGAACTGCCAAAAACAAAATTTAATTTAAAAACGCTTGGTGTTGTGACTTGCGCACACAAAAGCCTCCCTTTTTTTTGAACAGCCACAAATGCCTCCCTTTGTGAGGGGGGTTTTCATCACTTGTTTTCATAAAAATAAAAAGTTGACTTTTGAGTAGAATGACGTGGAGGTCATTTGAGTCATTATTTTTTAAAATATATTATTTTTGATAATATTTTTCTTTCTTATGCTATTTCGGATAATGGCTCATCTAACACCACGAAGAAACCGTATAGAAAAGAAGAGGCACCAGAAATATTTTTCGTAAAATTCAATCCTCCCACCCACTTAAGCATTCACTACTACAATATACTCCTCCTTCTGGCTCTCTGGATCTTTAATTTCTCATTGTTCAGTCTCCATCTTCATCATTCCAAATCTTCAATCTATCTCCCCATGCCCATAACTTTGAGCCTCCTTTCTCAAATGCTATAACCTTGGGTTTCTGGTAGCCTTTTTTCCTTTCCTTGGGCCTTAACATATTCAGGATGCACAACATCTTAAATCCCATTTTGGTGCGTTGTCTCTGCTCTGCTGTATCTTTTCATGTTATATTTGCTCTGAGCTCAGATGGGAAGTTGCTAATTTCCCTACTGAGCAACTGGGATGTGCCAAATTTTGTAAGACTCAGCTGGAATGCATTGGACTCCACCCCGTGTTCTTGGGTTGGTGTTGAATGTAATGCTGCCCACCACATAATTTCTCTTAATTTGTCCGCTGTCGGCATTTCTGGTACATTGGACCTAGAAATTGGTCAATTAAGCCATTTGGAGTATATTGATTTGAGCTCTAATTCCTTTTCTGGCTCTATCCTTGTTGAGGTATCTGGTTGCAATCTTCTAGCATATTTAGACCTTTTCTGTGAATAATCTGACTGGTAGGGAATAATAGTGAGCTCTGATCTTTGTGGCCTGAAGATAATCACTTGTCAAGTATAATTCCATCTTCAATTGAAAATTGTTCTTCCATGCAAGAGATTTATTTGGGGGAGAATCAACTCGTTGGAGTGTTGCCTGAGAACCTGAGCAATTTAAAAAGTTGGGTCTATTTAGATGTGAACTCTAATAGGTTAGGGGGCACAATTCCATTGGGTTGAGGTAGTTGTAAGAATTTGGATACCTTGGTTTTGTCCTTCAATCGTTTGCATGGGGTTCTTCCTCCAGACTTAGGAAATTGTACTAGTATGACGACCTTTGCTACTGTTGATATCAACATAATGGGTAGCATTCCTTCTTCATTCGGCCATCTTACTCAGCTTTCACTTCTTCACCTTTCTGAGAGCTCTTTGTCAAGGAAGATACCTTCTGCGCTTGGGAATTGCAAGTCACTGACTAGTTTGTAGCTAAAATGGAACAAACTTGAGGGAGAAATTCCTAGTGAGTTGGGAGGGTTGAGTAAGTTGCGAGATCTTCAGTTGTTTAATAATCATTTAATAGGTGAAATCCCTCATGGTATTAGGAAGATTCAGAGCTTTGAGCATATTATCTTGTACAATACCAGCCTCTCAGGACTGCTGCCCCCAGAAATGACTGAGCTCAAGAATCTTAAGACTGTTTCTTTGTTTACCAACCACTTTTCAAGCGTCATCCCTCGAGGTTTGGGAATCAATAGTAGCTTGGTCGAGGTTGAACTCACAAATAATAATTTCACTGGTGAAATTCCACCTAATATTTGCTTCAAGAAACAGTTGAAGGTGCTGAACATGGGTCAAAATATGCTTAGTGGCAGCATACCTCCTGATGTTGGGAGATGCCCAACATTGATGAGGTTGATCCTCAAAAATAACAACCTTACTGGGGTGCTTACCGAGTTTATTGAGAACCTGAACCTCCTATATATGGACTTGAGTGAAAATAATATTCACGGCAAAATTCTTCGGAGCATAGGGAACTGTACTAATGTTACCTCCATCAATTTTTCTTCAAACATCTTATCTGGCATACTGTCACGAGAGCTTGGAAACCTGAGGGAAATTCATTACTTGAATCCTCTCACAATCATTTAGAAGGCCCTTTGCCATCTCAACTAGCAAACTAGAGTAAGCTGCTGAAGCTTGATTTGAGTTTCAACTTCTTGAATGGGTCCCTTCCTGAGAGTCTGAGAAGCTGGACAGTATTATCTCTCTTGAATTTAAGAGAAAACCGACTCACTATGGGCATTCCTCTGTTTCTCCCAGAATTCCAATTGCTTTCTGAGCTTCAACTTCAGGGGAATATGTTGGGGGGATCAATTCCTTCATCCATTGGATCCTTGAGGAATTTATATTATGCCTTGAATCTTAGTGATAATGGCCTCTCCGGAGAATTGCCCCTGGAACTTGAGCAACTAAACAATCTACAGCGATTAGACATCTCCTACAACAATCTCTCAGGATCCCTTGCACATTTAGACGATATGCACGCTTTATTTGAGGTCAATGTTCCATATAATCACTTTTACGGTCCAATACCATCGACGTTGATCAAGCTGTCAAACTCATCCCCATCGTCTTTTCGGAGCAATCCGGGCCTTTGCTTCATTTGCACCCCATCTGGTGGCTCTGCTTGCATATCGACCCAGAACTAAAGACCTTGTAATTAGAGGTGGCCAACGGGCTGGGTTGGCCCGAAAGCCGACCCGGCCTAGCCCGTTTACACGTGCCCGTCCACTTCATCCCAGTATACAAGTGGACCCAATAAAAGTTTTTTTTTTTTATTTGGGCTTTTTTTTTGGCATTTTTGGCGAACCGGCTCACTTGTTTTAAATGAAAATAATATGTATTTGCTAATATAATTTGAATAGCACAACATTGACACTTTAATTGAAGAAATGTGAAATAGGAGGTTGTTTTACACACTTCAGCATAGCAATTTTCATTATTTTTTTGAATATATGTAATTTTCATTATTTTTTTGAATATACAAGTGGACCCAATAAAAGTATTTTTTTGAATATATGTAATATATGAAAAGCACACATTGGTCCGAGTTCAATGCCTTTGCTTCCTCTTTTCTTTGCGGAAGAGTATACACTTAGAAATCCATGTAGGTGCTCGCACTTGTTCGCATGGGAATGATGTCATTACATTTACAAATACCATATATACATATGCAACACGTGTAACATATGTACCAATTAATCAAATTTATGAATCAAGTATATACATATAATATAAATTTGTAGTAATATAATTATAAGTGTATATTTATTATTGTCATGATTACCTTTTGGCCATTATTCTTTTATAAATTGCAATTTTTTCACTAATATTAGTAGTAAAGGTAGCAATATTGTGCCAACCCAAAAAATACTATTATTTTGAAAAAATTACTAATTTGTGATAATTCAAATAATTATGTTACGAAACGCAAGCATTAATAGTAAGTTTTCATGATTTAATATTTTTTTTCACTTATAGTTGGTATTACTATAAGTCCATGCCTTGCATGGTTGTTCTTCTTCTTCCACTTGTGCTGTGTCTATGCCTTGTATGATTGTTACAATAATTAAATTTTGATAGGAAATCATATTTTTAGGGAATTCAATTCCCGTGTTAACTTCCCAAGAAGTGGATAAAAGATATTTGATTGTCGGGATGAGGAATAAACTTTCTTAGAAAAGCTAGTTAAAAATAAAGGAATTAGAACTTACCTAGAGGGGCTAGGTAAGTTATTTCCTACTTTTTGAAGGAATTGAAAATTGATAGGCAATTTCTATTTCTCGCATTCTACCAACTTCCTGCCAACTAAACAGATCCTAAACTTAGACGTCCCATAATTTTCTACTTCCTACATTTACTTTCAGTAAACCAAACGAGGCCTATATTAAAAATGTCTATATGGTATTATTTTGTCTAAGACTAGGAATAAGTAGTTTTGTTTTTTTCACAAACTGAGTAGAGAACAAAGTAAAAGCAAAGATACAAAAAAATCTAAAGGTTAGATAAATAAAAACTAGCCTGATCTCGCACGATGCACACATAGACATCTAAATTTCGTCTTAAATTTAATTAGGTTAATAAAGAAAATTAAGTTGATTGAGAGTCAACAATTGACTAACTCAATTTGACCCGAATGACTGAAAGTACAAAACAAATATCAAGCATAACTGGGTAGATAATCAAGTGGTGATCACGGCTCTTATGAGTTTGTATACGACTCTAGCAGACATCCTAATTATCATCGACGATGTTCGTCTCATTAGTCGATAACGTTACTAGGTGTATTTCAATCACTATTTTGGTGAAGTAAAATCGAGCTGCAAATCGGTTAGCGAGTTTCAGTTTTAGTGGTTCTAGTCTTTGAATTTTCTTATTTGTCGTAAACAATCCCAAAACTGAACTTTTTTTCTTTTGTTAAAAAAAAAAAAAAAAATTTACGTTACGAAAGTCCGTTTTGGTCCAGTAAGGTCAATGTGATTTCTACATATCCCCATCTGAAATGAGCCATTACCCGAAATAGCATAAAAAAAAAGATATGAATAAAAATTGCATATTTTACAAAATAATGACTTAGATGGCCTCCACGTCATTCTACTCAAAATTTTATATTATTTTTTTGTGAAAATATTGATGAAAACCTCCCTCCCAAAGTGAGGCTTTTGTATATGCAAGCCAAAACACCAAGTGGCGACTTATGTTAGGGTTTGGCAGACCGTCTTGAAATTCCATGAATGCACAGTAGTGTAAATGCATTTGGGGTATTATCTCCCTCCCCCTCCCCCAGTCCTTATCATCATAAAAAAAAAAAAAAAAAAATGTACTTCATTATCTTTTTTTTTTTAATTTTAAACTTTAACAAAAGTAAATATATTGTGTCAAATTTATTTATTTAATAAATGTTTTAATTTAATTAAGTATATAAATTTATATTTTTATTGTTATGTAATAATTGACTTAATGCACCATATTTAGGTTAAATTAGATTTAAAATTTTAATTATTATTAGGAACATGATTTTGAATTAAATTTAAATTACACTTATAGTTTATGAGTAATTTAAATAAAATTAATTATTAAATATTTAAATTATAATCTATACATAATTTTTTAGTGTTACTCGTTTTTAGAGCTATTTAACTTAGTTGTTTCCTCATAGAATATTGAACATTAATTATTTTCTTGAGGTACTGCAGAAAATAAAAAGCTCATGTGTCAAAAAATAAAATAAAACTAAACTCTTAAAGTAAACGCCAAAATAAACACACTTTTTTTTTATTAAGTGGAACACTTACAAAAAAGAATATATAGTAGTCATCAAAGGGTTAAATAGTACAAATTAATAAATAAAGTGTTGTACAAGAGTAAGAAGATAATATATCTAAATTGTTATGCAGTATTTTATTTGAACCAGCATAAAATAATGAATGAAATAACATGAAAAAAATTACAAAAAATAACTTTTCTTTAAATTACCAAAAAACAACATAAAATGGTAAAAAAAAACCCGAGTATTTAAAAAACTACATACTAGTCATAAAAGGATGAAAAAATACATGTTAATGCATAATTCTTTTCTAGAAAAATAAAATAACATTATATATTATCACGAGGATACGTAAAAATAAAATAATTTTTTCTACGCATTTTTTGTAAATGTGCCAGCATAATAAGTAATGTCTTTTTATTTTGACACATATTTAATTTATTATTTATATAGTATTTTAAAAATAATAATTTATTTCAATGCAATGTTTCAAATAGCTATATATGATTAAATTTAATTTAGACTATTTATTAGAAACTATAAACATAATTTAAATTTAATTTCACAACCATGTTTTTAATAATAATAATAAGTAGTATGAATTAAATTTAACTCAAGATAAAGCATAAAGTCAAATATTGACATAATATTAAAAATATATAACTTATATGTTGGATTTCATTTAAAAATTTATCAAATAACGAAATTTAATATAATATAGATATGCAAAGATACATTGCAAAAAATTAAATTTAGATTAAAAAAACAAAATTAATTACATACATGGGTTTGCCAAAAACAAAATTTAATTTAAAAACGCCTGGTGCTGTGGCTTGCGTACACAAAAGCCTCCCTTTTTCTTGAACAGCCACAGAAACCACCCTTTGAGAGGGAGGTTTTCATCAATTTTTAAAAAAATAAATAATTTTGAGTAGAATGACGCGAAGGCCATTTGAGTCATTATTTTTTAAAATATGTCATTTTTAATAATATTTTTTCGTTTTTATGCTATTTTGGGTAAGGGCTCATCTAGCACCGCGTCAAAACAGTACAGAAAAAAAGGGGCAACAGAAATATTTTTAGCAAAAACCAATCCTCGCACCCGCTAAAGCATTCATTGCTATAATATACTCCTCCTTCTGGCTCTCTAGATCTGTAATTTCTCTTTCTTCATTTTCCATCATCATCATTTCAAATCTTCAATCTCTCTCCCCATGCCCATCATTTTGAGCCTCCTTTCTCGAATGCTATAACCTTGGCCTTCTGGTAGCTTCTTTTCCTTTCCCTAGGCCTTAGCATATTCAGGATGCACAACAGCTTAAATCGCATTTTGGTGCATTGTCTCTGCTCTGCTGTGTTTTTTCATGTTATATTTGCTCTGAGCTCAGATGAAAAGTCGCTGATTTCCCTACTGAGCAACTGGGATGTGCCAAATTTTGTAAGACTCGGCTGGAATGCATCGGACTCCACCCCGTGTTCTTGGGTTGGTGTTGAATGTAATACTGCCCACCACGTAATTTCTCTTAATTTGTCCGGTGTCGGCATTTCTGGTGCATTGGACCCAGAAATTGGTCAATTAAGGTATTTGGAGACAATTGATTTGAGCTCTAATTCCTTTTCTGGCCCTATCCCTGTTGAGGTATCTGGTTGCAATCTCCTAGCATATTTAGACCTTTCAGTGAATAATTTGACTGGTATACTCCCTGAAAGTTTTAGGGACTTGCAGAATTTACAGTACTTAAACTTATATAGTAACTCACTAGGTGGCCACATTCCGGCATCCTTGTTTCAGATTCCGAGATTGCAGTATGTGTTTATGAATAAAAATAGCCTTATAGGTGGCATTCCTTCAAATGTAGGGAATATGAGCGAACTCATATCTTTGTGGCTAGAAGATAATCACTTGTCAAGTATAATTCCATCTTCAATTGGAAATTGTTCTTCCTTGCAAGAGCTTTATTTAGGGGAGAATCAACTAGTTGGAGGTTTACCTGAGAGCTTGAGCAATCTAAAAAGTTTGGTCTATTTAGATGTTAACTCTAATAGGTTAGAGGGCACAATTCCATTGGGTTTAGGTAGTTGTAAGAATTTGGATACCTTGGTTTTGTCCTTCAATCGTTTTCATGGGGTTCTTCCTCCAGGCTTAGGAAATTGTACTAGTATGACGACCTTTGCTGCTGTTGATATCAACATAACGGGTAGCATTCCTTCTTCAATCGGCCATCTTACCCAGCTTTCGCTTCTTTACCTTTCTGAGAACACTTTGTCAGGGAAGATACCTTCTGCGCTTGGGAATTGCAAGTCACTAACTAGTTTGCAGCTAAAATGGAACAAATTTGAGGGTGAAATTCCTGGTGAGTTGGGAGGGTTGAGTAAGTTGCGAGATCTTCAGTTGTTTAATAATCATTTAACAGGTGAAATCCCTCATGGTATTTGGAAGATTCAGAGCCTTGAGCGTATTATCTTGTACAATAACAGCCTCTCAGGAAAGCTGCCCCAAGAAATGACTGAGCTCAAGAATCTTAAGACTGTTTCTTTGTTTAACAACCACTTTTCAGGGATCATCCCTCGAGGTTTGGGAATCAATAGTAGCTTGGTCGAGGTTGAACTCACAAATAATAATTTCACTGGTGAAATTCCACCCAATATTTGCTTCAGAAAACGGTTGAAGGTGCTGAACATGGGTCAAAATATGCTTAGTGGTAGCATACCTCCTAATGTTGGGAGATGCCCAACTTTGATGAGGTTGATCCTTAAAAATAACAACCTTACAGGGGTGCTGCCCGAGTTTATTGAGAACCTGAACCTCTTATATATGGACTTGCATGAAAATAATATTCACAGTAAAATTCCTCGGAGCATAGGGAACTGTACTAATGTTACCTCCATCAATTTTTCTTCAAACATCTTATCTGGCATGCTGCCACGAGAGCTTGGAAACCTGAGGGAACTTCGTTACATGAATCTCTCTCACAATCATTTGGAAGGCCCTTTGCCATCTCAACTAGCAAATTGGAGTAAGCTGATGATGCTTGATGTTAGTTTCAACCACTTGAATGGGTCCCTTCCTGAGAGTCTGAGAAGCTGGACAGGATTATCTCTCTTGAATTTAAGAGAAAACCGACTCACTGGGGGCATTCCTCTGTTTCTCCCAGAATTCCAATTGCTTTCTGAGCTTCAACTTGGTGGGAATATGTTTGGAGGATCAATTCCTTCATCCATTGGATCCTTGAGGAATTTATTTTATGCCTTGAATCTTAGTGATAATGGCCTCTCCGGAGAATTGCCTCTGGAACTCCGGCAACTGAACAATCTACAGCGATTAGACATCTCCTGCAACAATCTCTCAGGATCCCTTGCACCTTTAGACAATATGCACGCTTTATTTGAGGTCAATGTTTCATATAATCACTTTTACGGTCCAATACCATCGGCTTTGATCAAGCTGTTAAACTCATCCCCATCGTCTTTCCGGAGCAATCCTGGCCTTTGCTTTATTTGCACCCCATCAGGTGGCTCTACTTGCATATCAACCAGAACTTAAGACCTTGTAATTCGAGGTGGCCAACGGCCCGCGTTGGCCCGAAACCTGACCCGGCATAGCCCGTTTACACGTGCCCGTCCACTTCATCCCAGTATACAAGTGGACCCAATAAAAGTTTTTTTTTTTTTTTTCTTTGGGCTTAATTTTTTTTTTGCATTTTTTGGGAACCGGCTGACTGATTTTTAAGCGAAAATAATATGTATTTGCTAATGTAGTTTGAATAGCACAACATTGACACATTAATTGAAGAAATGTGAAAAATATGGGGTTATTTTACACACTTGAGCATAGCCATTTTCATTATTTTTTTGAATATATGTAATTTTTGAACTAAAAAAATATTTCACTAAATTATAGCAGTAGAAACATTGATATTTTAAAGTTTATGTTACTAATATATATTTTACCTAAACGTTATGTTTACATTAATGTTGAAACATATAATAGCATTCAATTGGTTATTAATTTGTTTGCATGTATAAAAGTATGATAATAATAAATATTTGTATAATATTTACTTTCAAATATAAATAATTTGTCTTAAATAATGAAACATTATGATATATTTATTTATAAATGACTATGGTTATCATTTCTTAAAAATATAAAAAGCACATGTTGGTCCAAGTTCAATGTCTTTTCTTCCTCTTTTCTTTGCAGAAGAATCTACACTTAGCAATCCTTATAGGTGCTCGCACTTGTTCGCATGGGAATGATATTATTACATTTACAAATACCATATATACATATGCAACACGTGTAACATATGTACCAATTAATCAAATTTATTGTTCAAAAAAGTGAATCAAATTTATGAATCAAGTATAAACATATAATATAAAATTGTTGTAATATAATTATAAGTGTATATTTATTATTGTCATGTCTACATTTTGGCCATTATTCTTTTATAAATTGCATTTTTTAACTAATATTAGTTGCAAAGGTAGCAATGTGCTCACCCAAAAAATACTATTTTTTTGAAAAAATTACTAATTTGCGATAATTCAAATAATTATGTTACGAAAGGCAAGTATTAATAGTAAGTTTTCATGATTCAATATTTTTTTCACTTATATTTTGCATTCAACAATAAGTCTATGCCTTGTATGGTTGTTACAGGAACTAAATTTCGATCGGAAGTTATATTTTTAGGCAATTCAATTCCTGTGTTAGCTTCCCAGGAAGTGGATAAAAGATGTTTGATTGTCGAGATGGGAAAAAAACTTCCTTGGAAAAGCTAGTTAAAACGAAGGAATTAGAACTTACATAGAGAGGCTAGGTAAATTATTTCCTATTTTTTGAAGGAAATGAAAATTGATAGGCAATTTCTATTTCTCTCATTCTACCAACTTCCTGCCAACTAAACAAATCCCAATCATGGACATCCCATAAATTTCTACTTCCTATGTTCACTTTCAGTACACCAAACGAGGCCTATATTAAAAATGTCTATATGGTATTATTTTGTCTAAGACTAGGAATAAGTAGTTTTGTTTATTCACAAACTGAGTAGAACAATGTGAAAGCAAAGATACAAAAAATTCTAAAGTTTGGATAAATAAAAACTAGCCTGATCTCGTACGATGCACTCATAGACATCTAAATTTTGTCTTAAATTTAATTAGGTTAATAAAAAAAATTAAGTTGATTGAGAGTCAACAATTGACTAACTCAATTTGACCCGAATGACTGAAAGTACAAAACAAATATCAAGCATAATTGGGTAGATAATCAAGTGGTGATCAAGGCATTTATGAGTTTGTATACGACTCTAGCTGACATCCTAATCATCGTCGATGATTTTCGTCTCATCAGTCATTAATGTTACTAGGTGTATTTCAATCACTATTTTTAAGAAGTAAATCGAGCTGCAAATCGATTAGCTAGTTTCAGTTTTAGTGGTTCTAGCCTTTTAGAATGACAGAGTGCTCCTGACCCTCATTAATACTAATGCTTTAAAATTTCTTATTCGTCATAAACAATCCTAAAACTGAACTTCTTTATTTTTGTTAAAAAAAAAAAATTTACATCAAGAAAGTACATTTTGGTCCAGTAAGGTCAAAGTGATTTCTACATATCCCGATCTGAAATGAGCCATTACCCGAAATAGCATAAAAAAGAAAAATATGAATAAAAATTGCATATTTTACAAAATAATGACTTAGATGGCCTCCACGTCATTCTACTCAAAATTTTATATTATTTTTTTGTGAAAATATTGATGAAAATCTCCCTCCCAAAGCGAGGCTTTTGTATATGCAAGCCAAAACACCAAGTGGCGACTTATGTTAGGGTTTGGCAGACCGTCTTGAAATTCCATGAATGCACAGTAGTGTAAATGCATTATCATTTTTTTAATTTTGAACTTTAACAAAAGTAAGTATATTGTGTCAAATTTATTTATTTAATAAATGTTTTAATTAAATTAAGTATATAAATTTATATTTTTATTGTTATGTAATACTTGACTTAATGCACCATATTTAGGTTAAATTAAATTTAAAATTTTCATTATTATTAGGAACATAATTTTGAATTAAATTTAAATTACACTTATAGTTTATGAGTAATTTAAATTAAATTATTTATTAAATATTTAAATTATATTATCTATACATAATTTTATAGTGTTACTCGTTTTTAGAGCTACTTAACTTAGTAGTTTCTTCAGAGAATATTGAACCTTGATTATTTTCTTGAGGTACTACGTAAAATAAACAGTTCCTGCGTCAAAAAATAAAATAAAACTAAAATGTTAAAGTATACGCCAAAATAAACACACACTTTTTTTTATTAAGTGGAGCACTTATAAAAAAGAATATATAGTAGTCATCAAATGATGAAATAGTACAGATTAATAAGTAATTTGTTGTACAAGAGTAAGAAGACATTATATATATATTATTATGCAGTATTTTATTTCAACCAACATAAAATAATCTAAGAAATAACATGAAAAAATTACAAAAAACTACTTTTCTATAAATTACAAAAAAATAACATAAAATGGTAAAAAAATAAAAATAAATAAGTCGAGTATTTAAAAAAACTACATAATATTCATAAAAGGATGAAAAAAATACATGTTAATGCACTAGAAAAATAAAATGACATTATATATTTTCATGAGGATACGTAAAAATAAAATAATTTTTTCTGTGCATTTTTTTGTAAATGTGCCATCATAATAAGTAATGTCTTTTTATTTTCACACATATTTAATTTATTATTTTATATAATATTTTAAAAATAATAATTTATGTTCAGTGTTTTGTTACAAACAGCTATATATGATTAAATTTTAATTTAGACTATTTATGACAAACTGTAAACACAATTTAAATTTAATTTAAAACCATGTTTTTAATAGTAATAATAAGTAGTATGAATTTAATTTAACTCAAAGATAAAGCACAAAGTCAAATATTGGCATAATAATAAAACTATATAACTTATATGTTTGATTTCATTTAAAAATTTATCAAATAATGAAATTTAATGTAATATAGAGATATATTGATACATTACTAAAAATGAAATTCAGATTGAAAAAATAAAATTAATTACATGCATGAGTTTGCCAAAAACAAAATTTAATTTAAAAACATTTGGTGCTGTGGCTTGCGTACACAAAAGCCTCCCTTTTTCTTGAACAGCGACAAAAGCCTCCCTTCGAGAGGGGGGTTTCATCAATTTAAAAAATAAAAATAAAAAATTTTGAGTAGAATGACGTGAAAGCCATTTGAGTCATTATTTTTTTAAAATATATCATTTTTAATAAAATTTTTCTTTTTTATGCTATTCGGAGTAACGGCTCATCTGACGCCGCGTAGAAACCGTACAGAAAAGAAGGGGCACCTGAAATATTTTTAGTAAAATCCTATCAGACCACCCACCGAAGCATTCATTGCTATAATATACTCCTCTCTCTGGCTCTTTGCGTCTTTAATTTCTCTTTGTTCATTCTCCATCTTCGTCATTTCAAATCTTCAATCTCTCTCCCCATGCCCATCACTTTGATCCTCATTTCTATGCTATAACCGTGCACTTCTGGTTGCTTCTTTTCCTTCTCTTGGGCCTTAACATATTCTGCACAACATTTTAAGTACCATTTTGGTGCTTTTTCTCTACTCTACTGTGTATTCTCCTCTAGTCTTAGCAGGCTAGATGGACGACTGTCACGGGCTCAGTCCAGGTCGCTGTCAGGTCCGCACTAGGTCGCGCCAGAGGCTTGTCAAGGTCCGTCCTGAGGAATGTCCAGGCCCGGCCCAACTCGCTTGTCCAGGACCGCTCCAGTTCGCTGCCTGGGATGTCATGACATTGTCTTGGGCCCAACCCAGGACGCGCACCAGCATAGTCAGGATATTCTCAAGGCCAGTTATCTTTTCTTGTTTTTGGCCCATACTTAGTTGGATTAAAGCCCAATAACAATAAATATAAATTGGGTATAAATTCAATTAATTAATCACATGGGAATATAGAATAATCTAGAACACTCTAGAAACGGTTAAGCCAACACGCTCCTCCCCTTCTCGCCTTTTGCTTGGACGGCTAATTCCCGCCAATTATTTTGAACTGTAGTTAGTCATTTCCCGCTCATTTTTGAATTGATGTAAATAGTATAAATAAGGGAACTTATACTTGTATTGATCATCCAAACAAATATCAATGAAATACTTCTTTTTCTCATCTTAATTCTATCTCTACTTCTCATCTAATTTTCACCTTCTCTTTCTCATCTTAACTCTAAAACTCTAAACCCTAAGTTCATTGATCAATCCGGTCTTGAACTTAAGTCACGGACCTAGGCTCATGACAAGGTGGTATAAGAGCCATCTTACGATCACCAAACTGGCCATTACTAGAAGCACTCGATCCGCTGCCACAATGTCTTCATCAGAGGAAACCGCTGATTCACAAGTTCAACAACAATTTGAATCTGTTGAACGGCGATTGGAGAGATTGGATAGAATTTCTAAAAATCAAGTTCAAATAAGCAATGAACCAAAGACTTCAATTGATTCTCAAGCTCAGATTACCGAGAATCTTAGGATGACCATGGAGACTTTGAACGCTACAATGCAGAGGTTCACAATTGGCCAAGAGAAACAACCTGAGGTAGCAATGCCGGCTGCTCCTACTCAAGTTACTGCTGAAGGCTCTGGCAATTATGTTCCAATTGGAGGAAGTGGCTTGATTCCTCCTCCACCTCAACCTCCGGAGGTCATAAACGAAAGTGCTCCTTCACGTGTGGGTGATGAGGCTGACAACAGTGGCAGCAATGGAAGCAACCGTACCTGGAACTCGCATCATACCACCAAATTAGATCCTCCTTGCTTTGATGGATCGAATCCTAGGGGTTGGATCAGGAGAATGCTCAAGTATTTCCGTTAGTACCATGTGCCAACTGAAGAATGGGTAGAGTTTGCCTCCAATCACTTGCCCGATCAGGGAGAGGCTTGGTACCAAGCGTTGGAGCTCAAAAATCCCGTGATCACATGGCAGTTCTTTGTTGGTGAGCTTTGCAAGAGATTTGGAGATCGGTCCCTTCAGGACATAGTGGAGGAATTCAGCAAAATTGTCCAAAACAATATTGTGGAGGACTATATCATGCGTTTTGAAGAACTCAAGAGTTGGATGCTGATTTATCATCCAGCCTTGACGGAAGATTACTGCGTTTCTAGCTTCATAAGCGGCCTGAAGCCTGTACTCAGAGCCTCAGTCAAAGCAGCACGACCACAGGACCGATGTTTGGCATTTGAACAAGCCAAACTTCAAGATTTGGCCATCGCTGAGATCCGTGGCTTCAGAGGGACCGGATTGAGTGTCGCTAGGCCTGGATCCCATGTTAAGCCCCAGTCCAGTGCGCGCACAGGGTCGCATGTGTCTTTCTCAGGCCCAGGGTCCGTGTCAAGGTTCCAGGGGGCACGGTCTGGCCCAGCGTCCTCCTCAGGCTCCAGCGCCCCAAGGCGCGAAACCGGCCAGTGTTATAAGTGTCAGGAGCGCTATTTTCCTGGACACGTATGTAAGTCAAAGCAGCTCCAAAGTATGGAGGGACAAGAGGAAGTGGAAGAAGAGCAAGAGGAGGAAATACAAGAAGAAGAAGAGGCTTAGGAGGAGGAAACCGGTGTGATGGAGATCTCCCTCAACGCTCTCTCAGGATGCATTACTCATAACACAATGCGTTTGAGGGGTTCTATCAAGAAGAGGGCCATTACCGTCCTTATTGATAGTGGAAGCACCAATAGCTTCCTTGACGCTACTGTAGTCCGTGAACTGAGGCTGGAAACAGTGCCCACACTTGTTATTACCGTCCTTATTCTATTTATATTATTTTATTAATGAATAAAATTGAAATTCCAGTTGTTTCCTTGTTAAACTTGTGTAAGCGAGCATTTATACTGCAAGTGATTTTCTTTTTGGAAACATCCATGAGATGGGTGTAGTCCTCATGAGATGGGTGTAGTCCTCAGACTACAATTTACATGTTTATTTGAAGTGGTAGATGAGATTAACCCGAAGATAGACTTAGACCAAATGGTATGAATTGTTGTTTGAAAGACTTGCAGTCAAAGACAAGTTTGGACCACTGTATGCTAAGACTATAACGTGACACTTTAGATGACTTGTCTTGGTCATGTGGCTGGTGATCCAAAAGTGTTATGTTGGTGTGTTTAATACGATTGCCATATTGAGTTGGACCATGTGGATTACTTGTTTCTAGGCTACTATCGGAGATGAATGATTCATATTATACTCTTTGAACGACGACTCTAAATCCTGAGAGTATTCTGGACTTGTTCATGGAGCGTTAGTTACTTTGGTGTACTATAAGTAAGGTCTAAACGTACGACTGAATTCCCACGTACACTGGGTAGCGGCATGAAGTGTGACAAGGATTAGGTATTCAATAGGGAATCTACAGTCTCTTATGAGATACAAATGTCCCCTTAGTCATTCGCAAATATTTGAATAGTTCAGAAACTTTGGCCAAAATATTTCTAAGTGGTTGACATTAGAAATTTATACTGTGAATATGTTTAAGTATAAATAAATTATTTAGTGAAAGGCGAGTCGGTAACTAATGATGAAACTATGAGAAGGATAATGGTAGTTGTTATATTTATTCTTCATCATGGACATCTAGTGGAGGGATTGTTGTCATTAATACAATCTATTAAGAAAATATCGAATAAATGGTTCAAGTCTGGAGTGCAGTGAGATTTATTTAGTGAAATTAAGTCTTATTAAATGGTAATTAAATTATTTCATGAGATGATTAATTTAACCTATTTAGAGCTAGATTTAAATTGTCCCTGGGGTCCCTGCGCAAGCCTCTGTATTTATTGCCAAAGAAAAAATATTAAAGAATTTATGAGATGAATTATTTATCCATGAGATGGGTAAATCTAATTTTGCCAAACATTATTCATGAGATGAATAAAATTAAAAATTATAAAATAAAATAATTTTAGAAAATTAAAATTCATAAGATGAATTTTTACATATGAGGAAAAAAATGCAAAATTACCCTCACAGGGATCAATCTGTGTGCTCACGGATCAACCAACCAACGTGCGACATGGGGTCATCCGCGTGAGCACGGGCAGGCCAATCGCGGCCCTCCACATTTCACGCTTAAATAAAAATAACCAGGAGCGATTTTAACACTGGGTGAAACGCGGCGCTTTGTTTTTGTTTTTATATTAAAAGTTGTGTTTGGATTTAAACCAGCGAATCCCACATCGAAATCTCAGCTTGTTTTCGCTCCGGTAGCTTACTATACATAGAGTTACCTATTCTAAGGGTTTGGCATTCAATCAAACAAATTATTTTGGGTTTTTGGAATTTGTTTCGGAAACCTAATTGGAGAGAAAATTTTCTGTTGAAATTTTTCTTTCCTCGGTTTAATATTTTTCGGAGTCCACCCTCCAGGCAGCTCGAGGTCATTGCGTAGAAGATTGCAGGGTCTCGATTCTGAAGATTATTATTATTTTCTAGTTTTCTTCATTTGGATCAAATCCAGGTATGTTTTTTGTCCTTCACTTTTATTTTTTTCTTTTCTATTTACTTATAGTATTCGTTATTATGCCCGTTAAATTTTATGTATTGTTATGAATGTACTAGAGTAAAAGGCCTATAGATCTAAATTCAGAATTTACATCTATAGATTTAAATTATAAATTTAGATCTAGATTTAAAAATTATGAATTTTAAATCGACTCTAGGTTTAGAATTATGAATTCTAAACCCCTTCCCCTGCGTAAACTTTATGAAACTAGGGAGAATTTTTTAAATTCGTCCCAACAACAGGTATTAGAGTAAAAGGATTTATAGAGATAGCCCTATTACCGAGAGCTCTCACACGTGAGGTGTCATGAAGCGTAACTATCTGACCGGGGGTTAGATAGAGAGAAGAGTCTTCTACTCTAAGTACTCTAATAGGTACCCCTTGTTATGAACACAGTTGAAAAATTGTGAATCCACCAATCGGTATTAGAGTTTATTTTTCCAACAAAAGTTATATTTTCCCAACAATTGTGAAATTTGTCTCCACGAATGATCAATAAGAGGACATTTTAACTGAATTGGAATTGGCATGTGTAATTTGACCACTTGACTTTGATTGCTTATGGACATAGGATCTTGGACTATTTTTTGAAAATAAGTATTCTCACTTTAAACAAAAAGAAAAAAAACAAAAACAAAAACAAATCGCACACACACAAAAAACTTGTTTGTCAACACACATACTTACAATGAACCTCACTATTTTGTAGTATGTAGACACACATAATGCGTGTGTCAACCCACATAGGCCATCCCGAGCCTACAATGAAGCATGGTTTCTTAACTCTCTCTTTTTCTCCCAATTTCTTCACTTCACACATATCTTCACTCATTTATCCTCTCCTCTCACAAACCCTAACCTCTCTCTTTCACAAAAATTTCCAAAACACATCCAAAATCATCAAGGAGTGTAAGCGACCTTAACAAGGACCTCAGAAACGTTGGGGTATAAGTGACTGACTTACTTTTTTGAAGGATAGGTGTCTTCCTTACAGTCGGATCTTGAAGAGTTCTGCACCGACATGCAATCAACGCTTTAAAGATTTTAGACTTTCTCTCATGTGGACAAGGACCTCCAACTTCATAAATTTTTTTTAGAAACATTTGGAGCTACTTTTTTTTATTCATTGTACATCATTATGCTTAAATTGAATGAAATGTTATGACTCTTTGAGAATGTGTACCCTTTCACTTTGTCTGCGTGTGCCTATTGCTCTTGATAAGGGGAGTTTTTAATTTCTCTATCCCTTCTCTTAGGATTTTTGTTGATGACAAAGGGGGAGAAAAGTTGGTGTTTAGTTTGTTCATGTGGTAAAAGTGATGATTGCTGTAAGTTAGTGAATATTTAACTCCTAAAATGCACAAATCATGTTATGAAGTTTGTGCTTGAGTTATGGTAAAAATAATGTTCATATTAAGCTCTTGAATGCTTCATTTTCAACATGCACCAACATAGGTTTAAGTCATTATTTTAAGGCTTTGACGGGCAAGGATTGACCTTGATTGCGTTGGTCCATTGACTCAAATATAGTTCGCTCCACCTAAATCTTGTCAAGCTTTAACTCATTCGAGTTATTACAAGTCTAGGGTGCTAGGCCTAAAAATCTGTAAACATGGGCTTGTAAGTTGATTATTGAGCTCTTGAGCCTATCTCCACCCCAGTTTCGATCTTTTAAGTGTACAAGATAAGGTGTCTATGTGCTCCGTTATGTCACTGCAACTGCAACTTGAGCCAGGTCCATATCCTTTTAATTTTTGTCATGCCACTAAACCTAAAAACTAAAAATATATAACTTAAGTCTCCTTAATTGGAGCAATTGTAGAATTCATATTATAATTGCAAAACGAAATCGGATTCACCAAAAGCATCAATCCTCTTCATAGGTGATTGATATAGGTAAAACATGTGCATTCTGTGAATTAGACTTGCTCCCAAGTCGTTACGAGTTCGTTTTTTATAGGTTTGTTTGATTTTGTGCTAATGGTAATCAAATATACACTAAAACAGACAAAAGGAGCTAACACCGCTGACATAGGAGGAAGAGGAAGAGATGCTAGAGGTTTTAGATGAAATTAGGGTTAGGGTTACATATTAGTGGAATTTACAAACTTGCCCTACAATTACTTATAATTACCAAATTACCCTTCCCTTTAATATTTTCTAGAAAAAGGTATAAATACCTTTTATTAGTTTTAGACAAATTAATAGGGTAAAGTTTGTATCCATAATGTTTCACTCAAGAGAGGCAATGCCTCAACTCCAACCCTTGTGGGGTGATAAGGGTTTTTAGTGGGGGAAATAACAACAACAACAGTCCAAGTGCCACTAAAGCTCCCGCAAAAGCAGGGGTGGGGGGGCGCGTTGGGTGTACGCAGCCTTCCCCCTTTAGGGTGCTACCCTAAAGAGAGGTTGTTTCCAATGGCCCCCAACCTGAAGAACATGTTGTCAGGGAAGCATATAGCCTGAAAATATGAGAGCAACATAGAATTAGAATCAAACAAAATACAAGCCAAGTGATACCAAGCAAAACTCAAGGAAGATCACTGTAGACCCGCAAGTACACAAGTGTACAAGTACACCTATAAAAAAATAGGAGTTGGAATACATGCGCTAAAAGAAGAAGTTAAGACACCTAGAAACACTAGTGCCAACCATAGAAGAAGCATTACTCTAAGCCGCTACATCGGCTACACTTGTGCTAGCCCTCCACCCCACACTATCTAAGGGCATCTCCTCCTGTAGGCTTAGGTGGGTGAAGTCCTGTCAGATTGTCTCCATCCATCTATTCTTAGGCCTGCCTCTTCCTCTCCTCCCTAGCATAGTATGGGCCTGTTCGTATCTCCTGACTGGGGCAGTGGAAGGTCTCCTCCTAACATGCCCATACCACCACAAACGTTGCTCTCTTAATTTGTCCTCAATCGGTGCAATGCCCAATTTGCCTCTTGTGATGTCGTTCCTGATCCTATCCTTCCTTGTATATCCGCACATCTACCGCAACATCCTCATGTCCGCAACCTTTATCTTCTGTGTATAATGCTGTTTCATCGGCCAATACTCCGCCCCATAGGACATAGTCAGTCTCACTATTGCCTTTTAGTATTTCCCCTTTAGCTTTAATGGGGTCTTTTTATCACAGAGTACTGCGGACCCCATCCTCCATTTATGCCAGCCTACTCTAATCAGGTTATTGACATCCTTGTCCACTTCGCCATTGTTCTGCACCATTGAACTCAAGTATCTGAAACTCTCTTTTCTTCGCATGGTCTAAGATCCGACCTTAATGTCTACTATGCTAGGCGTGGTAGAGGGGTTGAACTTAAGTTTCATGCACTCGGTCTTGGATCTACTAATTCATAGGCTCTTCGATTCCAATACCCTTCTCCACAAATCTAGCTTCTCGTTTACCTCTTCTCGAGATTCCCCCACCAACACTATGTCATCTGTAAAAAGCATGCACCTAGGCACATCTCCTTAGACATGACTTGTGACCTCATCCATAACCAGTGTGAACAGGAAGGGACTCAAGGTAGATCCCTGATGGATCTCGACTATTATCGGAAAGGCTTCTGTCTCTCCTTCCACTGTACACACATTAGTTTGAGCGTTGTCATACATGTCTCTAATGGCCCGGATATAAGGTGTTGAAATGCCTTTCCTATCCAAAACCCTCCATAGGACCTCCCTTGGCAATGTATCATGTGCCTTCTCCAAAACAATGAAAACCATGTGGAAATCCTTCTGTCTCTCCCTGTATCCTTAGGAGGTGGATGGCCTCCCGGGCATAAATCCAAATTGGTTCTCGGACAACTCTGTGTGTTGTTGTATTCTCCTCTCTACGATCCGCTCCCACAACTTCAGAGTGTGGCACATTAATTTAATACCCCAATAGTTGGCGCAACTTTGGATGTCACCTTTGTTCTTATAGATCGGGATAAATGTGCTCTTCCTTCATTCATATGGCATCTTTTTCCCCCGAAGGATTTGTTTAAATAATTTAGTCAGCCAATGAATGCCCTTCTAGCCAAGACATTTCCATGCCTCTATGGGAATTCCGTCTAGGCCAACTATTTAATTTCTTCCCATATGTTTCAAGGCTTCCTTCACTTTGTCGGTTGTAATCCACCTGCAATACCAGCGGTTCTGGTGCTCCGCACACTGTTGGATTCACAGTTCTCAACTATGATCACAACAAAAGGCACCTATTTGAGCACTTAGAGTAGGAGACTCTTCTCTTGACCTAAGCCCTCAGTTGGACAGCCACGCTTCGTGTGCGAGAGCTCCCGAGAATAGGATTATCTCTATAATCCCTTTGCTTTAATACCGGTTGTTGGGACGAATTTTAAAAATTCTCCCTAATTTTGTATAAATTTTACGCAGCAGAAGGGATTTAAAATTCATAATTATAAACCTAGAGTTGATTTAAAATTCCTAATTTTAAATCTACATATTTAAATTCATAATTTAAATCTACATATCTAAATTTTTAATTTAGATCGCCGGGCCTTTTACTCTAATACATTCATAACAATACATAAAATTAAACGGGCATAATAACGAATAATATAAATAAATAGAAAAGTAAAAACTAGAAGAAGAAGGAAAGAAAAACAGACTTGGAATAGCCCCAAATAGAGAAAACCAGAAAGAAATACTCCAGATAATACCAAGGGATTGAGACCTAGCAATCTTCTACGCAATGACCTCGAACTGCCCGGAGAGTGCCTCCGAAAAATATTAAACTGATGAAAGAAAATTTTCAATGGAAATTTTTCTCTCCAATTAGGCCTCCGAAATAATTTCTAGAAACCCAAAAAATTTAATCTCAATTGAATGCCAAACCTCTGAATATGTACCTCTATTTATAGTAGGCTACTGGAGCGAAAAATAACAAAAGAATGATGTGGGATTCGTAAATTATGAAATCCAGTTAACAAGCAAAACGCGTCGTTTCAATTAAAACAAAACACCAAGGGCTGTGTTTTACCCAGGGAAAAGCCGAGCACTTTGAGGTGATTTCGTGTGCCACGTGGTGGGTCGCGATTGGCCTGCCCGTGGGCACGCAGATCAACCCATGACCAGCCAGTGCGCAGCACGTGTCACGCGCTAGTTCATCCGCGAAGGTGTGGATCAATCCCTAATAAAAGCGATTTTTCTTTCTTTTTTTTTGTTTTGTTTCCCACATGTAAAAATTCATCTTATGAATTTTAATTTTTAAAAATTATTTTATTTTACAATTTTTAATTTTTAGTCATCTCATTAATAATGTTTGGCAAAATTAATTTACCCATCTCATGAATTCTTTAATATTTTTCCGATGCCAATAGATACAAAGGCTTGTGCAGGGACCTCAGGGACAATTCAAATCTAGCTCCAAATGGGTTAAATCAATCATCTCATAAAATAATATAATTACTATTTAATGAGACTTAATTCTACTAAATAAATCTCACTGCACTTAAAACTTATTTATTTATTCGATATCTCCCTAATAGATTATACTGATGACAAAAACCCCTCCACTAGATGTCCATGACGAACCATTATCTTTCTCACGGCTTCTCCATTAGTTACCAACTCGCCCTTGACTGAATAATTTATTTATACTTGAACACACTCACAGTATAAATTTCAAATGTCAAACACTTGGAATACTTTGGCCAAAGTTTCTAAACTATACAATTATTTGCAAATCAACTAAAGGGATATTTGTATCTCATAAGAGATTATAAATTCCCTATTGAATACCGGATTCTTGTCATAATTCATGCCGCTACCCAGTTTACATGGGAATTTAGTTATGCGTTTAGACCTTACTTATAGTACACCAAAGTAACTAACGCTCCATGCACAAGTCCAGAATACTCTCAGGATTTAGAGTCGTCGTTCAAACAGTACAACATGAATCACTCATCTCCGATAGTAGTCTAGAAACAAGTAATCCACATGGTCCAACTCAGTGTGCCAATCTTGTTAAACACACCAACCTAACACTTTTAGATCACCAACCACATGACCAAGATAAGTCATCTAAAGTGTCATGTTATAGTCTTAGCATACAAGTGGTCCAAACTTGTCTTCGACTACGAGTCTTTCAAACAACAATCCATACCATTTGTTTCAAGTCTATCTGTGGGTTAATCTCATAAACCACTTACAACATACATGTAAATTTTAGTATGAGGACTACACCAATCTCATGGATGTTTCCAAAAATAAAATCACATGCAGTATAAATGCTCACATACCCAAATTTAACCGAAAAATGACTGGAACTTTAATTTTATTCTATAATAAAATAATATTAACAGAATAAATCTGGATTTTAAGATACTAATCTTAACACCACGAATGTTTGGAGATCATCTAGTAATATCCCAGTAGCCTTCTGATCGTTGAGCCGATCGTGGAAGTAGGCTCTCCATCTTGTTTTAATTTGTTCCCCGTCCATGAGCACCTGTCCATCTTCTTCCCTTATGCACTTTACTCGGTCCAAGTCCCTCGTCTTTGTTTCTCGTGCTTTGGCGATTTTACATGTATCCTTGGCTCCAGCCTCAGTATCCAGCCTTTTGTAGAAATTTTCATAGGCTCTTGATTACGCTACTCTGACTGCTCTCTTTGCTTCTTTCTTAGCTTGTTGATATCGATGTCGCCTGTCTTCGTCGGCACTACTTTCCCATTCCTTGAATTATTGTCATTTGGCCTTAATCTTCTTTTGGATATCCTCGCACCACCACTAGGACACTCTGTTGTTTGGTAACCCTCCCTTGGGCAAGCCCAAAACATCGCATGCCAGTCCTCTAATCCTCTGTGCTAAGCGGTTTCGCATTTGGTTTGTATCTCCCTCCATATGCCACTCAAACTCTACTTCCGCTCTCCCTTATAGACTTTATACTTCTCCCCTTTCAAATCCCTCCATCGCGTATGTGTCTAGGCGAGTTTCCTCATTCTTTTAGCCTTCTTCTTGGCCTTGACATTAGCACATACTACCTTATGTTGTGTGGAAAGGTCGTCCCCTGAAATGACCTTACAATCCCTACAGTCTCTTTGTACCCTTCTCCTCAATAGAATGTAATCAATCTAGGTCCTTGTCCCGCCGCTTCGGTACATAATGATATGCTCATCACACTTTCTATAGAAGGTGTTGGCAATTGTTAGCTCGTAAGTGACTGCAAAGTCTAGGGGCGCTTTGCCTTCTGCATTCCTAGTTCTAAAACCAAATCCTCCATGGTATGATGCGTATCCATCCTCGGTCACTCCAACATGCCCATTGAAATCCTTGCCAATGAACACTTGTTCAGTTTGGGGTATGCCTTGCATCATTATGTCTAAGTCCTCCCAGAATGCTACTTTCTCATGCTCCGCTAGTCCAGTCTGAGGTGCATAGGCACTGATTACCTTCCATATCTCCCCTTCTAGGACCATCTTGATGGATATGATCTTATCGCTGGTCCCGGTCACTCCGACTACTTTATCATTGAGACTGTTATCCACTATAATGCCAACTCTATTCCTGCTCTGACTTTGCCCACATACCACAACTTGTACCCCAACACATCTTTTGCTTTCATGCCAACCCAATTAGTCTCTTGCAGTTACAGGATGTTGATCCTTCTCCTCATCATCATTTAGGCCACTTCAAAGCTATTCTTCTTAGCGTCCCAACATTTAGTGTCCCTAGTTGCAAGTTTTGCACTCTCTTTTGCTTCGTACTCCCCTCCCCACCCCCCTTTAAAGATGGCCTTAAGTTTTGAGTTCCATAACTAGTTGCGTTCATGCACTAACTGTCACTATCCCAAGGTAGGTAATATAGGAACAAGAAACATATCACATAACATAAGCGTGTAATTAACAACACAAAGGCACGATTATAACTGCAGTCAATAACAATCGAAATCCACATAGTTCAAAATAGCAAAGAGGAATAGTGAGCAAATAAAAATAATAATACCCCATAACAGTAATTAAATACTTAAACACTACTCTACAGTAGTAAAGGATAGATCAAACCTGGTGCTGGTGCGTAGTCGCGGGTATGACCTATCTAACACTTACCTAGGCCCGCTTATGGCTGCAAGCTGGGCAGTGGGCTCTAGTTTGGGTTAGGATCTGTTGGTTTTTGGTTGGCCTTGGTCTGGGTGAGGTTAAGATTGAGGTCTAGCTAGGGTGGATGTAGTTTTGGTTTAGGTTTAGTTTTAGTTAAGGTTTGAGTATGTGGGGCGGTGGTGGTGGTGGCAGGGACTGGGCGGTGGAGGTGGAGGTGGTGATTGGGTGGTGGTTGTGGGGGTTTGGGTGGTGGCTCGAGGTCTGAAGTTAGGGGTGGTTCAAGGCGATTCGAGATGGTGCAAAGGGTGGTATGGGGTGGTTCGAAGGGGGATGGTGGTGGTGGTGGTGAGGGGTGGTTCTTGTTTTGGGTGGGTGGTGCGAATGGTGGTGTGGGGTCATTCAAGTGGTGGTGAGGGGTGGTGCGCTGGGTTAGGCTAGGGCTCCTGGGGTGGTGGGTGGGAGACGGTGGTGGTGTTGGTGGTGGAGGGAGGATATGGGTTTCAAAGGGGTGGGGAGGAGAGAGAATAGGCTAGGGCTAGTGGCGTTAATGGTGGTGCTGAGTCCGACGATAGGGTGGCGCAGTACTCGTCCCGTCACCGGCGATCATGGTTCGGCTACGTCGGTGAGGGTGCTGATGGTGCGAGGTGAGGCAGAGAGACATTAGAGGGCGTCAGAGAGAGACATGTCGTGCTCTTAGTGGGGGAAATAGTTTTATACAAATAAGGGAAAAATTAATAATATTATTGATCAAAGAGGAGTACTTAATGTGGTATCTATACTTGACCCATGAGGGCTAGAGTCTTTAAAAGGGAAAGGTATCGATATAATCCAAAATATAATAGCTAAGTAAGGAGTAATTTAGGTAAAAATTAGGCATGTTCTAAATCTCTATATAGGGACCTTCAATGTAGAGGAACATGATGGATGGATGATTAAACTCTCTCTCTCTCACTAGGTCCTTCCCTCCCCTATCTCCCTCTCTCTTTCTTGTCTATATATCTCTCTCGGTCCCTCTACCTTGCCTTATTTTATAGCTATGCATGTGAATCTTATACTATTGTATGGATTATTATGTTTTATTCTAATGTACTACCCTTTTTGAGTTGATTGTAACGGTTTGATTCGTTAGATTGGTATGGTTTGTATCAAGTTGGGATGTATAAGTTTTCAATTAAACCCTAATTCTATAAAATTGGACAATTGAATTATTATTTTGATTCAAGAGTACATGAAGAAAACAATATAAATAAAATTATAGACTTCATTATAGTCCAACTGTAATTTCAAAATTCCAATTTCATACTATAGACAACCTAACACAAATACATTACTTTTGCATTTGATTTGAGGCGTTGGCTCTTTGAAGTATTTTATTTTTTAATCGCTTTTAGTTTTTTATGTAAATTGTGATTTCCTTTAATCTTGTTTCTTTAGAGAGCTCTTTATTTGATCTTTTCTGTCATAATTATTAAATAAAAAAAAAGAAAACAGAGAATACATCACCTTGTTCACAGTTGCAGCTTTTAGGAGTCAAAATGTGTGGCCACTTTGAAGAGGAAAACATTAAATTACTTATGGCCCATACCGAAAACTAAAACATGATTTGTCCAAAAAGAAAAAAAAAAACCGAAATGTGATTTTCCTTTCCATCGCGGCAACACTAAGCTGTAGTCACCCCATTTTTTTTTGAAAAAAAAAGCTGAAATATGTCATATAATTAAGCTTTATTAAAAAGGCCTTATAAAGTACTTAGGAATAACAAATAAAGATAAATTACATATTGTTATTTATGCTAAAGATCCATATACTTTATCCATTATATCAGTTAGTCATTTTACTTTTAATTGTGTTAATATAGTCCCTATACAATTCAAAAATTTCTCAATTTAATCCTTACAAAAAAATTTAGGTTAAGTTTTAATAAAATATTTAATGGTGCAACCACAAATTGAGTTAAATTGAGTAAACAAATGAATATATAATAAATTGCTTGCATTTAACATAATTTTGTCATCAAAACTATGACATTAACTTAACTTAAATTTGACCAAATGACTAAATTGACACATTTTGAAATGTTCTAGGACTAAATTGATACAATTAAAAGTACAAGGACCAAATTGACATAATGGGCAAAGTAAAGGCACCTTTGGCATAAATAACCCAATTATATATCAGAGTATTACTTTTTTTATTTCACAAATTTTATTCAATAATTTTGAGCTAGTTCCGAAAATAATGTCAAAAAATACAAAAAATAATGCCTGAAAAAAAAAACTGCTTTTATAGGGTCCATGTCTACAATGGGGCTAGCGTGCAGGGTAGCATGGCACGAGCAAAGCCATGACGTAAACTGCGTTATCATCACACAGTTAATAAATCAATAAAACGAATAAAGAAAACACGCATAATCTTGAAATAAACCGTATCATGGGAATGCGGTTAATACTAAAGTAAAATACACAGAGAAAACACGAATGTTGTTAATGTAAACTGCATCATGGGGATGCAATTTACGGACGGAACTGAGTCCTGAAGACGCAATTTTAAAGTCCCTGCACCACATCTTCGGGAAGCGGTTTTAAGCTCATATATAAACCCTCATTTTCTCCCTAGACCTACTTCTAATGCAAACCTTTCGACTCCACATTGCCGCAATTGCTAGCATGCATTACGTCGTCCCCTGCCACGGTCGTCCTGCCGCTTCGCATGCCGATGGTCCTATCAGGTCAGCATTGCCAGACTTATTCGTTCACTACTGCATTTCTCAATTGGACTTCATAACTACAGTAATTTTAAGATTTTTTTTTTTTGAAATATTTTTTTTAGTTCTAAAAATACTTATTGTTATATTGTAGTTGATATTCATTTTGTTTTTTGGGTTTATTTTACATTTTTAGTTAGTGCTTATGTTGAATATGTTTTACATATTTGAAAGGTTGTTTTGTTCCACCTACCTTAACTTTATTTAATTATTATTTTTGTTAGAATATGGCTCCTTTGACACATCTTATAATATGTCATTGAGGTAAAATTGTAGAGAAAAATGGTGAGCATATCAATTATATTGGGGGTTATATCAGTATAATGTTTGTTAGAAAAGATGTCAGTTTTAGTGAATTGATGAATTTGTTGCATCAGCATAGTAATATTGACCAAATTATTGTTAATTTAAAAGTGAAATGTGGTATTCATTCTGCACGTGAGCATCAAATGGTTGATCTTCTTAATGATGATTCATTAGAAGCTATGTAGTGATACATAGAGCTATAAAAGCAGCCTCTAATAGATTTTTGTTTAGAAGTTCAACTGGAAAAATCTGAATGTTTATACGGGAAATCCCTACCCATATATCACTTAACTTATATGTATTCATCACCTTATTCAAATTTGTTGTCATCCATTGAATCACAATCTTACTGGCAAAGCATGATGCATTATCCTATGTCTTACATGGGGTATGGGTTTGGTCCAAGTATGCCTCAAAATTATGCTGTTAATACTCGTATTTTGGTTCATCCAACTCCATTATTGGATTGTCCTACCAATAACTCAATTCGATGTAACTCCGGAATGGGTTGACTTGGTGCATCAATTAGCCATAGTGGGCAAGATCGTATTTCGGTTTGTCCAACTTCATTGTTGGAATGTCCTATCCATAACTCTGTGATTCTGAAATAAGTCGAGTTGGTGCATCAAGTACCCAGAATGGGGAAGCTGTGAGTATCCCTAATGAAGGATGCTCAATGTCATAATCTAATCCTATGATGAAATATGTGGAACAAGGTGATGATGATGACATAGTATTTGTCAGTATTGCTTATGATAATAGTGATCAGGGATATTTCACGAAAGATAAATACAATGAGCCAATTGATGAAATCGTAAGGGAGCTTGACATGACGATGGGGATGACGATTCCATTGATGAGAGGATTAATGAAATTGAAAGGGAGTTTGAACGTGATGACAGAGATGAAGATCCTATTGGTGCTTGTTCTCCTGTCCCTAAATTTTCTCTTATTGATGAAATTCCCTATGTCGAGCCTGATGAATTTAATTTTCACTTTGATTATACGCACGAGAATGTAGTGGAACAACTTTTTCATACCAAAAAAAATCTTTGATAGACGCTATTAAAGAGTATTCCGTAAGAAGATATCAATTTTATAAGACAGTTGAACCAAATCCAGGTTTGTTGGTGTTAAAATGTTCGAAGAGGAGTTATGGTCCATGGTGGTTAAGGGCTTGAGTCATAGATCTGTAATTCCTTCACTTCATAGTTATAAAGTACAAAGGCCCTCACACGTGTGAGTGATGTGTTTAACCAGAATCATTTCTTGGTGAGCTCCCCCTTCATTACCCAACATGTGATGGAGCTTGCTAGAACACAAGTTTCGATTACTGTGAGCTCTATTGCTCGAGTTATCTCCAATTGTTTTCGATTAAATATCATATACAAAACGGCTTGGTTGGCTAAACAAAGAGCAATTGGCGATATATTTGGCACATTTGAGGACCCATATGCAAAGCTTCCCCAATTTTTTAGAGCCATCAAGAGATCAAATCCTAGTACAAAAACTGTATTTAGAAGTATCAGAACTTCAGGCCCTTTTGTCCACTTTTTCGATAAAGCTTTTTGGTTGTTTGGGGCAGCTATATAGGGGTTTTAGTATTATTGGCGTGTCAACTCAATTCATGGTACACACCTTTATGGTAGGTATAAGAGAGCATTGTGTACTTGCTATGGGCATTCTCACTTGTCGACACCATGTCACTCGATTGTGAGGTGCTTGGGAGGTGGACAATTGGTATCTAGACTATGTTAGGCGTGTTGGACTTTTTAGAGTCCATAGAATGATTAGTGTATCTCTAGATCATCCTCTCATCATTGCATTGTTTGAGAGGTGGCGACAAGAGCCCACACCTTTCACCTGACATTTGGGGACGCAATAATCACCCAGCAAGATGTTGCTATCTCGATGGGGTAGAGGGTAAATGGATATCCCGTCACCAATAGCAGTGACGTAGATTGGGCTGCATACTTGGGGTTCGGCCTACCCCTGCTATGTTGTGTGGCTCCTCTTTGAGATTTACCTAGCTTCGTCAACACTTCTCCCACTTGCCTGCTGCTGCCATAGATATTCAGGTCAAACATGCTGTGAAAGCATATATTTTCACATTAATTTATGGAATTTTGTTTGGAGATAAGATGGGAAACAAGATACAATACGTATACTACATTTGCTCCATGATTGGGATACAACGGCACGATATAGTTGGGAAAATGCGGTGTTAGCTTTCATGTACCGACAACTATGGCAGGCATCAAGGCGAGGAGTACAAAAGATTAAAAGCCCTCTTACTCTTGTACAGGTTTTATATATTTTCTTCTGTAAAAATTTTATTTTTTATATGATCATATGCTTGATTTGTGTTATTTTTTCGTAAACATATAGTTAGGGGCATGGGCAGATTTCTCTATGTCATCCAGACCAAGCTCCGCATATTTGTGGAGATGCTGATGATCCACTTAGACATAGGGTGAAAAAAAGAATTAGGAGGGAGCTCCAACCTATAAGCCACACTTCCCAACTTTTTTAATACCTTATAGGGACCAAAGTAACGAGTACACAACTTGACATTCTTGCGCACAGCTACTGAGGTTAGTCCGTAAGGCTAAAGCTTAAGATACACTAAATCTCCAACTGCAAAGGACTTGTTAGTATGCTTCTTATAAGTAAAATACTTCATTCTTGACTGAGCTAATTGTAAATTGACTTTTAATTGCTAAACTAATTATCTCCTTTGTGACAGAAGACCATTGACCTCTACAACATGAGAAGATACACCCTGAAGCACCATTGGTGATGGAGGATCGTACCCATATAAAGCCGTAAAGGGAATAGTCCTAATGGCGGAATGAAAATGAGTATTATGCCAGAACTCTGCCAAGGACAATCACCGAGATCAGTGCTTAGGATAGGTGAATGTCATGCACCTCAGATACTGCTCAACACCCTGATTCACCCTCTCAGTTTGTACATCTGTCTTAGAGTGATATGATGAACTGAGACCGAGTGTTAAGCCCAACAACATGAATAATTCTCGTTAGAACTAACTAGTAAACATCCTATCCCATATGAGACAATGGATTGAGGCAAACCATGCAACTTATAAATGTTGTTAAGGAACATCCTGGCCAATTTTTCCACAGAAATAAGATGACTCAAAGCAATGAAGTGGTTGAATTTGGTAAATCAATCCACAATGACCCATATCACTTCCTTGCCATCCGCTTTAGGCAATCCCTCCACAAAATCCATGCTAATATGCTGTCGGACTCTATCGGGAATTGGCGAAGGTAGCAATAACCCTGGATATTAAACATGATCTGACCTGGTCCTCTAGCAAACATCACACCCATGAACATACTCTTTAACACCCTTCCTAGCTCTAGGCTAGCAGAAGTATTGTTTAAGCCTCTTGTAGGTACCATCTATTCCTAAATGTCCACCCCAATCAGATGAGTGGAAGGCCTGAATTATTTGTCTTCTCAATTCAGTAGAGGCTCCTACATACACCTGCCCTTTAATTCTCACAATTCCATTTATAATAGTGGCTTTTGCTTATGCAATTGATGAGTTGTTCACACTGTAAGCTGTGATACAATCAGTAGCAAACTTATCTTCTTCATAGGACTTGTACACTTCTTCCGTCCAATCAAGCAAAACACATGAAATGGCTGAGCATGAACTAGATTCACTTCCCTCTAATCTTCTTAAAAGGGCTTCAGCAACTAAATTTTCTCTACCACTACAATATTCAATTGAATAACTCAAACCCAACATGTTCATAAGTTCTTTTCATTGCGCTTTAGTGGTGATTCTGTTCAAGAAGATACGTAAGGCTTGGTGATCAGTTCTAATGATGAAATGATGACTCTCAAGATAATGTCTCCACTTTTGCACAGGCATAAGTATAGCTAAGTATTCCATTTCATAAATGGAGAGCTACTAATTCTTAGGACTAAGGGCCTGACTAAGAAATTCCACTGGTCTTCCTTTTTGAGACAGGACTGCTCCTACTCCCATACTACTGGCATCAACCTCCAAAACAAAGGACTCACCAAAATCTGCCATGATTAAGACTGGTGCTGAACAAATGGCTAGCTTGAGACCTTTAAATGCTTCCTGAGCAGCTTCAGACCATAGGAATGCATCCTTTTTCAAAAGATCAGTTAATGGCTTAGCAAATACTTCATACCTAGCTATGAACTTTCTGTAGTATCCAGTCAGTCCAAGAAATCCTCTCAGCTACTTTAGGTTTAGTGGAATAGGTCACTACTTTATTGCTTCTATCTTTCTTGGATCTATTGCCACTCCCTCACTTGAAACTATGTGTCCCAAGTATTCCACTTGAATCTGAGCAAACTAGCATTTAGAAAGCTTAGCGTACAACTTGTTCGTGCTCATAATCTAAAAGACTTGTCTAATATGCTTGACATGTAGTTCCAGTGAAGGATTGTAAACCAGTATGTCGTCAAAGAATACCAGCACAAACTTCCTCAGATAAGTTTTGAACACCTGATTCATCAATGTTTGAAATGTAGCTGGAGCATTGGTTAAACCAAAAGGAATAACCGCAAATTCGTAATGCCCGTGATGTGTCCTAAAGGTAGTCTTATGAATGTCCTTGTCCAATAGTCTAATCTAATAATATCCCTGCCTCAGATCCAACTTGGAATAATACTGGGATCCATTAAGCTCATCTGGCAGATCATCAATAATAGGAATTGGAAACTTGTCCTTGATTGTGAGAGAATTGAGATGCCTATAATCAACACACATTCGAGAAGATCCATCCTTCTTCTTAACAAGGATCACCGGAGAAGCAAAAGGGCTACGTCTAATTAAATTTGTCTTCAGAAGTTCCTCAACCTATCTTTCAATCTCACTTTTCTTAAAGTGAGGATACTTATAGGGCCTTAGATTTACTAGATTGGAGTTAAACTTAAAGAGGCATAGCATGATCCAAGACTCTCTTAGGTGGCAATGTGGTTGGCCGAGCAAACAAATCTTCATACTCTTGTAACAATCTTTCAATAGAAGGGTTAGAAGTCACCTGAGATGTCTCTGGACTAGCAGTGATGGAGAATAAATGCCCAATCCACTGATATTTTCCCTTTCTAACCATCTTCTCAAGGCTCTTGCCATTCATCATTTGCAATTGTCCACACTTATAATTCCTTACAATATCACACTCTGACCTTCTCTTTCAAAAGAAACAGACAGCTAAGAAAAATCAAAGATCAAAGGGCTAATGGTTTTCATCCAATCCACCCTTAGGACCATATCACATCCCCCCAACTTAAGTACTCTGAAATTATACTCAAATTGGTGTCCTTGCATCCTCAAACAGGAACCTTTAAATTTCATCTATGTGATCATTGAAATGCCATCAGCAACTGGTACAGCTAAAGGACTAGTCTTGATCATCTCATGCCCCACCATCTTCACTACCTTTGGATCCACAAAACTATGTGTGCTAACACTATCTATCAAAATCAGCATATGCTTGTGTCCAACCTCTCCTTTGATTTTTATCGTATTGTGAGAACCATTTCCAGTTATAGCTCTTATAGATGTCGCCATTTCATCATCCTCAACGTCCTCTTGCTCTTCTCCTTCCTGATTCCCATCAACGTCCTCAACATCCTGAACCTCAATGTCATCACAGGCCTCTGCTCCAGTGATTGTCATCAATAGCTTGGGATTACATTTATGTCCTAAGAAGTACTTCTGGTTACATTTAAAACACAATCTTTGATTCTTCTTTTCCTCCAAACTTAATGCCTTTGAACCACCAGTAGGAGTTGTCTGCTGAATAGATGATGATTGAGGAGGCTTGGTCTTTTGTCCATCAGAACGAGCTAAGACAATAGCTTCCATCAATTTTGCTTTGGAGAATGCCTGAGTCAATGTCGCTGGGTTCAATGCCTTAACCAAAATTTTAATTCTTGGTTTAAGGCCACTTATGAACCAGAATATGTAATAAGATTCATTAGCTTTGGGGCAAACCGTCAACATTCTAGCCCTCAAATTCTCAAAACGAGTCATATATTCGCTCACTGAAGATGTTTGAGCCAATTTGTTGAAATGATGGATCACCTCACCAAAATTTTCTTCTCCAAACCTCTCATAAAGTTCATTTACGAACTCAGGCCAAGTTAGGGATGGATTACTGCGTATCAAGCTGTAGTACTAGACTTCATGATCTCCATGTAGATATACCACAGCTAACTCCAGCTTCTATGTGTCATCTACATGATAGAATCTAAAGTACCTCTCACACCTCTTAATCCATGACTGAGGTTGCTTTCCATCAAATGATTCAATTTCAACATAAAGCTATCTGAATCCCTGACTTCTTCCACTAACTATTCCATTCTCACTAGATCCTGAGGACTGAGGTTGCAGGATGTCTGGAGGACGATTGTGATGACTGGCAGCTGATAATACACCAGCTCCTGCAAGTTGATTCTGCCTCATGATTTGCGGCTGTAATCCATTAAGCTTCGATTCAACATGCTGAGAGTGTTGATCTAACTTCTCAGCTAACTTTTGATCATGTGATTGCGGCATCCTTACAAACATTTCCGCCATTTTCTCCATTTGAAGTCTCAATTGTTCAAATTGATTAACTTCTAAATTAGCTCCAGCGTTTGCACCAAATAGCAGCAGCATAAGTAGCATTAGTAACAGCATTTGCTAGAGTTGTCAGTCCGCCAGCCATTGGTACCGTCTTCCTGCATCTAGCCCGCTCCAATTAATCAACAAGCAATCAATCAGCAGCGAACACAAGCTCTAGTACCAATTCTTATGATTCAAGATCAAACTTGAATCATAAACTTGAGATAATAGAGTATGGGTTGAGGAGAGAAGTGAAAGAGATGAGAATTAGAGAGAAATTAGGGTTGAGAAAAGAAATAGATCAATTTTCTATTCAATGAATCAAGAATACAAGATATTTTGCTTATTTATACACAAGATGAAAGACGGCTAAAAACAAAGCATCAAAACAAGCTTAAACCGACTTAACAAGCTTTCCCGCCAAAACAAGCCTTACTCACTAACTAATTAAACCAATTTCTTCCCAAAAATTACACTGGAATGAACAAGGAGAAATTCACAGCTAAAATTAGCTAAAGATGCAAAAAATCCTTCATGGTCATGATATATTTTTATAATTTAATAAAGTTGAGTAATAATAGTTGAATTTATGTACTTATTGAATCAAAATTTTGTTTGGCAGTTGATTATATGATTTTTCTCGTATAGATGCACTAAGAAATCTTATGTACTATAGGTGTGCCCTTGATTTACAGATAAATAATCAGGTGAAAATTGTATTTATGTTTATGTCTGTATTTGCATTTTTATTCATTATTTATAAAAAATCTTTCATATTTAATTTTAGATGGTATGGACTCCATAAATAAATGAGATAATTGCATCTCTTCTAGCCATATGCTGCCTTTGTCAGCATATTTGGCGCAGTGTAGAGACACTCATATGTTTTGATGTAGTTGAGTGGCATTTTGAGGATCCTGTGATGCACCAATATCGAACGTAGTATGGTGTCTCGATTAATACCAGTCCCTTTTTTGATTTACATGCCATTGATCGACGAGATAAACATGGGGTATATTTGATTGTAGATGGTATGGACTTCGTACACAAATGACATAATTGCATCTCTTCTAGCTATATGCTGCCTTTGTCAGCATATTTGGCGCAGTGCAGTGACACTCATTTGTTTTGATGTAGTTGAGTGGCATTTTATGGATCTTATGATGCACCAATATCGAACGTAGTAGGGTATCTCAATTAATACCAGTCCCTTTGTTGATTTACAAGCCATTGATTGACGCGATAAACATGGGTCGATTGGCTGAGACATCATGAAGTGTGTTAATGTAGGATAGATGACGTAGTACGTAGTATCCTCTCTTCCTATCATTTCCCTCTCCCCGACAATGGCCCATAATGTCATGGTACCGGCACATCACAAGGTTGAAAATAACCCCACCACTGAACATCCACGAGATAGCTATCTTCCAATTCAATCAAATAAAGCGTATCTAGTACATATTTTAACTTTATTCTTTTAAATTTAAAAATTAATATTGAAAACATATTTTGTGCGATAGGAAGTTGCCATTAAAGTTAAAGGGTAAATATTATAAGACGGTTGTGAGACCGGTTATGTTATACGCGACAAAGTGCTGGCCAGTTAAGTGCCATCACATGCAAAAGCTGAAGGTGGCAGAGATGAGGATGTTGAGGTGGATGTGTGGACACACAAGGAAAGATAGGATCAAAAATCACGTTATAAGAAGTCAATTAGGCGTCGCCCTAGTAGAGGATAAGTTGAGGGAGCAATGTCTGCGGTGGTTTGGGCATGTTAGGAAGAGACCCATCACTGCCCCTGTTAGGAGATGTGAACAACTCTAGATAATGGATAGGAAGAGAGGGAGAGGAAGGCCAAAGAAGATTTGGATGGAGACAATTCATAAGGACCTCACATATCTCAACCTAAACAAAAAAATGGCCCTAGATAGAGTTCAGTAGAGGATTAGTAGAAGTGGGTCCGATATAGGGGGTAGGAGCATCATCCATGTAGAAGCATCGAGCACTCATATCCATGAGGATGCTTGTATGTTTGGGTATCAATGTGGGAATTTATTGGGCAATTAGTGCTCCTAGGGTTGGATGCAGACAATTCCACAAACGAGTGGAGAGGAAGAGGCCGGCCTCAGAAGAGTTGGTTGGAGTCCCACCTCTGCACCGGTAAGGGGATACAACTTCATACTACGGATGGGAGGAGAGGAAGAGGTCACTGAAAAAAGAGTTGGATGAGGACATTTCGTCAAGACCTCCACCTCAACCTAAATGAAGAAATGGTCCTAGTTAGAGCTCAGTGGAGGGAGTTTTAGGGGTGACCAATTTAGCTGTGTAGGAGCTTTAAGCAACTCCTAAGATAGTTCTAGTACCACAATGCTACTTGCATGCTCATTTGTACGTCCGCAGTACAAGTGTACTTTCTTCGATTAATGCTCCTAGAATTCGGTACCTTGATGTAGCACTAATCGGTGTTGATACTTTCTATACTTTCTCTTTATCTATCTATCTCTCTCTCTCTCTCTCTCTCTTCCCCACCCCCTCCCTCTCTCACTCTATCCCTCTGCTGTCACTCTCTCCCTTTCTCCTCTTTACCTACACTCTCGAGACACTGAATGTTGTTTGCTTTTGCCGTTGCCCTGGCTGCTATGCCTCCATGTGTACATTGTGTACATGCTTACATACTTGCATAAGTATTTTCTTATATGCTTATATTCCTTATATGATTTCCTATATGATTACTTGTCTGTACACTTACATGCCTCGCATGACATCTAGGCCCAACATGCTCTTTTGCATGCTCCTTACATGCGCCCTACATGATCCCTACTTACTCCCTTTCATTCCCTTTTTACAGGTTCTTGACAACTTTCCAACTATCAGACCGGGGGCCCTCGGAAACAGCCTCTTGTCAGGGTCTCACCCTGATGGGGTAAGGCTGCGTACATCCTACCCCCTCCCCATACCCTGCACAAGCAGGAGCCCTTGTGGCACTGGGAATGTTGTTGTTGTTGTTGCTGTAATATTGAAAACATATTCTAATATTTGTTTCTTCTATTGAACAGCTAACGACTATAGCCTAGATGGTCGATATAAGTAGGGGGATTTCTGAAGATTCGAAAATCACTAAATGGAAGCTCAAATGATAAGACTCACTGTACATAAGTTGAGGACATGCGGAATCAATGCCCAGAGTGTTTTGAACAAACTAATATGTTCTATGTGCCTGCTACTGGTAGCTGCTTCTCATATTCTACCACTTCTACTTATGATATTGTATTGATGTTGCATAACTACTTGTGTCAATTTCTGTTGTCAATATACTATAATTGGGGTAAAGGGCATCATTAAAATCTATGTTGTCCTATACGAAGAAGCTGAGAACCCTATGAATTGCATTACAGTAAGATACTTCAAATTCTGAGGTAAAAGAGTTCTACAAAACAGTATTGGTTGAAAAAAATTTTGAATGAAAGATTTCATTGAATTGATTTGGGTCCATTAATTCAAGAAATAGTGAAATTCTTGATCTTTCTCATGTTAAAAAAACCCAGATTTAAATTCATTTCTCTTAAATTCCATTGATTCATCCTAAAAGTTTAATTTTAGTTGGTGTTAGGTATATGTCTCAAAATTACTTGGCACAGAAGGAGAAGGGCTGTGAAGACCCTGATCGATCGGGACCCCCTGATCGATCGGGAAACAGGGTTTATGCGGCCTATACAAACGGACGTAGGGGTTCGTCATTAGTAATCCAAAAGTCAAAGACAGGCTTCCCTTGCGCGGCCATCACCAAAATAGAATTGAGTGTTGAGAGAGAATCTTTGTAATTCGTCTTCTTCTTTTGTTCAATAATAAAAGCTTCGATCTTCGCCCGTGGTTTTCTCTCCTTTCGATTGTAAAGGGGTTTCCACGTAAATCCTTGTGTCTATTGTTTCGTTTCTCTTTTAGTCCAATTGTTTCTCTTTATTTTCGTGGTATTTGATTCGATTCAGATCCGAATATATTGTTTGTTTCCGCACAAATTGGTATCAGAGCTCGGTTCTTCGAATTGATACAATGACATCAGGTATTAAAACCGAGGTTGAGAAATTCAATGGTCAGGGAAGCTTTAGCTTATGGCAAGTCCGTGTGAAAGGACTCCTGACTCAGAACGGCTTGAAGAAAGCACTGGAGGGGAAAGAGAAGAAACCAGAAACGTTGACCAAGGCACAGTGGGAAGAGTTGGATGAGAAGGCTCTCACGGCTATACAGATGTGTTTGGCTGACGATGTTTTGTCAGAGGTATTGGAGATTAAAACCACACAGGAGTTATGGGAAAAATTGTTAAGACATGTTTTGCCACAAGTCAGTCTCCAACAAACTCCCAGCGAAGCGGCGGTTGTACACTTTTCGTATGTCATAAGGTACATCTCTTAAAAACCATCTTAGCAAATTTACCTCAATTATTCATGAGTTAAAGGCTTTGGATGATGTCCCTAAGGACGAGGATCAGGCTATGATTTTATTGTGTTTGCTCTCAAATGAGTATAAGGGCTTCGTAGAAAGCATGATATACGGGGGTAGGCCAACTATTACTATTGATGAAGTAAAACGAAACCTAGTGAGTAAAGAACGGGTAGATAAGGAATTATCTGACTCTATGAATGACTCGGGTAGTGGCTTACATGGTGGGAATAAGTCTAGGTCAAAATCTAGACATAAGATCCTGTCGTGTCACTATTGTCACAAAAAGGGGCACATAAAGAAAGACTGTTATAGATATAAGAATAAATCAAAAGAGGGTAACAGGGGTGACCAGGGTAAGTACAAGTCCGCTGAGGCTAGTGTTGTAGAGGAGGATAGTGAAGGGGAATTTCTATTAGTTGCTGATTCTCAGTCCAGGTCCATAGATAAGTGGGTCATGGATTCAGGTTGTTCGTTTCATATTACTCCAAACAGAGACTGGTATTCCACATATAAGTCTATACAAGGTGGGGTTGTCTTGATGGGTAATGATGCTGCTTGTAAGGTAGTGGGTGTTGGAACAGTCCGTGTGAGAATGTTTGATGGAACTATTAGAACCTTAAGTGATGTTCGTCATGTCCCAGATTTGAAAAAGAACTTGATTTCTCTAGGTACGCTAGAGTCTAATGGGCACAAATACACTGCTGAAGGTGGAGTCATGCGGGTCAGTAAGGGTGCGTTAATTGTGATGAAAGGAAATAGGGTTGGTACTTTGTATGAGCTTGCAGGTACAACCGTGACAGGTGCAGTTACTGTTTTCACATCTGCTATGACAGATGCAGAGATCACAAGACTATGGCACATGACAATGGGTCATATTGGTGACAAGGCATTGTCTGAGCTGAGTAAGAGGGGACTTCTTTGTGGGCAGTCAACAGGACTGACAGGATTCTGTGAGCACTGTATTTATGGGAAGCAGAAGAGAGTCAGCTTCCAGGCAGCAGTGCATCAAACCAAGGGGACGTTAGACTACATACATTCTAATCTGTGGGGACCTTCCAGAGTGGCTTCTAAAGGTGGGTCCAGGTATATTCTAACGTTCACTGATGACTACTCACGTAAAGTTTGGGTCTATTTTCTTAAGCAGAAAAATGAAGTGTATGATATCTTCAAGAAGTGGAAAGTTCTGCTTGAAAAACAGACAGGGAAGCCGATCAAGAGGTTGAGGACTGATAATGGTCTTGAGTTTGTCAAAGGGGACTTCACTAAATTTTGTAAAGATCAGGGCATAGTCAGACACAGGACATGTACAGGTCGACCTCAGCAAAATGGAGTAGCTGAAAGGTTAAATAGGACGTTACTTGAGAAGGCTCGTTGTATGCTTTCAAATGCAGGTTTAAAGAGAGAATGGTGGGCAGAAGCAGTTAGCATGGCTTGCTACCTTGTGAACAAGACACCGCATTCTTCATTACAGATGAAGACTCCTGAAGAGGTATGGTCTGGTTCAACCTTTGATTATTCTCAGATCAAAGTTTTTGGTTGTCCTGCATATGCATATGTTAATGATGGAAAGCTGGAGCCTAGGGCCAAGAAGTGCATCTTTCTTGGTTTTACGTCAGGTGTGAAGGGATATAGATTGTGGGATCCATGTGTTCAGAAGTTTCTGACGAGTAGAGATGTTACTTTCGATGAGTCTGCTTTACTTTATCCTCCACACACACCCTCCATTGACAGAGATAATGTTCAGGTTGAGACACCTGATGATACAGAGATACAGACAGATCAGCAGATTGTTCAGCTTGAGAGTATTCCAACACCTCAGGTACGGGTTTCTGATGTTGTTACTGATAATGCAGAAACAGGTCAGCAGGTGGAGAATATTACTATAGCTGGTGGTAGACCGAGGAGACAGATCAGGCCTCTTGAGAGATATGGGTATGAGGAGATGATTGCCTATTCCCTCTCTACTACTGAAACATTAGATGACGGTGAGCCGACTTCGTATACAAAGGCTGTATCGAGATCAGATGCTGAGAAGTGGCTCGTTGCTATGAATGAAGAGATGCTGTCTCTTCATAAGAATCAGACTTGGGAACTGGTGAAGCCTCCTACAGGGAAAAGACTGGTTGGATGCAAATGGGTCTTCAAGAGAAAAGAGGGCATTCCTGGAGTGGAAGATGCGAGGTACAAGGCACGTTTGGTAGCTAAAGGCTACAGTCAGGTACAAGGTGTTGATTTTCATGATATTTTCTCACCTACAGTTAGACACACTTCGATTCGTGCATTATTGTCTTTGGTTGCCATGCATGATTTTGAACTTGAACAATTGGATGCCAAAACTGCATTCTTGCATGGTGAACTAGAAGAGAGTATCTTTATGCATCAGCCCGAGGGTTTTGTAGTTGAAGGAAAAGAAGATCACATGTGTTTGCTTAGACGGTCTTTATATGGTTTAAAGCAATCTCCTAGACAGTGGTATAGGAGATTTGATCAGTTCATGACAAGTCATGATTACATCAGGAGTAAGTACGACAGTTGTGTGTACTTCAGAAAGACAGATTTAGGCTTTATTTATTTTCTTTTGTATGTTGATGACATGTTGATTGCAGTACGAGATACGAAAGATGTCGATAATTTGAAATCAATGCTGAAGAGTGAATTTGAGATGAAGGATCTTGGAGCAGCTAAGAAGATATTAGGCATGAAAATTCATAGAGACCGAGAAGCTGGAAAATTATACTTGTCTCAGGAGAAGCATATTGAGAAGGTGTTAGACAGGTTTCATATGAAGGATGCTAACCCGGTTAGCACGCCCTTAGCAGCTCATTTCAGACTCTCAGCATTAGATTCGCCTCAGACTGAGGAGGACATCAGGTACATGTCTCAGATTCCTTATTCTAGTGCAGTGGGCAATATAATGTATGCGATGGTCTGTGCGTCCAGATATTGCTTTTGCTGTGAGCAGAGTTAGTAAGTACATGGTGAATCCGGGCAGAGAACATTGGCATGCAGTAAAGTGGATTCTCAGGTATCTTCGTGGAACCTCTGATTTGTGTTTGGAATATGGGAAAAGTAAGTGCTGTTTGGTTGGGTATGTAGATTCTGACTATGGTGGAGACCTTGATAAGAGGAGGTCCACTTCAGGGTATGTGTTTTATTTAGGTGACACAGCTATCAGTTGGAGAGCGTGTTTGCAACCTGTTACAGCATAATCTACTACCGAGGCCGAGTACATGGCAGTAACAGAAGCTTTCAAAGAAGCTGTCTGGTTGAGAGGATTGATCAGTGAAATCAGTGTCGAGCAGGGAACAGTTAAAGTATACTGTGATAGTCAGTCTGCTATTCACCTAGCGAAAGATCAGATGACTCATCATGACCGAACGAAACATATTGATGTGAAGCATCATTTTATCAGAGATCTGATTGACGAGCGGAAGGTGGAGTTGAGGAAGATTGGGACTGAAGATAACCTAGCTGACATGTTCACAAAAGTTCTACCAGGTAGCAAGTTCGAGCATTGCTCGAATTTAGTGGGTCTTTCGGTTTGATGTATGTTGGCCCTGGTTGAGGGGGCGTTTTGTGGAGAAGGTGGAGTTTGTTTTATTGTTGATGTTGATTTTGAGCCAAGGTGGAGATTTGTTAGGTATATGTCTCAAAATTACTTGGCGCAGAAGGAGAGGGGCCGTGAAGACCCTGATCGATCGGGTGGAGCTCGATCGATCGGGAATGTTACGTAAACAAAGGACGTTTGCAGTGAGGCGGCCGATCAATAGGTGAGGAACCGATCGATCGGGACCCCCTGATCGATCAGGAAATAGGGTTTACGCGGCCTATATAAACGGACGTAGGGGTTCGTCATTAGTAATCCAAAAGTCAAAGACAGGCTTCCCTTGCGCGGCGCTGCACCAAAATAGAATTGAGTGTTAAGAGAGAATCTTTGTAATTCGTCTTCTTCTTTTGTTCAATAATAAAAGCTCCGATCTTCGCCCGTAGTTTTCTCCCCTTTCGATTGTAAAGGGGTTTCCACGTAAATCCTTGTGTCTATTGTTTCGTTTCTCTTTTAGTCCGATTGTTTCTCGTTATTGTCGTGGTATTTGATTCGATTCAGATCCCAATATATTTTTTATTTCCGCACAGTTGGAATTTTGTTACTCACTAAAAATAATATATCGTTTTGTCATTTAACATACAATGTAGCAGAAATCTAGTCTAATGGTTGTCAACCGAGTTCTTAGCACACGGTTTACCCAAAACAAAACCGCGTACTTGGAACCCAGTTTACTGAGTATAAAGGCATGTTCTTGGAATGTAGCATGTTAGCATACCGCGATCTGGGAGCTTGGTTTGTCTGTGCAATAGCAGTTCATTGAGTCTTATTTTAGCATTGCATAAACCGCGATATTGGAACGCGATTTAGTGTCAGAACCCGCACTACCCTTTACTAACCATGTTTTGGAAACGTAATTTATGCTAAAGTCAACTATGTTCTCAAAATGCAGTTTATACGTGTATGTCTGCTTCATCCCGGTATACAAGTGGACCAAATAAAAGTATTTTCTTCTTTCGGCTTTATTTTTATTTTATTTTTTTGGCAATCTTTGGGGAACCGGCTCAATGATTTTTAATCAAAAATACTATGTATGTTATAAAATAGCTTGAATAGCACAATGTTGACACTTTAATTGAAGAAATGTGAAATAAGGGCTTATTTTATACACTTGAGCATAGCGATTTGCATTATTTTTTTGAATATATGTAATTTTTTAACTAAAAAAAATTATTTCACTAAATTATAGTACTAGAAATATTAACATATTAAAGTTTATGTTACTAATATATATTTTACCCTAAACATTATGTTTACATTAATATTGAAACATATAATAGCTTAGAATTGATTATTAATCCGTGAGCACGTATAAAAGTAAGATAATAACAACAATTTGTACAATATTTACTTTGAAATATAAGACTTTATCCTAAATAATAAAATATGATGACAGATTTATTTATCAAAGACAATGGTTAACAATTTTTTTTTTTTAAATTTGAAAAGCACACATTGTTTCAAGTTCAATACCTTTTCTTCCTCTTCTCTTTGTGGTAGAATGTACACATAGAAATCTATGTAGGCCCTCGTACTTGTTCACATGGGAATAATGTCATTACATTTACAAATACCATATATACATATGCAACACGTGTACCAATTAATCAAATTTATGAATCAAATATATACATATAATATAAAATTGTAGTAATATAATTATAAGTGTATAATTACTATTGTCATGTTTACCTTTTGGCGATAATTCCTTTATAAATTGCATTTTTTAATTAATATTGGTGATAAAGGTAACAATATGTTAACCCAAAGGTCACGAGTGTATTACCTATTTAAAAATACATATGTTTTTAAAAATTTAATAAGTTTTGAAAATTCAAATAATTATGTTACGAAAGGCATGTATTAACATGTTTTCATGATTTAATATTTTTTTTCATTAATATTTGGTATTCAACTATAGCTATAAGAATTGAATTTCGATAGGAAGTTACATTTTTAAGGAATTCAATTCCTGTGTTAACTTCCCAGGAAGTGGATAAAAGATGTTTGATTATTGGGATGGGAAATAGACTTCCTTGGAAAAACTAGTTAAAAACGAAGGAATAAGAACTTACGTAGGTAAGTTAGTTCCTGCTTTGTGAAGGAATTGAAAATTGATAGGCAATTTCTATTTCTAACATTCTGCCAACTTCATGCCAACCAAACAAGAGTCCAAACTTGGACTTCCCTTAAATTTCTACTCCATTTGTTTACTTCCTGTATAACAAACAAGGCCTATATAAAAAATGCCTATATGGTATTATTTTGTCTAAGGCTAGGAATACGCAGTTGTGTTTTTTCACAAACCTGGCAGAGAACAAAGTAAAAGCAAAGATACAAAAAAAATTTAAGTTTTGATTAATGAAAACTAGCCTGATCTTGTAAGTTGCACACATAGACATCTAAAATTTGTCTTAAATTTAATTAGGGTAATAAAGAAAATTGAGTTATTGAAGGTTAATTGTTGATTAACTTAATTTTAACAGAATGACTAAAAGAACAAAACAAATATCAAGCATAATTGGGCAGATAATGAAGTGGTGATGAAGGCTCTTATGAGTTTGTATACGACTCTAACAGACATCCCAATTATCATCCATGATGTTCATCTCATCAATCGTCAGTGTTACTAGATGCATTTCAATAACTATTTTTGGGAAGTCAATCGATCTGCAAATCAGTTAGCGAGTTTCGGTTTAAGTGGTTCTAGCCTTTTAGAAAGACAGAGCCCTCCCTACCCTCACTAATACTAATGCTTTAAAATTTCTTATCCGTCATGAACAATCCTAAAACTGAACTTCTTTACTTTTGTAATAATAATAATAATAATAAAAATAATAATAAATAAATAAATTATATCACCAAAGTACTTTTTGGTCAGGTAAGGTCAACGTGATTTCTGCATATCCCCATTTGAAACGAGCCGTTACCCAAAATAGCATAAAAAAGAAAAATATTACCAAAAATGAGATATTTTAAAAAATAATGACTCAGATGCCTCCACGTCATTCTGCCTTAAACTTTTTTTTTTCTTTTTTTTGAAAAAATTGATAAAAACCTCCCTCTCAAAGTGAGACTTTCGTGTACGCAAGCCATAACACCAGGCAGCGAGTTATGTTAGGGTTTGGCAGACCCTCTTGAAATCCACGCATGCACAGTGGTATAAACGCATGTACTTAATTATCTTTTTTTTTAATTTAAAATTTTTAATAAAGTAAATATATTGAATCAAACCTAACTATTTAATAAATTTTTAGATTAAATTAAGTATGTAAATTTATATTTCTATTGTTACATAATATTTGACTTAATGCTCCATATTTGAGTTCAATTAAATTTAAATTGATAATTATTATTAGGAACATGATTTTGAATTAAATTTAAATTACACTTACAATTTATGAGTAATTTATATTAAATTATTTATCAAGTATTTGAATTATATTGTCTATACATAATTGTATACTGTTACTTGTTATTATAGCTATATAGGTTAGTTGTTTGTTCATAGAACATTGAAAATTAATTATTATCTTGAGGTATTACACAAAAAAAAAAGTTAAAATGTACGCCAAAATAAACATATATTATTTTTTATTAGGTGTAGCACTTTCAAAAAAAAAAGAATACATAGTAGTCATCAAATAATGAAATAGTACGGGTTTATAAATAATTTTTTCTACAAGAGTAAGAATACGATATATAAATTATTATGCAGTATTTTATTTGTGCCAACATAAAATAATAAAAGAAATAACATGAAAAAGTTACAAAAAATAACTTTTCATAAATTACAAAAAAATGACTCGAGTATTTAAAAAAACTACATACTAGTCTTAAAAGGGTGAAAAAATACATGTTAATAAGTAATTTTTTCTAGAAAAATAAAATGTCATTATATATTATCATGAGGATATGTAAAAATAACATAATTTTTTCAATGCATTTTTTGTAAATGTGCCATCATAATAAATAATGTCTTTTTATTTTGATACATATTTAATTTATTATTTTATATAGTACTTTAAAAATAATAATTTATCTTCAATGCTATGTGACAAACAGCTATGATTAAATTTAATTTAGACTATTTACACAAAATTTAATTTTAATTTTAAAACCATGTTTTTAAAAATAACAAACAGTATAAATCTAATTTCACTCAAATATAAGCATAAAGTCAAATATTGACACAAATAAAAATATATAACTTATATATTTAATTTCATTTAAAAATTTATCAAATAATGAAATTTAATATAATGTTGACATAAATAAATACTTTACTAAAAACTAAATACAAATATTAAAAAACAAAATTAATTACATGCATGGAACTGCCAAAAACAAAATTTAATTTAAAAACGCTTGGTGCTGTGACTTGCGCACACAAAAGCCTCCCTTTTTTTTGAACAGCCACAAAAGCCTCCCTTTGTGAGGGGGGTTTTCATCACTTGTTTACATAAAAATAAAAAGTTAACTTTTGAGTAGAATGACGTGGAGGTCATTTGAGTCATTATTTTTTAAAATATATTATTTTTGATAATATTTTTCTTTCTTATGCTATTTCGGATAATGGCTCATCTGACACCAAGAAGAAACCGTATAGAAAAGAAGAGGCACCGGAAATATTTTTCGTAAAATTCAATCCTCCTACCCACTTCAGCATTCACTACTATAATATACTCCTCCTCTGGCTCTCTGGATCTTTAATTTCTCTTTGTTCAGTCTCCATCTTCATCATTCCAAATCTTCAATCTATCTCCCCATGCCCATAACTTTGAGCCTCCTTTCTCAAATGCTATAACCTTGGCCTTCTGGTAGCTTCTTTTCCTTTCCTTGGGCCTTAACATATTCAGGATGCACAACATCTTAAATCCCATTTTGGTGCGTTCTCTCTACTCTGCTATGTCTTTTCATGTTATATTTGATCTGAGCTCAAATGGGAAGTCGCTAATTTCCCTACTGAGCAACTGGGATGTGCCAAATTTTGTAAGACTCAGCTGGAATGCATTGGACTCCACCCCGTGTTCTTGGGTTGGTGTTGAATGTAATGCTGCCCACCACGTAATTTCTCTTAATTTGTCCGGTGTCAGCATTTCTGGTACATTGGACCTAGAAATTGGTCAATTAAGCCATTTGGAGGATACTGATTTGAGCTCTAATTCCTTTTCTGGCCCTATCCTTGTTGAGGTATCTGGTTGCAATCTTCTAGCATATTTAGACCTTTCTGTGAATAATTTGACTGGTACACTTCCTCAAGTTTTTAAAGGCTTGCAGAATTTGCAGTACTTAAACTTATGTAGTAACTCACTAGGTGGCCGCATTCCGGCATCCTTGTTTAAGATTCCGAGATTGCAGTATGTGTTTATGAATAAAAATAGCCTTATAGGCAGCATTCCTTCAAATGTAGGGAATATGAGTGAGCTCTAATCTTTGAGGCCTGAAGATAATCACTTGTCAAGTATAATTCCATCTTTAATTGAAAATTGCAAGAGATTTATTTGGGGGAGAATCAACTCGTTGGAGTGTTGCCTGAGAACCTGAGCAATTTAAAAAGTTGGGTCTATTTAGATGTGAACTCTAATAGGTTAGAGGGCACCATTCCATTCGGTTTAGGTAGTTGTAAGAATTTGGATAGGTTTTGTCCTTCAATCGTTTTCATGGGGTTCTTCCTCCAGGCTTAGGAAATTGTACTAGTATGATATCCTTTGTTGCTGTTGATATCAACATAACGGGTAGCATTCCTTCTTCATTCGGCCATCTTACTCAGCTTTCACTTCTTCACCTTTCCGAGAACTCTTTGTCAGGGAAGATACCTTCTGTGCTTGGGAATTGCAAGTCACTAACTAGTTTGCAGCTAAAATGGAACAAACTTGAGGGAGAAATTCCTAGTGAGTTGGAAGGGTTGAGTAAGTTGCAAGATCTTCAGTTGTTTAATAATCATTTAACAGGTGAAATCCCTCGTGGTATTTGGAAGATTCAGAGCATTGAGCATATTATGTTGTACAATAACAGCCTCTCAGGACTGCTGCCCCCAGAAATGACTGAGCTCAAGAATCTTAAGACTGTTTCTTTGTTTAACAACCACTTTTCAAGGATCATCCCTCGAGGTTTGGGAATCAATAGTAGCTTGGTCTAGGTTGAACTCACAAATAATAATTTCACTGGTGAAATTCCACCTAATATTTGCTTCAAGAAACAATTGAAGGTGCTGAACATGGGTCAAAATATGCTTAGTGGTAGCATACCTCCTGATGTTGGGAGATGCCCAACATTGATGAGGTTGATCCTTAAAAATAACAACCTTACTGGGGTGCTTCCCGAGTTTATTGAGAACCCGAACCTCCTATATATGGACTTGAGTGAAAATAATATTCACGGCAAAATTCCTCGGAGCATAGGGAACTGTACTAATGTTACCTCCATCAATTTTTCTGCAAACATCTTATCTAGCATATTGTCACGAGAGCTTGGAAACTTGAGGGAACTTCATTACATGAATCCTCTAACAATCATTTAGAAGGCCCTTTGCCATCTCAACTAGCAAACTGGAGTAAGCTGCTAAAGCTTGATTTTAGTTTCAACTTCTTGAATGGGTCCCTTCCTGAGAGTCTGAGAAGTTGGACAGTATTATCTCTCTTGAATTTAAAAGAAAATCGACTCACTGTGGGCAATCCTCTGTTTCTCCCAGAAATCCAATTTCTTTCTGAGCTTCAACTTGGTGGGAATATGTTGGGAGGATCAATTCCTTCATCCATTGGATCCTTGAGGAATTTATTTTATGCCTTGAATCTTAGTGATAATGGCCTCTCCGGAGAATTGCCCCTGGAACTCGAGCAACTGAACAATCTACAGCGATTAGACATCTCCTACAACAATCTCTCAGGATCCCTTGCACCTTTAGACAATATGCATGCTTTATTTAAGGTCAATGTTTCATATAATCACTTTTACGGTCCAATACCATCGACGTTGATCAAGCTGTCAAACTCATCCCCATCGTCTTTTCGGAGCAATCCTCGCCTTTGCTTCATTTGCACCTCATCTGGTGGCTCTGCTTGCATATCGACCTAGAACTAAAGACCTTGTAATTAGAGGTGGCCAACGGGCTGGGTTGGCCAGAAACCCGACCCGGCCTAGCCCGTTTACACGTCCCTGTCCACTTCATCCCAGTATACAAGTGGACCCAATAAAAGTTTTTTTTTTTTTATTTGGGCTTTTTTTTGGCATTTTTGGCGAACCGGCTCACTTGTGTTTAAACAAAAATAATACGTATTTGCTAATATAATTTGAATAGCACTACATTGACACTTTAATTGAAGAAATGTGAAATAAGAGGTTGTTTTACACACTTGAGCATAGCGATTTTCATTATATTTTTGAATATATGTAATTTTTGAACTAAAAAAGTATTTCACTAAATTATAGTAGCAGAAATATTAATAGATTAAAGTTTATGTTACTAATATTTATTTTACCTAAACATTATGTTTACATTAATGTTGTAACATACAATAGCATTCTATTGATTATTAATTTGTTTGCACGTATAAAAGTATGATAATAATAACAATTTGTATAATATTTACTTTCAAATATAAATAATTTGTCTTCAATAATGAAATATTATGATAGATTTATTTATCAAAGACAATGGTTATCATTTTTTTAAAATATGAAAAGCACACATTTGTCCAAGTTCAATGCCTTTTCTTCCTCTTTTCTTTGCAGAAGAGTATACACTTAGAAATCCATGTAGGTGCTCGCACTTGTTCGCATGGGAATGATGTCATTACATTTACAAATACCATATGTACATATGCAACACGTGTAACATATGTACCAATTAATCAAATTTAAGAATCAAGTATATGCATATAATATAAATTTGTAGTAATATAATTATAATTGTATATTTATTATTGTTATGATTACCTTTTGGCCATTATTCTTTTATAAATTACATTTTTTTAACTAATATTAGTAGTAAAGGTAGCAATATTGTGCTAACCCAAAAAATACTATTATTTCGAAAAAATTACTAATTTGTGATAATTCAAATAATTATGTTACGATAGGCAAGCATTAATAGTATGTTTTCATGATATAATATTTTTTTTCACTTATAGTTGGTATTACTATAAGTCTATGCCTTGTGTGGTTGTTCTTCTTCTTCCACTTGTGCTGTGTCTATGCCTTGTATGATTGTTACAATAATTAAATTTTGATAGGAAATCATATTTTTAGGGAATTCAATTCCCGTGTTAACTTCCCAAGAAGTGGATAAAAGATATTTGATTGTCAGGATGAGGAATAAACTTTCTTTGAAAAGCTTGTTAAAAATAAAGGAATTAGAACTTACCTAGAGGGGCTAGGTAAGTTATTTCCTGCTTTTTGAAGGAATTGAAAATTGATAGGCGATTTCTATTTCTCGCATTCTACCAACTTCCTGCCAACTAAACAGATCCTAAGCTTAGACGTCCCATAATTTTCTACTTCCTACATTTACTTTCAGTAAACCAAACGAGGCCTATATTAAAAATGTCTATATAGTATTATTTTGTCTAAGACTAGGAATAAGTAGTTTTGTTTTTTTTCACAAACTGAGTGGAGAACAAAGTAAAAGCAAAGATACAAAAAAATCTAAAGGTTAGATAAATAAAAACTAGCCTGATCTCGTACGATGCACACATAGACATCTAAATTTTGTCTTAAATTTAATTAAGTTAATAAAGAAAATTAAGTTGATTGAGAGTCAACAGTTGACTAACTCAATTTGACCTCGATGACTAAAAGTACATAATTGGGCGGATAATCAAGTGGTGATCAAGGCTCTTATGAGTTTGTATACAACTCTAGCTGACATCCTAATTATCATCGATGATGTTCGTCTCATTAGTCGATAATGTTACTAGGTGTATTTCAATCACTATTTTAGGGAAGTAAAATCGAGCAGCAAATCGGTTAGCGAGTTTCGGTTTTAGTGGTTCGAGTCTTTAAATTTTCTTATTTGTCGTAAACAATCCCAAAACTGAACTTTTGTGCTTTTGTTAAAAAAAAATAAAAAAATTTACGTCACGAAAGTCCATTTTGGTCCAGTAAGGTCAAAGTGATTTCTACATATCCGCATCTGAAATGAGCCATTACCCGAAATAGCATAAAAAAGAAAAATATGAATAAAAATTGCATATTTTACAAAATAATGACTTAGATGGCCTCCACGTCATTCTACTCAAAATTTTATATTATTTTTTGTGAAAATAATGATGAAAACCACCCTCCCAAAGTGAGGCTTTTTGTATATGCAAGCCAAAACACCAAGTGGCGACTTATGTTAGGGTTTGGCAGACCATCTTGAAATTCCATGAATGCACAGTAGTGTAAATGCATTTGGGGTATTATCCCCCTCCCCCTCCCCCTCCCCCTCCCCCAGTCCTTATCATCATAAAAAAAAATGTACTTCATTATCTTTTTTTTTTTAATTTTAAACTTTAACAAAAGTAAATATATTGTGTCAAATTTATTTATTTAATAAATGTTTTAATTAAATTAAGTATATTAATTTATATTTTTATTGTTATATAATACTTGACTTAATGCACCATATTTAGGTTAAATTAAATTTAAAATTTTAATTATTATTAGCAACATGATTTTGAATTAAATTTAAATTACACTTATAGTTGATGAGTAATTTAAATAAAATTATTTATTAAATATTTAAATTATATTATCTATACATAATTTTATAGTGTTACTCATTTTTAGAGCTATTTAACTTAGTTGTTTCCTCATAGAATATTGAACATTAATTATTTTCTTGAGGTACTGCATAAAATAAAAAGCTCATGTGTCAAAAAATAAAATAAAACTAAATTGTTAAAGTATACGCCAAAATAAACACACTTTTTTTTTATTAAGTGGAGCACTTACAAAAAAGAATATATAGTAGTCATCAAATGGTTAAATAGTACAAATTAATAAAAAAAGTGTTGTACAAGGGTAAGAAGATAATATATCTAAATTGTTATGCAGTATTTTATTTGAACCAGCATAAAATAATGAATGAAATAACACAAAAAAAATTACAAAAAATAACTTTTCTATAAATTACCAAAAAACAACATAAAATGGTAAAAAAAAAACCCAAGTATTTAAAAAACTACGTACTAGTCATAAAAGGATGAAAAAATACATGTTAATACATAATTCTTTTCTAGAAAAATAAAATGACATTATATATTATCATGAGGATACGTGAAAACAAAATAATTTTTTCTTTGCATTTTGTGTAAATGTGCCATCATAATAAGTAATGTCTTTTAATTTTGACACATATTTAATTTATTATTTATATAGTATTTTAAATATAATAATTTATTTCAATGCAATGTTTCAAACAGCCATATATGATTAAATTTAATTTAGACTATTTATTAGAAACTATAAACATAATTTAAATTTAATTTCACAACCATGTTTTTAATAATAATAATAAGTAGTATGAATTAAATTTAACTCAAGATAAAGCATAAAGTCAAATATTGACATAATATTAAAAATATATAACTTATATGTTGGATTTCATTTAAAAATTTATCAAATAACGAAATTTAATATAATATAGATATGTAAAGATACATTACAAAAAATTAAATTCAGATTAAAAAAACAAAATTAATTACATGCATGGGTTTGCCAAAACAAAATTTAATTTAAAAACGCCTGGTGCTGTGGCTTGCGTACACAAAAGCCTCCCTTTTTCATGAATAGCCACAGAAACCACCCTTCGAGAGGCAGGTTTTCATCAATTTTTAAAAAAATAAATAATTTTGAGTAGAATGACGCGAAGGCTGTATGAGTCATTATTTTTTAAAATATGTCATTTTTAATAATATTTTTCTTTTTTATGCTATTTTGGGTAACGGCTCGTCTAGCACAGCGTAAAAACCGTACAGAAAAAAAGGGGCACCTGAAATATTTTTAGCAAAATCCAATCCTCGCACCCGCTAAAGCATTCATTGCTATAATATACTCCTCCTTCTGGCTCTCTAGATCTGTAATTTCTCTTTCTTCATTTTCCATCATCATCATTTCAAATCTTCAATCTCTCTCCCCATGCCCATCACTTTGAGCCTCCTTTCTCGAATGCTATAACCTTGGCCTTCTGGTAGCTTCTTTTCCCTTCCCTGGGCCTTAGCATATTCAGGATGCACAACAGCTTAAAACGCATTTTGGTGCATTGTCTCTGCTCTGCTGTGTTTTTTCATGTTATATTTGCTCTGAGCTCAGATGGAAAGTCGCTAATTTCCTTACTGAGCAACTGGGATGTGCCAAATTTTGTAAGACTCGGCTGGAATGCATCGGACTCCACCCCGTGTTCTTGGGTTGGTGTTAAATGTAATGCTGCCCACCACGTAATTTCTCTTAATTTGTCTGGTGTCGGCATTTCTGGTGCATTGGACCCAGAAATTGGTCAATTAAGCCATTTGGAGACAATTGATTTGAGCTCTAATTCCTTTTCTGGCCCTATCCCTGTTGAGGTATCTGGTTGCAATCTCCTAGCATATTTAGACCTTTCAATGAATAATTTGACTGGTATACTTCCTCAAGGTTTTAGGGACTTCCAGAATTTACAGTACTTAAACTTATATAGTAACTCACTAGGTGGCCACATTCCGGCATCCTTGTTTCAGATTCCAAGATTGCAGTATGTGTTTATGAATAAAAATAGCCTTATAGGTAGCATTCCTTCAAATGTAGGGAATATAAGCGAACTCATATCCTTGTGGCTAGAAGATAATCACTTGTCAGGTATAATTCCATCTTCAATTGGAAATTGTTCTTCCTTGCAAGAGCTTTATTTAGGGGAGAATCAACTAGTTGGAGTTTTGCCTGAGAGCTTGAGCAATCTAAAAAGTTTGGTCTATTTAGATGTGAACTCTAATAGGTTAGAGGGCACAATTCCATTGGGTTTAGGTAGTTGTAAGAATTTGGATACCTTGGTTTTGTCCTTCAATCGTTTTCATGGTGTTCTTCCTCCAGGCTTAGGAAATTGTACTAGTATGACGACCTTTGCTGCTGTTGATATCAACATAACGGGTAGCATTCCTTCTTCATTCGGCCATCTTACTCAGCTTTCGCTTCTTTACCTTTCTGAGAACACTTTGTCAGGGAAGATACCTTCTGCGCTTGGGAATTGCAAGTCACTAACTAGTTTGCAGCTAAAATGGAACAAACTTGAGGGTGAAATTCCTAGTGAGTTGGGAGGGTTGAGTAAGTTGCGAGATCTTCAGTTGTTTAATAATCATTTAACAGGTGAAATCCCTCATGGTATTTGGAAGATTCAGAGCCTTGAGCATATTATCTTGTACAATAACAGCCTCTCGGGAAAGCTGCCCCAAGAAATGACTGAGCTCAAGAATCTTAAGACTGTTTCTTTGTTTAACAACCACTTTTCAGGGATCATCCCTCGAGGTTTGGGAATCAATAGTAGCTTGGTTGAGGTTGAACTCACAAATAATAATTTCACTGGTGAAATTCCACCCAATATTTGCTTCAGAAAACGGTTGAAGGTGCTGAACATGGGTCAAAATATGCTTAGTGGTAGAATACCTCCTGATGTTGGGAGATGCCCAACTTTGATGAGGTTGATCCTTAAAAATAACGACCTTACAGGGGTGCTTCCCGAGTTTATTGAGAATCGGAACCTATTATATATGGACTTGAGTGAAAATAATATTTACGGGAAAATTCCTCGGAGCATAGGGTACTGTACTAATGTTACCTCCATCAATTTTTCTTCAAACATCTTATCTGGCATACTGCCACGAGAGCTTGGAAACCTGAGGGAACTTCGTTACATGAATCTCTCTCACAATCATTTGGAAGGCCCTTTGCCATCTCAACTAGCAAACTGGAGTAAGCTGATGAAGCTTGATGTTAGTTTCAACTTCTTGAATGGGTCCCTTCCAGGGAGTCTGAGAAGCTGGACAGGATTATCTCTCTTGAATTTAAGAGAAAACCGACTCACTGGGGGCATTCCTCTGTTTCTCCCAGAATTGCAATTGCTTTCTGAGCTTCAACTTGGTGGGAATATGTTGGGAGGATCAATTCCTTCATCCATTGGAAACTTGAGGAAATTATTTTATGCCTTGAATCTTAGTGATAATGGCCTCTCTGGAGAATTGCCCCTGGAACTCGGGCAACTGAACAATCTACAGCGATTAGACATCTCCTACAACAATCTCTCAGGATCCCTTGCACCTTTAGACAAGATGCATGCTTTATTTGAGGTCAATGCTTCATATAATCACTTTTACGGTCCAATACCATCGGCGTTGATCAAGTTGTTGAACTCATCCCCATCGTCTTTCCGGAGCAATCCTGGCCTTTGCTTTATTTGCACCCCATCAGGTGGCTCTACTCCGCGTTGGCCCGAAACCTGACCCGGCCTAGCCCGTTTACACGTGCCTATCCACTTCATTCCAGTATACAAGTGGACCCAATAAAAGTATTTTTTTTTTTTTTTAGGCTTAATTTTTTTTTTTTTGGGCATTTTTTGGGAACCGGCTCACTGATTCTTAAACGAAAATAATATGTATTTGCTAATATAGTTTGAATAGCACAACATTGACACTTTAATTGAAGAAATGTGAAAAATAAGGGGTTATTTTACACACTTGAGCATAGCGATTTTCATTATTTTTTTGAATATATATAATTTTTGAACTAAAAAAATATTTCACTAAATTATAGTAGTAGAAACATTAATATATTAAAGTTTATGTTACTAATATATATTTTACCTAAACGTTATGTTTACATTAATGTTGAAACATATAATAGCATTCAATTGGTTATTAATTTGTTTGCATGTATAAAAGTATGATTATAATAACTATTTGTATAATATTTACTTTCAAATATAAATAATTTGTCTTAAATAATGAAATATTATGATATAATTATTTATCAATGACTATGGTTATCATTTCTTAAAAATATAAAAAGCACACGTTGGTCCAAGTTCAATGTCTTTTCTTCCTCTTTTCTTTGCAGAAGAATCTACACTTAGAAATCCTTGTAGGTGCTCGCACTTGTTCGCATGGGAATGATGTCATTACATTTACAAATACCATATATACATATGCAACACGTGTAACATATGTACCAATTAATCAAATTTATTGTTCAAAAAAGTGAATCAAATTTATGAATCAAGTATAAACATATAATATAAAATTGTAGTAATATAATTATAAGAGTGTATTTATTATTGTCATGTTTACCTTTTGGCCATTATTCTTTTATAAATTGCATTTTTTAACTAATATTAGTTGTAAAGGGAGCAATGTGCTCACCCAAAAAATACTATTTTTTTTTGAAAAAATTACTAATTTGCTATAATTCAAATAATTATGTTACGAAAGGCAAGTATTAATAGTATGTTTTCATGATTTAACATTTTTTTCACTTATATTTTGTATTCAACAATAAGTCTATGCCTTGTATGGTTGTTACAGGAATTAAATTTCGATCGGAAGTTATATTTTTAGGCAATTCAATTCCTGTGTTAGCTTCCCAGGAAGTGGATAAAAGATATTTGATTGTCGAGATGGGAAATAAACTTCCTTGGAAAAGCTAGTTAAAAATGAAGGAATTAGAACTTACCTAAAGGGGGCTAGGTAAGTTATTTCCTATTTTTTGAAGGAAATGAAAATTGATAGGCAATTTCTATTTCTTTCATTCTACCAACTTCCTGCCAACTAAACAAATCCCAATCTTGGACATCCCATAAATTTCAACTTCTTACGTTTACTTTCAGTACACCAAACGAGGCCTATATTAAAAATGTCTATATGGTATTATTTTGTCTAAGACTAGGAATAAGTAGTTTTGTTTATTCACAAACTGAGTAGAACAAAGTGAAAGCAAAGATACAAAAAATTCTAAAGTTTGGATAAATAAAAACTAGCCTGATCTCGTACGATGCACTCATAGACATCTAAATTTTGTCTTAAATTTAATTAGGTTAATAAAAAAAATTAAGTTGATTGAGAGTCAACAGTTGACTGACTCAATTTGACCCGAATGACTGAAAGTACAAAACAAATATCAAGCATAATTGGGTAGATAATCAAGTGGTGAACAAGGCTCTTATGAGTTTGTATATGACTCTAGCTGACATCCTAATTATCGTCGATGATTTTCGTCTCATCAGTCATTAATGTTACTAGATGTATTTCAATCACTATTTTTGGGAAGTAAATCGAGCTGCAAATCGGTTAGCTAGTTTCAGTTTTAGTGGTTCTAGCCTTTTAGAATGACAGAGTCCTCCTGACCCTAATGCTTTAAAATTTCTTATTCGTCGTAAATAATCCTAAAACTGAACTTCTTTATTTTTGTTAAAAAAAAAATTTACATCAAGATAGTACATTTTGGTCCAATAAGGTCAAAGTGATTTCTACATATCCCCATCTGAAATGAGCCATTACCCGAAATAGCATAAAAAAGAAAAATATGAATAAAAATTGCATATTTTAAAAAATAATGACTTAGATGGCCTCCAAGTCATTCTACTCAAAATTTTATATTATTTTTTTTGTGAAAATATTGATGAAAACCTCCCTCCCAAAGTGAGGCTTTTGTAGATGCAAGCCAAAACACCAAGTGGCGACTTATGTTAGGGTTTGGCAGACCGTCTTGAAATTCCATGAATGCACAGTAGTGTAAATGCATTATGTTTTTTTTTAATTTTAAACTTTAACAAAAGTAAATATATTGTGTCAAATTTATTTATTTAATAAATGTTTTAATTAAATTAAGTATATAAATTTATATTTTTATTGTTATGTAATACTTGACTTAATGCACCATATTTCGGTTAAATTAAATTTGAAATTTTAATTATTATTAGGAACATAATTTTGAATTAAATTTAAATTACACTTATAGTTTATGAGTAATTTAAATTAAATTATTTATTAAATATTTAAATTATATTATCTATACATAATTTTATAGTGTTACTCGTTTTTAGAGCTATTTAACTTAGGTTTTTCTTCAGAGAATATTGAACATTAATTATTTTCTTGAGGTACTACGTAAAATAAAAAGTTCTTGCGTCAAAAAATAAAATAAAACTAAAATGTTAAAGTATACGCCAAAATAAACACACGCTTTTTTTTATTAAGTGGAGCACTTACAAAAAAGAATATATAGTAGTCATCAAATGATGAAATAGTACAGATTAATAAATAATTTGTTGTACAAGAGTAAGAGGAAAATATATATAAATTATTATGCGGTATTTTATTGGAACCAACATAAAATAATCAAAGAAATAACATGAAAAAATTACAAAAAACAACTTTTCCATAAATTACCAAAAAATTAACATAAAATGGTAAAAAAATAAAAAATAAATAAGTCGAGTATTTAAAAAAACTACATAATATTCATAAAAGGATGAAAAAAATACATGTTAATACATAATTCTTTTCTAGAAAAATAAAATGACATTATATATTTTCATGAGGATACGTAAAAATAAAATAATTTTTTATGTGCATTTTTTTGTAAATGTGCCATCATAATAAGTAATGTCTTTTTATTTTGACACATATTTAATTTATTATTTTATATAATATTTTAAAAATAATAATTTATGTTCAATGTTTTGTTACAAACAGCGATATATGATTAAATTTTAATTTAGACTCTTTATGACAAACTATAAACACAATTTAAATTTAATTTAAAACCATTTTTTAATAATAATAAGTAGTATGAATTTAATTTAACCCAAAGATAAAGCATAAAGTCAAATATTGACATAATAATAAAAATATATAACTTATATGCTTGATTTCATTTAAAAATTTATCAAATAATGAAATTTAATGTAATATAGATATATATAGACACATTAGTAAATTCAGATTAAAAAAACAAAATTAATTACATGCATGGTTTGCCAAAAACAAAATTTAGTTTAAAAACATTTGGTGCTGTGGCTTGCGTACACAAAAGCCTCCCTTTTTCTTGAACAGCGACAGAAGCCTCCCTTCGAGAGAGGGGTTTCATCAATTTAAAAAATAAAAATAAAAAATTTGAGTAGAATGACGCGAAAGCCATTTGAGTCATTATTTTTTTAAAATATATCATTTTTAATAATATTTTTCTTTTTTATGCTATTCGGGGTAACGGCTCATCTGAAGCCGCGTAGAAACCGTACAGAAAAGAAGGGGCACCTGAAATATTTTTAGTAAAATCCAATCGGACCACCCACCGAAGCATTCATTGCTATAATATACTCCTCTCTCTGGCTCGTTGGGTCTTTTATTTCTCTTTGTTCATTCTCCATCTTCGTCATTTCAAATCTTCAATCTCTCTCCCCATGCCCATCACTTTGATCCTCATTTCTCTAATGCTATAACTGTGGACTTCTGGTTGCTTCTTTTCCTTCTCTTGGGCCTTAACATATTCAGGATGCACAACATTTTAAGTACCATTTTGGTGCTTTTTCTCTAGTCTACTGTGTATTCTCCTCTGGTCCTAGCAGGCTAGATGGATGACTGTCACGGGCTTAGTCCAGGTCGTTGTCGGGTCAGCACTAGGTCGCGCCAGAGGCTTGTCAAGTTCCGTCCTGAGGAATGTCCAGGCCCGGCCCAGCTCGCTTGTCCAGGACCGCTCCAGTTCGCTGCCTGGGATGTCATGACATTGTCTTGGGCCCGACCCAGGACGCGCACCAGCATAGTTAGGATATTCTCAAGGCCCATTATCTTTTCTTGTTTTTGGCCCATACTTAGTTGGATTCAAGCCCAATAACAATAAATATAAATTAGGTATTAATTCAATTAATTAGTCACATGGGAATATAGAATAATCTAGAACACTCTAGAAACGGTTAAGCCAACACGCTCCTCCCCTTCCCGCCTTTTGCTTGGACGGTTAATTCCCACCATTTTTTTTGAATTGTAGTTAGTTGTTTTCCTCTCATTTTTGAATTGATGTAAGTAGTATAAATAAGGGAACTTATACTTGTATTGATCATCCAAACAAATATCAATGAAATACTTCTTTTTCTCGTCTTAATTCTATCTCTACTTCTCATCTAATTTTCACCTTCTCTTTCTCATCTTAACTCTAAAACTCTAAACCCTAAGTTCATTGATCAATCCAGTCTTGAACTTAAGTCACGGACCTAGGCTCATGATAAGGTGGTATCAGAGCCATCTTATGATCACCATACTGGCCATTACTAGAAGCACTCAATCCGCTGCCACAATGTCTTCATCAGAGGAAACCGCTGATTCACAAGTTCAACAACGATTTGAATCTGTTGAACGGCGATTGGAGAGATTGGAGAGAATTTCTGAAAATCAAGTTCAGATAAGCAATGAACTAAAGACTTCCATTGATTCTCAAGCTCAGATTACCGAGAATCTTAGGATGACCATGGAGACTTTGAATGCTATAATGCAGAGGTTCGCAATTAGCCAAGAGAAGCAACCTCAGGTAGCAATGCCGGCTGCTCCTACTCAAGTTACTGCTAAAGGCTCTGGCAATTATGTTCCAATTGGAGGAAGTGGCTTGATTCCTCCTCCACCTCCACCTCCGGAGGTCAGAAACGAACGTGTTCCTTCACGTGGGGGGGATGAGGCTGACAACATTAGCAACAATGGAAGCAACCGTACCTGGAACTCGCATCATACTGCCAAATTAGATCCTCCTCGCTTTGATGGATCGAATCCTAGCGGTTGGATCAGGAGATTGCGCAAGTATTTTCGTTGGTACCACGTGCCAACTGAAGAATGGGTAGAGTTTGCCTCCAATCACTTGCCCGATCAGGGAGAGGCTTGGTACCAAGCCTTGGAGCTCAAAAATCCCATGATCACATGGCAGTTCTTTGTTGATGAGCTTTGCAAGAGATTTGGAGATCGGTCCCTTTAGGACATAGTGGAGGATTTCAGCAAAATCGTCCAAAACAATACTGTGGAGGACTATATCATGAGTTTTGAAGAACTCAAGAGTTGGATGCTGATTTATCACCTAGCCTTGACAGAAGATTACTTCGTTTCTAGCTTCATAAGCGGCCTTAAGCCTGTACTCAGAGCCTCAGTCAAAGCAGCACGACCACAGGACCTAAGTTTGGCATTTGAACAAGCCAAACTTCAAGATTTGGCTATTGCTGAGATCCGTGGCTTCAGAGGGACCGGATTGAGTGTCGCCAGGCCTGGATCCCATGTCAAGCCCCAGTCCAGTGCGCGCCCAGGGTCGCATGTGTCTTTCTCAGGCCCAGGGTCCGTGTCAAGGTTCCAAGGGCACGATCTGGCCCAGCGTCCTCCTCAGGCTCCAGCGCCCCAAGGCGCAAACCCGGCCAGTGTTATAAGTGTCAGGAGTGCTATTTTCTTGGACACGTATGTAAGTCAAAGCAGCTCCAAAGTATGGAGGGACAAGAGGAAGTGGAAGAAGAGCAAGAGGAGGAAATACAAGAAGAAGAAGAGGCTCAGGAGAGGAAACCGGTGTGATGGAGATCTCCCTCAACGCTCTCTCTGGACGCATTACTCATAACACAATGCGTTTGAGGGGTTCTATCAAGAAGAGGGCCATTACCGTCCTTATTGATAGTGGAAGCAGCAATAGCTTCCTTGACGATACTGTAGTCCGTGAACTCAGGCTAGAAACAGTGCCCACACTTGTTATGACCGTCACCGTTGCCAATGGGGAGAGCCTCATATAAAAAATGCACGGGTGTCAAATGGAGGGTCCAAGGCACTACCTTCACTAAGGACCTACGAGTACTTGAGCTACGCGGGAGTGACATGGTTTGGGAGTTGATTGGTTACAACACTATGGCCCCGTAACCATTAACTTCACAAACCTTCACTTCTCTTGCTATAAGGAGGGAAAAGCAATCCAGTTACAAGGCATGGCTGAATAAGCCACCTTACATTCCATATCCGAGCATGGCATCACAAGATTCTTGAAGAAACAGGCCAGCTATGTGCTAGGCCACCTCTTTATGGCTACGGGAACTGAATCACATGAAGATGAGCTGCATCCTGATCTGGTACGCCTGCTGAATCAGTATGGGGATGTGTTTGACATTCCAAAGGGGTTGCCTCCACCTCATACTCATGACCATGGCATTCCTACATTGCCATGGGCCAAGCCTGTTAACATTAGGCCCTACCGATACCCTCATCATCAAAAAGATGAGATAGAGAAGCAAGGAGATGCTCACGACCTCAATCATACAGCCAAGCAGAAGCCCATTTGCCTCACTCGTCCTCCGAGTCAAAAAGAAGGATGGAACTTACCGCTTCTGTGTAGATTATCGCCAGCTCAATCAGATCACGGTTAAAGACAAGTTTCCCATTCCGGTCATTAATGATCTCTTGGATGATCTCCAAGGGGCTGCAATTTTCTCAAAAATAGACCTTCGGGTCGGGTACCATCAGATTCTAGTCAGAAATGAAGACCGTCACAAGACAGCCTTCCATACACACCAAGGGCATTATGAGTTCCGTGTCATGCCCTTTGGTCTGACCAACGCTCCAGCAACGTTCCAGGCCCTAATGAATGAGGTGTATGCCCCATTCTTGAGGAAGTTCGTCTTGGTCTTCTTTGATGACATATTGATTTACAGCCCGGGTATGGGTGCACACTTGCAACACTTAGCATTGGTCTTGGACACGCTCCATGCCCATAAGTTGTACCCCAAACGCAGCAAATGCACGTTCGGACAGGACCATGTTGAGTATTTGGGGCATATTATCTCACAAGAAGGAGTGGACCGACGCAGCCAAGATTGAAGCTATGAGAGATTGGCACGTGCCTACGAGTGTCAAAAGCCTCCGTGGGTTCCTTGGTCTCACTGGATATTATCGGAGGTTCATCAAAGGCTATGGAACGTTGAGCAAGCCCCTAAAAAGCCTCCTTAAGAAATGGGCCTTCCATTGGAATGATGCCGATCAAGACGCCTTTGAGTCCCTAAAGGTTGCCATGATGTCCGCACCCGTACTGGCCCTACCAGACTTTAACAAACCCTTTGTCTTGGAAACAAACGCTAGTGATGTGGGAATTGAAGCCGTATTGACCCAAAAGGGTAGGCCCTTGGCCTATCTCAGCCAGGCCCTCAGTCCGCGACACTTGGGCCTATCCGTGTACGAGAAAGAGCTCATGGCCGTGATCATGGCGGTCCAAAAATGGAGGCATTACCTCCTAGATAGCCATTTCATCATCAAACAGACCACTCCAGCTTACGCCACCTCTTGGACCAGTACATCAGCACAAGGCTTCAACAAAAGGGAGTCTCCAAGCTGATGGGCCTCAGTTATGGCATTCTGTACCGCCAAGGGGCCAAGAACTGTGCCGCGGACACACTGTCCAAACGCAGTGAAGGACCGGACCAAGGCACGCAGTCACAACTAACTCTTGTCACCCCAACTTGGGTGAAGGAGGTTAGCGACAGCTACATTGATGACGCCCAAGCCTCCTAACTCTTAGCCCAGCTAATCCTTGATCGTAGGGGCCAACCCCCATTTTCTCTTGAGCAAGGGATCATCCGCTATAAAGGATGCATCTATGTGGGGGAAACCGTGAGGGACAAAGTCTTGCATGCCCTTCATGACTCACCAGTGGGTGGCATTCAGGGGAAACCGGCACGCTAATGAGAGTCAAGAGCATGTTCTACTGGCCCAAGCTCCGAGACAGTGTCAAAGAGTGGGTGCGTAGCTGTGACATTTGTCAACGAACTAAGGGCGAGCATGTGCCCTACCCAGGCCTTCTTCAGCCTCTGCCAATTCCAAACCAGGCCTGGTCTAGCATCAGCCTAGATTTTATTGAGGACCTCCCTAGGTCCCAAGGGAAGGACGTGATCTTGGTTGTGGTGGATCACTTCACCAAATACGCCCATTTTTTGACGTTGGTGCGTCCTTACACAGTAGCACGTGTGGCCCAGCTTTTCTTGGACCACATTTACCGTCTACATGGCTTACCAAAGGACATAGTTTCAGACAGGGACTCTTCCTTCTTGAGTCTATTTTGGAAGGAACTAATGCGTCTTGCTGGAGTGAATTTGCTTATGAGCAGCTCGTACCACCCACAAACTGATGGTCAAACCGAGAGAGTCAACCAGTGCCTAGAGAATTACCTCTGTGCTATGGTCCTCCACAAGCCCAAGCTATGGGCCCAATGGATGCCTCTTGCGGAATTTTGGTACAATGCCAATTATCACTCTTCCTTAAAGACTTCACCGTTCAAGGCCTTATATGGGTATGACCCACGCCTCTTGGTTTGGGATGTGCCCTGCCACTCAAATTCTCCTGATGTAGAGGACTTCGTCACAGAACGAGGCATCATGATCAACGTCCTCAAAGAAAATTTGAAGGCAGCACAACACCGTTACAAACAAATGGCAGATTTGAAAAGGACGGAACGCACGTTTGAGGTAGGTGACTTGGTCTACCTCAAGCTTCAGCCATACCGTCAAACTTCCTTGTCCCTAAGGAGGAACCTCAAGCCGGCAGCTCGCTACTATGGGTCATACCCAGTCATAGCCAAGATCGGATCAGTTGCTTATAAGTTAGGCCTTCCAGAAGGGGCCCAAATTCATCCGGTCTTTCATGTGTCCAGACTCAAGAAGAAGATTCAGCAACGGGCTCAAATTAGTAATGAACTCCCACGATGTGACTCAAACGGGGATCCAGAAGTCATGCCTCAAGAGGTGCTCCAACATCGAACCGTGACAAGGGACAAGAAGAAGATCGCACAAGTGCTGATCAAGTGGAAGAACGTAGCAGAAGAGACTTGGGAAGACTGGGCTTTCATACGCAAGCAATTTCCCCACTTCAATCCTTGAGGACAAGGATCGTTTTATGGGGGCGGCACTGTCACGGCTTAGTCCAGGTCGCTGTCGGGTCCGCACTAGGTCGCGCCAGAGGCTTGTCAAGGTCCGTCCTGAGGAATGTCCAGGCCCGGCCCAGCTTGCTTGTCCAGGACCGCTCCAGTTCGCTGCCACGGATGTCATGACATTGTCTTGGGCCCGACCCAGGATGCGCACCAGCATAGTCAGGATATTCTCAAGGCCGGTTATCTTTTCTTGTTTTTGGCCCATACTTAGTTGGATTAAAGCCCAATAACAATAAATATAAATAAGGTATTAATTCAATTAATTAGTCACATGGGAATATAGAATAATCTAGAACACTCTAGAAACGGTTAAGCCAACACGCTCCTCCCCTTCTTGCTTTTTGCTTGGACGGTTAATTCCCGCCAATTATTTTGAATTGTAGTTAGTTATTTCCCGCTCATTTTTGAATTGAAGTAGTATAAATAAGGGAACTTATACTTGTATTGATCATCCAAACAAATATCAATGAAATACTTCTTTTTCTCGTCTTAATTCTATCTGTACTTCTCATCTAATTTTCACCTTCTCTTTCTCATCTTAACTCTAAAACTCTAAACCCTAAGTTCATTGATCAATCCGGTCTTGAACTTAAGTCACGGACCTAGGCTCGTGACAATGACCAATAAAGGTTTTGTAATCGGACCTAAGATCAGATAAAGTAGTCTCCTCTTGTTCGGTTTTGGACCAAATTGTCATGATCTCGGGATGGCCTTGGATCATGACCAAGAAGAACAAAAAAGAATTAGAGTCTGGGGTGAGGAAGAATTGAGTGAGAGATGAGGAAGAGATAAGAATTAGAGAGGATAGAGGGAGAAGTAGAGAGAATAGAGAGAAGTAAGAGAATTGAGTATTGTTGTATTATCATTGAATGCCTTCTTACAAGTGAGTGAGCATTTACTTATAGAGATGGCTACACAAAATATCTAAGCTCTAAATAACTAACACACCTTCCAAAGCAACAACTAACAAGTGCTTAGATTCCCTACATAGCCTAATCGAATTAAATGACTACTACAATCTATTACATTCTAACCACCTTAACTAATACTAATGAGTTAAGTACTTATCCCACATATAGTATTCATGACATTACATCCCCTTTTAGAGATTCTTGTCCTCAAGAATCTAACTAAGAAATTTGTAGCTTGATGAAATGTCTTGAATGCTCTTGAAAATTTGCATATCCTTTGCATCTTCCTTTCTCACTTCTGTGCAACTTGCTGCAGCTACCAATACTTCAGATGGAATGCTTTTCAACAGAGAATTAGCTTCAGTTGCTTCCAATGATACCAACTTCAATTCATGACATTGTTCGAACCAACAGCTTTCACAACTGGTTCTGCATTGTGGCTTCTAAATTCAAGAACACATGTCTCCACAGCTTGTTGCTGCAATGCTGAAGAATCCGCCCTGCTGTACTGCTTCAACTCCACCCTGAAAAGAGACTCTACCTTCATGTTATCCCTCTTGAACAAAACACCTTGATACTTACATTCGAATTGATCAATCACCTCTCTAAATTGCTTGTATACTTTTACAAATCAACTATTAGATCGTTACATCTAAGCTTAAGGAGTTGCTTCCAGTGAAAGCTTGAGTTCACTGAAGTTTGTTCTTCCATACGCCCCAAAATTTTAGGTGGTCTTACATTGCTCATAACTAAATAGACTCTAATTCCACTCAATGGAGCTTGCAAATCAATCCTTTCATTTCTTGGGCTCCAACAATGAGGTTGTTCAGCAAGTTTCTTTACCAATTCCTCTTTGCGGCTGACTCTTTCCCTGCTGAGCTCAATAGCTTGTCCCTTGTTCCTTAGGTCAGGAGGCCTATTGTTAGTGTTCTTTGATGAATACACATCAACTTCCCTTGATTGAGCTTGTACCTTAATCACCTTTTGCAGATTTCCTAGCTCAAATAAATCAGCTACTGGCAGAGAATGGGTGACAGGTAGCAATTTGGTTGTGCTTGCGTGGGCTTTCATGACCATACCCTGAGTTCTTGATGAATTTGTAGTCTTGCTGATGGAATTCAATCTCCTCTTCGCCAATTTGATCATTCTTTTGATCCATGAACAAGCCTCAATTCTATCTATTAACCACATTATCCTCCTAGGCTGCTTCAATTTCATTTCTGTGAATAAGTAAAGCTTGTCAGGTATCATCGTATTTGCTTTGAGAAGTAGAATGTCTAGAGGTTTCTCCTTGTAGACCATAATGGGCTTGATCAAGGCTCTGAACTTCTTGCTTGTAAAACACCTTTTGAGACAAGGCCGGACATAACCCCAAGCAACCCAAGCAACCGCTTGAGCCCTTGAATTTTAAGGGCCCCAGATTTTTAAAGTTGTAGTTTTTAAAGTATCAATTTTTAGTATTAGTAAATTTTAGTCCAAATTATTATAATTTGTTATATATGAAGGGCCCCCTTTAAGAATTTCGCTTGGGGCCTCGAAAATGTCAGGACCAGCCCTATTTTGAGACTAAGATTGATTGCTAACTTAATCTCAAAGTCAGACTATAATTCCAGCTTCAATTTCAACCATCTGCTACTTAGGACTTTGATGATCACTTGTGGTTTCTTCGTTGCAACATTTAGTGGCTCTTCAGCTTGCCTTGGAACATCTTTGTCTTAACTTCTTGTTGTAACTGCAAAATTGAGTTCCTGCAAATCAGCCCAAGTAGACACATCCTGAGTCTCAAGGTCTCGTGGGATGATAATATTTTGATTTGCAACTGCTGATTCCATGCCCAAACTGACACCAGTACTGTCAGTTGAGTTGTGCTCCACTTCTTGATCAACATGCTGCTTATTTTCCAAAGTAACGAGAAGTTCATCTGTTCCGAGGTCTAACAGCTCACTTGGAGAAGGGTTTTCTTTTGCTTTTCCAATTCCCACATAAGGGTTGAAGAATTGAACATCTAACACACAACAATTTTCGTAGATATTTCTTCCATATAGATAAACAATTGCCGAGGCAGCTTGATTTATTGAAGAAAATGTCACTTGTGCTTTAACCTCTAAGGTTGATATTCAATTGATTTCAATTCTTTCAATATAACCATAGGGATAAAAGACTTGGTAAAGGATATCTTTGGTGATAGGATAAAGGGCATTCGAGATTTTTACCAAGAATGTAGTTGAGGCTCCATTCTTGTCTTGATCTGTTCAGCAAAATGTGACCTTATGGATGCTATAAGATGAGAAAAATTGTGGCAATTACAGTTGCTCTATGCAAAACTAATGACCATGGAGATGCAATTTGATCAAGAACTATATATCACTCTATCTTGATCTAATGCTTGATTGAATGCGAAATTCCATAAGCTCAAGATCGTGCTTTGATACCAATTGTCATGATCTCGGGATGGCCTTGGATCATGACTACGAAGAACTAAGAAGAATTATAGCTTGGGGTGAGGAAGAATTGAGTGAGAGATGAGGAAGAGATGAGAATTAGAGAGAAGTAAGAGAATTGAGTATTGTTGTATTATCGTTGAATGCCTTCTTACAAGTGAGTGAGCATTTACTTATAAAGATGGCCACACAAAATATCTAAGCTCTAACTAACACACACACCTACCAAAGCAACAACTAATAAGTGCTTAGATTCCCTACATATCCTAGTACAATTAAAAGACTACTACAATCTATTACATTGTAACCACCGTAACTGCCCATTAGGGCATCGGCGTAGTGGTTTGCAACGCCAGGACCCATTCGGGAGGTCCTGGGTTCGATTCCCACTTGCCTTGAAGGTGGGCCTCTTAATTGAGGCATTAAGGGATTTACTCCACCCAAACCCCCCCAAACACCACATCACCCCCCCCCCACCCCCCCCCCCCCCCCCCCCCCCCCCCCCCCGGGGGTCTTTACCATGATAAAAAAAAAAAAAAAAAAAAATTGCAACCACCTTAACTAATTCTAAGGAGTTAAGTACTTATCCCACATACAGTATTCATGACACAAATTAACAAAGGTTTTCCCATCCAAGTTTTCAGTATCTGGATACCCTGAGTTTCAATGGCTAAAATATATATCATATATGCACTAAGTTTGACAGAAGAACAAGAAGCACATTATATTTTGTGTATTCTTCATAAAGATAAAACTTTCGGGAAAACAAAGAAAAAGTGCATTTACGTTAGAATTAGCTAAGTACTTACCAGAATATGAGATTGATTGTGTTTCTGTTGTGGGTGCCCTTCATATTCCAAAAGAAAGATATTAAACAAAAACTTAATGCGAATTGTTGATACGTCATCACATAAGCGACACATTTAGTTTTTCACTGTCCTGTATGAATTCATATATCTTTTCTTCTCCAGAGCAGTGCTGCTGTCCTTACAAAATTACATTGCCCTTGTTTTCAACTTTGTATCCTTTTAAAGTACCTTAGCCTTCAGTACTATTGATCAACTCTTGTATGCAATATAGAAAATGCTTTTATGACAACTAAGAGTAAGGAGATAGATGTATACAGCTACGGGGTTATGCTGCTTGAATTGTTGACAAGGAAGAAGTCTGTGGATGAATCATTTGCGGAAGGAATGGATATAGTGATATGGGTTAGAACAACATGGAATTATGCTCAGGAGCAGACATATTCCGTGGTTGATCTAGGCCTTGTGGATGAATTTCTGGAGCCGAATGTCAGGGACGAGGTCTACACTGTGTTCTCGATGGCCATGAGATGCACCGAGGCCGAACCGAGCCAGAGACCTACCATGCGAGATGTGGTGAAGCAGCTGGAAGATGCAACTGTCCCTTTTAGATTTAAGAAGCCAGTGCTGAATCTCGGGTCCGAACAGTATTGAGGAAGTAGGATGTAAAGCTACAATCAAATTGCGGTTTGCGGTCACATGGAAGGTAGAGTGCCATGGGACTTTCATTCACGTTGCTTAGCCCAATCCATTATATAATGCAATGGGTTTTTAATTCTATCAATGTAAACAAGCAAGTATTCAGTATATTTTTTAAAAGAAAGGCAGGTGTTGTGAGTTCTAAAATGTAAATATCTTGCCAAGGTTGGATATGGACCTGCCAATGGATCAGATACAAATTGGATTAGAATGAGTCCATATTCGATTTAACAATAGAAAAGTGATTCAGTTGATCCTGTAAAATCATGTAAGAATCAATGTATATCTAAATTTGATCACGTTTAGATGTTCAATTTTGTTCTCCACCCCATCAAAGTTAAAATATTAGGTGACTGGAAATTCTTAACATTGGTGGATGGTGTAGATGGCACGAGCTGGTGAGGAGATGGCTTCGAAGGCCTTGCGTTTGTCAGTTGAGAGATCAAAATTGCTTTTACTCGGCTTTGGGTGGATTGCTCTTGCAGGCTTTTTTATTCATTTATTTATTTATTATTATTATTATTATTTTTTTTTTTTTTTTTGTTTTTCATTTATAGGGCTCAAATTATTCTCATGGTGATTTTGCGTTGGTGTTGTGGTTGTATCTTGATGTTTAATTTAGAGTCCTTCAAGTGTCTTGTTTGAAGAGGAGTGTACCACCATTGTTTGGAAGAAATTACAGTAGCCATTCATTGACCCAAACGAGGTGTTTTGAGAATTTGACCTCCATTTGCTTTGGTGTCATGTCAACAATTTAGGTTTCTGTTTTTCTTTTCTTCGTACTTTCAATTATATATTTTTAGCTTGCAAGCTTCTAGACAATCGTAAATGAGTCGAATTAGTTGGTAAAGGGTCATGAAGCTCGGCTTGTCACAAGGCCAAGTTGAGCCATTCTAGTTTGTTAAGCTAAAGGAACCAAAACTGAATTTAAGAAAGCTCGAACTTGTGAACTCGCGATTTTAAACGAGGCTAAACATACAAGGTAGTAAGATTTAATATTTATTTAAAGTTTTATTTAAATCTATTTAATTGGTTTAACTCAAATACACATATGAAATATTAGGTTCAAAACTTAGGGTTTACACCCTAAATTTGAGGGAGTTAGGACGACGCTATTTTGAGCAAAGTGCCTTGTGCTTATCACGTGTGGTCCTCCTCTAGGAAATTCAGGCCTCTAGGTATTGAGATAACAAAGTTTAATACCCTAATAGGGTATTAGCCACTTGAGGCTCAAGATGGTTGAAAAGAAAAAGGAGCTCGAGGTCAACAGACTTCCACGAAGGCTGCAACACATGTGGTTTTCGAGCTCGAGATAATTCCTTGGAGCACAATTTCAGATGCATGGGCTACAAGCTTATCCAAGAGAATGTGGGAAATCTAGAAGAGACTCCAGCTGAAAAAGTGGATGTGGGCTTCAAGAAATATGCTCCAACACACCAAATCAGGGGTAGGTTCACTGATCTTTCACACGCCAAAGGAGCTTGATGGCCTACGTGGGAAGAATATACAGTGGAAATAGGGGACAATCATTATTTTAGTTTCTCTATAAATACGAGACACTATTGTAGTTGTGAAGTGTCCAACACCACTCATACAAAACTTCTTTAAGTTTTCTTTACTACACACTTGTGCTTTTTACCCATTAGTAGTGTAACATAGCTTAGTGTAGCGTAGATCATGCTGTACCTGCTTCTTTAGTAATATAGTGCTTCGGGCTTTAGGTATGAACTTCTCGTTTTAATAGGTTCCAAAAATCGATAAGTTAAAAATTAAGACTTTAGTTTAAGCCTTTGATGACCAAGGCTTGACCTTGATTGCGTTGGTCTTAACACTACTATTAGTGCTTAATACGTTAGGTGAACTTAGGTTTGTGCAATTGTTTAAGGGCTTTGACGACTAAGGCTTCACCTTGATGGCGTTTGTCTTCATTTAGTGACCCAAATATTGTTTGCTCCATCTAAATCTTATCAAACGCTAACTCATCCGAGTTATTATAAGTCAAGGGTGTCAGGCCTAAAAATCTAATTGGCTTGGGCTTATAAGTGGACCGATGAGCTATTGGGCTTGTCTCCACCCCAGTTCCTGACTTTTTTGTGCATAAAGAAAGGTGTTTGTGGGCCTTGCTTCGTTACTATAATTGCTACTTGAGTTAGATCATATCCCTTTAATTTTTTTTGTCAAAATATATATCATAAATCCTAAAAAAATATTAAAAAAGTCTCCTTAATTGGAACATAAGTAGAACTCACGAATTAATCGAATTTAGATACACAAAAATGTCACCTCTTTTCTAAAAACAGTGAGTGGTTGAGGCCAATGACTTCCGGTCCGAATTTATGCTCAATCCCTAGTCCCGATGAATTCCTTTTGCACGTGTGTTTACATTTGTATTTACAATGACCACATCATACTAATTAACAAACAAATATAGCAAACATGCCTTTATGAAACCACAATGATAGACTTAACACAAGACTTCATTGTCTTTAACCCCATCATGGATTACCAGAATGTAATCTCAGACCATTCACCAATGGTCAGAACGAGGGGATTCATTGCTCTTGAGCATGAGAAACCAGAAAGCCTGACCTTAATTGGGTCCCCACTTGAGCACCCTCTTGAACAAAGCCCTTTATCACGAGGGGATGAAACCAGTCACAATCGCAGAAAATGTAAGCAGCAGTGATGAAGACATCCCAGAGGACGGGTGTATTGAGCTTGATAGCTATTCTTGTAAGAGTTTTATGGGCATGCTCAAGCGTCGTTTGGAAATTCTGAGCTAAGGGTTGAACAAGCCATGCAAGAGGCCTTTGAGGAACAACATGTTGAAACATAATGCTTTCTAGCAGCTCAGCATGAAAATTTTGCCACCATAAGAGTTGTAATCAAATGACGTTGGGACCTCAATGAATGAAAGGCTTCATAGAGAAACTAATAGAGTCTTAGTTGAGATGAACTCAAACTTGTCTTCTGATAGGGTCTTATTTCAGATGAACTCAACCCTGTCTTCTACTGTTAAACTTATTGCTATGAACATGGCAAGGCAGATAGCAGTTGAAGTCGAGCCTTTCTTAGTTAGGTAGGCTGAGGCTCGTAATGGCTTAGTCCAAGCCGTTAGGAAGTATACTATGAAACTTAAGCCTATTCCTGCTCCTTCAACTCCAATTAAATACTCTTATGATACTGTTAGGAACAGTGTCCTGAAATCTAAATTTATTCTGAATATATCATTTTAATTAATAAATAAGATTGAAGTCCCAGTCGTTTCCTAGTTAAATTTGTGTAAGCGAGCATTTATAATGCATGTGATTTTCTTTTTGGAAACATCCATGAGATGGGTGTAGTCCTCAGACTACAATTTACATGTTTGTTCTAAGTGGTTTATGAGACTAAGTCACAGATAGACTTGGAATAAATGGTATGGATTGTTGTTTCAAAGGCTCGTAGTCAAAGACAAGTTTGGGCCACTTGTATGTTAAGACTATGACGTGACACTTTAGATGACTTGCCTCGGTCATGTGGATGGAGATCCAAAAGTGTTAGATTAGTGTATTTAATAAGATTGACACACTGAGTTGGACCATGTGGATTACTTATTTCTTGACTACTATCGGAGATGAGTGATTCATACTATACTATTTGAACAACGACTCTAAATCCTGAGGATATTCTGAACTTATACATGGAGCATTAGTTACTTTGGTGTACAATAAGTAAGGTTAAAACAAATGATTGAAATCCCACGTACAATAGGTAGCGGCGTGAAGAGTAACAAGTATCAGTTATTCAATAGGGAATCTAAAATCTCTCATGAGATACAGATGTCTTCTTAGTTGATTCGTAAATATTTGAATAGTTCGAAAACTTTGGCTAAAGTATTCCAAGTGTTTGACATTTGAAATTTATAATATGAATATGTTCAAGTATAAATCAATTATTCAATAAAAGGCGAGTCGGTAACTAATGGAGAAGCTGTGAGAATGATAATGGTAGTGGTTATATTTATACTTTAACATGGACATCTAATGGAGGGGTTGTTGGCATCAATACAATCTATTAAGGAGATATAGAATAAATAATTTAAGTCTGGAGTGCAATTAAATTTTATTTAGTGGAATTAAGTCTTATTAAATGGTAATTAAATTATTTCACGAGATGATTAATTTAACCCATTTGGAGCTAGATTTAAATTGTCCCTGAGGTCCCTACGCAAGCCTCTGTATTTATTGCCATTGAAAAAATATTAAAGAATTCATGAGATGAATTATTTATCCAAAAGATGGGTAAATTAATTTTGCCAAACATTATTCATGAGATGAATAAAATTAAAAATTATAAAATAAAATAATTTTAAAAAAATTAAAATTCATTAGCTTAATTTTTGTATGGGGGAAACAAAGCAAAAAAAAAAAAAAAAAAAAAAAAAAAAAAAGAGAAAGAAAAATCGCGTTTATCAGGGATCAATCCGCACCTTTGTAGATGAACCAACCAGCGCGCGGTCCTTCGTGTATCCGTGCGAGCGCGGGGCCACCGATCCGGGGCTGACGTGCGTCATGCGACGTAAACTCATGCGGTTTTTCTCTGAGAGTGAAACACAGCGTTTTGAATTATTTTTGGACGATGCGCTGCATTTTACTTGTTAACTACGAATCTCACATCGAATTAATTGGATTTTTTCACTCTGGTATACTTCTATAAATAGAGGTACCTATTCCAGAGGTTTTGCATTCGATTGAAACAAATTATTTTGAAATTCTGGAATTGTTTCAGAGACCTAATTGGAGAAAAAAATTTCGGTTAAAATTTTTCTTTCCTAGTTTAATATTTTTCGGAGCCCACCCTCCGGGCAGTTTGAGGTCATTGTGTAGAAGATCATGGGGTCTCGATTTTCTTGGCATTCTTTATAATTGGAGCAATTCATGTATGTTCTTCTTTCCTTTCTCTTTTAGTTTTCACATTTCTATTTATTTATAATACTTGTTATTATGCCTATTTAAGTTTATGTATTGTTATGAATGTATTAGAGTAAAAGGCCTATAGATCTAAATTAAGAATTTAGATCTGTTGATTTAAATTATGAATTTAAGTTAGTAGATTTAAAATTAAGAATTTTTAAATCGACCCTAGGTTTAGAGTTATAAATTCTAAACCTGTTCCGCTGCGTAAACTTTAGAAAGAATTTTTGAAATTCATCCCAACAATCAGTATTAGGGCAAAAGGTTTGTAGAGATAAACCTATTCCCGGGAATTCTCGCACGTGAGGTGTTACGAAGCGTGACTCTCTGACTGGGGGCTTAAGTAGAGAGAAGAGTCTTCCACTCTAAGTGCTCTAATAGGTGCCTACTGTTGTGACCATAGTTGAGAACTGTGAACCCAATAGTCGGCCTCAGAGTTTATTTTTCCAACAAAATTCATGTCTTTTCCCAACAATTGGTATCAGAGCCAGCCTCTTATTACATTCGTCATATATATAAATAGGTATAATAAAATTGAAATAAATAGATTGGCGATTTAATAAAATAGAGATTTTATTAATAAGAAAAGTTAGTTTAATTTGACTATTTGATTTAAGTTATTTAAATCAATAAAGAATTAACAGTTGATTTAGATGATTGTTTGAATTAGTGATTTAAATTGTTTAAATCATTAAAGTATTTAATTGTTAATTAGAATATTTTAAAGTATCGATTTAAATTGTTTAAATCGGTTAAAAGAGTTAATAGTTAACTAGATTATTTAAAGTATCGATTTAATTGTTTAAATCGGTTAAAAGATTTAATAGTTAACTAGATTATTTATAGTAATGATTTAAATAGTTCAAATCGTTAATGAATTAATCATTAATTCGGAACAACCCATAAATGTACGATTATGTTGTTCGTATAAGGAGATTGTACATTCTCTGTCATGATTTACGAAATCGGACAAAATTGATCTAATAAGATTAGATTTAAATATTTTTAACAATAAAAGATAAAATTGATCTAATGAGATTAGATTCAATTAATTTTAATGAAATTGGATGAAGTTGATCTAATAGGATTAGAATCAATTATTTTATATGAAATCAAATAAAATTGATCTAATGAGATTAGATTCAATTTATTTTAAATTAATTATTTTAATTTAAAATTAAAAAAAATAAAATAAAAAAATCTGACGACGTCAGCATGAGCCCGACGCTGACGTCATCAAGTTAGAATTTAAAAAAAAAAGAAAAAAAGTTTTTTTATTGGGACGTGTAGACGTCAATACTGATTTACATGATAATTATAAATTAATTAATTTTCTTTTAAAATGAGATTCTAAATTAGATTATGTGATAATCTAAGTTAAGAATTAGTATACTTTAAATAAAAGTTATTTTAAATTATTTTTGAATAGGATTCCGAAACAGACTATATAATAGTCTAAGGTAACATTAATTTCAAAATAAAAGTTAAATTTTAGAATAAGATTCTAAAAATAGACTATGGGATAGTCGAAGCACAAAGTCGCTACTGATTTTAAATAAAATTATTTTTAATTTAGTTTTGGAAGTAGATTTTGAAAAGTAGATTATGTGATAATCTAAATTAGATGTTGGTATTATTTTAATTAAAATTAATTAATTCATTTTATTGATTGGTTTTAGAATGAGATTATAATGCATGATTATGAGATAATCTATATTATAAAATGATAGTATTTTTGAATAAATTAATTAATTAATTTTGGTTAATTTTAGAATGAGATTCTAAAGGGAATTATGAGATAATCCAGGTTGTAAATGTAAGTTAATTAAAAACCACTGGTTATAAAAATCTAGTGGGGGCGAGGTTTCAATTGTTGTGATCTCACGGTCTCCATTACCGGTCTAGCAGTATAGTAGATCGATAAACCTCCCTGCGGAGGATTTCGGTTTGCCAATTACAGGGTTAGACTTCAGTTGGGATAAACCGAAGTGCAAAGAAGCGATGTGACTACACTGCCGTGGAGTATTCCGTGCATTTGTATGGAAGTTTAGGTAATGGTTTACACTTGACTAGCATGGTGCATTAGCCTCCCCGAGGAGCTCTGTTGTGTCATATTAGAGATTAAGGCAAAATGGTGAGTTAATCATGTTTAGTAAGAGTTTCAAGAAAATAGGTTAATTGAGAATAGTTCTCACCTAAACTAGCTTCGTGGGACCCCGCTACCAGGGAGTAAGGAGTGGCGTGTTTGGGTCATCATTGTATGCATGATAGTACAGTTTGGTGGATATCTAACTGATTATGTATGCTAAATTGAAAGAATATACATCACTGCATTATACTTGACTCTTATTAGACAGTTACACAAATGTTTGCATTTACAGTATTTTATATGGATAGGGTTGGCGAACTTTGCTTGATTTTAAATACATAATGTACTCATTGGACCAAATCACTTTGCCCTGCAAAATTAAGTTAGACTTACTCATTACTCACAAAAGGTACATACTAGAAAGAAAGGAAAGGGCAATGTTGCTATTGTAGCAACCAAGTTCATAAGGAAGTCAGCAAAAGAAAAGTGTTTCTTCTGCAAGAAAAACTAGGCCACTGGAGGAGAAACTACACAAAGTATATAACTACTCTTCCTGCAAAGACTGCTAAGCCATCTAGTGGAGATATGTTGATATCTCACTTAGTTGAGTCATGCACAGTTGAGATTCCACTAGGTCCTTGATGGATGGACTCAGATTCAACTAACCATTTATGTAATATATCACAATAACTCAAGCTAGGCTAATGGCCACACGAAGGGTGTTGTCCCTGATGGTCAGGGACAGTAAAATAATAGTGGTCTTAGGTGTAGGATATGTTAGCTTAGACCTTAGTGATAGAGTTTTGTTTTAAAGGATTGATTATTTAAACCTTTTCTGCACAGGAATTTGATTTCTATGTCTTGTTTTATGAATAATTGTTATTCAATTGATTTCGATAATGGAGATTTTAATATGAGAAATAAATTGTTTATTTGCAAATGTACATGAATGAATTGTTTATTTATGCTATTTCCTTATCAAAACTCTGGTAATTGTTTAAATGAATCCAACGTAAGTTCACTTGTTCAATCTTCTAAAAGAAAACACCTTGAAAGAGATATTGCCTACACATGGGCATTTAGGTCACACTAATTCGAATAGGATCTAAAGACTGGCGAAAGATGGACTAGTAGAGGTTCTGGACTTGAGGTCATTACCAGTTTACGAATTCTGCATAGAATGAAAGGTGACCAATTATGTCTTTAAGAGTAAATGCAACAAGGTTGGTGGTTTGTTTGAGCTGGTTCATATAGATGTATGTGGACCAATACGTGTTTATGCAAGAGGTGGGTATGAGTGCTTAATCACGCTTAGTGAAGATTACTTAAGATATGTATATGTTTACCTAATTAGACATTAGTCGGACTTTTTTGAAAAGTTCAAAGAGTACAAAGCTGAAGTTGAAAAGCAATTAGGTAAACAAGTTAAATCACTTCGATTAGATCGAGGTGGTGAATATTTTTCAGGTGAGTCCTTAGAGTTTCTAACTGCCAATGAGATAAAATCTCAGTTTTCTGCTTTGGTTACACTGCAGCAAAATGGTGTTGCAAATAAAAGGAACATGGACTGTTCTTTCCTACAGTTCATTTGATCAAAAGATTTTTTTTAATACAATGCAAAACACTTAGAGAAGAATTTTGCAAGTAAGCTAAAAAAACAAAAAAAAAAATAGTATTAAAGGAAAATGACAATAGTTCTGAACAGCTAGACACAACTAGACATAGTGGATGCATTCGATGCACCTACTGATAGGAATGAGAATGTTCCAAGTACACGAGCACTTAGGTGTGGTGGGAGGATTGTCAGGACACCTAACAAGTTTATAGAGGGAGCCTTAGTGGTTGACCGTGGCATTGAATCTGATCCTTTTAGCCATAATGAAGCAATCAAGCCTTCTAGTTTTGTGCAATCGGTTGCTCGAACCATGCGTGTATAAATGACAATTAGAGAAAGTAGTGACTTCCTTAGTGTTATATGTCAACGATATACTACTCATTGAGAATGATGTAGGGGCGCCATTAGCTTTAAAGGTTTGGTTGCCAGGATAGCTCGATATGAAGGACATAGGAGAAGACAACTCTACTCTAAGGATTAAGCTTTTGTAGGGTCGTAAGAGTAGAATGTTGGATCTCTCTCCAGCCACTTATATTGACAAGACATTGTCAAGGTGTAGCATGGAGTCCCTTTCTCTTTTGAGTAGTGTTGACACCTCAAGAGGAGGAGCAATTAAGGAATATTCCACATGCTTTGGCAGTGGGAGCCACAGGTATGCCATGTTGTGCCCGAGACCAGATATTTGCTATGCTTTGGTACAGTAAGGAGGTGTTAGTCTAACTCGAGTCTGATGCACTAGGTGGCAATGAAGTGTCTTCTCTAGTACTTAAGAAGGACTAGAAGATATATGCTGATTTTTCAAAATGTCGAGCTGGTTCTAGTTGGATATATTGTTTTAAGATTTCTAGTCAGATTAAAATTATAGACGTTCGACGTCTAAGCATGTCTTTACCCTTGGAGTGGGAGCCATTAGTGAGAGGAATGTCAAGCAGTATTGTATTGTTGACTTCACAATAGAGTAATTGAGCTCACTAAGGGTTATGCTCAGTAGACATTTGGGACAAACTTGAAAGGGGTGACTATGGACTTTGTCATAAATTAGATGGAAGACAAGCGGGAGATTGTAAGGAACATTGTCCTGAAATCCAGATTTATTCTGGATATATTATTTTAATTAATAAATAAGATTGAAGTCCTAGTCATTTCCTAGTTAAATTTGTGCAAGCGAGCATTTATACTGCATGTGATTTTCTTTTTGGAAACATCCATGAGATGGGTGTAGTCCTCAGACTACAATTTACATGTTTGTTCTAAGTGGTTTATGAGACTAATTCACAGATAGACTTGGAACAAATGGTAAGGATTGTTGTTTGAAAGACTCGTAGTCAAAGACAAGTTTGGGCCACTTGTATGTTAAGACTATAACGTGACACTTTCAATGACTTGTCTTGGTCATGTGGATGGAGATCCAAAAGTGTTAGATTAGTGTGTTTAATAAGATTGACACACTGAGTTGGACCATGTGGATTACTTATTTCTAGACTACTATCAGAGATGAGTGATTCATATTGTACCGTTTAAACGACGACTCTAAATCCTAAGGGTATTCTGGACTTAAGCATGGAGCGTTAGTTACTTTGGTGTACTATAAATAAGGTCTAAACGAATAACTAAAATCCCACGTACACTGGGTAGCGGCGCTATGTGTGACAAGGATCAGGTATTCAATGGGGAATCTACTGTCTCTTATGAGATACAGATGTCCCCTTAGTTGATTCGCGAATATTTGAATAGTTCGTAAACTTTGGCCAAAGTATTCTTAGTGTTTGACATTTGGAATTTATACTGTGAATATGTTCAAGTATAAATGAATTATTCAGTGAAGGGCGAGTCGGTAACTAATGGAGAAGCTGTAAGAAGGATAATAGTAGTGGTCATATTTATCCTTTGTTATGGACATCTAGTGGAGGGGATTTTGGCATCAATGCAGTCTATTAGGGAGATATAGAATAAATAATTTAAGTCTGGAGTGTAATGAGATTTATTTTGTGGAATTAAGTCTCAATAAATGGTAATTAAATTATTTCATAAGATGATTAATTTAACCCACTTTGAGCTAGATTTAAATTGTTTCTCAAGTCCCTACGCAAGCCTTTGTATTTATTGCCAATAGAAAATATTAAAGAATTAATGAGATAAATTATTTGTCAATAAGATTGGTAAATTAATTTTGCCAAATATTATTCATGAGATGAATAAAATTAAAAATTATAAAATAAAATAATTTAAAAAAATTGAAATTCATTAGATGAATTTTTGCAAGTGGGAAAAAAAGAAAAAAAAGAAAAGAAAAATCGTGTTTATCAGGGATCAATCCGCCCCTTCGCGGATGAACCATGCAGCGCGCTAAGTATATCCGCGTGAGCGCGGGGCCACCAATCTGGGGCTGCCATGTGTCACGCGACATAAACTCACGCATTTTTTTGTCTGAGAGTGAGACACAGTGTTTTGAATTGTTTTTGGATGATGCGCTGCGTTTTGCTTATTAATTGTCAATCCCACATCAAATTAATTGGATTTTTTGCTATGGTATACTCCTATAAATAGAGGTACCTATTCCAGGGGTTTGGCATTCGATTGAAACAAATTATTTTGGGTTTTTGGAATTGTTTCAGAGACCCAATTGGAGAGAAAAATTTTCGTTAAAATTTTTCTTTCCTAGTTTAATATTTTTTGGAAGCCCACGCTCTGGGCAGTTCGAGGTCATTACATAGAAGATCATAGGTTTTGATTTTCTTGGTATTCTTTATAATTGGAGCAATTTCAGGTATGTTCTTCTTTCCTTCCACTTTTAGTTTTCGCGTTTCAATTTATTTATAATATTTTTTATTATGCTTATTTAAGTTTATGTATTGTTATGAATGTATTAGAGTAAAAGGCCTATAGATCTAAATTAAGAATTTAGATCTGTCGATTTAAATTATGAATCTAAGTCAGTAGATTTTAAATTAAGAATTTTTAAATCGACCCTAGGCTTAGAGTTGTGAATTCTAAACCTGTTCTGCTGCGTAAACTTTAAGGAAAATTTTTGAAGTTTATCCCAAGAACCGGTATTAGGGCAAAGGGTTTATAGAGATAAACCTATTTTCGGGAACTCTCGCACGTGAGGTGTCACAAAGCGTGACTCTCCGACCGGGGGGTTGAGTAGAGAAAATAGTCTTCTATTCTAAGTGCTCTAATAGGTGCCTACTGTTGTGACCATAGTTGAGAGCTGTGAACCCAATAGTCGGCATCAGAGTTTATTTTTCCAACAAAATTCATGTCTTTGCCCAACAGATACTCCCTCGAGCTCACATTTGACAATCGCTTAGGTTGACCAAGTATGCCCTAAGAGAATGGGAAACCCAACTATGGCTAACCCAAGTGTTACTCACATGGAACCTAGCCATAGTATTGACAATATGCCCCTTGGGGTTGTAGGACCTTCGAATTAGGGATTTCTCTGCCTTCGAGGTATCTCAATGGCAATGTGCAGATTTCGCCTGTCCTTAAAACCGGGGGGGGGGGGGGGGGGGGGGGGGGGGGGGGGGGGGGGGGGGGGGGGGGTGGGCTCAACATAATTGCACTTGGCCTCCTGATGGCCCACACAAGGCCTTCGATTAGAGTAGGTATGCTGGGACATATACCCAGTTCTGAGGACCAAGCCCTTCCTCTTAGACTTCATATTTATAGAACTGAGGATCATGTTCAACACCCATGTCCTTAAGGCTAAAACTCGAGGATTGATTAGGCGAGGGGTGCACTAATAGCCTACCAATGTAGGTGTGCCCTATGGCATGCCCTATAACCTAGGATCTGTTAGAACATCGTGCCAATCAAACACATGGCCATAATGATTAAGGGGGTTACTGCATGTATGTGAGACAACAACCGTTCCAAGCCTAATTGTAATGGGAGCTCGGGAGAGTTCTGTAGATCCTTCTCGAGACTCTCAGCCACTTTGGGGCAATGGCAGGCGTATAACCATGTGCCAAACATACCCCTCAAAGATCAATTAGCTTCCCTTATCGAGCAGGGATTATCCCTTGCAATGGCAGGCGCATAACCATGGCAAGCCTCACGAGGGTAAATAGACCCTTGTATAGTAAACCATACCCTGACCGTATTGACAGTGATTACCTTTTCTTTGAGGATACAAAATCCTCGAGTTTACCCTTTCTAAGGAGAAGTGTTTCTACCCTCTAGTATTTGACATGGTTTAATTGACAATGTAGAGAAGCGGCTAACAATCAATATCTCAAACTTAGGTTGTTCCCCAATTCCATGACAGGGACTACCCTTCCGTGATACATCAGCTAATCATCTAATTCCATCTACTGTCGGGATGGCCTAGATAGGCAATTCTAACTAGGCACGAATGAGACAAAAGCTAGGTGAATCTATGGAAGATTACAATAACTAGTTCAAGAGTGCCAGGTTGAAATGCGCATTTGTTCTTCCTAAAGTTGAATATGCCAAGCTAGCCTTGAATGGCTTGGATATTAAATTGAAGAAGTTTAAAGGTTCAAACTTCACAATGCTTCTAAAGTAGGCAGAATGTGCTGCTAGATATGAGGCTGTTCTAAAAGAAGAGAGCCTCAAGAAAAGTGGTGTGTATAGGACTTACGTACATGACTTAATTGACGAAGATGAAGATCATCCATATGAAATTGACGTTGTTCAGTACATTAAAGGACCTCCAATGGTTTGTAATCCTTTGGTCAAGAAGGATATCAAGGCTAGGAAGTCATATCAATCACAAGACTTAAGAAAATATTTATTTGACCTCTCAAGAGCCAATGTCATATTTAATTGGCTTGAGGCAAATATTAAACTCAAGATTAGAAGGAAACACAAAAAGCCTAACCCCAATTGAAGAAAGGGAAAGATATACTATAAATGGCATGATTCATTGACTCATTCAACGAAAAATTGCATGATCTTTACAAACGTGGTCTAAGATGCCACTGAGGCAAGGGAACTGATCTTCCGTGGAGAAGGATAGATGGGTGTTGATAAAGACCCTTTCCCTAGTCCTGTCCATGGTAATATAATTGAGGCAGTAAACCTTGTAGTACCCATGGTAGCCAAACAAATGGTAGGTCTCTATGCAGGATGAGTGAAGTCAAAGTGAGTTTGGTGGTAGCCAACAAGAGGGGCACTTAGGTTTCCCAGAACCTCAATAGAATTAACAAAGCTATTACTACAAGTGGCACATCACTGCTGAATATTCGTCATGTGGCTGTGCTACTTGTTGGGACAAATTTCAAAAATTTTCCCTAATTTAACAAAGTTAACACAATGGAACGAAATTTTAAACCTAAAAGCAATTTAAAATTCTTCATTTTAAATCTACATATTTAAATTTCTGTTTTAAATCTACAAGCCTCTACTCTAATACATTCATAATAATGATATGAATAAAAACTAGCATAATAAGAATTACAGTAAATAAATAAAAAGGAAAAAAACTAAAAGGAGAAGAAAAGAAGAATACTTGGAATTGCTTCAAATAAAGAAGACCAGAAGAATAATAAACAACTTCGAGAAAGTTGAGAAAACACCAAACCTTTAATTTTTAATTCGACTGAATGCAAACCATGAAATCAGTACCCCTATTTATAGTAGGATACTGGAGCAAAAATATGAGAAATTTCGATGTGGGGTTACAAAGCAAAACGCAGCATTTAAATGTAAAACTCAGCCAAAACCCCATGTTTCAGTTGAAATACATACCATGTGCTTTTGATCACAAACTGTGTGCCATGTGTTGCAGTTTGATTTGCCCGTGCATGCGGGCATGGATTGCCATAGGCGTCACGTTGGTTCATCAAATCTTGAAGTACGCGATTTTCTTTTTTGTTTTGTTTTCTTTCCCACATAATAAAAATTTATCCTATGAATTTTAATTTTAAAAATTATTTGTTTATAATTTTTAACTTTTATTAATCTCATGAATAATATTTGGCAAATTCAAATTTACTCATTTCATGAATAAATAATTCTTCTCTTGAATTCTTTAATATTTCTACTATGATAATAAAAGCAGAGGCTTATGCAGAGACCTCAGGGACAATTTAAATCTATCTCCAAATGGATTGAACTAATTACCTTCTCATGATAAAATTTAATTACTATTTAATGAGACTTAATTCTAATAAATAAATCTCATTGCACTCTTGACTTAAATTATTTATTTGATAATTCCCAAATTGACTAATCTTATAACAACAACCCTTCTACGAGGCGTATTATTTTTCTCACAGCTTCACCATAAGTTATAAGACTCGCCATTTACTGAATAATTAATCTATATTTGAACATATTCATAGTATAAATTCCAAATGTCAAACACTTGGAATACTTTGGACAAGGATTCTGAAAAAATTCAAATGCTTGCGAATCAACTAAGGGAACATCTGTATCTAGTAAGAGGCTATAGATTTCCTACTGAATACAGGATCCTTGTCACACTTCACGCCACTACTCAGTGTATGTGGGAATGTAGTCGTTTATCAAGACCTTACTCATAGTACACCAAAGCAATTAACATTGAGGGGTTAGAATTCACCTGAGGCTCCACTGGTTCTATAGTACATGAGAACAAATGTCCAATCCATTGATAAGCCCCTTCTTTGATCACTCCTTCCAGCCTCTTTCCACTCATCATTTGCATCTAACCTTGTTCCACAATGCCTTGCAACTTGACATTGTTGCCATTCCTTTCAAAAGCGACAGATAGCTGAGCAAAATCAAACACCAAGGGGTTGATTGTTTTCATCCAATCCGCACTAAGTACCATATCACAATCTCCAAGCCTCAGCATTTTGAAATCATATACAAATTGATGGCCCTGCATCTCCCAGCTAAATTTTTACATTTAGTCTTTGTTAGCATCGAATTTTTGGCAGCAAACGTAACAGCCAAGGGGCATGTCTTGATCATCTTATGTCCTACCAACTTAATAATCTTACAAAACTGTTTGTGCTACCACTATCAATTAAAATCGGATGTCGCTTGTGGCTTGCTTCTCCCTTGATTCTTATCATATGATGAGAGCCATCATCAGTCAAAGGCCTCTCCGAAATTTCCATTTCATCCTCATCTGAATCCTCTTGCAATTCTTCAACTTGAACACTAAAACCTGCTTACTTCTGCTCCTTTTGTTCTTCTTCAGCCTCGGCCCCATAAATTGACATGAGTAGCTTAGGATTGCATTTATGTCCAAAGAAATATCTTTGGTTACATTTAAAACACATTAAAATTGTCCCCCACATCCCCTGGATCTTCATCCCCATACCTTTCACATAGATCATTCGCAAATTCATGTCAGGTAATGGCTGGTTTGCTAAGTATCATGCTATGGAACCACGCCTCCTGATCGCCATGTAAATGAATTGCAGCCAGCTCTACCTTCTCACAATCAATAACATGACAGAAACGAAAGTACCTTTCACATCTTCTAATCCAAGATTGAGGTTGTACTCCATCAAATGTGCCAATTTCAACCTTAGGCTGGCGAAATCCTTAGTTCTTGCTCATAGACATTCCTTCTTCACACTCCTCAGTTGGTCGTGCATACAATGGATCAGGTGGCCTTGCATGCTGACTTCTAGATGAAAGTATTCCAACTCCTGCAGGTGCCACCTGGCGATTGATCTGCTCCTGCATTCCTACCAATTGTTGTTGTACTTGCAGTTGTGATTGAGTCATATTACCAACTGCAAAAACCAGATCATGTATTTGCTGCTGCAATTGAGCTAACTTCTCTACTTGATTCACATCTGCAGCCGCAACTCTGGCCATATTAGCTTGTTTCCTACCCTTAGCCAGCTTGATCGGATGCCAAAGTAGCATGATCAAAGGCAATTATGCAAGCTCTGATACCAATTGTTATGATTCAAGATCAATCTAAAAATCATAAAGTAGGAGAGAGAGAGTTTGAGTTGAGAAAGAATAGAATAAGGATGAAAACTGGAGAGAATTTGAGATGAGTACAAAGATATTTTGCCAGTTACATTCAATGAATCTCAACTATGAAGAATCTAAACTACTTATCCTAACTCTAACTAAAATTCCTGCCAAACATCTTATTCAAACATTACTAAACAAAACACCGCAAAACGCAGAATTTAATGACCAAAACAAAGCACGATCATGACGTAGCATGATATGAATTATTTATCACTTATAGTAGTTGATAAACAAATAGGTCATGCAGTTCAATTTACTATCTCAATGTCACTATATCATATTATGGATTAAACAAAGTAGCTCATGCTTATTATTGACTGTATAATTATTTTTCGACAAAACATTACTCTTTTAACTTGAGTCTATGACCATTTGGTTTAGAGGGAATTTTTTCCTTTTCAAAGATTCTCTCTCTTCTAAATCTATCAATGTAATTTTTGTCAAAAATTTCATTTAAACAAAAATAATTTCATTATCTAAGTGTATATGAAATTATAGGAAATCATAGTAGAAAATGTTCTTCATTTATGGAAGAAAAAAATGAATTTTCTATGCTTGAGGTGAATTCAACCTCCTTCGGATGGAAGAAATTCTAATTGCCACTAATTATTTCAACAATACCAGGGTAGGAATATAATGAAAAGTAATTCAGTTCAAACAAGCAAGCCTATATATAGCTTAATCTCATTATCTACCGAAATTAAACATTACAATGTCATTGTAAACTCTATTCATCTCATGGCACATTCCGAAAAATAAGCAAATTGTGTTTATCTCATAAAATAAGGTTACACATTTAATAAATAAAATGATTTAATTTGTTGATAACTAAATTACACAGTTGGTTTTTCCAACTCACTAGATACAGCTTACTGGGGGATTAGTATATGTGTAACTGATATAGTGATTTGGGATGGACGAGCACTTTTAAGCGAGTACTAGTGCCCCGAGGCCTTTTTCATTCCCACTTGATTATACACACTTTTTCTGTATGTTGGTTGCTTAGTGTTCGTAATGTCTATTGCCTTATTGTGGTATTGCCTATTTTGCTACTTTATACTCTCAATATGCTTGCTATGGGTCGTTTTGTATGCTCTTGCACTTAGATGCGTGTATGCTAGTGCTTTCATGCTTCTCAGGGTGGGGGTCCTCGAAAACAGTCTCTCTTTAGGGTAACACACTGAAGGTGTAAGGCTGAGTACATCCCACCCCTCCCAGACCCTACTTATGCGGGAGTCCTTGAGGCACTAGGTATGTTCTTGTTGTTGTCGTTGTTTTTCCAACTTAATTTAGAAGAGGCATAAAACAAACCCTCTTGGACTTTTTGGAGTCATTATTAGAAATGTCGTCCATTAATAGATTGATTCAAGAATGACAAAACCAATCAACAATTAGGCTGATCTCAATCATGTAGGTGAAATAGGGTAAATGAGTTATCAAAATATAACTCTTATTACAATAAAATTAATTTTGAGGGTTACAAAGCAATAACAGAAATGACTCAACAATAAAAGACAGAAGGGAAAGAGTTACCTGAAGAGTTGCTGCCCCGTGGAGAATCCACTGCTGTAAATCATTTATGCCCCCATGGCGTTACAATGGGATGAACAACATTTCGACCCTAGGGTTAATAGAGCACCCATCTCAGCAGTGTACTCCAGAGAGATGGGTTGGAGTACCCCTGAACTTGCTCAGTTATAGAGGAGAGAAAGAACAAAGTTTAGAGAGAAGCAAAGCTGTAAAGGAGAAGAAGAAGTTCTATATTTCAGTGTGTTAAACAAAACACTAAGGAACGGTATTTATAGAGAAAAATTCTTGCACGTTAATGAAAAGACAATGGCCTTAGAATTCGGTTACAATAAGAAAAGTGGCGGATATGGGAGAGCCTAAAAATACGGCTTCAATTATGGATGAAGCGGTTTACAAAAAGAACGAGAATTAACGTAGACATAATGTGTACTCGAGCTCGAGCTTGTAGCCTTAAACCTCGAGACCCGGGTTGGGGACAATTCGTTGAGGTCAACTGAGAGACATCGCAAGCTCAAGCCAAAGGCCTCAAGCACTGCTCAAAGATAATAACTGACATTGATTTCTTTTACAACAAAGTAAATAAAAACAATGGCTACAAAAATAAAAGTCCGAGTTAGAAAAAGTCCAGACCACACCACACCATGATGCCCCTGCCGGCTCGACAAGGAGCGGCATGTGCGTTTGGCCCACCAAGCCCACTCTAGGCCCATAAGACTTTACTAAGTATAATGATAAGTGATGTGTTTTTCTACGTCTATCAAAATTTAATATAAAACCCTATCTATTAAATACACCTAAATTGAAGTGTAGGGCGAGAGGGTGTCGAACCACAGGGACTCAGAGTGTGTGAATTTATTCTATGACTTAAATTGATTTGAATAAAATTGAGAGGTTTTTGTATTAATTAACCTAAGGAAATAACAATTAAGCTAAGGTAATTCACTTCTAATAGGAAAAGTGTATTAAATTGGAACTTAGAGTTTCGAATCCATCGTTAGCCAATTACTTTTGAGTTAACTTTTAACTTGAGATTATTAATTGTCACATGGGTAGTGGTTTAGGCTATAAGCTTCAACCTACTAAGGTGATGTTGTCAGTATTGCATATTGACCCTATCTAACTAAAGCATAAGGAAAATAGGCTCTACCTAACGTATTGTTAATTATTACATATTGACCCTATCTAACTAACGCATAGGGAAGATAGGCTTCAATTAACAATTCGGTTAATATTATTGCTTGATTAATTAATTCTAAAGCTACAAGCACGAAGAATTAATTTATAAATATCAATATCAACAATTAAGGTTACAAACCCAATAATCATATCAATTGAATAAACAATAAAAATATAATACTTCAAAGTATTTATCACAACCAAGCAATTCATGTAAACAATCAAGTTAACCCGAATTAAAAATAAACAAAAGTAAAGGCTAAGATTTCATCTAACCCCAGAGAGCAAGTTAGCTCTCCATCAAGGATGATCCGGTAAAGAAGAAGTTGAACAAACTCATGTCGATCTTCACGCTAATTTCGCTCTCATTCCAATTTAACAAAAAAATTAAAATAAAGTCTGAGAGAGAGAGAGAGAGCTGAGAGAAGAGAAAACAGGGACGGTGCGTCAGCCTAAGAACAAGAGACGACCCCCCGCAATCGACCAGAAAAAAACCCCTTTTAAAGTGATGACCTGCTGTGTCGTCAACCCTAACGTCGGTGCTGGTGGTGGGCCGGTGAAGATGGGCTGTGTTTGGGTCGGGGAACGGGTCTGAGCTGGTTGATGGTGTCAGTGGGCTGGAGAACAGGGCTGTTGGGCTGGGCCGACGTTTGGTGGGCCTGGTGTTAGTCGGTGATGGGGTGTGCGTGGGACTGTTGGGCCGGAACAGGGAGATGATGAATTGGGCCGGAGTTGGTGCGGGACGATGGTGGGTTGTTGAGTCTGGAGGTAGGGGATGATGAACAGTGCGGCTCGGGTACTGTAGCGGTGCGGGTCGAGCTTTTACGTTCTTGTCCCGAATCTCGATTGACTTGATTTAATTGTTTACGCATCGAATTTAACTTATTTGCACCAAAATTTGACAATTTTCGAAATATTAATTTCAAACCCCTTAAATATTAAAATTGCCAAAATGAGAGTAGAACTATTATTAATCAGGTACAAAATAATTAAAATATCAATTAAAAGATGCGTAAATATGAGACGCATCAACACCCCCACACCTAACCTTTGCTAGTCCTCGAGCAAAGTATATGATTTAACATAAACACCAAAGTGCTCAACTACCCCAACAATCCCAACCTTCACCCAGTTTTGCGAGATTAATACCTATATTACAATTCAAGATAAGATTAAATCATCTAAAGCATTCTCCAATTCCATGAATTCGGATGATTAATCTTCAAAACTCGTCATAGAATTTCATTAACCTTACATCAATTAATAGGGACTAGTCAAGCAATTTAAGCACACAAGTGAAAGTGATTAGGATTTCATGTCACAGAATCTCCTCAAATTCTCACTTCCAACCAAATATATAAAGGTTTTGTGCACCCACACCATTGAATCATCTAAACACATGCCTATACATAGAGAAATTTTAAGTGGCATATGAGCGACCACTTTACAACATTCTGACCTCAGTATAGTACAAAAGAACACCTTTGTCATGAATGTACACCAGTTTTTACTTTTTCTTTTTCTTTTGCCTTTTTTTTAGGAAACCCTTTATTTCTTTCTTTTTTATTTTCATTTTTTTTTCTTTTTGTTTCCTCTTCCTTTTCTTTCTATTTTTGGATTTTTTTTATAATACGTACTTCATCATTCCAATTGACATTGATCAACAAGTATTTTACATAACATCAAGGGCAAGGGTTAGGATAAGCCAATAGGGCGGGCTTGTAAAACTCAAGATATATAAGGTTGTTTACTCAGATTCTTCAAATTTTTAGCAACATGAAAGTCCTGTGCTCAGTGAATATGTGAGCGGCATGAGCCCATTAATATCAACAATAATCAACAACACTCATTAACAAGCATGAAGTAGAATCATTTAATTTCATGGAATTAAGAGATCAAAATAAACAACTAATCCCACTGTCGTCATAACATACGCGTCGATCAAGGAAAACTTAGCCAAACGGTTATAATGCACGCTCAAAATGCACAAAAAGATGTTCAAAATTTTAAAAATTTGACCAAAAATGAGCATATGCAAATGAGCCTCACCCCCACACCTAAACCATGCATTGTCCTCAATGCAACAACATCAATCATTAAAGCACAAGAGATAGGTGAGATGGAGCAATACAACCTGATGAGATGGCGCAAACATGTATATATGACTCCTTCAACATGGGACAAGAACCTGAAAAGAGATAAAACAAGTTTCCAAGAAGCTAATTAGTTCAAAAACTAAACTAAAACAAGAATTAACAAAACCTAGGCTGCCTCCCAGGAGCGCTAAGTTTTATGCCTTTAGCCGGGCGCAATGGGTCTAGCGAAGATCAAGTAATGGCATCAACCAAAGAAACAACTTCATCGAGCTCACCTAAGACAACATCTACAACACAATCAGAAGTGTCACACGTGATTTCAAGAGGGAGAGAGTAGTCGGGTGGATGCCTAATAGGAGCAACAACAAGTGTAGATCGAAGCTTATGAAAAGCGTCTAACCAAGACTCATTGAGCTCAACTAATATGTCCTTATATAGCACACTAGTCAATGGTCTAGCTAACTTCCCACCACCCTTAAGGAATCCCTTATAGAAACTTACATGACCTAGAAATGCTCTAACTTGTTTCACATTTGAGGGAGGGAGCGAGTTCACATTCATATCTATCGTAGCTTTATCAACCTCAATACCCTCCTTAGACAACCTATGGCCGAATACAATTTCCTCCTGAACTATAACATTGTGATACTTCTCCCAACCCAAGACTTCTTTCATGTTTGGGTTCAACCTTCATTGCATCTCTTTAGAAGGTTTTGCATTTTCATCAAGAGGGTCATTAACTAGGGTAGTGGAGAGTGTTTGGCTCACCAAATCATTAGCAATATCCACACAAAAACACTATGACTCATCCTCACTAGTGGGTGACGTTGAAGCCTTAAAAATATTTAATCTGATAGTCATGTTTGCAAAGCTAACATCCATTACCCCAGATCTGCAATTAACGTGGCATTAGTCATCACTAAGAAAGGCCGACCTAGAATGACAGGGATATGGTTTTTCGGATGACTAGAAGGTTCTATGTCAAGTACAAGAAAATCAACTGGAAACGTGGCTTTGTCTACCTTAACCAGCACGTTAATCAGCTCACCACGGGGAATCCTAGTTGATCTATCTGCTAATTGCAAGGTCACCGTGGTGGGTTACAACTCTCCCAGGCCTAACTTCTCATAAACCGAGTAAGGAATAATGTTGACTCTTGCTCCTAAGTCCAGTAAGGCTTTATCGATTGGGTAGTCTCCAAGTGAACAAGAGATGGTGGGGACACCAGGGTCTTTGTACTTAACTGGAGTGTCACACTTCGGAATAGAGCTCACTTGCTCGGCTAAAAACACTTTTTTAGGCAAATGTGCTCTAGGTCGCCTCTTTTGGTTCAGTAGATCCTTAATGAACTTCGCATAGGCCGGGATCTGTTTAATTGCATCAAGAAGGGGAATGTTAATCTTTACTTGCCTAGATGTCTCCAAAATATCTTCCCACTTCTTGTCCTTCCCCTTTGGATGTGGTGCAACTAAAGCTTGGGGGAAGGGCACTCTCGGTACATATGAGGAAGGAAGATCAGACGTTCTGAGAATGGGAGAAGTGTTCGTGACCTCATCGGTTTCCTTCTCTGTTTCCTTACTCTTCTCTTCTTCCTCACTACTCATGGGTACTTCACTTTCAACACTCACCCCATTGTCAACCTCCTTCTCATTTCTCAATACTATAATGGATTTTGCTTGTTCTTGTTGGGAAGGATAGTTGTCTTATCTTACACAGTTCCTAGGGTTCTCTACAGCCTGGCTAGGGAGTCTTCCCTCATCTCTCCTACTCAGAGTGTTAGCTAGTTGACCTATTTGGGTTTCTAGCTTTGCAATCGATTGTGTACCGGAGTGAAGGAGTTGGGAATTAACTTCTAAACCTTTCAGCGCACTTCAAACCTTCTCTTCAAAATTTGAATTAGAGCTCAAATTAGGAGGTTGAGAGTAGTTAAAAGCATACCCTTGCGGTTGAAAACCGACAGGCCGGGGCATACCAGATTGTTGAGGTCGTGGGTTATGTTGTTGTGGCATAAACTGTCCTTCTCCTCCTTGCCTCCAGGAGATGTTAGGATGGTTTCTCCAGCCCGGATTGTACGTGTTAGGGTATGGGTCGTTTTGTGAGAATCCTTGGGCTGCATTGACTTGTTCCTCCAACCACTCCACATAAGGTGAAATAGAGGGGCAGTCATGTGTAGAATGAGAGACACTAGAGCATGAAGAGCAAGCACTATGCACATTTGAAACATGAGACATATTAGGTACAGTAGAGGGGGCCAATGTCATATCAAATAGGGAAGTTAACTGTTCTACGGAAGAGGCAAGAGGGTCTACTTTCTTATCTAGGATGGAGGTGTGAGCAATCTAATTTACTCCTCTGTTTAACCTAGTAGCATTAAGACGTGCATGTGCGGCAGATTGTTGTGAATTCTCATTCAAAAGTTCGAACAATTCCCACGTCTCATCCTCATTCTTTTGAAGGAACTGACCACCACACGAGGCATCAACAGTTTGTTGACCCTTCTCATTCAACCCGTAATAGAAGTTTTGGACTAGTTGCCATTTAGGGATAGCATAATGTGGACAAGCTTGTAAGAGTTCCCTATACCTATCTTAACTCTCATGAAACTCATCAGTAGGGACTTGGGCGAAGGTGTTAATGGCTCTCCTAGCGGTGTTAGTCTTACTAATGGGATATAATTTCTTAAGAAATTCTTGTTGCATTTGAGTCCAAGTACAAATCGTCCCACTAGGTAAGGTACCTAACCAATACTTTGCCTTTTCCTTCAAAGAGAAAGGAAAAAGGCGAAGTAAGATGGCGTCATTACTAACGTTAGGAATCCTGAAGGTTGAGCAAACCTCCATGAAACTGTCCAAGTGTGTGTACGGGTTCTCTTTGCCTAAGCCATGGAAAGAAGGAAGCATTTGTATAGTATGTGGATTAAGCTCGAACTGATGGGCTACATGTGGCAACCTAATGCATGAGGGTGAAGCGTATGTGGTGGGAGTAAAGTAGTCCATAAGTGTACGTGGTTGTTGTTTGTAAGCCATTACGGTTTGTGCTCAGTGTTGTGCTCTAAGGTCTCTTAAAGTTCTTTCAATTTCAGGGACGAATCTAATAAGGTCCAGAGACAAAGAGCGACGACCGTGCATGAATAATTAACCACACGAAGCAAGTAAATTAAAAATTAAATAAGCAAAACAAATAAAACAAACAAAACAAATACTAAAAAAAAAAGAGACAAATGACAAGAGACCCTAAAATCTACTTATGCATGAAAAATCACAAGAAAAATAATGCTAATAAAAGAAAATAATTTTTTTTTTTAGAAAAGAGACAATAACAATTAAAGAGAATTAAAAATTAAAAATTCTAAATTGAGAATCAAATTAAAATTTCAAATCCTGGGTTGAAAAATAAAATAAATTAATTTAAAATTAAACAAGAAATGGAAAGTTAAAAATCAAAGAAAATCTCAAAAATAAAATCATGAACGTTACTTAGTCCTCGGCAACGGCGCCAAAATTTAGATGTGTTTTTCGACGTCTATCAAAATTTAATATAAAACCCTATCTATTAAACTGTTATGTCCCGAGAATCCGAGGCATGATCTTGTGGTGGCTGGGTTGCGTTTAGGTCAGTTTGGGCTTTTGTTGGGTTCTGTTGGTACTGCTGCATTGTGCAGCTGCGGACTGTGGGCTGCTGCTGAGCTGTCCTTCCTGTTAGGTTCTAGTTTTTGGCGCCAAATTTGGGTTTAAATGTTAGTTAGTTAGTTTCTAGAGTTTTCTAGATATTTCTTCTAATAAGATGATTAGTGATGTGTCTTGATTCATTGTATTAGCTGTCTTGTCTTGCCTTGCCTATAAGTAGTAGAAGCTACTGTAATTTCAATTCATTCAATCAAATATCAGCTAAATATCTCATTTGAGATCAACCTTCTCTCTCTCATCTAACTCTCTCTACTTCTCATCCCTAATTCTCTAATTTCTCTTCTCATACTCTCAATCTATCTCAATTTTACTTAGCCTATGCTTGTGATTCAATCACAAGCGCAACAATTGGTGTCAGAGCCTCGTTTAGCTTCCAATCGAGCGCATAAACAAAAAAAAAAAAAAAATTTAAAAAAAAAATCAGATCCGGTACTGAATTTTAGTTCAGTTTAAGCCGATTCAATTCAGTTTGTGAATTTCAAATTCGATCTGGAAATTTCAAAGAACAAAGTTGTAGTGAACTCAAGTTGTGAAGTTGCGCTGATCCTTGTTCAGCAGAATTAGATCAGATTCCAGCACATTCAGATCATCAGCTCGAATTCAATTAGATCAAGTCACATTGTGTCGTTAGGAGTGAAGTAATGGCTAGAGGTGTGACAACTTGATCAGGATTGGCCAAAGCTGCTACGAGTACTTCGTATGCTGATGTGGTTAGTGATAATGTAAAGAAAAAGCCGCAAGTTTTGACTCGTGATGTGTTGAATGCTGAGCTTAGGGCTGTGATTGTTCAGCTCAATATTGATCAACAGGAGCGTGACCAAAAAGCTAAACAAGAGCAGCTGGAAAACTTGCATAAGATGGAGGAACGATTGCATAAGTTGTTGCAGGATCAGAATCAGAAGTCTAATGAACGTTTTGGCTTGCAGATTCAGAGTTTTGAGGAGAAAATGATTGATCAATTCAATCAGCATAAGCATCAGATTGAGGAGGCAGTGGCTGATCGAATGATTGAACAAGCAAAAGAGATTGATGGAAAGATTGATGCTCATTTAAATAATCAATTGCAGAGTTTTGAAGTGAGGTTTGTTGAAATCAACAAACAAGCAATTGATGCTCGAGTTAATGACCAATTGCAAGGAATTGAGGATAGAGTGGATAGTTGTCTAGCTATGTTCCAAAATTAGACACAAAAACAGAATGTAGGTGCAAAGGATGGAGGTCTGTTGCCTATAAGTCAGTTACTGAGAACTACCGAACCGTCTCAATCACAAGAACCGAGTGCTGGTGTTCATCCTGCTTGCCCACAAGTTGATCCTCATGTAGCTAATGTGAATGTTCTACCTCAAGTCCAACTGCAATCTGAAGAGGATAGATTCCAGAATCGGGCTCTAGGAGATCAAGTAACTGCCAGTCTGCATGAACCATCTTCTGGTCGGGAGCAAATCCGATCCTTGAGCAGAAATTTTGGACAAAAAGATCACCCTCCAGATCCTTCAAGTCGTCCACCTGATCCTGCTGCACAGATCAAATCCAGATTTGAAAATTCAAGACACTTTGATCCCTCCCATGATCCAACACACACGCTACCTGTTTGTTCGAATGCCCGACATCTTGTTCAGCCTCAGGTTCTGTTTAGCGGCATCTTCATGGATAGAGTGCATTTGACATTGTTCCTAACCATAGCAATGAAGTCACTTATGGTAATCGATACAATGGATTTAGACAACCGAGAGTTCAACTTGAGAATTTTGATGGGAAGCAGCCACACTCTTGGTTGAGAAGATGTGAACGTTATTTCCATTTTTATTCCATTCCTGATGAACAAAAGGTGGAACTAGCTGCGGTAAACCTCGAAGGAGATCACGAAGTTTGGTTCTATAGTCCATTGAAGAGTAATTCTACACTTACTTGGGCTTAGTTTATGGTCGAGTTTTGTGAACGCTATGGTGATGATGACCTGAATGATATAGTTGATTACTTCAACAAGCTGACTCAAGTTACAACCGTGAAGGAGTACATGACAAAGTTTGAAAATCTCCGAGCTAGTATGACAACTGTTACCCCTCAAGCTCCGGAGTCCTTTTATGTCTCAAGTTTTATCAGTGGATTAAAGCCTAAAATCAAGAATTTGGTGAAGGCTATTGGTCCTACTTCTTTATCACAGGCTTATGCAAAGGCGAGCTGTTTGAGGCTACGTTTTTACCAACCAATGAGGGGCCTAAACATCGAGGTGAAAGTTCACAACATCACAGAGAAAGAGATGAAACCAAAGTGCACCGTCCCTTTGACAAAAATGCTCTTGAGAAGAGGCCTCAAAGACTTTGCTTCAAGTGTTGTCAACCTTATGAAATAGCCCATAAATGTAATCCTAAGTTTCTCATGGCGGTTAGAGGGGTTGACATTGAAGGGCAGTCCGATGGTGAGTGGGTTGATGTTGAGTATGAGGATTCCGACCAAGAAATTTTCATTGAGGATGAAATGGAGATTTCCTTGACAGTGTTGACAGAGCAAGGAATGCATAAGACGATCAGGATCAAAGGGAAAGCTGGCACGAGATCGGTTGTCATTTTAATAGATAGTGGGAGCACCCATAGTTTTGTTGATCCAAAATTAGTGAAGAAAGTGGGACATGAGGTGATTAAGACTAATCCCTTGGCAGTGCCGTGGCGGATGGAAACTCGATCTTTACTCAAGACAAATGCCGAGCCTTTCAGTGGTCCATGCATGAATATCAGTTCACACACGATTTTAGAGTCCTCCCCTTGGGTGGATGTGATATGGTGCTTGGAGTTGATTGGATGCTTGGTTTTAACCCGGTATCTTTCAATTATGTTAAGCACGCTGTGTCATTTGAATGTCACGGGTCTAGAGTTACTTTGCAAGGAATGGTTGATCAGTAATTTCCATTCTTGAGGACAAGAATGTTCTCAAGGGGAAGGGAATGTTATGTCCAGAGAATCCGAGGCATGAGCTTGTGGTGGCTGGGTTGCGTTTGGGTCAGTTTGGACTGCTGTTGGGTTCTGTTGGTATTGCTGCATTGTGCTGTTGCGGATCGTGGGCTGCTGCTGAGCTGTCCTTGCTCTTAGGTTTTGGTTTTTGGCGCCAAATTTGGGTTTAAATGTTAGTTAGTTTCTAGAGTTTTCTAGATATTTCTTCCAATAAGATGATTAGTGATGTGTCTTGATTCATTGTATTAGCTGTCTTATCTTGCTTATAAGTAGTAGGAGCTGCTGTAATTTCAATTCATTCCATCAAATATCAACAAAATATCTCATTTGAGATCAACTTTCTGTCTCTCATCTAACTCTCTCTACTTCTCATCCCTAATTCTCTAATTTCTTATCTCAATTCCCTTCTTTCTTATCTCATACTCTCAATCTATCTCAATTTTACTTAGCCTACGCTTGTCGAACCACAGGGACTAAGAGTGCGTGAATTTATTCTATGACTTAAATTGATTTGAATAAAATTGAGAGATTTTTGTATTAATTAACCTAAGGAAACAAAAATTAAACTAAGGTAATTTACTTCTAATCAGAAAAGTGTATTAAATTGGAACCTGGGGTTTCGAATCCATCATTAGCCAATTACTTTTGCGTTAACTTTTAACTTGGGATTATTAATTATCACACAGGTAGTGGTTTTGTCTACAAGCTTCAACCTACTAAGGTGATGTTATTAGTATTACATATTGACCCTATCTAACTAAAGCATAAGGAAAATAGGCTCTACCTAACGTATTGTTAATTATTACGTATTGACCCTAGCTAACTAAAGCATAGGGAAGATAGGCTTTAAATAACAATTCGGTTAATATTATTGCTTGATTAATTAATCCTAAAGCTACAAGCACGAAGAATTAATTTATAAATATCAATATCAACAATTAAAGGTTACAAACTCAATAATCATATCAATTGAATAAACAATAAAAATATAATACCTCAAAGTATTTATCTCAACCAAGCAATTCATGTAAACAATCAAGTTAACCCGAATTAAAAGTAAACAAAATTAAAGGCTAAGATTTCATCTAACCATAGAGAGCAAGTTAGCTTTCCATCAAGGATGATTCGGTGAAGAAGAAGTTGAACAAACTCATGTCGATCTTCACGATAATTTCGCTTTCATTTCAATTTAACAAAAAATTAAAATAAAGTCTGAGAGAGAGAGAGAGAGCTGAGAGAAGAGAAAATAGGGATGGTGCGTCAGCCCTAGAACAAGCAACGACCCCCCGCAATTGACCAGAAAAAAACCCCTTTTAAAGTGACGACCTGCTGTGTCGTCAACCCTAACGTCGATGCTTGTGGTGGGTTGGTGAAGATGGGCTGTGTTTAGGCCGGGGAAAGGGTCTGAGCTGGTTGGTGGTGTCGGTGGGCTGGAGAACAGGGCTGTTGGGCTGGGCTGAAGTTGGGCCGGCATTTGGTGGGCCTGGTGTTGGTCAGTGATGGGCTGTGCGTGGGATTGCTGGGCCAGAATAGGGAGATGACGAGTTGGGCCGGAGTTGGTGTGGGACGATGGTGGGTTGTTGGGTCTGGAGGTAGGGGATGATGAACAGTGCGACTCGGGTACTGTAGCGGTACGGGTCGAGCTTTTACGTTCTTGTCCCGAATCTCGATTGACTTGATTTAATTATTTACTCATCGAATTTGACTTATTTGCACCAAAATTCGACAATTTTCAAAACTTTAATTTCGAACATGCTAAACATAAAAATTGCCAAAATGAGTGTAGAACTATAATTAATCAGGTACAAAATAGTTAAAATATCAATTAAAAGATGCGTAAATATGAGACGCATCAATAAGGGGGTATATCAAATATCTAATTGTAGCCACCTCAAAGGATGAATACCCTATGCCAATAGCTGATGTCCTCATTAATTCAGCCTCAAGGCATGAGGTCTTATCCTTTACGGATGGCGACTATGGGTACTACCATGTCATAATTACTTTAAAGGATACCCAAACAACAGTGTTTAGATGCCCTGGGTCAATAGGGACCTTTGAGTGGGTGGCTATGCCATTTGGTTTGAAGAAAGCTGGTGCCACCTACCAAAGAGCCATGAACATGATCCTTCGTAATCTCATTGACCAGACCATGGAAGTCTACATAGATGAGATTATGCTCAAATCAAAGTCTCAAGTCAAGCACTTAGAGCACTTAAGCGGAGCGGTCCTTCAAATGAGGAACCACAGCTTCAAGATGAACCCACTAGAATGTGCCTTTGGAGTGCGCGATGGGAACTTCCTTTGTTTCTTGGTACATCAGAGGGAAATTGAAGTTGACATTAATAAGACTTGGACCATTTAAGACGCCAAATTGCCTTCAATTAAAAAGGAGCTTCAATGCTTTTTGGGGCAGCTTAATTTCCTAAGACGCTTGGTAGGCGCTGGGACGGGTGATGTGGGTCTAGGGATGATGAGCTGGGGACGGGGTCCGTGTGGGTTATCTATTGGTGGTGGATTGGTGGTCATGGGCCTGAGATACGGGATGACGTGGGTTCAGGCTCCGAATCACAATTGACTTTATTTAATTGCCCACGCATCGAATTTGTCTTATTTGCACCCAATTTGCCAATTTATAAAGCTTTAATCTTCAAACCTATAAAACAAAAAATTTTCCAGAGTGAGGATGTAATGATAATTAAACTGGAGAAAAATAGATAAAATAGGAAATAAAAGATGCATAAATATTAGACGGATCAGATTCCTTTATAGCTTACAACTAGCTAGTGGCTTCATTTAACTGCTTGTCTATAGAGAGGGCCTGCTCTTGAAGGGCTTGTTGAGTTCTTTGAGCCTCTATAGTTGCTTGCTCAAGCTCTCCAACTTTTAAGCCCTGAGAAGTGTGTTGCTGCTTGAGAGATGACAACTGCTTCTTGAGCCGATTCAGCTTCTCCTCCCACTGATGGATTTCACCCTCTAAGACTTTGATGTCTTGAGCTTGCTAACTCTGGGCTTCTTAGCTTCTTTGAATTCCTTAAAGAGAAGCTGTGGGCTTCCTAGTCCTTTTGAACGCCCTAGGCTCCAGATAGCATCCTGGCATTAACACTTCTTCTGAAAGATTGATTGGACCTCCTAGTTGACTTTGGTAAACACCTTCTCCAGCATCTCGAGTTCTCTATCAATGTCTGGGGCCACCTTGGGATCTTTTTCAGGGCCTTCACCAAGGAGATAGCTTCTTCATAGGTGGCATTCTCGGTCAAAGCAAGGACAAGGAGGTGTGCCATTTCCTTCAGTCTTTGAAATCTTAGAGATACTTGATCCAGCTGCAGTAAGGGAAATCTCCCACTTATCCCTAATTTATCTAGAGGAGATGTTATCCTCTCTAAGATAGGAGGGGTAACTCTTGGTGGTGTAACTAGAAAGGGAGAACATTAGAGAAATTAGATCAAGTCCTAACTTTGGAGTTAAACCAGAGTAAGAAAGGGCTAATTTTTTCCTCTGAAGCTTCAGTTGGAAGGACAGGAAGAACATTTGTTGGTTCTTCAGCTACTTGGTTGTCTTTTTAGTGGGGGACTTCTGGAAAAGGAAATATTTGTATGTTAGAACTAATTAATGGTTTGGACATCAAGGATTCATGAGCAAAGAGAAGAGAATGTGCCTTCATGGATCCCTTCAAAGGCGATAGAGGACATTTCGTGGAAGAAGGAATGGAGCCTGCATAAGGCCCTGTCTCAAAGAGACTGTAAGTGGAGCTTCATTGGGTTACTGACTTACAAGTGGCTTCTTAGCTGAAGTGACTATATATCCTTCTTCACCAGTACTTGAGCAAAGAGATTCAATTTCCCGAGGGAGCTTTGGCACATGTTGCTATGCTAGAGAATCTATAATATCCACAATGACCGAGGCTGTTGCTTCATGTGGCTATACAAGGTTAAGTCAGAACAGCTTTAACAAAAGATAATAAAAGAAAACTAACTAAGAAAAGGCTAACACCTCTAATTGAGGGAGCCTAACTCTTCTATTTCTCACTGGCTTCGAGAAGGATACTTCTTCTTCTTCTTCTTCTGCCTGAATGGCTTTGGAAGGAGAAGCAAGGGGAACATCTTTTCTTACTCTTTTATTCAAGTCACTAAATTCAAGGGCTGGTGGGGAGGTTCTTAGAAGAGATTCCTCCGACAACATTTTGGTGACGCTTCAGGTACTCCTTAGAGTTTCTTGTGCAGCTGAAGCAGCAAAGCAAAGAACAAGGGTGAGTCATTGTCCAAGCCATCAAAAAGACAAAATTGAACTCTGCTTCAAGGATGAATTTTCACCTAATATTGTCTTCTTTAGAGTCTTCCCTATTCTGGCTGGCTGGGCTCCTTTTGAGCTGGGACCTGTAGATGTAAGGGAAGTGTAAAATATTACTCGGCACCTTTAGCCTCGAAGAGGACCAGTGGGCTTGGAGCCAAGCCATAATACGAGGTCTGGCGCATGGGGAATGGCTACAGGAGGCAGCATACTCATACAGTGACTTGACCTTGAGATTGGACTCATAGAACTCTTTGCATTGGGAGCACTCAATGGAAGTCCTTTTAGCCCACAATGGGTTCTCGTTCCTCATACATTGAAAAGGAATGTCCTGGACCATTCCAAACTATGTGGCTAATAATCGAGGCCTCTAAGTCTCTACACCAAGATGGATTTGGTGATATAAGAAAAGATCTTGAGGGCATAAGATTGCTCGCCAGATCTAAGCGTTGATGCCTACAAAGACATCATAATGGAGGTCTAGTTTTTTTAACCAAAGCGGACTAAGCTTCCTCTCTTTGGAAAATGGACATTGGATCCCTATCCCCTCAAAGAGACATAAGCAGCTCAAGGCGTTGATCAAAGACCATCTTGGGGGTAAAAGAACCTCTCTTCGAGCATATTATTGTCCATAACACGTGAACTCCACATTTGTGGAGATAAAGGGGCCTCTGTAGTAGAGCTCAGGCAGATAGGCTTGGCCCCATAATTGGACCAACCACAAGGGTTCCCATGGCTGGACATCAAAATTTTTTACTATGATGTCCATGGGGCATCCCTGCACTTGAGCCAAAAACAGTGATCCTAAAGCTAGTGCACTAATGCTAACGTCCAGGTTTATTGCCACCATCTTAAGAAGCTTAAGTACGGAATTGGAGGAATTAGCAAGAAAGAACTTGTTCAACCAAAACAAGTAGAAACAGACCTCTTCTTCTTTGGATCCTCGTCCATAGTTATGACTTTCTATGGCAAAAACTTCAACAGAAGTCTTATAATTGCTAGGCATGTCAATCACAGAGAATGAAGAGGCAAAGGTTTCAGCCTCCTTAGGAATATAAGAGTCAAAAGGAAACTCCTCTCCATCGGGGGAAAGTACTGTTAAGGTCGTTATGTCCTTTAAGGTAATTCGAAGAAGGCCCTCAGGGAGGACAAAAGTGTTATAGCAGATGTTCTAACAGCAAGTGAATGCTATCATAATGGGGTAGTCATACCTAAGAGTGACCTCGGAAAGTCTAATAGCTTCATAAATGTGAAGATTCTTCCATTTCTCTTCATAGGTGAGCATTCGTTGGTCCACCCATTCAGCATACCGCTTGGTTAGGAATGTCCATCCTTTGAAGGGAGCTAAGAGTATTTGTAGATGTGTTTGCTGGCCCAAGAATGACTTGAGGAGACTGTACGAAGCAAAGGACAATCATCAATATCTAGAAACACGCCCTCAAGGATGGGGATGTTAAAAGAAGAGTCAAAAATAGGCCCTAGGGCACAAGATTCAAAGATTGAAGAAGGATTAAAAATGCCCCCATAGAGGTATAATGGGATGAACAGCACTCCAACCCTAGGGTTAACAGTACACCTACCTCAGGAGTGTACTCCGAGAAGATGGGTTAGAGTGCACCCAACTTTCTTAGTAATGAAGGAGAGAAAGAACAAATTTTAGAGAGAACGAAAGCTATGAACGAGAAGAAGAAGTTCTATATTTCAGTGTTAAACAAAATCCTAAGAAAAAATGTTTATAAAAAAAATTATTGCACGTTAAGTAAAGATAATGGCCCTGGAATTCAGCTACAATAAGGAAAGTGGCGAATATGGGAGAGCCTAAAAATCTGGCTTTAGTTATGGATAAAACAATTTATAAAAAGTGCACGAATTGATGCTTTCATAATGCGTACTCGAGCAATCTACTAAGAAAAACCCTAAGGAATGGTATTTATAGAGAAAAATCTTTGCACGTTAAGGAGAAGATAATGGCCTTAGAATTTGGCTACAATAAGGAATGTGGCGAATATGGGAGAGCCTAGAAATAAGGTTTTAGTTATGGATAAACTGGTTTATGGAAAGAGCGGGAAATGACGCAGTCATAATTTGTACTTGAGCTCGAGCGTGTAGCCTCTGGCCTCGAGACCAAAAGTATGGACAATCCCCTAAGGTCAACTAAGAGACACCTCGAGTTCAAGCCAAAGGCCTCGAGCACTACTGAAAGAGAAGAACTCACATCAAGTTCTTTTACGACAACTTAAATATAAACAATGGTCGTAAAAATGAAAATCTGAGTTAAAAAAAGTCCACACACCACAACGTGATGTTCCGATCTTCCTGACGGGGAGCACGTGCACGCATGTGGCCCACCAAGCCAACTCTAAGCTTACCAGATTTTACCAAGTACAATGACAAGAGGTATATAAACAAGACTCCCCACCACTATTCTTCTTATGTGAGATGGAGGTACTTTCACATGACAATAAAATTGAAATATACTACCTCCAAATTCCAACAAAAAGAAGTCCCATTTCTAAAGCTTAATTTTTTACCACATCATAAAAAATAAGGTTTACTCAGAAATGGGGCTTTTCCCCTCCAACATTGCCCCATTTTAACCCCATTTTATATTTTTTTTAGTTATTTAATAGTTGATTTATATAAATTATTTTAATTACTACAAGATAAATGGTGTAATTACATTGAAAGCAAACAAGAATTAAAAAAATAATTAACTACATTGTCTAATTTTTGATGTGCCACAAATGCCCAATCAAGTCATCTTATAGTGCATAATCCTTAGCCCTATCACAAACTTGAATATTATTTTGTAGGTAGGTTTCATATTAAGCTAAAAAGTCATGCAAGACCTCATGACTCCTGTTTTGGTGCCACCTGATTAAACTTATTATCCTGTAGATGGTACAAATATCATTTATCCTAGATAATCATGTTATGCAATATGTTGCAAGCCCGCATTATTTCTCCTAGTGTTTTTGTGTCATTAAATTGTGCAAGACTAGATATAATTGAAAAGCGAGCTTAGAGCACCCAAGTGCTCCGTCAACACCCGTAACATCTGATTCTTAATCCTTGGAGAAATAATTTTGATTTTCTCCTTGTGGATAAGGGATTGATTTCACAAATGTTGCCCATGGTAGATAAATACCATCCACAAGATAGTCATAGTCGTGACCCTTTATTGGGTACTGTATCGGAGGAGCCCGTGCTTCATAAGTGTCACAAAAAACTGGTGGCCAATCCTAGACATTGAAATCGTTGCATGTACTAGGAAGGAAAATAAAAAAACATGGCATATACATAAATATTACGATGCAGTGACTTCTATTATGATTGTTGAAGCCCCATGATCCCCTTGAGGATATTATTATTTATATGCAACAAGACAATTTCTCCATGTGCAGAGCATAAAAGCGGTGCTTCCCGTCGTGCATGGAAAATCATGCATCTCTTATACCTAAGAAGCCATTGGATGTCGTTAGGATTTGGTCTTCTCATGCAACATCTTGGACGGACTTCCTCAATGATTACACAACGGTTGACTCACCAGTCCACACATAGTTATCCACAACATCCAACATGACTCCATAAAGCGAGTATATGCATTGCAGTTGTGCATTCTGAAGATGTGATAAGCCATTCCTTTCAATAACATCTTTCTTTTCTGTGAAGTACGGGTCATGATGTTCAAGGGCATTCTCAATAAGAAGGAATATGTGCCTTCACATGCGAAACCTCCTGTAGAACTAAGTATCGATGTAAACTATATTTGGGTTAAAGTAGTCATTATAAAGATAGATTTAGCCTTCTTCTCATCATCTTTTTATGTGAGCCCTTCTTGAAATGGACCTTGAAACTTCATGTTAGATGATGAGCTTGCATGAAATTGTGTACGTGAAGAACACATGTTGAGCAACCCCATTTGATATGCTCTTATAGTGTCGCTTATTAATTCATTAATGATGTTGTTAATGCTTAAAGGGTGAAAATTGGGTTTTGAGACATGTTGAGATGTGCTAGTATGAAATTGGAGTTAAAAATTGAAGTATAAATTAGAGTGGGAAATTGGACTATGAAAGTTGAGTATGAAATAGTAACTTTAACTACTATCATTACTTTTCTCACATCTTTCACCATAGTTCCCAACTCGCCTTTCTCAATCAATTCAATAATACAAAACAATTTCTATAATAATTCCAAATGTCAAAGATACGGAATACTCTAGCCAAAGATTCCATAATCTATTCATATATTTGCAAATCAATTAAGAGGACATCTTTATCGCGTTAGAGACTATAAATTCCACGTAAAACAACTGTTTTTGCAACACTTCATGTCAATATGCAATGTACGTAAGATTCAAGCCAATGCACTTTGACTAATCCTTTTGGAACATCAAAGCAACGAACAATCCATGCACGAGTTCAGAATGCTTTCTGGATTTAAAGTTATCATCTTATATAATTAATTATTTATCATAACAATTAAAGGGGAAAAAACAAACTAATTCAGATGGTTCTGTTCAGTATTCCAATCTTATTGACGACATCAACATAATACTCTTGAATCCCTATTACATGACCAAGACAAAAGTATCATATTATAGTCTTATCAGATAAGTTATCCAAGTTTTCACCGATTACAAAAATACTTTGAAACGTGTCATTAGTTTGGTCTAAGTCTATCTGTGGTTCAATCTTATTGGCCACTTGAACCAAACCTGATATGTCATCTTAGACTACGTTCATCACATGGAACGTTTCGGAAAACAATCACATACATGTTTGACTTATAAAACATAATCGGACAATAAATGAATAAAATAATTTTATTTATTTAATATTTAAAACTAACTAATTGGGTTTTCTAGAACACCAATTCTAAAAGAAGTAGCTTTTGTTCGTTTGGTGCTCCGGTTGAATGTTTAGAGCCTTCCACTTTTGTTGGTTCTTCCACATTTGCCATGCATGATCTAAGTTCCATTTTTGTCTATTATTGTTTGAGTACAAATGTCATGCATTGATAATATAGTTGCTTTCCAACTATCGACTTTCATATCAAGAACAAATTCTTTTGTAGCACGTAGAAAATTCCATACATGTTGGAGCTACTTTTTACCATCGACGTCTAAGCATGTTGGGATTTCAAGCAGGCAAATTCTATTGGGGATTTTGATAGTACTCAGGAATCCTATCCCACATCGCCTTCTGTGTTTGGTTAATCGCGATGTTCAAATTGGTTTATAAGTTTAATCATGTGCTGATTAAAAGTCAGTCCTCGGAGATCGTACATCATGCACCAAGTTTAGATGTATTTGGAGTCTCGAACATCGCGTCATTGTCTTCATCAATAGTAGGAAAACTATGCTCCAAATTTTTCGATGAGTACTCAGGGTATTCACTTTGAGAAAACTTCTCATTCAAAGAATTGTTCACACCCCAAAATTGAGCATGTTTCAACAATGTCATTTAATGATAGTAGGACACGTTGTTTTCAACCTAAATTCGAATGAGTTGGGACAATGCCGTTTTGAGCAAAGTGTCGTGTGCTTGTCACATGAGGCCCTCCTCATGGAAGGTAAGGCCTTTAGATGCTGAGACAGCAGCATCTCGAGCCCAAGAGCTTAAGGAATTTAAACTTCAACAGTGGTACCAGCCACTCAAGGCTTGAGATGGTTGAGGGGTCAAAGGAGCTTGAGCTCAATCCTAGATGGCTGCAAGACAGGTGGTTTCCAAGCTTGAGATAGTTACTCGTAGTGCAATTTTAGAATGCATGGGCTTCAAGCTTATCCAACAGAAGGTGGGGCATCTAAAAGGGACTCCAGCTGAAAAAGAAGATGTGGGCTTCCCAAAGGACGCTCAAGCACACCAAATTAAGGGCACATTCACTACTTATTCACACGCCAAAGAAGCTTTATGGCCTACGTGGGAGGAAAATGCTGCGAAAATTGGAGGCAGCTGTTATTTCATTTTTTCTATAAATAAGAGAAATTATTGCAGTTTTAAAGGGTTCAACACCACCCATACAAAACTTCTTCAAGTTTTTCTACAGCACACTTGTGCGATTTCCTAGTAATTGCTTTACTTAACTTAGCATAGTGTAGCGTAGATCTTGTTTTACTTGCTTCTTCAGTAATGTAGTGTTTCGGGCTTCGGGTATGAACTCTTCATTTTCGTATGTTCTCAAAATCGACAGGTTAAAAAGTGTGGCTTTAATTTAAGGCTTTGACAGCCATGGTTCGACCTTGATTGTATTGGTATTAACATTACTGTCACTGCTTAATAAGTCAGGTCAACTTAGGTTTGTGCCATTATTTAACAGCTTTGACGGCCAAGGCTTGACCTTGATTGCATTGGTTCTCATCCAGTGACCAAAATACGATTTGCTCTACCTAAATCTTGTCACACTCTAACTCATTCGAGTTATTATAAGTTAAGAGTGGCAAGCCTAAAAATCTGATTGACTAAGGCTTATAAGTGGACTATTTAGCTATTGGGTTTGTCTCCACCCCAATTATTGACTTTTTAAGTATACGAGGAAAGGTGTCTGTGGGCCTTGCTCTATGATTGTAACTGCCACTTGAGTTAAGTCCATAACCCTTTAATTTTTGTCATCATATATAATATTAAAAAATCCACAAACAAATATAAAAGTCTTCTTAATTAGAGCATAAGCAGAATCCCCATGTAAAATAAACAAAGTTGGGTACAAAAAAATATCACCACCTTTTCTCCGAGAAGGTTAGTGGTTGAGGTCAAAGACATGCGGTCAGAATTTAGGCTCACTCTCTAGTCATGGTGAGTCCCATTTGCACATTTATTTAGATTTGCATTTACGGCAACCACATCACAGTACTAACAAAAAAATAAAGCAAACGCACGTGCTTAACACGATAAGCCATGCTCAATGCATGAATGGCTTTTAAACGTAGGGATAACAACATCTCAAGTACCCTTGAACAGCTATCAGCCTTTCAAGAATGGTTGAAGGGGTAAAAGGGGCTCAAGCTCGAGGGACTACCAAGAAGGTTGTAAGAAAGGTGGTTTTTAGGCTTGAGGCAGTTACTTGGAGAGCATATCAAGGAACGTGAGCCTTAAGCATATCCAGAACGAACTGGATGAACGTGGGAAGTCTGGAAGGCCCCAAGCACGTGCATCTATGCAAATTCAATGGCATTTCAACACTACAAAAGGGAATTGAGGCTGAACATGGGACGAATATGCCTGGTATTCAGGGCAAAATAGTTGGAACATATGTCTATAAATAAGAGACATTATTTGGCTTTTAAAGTGTCCAGCACCCACTATAAAACTTCTTCAAGTTTTTTTTACATCACACTTATGCTTCATTTATTAGGAGTAGCGTTACATAGCATCACGTAGGTTGTAACTTCTTGTTTTGCTTTCCTTATGGCAATACAATTCTTGAGTTTAATGTATGAACTCTTAGTTTTAAATTAGTTCCCATGATCGATGATCCAAGATTTGAGTCATTGGTTCAAGGCTTTGACAGCCAAGCTTTGAGACTAATTGCTTTGGTTTTAACACTAGTTTCACTGCTTAGTGAGTCATGTGAATTTAGGCTTGAGTCACCTTTTCAGGGCTTTAACGGCCAAGGCTAAAACTTGATTCTGTTGTTCCTAATCCAATGACACGAATATGATTCACTTCATTAATTCTTGTCACGCTTTAACTCATATGAGTTATCATAAGTCAAGGGTGCTAGCCCTAAAAATGTATAGACTCTAGCTTGTGAGTGGATGCTGAGCTCTTGAGCTTGTTTCCGTTGCTGTTCATAGCTCTTAAGTGCATGAGGCAAGGTGTCTGTGAGCTCCACACCATCACCCAACTGTCATTTAGGCAAGCTCCATATCCTTTTTATTTATTGCATAATCATTAACCTCTAAATAATCCATGAAAAATTATAATTTAAGTCTTCGTTATTGTAGCAAATGCAGAATCCAAATTTAACTTAGAAACCAAAGTCCGATTCACCAAGAACATCACTCCTCATAGAGGTGATTGAATTAGTTTAAACACGTGCGGTTTGATAATTAGACTCGCTCTCAAGTCAAGGCAAGTCCTTATTCGCATGTTTGTTTGATTTTATGTTCATAGCAGCCCTACACAAACACTAAAGGAAACAGAAGGATTTGGTGGAGACTGAGATGAATGATAAGGATTTTTTTTTTTGGTAAGGATAATACAGGTAATTATAATTTCCACTAAATTATTTAGTAAATATGGATACGATAATGGAAGATTATATATGGGTGGAGGAACTTCGAAGAATGGATAATAAAATCCAGATAAAGTACCTTGGGCATTCGGAGAATTATTGGAATTTTTGGGAGGCCATTGATATAATGAATTAAAATTATGAAAATTGGTGTTCGTTTTTTTTTTTTTTAAATTTTTGAGAAATAACTTTGTATGAATAATTAGTTAGAAGAAATTACACAAATTTGTCGTGTAATAATTTGGCAGAAATTGAGATGTATTTATAGATAAAACTTAGTATACTGTATTAAGCATGATAAAAAAAAAAACACTAATTAGGCCTATGTTAATATTTTTAGCATTTTATTGCAAAGTTTAAAATAAAGATATTATACTAGTGTTAATAAAATTTTTTTTTTGGCATTTAACTAGGGAATGAGCTAAATTTTTGTAGCACTCCGTGGTGGGGTTTTTAAACCCGCTTTCTTTTCTACCTTTGCAAGTGGGGAAGAAGCAAGCACGCTTTAATATATAAAATAATTAATAAGATACTAAACTATCCTTATATGAATTTTTTTTAACATTATACTTGCAAAGTAAAAGAATGTATTATACTAGCCAAAATAAGTTTGTTTAGCATTCATTAGACATAAACTAATTTTTTAAAAATATTGTATGGCGTCCAACACTTGCCCACATCTTTGATTGATATCCTTTCTCCTAGTATTTGATAGGCATGACATAGAAGAATGGATTTCAAGAGTGTTCTCATGTGTTGTTGTGTATTATCTTTCATGTTAATATTTGAGTTGTTGATTCAATTAAATGAGTCCAATATTTTATACATTAAGTTTTGTGACATTCTAATGTGGATATTTTAAGGTTTGATGATTTATCATGTAGGCATATTTTAATATATACATTAAAATGCCATGATGTTTTATTGTTTTATTATCTATGTACCTTCCAATTTAATCAAGCTATTAAAAAAATGTGATGGATTTTTGATACAAATTGCATATGTGGTGTAATTTACTGTAACATATATTTACCAAGGTTTCACAATAATTCGATGGATTTTACATTGAAAGTGCCAATGTGGCACAAATCACCATAATATATATTTGCCAAGTTAGCATTTTGATACAAAATTTGATGAATTCCATTAAAACTTATGAGATTAGAGGAAAATGTATGTTTCATACTAGTATTTACCACACGAAAGTATATTGAAACATGACAGATGATACTTTTTTATTGTAAGTTAGAGTGATATATGGAATAAAAGAAAAATATGTACAAACTACAAGGGGCATATACCCTAAGACATGGCCAAAGCCTAGAATAAAAAACCAAAGTCAAAGACGAAAGTCCTCAAAACAACAAAATACAATAGCCAAAAGTTATAAAGACAACAACAAAAAGGAACTATTCCTCAAAACCTCATTGCCTATGCAAAGGGGTGTGCAAATATGCACCCCTACATGATCGAGTATCAAGAAAGCCGCTCCAGATCAAACTCGTGATTTCCTCAAACACTGCCTCAACAGGCCTGGACTGAGAATGCTAAATGCTAAGGTCTAAGGACGTACACAGTCGTTGAAAAGAAGAGACGGGCAATAATACTATCGATCTCATGACCCCTGGGATGCGAAGTAACCAAATGAAAAAAGTCATGCTACGAAACTATAGGTCAATCAATCGATGTGTGTGGAGTAACTCAACTGCAAATAGAAGTAGAGAAGGGGCAGGCAAAGAAGAGGTGCTCATTGGTCTCATCATCAAAACCACGAAGAAGGCAAATGCTATGAACACATTGAGCCTAATGCCTCAGAAGTCTATCATGAATTCAAAGCCGCTCATTGGAGGCCAGCAAGAGAAAGAGAGAGTGCCTCATAATATGAAGCTTAAACAAAAGCAAATGATGCATAGGGTCCTCTCTCTGACTCCAAATCATCTCTCAAGCATACCTGGTGGTGAATTTCCCCACAGGGTCACCCATCCACCTAATGCAGTCTATAACACCAGCCCAAGAGCTAAAATCAACCATATCCAATATTAGGCAAAGCTCCAAACAAATGTTTAGAAATCCATAATGGCAACTCTTAATAATATCTTAAACTCAAGAGTTGTACTCGAAGCTAGACGAGATGAGCAAACGGGCAAGGAAGCGCTCCGGTAAATACTATAAATTCTAAGGATCTGCCTCCAGCACAAGGAGATCGAGCTCGTTACTTAGATAGTCCAAAAGCTCTTGCCCATATGGCAGTTTTGATAAACCCAACGATGACAAAAGAAAGAGGGATCTAAAGAATAAACCAAAGGTGCTTCATGATCAAAGCCTGGTCCCACTCAACAAGACAATGGATTCCTAAATCACCCTCACCTCTTGGATAACAAAAGTGTCTTCAACCAACCTTCGCTCGAGAGGGGTGTCTAGCCAACCTTCTGCTCCCCACCCTTGGGGCGTATTACGATCAATGACCACTAGATCTGGATGGCAACAAAACCAACTTGATAAGCAGCAGGCAACCAACGTATGATAGGGAATGTGAAGTCCAGAGGAGGCTGTAGGAGAGATAAAGTTCAAAAGTAGCTTGTAGTCAATGTAACGCAGTCAAAAAGTAATAAGAGGTACACCCATGTACCTAACTGGACACGGCCACAGACTCAAGCTCAAAACATCAAGAATCTCACACTGAGCCCCAAAATCAACAGTTGCAAGGAAGACGGTGCTCTTAGCTGCATTCAAGGAGAGCCTTGAGAGTGCAACGAAGCAGTCTATAACCTTATGAATAACAGTAACTCTGCTAACATCACCTTTGCAAAAGATCATCGGATCATCCGTAAAGCTCAAATGAGTGAGCTAAGTACGATGACAGCTCGAAGAAGTCCATGAAGGCCCTCTATAGAAATGAAAAAATGATAAGGGAAAAGCGAGTCGCCCTGGCGAACAACACGACTAGAGCTAAACAATCCCTAGAGCTCGCCATTAATGGCAATAGAGAAACGAGCAGTACATAAATACTCCAAAATCTACCTAATCATAGTCTTAGAGATCCCCATGCACCGCATGCTAACTAAGATAAAATTTCAGTGCACCGTGTCAAATGCTTTCCGAATATCAACCTTCAGATTGCAACGCGGCGAAACCTGAAGGTGATAATCACTCATAAGCTTTTGGGTTAAAAGAATATTGTCAAAGATCCTCCTGCCACGTACAAGAGCTATCTAAGCATCATCAATCAACTTTTGGAGGGCTCCCTTCAACTGGTTGGCAAGGATCTTAGTTATGCCCTGATTCTCATGGTATTTAGGGCACCCATCGTGCATCCTAAGATAAAAAAGGATTGCACTACTCTGATGACACTTGCACCTACAATCTCCCTAGCCCTCTTAAAAAAGAGGGAAGTGTAACCATTTGGAACTGGTGCCCAGTCATCAGCAATAGAAATAAACATGGGACCATTAGGCTCAGTTAGGAGGTCCTCGAATAAAGTGACACCAAAGAGAGAAAATGATAGAGGATAAACATACACTTGATTCATTTATGATGTTTGTTACTGTTGGAAAAATGATACTGCTAATTTTAAGTATAATAAGGAAATAATTTCTCAAGACCTGCTACTAGCCGTTTAGGGTAATTAAAGTTGTGACCATTGGGATTAATTAATAATATGGCTATTGGAAATTTATTAACAATATAGCCATTGCAATTTATTACTGTTGCAAATTAAACCCCCAGAATTTACGTCCCACTATTTAACCCTCAATCTCTCTCTCAATAAAATAGTTGTCTCATTATATACACATACATATATAGCTAGAGAGAGAGAGAGAGAGAGAGGGAGAGAGAGAGAGAGAGAGAGAGAGAGAGAGAGAGAGAGAGCTATAGAGAGAGAAAGCAAAGCAGCCATGGCAGTTAAGCACCATCGTCTTTTAGGACAGAGGTATCTACCATAGCGCAATATCATCGTTTTTGTAAGATCTTTCTAATGGCTATCTCCTAGTTGCTATGTTTGATAATTGGTTAATTTTTTGACAATTATTTCATTGCTATGTTTAGGTAATTGTTTCTAAATTTTCTATAGTTTTTTAATATTTTTTGCTGCAAATATTTTGATATTTTTTGCTGCGATATTTAGATATTTTCACTGCAATATTTCAGTATTCTCGCAGCAATTTTCACTATATTTTCACTAATATTAGTCAATTTTTCTAACAATCTAAAAGTTGATTTAATATTTATGAAGTATTTTGGAACTGTTATTGACAAGTGATTGTAGATTCAAATCTATGATATTTCGTATTTATGTTGGTTTTGGGTAGTTTTACCAGTAGAAAATGCACCTTTGTTGAAGTATTTAAAGTGAGCATGAGTTGTAGGTAAGGTGTTTGATTAAATGTCATGAGAACGAATGTTTGCAACCAAAAGCTACGGTTTATGTTTTTTTGTTTTTGGGGTTTGAACAAGGGAAATAGAAAATTTAAAATCTATTACATGTTTGCCAAAATTAAAAGTTGAACTTATATAATCCAGAAAACAAAAACAATTTTAAAACATTTATAATCTAAAAATTTTAAGACAACCAAATCTGTTGCTTAGATTAATATTAATTTCTGGTAACTACTATTAATCACTATGATTTATTGCAGCGAAGTTATATGGGTGCACCCGGTGATCGTTGTCACTAGAGTTAGTGTTTTACTCTCCCAATTTCACCCTCACTTCGATTCCGTGGTTTTCTTTTTCCATTATTGATTGTATTCGAATTCATCTATTTTGTTATGAATTGATGGTGTGTTCTTTTAATTTTCATTTTTCTTGGATTTTCTTGCCAGATTTGTTTAATACATAACATGCCCTTACGTGAATGCCCATTGAGCTTCAAGTGTGAATAGTGCACACATTCACCTTATGCCTTGTGGTTAAATTATGTTAGTTGTGAAAGGAGAGGTTGTGTTGGGATTCAAACTTTGTGACCGCTTACTTGAATAGACTCAGATACAATTTCAAAAACCAACTATTTCAAAGTTTAAGCAGTTGGATGAAGTTACATGAATAGTCTTATGTTCTGAATAGCTAAACTATACCATAATCCTTGTTGGATGATCAGACGTTCCCTTTGCAAAATGAGCAAACACCAAAGGCTACTGAACGGGTTATGAGTTTGAAAGGTCCTTCATGAGCTAGTTTGCAAGTGCATTGATAGAGAAATCAAGAGCGCATGAGGGGTTTATTTGGAGACTTATTAATGTGAGAGGCTCCAAAAGTGTTTCCCCAAGGAAAAATCTAGGAAGTGGAACAAAAGTTAATGATCAAACTTAAATATTACTTTGTTATTTGTACCTTTAATGTCCAGAGTCTCTGGATATATAGAGCTGGAACCATCTATATCAATTCTGGTTTGTCTACTTTTTGCTGGAACTACAAAATATTTTAAAGTTCTTCTACACCTTTTGATATAGAGAGCAAAGAGGTATTGCCACCATGAGTGTTTCTGGACTGCCTTACAAACTCTCACTACTTCAGCTTTGTCTATAGTCCTGTCACTTAAAGAAACAAAATGGCAACAAAACTTCCTTTGATTAGGTGCTTTTTATGATACCAACACTCCTCATGTAAGGGTCAGCTGGCATAACTAAAAATTCATTTAGCACCGCTGTACAGGTTCGCAGTACTTGAATGCATTAACGCTAGTATTTGCTTCTAAGATGAATGGTTACCAAAGCAGTGACAGTGCTTTAGATCATTCCTCTTTTAGATAGAGCTCAGTGGAGGGCCAACATAGGGGTAGCCAATGTAGCGTTTTGGAATAGAAGAGCATAATTTAGCTAACACTAGAAATGATGGATTTTAGTTCTATCCATAATTTTGTTGTGCGTCAACTAATTATCAGTAGTTGAGTTGCACTAGTTTTGGAGTTGGGTCATCACTGTTTAAGCGTTGGATTGTGTTTAAAGCCCATATCTTTCTCCTACATGGTGGTTAAGATGAGTTTAAGTGTCCTGGTTTTTTGGGCACTTGATTAGATGGCTTAGGTAGCATGAATTCTCACTGTTTTTGAACATCCTTTGGTTTCCTCTTTGTAGAAAAGATATTTATGCTTGAGACTAACGGTTTGTCTTAAAGTGAGAAAGCTTTAGGTACATCTTATCAGTGGAGCAATTTCGGAGTTAAATTGCTCAAGCTTAACCTAGTTGATGGTCGAACGGGAGTCCCTACTTTGGATTCTGTTTCGGTGTTGTTTTGAGCACAGTTGCATGGTGATGGTGCTGTTGTTGTGTGGCTGACCATGCTGTATGGAAATGGAATTGTGTTTTTTAAATTTTCTGTGTGATTGTTGTGATTAATACGTGTTTAATGATTGAGGTTAATTGTGAACTTGTTAAAATGCAGTCTTAAACCTAGAATTGGCAACTCTTAGGTTAGGCATGTCTAGTTGCACAATCTTGAATCCCTTGTGTTAGTAGAGCATTACTTGTTTGAGTTTTAACCATGAGTTTAGATCTTGTATGTGAGAATTGGATTTTCTTACACGTTTTGAGTGGCCTATTGAAATAGTTTATCATTGCAAAGGGCTAACAGGACTTGTGAGTTCTTGTGAAAAATCTATGTATAATTTTGTGTATTAGTCTCCATGTTGATGTGTCTCGTGTATTTCCCATGACTATGTTTGAAGTAAGTTGGTATGTTGTTACTTGTTGCTTGAAGTAATGATAAACATGTTGTTGATGGATTGTTTTCAAGTTGAATATGCTACTACATTTTGAGTTTGGGCTGTATGTCGCTGCTACATGTTGGTTAGCTGCTGTAAGATGCTGATATAACATGCTATTATGGACTTTTACGTGCTGGATTTTGTAGTATAGGAATAACAGTTGCTGTTTAGGATGTGCAACTATTGAATGTTGTGTACATACTACAGAAAATGACATTTAGCTGCTAACTAGTGCTGTCCATAGTGGTATTATGCTGGTTCTTTGGACTGTTTTACTGAATTTTCAGTTTGTAGTTGGAAAAGCATGGTATGTTTCAGTCATATGTGGACTTGTGTTGTCTTTTGAGACTATTATGCCCTTAGGATCATTGTTTCAATCCTTCTTTTCTTGTTTTTGGGAAAAGGGTAAGGTGTAGGTCATATGAAAACCTTGATTGACCTTAAAGTTTGAGTTGGCAGGTAGAAAATTTGAATGGCTTAGTAATGTAGTGTAATACATTCCATTGTGGGGGTTTTGTGAGACCCGAGAGCTTATGGTAAATGCTTTTTACCGAAATCTCTCATAAATATTGTAGTTCCCTCAATGTTTAATAGTTATAGCTAGCCTATGGAAATTGATTATGGTTGAAATATTATTTGGGTGACTATCCAAAGTCAGTGTGAATAGCTTGATGATACTAGCACTTGGGCTCGACAGCCTTGTAGAGGCTTGGGTTGCCTTATGTTGAATTGTAAAGGCATCTTGTGAGTTACAATCTTCTATACCTCTTTCTCTTGATATCACCAAAAAATTGATATAACATTGGTAATACATGGACTACCCTTAATAGTGATAATGTATGTACTCTAAGTATGATAAGAATGGGCACATAGTCTTTTGTGATCTGAACTAGTGGTGATCCAATTGATTTGAGATGATAATGTTTCCCCATTGTGATGATATGTGAAATTGACAAATTTGCAGTATATGTCTTTTGTGCCAACTGTGCATACGATATACGTATGATATCTATACTATTTGAGTACTTGAGGTGGAGATATGATTTTATTGATATGATATTTGCTCCACTATAGTGTTATACTGACTCTTGTTGAAGTGGATAGGCAATGGAGCTAGTTGTTTGACAGCTTGTTGTTGATACCTCAATGTAGGGGTAAGAGCAACTCTTGATTGATGTTGGCAGTGGTCAGCTCTTAAGTACCGCTTTATTCCAATACAGTGTTGAAATGCCATTTATGATGGTTGAGCTTGATGTTTTAACATAACCCATAGTTCGTAACGAATTGTGTGGACACTGCACACTTGATGGGTTTGGCAAGAGGAGACCTATTCATCTCAGGTTTAAGATCATAAACGATCTACTTGAAAGAATGTGATATCACTAAATTGTGTAGGGTTTGAAATGAACCTTGTTAATCCATTTATAAAGACACTGTGTCAAAAAATGGTTGTGGAAACATCAAGGGGGATGGGACGAAAGTCTATGTATGAATGAACTGTGATGTATCCAACCTGGTTTTAACAGATTCATTGTGAAAAGTAATAGTTTTAATCAAAGGAGTGCATTGTATTTTATGTTGTCCCTTCCCATAGTGTGACAATGCGGAGACGGGTCCATAGCCATATGTTTGGTAGTGTAAGCGAGGCTTGCACTTGATGGACACTGTCGTTATGTTGCCAAGGGGTGAGGTTGAGCTTTAGCTCTTAATGGGCCTATAGCCATATGTTTGGTGGTGTTCGGTAACACACACTTGATGGGATCCACCTATGTAGGTGTGGGAGTGTGGCCGCTCCCTATGAAGATTTCAAGACTTGCCTTCTAGAGTGCCTATGAATATCCAGGACGAGCGCATGGCCGATAAAAGGTGCTAAACAGCACGAGTTGCCGAGATCTGTAGTTTGGAATGTGTCCGAGTGGCAGACTATACAACCCCTTGTGAGGCTCAAGATGAAAGTCACCTTGCAAGCTGTTAGTCCTAAACTTGGGTTACACTAAATGACGATTCAAGTCGCAAGACATCGGCACTGAAAAACTAAACTCCCTTTGTCCATTCAATCCTTCTTTGTTCTCTTCTACTTGTATCCTTTGTGGAGGATTGTTGGAAAAATGATACAGCTAATTTTAAGTATAATGAGGAAATAATTTTTAAAGATTCGTTACTAGCCGTTTTGGGGTCATTAAATTGTGACAGTTGGAATTAATTAATAAATTGGCTATTGGGAATTTATTAATAATATAGCCATTGCAATTTGTTACTTCCATTTATAGACGTTGGAATTCATTGCACCTGATTTTAATGCTTAATTACCATTGCAAATTAAACCCCACAAAATTTACGTCCCACTATTTAACCCCCAATCTCTCTCTCAATAAAATAGTTGTCTCTCTATACACACATATACATGTACAGCTAAAGAGAGAGAGAGAGAGATCTCTAGACAGAGAAAGAGAAGCAGCCAAGGCGGTTAAGCACCTCTGGTTTACGCTCATCGTCCTCTTCTCCTTCGCCTTCATTGTTCACTCTTTTTCTCCCTCCTCAAATTTTGGGCAAAGTTCAAGGTACTCCTACCCGGCAATTAACGAGTGTATGTCAAAATCGGATCGTGTTAATCCTGGAAGACAGCGGCTGGTTATACGGTGCACCCCAGAGCAGTGGAGAAATCATCTTTTAGGATAATGGTCTCTACCACGGTGCAATATCATCATTTTTGTAAGATCTTTCCAATGGTTATCTCCTAGTCGCAATGTCCATTGCTATATTTGAAAATTAGTTAATTTTCTAACAATTATTTCATTGCTATGTTTAGGTAATTATTTCTAATTTTTTTGCAATTTTTTAATATTTTTCACTGCAAATTTTTTGCTATTTCTCGCTGCAATTTTTCGGTGTTTTGTACTGCAGTATTTCAACATTCTCGCAGTAATTTTCAATGTATTTTAAATGCAATTAGTCAATTTTTCCAACAATCTCTTTGCTTAGCAGGTGCACTAAGTCATATCAAGTAATATAGAATGAGTAGAGTATCATCCCACAAAGATTACTATTGAATGAGTACCAAAATTTGCAGTTTCAGCACTTGCTGAAAGACCGAAATATTTGGTTTTTGATATGAAACAATACAAAACAAAACAACAAAAAAAAAAAAAAACAAAAATGGTTACTGATTTTTTTGAAAGTTTTTCTGATTTTAGATGACTTTTACGATTTAATGGGATCCAAGGTATCCCATTTCACTTAGTTGCGTCAATATGCTTTTCTATTCTCGATATTCAAGTAGTTATTACATGTTGATGGTCCAAACCCTAATTTACTAAATATTCTCTCGCCAGCAACATTTAGCATGCTCTTTTACATATTAACTCATCAGTCTCTTGCATGAATTTAAATAAGAAAAGAGTTTTGAAGATCCATAGATTTCACTTAAGACCACACAAATCGCGTTAATTTATCTCTAGCATTCGCTCAATATTTGGAGTTTATCACTTTAGCAATCATCGTAAATCTCCTATCGGACTCATTATGAATCATTATAGGCTTTGAATGATGATCAAGTATTAAAAACTCATGAAGACCAATGATAAACACTCAAAGAGCACAATAAACATACTTTGAATACGTTGAATTAGAAAAGAGCGTATAATACAACTTAGGGTACATCGTAGACTTGTAAAAACAAAATTAGCTCATGGTATACATAATATAAAGCAAAAGTAAAATAAAATCCATAAACTTAAAAAATAAAATGATAGAAAATAACTTGAAATTGAAAAATTACAAACCAAAATTTTTTCTTTTCTCTCTTTTCCTCTTATATCTGAATTTTCTTTATCTTTTCTACTTTGGATTGATTTTTCTTTTTCTGAATGAATAAATGATTAAACACGTCCCCAACACCCCTATTTATAGTACATAAGGTTGAAAATTTAAGAAATAAAAAATTTCACAAGCTTCATTCTCATTTGCTACTTTTTCCACCCTTCTTTTCAACTTGCTTACAGCTTGCTTCTTTCTTCATTTTTTCCTTCTTTTTGCTTCCCAAATTCAGCTTTTCTTGCAGGTTGGATGTGTTCATGAAGTGTTTAAGAAGTTCTTGCACTTGATTTGCCCATTTGGCCGCCCATTTATGCAAGTTGTAACAAGTTGTGTAAGTTGTTGTTTCCTTGCTAAACTGTGTGCTTTTGGTGTGTTTAGCCCATTTTTTGCTTTTGTTTGATGTATCTCACATTTACTTGTTGACGTGATGATAAAACGTTGCAAGAATTAGCATAAAAAGAGTGTTTTTGCTAGGAAATAACCATATGAGCAAAATAGAGCAAAAGCGAATAAAGTTTGATGTAAAATGGCTTAAAAATGAGCTTAAATGATATGAATAATTATAAACTAAATTAGACTTATCAATTCATTTGTCATAGAATGGAACATAAAACAGCTTGTCACCACAACAATTGACGATTAAAATACCCTACGATAGTATATTCATTGCGAGGAAGTCACAGTCATCCAAGGTTTGCAAACAGAACACACGCTTAAAAAATTTTGTTTATGTCTTTTGCTAAAAAATTCACATATGGATAATCTGGTGTTTTGTTAATCATCTTTTATATATGGAAATGTGCTTATTTCTTCCCTACTTGCAAAGGTGATAAGTGGGTTCCGAACTCCACCTTGTAGTGCTAAAAGAATTAGCTCATTTCTAATATGGTGCCAAAAAAGCACAATTACTTTAATTTTTAACTTTGCAAGTACAGGGCTAAAAAATTCATGTAGCCGTAGTTTAAGTTTTTTTTTTTTTTTTTTATCAATCTTCCTTTTTCTAATTTTAAAAATATTTAAATTCCCCAAAACTCCGAAAGGGCTATGCAGTCGTTGAGGGTCACTAATTTTAAAAAAATAAAAAATAACTAACCTTTTACGCGTTGTTGTTCGATTACTAAACGCTATGTTTTGGCCATTCTAGACTTAATGAAAAATTAAAAATTAAAATGGTGAGTCACATATTTGGGGCTTCACGCAAGAAGCCCAAATATGGGCCTCCTCATTTGTACGGTGCCCGAATTTGGGCCACCGTGGGGTCTCCCCTAAGTGCTTGTGCTTGGTTCGATGAAAGTTTGAGGTTACTGTAAACATACAGCAAATCAAATGCAACAAAACGGATCTCCAGAGCGAATCCAATTTATCAGTCGGCTTGCCCAATGTACTAAATATCAAACAATTGGAGTCTGCCATATATACATTTGGTTTGCCATCAAATTTACTTCAACTCTCAAAATTTTGAAGGTTGAGAGAGGTGCTCTATAAGCATGAGTCACAGCAATTCAGCATTATACAAAATTCTGAGAAGAAAAAGCAAACGAATAATTTTCTCATGAAATCCAATAAAGGCGGCAGATATGTAAGCATTTTGAGCTGAACGCTATGTTACAAAACCACCGTTGATGTCAACTCCCTGCTATCATGGCACCATGACTGCATATACCTCTGACCATGTCCCAGGATGGTGCAAGAAATGTGACATAGAAAGCATAATCAAACCAAGTCAAACATAACTACCAACAATAAGTGTGACACCCCAAACCCGCTGGAACGGCTACACAGCATAAGCTCACTTGCGACCTAAAAGGCTTTTAAACTCAAAAAAAGTAATGAAACATTCAGCCATAGTTGAAGTATCATAAATTTTACACATACAATGAGTTTGCTACAAACCAATATACATAAGAAAATTGCATAGGTTCTTATAGAAAAGGAAGGGAAGTAGATCTCAGTTTAAAACACCTTAATGTTGATGCATTTTCAAAATATGTAACGAATAATATGCTAAATGTTTGCTTAAATGTGCATAAATGTGCTTAAGATTGTCCTATTACATGTTCTAAGTATTTAAGGCTTGTAAGGGATGTGTGTCGACACATGGGCCATGTGTGTCGACACACAATCCAACAGAACCACAGGGGAACAGCTGTGTATTGACGCACATGGCCCGTGTGTTATCCCACATCCTTTACAGAAGTTCACAAGAAGTAGCTATGTGTCGACACACAGGCCCCGTGTGTCGACACATAGGCTTACATAAGAGATATGTGTTGAAGTGAGTGTCAACACCCAGTTCGACACCCATTTATAGAGAGCTGTGTGTCGAAGTGTGTGTTGACACACAACTTCGACATACAGGTTGGTTTTGACGGTTTTTTGAGCAGTTTTTTCCCTGTTTTTTACGGTTCCTTTTGGGGTCTTTTGGGACGTCTTGGGGGCATTATATACAGTAACAATTCCTCTGTTTTCTTAAGGCTTTGAACACATACTTTGAGAGGAAGGTTTCCAAGAGAATAAGAAGAGAACAAATCAAAGCATTTCTTATAATTGCTCTTGTGTCTTCATGTTCTTGTTTAAGAAACTTCAATCTCCCTACATCTCATTCAATCTCTCCTCTTACATACTCTCACTTCATACTTAGTTGTTGTTGTATCCCCGAGATATTTTGTGTACTGAAATAAACCTTAAGAAAAGTGATCACACGGCCTCAACACCTGCGATCTTTTGGTTACCCGATTGCAAGGATTTTGCAAGTATTTAAAGGTTTGCACCAACACTCTTGAGCTTTAGATTCTAGTTTTGGGATATGGTTTCATCACTTCGAGAAATGACAACCAATTTCGTCAAGTTGGCCTGATTTAATGGCAGAAATTTCTCTGACTTTGAATGTGGTGTATATGTTGAATACACCATTCCTTTCGCCCTCTTCTAAGGAGGAGACTTTGGGCATGCAAAGGGCCACATCAAATTGGGAAAATGATCGACTACATCTGCAGAGGGCACATCCTGAGCGGCATGACTGACGCCCTGTTTGATATCTACTCAAACGTGCCGACCGCGAAGGAACTATGGGATGCACTTGATGCGCGCTGCATGGCTGATGATGCAACGACCAAAAAGTTCCTGATTAGTCAATTTAACAATTATAAAATGGTAGATAATCATCTTGTCATGGAGCAATTACATGAAATCGAACAAATCTTGAATAATTTCAAATAACATAATATGAATATGGATGATACAATAGTTGTTTCATCCTTGATTGATAAACTTCCGCCTTCATGAAGAGACGTTAAGAAAAGTCTCAAACATAAGAAGTAAGATATGTCAATGGAGGAATTGGCTAACCATTTGCATATTGAGGAAGGCTACAAGGTACAAGATGACAACAAGGACCGCCCCTGTGATGTTAGGAAAATCAACATCACAGAAGAAGGGCAGTCAAGCAAGGGATCCCAGAGAATCGGACACTTTCAAAAGAAGAAAGATGACAAGAGGCCGAAAATGGTTTGTTGGGAGTGTTAAAAGCCCGGTCACTTAAGTAGGGATTGTTACCGCCTTAAAATAAGAAATGCAAGGGCTTGATCATCGTGCCAAAAAGTCAAATGATAGGTTCATGGCAAAGATATCGGAAGTCAACCTAATCGAGAGTGATAACTCTTGGTGGGTTGACTTGGGGGGCCACGAAATATGTGTGTAAGGACAAGGAATTCTTCACGACTTTTGAACCCATGGACAACAGAATTGTGTTGTTCATTGGCAATGGGCCGACTATACCAGTTAAGGGGAAGGGAAAAGTTGATTTTCCTTTTACCCTTGGAAAAACCCTTATTTTAACTGATGTATGTTATGCTCCGGACGTGAAGAAGAATCTTGTGTCCGGTGGCTTACTACATTGGTTTGGGTTCAAGTTGGTTTTCGAGGCCGACCAATTTGGGGGGCTTTGTTGGTGAAGGGTACTTATGTAAAGAGATGTTTAAGATGAACGTTGATAATAAAGTTGGAAGTTCTGTTTATATGCTTGACTCATTGTTTTTGTGGCATCAAATATTAGGTCATGTGAATTTTCGTAGATTGTATGAAATGGTAAACTCATCGTTGATACCTCACATAGATAAGGTTGATGATAGATGTAAAACGTGCATGTTAGCGAAAATAACGAAGTTATCTTTTCCTTTAGTGTAAAGAGCAACAAATCTGGTTGATCTTGTACATAGTGATTTATGCGATTTTAAAACACCCCATCGTTAAGCGGGAAAAGATACTTCATAACTTTCATAGATGATTGTATGAGATTTTGTTATATATCTCATAGATCATAAAGATAACTCACTAGATAGATTTAAAGCATATAAAGCAGAAATCGAACTACACTGTGAGACCTTCCTCAAATGCCTAAGGTCGGACCATGGTGGACAATACTATGATCCCAAGTATTTCGAATGCACTAGAATTGTACATGAGGTCACATCGCCTTATACGTCACAACAAAAATGGCATGACTGAGAGGTAAAACCGAACTCTAACGGAAATGGTCAATTCTATGTTATCATATTCCGGCCCCGGCGATGGATTTTTGGGTGAGGCAATGTTAACGACCTATCATATATTAAATCGAGTACTAAATCAGAGAAATAAAATGAACCCGTATGAACTATGGAACAAACGAGCCCCTAATTTGAACTGTCTAAAAGTGTGGGAGTGTTGTTATGATTCAAGATCAAACTTGAACCATAACCCAAGATAGAGAGAGACTAAGATGAGAGATTGAAGAGAAAGAGAAGTTAAGGGAGTTAGGGATTAAGAGAAGAAAATTGGAGATATTTTCATTGAATGAATCATCCATTACAAGAATATCTACTACTTATACTACACTAGCTTAAGACTAGATACAAAGCATTTGATCTAGAACAACCACCGACTTAAGCTAAATTGGTTGCCAAAGTTGACTAAAGAACCAAATAATCGAAATAAGCTACTAACTACCACAACCACCCTTCCTGCCAAAAAGAAAAGTTCAAATAATTGAGGCTTGTAGCTTTCTTTACAGTAGGGGATCAAGAAAAACAAATCAAGAAAAGCTAAAACACACAAAAATAGCTTAGTATCATAACGATACCTTCCCCTCAAGAGCAATCTTTACTCAAGAATGAAAGGTAGGGAATTGAGATTTGAGAAAGTTAAAGTTCTCCAATGTAGCCTTCTCGGGTCCCAAATTTGCTAACTGAATGAGCACTTCGTTTCCATGAATTTCTTTACTGTTGTCTTTCCCTAAAGTCCAAAATAGCCAATAGTTCCTACACAAGTTGGCCTTGAAACAGGTAGAAGGAAGAATGGCAGTACTAGTAGATCTAGCTGCTATATGTTTCTTCAATAGAGAGACATGGAACACAGGATGTATATGAGCATCTAGAGGGAATTCCAGCCTATAAGCCACACTTCCCAATTTGTCCAACACCTTGTATGGATCAAAGAAACATGCACTAAGCTTGATATTCTTGCGGATAGCTACAGATGATTGTCTATAAGGCTGCAACTTTAAGAAATAAAATCACCAACATTAAAAGATCGATCAGTTCTCTTTTTATATGCAAAAAATGTCATCCTGGATTGTGCCACTTGAAGTTTGTTCTTGAGCTGTTGCATCAGTTGCTTCCTTTGGCTTAGAATTTCATTAACCTCAACCACATCTGAAGTAGCACCTGGAATCATCAAGGGGGATGGAGGATCATAACCACATAAAGCATTGAGAGAAGTGGTTCCCAAGGCTGAATGAGTGCGTGTATTATACCAGAACTCAGCCAACGACAACCATTTATGCCAATTATTGGGATGAGAAATGTCATGCTTTTCAAATACTGCTCAACACACTGATTGACTCTTTCTGTTTGTACATCTATTTGTGGATAGTAGGAAGAACTCAATTCCAAAGAAGATCCCAACAAAAGGAACAATTTCTGCCAAAAACTACTTATAAACAGCCTGTCTCTATCTGAAATGACAGAGTGAAGCAACCCGTGTAACTTGTTGATATTATCCGAGAACAGCCTTGCCAACTTCTCTACAAAAATAGGGTGATGGAGAACAATGAAATGTCCAAACTTGGTGAATCGATCAATAACTACCCAAATAACCTCCTTCCCTTTGGACTTAGGCAACCCTTCAATGAAATCCCTACTAATATGTTCCCAAGCTCGATCTGGAATTGATAAACGCTGCAATAGCCCTTGATGGGGCATGTGTTCACTCTTAGTACGCTGGCAAATCTCACAAGCTTGAACCAATTCAACCACATCTTCCCTCATTCCATGCCAATGAAAATATTGCCTGAGCCTTATTTCAATTCCAATGTAAATCCTTCCCTTCCGATGATGCAATTAGCAATAGAAACATGAGATCCTTCTTTAGATTGTCCCTTGATACTAGAAGCAGTAATATGCTTCTGAGAAAACTCATCCCCATCATAAGACTTAAGGACCTCCTCCATCCAAGAAGGTAGAGCAACTAAAATAGCATTACTAGCAGCAAGTTCAACATCTTCTTACCTTCTTGACAAAGCATCCCCAACATCTTCCTAAGACCTTTGCATTGAACTCTAGTAGTAATCTATTGCTTAAGCAAATATTTGAGGCTTTTGTGATAAGTCTTGATTATGAAATGGTGTCCTTCGAGATAATGCCGCCATTTTTAAACTGCCGTCGAGATAGCCAAATATTCCTTCTTATATATTTATGGAATCAAATACCTTGGTCCCAAAGCTTGGATGATATAAGTTATTGGTTGTCCCTCTTGAGAAAGTATTGCTCCCACACCTCTGTTGCAGGCATCAGTATCCAATACAAAGACCTTACTGAAGTCAGGCATAAAAAGCATAGGAGTTGAGCTCATCACTGCTTTGAGTTTCTTAAAGGCCTCTTATGCTACTTCAGTCTAAAAGAACGCATCTTTCTTAAGAAGATCAGTTAGGGGTTTAACAATTATCCCATATCCTGCTATGAACTTTTGATAATAGCCTATCAGTCCAAGGAATCCTCTCAGCTGCTTAAGAGTTTTTGGAGCTGGCCAGTTAGTCATTGCTTGAACCTTGGCTGGATTTGTAGCAACACCCTCACCAGAGATGACATGTCCCAAGTACTCAACTTGTATTCTCGTAAAACAACACTTGGAGAGCTTAGCATACAACTGCTGTTGTCTCATTGTTCTGAACACAAGTTCCAAATGCCTGATGTGTGCATCCAAGGTAGAATCATATGCTAGTATATCACCGGAAAACACCAGAACAAATCTCCTCAAATATGGCTTGAATACTAAGTTCATCAGAGCCTGGAATGTGGTTGGAGCATTGGACAAACCAAATGGCATCACCATGAATTCATAGTGCCCATGTGTCATGATCGGGAAATATTAGAAAATAAGGAATTGTTATAGATTAGCTTAAGTCATGGAAATAAGTCATGTAATTAGTGTGGGTGACTGTTAAGTGTTGTTAAGATGTGTTTAGTAGCTATGTTGATGTATTACCGGTATTAGTTGAAGTCAATTAGTTAGTTGATACGTGAAGTTAGGTTTGGCGGTTGTTAAGGATGGTTTAGTCGGTTATTCAGCTGTCCAAGTACAATGCATCTTGTTAACCACCATTAAGGGCTAGGCTTAGTATAAGTAGGACACTGTCTTGTAAATTTGGGAATCATTCGATGAAAATTCAACTATCACTTTGAGATATTTCCTTTCTTTTCTCATTTTTCATTCCTTTATCGCTTTCTTACATTTCTTCTAGGTCATGACTCGAGTTTGATCTCGGATCATGACAATTGGTATCAGAGCCTTGATTTGCTGATTTGATTCCAAATCAAGCTCTTAATTCAGAAAAAATTCAGAATCGATTTATTGTTGCTGCGCAAGGACTTTAGATGCTTTGGCATTTGATTTAGTTGAATCTATTTCAACTAAATTGAGTTGTATTGTGTCAAGCTTTGGTTCTGGTTGCAATCTACCAACAAAAGAAAATAGAGGTTGAAATTGATTTCAACTTGAGATCTTGAATTGAAGACCTCACGGTTGATCAAGATTTCAAGATTAATTGATTCTTGAAGTGTGATCTTGAAGAATTGCGTGGAATTAACATCACAATTGTGATCTGTTGGAGTTTAACAGTGAGCAAATTGAGCTGAAGTTGTGTGTTGGCTAAAGATTTCAAATATGATTTACAGCTCAAGCCGTTTAGGAGCAGTAGGAGATGTTGCCGTCAATGTAATTCAGCAAGAACAGATCGCTTATGTTCAGCAGTACCAGCAGTAGATTCCATGTGGTTATAAGCTTACTTTGCAACAGTCTCAGTAGCGGTTTGTGCAGAATCAACAGGAAATTCAGCAACAAATCCAAAATTCTGCTGGACATCAATTTACTTCGAGCTTGAATGTTGCAGATGAGAAATTTGATCAAGTGCAGCAGCAGGAGGTCCATAACCTAATTGCTTCAATGGAGGCCAGTAATCTTGAAATTTAGTAACATATTCAAGAATTCAACAGCAGTCGGCAACGGTATGATCTCACAAATCCAGCTCAAAACAAATACGTAGATCCGGCTAGAGATGAATTCAATTCGAGCTTTATTTTGGCGAAGGTGAATTAGCTTAGTGTAAAACCAGTAAATCAAGTTGTGTGTGATGCATTGGTTGGAAATTATGGAGGTAAAGTGGCTATATCTGAAATGAATCAAGAACAATCGAGATTAAACTGGAATCTGATTGAAATCGAACCAACTGCTGCTGGATGGTCACGTAATTCGAGTTCTACTTCAAGTGAGGATGTATTTGGTGAATGTGGACCACGAATTAATGTAGAACAACCTAAAATTGATGCGATACAGCCTGAAGTGCAGGTTGAGGAACCAAATGGTGGTGCTGAAATCAAATCGCAGGTACAAATTGAGATTTTGAGTATAAGAAAGCTGAGAGTTAGGTTTACTGCATTGTTTGACAAGGAGATTAGCTTGATCATTCATTTAAATCGTAAGAAGTGCTACTCTAGCAAGAGGATAAGAGCATTGGAGAAGCCAATCCTTGTTTTCCACGGGGTTGGACCATAATTTTTACAACTTGAAGCAAACGATGAAGTTTTTGGAAAGCTATATGAGTATAAGAAGGGGGAAATGAAGTAGCCTAAGGTAGTGTTAATGTCTATTGATAGGCTTGGAGCTTCCTTATGGATCCAAAGAAGTATCAAGAGGGCTGGGAGAAGATCCAAGTGAGGCAGCCATGATACAAATTCAGCCTTACACCATAAAAATGACAGTGCAGAACTCACAAATGCAGAACATGTTGTGGATGATTCTGCGGTTAGAGCTACTACAAGGGCTATTACTGAAGTGGAAGTTAAAATCGAAGCAAATCAGTTTGAGCAATTTGGCCTTCGAATGCAGGAGGTGCAGGAGATGTTTGCTGCAATGCAACGTTCATGGGAGGAAAAGTTGGATCAGCACTTCGAAGGAATGCATCGGCAGCTTGATGTTAAGTTCTAGATTGAATCTTGAACTTAACCTAAGAACAATAGAATTTGAGATGAGAAAGAATAAGAGATGAGAAGATAAGAAACTAATAACAAGGATTAGCTATATTTCATTGGATGATCAAACCTTACATCAATCTAGCTCTTTATAGGAGCTAAACACACGGCACACGCCTCTACTACAATTCAGCACAATTCCCGCCAAAACCAACTACCCGACTAACTAACTTTGGCGCCAAAAGACAATTCAAACGATAACGAGACAATTACAACTTATTACATAAGAAAGATAATTGGAAACATAACAATCCCCTCCCCTTAAAAATATTCTTGTCCTCAAGAATGAAAAGAAGGAAATTGACTCAACAAAAATTGCTTCTTTTCCCATGTGGTGAATGATTTCTCCAAATTGCTCCATCAGACGCGAAATTTCTGGTATTTGGCTGCTGTTCCTTGCACCTGCTCGATCACTGCAGCTGGTTGTAAGATCAACGAGCCATTGGAACCTACTTCAGGAGGTCGGGAAGAAGGATTATAGCCCTTTTGAACCTGCTTTTTCAGAAGTGAAACATGAAAAACAGGGTGAATATAAGAGTCGGGAGGAAGTTCCAGCTTGTAAGCCACCTTGCCAATCTTCTCTAAGATCTTATAAGGTCCAAAGAATCGAGCACAAAGCTTGACATTATGCCTAACTGCTGCTGTAGACTGTCGGTATGGCTGCAATTTCAGATATACCAAGTCCCCAACTTCAAAATTTCTGTCCACTCTCTTCCTGTCAGCATACCATTTCATTCGTGCTTGTGATTGACTGAGATTGAGCTTTAATTGCTGTAAGACCTATTTTCTCTGCTGGATTATGTCAGTCACTGCCTCCATGTGTGTCCTAACACCTTGCAACCCAAAGGGTGATGGTGGATCATATCCAAACAAAGCCTTGAAGGGTGTTATACCTAAGGAAGTGTGGAAATGGGTATTGTACCAGAATTCTGCCAATGAGAGCCATCTTCCCCACACCTTTGGGTGATTAAACACCATACTCCTTAGATATTGTTCGATGCATTGATTAACCCTCTCCGTTTGTCCATCGGTTTGAGAGTGATAAGCTGAACTGAGGGCCAAGGTCATTCCCAAAAGTCCAAATAGCTCCTTCCAAAACCGGCTTGTGAAGATCTTGTCTCTATCAGATATTATGGTCTGTGGCAGCCCATGTAACTTGTAGATGTTGTCCAAGAACACACGAGCTAATTTTTCTGCAGTGACAGGTCGGGCTAAGGCAAAGAAATGACAAGATTTGGTGAAGCGATCAACAACTACCCAAATTACTTCTTTCCCTTCTGATCTGGCCAAGCCTTCGATGAAATCCATGCTTATGTGTTGCCAAACACCTTCAGGGACAGGCAAGGGTTGAAGCAAACCTTGGTATCTATGATCACCAAGTTTGGTTTGTTGACGAACCTCCCAACTTTGCACAAAGTTAGCCACTTCCTTCTTCAAGCCGGGCCAACTAAAATGAAGTTTTAACCTCTGATATGTCCCCTTAATGCCTGAGTGTCCTCCCCATGAAGAATCATGAGCAGCACTGATGACTTGTTGTCTTAGATCAGTAGATTGGCCAACGTACAGCTTCCCTTAAACTCTAATCACACCTCGGGTTACAGAAATGCCTGTTTCAGCAGCCAGATTGCTCGCCTTGCCAATGCTTACTGCAGTAATGCATTCTTGTGGAAAGGTGTCATTCTCATAGGATTGGTGTATCTCTTCCATCCAAGCAGGAGAAATCACGGAAATGGCTCCAAGGGATCCTTGCTCATGGTCTTCAAACTTGCGTGACAGTGCATCTGCTGCAGAGTTTTCTCTGCCTTTTCTGTACTCGATGCTATAATTCAGCCCCAACATCTTCATTAGCCCCTTTCTTTGGATCCTTGTGATGATTTTCTGCTCTAACAAGTGTTTAAGACTTTGATGATCAGTCTTAATGATGAAATGGTGCCCATCCAAGTAGTGCCTCCACCTATCAACTGCAAGCAAGATTGCAAGGTACTCTTTCTCGTATGTGGAAAGAGCTTGATATTTTGCACTCAAGGCTTGGCTGAGGTAAGCTATAGGCCTCCCTTCCTGAGACAACACTGCCCCAATACCACTTCCACTTGCGTCAGTCTCCATAATGAAGCTTGAGGAGAAGTCTGGCATAGCAAGAACTGGAGCTCTGCACATTGCTGTTTTGAGAGCATCGAAGGCCTTTTGAGCATTTTCTGACCGTCTGAAGGCATCCTTCTTGAGCAAATCAGTTAGGGGCTTGGCTATGGACCCATAGTGAGCTACAAACTTCCAGTAGTAGCCAGTTAAACCCAGAAATCCCTTTAATTGTTTCAAGGTGACCGGAACATCCCAATCCCTCATGGCTTGTACTTTTGATGGATCGGTGGCAACACCCTCAAAGGAGATCACATGACCCAAATATTCCAAATGTGTTTGAGCAAAAGAACACTTGCCCAACTTAGCATATAGCTTGTGTTCACGCATGACCAGAAAAACCTTCTTCAGATGTCCCAAATGCACTTCAATTGATGCACTATAGATGAGGATGTCATCAAAGAAAACTAAAACAAATTTCCTAAAAAATTGTTTGAAGACATCATTCATGAGAGCCTGGAATGTTGCTGGAGCATTGGTCAAGCCAAATGGCATGACTACAAATTCGAAGTGACCATGGTGTGTCCCGAAAGCAGTCTTGTACACATCATGCTCTCCCACTCTGATCTGGTGATATCCTTGGCGAAGATCCAACTTGGAAAAGACTCGAGCTCCATTTAACTCATCCAACAAATCATCTATAACTGGTATAGGAAACTTATCCTTTTACCGTCATAGAGTTGAGTTGCCTATAATCAATATAAATGCGTGCTGAACCATCCTTCTTCTTGACAAGAATAACCGGGGATCCAAAAGGACTATGGCTGGCTCGAATGAAGTTTGTCTTGAGCAACTCCTCTACCTGCTTTTCAATTTCTATCTTTTGAGCATGTGGGTATCTATAAGGCCTTATCTTCACTGGTGTAGCACCCTCTTTGAGAGGTATTTCATGATCCAAACTCCTCTTGGGAGGCAAGGACCTAGGCACTTCAAAGACATCACTGAATTCTGTAACCAGCACCTGCACTTCCAGTTCTATTATGCTGATCATTTCAGCTGAAGATATGGCAAATAATTGGCCTACCCACTGGTAAGCACAGCTTTGAAGGCCCTTCTTCATCTTACTTCCTGTAATTACTTGAATTTGAGCCTGTTCCGCAATGCCTTGTAGTGTAACCTTTCTTCATCTTACTTCCTGTAATTACTTGAATTTAAGCCTGTTCCGCAATGCCTTGTAGTGTAACCTTCGGGCCTTGAACTTTAAATGAGACTATGAGATTGGCATAATCAAACAATACTGGACTGAAAGTTCTCATCCAATCCACCCCGAGCACCATGTCACGCCCTCCCAAAGGCAAGATTCTGAAATCATATTGGAACTTACAGCCTTGCATCAGCCAGAAAAACCCCTTACATTTGTTCTGAGTCATGACAGTTTGGCCATCAGCCACTGTCACAGCGAGAGGATGAGTTTGTATCACCTCATGGCCCACCTTCTTGACAACCTTGGGATCAATGAAGCTAAGAGTGGTTCCACTATCAATGAGGATGATAATGGATCGTTTTCCATCCTTTCCCTTGATCCGGATTGTGCTATGAGCTCCATTACCGGTAAGAGCTTTTACTGAAATTTCCACTGCAATTTCATCTGGATCCTCCTCAATCTCCTGGTCAGAATCAGTGCTATCATCCTCAGTGTCTTCTTCTTCTGAAAGTTCCCCAACCTTAGTGCCTTTAGCCGACATGAGGTACTTGGGATTACACTTGTGGCCAAATTGATAAGGTTGATTACAATGATAGCATAACTTCTGCTACTGATGATTTTCTATTCTGTTGGGCCTAAATCTTCCTTGCTGCGGATGGGAGCTGCTACTTCTAGGCTTGGATACATCATTAGATGTCAATCCAGTGGCTTCATACAGTTTAGCTTTAGCAAAAGCCATGGATAAATCAATGGGATCTACGGCCTTCACCAAGTTTTTCAGCTTAGGCTTCAGCCCACTAATGAAAGTAGCTACATAATAGGATTCAGAGGCCTCAATTTTAGATTTTCAAATCTAGTCATGTAGTCCGTCACAGTCGTTTCTTGTTTAACATTGTTGAACTTGTCCACTATATCACTATCATCTTCATCACTATAACGTGCACACAAGGCTCTTGCAAATTCACTCCATGTAATGAAAGGTCTACTTCTTAACAAGCTATAGAACCATACCTCGTGATCCCCTAGCAAGTATACAGCAGCTATCTGTACTTTTTCAAATTCTTCAATGTGATAAAAATGGAAGTATCGTTCACACCTCCTTAGCCATGAGTGAGGTTGTTTTCCTTCAAATGCATCAATTTGGACTCGCGGCTGCCTGTGATTCTGGCTTCTGGAGTTAGAAGATTCCTCATTACTCCATGATCGCTGCTGCATCACATGATCTGGAGGTTTGTCCAGTTCAGTCACTCGTGGTCCAGTTCCAGCATTCCAGTTGGATGATCGAGGTAACGCTTGTTCATTGTTACCCTGTCTTCCATCTGGTGTCAATGCCCCTTGATTTGGTTTTGGTTCCACATTCCTCTCACCGCCATTGCTTGTATCTCCAAGATTGGGAAGGTTCTCCCTCTCCACATTGTGTGGCCTCAATTGTGGAGCTGTCTGAATCAAGCTAGTAGGTAATAAGGGATCAGGTTTGGGCCTTCGATTCACAGTAATTTTAACTTCAAGCTTCTGGATCTATTGATCAATTCGCTGGCCGATACTCTCCTCCAGATCCTGAGTTTGTCGAGAGACCTGATCTGTAATCCTGGCTTCCAACTGCTGCACTCGTTGCTCTACTCTTTCCTCTATCTGTTGCGGTAATGATTCAATGATAGCTTGCTTGAATTGAACCAGCATTGATGCAAATTTGCTGTCCAATCTACTGTCCAATTGCGCGATCGTCACCCATTCCTGTCCAGATGCATTAGCCTCAGTTGCATTGGCTGATCTGGAGGCTGCTCGCGCTGCTGCTGATCTGGTGGTGACACCACCAATCACCGGATTGTCGTTTGATTCCATAATTTGTAATTCGAACGAAGCTCTGATACCAAAATCTTAAGTTCTAGATTGAATCTTGAACTTAACCTAAGAACAATAGAATTTGAGATGAGAAAGAATTGAAAAGAGATGAGAAGATAAGAAATTAATCATAAGGATTAGCTATATTTCATTGGATGATCTAACCTTACATCAATCTAGCTCTTTATAGGAGCTAAACACACGGCACACTCCTCTACTACAATTCAGCACAATTCCTGCCAAAAGCAACTACCCGGCTAACTAACTTTGGCGCCAAAAGACAATTCAAACGATAACAAGACAATTACAACTTATTACATAAGAAAGATAATTGGAAACATAACACTCGATGGCTTACTTGAACGGCTCAATGGACAAAGTGCTCAAGTGGAATTGAGTCCCCAGAGGGAAGTGCTATGTACGGACATTGATCAAGTATCAAGAGAAGTTCCTGACCTGCCACATTCAGCATTGAATTCGCGTATAAATGCATCAGCTCATCAATTGAATGAGACATCAAGGTACTCATCATTTCAAGTAATTCAGCAGCTAGATGAGCAGGTTGAAGTGTTTGAGGTTAATGGGAATTCTGCTATAAGTCCTAATGCAAGTGTAAATGCAAAGGAGAAGACAATTGCTCAAGAATGGGTGACACTTACACAAAATCCACAAGCTGAAGGTCATCAAAAGGATTCTGCATTGGTGAATGAAAGACCTGTGCAGCACTCTCATGTGTTTCCCCAAAGTTATGATAGAAAGGCTCAAGCTAAGTATACTCAAGAGCTAGATAGAGTGACGAATCACACTAGTTGGAGACCTTTTGATCAGGGAAAGGAGTTTGGTAGGGACTTGGAAGCTAATCAAAACCTGAAAGGTGAGCTGGGCACATTTGATACGGGTGGAGTTAGCTTGAAAATGAAAACTGCAGCAGCAAAACAGGTTGTTGATGCAAAGATTCAACTTGAACTTGTTGAGATGAAGGAAATGCAAGTCCTTGAGTCTCATTCAAGGGCTGTAGCAGCAAAATCAACACATCAAAATGCCCTGACTGCAGTAACCAACCAACCTTTAACAGAATTGAAGTGTATTACAGCTGTAGAACAAACAGTTCAGCTGGGAAATGTGCACGATTTGATTCCAATGCAGGCACAAAGGAGTAAAGTGGATGTTTATGCCTCTAAGAACACGAACTCTAGGCCTCCTGATCAAAAAAAATTAGAGCTAACTATTAAATTTAGCAGGGAAGTTTTGTTACAACATACCTTGGCTGATCCACTTCATCCTTGGAACCTTGAAGACCTCAGATTAGTTGTGAATTAGTCCCAGCAGGAGTTTGCATACATTCATCAAGACCTCCCAGAACCACATAAAGGCACCTTGGAAATGGGAGGACATTTGCAAAATCTTAGAGTGGTGCTGCTGCAGTGTTGCAGAAAAGTTGCTGATTTAGAGTGGGAAATAGCAGATATAGTACAAGAATATTAAGCTAAAGTTATCACTTGTGTTGATAAGATCTTGAAGCTATACTTCTCTCTAAGATTCTTGAGGACAAGAATCTCTTAAGGGAGGAGTATTGTCATGATCGAAAAATATTAAAAAATAAGGAATTGTTATAGATTAGCTTAAGTCATGGAAATAAGTCATGTAATTAGTATGGGTGACTGTTAAGGGTTGTTAAAATGTGTTAGTAGCTATGTTGGTGTATTAGCGGTATTAGATGAAGTCAATTATTTAGTTGATACGTGAAGTCAGGTTTGGCAGTTGTTAAGGATGGTTTAGTCGGTTATTTGGCTATCCAAGTACAATGCATCTTGTTAACCGCCATTAAGGGCTAGGCTTAGTATAAGTAGGACATTGTCTTGTAAATTTGGGAATCATTCAATGAAAATTCAACTATCTCTTTGAGATATTTCCTTTCTTTTCGCATTTTACATTTCTTTATTGCTTTCTTGCATTTCTTCTAGGTCATGACTCGAGTTTGATCTCGGATCATGACACCATGGTGAGTTCTAAATGCTGTCTTGTGTATATCTTGATCCAAGACACTAATTTGATAATAACCTTGCCACAAATCCAGCTTAGAAAAGTACCTTGGTCCGCACAATTCATCTAAGAGATCATTGATGATAGGAATTAGGAACATGTCTTAAACCGTGAGCGTATTCAACTGCCTCTAATCAATGCACATCCTAGATGTGCTATCCTTTTTTTCACTAAGATTACTGAAGAAGCAAAAGGACTGTGATTGTTAATTAATCTTGTTTTCAAAAGATCATCAACTTGTCTTTTAATTTCACTCTTTTGTGAATTAGAGTATTTGTAGGGAAGCAGATTCACGGGATTAGAGTCCAACTTCAAAGGAATAGCATGATCTAACTCCTTCTTTGGGCGCAGGGAGGTTGGTGGCTCAAACAAATCCTTATAATCTTGCAATAATCCATCAATAGCAGGATTAGAAGTCACCTGAGACTCTTGAAATATAGCTGTAGTATAGAACAATTGTCCAAACCATTGATATGCCCCTTTCCTGATCACTCCTTGCAATTTCTTACTACTTATCATCTGTAATCGACCTTGCTCCATGATTCCTTGCAGCTTGGTCTTTTGACCTCCTTTTTTGAATGATATAGATAATTGAGCAAAATCAAAGAATAAGGGGCTGAAGGTTTTCATCCATTCAACTCTAAAAACCGTATCACAACCTCCCAATCTCAGCACTCTAAAGCCTTACTTAAGGCTGTGACCTTTCATCTGCCAATTGAAGTTCTTACACTTAGTCTCTGTCAAAATAGAATTATCCATTTGCTACCGTTACAGCCAAGGGACTAGTAGTAATCATCTCGTGCCCCACTGATCTTACAACCTTTGGATCCACAGAGTTATGTGTACTCCTACTGTCTACCAGAATCAATAGAGGCGTATGTCCAGCTTCACCCTTAATTTTTATTGTGTTGTGTGAACCATTTCCTATCAATTCTTTAAATGATATCTCAATTTCAACTTCATCTGACTCTCCCTGCATATCAACTTCTTGTTCTCCCAAATCTAGATCATCCTGCACTTCTCCTTCAATTTTATAAAGAACTTAGGATTACACATGTGGCCAAAGAAATATCGCTGGTCACATTTGAAACATAGCCTCTGAGCTTTCGTCTCTTTTAAACTCAAATGTTTGATGCTTGCTAGATAGGATGATTAAAAAGGGGACACCATAGGAGCATTCCTTGAAAGCAAAGCTCTGGTGTAGCTAGGATTGTATTCTAAAATCTTCTTGCCTTGGAATAAGCTTGAGATAGTGTTAGAGGATCTAAAGCCTTGACAAGATTCTTGCTTTTAGGCTTGAGTCCACTGGTGAAACTTGAAACGTAGTAAGCCTCAGTAGCCCCTAGATTCACGACCATCACCCTTGCTTTTAGATTTTCAAACCTTGTCATATATTTCTAAACTGATGAAACTTGTGCCACTTTATTGAAATTATCCACCACATCATCAATATCTTCGTCACAATATCTCTCACACAGTTCATCCACAAATTTCGGCCAAGAGATTGAAGGATTGTTGCTAATCAAACTGAAAAACCACACCTCCTGGTCACCACGAAGGTAGCCAGCAGCCAACTCAACCTTCTCTGCCTCAGCTATTTCGTAGAATGGAAATTCTCAAATTTTTGGATCTAAGAGTATGGCTGCACTCCATCAAATAGCTCCAATTTCACACGAGGTTGTCTAAATCCACTGCTTCTTGTCACTAATGCACCATATCCATTATCACTAGAGGCTAGTGAAGGTGAAGGATCAGGTGGCTTTGCATGCTGACTAGCTGCAGATAGCACACCAACTCTAGTTGGTAGATGTTGTTTATGGATCTGCTCTTGTATACCAATGATCTACTGTGACTGCCTTTCAAACTTCTGATCCATACTTCACTACAGCATTATCATCATATCCTGCTTCGAAGTCCAAAGTTTGTCAAACTGATCGCCTTGATTAGTGCTTGCATTAGGCACGACCTCTGCTCCAGCAACCGCAACATAAGTAGCAGCATTAGTCCCAGCATTAGCAGCAGCATTCACAGTAGCATTAGCAGAGGTCATTACTCCTCCATCCATTTGAATTACCTTCTTAGGCCGTGCAAGATTGTACTAAACAAATCAAAATGCACAATTCCTAATCAAGACTTAAATTAGTGATGAATGAGGCTTGTTTAGATGCTAGGCAATCAGTGAGGCGAGAGCTAATCAAATTCAAGGCAATATCTGTTAGGAACAGTGTCTTGAAATCCAGATTTATTCTGGATATATTATTTTAATTAATAAATAAAATTGAAGTTACAGTCATTTCCTAGTTAAATTTGTGTATGTGAGCATTTATACTGCATGTGATTTTCTTTCGGGAGGCATCCATGAGATGGGTGTAGTCCTCAGACTACAATTTACATGTTTGTTCTAAATGGTTTATGAGACTAAGCCACAGATAGACTTAAAACAAATGATATGGATTGTTGTTTGAAAGACTCGTAGTCGAAGACAAGTCTGGACCACTTGTATGTTAAGACTATAACAAGACACTTTAGATGGCTTGTCTTGGTCATGTGGATGGAGATCCAAAAGTGTTAAGTTAGTGTGTTTGACACACTGAGTTGGACCATGTGGGTTACTTATTTCTAGACTGCTATCGGAAATGAGTGATTCGCATTGTATTGTTTGAACGACGACTCTAAATCCTAAGGGTATTTTGGACTTGCGCATGGAACGTTAGTTACTTTGGTGCACTATAAGTAAGGTCTAAAATGAATGACTGAAATCCCACGTACTCTGGGTAGCACTGTGAAGTGTGACAAGGATTAGATATTCAATAGGGAATCTATAGTCCTTTATGAGATACAAACGTCCCCTTAGTTGATTCGCAAATATTTGAATAGTTCGAAAACTTTGGCTAAAGTATTCCAAGTGTTTGACATTTGGAATTTATACTGTGAATATGTTCAAGTCTAAATGAATTATTCAGTGAAGGGCAAGTCGGTAACTAATGGAGAAGCTGTGAGAAGGATAATGGTAGTGGTTATATTTATCCTTTGTCATGGACATCTCGTGGAGGGGTTGTTGTCATCAATACAATATATTAGGGAAATATAGAATAAATAATTTAAGTCTGGAGTGCAGTGAGATTTATTTAGTGGAATTAAGTCTCATTAAATGGTAATTAAATTAATATCATGCGATGATTTAATTTAACCCGTTTGGAGCTAGATTTAAATTGTCCCCGGGGTCCCTACGCAAGCCTCTATATTTTATTGCCATCAGAAAAATATTAAAGAATTCATGAAATGAATTATTTATCCTTAAGATGGGTAAATTAATTTTGCCAAACATTATTCATGAGATGAATAAAAGTTAAAAATTATAAAATAAAATAATTTTGAAAATTAAAATTCATAAGATGAATTTTTACATGTGAGAAACAAAGAAAAAAAAAAAGAAAAATCGCATTTTAGTACCTGCACAGTGGCGATCCATGGGAAACGGATCCAAAGAACCAGCGCGCGACGCCCATTGTGGCGATCCGGGCGTTTGGGCACCAGCGAATGAAACTCTGCCACGTGTCATACTCAATTTAAAATAAGAGACGGTTGTATTGTGTACAAAACTACGTATTTTGCTTGGTTTTTGAATTAAACGCTGCGTTTTGATGTTAACTGTGCAATCCTTTTTCGATTTTAATTATATTTTTTCGCTCCAATACATTTCTATAAATAGAGGGGCCTATTCTGAGGTTTGGGATTAGAGTAAAAAATAATTCTATAGGGTGTCTGAAATTGTTTCGGAGATTTAGTTTAATATTTTTCGGAGCCCCCCCTTCGGGCAGATCGAGGTTATTGCGTAGAAGGTCTCGGGGTCTCGGTTTTCAAGAATATTATTATTCTTTCTGGTTTTTCTTTCATTAGAGCAATTCCAGGTATGTTTTTCTATCCTTCTTATTTTAGTTTCGCTTTTTTATCTATTTACAGTATTCGTTGTTATACATGTTTAAGTTTATGTATTGTTATGAATGTCTTAGAGTAAAAGGCCTGTAGATCTAAATTAAGAATTTTGATATGTTGATTTAAATTATGAATTTAAGTCAGTAGATTTAAAATTAGGAATTTTAAATCAACCCTGGGTTTAGAATTATGAATTCTAAACCTGTTCCGTTGCGTAATCTTTACGGAGAATTTTTGAAATTTATCCCAACAACCGGCATTAGGGAAAACATTTTATAGAGATAAACCTATTCCCGGGAACTCTCACACGTGAGGTGTCACGAAGCGTGACTCTCCAACCGGGGGCTTAGGTAGAAAGAAGAGTCTCCTACTCTAAGTGCTCTAATAGGTGCCTATTGTTGTGACCATAGTTGAGAACTGTGAACCCAATAGTCGGCATCAGAGTTTATTTTTCAACAAAATACATATGCTTTTCCCAACAATTGGTATCAGAGCCAGCCTTTGATTACATTCATAATATACATGACTAGGTATAATAAGATCGAAATAAATAGATTTGCGGTTTAATAAAATAAAGATTTTATTAAGAAGGAAAGTTAAATTTAATTTTGACGTATCAATTTAAATTGTTTAAATTGATAATGAAGTACTGGTTAATTTAGATGATTGTTTATATTCGTGATTTAAATAGTTTGAACCACTAAAGCAATCAATTGTTAATTACATTGTTTTAAAGTATCGATTTAAATTGTTCAAATTAGTTAAAACTGTTAATAGTTAACTAGATTTTTTATGGTGACGATTCAAATTGTTTAAATCGTTAACGAATTAATCGTTAATTCGGAACAACCCATAAATTTGCGATTGTGTTGTTCGTATAATGAGATTGTACGTTCTCAGTCATGATTTACAAAATCGGACAAAACTGATCTAATAGGATTAGATTTAAATAGTATTTTTTTATATTGAATAAAGTTGATCCAATGATATTAGATTCTATTATCGTATATGAAATCGGAAAAAAATTGATTTAATGAGATTAAATTCAATTTATTTTAAAATTAAATATTTTAACTTAGAAAAAAATCTGATTCATTTTGTCAACGCCAGGTTGACGCTGACGTCAGCATCAGGTAAAAACAATTTTTTTTTTTTTGGGTTGTAAAGACGTCAATACTGATTTACATAATGATTAAGTTAATTATTTTGTTAATTAATTTTCTTTTACAATGAGATTCTAAATTAAATTATGAGATAACTTAAGTTGTAAATTAGTGTATTTTAAATAAAAGTTATTTGAATTTATTTTAGAATAAGATTCTGGAATAGACTATAAGATAGTCTAAGTTAAACTTTATTTTAAAATAAAAGTTAAATTTTGATAATTAAATTTTAGAATGAGATTCTAAACTAGACTATTGGATAGTCTAAGCTTGTTTAATTTTAGAATAAGATTCTAAAATAGACTTTGGGATAGTCTAAGCACAAATCGCTACTATTTTTTAATAAAATTTTTTTAATTTAATTTTGGAATTAGATTTTAAAAAGTAAATTATGCGATAATCTAAATTAAATATTGGTATTGTTTTAATTAAAATTAATTAATTAATTTTATTGATTGGTCTTAGAATGAGATTCTAATGCGAGATTATAAGTTAATCTATGCTTGAAAACAATAGTATTTTTGAATAAATTAATTAATTAATTAATTTTGGTTGATTTTAGAATGAGATTCTAAAGGGAATTATGTGATAATCCAGGTTGTAAATGCAAGTTAATTAAAAACTACTGGTTATAAAAATCAAGTGGGAGCGAGTTTTCAATTGTTGTGACCTCACGGTCTCCATTACCAGTCTAGCAGTATAGTAGATCGATAGACCTCTCCGCGGAGGATGTCGGTTTGCAGATTACAGGGTTAGACTTCTTTACGATAAGCCAAAGTGCAAAGAAGTGATGCGACCACGCTGCCGTGGTGTATTTCGTGTATTTGTATAGAGGTTTAGGTAATGGTTTACAGTTGACTAGCGTGATGCATTAGCCTCCACGAGGAGCTCTGTTGTGTCATGTTAGAGACTAAGGTAAAGTGGTGAGTTAATCATGTTTAGTCAGAATTACAAGAAAAACAGGTTAATTGAGAATAGTTCTCACCTGAACTAGCTTCGTGCGACCCCGCTGCCGGGGAGTAAGGAGTGGTGTGTTTGGGTTATCATTGTATGCATGATAGTGCAATTTGGTGGATATCTGACTTATTGTGTATGCTAAATTGAAAGAAAAATATATCACTGCATTATACATGATTCATATAAGATAGTTACACGATTGTTTGCATTTACAGTATTTTGAAATGGCTGCGACTGGTGCACTTCATTCAATTCTTAAGGATAATGCTTTAACTAGACCGAATTACTTCACCTGGAAAATGAACCTGGACATAGTATTAATACATGAGGGTCATAAGTTTGTTCTCACTAAAGCTCGACCTACGGTGCCCGCTAATAATTCTGCAGTTGCTGTTAAAGAGCATTATGAACGCTGGAATAAGGCTAATGAGTTAGCCAGATGCTACATTTTGGCCTCTATGACCAATGTACTTAAGCATCAGATGCTTGAGATGGAAACAACAGCTGAAATGATCAAACATTTAAAAGAAATGTTTGGTGGTCAAGATAGGGCAGCTAGGCAAGAGCTGATGAGGAAGCTCTTGAACATGGGGATGTCAGAAGGGTCCCCAGTTCAGGAGCACGTCATGAAAATGATGGCGTGCTTGTCTGAGTTGGAGATTTTGGGTGCTAAGATTGATAGTCAGTCTCAATAGGACATCATCCTCAGCTCTCTGTCCGGCTCTTTTACTCAGTTCAGGCTGAACTACACAATGAATAATAAAGATTATTCATTACCTAAGATGATGAAAGAGCTACAGGTAGCAGAGGGTGTTATGCGAGCCAAGGGGAGTGTCCCCTTGACTCAGGTATCGAGGTCTAGTGGGAGCAAGCAGAATAAGGGACCGACTGGAAAGAAAGGTAAAGGCAAGGTTGCTAGTGTAGCAACTAATCCTAACAAAAGGCTAGCAAAGGAAAGTGTCACTTTTGCGGAAAGATGGGCCACTGGAAAAGAAATTGCATAAAGTACTTGGCCACTCTTCCTGCTAAGGCTGCTAAACCATCTGGTGAAGGTATGTTGATATCTCACTGATTTGAGTCTTGTGTAGTTGTGAGTTCACCAGATTCCTGGTGTGTGGACTCGGGTTCAACTAACCAACTCTGTAATATGTTACAGGGGCTCAGGCTAACTAGGAGGCTAAATGATGGGAGCTATTCCTGACAGCTAAAGGCGATACAAGAGTGGCAATCTTAGTAGTAGGAGGCGTTAGCTTAGTCTTTAGTGTTAGAGTTTTTTATTTTTAAAAGGTTGTTTTTATTTGTACCTGCATGGGACATGAATTTGATTTATGTGGTTTGAAGAATAATAGTTATTCATTTTTTTTAATATGGTTGTGCACCTTTATTTCAAGAAATGAAATTTTTATTTACTAAGGAACGTGTGTTTATGATTTATTTATGTTGTTTTTTCCTTACATATGTGAACAATGCGAAACACTTAGAGAAAGTTTTTTGCAAGTAAGCTACAAAACAAAAATAAAATAGTATTAAAGGAAAGTGACGATAATTCTGAACAGGTACACACAACTTAAGTCATAGTAGGAGCATTAGATGCGCCTACTAATAGGAACAAGAATGTTCTAGGTACACGAAAACTTAGGTGCAGTGGGAGGATTGTCAGGATACCTGATAAGTTCATAGCGGGAGCCTTAATGGTTGACCGTGGCATTGAATCTGATCCTTTTAGCCACAATGAAGCAATAAAGTGTTCTAGTTTTGTGCAATTGGTTGCTCAAATCATGTGTGTACAACCGATATTAAGAGAAAGTAGTGAATTTCTTGATATTGTATGTCAATAATATACTACTCATTAAGAATGATGTAGGGGTGTCGTTGGCTGTAAAGACTTGGTTGTCATGATAACTCAATATGAAGGACATAGGAGAAGCCAGCTCTACTTTTAGGATTAAGCTTCTGCAAGGTTGTAAGAGTAGCATGTTGGGTCTTTCTTTAGCCACTTATGTTGACAAGGTGTTGTCAAGGTATAGCATGGAGTCCCTCTCTTTTTGAGTAGTGTTCTAGGACATCTCGATAGGAGGATCAATTGAGGAATATTCCATATGCTTTGGCAGTGGGAGCCTCAGGTATGCCATGTTGTGCACAAGACTTGATGTCTGCCATGCTATGGGTTAGTATGTAATTGTTAGTCTAATTTGGGTCCAATGGACTAGGTGGCAGTGAAATGTTTTCTCTGGTTCTTGAGAAGAACCAGGGATCCTATGTTGATCTTTCAAGGTGATGAGCTAGTTCCAGTTGGTTATACTAATTTAAAAATTTCAGTCAGATTAATATGATAGACATTTGATGTCTAAGTATGTCTTTACCCTTGTAGTGGGAGCCATTAGTAAGAGGGATGTTAAGCAGTAATGTAGTGCTGACTTCGCAATAGAGTAATTGTGCTCACTAAGGGTTAGGCTCAGTAGATTTTTGGTTCAAACTTAAAAGGGGTGAGTATGGACTTTGTCATAAATTGGATTTAGGACAAGTGAGAGATTTTTAGGAATAGTGTCCTGAAATTCAGATTTATTCTGGATATATTATTTTAATTAATAAATAAAATTAAAGTTCCAATTGTTTCCTAGTAAAATTTGTATATGTGAGCATTTATACTGCATGTGATTTTCTTTCGGGAGGCATCCATGAGATGGGTGTAGTCCTCAGACTACAATTTACATGTTTGTTCTAAGTGGTTTATGAGACTAAGCCACAGATAGACTTAAAAAAAATTATATGGATTGTTGTTTGAAAGACTCGTAGTCGAAGACAAGTCTGGACCACTTGTATGTTAAGACTATAACGAGACACTTTAGATGGCTTGTCTTGGTCATGTGGATGGAGATCCAAAAATGTTAAGATAGTGTATTTGACACACTGAGTTGGACCATGTGGGTTACTTATATCTAGATCGCTATCGGAAATGAGTGATTCGCATTGTACTATTTGAACGACGACTCTAAATCCTGAGGGTATTCTGGACTTGTGCATGGAATGTTAGTTACTTTGGTGTACTATAAGTAAGGTCTAAAACGAATGACTGAAATCCCACGTACTCTGGGTAGCAGCATGAAGTGTGATAAGGATCAGGTATTCAATAGGAAATCTACAGTCTTTTATGAGATACAGATGTCCCCTTAGTTGATTCGCAAATATTTGAATAGTTCAGAAACTTTGGCCAAAGTATTCCAAGTGTTTGATATTTGGAATTTATATTGTGAATATGTTCCAGTATAAATGAATTATTCAGTGAAGGGTGAGTCGGTAACTAATGGAGAAGTAGTGAGAAGGATAATGGTAGTGGTTATATTTATCCTTTGTCATGGACATCTCGTGGAGGGGTTGTTGTCATCAATACAGTATATTAGGAAAATATAGAATAAATAATTTAAGTCTGGAGTGCAGTGAGATTTATTTAGTAGAATTAAGTCTCATTAAATGGTAATTAAATTAATATCATGAGATGATTTAATTTAACCCTTTTGGAGCTAGATTTAAATTGTCCCCGGGGTCCCTACGCAAGCCTCTGCATTTTATTACCATTAGAAAAATATTAAAGAATTCATGAGATGAATTATTTATCCATAAGATAGGTAAATTAATTTTTCCAAACATTTTTCATGAGATGAATAAAAGCTGAAAATTATAAAATAAAATAATTTGGAAAATTAAAATTCATAAGATGAATTTTTACATGTGAGAAACAAAGGAAAAAAAAAATATATAATCGCATTTTAGTACCTGCACAGTGGCGATTCGTGTGAAACGGATCCAACAAACCAGCGCGCGATTGTGGCGATCCGTCCGTTTGGGCACCAGCGAATGAGATGCTGCCACGTGTCATACCCAATTTAAAATAAGAGGCGGTCATACTCTGTGCAAAACAACACGTTTTGCTTGGTTTTTGAATTAAACGCTGCGTTTTGATGTTAATTGTACAATCCTTTTTCGATTTTAATTATATTTTTTCGCTCCTATATATTTCTATAAATAGAGGAGCTTATTCTGAGGTTTCGGATTAGAGTCTAAAATAATTCTTTAGGGTTTCTGAAATTGCTTCGGAGATCCAGTTTAATATTCTTCGGAGCCCACCCTCCGGGCATATCGAGGTTATGGCATAGAAGGTCTCGGGGTCTCGGTTTTGAAGAATATTATTATTCTTTCTGGTTTTTCTTTTATTGGAGTAATTCCAGGTATGTTTTTCTATCCTTCTTCTTTTAGTTTCGCTTTTCTATCTATTTACAGTATTCGTTATTATACCTATTTATGTTTATGTATTGTTATAAATGTATTAGAGTAAAAGGCTTATAGATCTAAATTAAGAATTTTGATTTGTTGATTTAAATTATGAATTTAAGTCAGTAGATTTAAAATTAGGAATTTTAAATCAACCCTTGGTTTAGAATTATGAATTCTAAACCCGTTCTGCTGCGTAATCTTTAGGGAGAATTTTTGAAATTTATCCCAACAACCGGTATTAGGGCCAATGGTTTATAGAGATAAACCTATTCCCGGGAACTCTCGCACGTGAGGTGTCACGAAGCGTGACTCTTTGACCGGGGGCTTAGGTAGAAAGAAGAGTCTCCTACTCTAAGTGCTCTAATAGGTGCCTATTGTTGTGACCATAGTTGAAAACTGTGAATCCAATAGTCGGCATCAGAGTTTATTTTTCAACAAAATACATATGCTTTGCCCAACAATATCAACATGATCGGCAACAATTGCACAAGCACTGATACCAATTATTATGATTCAAGATCAAACTTGAATCATAACCTAAGAAAGAGAGACACTAACATGAGAGATTGAAGAGAAAGAGAAGAAGTTGAGAGAGTTGGGGTTTGAGAGAAGGAAATTGGAGATATTTTCATTGAATGAATCTTCCATTACAAGAATATCTACTACTTATACTATACTAGCTTAAGACTAGATACAGAGCATTTAAAGTAGAACAACCACTGCCTTAAGCGACATCAGCAGCCAAACTTGACTAAAGAACCAAACAATCGAAATAAGCTACTGACTACCACAACCACCCTTCCTGCCAAAAAGAACAATTAAAACAACTGAGGCTTATAGCCCTCTTTACAGCAAGAGATCAACAAAAGCAAATCAAGAAAAGCTAAAACACACTAAAACAACTTAGTATCATAACAGGTGTAGGGCAGTCGTTAAAGTCCCTGAACCTAAATGTAAGAAGTTAGGTAAAAGAGGCATTGATTGCATTTTTGTTGGATATACGTCTCATAGCAAGGCGTATCGGTTCTATGTAATTAAATCTAATGAATATATCAATGTAAATACAATAGTAGAATCGAGCGACGCCATATTTGATGAGAATCGGTTTACCTTTATCCCTAGACCGAGGAGTTATGTACCGGTTGAGAATGACACTCCGAAGTCACATGATGATGCTCACCATGAGAGGGGAGATGTACCTAAAAGTGCTCTAGAACTTCGAAGGAGTAAGAGCACAAGGAAAGATAAATCATTTTGTTCAGACTTCTACACATTTTTGGTAGAAGGTTCGACGAATTATATGGACCAAGTATCTCCATATTGTTATGTCATGGAACCTGATCCCGTGATATTTGATGAGGCAATGAAGTCGCATGACGCCTCCTTTTGGCGAGAGGTGGTAAATGATGAGATTAATTCCATCATCGGGTAATAATACCTGAATCCTAGCGGATCTTCCACAAGGTAGTAAGCCCATCGAGTGTAAATGGATCTTCAAAAAGAAAATGAAAGTCGACGGAATGATTGGTAGGTTTAAGGCCCGATTGGTGGCTAAAGCGTTCACCCAAAAACATGGGTTGGACTACTTTGACACGTATGCTCCTGTGGTAAGAATATCAACTATAAGAGATTTAATTGCTTTTGCCTTGATCTACAAACTAATGATTCACCAAATGGATGTCAAAACGGCATTCCTGAATAGTGAACTAAAAGAGGAGGTGTACATGCGACATCCAGAAAGTTTTGTTGTTCCGTACCAAGAGAGAAAATTTTGTAAACTCGTACGTTCTCTATATGGGATCAAGCATGCCCCAAAGCAATGGCACCAAGAATTTGGTCAAGCTGTTATGAGCAATGAATTCATTATTAATGAATCAGATAAATGTTTCTTTGCAAGTTGGATAATGGAAAAGGGGTCATTATATGCTTGTACGTCAATGACATGATGCTATTCGATACTAACAAGGAACAGTAGAGAAAACTAAACTGTTTATCTTAAAAAACTTTGCTATGAAGGACATGGCTGAGGTGGAGGTGATCCTTGGTATAAGAATCATAAGGAGTGGCGACGTTATTTCCTTGACATAGTCTCACTACATTAAAAGTGTGTTGAATAAGTTCAAATTTGGTGTGTGTGCACTGATGTCCATTCCTATGGATCCAAGTGTGAAATTAGTATCGAATGAGGGAGCTCCAATGTCATAGTAGGAGTGTGCCCGAGTCATTGGTTGTCTTATGTATGCCATGACTAACATAAGGCCTAATATAGCCTTTGCTGTAGGAAAGCTAAGTAAATATACCAGCAATCCTAATAAGCAGCATTGGCAGGCAGTGTATCATGTGTTGAAGTACATTAGGAAGACCATGGATTATGGTATTTCTTATGTAGGGTATCCTCCCATTTTGGAGAGATACTCTGATGTGAGTTGGATCTCTAATGTTGACGATCATGCATCAACAAGCGGATAGGTATTTCTGCTCGTTGGGAGTGCAGTTTCTTGGGGTTCTAAAAAACAGACTTGCATATCTAATTCTATTATGGCAGCAGAGTTTATAGCTCCTGCGTCTGCGACTAAAGATGCCAAGTGGTTAAAAGATCTCTTGTATGAGATACCTTTATGGTGTAAGCCGATCTCGCCGATATCTATCCACTGTGATAGTCAATCTATGCTTTTTAGAGCGGGAAGACCAGTCACACTGGTGTAAGGCATAGTACAGTGAGACATCTTATTCGAGAAGGTGTTATCACTATGGTCTTTGTGAGAACAAATTAGAATGTAGCGGATCTGTTTACAAAAGGCCTGACTAGAGACTTGGTTCTGAAAACAAGTGAAGGGATGGGGTTGAAACCTGTCATTATTAGTCGCTCATGATAGGCCCTCAACTCGATGCCGAGTATGATGCTAGGTCTTGGGTTCAATGAGAGAGACTTGTCATCTGTGTGACTGCAAGCGCTAGATGAGAACTTTTCCATCCCGACAATGAAGTGCTTAGAGACTATGTTAGACATACTAAGAGAATGAGCAAAGCTCTTAATGGACCTAATTTTAAATTCTTATTGAATGTCGTGTCCCAGGGACATGATTAATGAGGTCCACCTTATTGTGTGTTGAAGTTTACAACAACAACACTAACAAACCTAGTGCCTGAAGGACTCCCACTCACGCAGTGTCTAGGATGGGATGTATGCAGTCTTACCCCATCAGGGTGAGACCCAGACGATACACTATTTCCGAGGTCCCCTTACCTTTTATTTTATCCAATTAAGAATGGGCGCATGTACGCCAGCAAGTAAATAATCAATTCATCACCAATGAATTAGTCACAAATAAATTAATGAAATAAGCATGCTAGCATCTAAGTATGTATGCGCGTGAGAGCATACAAGCACGAAAGAGGAGGAGAGGGGGGGGGGGGGGGGGGGGGGGGGGGGGGGGGGGGGGGCATACATGGATATAGTGCAATCATAGTGGGAGTTAGAGCATATAGAGAGTAGAGCGAGAAAGAGAGAGAGAGAGAGAGAGAGAGAGAGAGAAAGGGAGGGTAGAGTGAGAGGGAGAGATAGAGAGAGAGTGAGAGGGTGTAGAGAGTAGCGTAACAGAGTAAAGTGGAGTATAGAGGGTAGCACTATACCCCACGGTACTGAATCCTAAGAGTCCTAAGCGACTAAACCAACACCCGTATTACGTGTACACAAACGAGCCTGCCACAGTTTACTAATGCTGAATGCACCTACACAGCTATATTAGTTATTCCTATACTATTCCTCCACTAAGCTTAAACTAGGGCCGTCTCTTCTTTTAGGTTGGGGTAGGCGAGATCCTATTGGATTGTCTACATCGAATGTGTGTTGATGTTTGGGCGCTTCATAGGGATGATTTTTAACTAAGGGTTTGGCCTTGAAACCCTCAGAAAGGGTACAAGACACCAGGCCACAAATGTATAGATCTGGGAGTTGTAGGGTGTGCACAGGGAGTACGTCTTGTGCGTGATTAGATAGCCGGTTAGTCAAATGGGTTGTATGGTTCAAAGTGTTATGATTGAGATTAAATCTTGATCTTAACCTAGGATAAAAGAGAGTATAGGATGAGAAAGAAGTGAAGGAGATGAGAAAATAGAAAGAGAATTAGATGAGAGAAGGAAGTATCTCAAAAGAGATTGGTTGAATTTTCATTGAATGACTTCCAATTACACAAGACTAGCTACTTTTAGGAATCAAAATACATTGGTCTTGGACTTACTAGCTTAACCGACTCACACAATCGACCGCCAAAGCTGACCGGCTAAGACCAACAAAAACAACTAACTCCTTGACTTGGCGCCAAAAAGCTAATTAAAAAATACAATGCACAAACACTCCTTATTACAACTCAAAAGACCTAGAAACATAACAATCCCGTTCCCTTAAAACATTCTTTCCCTTAAGAATGAAAAGAAGGAAATTGGCTCAACAAAAATTATTTCTCTTCCCAAGTGGTGAAAGATTCATCCAAACTACACCAGCAAACTCGAACCTCCTGTCTGTTGGAACTGTGTGCACGCTTCTGCCTGACTTCCACTGCAGCTGCAGGTTGCAGGACCATGGATCCACTGGAACCAACCTCCGGATGGACTAGAGAAGGACTTTGGCCTTGTTCTACCTGTTTTTTAAGAAGTGAAACATGAAAGACAGGGTGGATATAAGAGTTGGGTGGGAGCTCCAGCTTGTATGCCACTTTGCCAATTTTTTCTAAAACTTTGTAAGGTCCAAAGAACCTTGCACAAAGCTTAACATTCTTCCTCACAGCAGCTGTGGACTGCCTATAAGGCTGCAATTTCAAGTACACCATGTCGCCCACCTCAAAAGTTCTGTCTACTCTCCTATGATCTGCATAGAATTTCATTCGAGCTTGTGATTGTAGGAGATTATCCTTCAAAAGCTGCATAAGGTGCCTCTTATGCTACACCAGCTCAGTGACCTTAACCACATGTGAAACAACTCCTTGCAACATCAAGGGAATTGGTGGATCATACCCATACAATGCTTTAAAAGGAGTAGTACCTCAAGAAGCATGGAAATGTGTGTTATACCAAAACTCAGCCAATGATAGCCACCTACCCCACACCGTGGGATGGCTAAACATCATGCTTCTAAGATATTGCTTAATGCTGATTGACCCTCTCAGTTTAACATCGGTTTGAGGATGATAAGATGAGCTAAGGGCCAAGGTCGTTCCAAAAGGACCAAACAATTCCTTCCAAAAGTGACTTGTAAAGAGCTTGTCCCTGTCAGAGACTATGGACTGAGGCAACCCATGGAGCTTATAGATGTTATCAAGAAACACATGAGCCAATTTCTCAGCAGTCACAGGTCGAGTTAAAGCAATGAAGTGACTAAATTTGGTGAACCGATCAACTACTACCCAGATCACTTGTTTTCCCTCGGATTTAGGCAATCCCTCAATGAAATCCATGTTTATGTTCTGCCATATCCCATCTGAAATAGGTAAGGGCAGGAGAAGTCCGTGATATCTATGATCACCAAGCTTAGTTTGTTGACATATCTCACAACTTTGCACAAAATCAATCACTGCTTTCTTCACTCCTGGCCAACTGAAGTGAGCTTTCAGCCTTTGATACATTCCTCCCACACCTGAGTGACCTCCCCATGATGAATCATGAGAAGCAATAACAACCTGATGTCTAAGATTAGTAGAAGTGCTAATATACAGCTTCCCCTGAAGTCTGATAATACACCGGGTCATAGAAACATCTGCACCAGAAGCCAAACTATTCGCCTTGCCAGCACTGAAAGTTGCTATACGTTCTTGTGCAAAAGGGTCATTCTCGTAGGACTGATGTACTTCTTCTATCCAAGCAGGTTTGATCATTGAAATTGCCCAACAAGAGCCAAGCTCACAGTCTTCCAACCCACGCGACAAAGCATCAGCTGTAATATTTTCCTTTCCCTTCTTGTACTCAATGTCATAATCAAGACCCAACATCTTCATTTGCCCTTTTCTCTGAATTCTTGTGACAATTTTCTACTCTAAAAGATGCTTAAGACTTTGATTATCAGTCTTGATGATGAAATGAGTCCATCCAAGTAGTGTCTCCATTTTTCAACAGTAAGCAAAATAGTGAGATACTCTTTCTCATATGTGGAAAGTGCTTAATGTTTAGCACTCAATGCTTGGCTGAGATAAGCTATAGGCCTTCCTCCTTGTGACAACACTACCCTGACACCATTCCCGCAACCATCAGTCTTCAATATGAAGCTTGAGGTGAAATCTGGCATGGCTAACATAGGTGCTCTGCACATTGCAGCTTTAAGAGCTTCAAAAGCCAATTGAGCTCCATCCGACCACTTGAAGGCATCTTTCTTCAATAAGTCTATGAGGGGACCTTGGCAATAGCTCCATAATTGGCTACAAACTTGCGGCAATATCCAGTATGGCCCAAAAATCCTCTCAATTGTTTCAATGTTACCGGAACATGCCATTCTTTCTTGGCTTGGACCTTTGTGGGATCAATAGAGACTCCCTCAAAAGATATCACATGGCCAAGGTATTCTATATGAGTTTAAGCAAAGGAACATTGGGCCAATTCAGCATACAACTTGTGCTCGTGCATGACCAAGAACACGTCCCTCAAATGCTTCAAATGCTCTCCAGAGGATGCACTGTAAATAAGGATGTCATCAAAGAACACCAACACAAACTTCCTAAGAAATTGTTTGAAGACATCATTCATAAGAGCTTGGAAAGTAGCTGGTGCGTTTGTCTAACCAAATGGCATAACTACAAACTCAAAGTGTCCATGATGTGTTCTGAATGCCATCTTATACACATCTTGCTCCACCACCCTAATTTGGTGATAACCTTGCCATAGATCAAGCTTAGAAAAAACTTGAGCTCCATATAACTCATCAAGAAAATCATCTATAACTGGTATAGGAAACTTATCCTTGACCGTTATGGAGTTGAGTTGTCAATAATCAATACACATTCGAGCCGTGCCATCCTTTTTCTTGACTAGAATAACCGGAGAGGCAAAGGGGCTGTGACTTTGTCTTATGAAGTTAGTCTTGAGCAATTCATCCACTTGCTTCTCAATTTTCGTCCTTTGAGCATGAGGATATTTGTATGGTCTAAGCCTCACTGGTTCTGCATCAAATTTGAGAGGAATAACATGATCTAAACTCCTATTTGGAGGTAAAGACTTGGGCACCTCAAACAGATCCTCAAAGTCCTCAATCACTGCTTGCACTTCAGGCTCGGTAATCGTCATAATCTCAGTAGGTGCTATAGCAAAGAGCTGACCCACCCATTGAAAAGCACATTTCTTAAATCCTTTTTCCAACTTCCTCCCTTTCATCACTTGCAAGTGAGCTTGCTCTACCATCCCTTGCAAGGTGACTTTAGAACCTTGTATCTCAAAGGAAACTATGAGTTTAGCAAAATCAAACAATACTGGGCTGTAAGATCTCATCCAATCAACCCCATGCACCATATCACACACTCCCAATGGAAGGATTCTAAAATCATAACTAAACTTGCGGTCTTCCATATACCAATGGAATCCTTGGCATTTGTTCTGAGTCATGATCGAATTCCCATCGGCCACTGTAACAATGAAAGGATGTGCTTTAATCACCACATGGCCCACTTTTTTGACCACTTTTGGATCAACAAAACTGTGGGTGCTCCCACTATCAATAAGAATGATGATAGACCTCTTTCCTACCTTTCATTTGATTCGGATTGTGTTATGAGTCCCATTACCAGTCAAAGCCTTCATTGAAATTGCAACTTCATCATCAACAAGGTCCTCCTCAATGTCCTGATCTAAGTCATCTCCATCAGCCTCAATCTCCTCACTTTCTGAGAGCTCACCAGCACTGACCCCTTCAGCAGACATAAGGAACTTTGGATTACACTTGTGGAAAAAATTGGTAAGGTAGATTGCACTTGTAACACAGCCTCTGAAGTTGCTTGTCATCTGATCTGCTGGTCCTGGACCTGACAGATCCTTTCTGTGGCTTGGAGCTGCCACCACGAGGTCTAGAGATGTCACTTGAAGCTAAGACAGTTGCTTCAAAAAGCTTGGATTTAGCATAAGCCATGGACAAGGTTGTAAGGCCAACCGCTTTAACTAGGTTCTTCACCTTGGTCTTCAATCCACTTATAAAGCTCGAAACATAATACGACTCTGAGGCTTGAGGAATTTTGGTTATCATGCTAGCTTGATGGTTTTCAAACCTTGTCATATACTCTCTCACAGATGTCTCCTGTATCACCTTATTGAATTTATCCACAATGTCACTATAATCTTCGTCGCCATATCGGTCACATAATTCTTTCACAAAGTTAGCCCACGTGAGGGAAGGATTGCTTTTCAACAAGCTATAAAACCACACTTCGTGATCACCAAGAATTTATACAGCAGCAATTTGTACCTTTTCTATTTCCTTGATATGGTAGAAGTGGAAATAACGATCACACCTCCTCATCCATGAATGAGGTTGCTTTCCATCGAAGGGATCAATCTGAACCCTAGGCTGTCTATAATCACTATTTTTGCTATTGGATGACACCTCATTACTGCCTGAACGTTACTGATTCCAATGATCAGGCAATCTATCCAATTGCTCCACATTCAATCCCATCGTTATGTGAGTGTCATCAGTTTCAAGAGCTCGAACATCTGGGCCTGCATTCCAGTTTGGAGGTTGTGACTTCATATGCTCACGGTGACCATGTCTATCAGTTATCTCAACTTCATGAACTCGATCTTGAGCTCTAGCTTCAACACTAGCATTAACCACTGGAGTGTGACCTCGATGTCTGACAGCCTCACTATGTATTTAATGACTCAATTCTTCAGGAGACCTCACAGGCTAATTAGCTTATAACACGCTAGCAGATAACAATGGATCTGGAATAGCAGGAGAATTTGGCCTTGTAAATTATTGTCGTAGCCCAGCTAATTTCACTTCAAGTTGCTGCATTTGCTGATAAAACCACATGTTAAACCTTTCTTCCAGTTCCTGTGATCGAAGAACGACCTGATTAGAGATCTTTTCCACAATTTGCTGAGCTCGCTGATCAACTTTATCATTGAGTTGCTGATTAATTTGAAGTAATGCTTCTGTATTTGATTGCCTAATTTGAGCAACCAATGCCTCCATATGAAGGTCCAATTGAGCATTCGAGACCACATCCTGACCTGCTGCATCACTGCTACTAACCACCTCAGCGTATGTAGACTTGGCAGCTACCTTAGCAGCTGCTGATCTGGTGGTAACTCCACCAGTCAATGTGATCTCATTCGAATCCATTCGTTATCACTACTTTTTAGGTATTTTTTAACAATTTTTATATCAATTTTCAGGTAAACCACAAGAAACTGTCCTCAGAATTCAGAATTGAATTCTTAAGTAAAACGATGCAATCAATGGATATTTGATATCAAATCACGTTTGATTTAGAAGCCAAACGAGGCTCTGATACCAATTATTAAGATTGAGATTAAATCTTGATCTTAACCTAGGATAAAAGAGAGTATGGGATGAGAAAGAAGTGAAGGAGTTGAGAAAGAAGTGAAGGAGATGAGAAAATAGAAAGAGACTTAGATGACAGGAAGAAGTATCTCAAAAGAGATTGGTTGAATTTTCATTAAATGACTTCCAATTACACATGACTAGCTACTTATAAGAATCAAAATACATTGGACTTGGACTTACTAGCTTAACCGACTCACACAATCAGACGCCAAAGCTAACCGGCTAAGACCAACCGAAATAACTAACTCCTTGACTTGGCGCCAAAAATCTACTTCAAAAATACAATGCACAAACACGCCTTACTACAACTCAAAAGACTTAGAAACATAACACAAAGCTTAGCCTACTGTTTTCGATCCGATAAACTATATGGTCTCTTCACTAGCTTGGGGTTCAATCGAAAGACACTCTCATTGATGCACTATAAGACATCCCTAAACTGAGATGTTATTTTGAGATTGATTGTATTTTGAAAATAATGAGGAATGTTGATGTATTTTCAAAATATGTAATGAATAATATGTTAAATATTTGCTTAATATGTGTATAAATGTGTTTAAGATTGTCCCATTACATGTTATAAGTGTTTAAGGCTTGTAAGGGATGTGTGTCAACAAAAGGGCCATGCTTGTCGACACACAATCCAACAAAACCGCAGGGGAGCTGGTATGTGTCGACACACAGCCTTTACAAAAGCACATGGGAAGTAGTTATGTGTCAACACACAACAAAGGTTTACAGAATAGGTGTGTTGAAGTGAGTTTTGAAACTCAGCTTCAACACCCATTTACCAAGAGCTGTGTGTCGAAGTGTGTGTAGACACAGAGGTCGGTTTTGACGGTTTTTTGTGCTTTTTTTTTTTTTTTTTTGGTTTTTCGTGGTTCCTTTTTGAGGTCTTTTGGGACATCTTTAGGACATTATATACAGTAACAATTCCCCTATTTTCATAAGGCTTTGAACACATACTTTGAGAGAAAACGTTTCTAAGAGAATAAGAAGAGAAAAGATCAAAGTGTTTTTGTGCAATTGCTCTTATGTGTTTGTATTTTTGTTTAAGAAACTTCAATCACCCTACTTCTCATTCAATCTCTCCTCTTACACAAACTCACTTCACACTTGGTTATTATTGTAACCCTAAGGATGTTTCGTATATCAAAATAAGCCTTAAGGAAAATGATTACACGACCTCAACACCTGAGATCTTTTGGTTACTCGGATGCAAGGATTTTGCAAGTATTTGAAGGTTTGCACCAAGACTTAATTTGTGATAAATGTATCTAGAGCCTCTCAGTCCATTTCTAAATATTTAAAAAAAAAACAAAAATGGATGAACTTAAGGCTCAATAAGGAAATCATCACCAAGCATAAAACCAATTTAGGTAGAGTATTTGAAAGTCAAAACTCGTTCTATTTTTTGCAAAAGATAATTTGTTCTTGTCATAAATTCTTAGTCAAACAATTTATAGGGAAAATAGCCATTTCCTTTGACTTAGTTGGCTTTCATAGTACATACATGGCAAATCATTGTTTCATAATATTAAACAACGCTATGTATAACAACACCTTACATCAATAGTTTAGTTGGGCAGCCAACATCGTCACCAATGTATGCAACATGATCTACCATTCCAAAAATAGTTTTTAAACACACCATGGTCATTTACTTATTTTCATACTCAACAGATGTAAAACTCATAGTTTTCCAAAATTATTTAACATCTCAAGTGACATGCTTTCAAGGCTCCTGCAATTTTCCAAAACTGCATCTTCAATCGTAAAATATCTTGTTTCATAAATTTAAAGAAAAATCATATAAAACTTAAGTTAAAACATATATAAAGAATATTTTGCTTATTTTGCAAACAAATGTAGCTTAAAACTATAGCACTAACCCCCCATCAAAATCAACTCGACTCACTGCCCCCTTCATTTACTCCACCATTTACTCCCCCTTCATTTACTCCACCATTTACTCCCCCAACAACCCCAAAATCACTTCTCCAAAACTAATCTTCAACAACTTTCTTTAACCATCTCCAACCCCATATTTATAGCTCCTGATCTTTTCTCTTCACTTAGCTTGTGTCCCTCATGTTCCTGCATTTCACTTCTTCCCCCCTTTCTCATTTTTATTTTCCTGTTCTCCCATGGCTTATGAGAATGGTTTAAGGTTATCAGAGGTCCGAATTTGTTGAAGAGCTGACCCTCAAGTTCACAAAGTAGAACTTGAAGAAGACACTGGTGAACCATGAACCTCGTATGTTGGAACTATCGGGGATGTGACCAAGCCCGGACAGTTTGAACTTTAAAAGAGCTTAGTTGAAAGCATAGGTCAAGCATCATTTTCATGATGGAGACGAAACAAATGGATGGTAAAGTGATAAAATTAGCTGAAAATTGTGAATTTGTGAATTGTTTTTATGTTAGTCCTGCTGGGACCAAACGTGGTTGAGCTAATTTGGAATGACTATGTGAAAATTGACGTGTTACAGTTTTGTGATCGATTTATTATTGCTAGTGTTCTTGATTTTCAATCTGGTTACTCTTGGTCTCAAATTTTTGTTCATGGTGAACCTAAATAAAGTAAAAGAAGGGAATTTAGGAGTTCGAGTTTGGTTACTCTTGATGTTGTCGAGTTTGGTGTTCTGGCAGGCCCGGTCGCTATTGCTAGGGATTTTAATGCATTTGCTCTTGTTTCTGATAAATTTAGCTCTATTCCGCCTTCTGTTTCTCAATTAAGCTGGCTTCAGTCATTCTATGATGCACGTTCACTAGGGGAATAGGATTCGAAAGGATATCATTTTTCGTGGTCAAATAAACAAGATGGGTCAAGGCATGTTAAAGAGAGACTTGATAAGATTTCTGTTAACGTCACATGGTTAGCCGACGATTGAATTTGATCATTCCTCATTGCTTGTGTCCTTGTTTGGTATTGCGAAGCGACCTCGGCATCGATTTAAATTCAAAGCTAAATGGACTCTTTATCATGATTGTCCCAATGTCATCTTAGGTGGTTGGTTGGCTGATGTTGGGTCCGGTTCCATGCATGACCTCCGGTGTAAGCTCCTTTGCCATGCCCAGCTTTCATATTGGAGTAAAACTCTTTGCCATGCTTCTACTATGGAAATTGCTCAAATGTCAAGTAGATTGCAAGAAATCCAGAGCCGATCCCAATTTCCTTATGACAGGCTCGAAGAGGAGGAGCACATTTCTAAGTTGAATAATATTTGGGAGGAAGAAGGCCTGTTTTGGGAGCAAAGAACCCATATAGATTGGCTCCAATTTAGGGATCGCAACACCCACTTCTTTCATTGTCTACTCTTGTTAGATGTTGCTGTAATTGCATTCTCAGGCTTAAGGATGTGAGGGATAACTGGGTTGACCATGAAAGAGACTTACATGACCTGATTTTATCCCATTTTAAAGCTATCTTTACTGCAATTGAGGTCGGGGGATTGGACTAAGCTCTCGCTTTTTGCCCTTCTATGATTTCTGATGCCTCTAATAGTGTGTGCTTTTTCCTTGTTTATGCCGCACTGATGTTAAAGAAGCTATTGATGGTATGGGTAGCCTTAAAGCTCCGGGCCCTGATGGTTTTTTAGGTATTTTTTTCAAAACATTCCGGAATATTGTAGCCGATGGTGTGTATGTAGCTGTTTGTTCATTCTTTCAGTCAGGGGTTGTGTTAGGATCCCTAAATCAAAATAATATTATCTTTATCCCAAAGGTTCAAAATCCCAAATTTGTCACCCAATTTAAACCAATTAGCTTGTGTAACTTCACCTATAAAATAATTTCAAAGATTTTGGCTAATAGGCTTAAGCCTTTACTTCCTTCGATCATCTCTCCTTGTCAAGGGGCCTTCGTTCATGGTAGAAGAATTCAAGACAATATCATTATTTCTCATGAGGTCTTTCATGTTTTAAAACAGAAAAAAATGGGAAAAAAGGGTTTATGGCCATTAAAATTGATCTCCTAAAAGTCTATGATCAAGTCATTTGCGAGTGTCTTGAAAGCATTCTTTGTTTGTTTTGGTTGGATTCTACCTTCTTATCATGGGTTATGGAGTGCATTAGGACGATGTCGATTAGCCCGGTGTTTAATGGTGTCCGGTTGCCTTCCTTTAGGGAAGGGGACCCTCTCGCCCCGTATCCATTCATTCTTGTCATGGAGATCTTCTCTCGTTTGATTCAAGATGTGGTATATAGGGGTTTATGGCGCCCCTTGGTTATCTCTGCGCATTCTCCTTCTCTCTCCCACCTATGTTTTACGGATGATTGATTACTTTTTTATGAAGCGAATATTGATGCAGTGCGGGAGGTAAAACATGTTATCCACTTGTTCTACAATGCTTCAAGGCAGAGTGTTAATTTTGAGAAATCAGCTGCTTTTTTTTTTTTTTTCTGCGAATACTCCTTGAGCCTTCCGTGATGAGTGTTTGGCCAAATCGGGTGTGTCGCCCTTTAATTTTGACTATAGGTACCTTGGTATTCAAGTGTTGTGGGGCTGTGACAAAAATCATGCTCAAGGGTACCTCGTGGATAGAATCAAAAAGAAGGTCTAAGGTTGGAAATTGTCTCTTCTCTCTTATACGGGTTGAGAAGTTCTCATTAAACCTGTTGTTTTTGCTATCCCACAATATGTTTTTCATTTTTATAAAATTCCTCTTTCTTTAGCTCAGAAAACTAATAGTTCGATTGCTAAGTTTTGATGGAGAGGGAACTGTGACATTGAAAGCCATATCCATTGGGTTAGTTGGAAGGAGATAGCAAAACCTTAAAGCTTAGGGGGTTTGGGTTCCGTGATATGGAAGGTATGAGTCATGCTATGTTGGCTAACAAAGGTTGGAGAATTATGAATGAGCTGGATTCCTTTTGCGTTCGTGTTCTTAAAGGTCTGTACTTTCCTGATGGCGATTTCTTAGGGGCCCATATTGGGTCCTACCCCTCTTGGTTTTGGAGATGCATCATTGAGGGTCGAGAGTTTCTAAAAAGGGCCTTGCTTTGAATATTCAGAATGATTGATCTTTGAAGGTTTGGACGGATGAATGGGTGCTGAATGGGGGTTGTATAATGCCCCCAATGGGACTTGGTGACTTATCATTTTTTAGGGTTTCTAATCTTATTATGCCGAAATCGAGGCCGTGAAACCTCAAACCTATTTCAAGACCTTTTTCTAGGGATGTTGCTAATGCAATTCGTTGTATCCCCTTTTCTGATCTGAGTGTTGACGATCATTTGATTTGGAAATTTGACTCAAAAGGCTCTTATTGCGTCAGACAGGGGTATGCCTTATGGAGTATTTCTTGTCCTGATCGTGATTGAAGGATACAGGCTTCTTCTTCCCTTTTCCATGAAAAGAGGTGTCTGAGTAGGTTGTGGAATGCTTCTGTCCCCCTTAGGGTGTGAGTCTTTCTTTGGAGAATTCTTATAGATGCTCTTCCTTATAATGTAAACATAGCTATAAGAATTACTAAAGCCTCCAGTTTATGTCCTAGATGTAAGCTAGGGCCGGAATCAGGCCGTCATGTTATCTTTTTATGTCCATTCACTCATGTCGTTTGGTTCATGTCAGATTTAGGTTTGAAGCTGGATGCTGTGGGCTTTGTGGATTTCCGTGGTGGTGGGAAAATTTTTTATGTCTGTGTTTTGATGACTGTTACTTAGTTGCCAAAATTTTTCTTTATTTGCAGGCGGATTTGGAAATCTCGTTGCAGACTGGTTTTGGACGGTCTTGTTGATGATCCTAAATGGATCGCGGATCGTGCTTTTTTTTAGGCATGTTCTGTTGCAGGTGAGCCCTGCCCTTCTGTTTGGTCGTCCATCCATGAAGGCCGGAGATAGTCGCGGCCTCCAACCGGGTGGGCTAAGTGTAACTTGCATGCTTGTTGGTCCTCCACATCTATGGCAGCGGCTCTTGGGGTTGTCGTTCTGGATGAGCGAGCGGTGGTTCTTTCAGGTTGGTGTGGCTCTTCTTTTGCATCTTCGGCATGTATGGCTAAATGTCTTGCATTGAGCGGTGCTTGCTTTCTTGCTATTCACTTCGGTTACTCATTCGTGATTTTTAAGACTGATTGTTAGGATGTGATTCGAGCTTTTGAAGACGAGTCTTCTCCCCCTTGAGAAATTGTGGCTATTGTTAATGACATTAAGATTATGTTATCTTCTTTTATTTCTTTTCGTTTTTGTTGGTGCCCTAGAGAGGCAAATATTATTGCCCAGGAAGTGGTGAAGTTTCATAGATTGGGAACCTGTTCCCATGGTTGGGATGATGTTCCTCCACCTTGCATTTTGTCTGCAATTGTATTTGATTAAGATTTATAGAGCACCTTTGGGCTTTTTGGACCCAAAAAAAAAAAACAAAAAACACGCTGCTTAAAACTTCCTTTTTCCAACACTGATTTAAACCTTTTCCTACAAAGTTGCTAAAATATCATATTCACATGCAAAACATATTTACATGAACTTAAAGTATACTCATCATGGAAAACAACCATTTAGTAAGAAATATGAACATATTCTTACATGAACTTAAAGATATTCACAAGTAAACTTGAGCTTTCTCATAAGCTCCAGCTGTACTCTCTATCTTGCCTACCGAACATCTGTTAGAAACAATGTCCTGAAATCCAATTTTTGTAAACACTTTATGTTAGAGAATGAAATTCAGCTATATTCATTTTCATTATAATTGTATCTGTGAGTTCATTGTGGATGTGATTTTCTTTCAAGTAACATCCATGAGATGGATGTAGTCCTTGAATAACGTTTCAATGTTTGCTTTAAGTGGGTAATGGGATTATGCCACAAATAGACTTAAAACGAAAGGAATGTTGGATGTAGTCCTTGAATAACCTTTCAATGTTTGCTTTAAGTGGGTAATGAGATTATGCCACAGATAGGCTTAAAACGAAAGTTATGGCATGTTGTTTGAAGATTTGTAGTCGATGACAAGTTTGGACTAGTTGTCTACTAAAGCTATAACGTGACACTTCAGATGACTTGTCTTAGTCATGTGGATGGTGATAAAAAGGTGTTGTATTGCTGTTTCTAATGAGATTGATACAATGAATTAGACCAAGTGAATTACTTGTTAGACTACTATAGGAAATGAGTGATTCATAATGTACAGTTTGAACGATGACTCTAAATCATGAGGCTATTCTAAACATGTGCATGGAGTGTTAGCTATCTTGGCGTACTAAAAGTTAGGTCTCTAGACGTGACTGGAGTCTCACGGATATTGGGTAATGGCATGAAGTGTGGCAAGGCTCAGGTGTTGAATACGGAATTTATAGTCTCTTATGAGATATAAATGTTCCCTTAGTTGATTTGCAAGTGTTTGAATTAATTCAAAATCTTTCGCCAAAGTATTCCAAGTATTTAACATTTGGAATTTACACTATGAATTTGTTTATGTATAAACGAATTATTCGAAGAAGAGCGAGTCAGGAACTAGTGAAATGGTTGTGAGAAAAATAATTATAGTAGTTATAATTATTTTGCTCGTGGATATCTAATAGAGGGGTTGTTGTTATCAAAATAGTCTATTTGGAAATTATTGAATAAATAGGTTTTGTTCTAGAGTTCAGTAGGACTCATTTAGTGAAATTAAGTCTTGCTAACTGGTAATCAAATATTATCATGAGATGATAATTAGTTTTGACCCATTTGGAGCGAGAATCAAATTGTCCCTATGTAAGCCTCTAAATTTATGACATCAGAAAAATGTTGAAAAAATTCATGAGATGATTTATTTATTCATGAGATAAGTAAATTTAATTATTCTAAAAAAGATTCATTAGATGAATAAAATTATTTTGCTGAAATAAAATTTATAAAATGAATTTATACATATGGGATATATATATATATATAATACGCGAGGATCTAGCCTTTTAGAATGTACGAACAAGCGCGCATCCTGTTCAACAATCCGCGCCAACAGGTGCGGATGAATCAAAACATGCCACATGGCATGTTCTAGGCTTGGCACGCATAGTTGTTAAATGATGTCATTTTTCTTTGTTTCTTTGTATCCCTGTCATGAATGTGATATATTGGACTCAGTAGTAGTAATAGATTGTAGTTATCAAGTAGTTCAAATCTATTGTCATGATTGTGATATATGTTAGGAATAGTGTCTTAAAATCTAGATTTATTATATTAATATTATTTTGTTAATGAATCAAATTAAAATTCCAGTTGTTTCCTATTTAAATTTGTTTAAGCTAGCATTTATACTGCATGTGATTTTTTTTTGGGAGACATCCATGAGATGGGTGCAGTCCTCAAACTATAATTTATATATTTGTTCTAAGTGGTTTATGAGACTAAGCCACAGATAGACTTGGAACAAAAGGTATGGATGGTTGTTTGAAAGGCTTGTAGTTGAAGACAAGTTTGGACAAGTTTGCATGCTAAGACCATAACGTTACACTTTAGATGACTTGTCTTGGTCATGTGGATAAAGATCCAAAAGTGTTGGGTTGGTGTGTTTAATGAGATTGATACATTGAGTTGGACTATATGGGTTCCTTATTTCAATACTACTATTGGAGATAAGTGATACATATTGTACTATTTGAATGACGACCCTAAATCCAGAGGGTCTTATGGACTTATGCATGGAGCTTTAGTTACTTTGGTGTACTACAAGTAAGGTCTAAAAGCATGGCTGAATTCCCACATACACCGAGTAGCAGCACGAAGTGTGACAAGGATCAGATATTCAATAGGGAATCTATAGTCTCTTATGAGATACAGATGTTCCCTTAGTTGATTCGCAAATATTTGAATAGTTCGAAAACTTTGGCCAAAGTATTTTAAGTGTTTGACATTTAGAATTTATACTATAAATACGTTCAAGTATAAATAAATTATTTAGTGAAGGGTGAGTCAGTAACTAATGGAGAAGCTGTGAGAAGGATAATGGCAGTAGTTATACTTATTCTTTGTAATGGACATCTAGTGGAGGGGTTGTTGTCATCAATATAGTCTATTAGGGAGATATCGAATAAATGATTTAATTCTGGAGTGCGGTGAGATTTATTTAGTGGAATTCAGTCTCACTAAATAGTAATTAAATTATTTCATAGGATGATTAATTTAACCCATTTAGAGCTAGATTTAAATTGTCCCCGAGGTCCCTGTGCAAGCTCCTATATTTATTGCCATCGAAAAAATATTAAAGAATCCATTAGATGAATTATTTATTCATATGATGAGTAAATTTAATTTTTCCAAATATTATTCACGAGATGAATAAAAATTAAAAATTGTAAAGTAAAATATTTTTTTTTTGAAATTCAATTTTATAAGATAAATTTTTATAGGTGAGAAGCAAAAATAAAAAATAAAAAAAATGAAAAATTGCTTTGAACAGGGATTGATCCGCGTATACATGGATTGCGCTGGGGCTGATTGGGGGGATCCGTGCCTTCAAGCACGGACCAATCACTCCGTGCCACGTGGCATGCGGTGACAAGCCAAAAAGGACGCGACTTTTGACTGGATGAAAAGCAACTTTTTGTTTGGCTTTTACATTAAGACGATGTGTTTTATTTATAATTTCTGAGTTTTATCTATGAATCCCACATTGGTTGTTTGTTATTTTTTCGCTCTGGTAGCCTACCATAAATAGAGGTACCTAATCCAAGGATTTGGCATTCAATTGAAATTAAATTTTTGGGTTTCTAAAAATTATTTCGGAGACCCAATTAGAGAGAAAAATTTTCGTTAAAATTTTTCTTTCCTCAGTTCAATATTTTCCGAAGCCCACCCTCCAGGTAGTTCAAGGTTATTGTGTTGAAGATCATGGGATCTCGATTTTGGTATCGTTTCAGGATTATTATTTGTTTCTGGTATTCTATTATTGGAGCAATTCCAGGTATGTTCTTCTTTCCTTCTTCTTTTAGTTTTGCTTTTCTATTTATTTATAATATTCGTTATTATGCCTCCCTAGACCCTACTTTTTTGCGGGAGCCCCTGTGGCACTGGGACTGTTGTTGTTGTTGTTGTTGATTCCTTATTATTCCTATTTAAGTATTACTATGAATATATTACAGCAAAAGGCTTATAGGTCTAAATTAATAATTTAGATATGTAGATTTAAATTATGAATTTAAATATTTAGATTTAAAATTAGGAATTTTAAATCAACCCAAGTTTAAAATTATCCGCTGCATAAACTTTATGAAAGTAGGGAGAATTTTTTAAATTCGTCCCAACAACTGGTATTATAGCAAATGAATTTATAGAGATAACCCTATTCCCTAGAGCTCTCGCACGTGAGGTGTCATGAAACATGACTCTCTGATCGGGGGCTTAGGTAAAGAAAAAAGTGTTCAACTATAAGTGCTCTAAAAGGTGCCTTTTGTTGTAACCATAGTACAGAACTGCGAACCCAACGATCGGCATCAGAGTTTATTTTCCCACAAAAATTTATATTTTTCCCAACAATTGGTATCAGAGCTAGTCTCTGATTACATTCACAAGATACATAAATAGGTATAATAAAATCGAAATAAATAGATCCGCGATTTAATAAAATAGAGATTTTATTAAGAATGAAAGATTCTTTAAAGTAGTGAATTACATTGTTTAAATCATTAAAGAATAAATTGTTATTTAAATTGTTTCTTTCACTGTAACAATTTAAATTGTTTAAATCGGTTAAAAGAATTAATATTTAACTAGGTTATTTAAAGTAATGATTTAAATTGTTTAAATCGTTAAAAAAGTTAATTAATTATTTAGGTTGTTTAAAGTAACGGTTTAAATTGTTTAAATTGTTAAAGAATTAATTATTGATTTGGATCTAACAACCAACAATTTTTGGATTACGTAATATGTATAAAGAGATTATGATTATTTAGTCAAGATTTGGGGAATCTGATAAAATTGATCAAATGAGATTAGACTATGGAATCGGATAAAATTAATCTAATGAGATTAGATTTATTTATTTATTTCAAATTGAATTATTTTAATTTGTCTAAAAAAATTTTCTGATGATGTTAGCGTTAGGCTAACACTGACATTAGTACGTCAGAACCCAAAAAATAGGTTTTTTAATTTAATTTTATGTTACGCTCGGGATTGAACCACAAGCGTAAACTAAGTAAAATAGGGATAGATATAGAATATGAGATGAGAAAGAAGGGAATTAGGATGAGAAATTAGAGAATTAGGGATGAGAAGTAGAGAGAGTTAGATGAGAGAGAGAATTAATCTCAAATTGAGATATTTCTTTGATATTGATTGATTGATTTCTTAACATTACATCCATTACCTATTTATTGCAATTATAATACAAGAACCTAACCAACTTAGCTAGGAAGCATCTAGAAGCAACTAGAACTATTGCTAACTAACATTTAAATCCTATTTTGATGCCACACAACCCTCCTAACAGATCACATGCTCCGATCTGCTACTTGCTGCTGCAGAATTATTACAATGCAGAAAAATACTAACAGCTTATTACAATGTAATGCAACAACCAATAGAACTACTAAGCACATGCACTAGAGACTAACTAATCTAACTAATCAGCAACTAACAGCAGCAACTTGCAGCAGAATTCAATAGCAACAGCATATACACTAACCGAATCAGCACCTCATCCGCAACTCAGCATTGACAACATTCCACAGCCCAAACTTTGAATTCTCGGATCATAACATTTTATTTATTTATGGGACGTGAAGATGTTAATATTGATCTATATTATAATTATAAATTAATTATTTTATTAATTAATTTCTTTTGGAATGAGATTCTAAATTACATTGTGAGATAATCTAAGTTGTGAATTAGTGTTGTTTTAAATAAAAGTTATTTTAAATTATTTTAGAATAAGATTTTAAAAAGACCATGAGATTCTGAAAGTAGACCATGTGATAGTCTAAGTTCTTGCCAGTAGCCGTGTTAAAGTCCATTAGGTTACTCCTATCTATTGCTGCCCATTATGACTATGAGATTTGGCAAATGGATGTCAAAACGGCCTTTCTAAATAGTCGTCTTGATGAAGACATCTATATGGTACAACTAGAACGTTTTTTTGGGCAAACATCAGAAGCATATGGTATGCAAACTAAAGAAGTCCATTTTTGGGCTAAAACAAGCATCATGATTGTGGAATATTAGATTCAATGAAGTGATTAAGTCCTATAGGTTTGAGCAATTGGTTGATGAACCATGCATGTACAAGCAAAATCATGAGAAAATAGTGACTTTCTAAGTGTTATATGTGGATGACATGCTGCTCATTGGCAATGATGTTGGTGTCTTATTAGCTGCAAGATTTGGTTGTCAAGTCAGTTCGATATGAAGGACCTAGGAGAAGCCAGCTATATTATTGGGATCAAACTTTTGTGAGATTGTATGAGTAGGATGTTAGGTGTGTCTTAGGCTGTAAATATTGACAAAATGTTGCCATTGTATCACATGGCGAACTCTAAGAAAGGGTTATTACCTTTTAGGTGTGGAGTCCTTCTTTCTTTAGAGCAGTTTCCTAAGACACTTCAAGAGGAAGAGTAGATGAGGAACATAACATATGCTTCGGTTGTGGGAAGCCTCTTGTATGCTATGTTGTGCACGAGACAATATATTTGCTATGCTGTCGAGATGGTGAGTAGATATCAATCTAACCCTGGCCCGTTGCACTGGGCAGCAGTGAAGCATATTCTCAAGTACTTGAGAAGGAGTAGAGATTATATGCTAATATTTCATATGGACGAGCTATTTCAATTGGCTATACTAATTCATACTTTTTATGAGATTACGAACACCAGATGTTCGACGTCTAGATATGTCTTTGCCCTTGGAGGTGGAGCTATTAGTTGGAGGAGTGTCAAGCAATCTTGAATTGCTGACTCAACCATGGAGCAAATATATTACAACTTTTAAAGCTACAAAGGAGGCTTGTTAGCTTAGAAAGTTCCTAAAGGATCATGAGGTTGTTAGAGATGGTCTTATACCTATCACAGTCTTTTGTGATTAATCTAGTGTGGAGGCTAACTCTAAAGAACCTAGAAGGCACATGACTTCTAAGCACATTGAAAGGAAGTACCACCTCATTAGGGACTTCCTGGAGAAGGGTGAAATAGCAATATTGAAGATTGATACGAGCATTAACCTTGCAGATCCTTTCGAAAATATTTTGACTCACAAGACTTTTGAGTCACATTTAGAAGGGATGGGGAGGAGGTGTATGGTTAAATGCATTTAGGACAAGTCAAAGATTGTTAGGAACGGTAAAAATTCAATTTTTGTAAATATTTTGGGTTAGAGAATAAAATTGTCATGTCCCGGGATTGTAATTGAATTTTGTGTTTTGGCGGGAAAAGATGTTAATGTCGGTTGGGGCTTGTATTGAGAAGTAATGTGTAAGATCTTCTTTAAAAGATCTAAGATTGTACTTCTTTAAGCATTCAATGGAAATATACAACTAGCTTTTATGAGATATTTTCTCTCTCTCATCTAACTCTCTCTCTATTCCCTCATCTCCTTCCTTCTTTCTCTCATCTTATCTCTCTCTCACTTAGGTTAAGATCAAGATTCATCTTGATACTTAACAATTGGTATTAGAGCCTTGATTTGCTTTCGGATCAAGCTCTAATTCAAGAAAAAGAAAGAAAATCCGGTTGTGTGCAATTGGTATTGCATTGTTGGCTTTTTATGCTTGGCAATTGATTTAGTTAAGTCCTATTCAACTAAATTGCGTTGTGTTGTGTCAAGCCTTGATCCTAGTTGCAATCAATCATCAAAAAGACAAGAATTGATACAGACTTAGGCTTGATTTTTGGCGATCAAAGTCAGTTCAGAGATGCTGAATTGAAGAGCTTCAAGGTGTATTGTCATTGTATTCATCTGCGCATTACGCCTAGGATTTGCATTGAATTTAGCTAAATTTGGTGGAGAATCATAGAAACACATATTTTTGATCAATATTTATGGTTTATAATCACTTTACAACAAATGTTGATTGAGAATTAAGTAAAATTGATCAAACATTGTGGTGTTTTTACTGCTGAATGATGTGTTCTTGATCATAATTCAATTGATTTGCTGGGACGAAGATTGAAGTTAGCTGCTGGATGCAATTGGTGCTTGCTCAACATCAGAAGGTCTACTTCTCGAAGCTGAAGTGGGCAGATTTGAGGTAGTACCTATTTGGACATTCTGTTGCTACAGAAAGGCAGCTATTGCCTGAACTTCCAGTTAGATTTTGAACAACAATCTGATTCTTGTGTTGAATATTGATGGAGGTGTGTGGATAAGCATAACTGTGTTAGGAATTAACTGAATTCAATAAGAAATATCTGAAATCGAGTTAAAATTGCGAAGAGCTGGAATTAACCACGAACTGTGAACAAGAATTCGTTAAATCTGATTGCTCTGCTTGAAGTTGTTGCAAGTATAGTGTGTTGACGTTGTAATTGCAGATTTAAGCCTGAATTCATCCCATTGCATCGAGTTAGGGTTTGAGCGAAGTTCTACGAAGTCAGGGTTTGGTTTGCAGAACCTTTCGATTAGGGTTTGCCCTTGTCCGTGACTTTTGAATCAAAAATAACTTGAGGTATATAAGAATAGAGGAGTAGATTATGATTAAGCAATCTATTGTGTGGTGATTTGAATCAAATCTCCTTTTTCTCCGATTTAGAACTGCATCGTCTATCTGAACCTTCTGCGATTCATTTTTTGAAGCACTGTATTAATTGCTATTATGGCTAGTGAGGTGCAATATGTTAAACATGAGCAAATGGCTAAATTGTTTGAAAGCTTATATCGCAAAATTGTGAGTTGTGGCCGAGACCAGCAAAGGATGACCTTGAAATACAGAACTTCGATGAGTCTACGATCGAAGTAAAGGTTCACATTGTTCATTACTTGATCAATGAAGACATTATTCATCAAGTGTTTGATCCTTGTGGACGTGTTGAAAAGATTGTAATTGTTTCAACTTCCGGCCTAGAGGTTGTAGCTCCGGTGACCTCTTCTACAAGAGCACAAGCTGCTAATGCCATTGAGCTAAGGCAAGGAAGAAACATATTTGATCATTGTTGTGGTTTAAGTGTTCGTTTCCTCGTTCCTGATGTGGAAGTGAGTAGAACAAATGAGTTAAATGAAGATAAAGTTGAATCAATAGAGGGCAAGGACCTTGAGATGCTGCGTACTTCATAACCAGTGAAGCTTGAGTTGAAAGCTAGTACTGGAGTCATTTACTACAGTTTTCAAACAGATAAGGCATCAAAGAAATTGCAAGTGGGCTTAGAGGTCTTAAGTGTTCGAGAGCAAAGGTTTAAACTCACTTCCCGGAATAATATAGAACTCAATTCGAAAGTTGAGAAGTGTTTCTCAAGTCCAAGATTGAGAGCAATTGAAATTAAGAGGAAGAATGTGGTTAGAAAAGAAGCACGAGTTGATGAGGTTGATAGTGCTGGAATTGAGCTTAGTAAGGTCCGAGAGGAATTAGCATTGCCAAAAGTGGAACAAAAGTTTGAGTTTCCACCTGGAAAATGTGAAGACCTGCAGGAACATGACATAAGATCACCTATTACAGTTGGAAGCATGTCTAATTCATCTCTTGAGCAATTATTTCGTGCAGGAAAACATGGAAAGGGTGAGGTAGCATCCATATATGAATGTAACACAGGTTTACAGCTTGTTTTGAAGCCAGTAAAGGCAGATTCAGCTCAACTACATGTGATTCCTAAAGTATCAGCAGGCAACTCGATAATTGTTATTGCAAAAAACTGGAAATCTGTTGAGAACCTTGGTGCTACTGCTGAACTAACAACAAATGCATTACAAAACATATCAAGTACTTCTCCATGGCATGTGGGAATGCATAATCAGCACCTGAGGTATGAAAAAAGATGTTGATTGGATGCTTGGCATGGATCTTGGGCTGAAAGCAAGGTACTTCAAGCTGCAAACTCTTATGATCAGCTCCCTCCTGATCCGGGATAGGATTATCATGACTGTAAAAGGTTGAATCAACAAGCTTTTGAGCAGCGAAGAAAATTGATGTAGTGGCTCACTTCAGGACAAGGAATTGACTACTTGATTGTATTCAAGCTTAGTAACAGGCAGCAACATAAATTTGTCCAATGCAAATGCAAAAGAGTGGCTACTCTCCTATTTTTGTATGACATGGAGAGACCTCCCGAAATTATGTCGCTGTATGAATGTATTGAAGAAGGTTTAGGCCTTGGTTTTGCACTTGTAGCGAGTAAATGTGGCCAAGTATTGATGCATTTGATGACAATTGAGTCTTGGAGCGAAAGAAGAGTAGCTTTTGCTGAAAATGTAAGTCATGAACAAAATCTTGAATTGGCAAGCTGTTGCGTTAATATTGATTGTAGAAAGCTGATGCAAAAGCTCCAATGTCTTCAACATTCTTTAGTTGAAGAATTAAATAAGTTAGCAAGGACAACTTCAGCTGAAATTTGCTTATATATCAGCCAAAGAGAACAGAACAGGATAGAAATTGACATAGGAAGGTTCACATCTGATCAGCAATTCCATGGGTGTTATGATTTGATGCAATTGGCACGTATACTTGAGATTGTTGACAGGAACTCCAAATCTGATGTGTTTGGCCATAAGTGGCGTTTGGAGGAGTTTGAGTTACATGGTCTTTTGTGTCAATATAGCTGCAGCAAGTTCATTAGCTGCAGTAGGGCTGAGAAGGCATCCTCTCTAAGCTTTGCTAAGATCAAAGAATGGGAGCTTACGGTGAAATCTATGCAGGAATTTTGAGAGAAGAAGCTGAGATTCCTAGATTACTTATGTTCCAATTCATGATGTTTACAGCAGAATTCGAAGTGGTTGCTGAAAATGCTTGGAGAATTACATTTCTTTCATTGTCAGCAGAAAATGAGTTGCTTAAATGGAGTGTGATTAGTGCTTTTATGACTTTGGGAAGATGTATTAACTTGTTCGCATCAAGAGGCTTCCATATGGGCAAGAATCGAGCTGAAAATGGTAGTATCCGCTGCTATGTGGTGTCACGGTTATACACTGCTGAATTCTTGAAATCTGCAACACATGTGGAATTGGAAGACAATCAAGAGCATGTTGAGGTTGGTCTGATATGGTTTAGTAAGTGGATGTTTAAGCACTAAAAATTTTGAATAAGATCCAAGATGAAATGGTGGTAGCTGCATTCTTTTGGGGTTTCAATGTGTTTTGTCACCAAGATCAAGAAATGGGGTTGTTTTAGCTACAATTGGGAATTTCTTCAAGCAGATTTTGATATTTGGTTCACTTGGTTTGAGTTTAGAAGACCTCCAGATGAGTGTTCTTCATCAAATGCAATCTCAGATAGCAGGATTTAGGGCTGGAGTACTTCAGAATCTGCATCCTCTAATGTTCTGCTACTGCTGCAAGATTTCAGTAAGCTGGGGGCTCTTTTCAGCTGCAGATTCAGCAAGGAATCCACTTGGTTCCGCTGCAATTCAGAATCAAAGGTGTTGAAAGACTTCATATGCGGTCTTATGGGTTTACCGACATTCAAATTGTGTTGTGCAGCATATTACAAGCAGGATTTCAGATGTATTGATGTGTTTTTGGTCCTCTACAGCAGTAACTTGGTTAACACTTCACATAAGAAGCTCATTCATTCCTCCCACATAAACATTGATCTTCAAGTTCAACTCTTTTCTTTGATTCTTGGGGACAAGAATCTTTTAAAGGAGGGAGTATTGTCATGTCCCGGGATTGTAATAGAATTTTGTGTTTTGGCGGGAAAAGATGTTAATGTCGGTTGGGGCTTGTATTGAGAAGTAATGTGTAAGATCTTCTATAGAAGATCTAAGATTGTACTTCTTTAAGCATTCAATGGAAATATACAACCATCTCTTATGAGATATTTTCTCTCTCTCATCTAACTCCCTCTCTATTCCCTCATCTCCTTCCTTTCTTTCTCTCATCTTATCTCTCTCTCACTTAGGTTAAGATCAAGATTCATCTTGATTCTTAACAAAATTTAGTTGTTTTCGTATTCATTATAATTGAATTTGTGAGTGCATTATGCATGTGATTTTCTTTTCAGTAAAATCCATAAATGTTTTAATTTTTGCTTTAAGTGGGTAATGGGATTATGCCACAGATAGAGTTAAAACAAACAGAATAACATATTGTTTGAAGATTCATAGTCGATGACAAGTTTAGACTTCTTGCCTGGTAAGGTTATAATGTGCCACTTTAGATGGCCTATCTTGGTCATGTGAATGGTGATCCAAAGGTGTTCTATTGGTGTTTGCAGTGAGATTGATACAATGAATTGGACCAAGTGAATTATTTTTATCTAGACTACTATCGAAAATGAGTGATTCATAATGTACAATTTGAATGATGACTCCAAATCCTAAGGGTATTCTGGACCTGTGTATGGACTGTTAGTTATCATAGTGTACTAAAGGTTAGGTCTCCAGACGTGACCGAAGTCTTACGTACATTGAATAATGCCATGAAGTGTGGTAAGGATCAGCTATTTAATATGGAATCTATAATCTCTTAAGAGATATAGATGTACCCTTCGTTGATTCACAAGTGTTTGAATTAATTCAAAATCTTAGGCCAAAGTATTACAAGTGTTTGACATTTGGAATTTCTACTATGAATTTGTTAATGTATAAATGAATTATTCATAAGAGGGTGAGTTAGGAACTAATGGAAAGGTCGTGAGAAAAATAATGACGGTAGTTATTATTATTTTTCTCATGGATACTTATTAAAGGGTTTGTTGTTATCAAAATATTCTATTTGGAAATTATCGAATAAATAAGTTTAATTCTAGAGTGTAGTAGACTCATTTAGTTGATTAAATCCAGCTAAATGGTAATCAAGTTGTTGGCAACACAATTTCAAGACGACGCCGTTTTGAGCAAAGTGCCACATGTTTAACATGTGAGGCTTCCCTCAAAGGGAATTAATCCTTGAGGTTGCTAGATAATGGCGTCTCGAGCCCAGTATCCCAAGAGAATTATACCCCAAAAAGGGTATCAACCACTCAAGGTTTGAGATGGTTGAGGGGTCAAGTGAGCTTGAGCTCAAGGAGCTATCAAGAAGGCTTTAAGACAAGTGGTTCCCAGGCTTGAGGTAGTTATTTAGAGCACAATTTCAGTTACTTGGGAGTTAAACTTAAATAAAGAAAACATGGGGCTTCTAGAAGGGACTTCCACTAAGATTACGGATGTGGGAAACAAGAATTTCCCTCCAATACTCAATTCAAAACATGTTCATCGAAGATTTGAATGCAAATAAGAAGCTGAGTGACCAGAAGTGGATGATGCTGCTGTAGAAATAGGAGTAGCCTTTAATTTTAGTTTTCTGTAAATAGAGGACTCCACGTCAGTCGAAACAAGTGCTCACACTCATTACAAAACTTCCTCAAGTTTTCTTTTACAACACTTTTGTGCTATTTCCCCTAGGAGTATTGTAACTTAGCTAGGTGTAGCATAACACAGATCTTTGCTGCACTTACCTTCATAATAATACAGTTCTCAGGCTTCATGTATGACTTTCTAGTTTTAATCTGCTCCCAAAAATTGACAAGTTGAGATTTGAGCTTTTAGTTTAAGACTTTGACAGCCAAGGTTTGTCCCTTGATTGCGTTGGTCTTAACACTACTTTCACTGCTTGATAAGTCAAGTGAACTTATGTTTGTGCCATTGATTAGGGCCCTGACAGCCACGGCTTTCCCCTTGATTGTGTTGGTCCTAATCAAATGACTTGATTATGGTTTGCTCCATCTTAATCTTGTTTGACCTAAACTCGTTCAAGTTATGATAAGTTACGGGTGCCAAGCTTAATAACCTAATTTAGTTGGGCTTGTAAGTGGACTGCAAAGCTCTGACGTTTGTTTCGACCCCAGTTGTTGACTTTTAAGTGTACGAGGAAAGGTGTCTATAGGCCTTGCTTCGTCGCTGTAACTGCCACTTGAGTTAGGACCATATCCTTTAATTTTCTATCTTAAAAGTACATAAGAAATCCATAAAAATAGTAAGCAAAATCTGCTGAATTGAAGTATAAGATTATGATTCGGGCTTAAAGAGGTTCTAAGGGGGGCTGTTACTTCTGAGCTGCGTGGGGTTGCTACTGTATGGGTGTTAGTTTGTGCTGCTGCTGTGTTGTTGCTGCTGATGATTGGTTGTTAGCTAATAAAGATGCACTAGTCTTGGTTAAGTGATGTCTAGCTATGAGTTGTAATAAACTGCATTTGGCTCCTGCATTGTAAAACCTGCAGTAAGCAGGTACGGCTGGGGGTCTTGGCACTAAAATGCTTAGGGAGTTAGTTATGAGATATTTTCTTTGCTTTAGATATTTTCTAGCTTAAGTCGGTTAACATTTGTGTCTTGATTCAATGTTTTAGCTTGCTTGAATTAGCTATAAGTAGTAGTTGATTGTATTTTTCAGAGCATTCAATCAAATATCAAACAAATGTCTCTTTTGAGATCAAACCTTCTCTCTCTCATCTAACTCTTCTATTTCTCATCCCTATTTCTCTAATTTCTCATCTCAATTCACTTCTTTCTCATCTCAAACTCTCATCTATCAGAATTTTACTTAGTTTATGCTTGTGATTCAATCCCGAGCATAACAATACACCAACATGTCATGACCTTTTCTAAGAAAACGGTGAGTGGTTGAGGTCAAAGATGCATGGTTTGTAATTAGGATTACTCTCTAGTTGCGGTGAGTATGTTTTAGTAGTTTGTTTTGTTTTCACCTTTACGGCGACCACACACACCGAACTTGAAAGAAAGTAGAGCAAACACGCCTTTTAGAGACAAAATTTGGATCCTTGAAATGAGACTTCATTGTCTTTGGCCAATCATGGATTACCAGAATGTAAATGCCAGCCATTTGTTGATGGTCAGGACCAAGAGGTCTAGTGCCTTTGAGTGTGAGGAACCAGAAGACTTAGCCTTGGTTGGATCCCCACTTTAGAGTCCTCTTAAGCAAATTCCAATATCTCAATGGCATGAACCTAGTTACAGCCACGGCAGGGAAAGTGGTGGTGACGATGACATCCCATAAGATTAAAGTATTGGGATGGCCATTCTCGCAAGAGTTTCAAGGCTATGCTCAAAAGTCGCTCAGAGGTCATGGACCGAAAAGTCTAGCAAACAATGAGAGAGGCCTTCGAGAGACAACATACTAAAATAGAGCACAATTTAGTGGCTCAGCTTAAAAACTGTGCCGCCATGAGAGCCGTAATTAACAATATTGGACCATTATGAATGAAAGGCTTCACAAATAAACTATTAGAGTCTTAGTTGAAATGAGCTCAACCTTATCCTCTACTGCAACCCTTATTTTTAAAGATGTGGGTAGACAGACGATGGTTGAAGTGGAACTAATCTTAGTTAGACAAGCTGAGTCCCATAATAGATTGGTCTAAGCCATTAGGAAGGATATCAGATAGCTTAGGTCCATGCCTCTACCATTAGTACTAGCTAGATATCCTCATGCGATGCCCTTGAGCTCGTAGTTTTCAGCTTCTCAGGCTAACTATAATGTCCCCTTAGAGCTGCTGGGCCTTTGAATCGGAGTTTCTTTTTGGCCACGAGGGATCTCAACACCAATGCGCTGGTGTTACCTGCCCTCGAGACAAGGGGCATAACTGTTCGTACCCTCCTCAAGTAGTAGAGGTTGCCTTGAGGCCCACTCAAGTCCTTGAAGTAGGAGTGCAAGGCCAGGTCCCTACTTTTGGGAACCAGACTTCTCATCCTAGACCTTTTCATACTAACAATACTAGAGGCAAAATAACAACCCATTTCCTCAATATCATGACTCAGGGATTGATCATGCAAGGATGAACCAATGGTCTACTAATACTGGTGTGCTTCCAGGCATGCCATGTAACCTAGGTCCTGTTAGAACATAGTTCATGGTCAATAAAGTGCATGGCCATTATGTTCGAGGGGTTTGCCCAGGGGTTTGCAGGGCAACAACCATTCCCACACTCGATTGTAATGGGTGCTCAGGGGTATCCTGGATATCCCCCTCGAGATCCTCACCCACTTAGGGGACAATGGCAAGCACATAATCATGTACCTAATCTACCCCTTCATGACCAATTGGCCACCCTTATTGAGAAAATGTTTGGTCGGGTCTCATAAGGATTAACAGACCCTTGTATAGTAAACCTTACCCTGACTACATAGACAAGGATTACCCTCTACTTCAAGGTTACAAGATCTCCGAGTTTACACTTTTTTAAGGAGAAGGGACTGTTTCTACCCACAAGCACTTGCCAAGATTTAATTGCCAATGTAGAGAAGCAGCAGATAATCTGTATCTCAAATTAAGGTTGTTCCCTAGCTCATTAATTTGGACCACTTTCTAGTGGTATATCAGTTTGCCCCCTACTTCTATTTATTGTTGGGAGAATATGGCCAGGCAACTCTTGGCCCAATTCCAAAGAATGGAATGAGGAACTTCCATGTTAGACTTGGCTCCAATGAGACAGAAGCCATGGGAGTTGGTGGAAGACTATATCAAATGGTTCAAAAGAGCCATGTTAAAATGCACAGTAGCCCTTCCTGAACTTGAGTACGCCGAGCTGGCCTTAAATAGCTTGGATATTGAATTCAAGAAGAAATTCGAAGGCTCTAACTTTACAAACCCTCTTTAACTAGTAGAATGTGTTGCTAGATACAAGGCTATCTTAAAAGAAGAAAGCCATAAGAAAAATAGCCTGTATTAGACTTATGTGCACAGCCTAATAAAAGAGTAAGAAGATCTGCCATACAAGATTGACGTTGCTGATTATGTCAAAGGACCTCCTGTCATTTAAAATTTTTTGATCAAGAAGGACATTAAAGCCAGGAGGTCTTATCAGTCCCAAGACTTGAGAAAATATTCGTTTGACTTCTCTAAAGCCAATGTAATATTCAATTGGCTGGAAGCAAATAACAAACTCAAGGTTAGGGGAAAACACAGAAAACCTGATCCCAATTCTAATATGGAAAGATATACTGTAAATGGAATGATTCGTTGACCCATTCCACAAAGAATTGCGTGATCTGTAGGAACATGGTTCAGGATGCCAAATAAGCAAGGGAATTGATCTTCCTAGGAAAAGGACAAATGAGCGTTGATAAAGACCCCTTCCCTTGTCCTACTGAAGTCAATGTAGTTTAGGTATTAAAGCCTTGTCATCCCCCTGAAAGCCAAACTAGTGAAGGATCTCTATGTAGGATGAATGCAGACAAAGATGGTATGGCTATGGCCAATGCTTTGTTTGATAGGATGCTCGAATTAGGAACTCTAAGGTTCCGCCGAACCACGTAAAGATTGCCAGAAGATCAATGTACATGGCACATCATGGTTGAACACTCTACATGTGATTGTGAAGTGTTCAGAGGTTCATAAAGAAGACATTAAAAAAAGGTATCGTCCTCTTTTCTAAGGAAGGAGAGTTAGCCATGGTGATTCTCACATATGACCATTGGCAGACAATTTTCACTTCTAAGAACCAGGCATCAAGAAAACTCATGTGCCTCACCCATGACATCTATGGGGCTTATGGTCATAATCCGGTATCCAAGATGAAGAAGCTGAACCTTTTTCCAAAGAAAAAGCTAGCTCCTCCAACAAAAACATCATCCTCAGGGCTTTCTCGAGGCTCTTTATCGAAGACTCAAGTAATCATAAGGACAGGGCCTCCCATAAGGAATCAAAATTACACCTTACAAGACGTGGACACTAGTTAAGCGCCACGATAGTTAGGATATCAGCCTTCTAATGCTAGGTTTGGTAATGTCTTGACGAGGAATCATCTCAATCAAGTGGCAGCTAGTCCTTCCAACCATACTCAAACCCATAAAAGGAGGCAGCTGAGTAAAAAACAGCTCAGTGAAGGATTGCGCTTGATTCTTACTTGGCCAGGCAATCTCAAGAAGAGGCTAGGGTCTAAAAGGGCAAGCAAACCAAGCATATGGGTCATGATGATCCAATGGTTAATTCCAAACCAATGGATAAAGGAAAAGGGCTAGCTCACAAGAAGCTCAAGAGATGGGCTAGTTCCTCATCATCTGAAGGGCGAGAATCTTGGTGGGATCAGCTTGCCAAGGTTCCCGTAGTGCTAAAATTAGCTGAGGACTAAGAGAAATACTCCCCTTTCAGCATTAACTTAGTGGAATCTCTAGACCATGTCAACTCAACATGGTCTAAAATCCAGAATGATCTCCACAAAAAAGATTTCTCCAGCCTATAGAGGAATCTCGAACCCCAGAGGTTGATCCCAAGGACCAACCTCAAGAATAGGACATGCTAACTAATAGCAGCCCTCAACAGCAGAATCAATATACATCCATGGCTAACAGCTCGGAGAAGGAAGCAAACCAAGGGATCCAGATACAATTCGAGATGCTCCCTGAAAATGTTCAAGTTAGAATTCCCTTACTCCTTCGCTTGGAGTTAATGGCAGTTGATCCTCAAGAAGGTCTCAAGGGTGATGTGATAGCATCAGATGAGGAGCCTTAAATGGAGCTCGTGGCTGAAGTAGCAGCCACTAAATGTACACTCGACCCCTTTGTTTATTAAGGTTAATGCCATAACGTCCAAATTTTCTGATGACACACCTGACATAATGAAGATGATGTTTGATGGGCCTAACATGGCTAATAAACACATCAAGCCCCTATACATTGAGGCCAAATTTGATGGCATTCCAGTTAACAGGGTCTTGGTGGATAATGGTGCAGCCATTAACGTGTCGTCTTCATATATGTTGCGGGTCATTAGTATGTCTCGAGAAGACTTAATCTCTTTAGATGTGGCAATCTATGGCTTTTTCGGAGGTACTACCAAATCTTAAAGAGTCATCCCAATTTACTTAACTATTGTTGACTTAAGCAAGATGGTAGCTTTTTTTTGCTGTGGAAACTACCTCGAGCTATAATGCTTTGCTTAGTATGGATTGGCTATATGCCAGTTATTATATTTCATCTTCACTTAACCAGTTGCTAATCTTTTGGATGACAAATATGAGGTTGTTATGGCAGATAATAAGCCATTCATGGCTTACTCTAACTGCGTTAAGGAAAAATTCTACAAAGATGGTGTGGGACCTCTAGACGTCAAAAGGACCACTCCACAATCCACACAATAGTAGGGCATGATAGACATCCTTGTCAGCCCACTGATTGAAGCTAAGGTTGGTTAAGTAGATGTCGAGTTTGAAGACTCTGACTTCTGGGGTGCATAAGGGCCCTTCTTGACAAATGAGACTTCTAAGGGACTCCAAAATCATGATAGGAAGGCACCAAGACCTCCTAGTAATGGCCTAAGAGGCCATTTCCTTGGCACTGGCAAGTCTTGTGGCCCGGTACGCTAAGGATCAACTTTGGACTGAGCATCCATTCAGTGGTTTTCAAGTCCATACAGCACAACAAAAAGAATTGGAGCTCTCCAATTTAAGAGTGGCACCTGCCAAAATAGAGGATCTAAGGGATAAAGTCAAAGACTCCCTCCTCAAGGTTAATTTGGCGTCAACAAAAGACCCAAGGCCTACTTATATGAGCACTTTGCTTTCGGAGGAGCAAAAGGAGCAGTGCATAACTTTGCTTCCCGAATTCAAGGACTACTTCGATTTGGACCATCATGAAGTGCTTGGCCTAGAAAAAAAAGTGGTTAAGCATAGGCTTCCTACTGAGCCAGGCCCGAGGCCCATGTTCGATCCTAAAGAAGAATGTCCCAAGAAGTCATTTATTTGGTAAAGGAAGAGATTGAGAGACTCTTAAGGGCAAAATTCATCTGAATTGCCAGGTATGTTGAGTGGGTACTAAATATTGTTCTCTTCATTGAAGAGAATGGAAAAAATAGGGTCGGTATTAATTTTAGAGATCTGAATGCAGCCACCCTACAGGACGAATATCCAATACCTATTGTTGATGTGCTCATTGACTCAGACTCGAGGCATGAGGCTTTATTTTTTATGGATGGCTACTGTAGGTACTGCCAAGTTATGATTGCTTCAAAGGATACCCATAAAATGGCATTCAAGTGTCCAAGGTTACGAGGGATTTCTCAATAGGTGGTTATGCCCTTTTGTTTGAAGAATGCAGGAGCCACCTACCAAAGAGTGATGAACATGATTTTTCATGACCTCATTGGCAAGAACATGGAAGCCTATATATGACATCGTGGTCAAATAAAAATTCCAAGTTACCCACTTGGAGGACTAGAGAGGTGCATTCCTTAAAATAAGGGCCCATAACCTCAAGATGAATCCATTAAAATGTGCTTTTGACGTATAAGTTGGAAACTTTCTTGATTTTGGTGCACCAAAGGGGCATCAAGGTGGATATTAATAAGACTAATGCCGTCTAACAGGCCAAACCGCCTTCAAACAAAAAAGAAGCTTCAATGCTTTCTTGGAAAGGTTAACTTCCTAAGACGTTTTATCCCAAATATCGCAAGAAAAACAAGTCTTCCCTCCAATAATAAGACTCAAGTCTGTAAAGGACTTCAAGTGGGAGGAGCCACATCAAGTAGCACTTGAAGCCATCAAGGAGTAATTGATTAGGCCGCCAGTACTTATTCCTCCAAAGTAGGACAAGCCTTTGAAGATCTCTGTCTCTGCTTCTAAGGAATCTATTGGCTATTTGCTTGTACAAGACAATGAGCAAGGTTTTGAACAAGCAGTGTTCTACCATAGCCGTTGCCTAAATGAATAGTATTCCTCAATTGAAAATTTGTGTCGGTCATTATTTTATGCATTAACAAAATTGAGACATTATTTCTCAGCGTTTACTATATTTGTGGCTGTCCATGCAGATGTCCTCATACATGCTAGATAGACCATTTCTAAGAGGGAGAATGAATAAGTGGAGCTTAGCTCAACTTCAGTTTGAGTTTGGGGGTAGTATGATGTCAATATTCACCATCAAAAAGCAATCCTCAAATCTGGGAAGTAACTCTCACATACTGCTTTGTTCTTTGTATTTCTTTTAACATTGAGGACAATGTTAACTTTAAGTTTTGGGGTGGGAGAGACTTTTTGTCACAACTTTTTATTTTTTATTTTTATTTTATTTGTTTTTCTTTTCTTTTTTGTTTTTTTATTTTTTTATTTTTATTTTGGTTTTTTAATTTGTTTTTTCTTTTTTTCTTTTTTTTATCTTTTCTATTTTTATTTCTGTTTAAATTTTTTTTTTTGTCCAATCCTATTATATCCTTTAGAGTCGGCTTTAGTGCCTCCCAAAGTTCGGAGCCTTTGTATGGGGATGTAAATAGTGTTGGCCAACAAAAAGATTTTCTATTTTCTATAGTTTAGATCATTAGTCTTTATGAATTTTATTGCATATTTTGAACCACTTTAAAAATCATAAAATAATTTTGAAATCTTATCATCATGCTTTTCAGGCAAATTTGCTACCTTTCTTAGGTTGTTCACTTCGATTGGACTTGAATAACTTGAGAATCAATTACTTTGTGTTCTAATTGCAATGCATGATCTACTCTAAGGCACTATCTTTATAAAACCATGTTGTTTGAGTTCACTAGTTAATATAGCTATTTTACCTTTCTTTTTGATTACAGATGCTCAAATTTAAATGAATTGCATTATGATTATTATTTACATAATAGATTTTTAAGAGTTATATCTAAGTCAAAGTAAAAGTAAAATATGAAAAAAAAAGAGAGATTGGGAAGGCACCTCTAAGCATTGCTATCCTGTATAACTGTTTATCTTTCAGGATATGTGATGTCCATCATGAGGGCATCTCAGATGGTGGCATCTTCTACCAATGCGGTCATTGCCCAGGGCTCAGGAGTTTCATTCTCGTTGAAGATATACTCATGGGCCGAGGTTGGCTAGAGCAAACTAGTCCCTCATTAAAAGGAAAAAGAAAAAGAATAAGGAAGTGAAAATTTTGTGAATAATTTTTAGTATTGGGCATACCTGAGAAGCCTTGTTGTGAGTGGCATGAGTTTTGTCATGTATTCGGTTTGAATGTCTTGAGATTAGAAAGAATGGATAAACCTAATTTGTTAGCCAACTTTTGATTTCGGTTACTTAGGTGACTGATGGGTTTTTACTTACAACGAATGTTTTGCCATTAGAACATTGAGCTTTGAAACTTCGTCATTCTTTTCTAATATACGTGTACTTTCTTGGAAAAGTACTAAAATTCTTAAAAAGCATGAGATCCCGCGCTTTCATGTTTAGCCTTGCTCGAGGACAAGCAAGATTTAAGTTTGGGAGTATTTTGATAAGTCCAATTTAGTATATAATTATTCGTATCTTTTAGGTTCAATTACTAATCATTTTACCTATAATTTTTAACGATTTTGCTCTTTTTCGGTCCTGTTATTATTTCCTTGTAAAAACACACCTCTTATGCTACTTCTTGCTAAGTTTTATCATCAACATCAAGAACAGGAAGCAAGATTCATCAAAAAAAGTAAAAAATGGGCAAACTACACCAAAACCACACGGTTAAGAAAGGATGAACAAGAACATGTACAACTTGTGTAAAATTGCAACTTTGGGAGGCAAAACTAGCAAATCAAGAGCAAGAACTTCTTCATTACTTCAAGAACAAATACAAGTTGATACAAACAAGAATGTTTGGGTGGAAAAAATGAAGAAAAATGAAAAAAAAAAAAAAAAAAAAAAAAATATATATATATATATATAGCAAGTTGAAGCAAGTTGCCTCAAGGGGAGGCAATATGAGCAAATGAGAATGTAAGTGTTTGTAATTTTCTATTTCATGAATTCACAAGCTCATATACTATAAATAGGAATGTAAGGGAAGCGTTTAGGCCTCATTCAATTATTCAAAACACAATCCAAAGTAAAAATAAATAAATAAATCCGCATAAAAAAGAAAACTTTTTGTAGAAGAGGAAAGGAGAGAAAACAAAGAGTATGGTTTGAAAATTTTCAATTTCAATTCTTTTCTATCCTTCTCTTCTTTAAGTTCTTGGATTTTTTTTCTTAGTATTATGTCTATAATGAATAATTTTGTCTTTCTAAGGCTACGGTGTAGCCTAAGTTGTAATACACTCTTTTCTAGTTCAATATATTCAAAGTTTGTTTATTGTGTTGTTTGAGTGTTTATTATTGTTCTTCATGAGGCTTGAATGCTTGATCACCATTCAAAGCCAGTAATGATTCATAATGAGTCCAAGAGGAGATTTATGATGATTGCTAAAGTAATAAACACCACAAATTGATGGAATGTTAGAGATAGATTAACGCGATTTGTGTGGTCTTAAGTCAAAACTATGGATCTTTAAAACTCTTTTCTTATATAAATTCATGAAAATATTGATGAGTTAATATGTAAAAGAGTATGTTAAGTGTTTCTCGAGAGATAACATTTAGTAAATTAGAGTTTTTAGCCATCAACATGTAATCACAACTTGAATACAGAGAATAGAAAAACGTATTAATGCAACTAGGTGAAATCGGATGCCTTGGATCTTATTAAATTAGAAAAAATTTTGAAAAATTTAGTAACCATATTTAGTTATTTTCATTTTGTTTGTTTCATATCAAAAATTACAAATTTCGGTCTTTCCAGCAGTGCTGAGGCTACTAATTTCAATATTCATTTAATAAATAATTCACGTGGGATGATACTCTACTCACTTCTTTATTGCTTGATACGACTTAGTGCACTTGCTAAGCATACATATTATGCATCAGTATCCACTCTGCCTATTATAACAAAAGTAATGCTGATCTAAACTATCCACTCAAAAGCAATGATGATCCAAAATATCCACTTATTACTCCCCGTCAGAGAGGCTACAACAAGCTTAGCTCGGTTGAGAATGCTTCTCTATTACTATATTTTCTTGCAAACGCTTTACTAAATATGAATAATTCATCATTCTATCTTAGTCTCTTAAATAGTACAACAGAGCTCCTTGATGAGGCTAATTTAGTTATTTAGTCAAGTGTAAACTATTATTTGAACATCCATACAAGGTCATGAAATAGTCCATGTCACTCGATTACTTGGACTTCAGTTCATCCTAGCAAAAGTATGACCTTGTATTTCGTAGTTTAACATCCTCCTCGGGGAGTAATGTAGGCCCACTATGTTGTTAATCAAGTAATGGAGACCATGAGTTTTCAAATCTATGAACCTCGCACCCGCCTGATTTTTAAGAAGAGTTAGTGGGTTTTATTTACCTTAGGTTATCTCATAGCCCAATTAATTTTAATATGAATGGAATAATTAAAATTACTATCCTAATTCAATTAGGACTAATCACTCCAATAAAACATGCCATTAAACTCCTTTTAATAACAATTTTAAGTCCAGGTAAGACTCTAGTATTTTTGAAACTCTTTTAGAAACATATCGATTATCATATAATACAATTTAGAATCCCATTCTCAAAGTAATAAAAAAAGAAAACCATTTTTTTTTTCTAACATCAGCAGCTGACGTTAGCGCCATCGTTTGCTGAAGTTAGTGTCAGCAAGATGCTAATTTTGTTTATTTAAAATAAATTTTTTTGTATTTTAATTGACTATAATCTTATTACATCAATTAAGTTTATCTAATCCTATTAGATAATTATATGACGAATTTAGCTTGTCATGAAAATTTTATTTTCACAACCATAAACCAAAAACAACATTAAGATTGATGAATACACTCCTTTTAATTGAATTTTAAACAATTTAAAATAATCAATTAAACATATAACAACTTATATGAACATGTTCAATGATGAATGCATCATACTTTTATATGATCCCCTCATAATTTCGTATCTAAAACAAGTTTTTCCATTATGCCAATCAATGATCTCATGCACATCATGAATAATCAAAGTCCGGCTCTGATACCAATTGTTGGGTGGGAAATTTTAATTTCATAAACTAAAATTACATACAACGACTGTATCTAGCGCAGCGGAATCTTGATTAAAAATTCTAAATTTTAAATATATATGTACCCATAAAAAAGAATTAAATACGAATCTAAAAGTATGAGTCAAGAAATCTCGTACATCGTTGTAGACCGCAAGTGTAATAGATGCTCCAATGAAACCTCTGAGATCTTCTCCATAATTCCTCCTAGCACTAGAAGTGTGGGCGTCGTGAAATTAAGTAATTCTTAAAACTGTTTTAAGAATTAATTAGGAAGAGTGATTTTCTCCCTTTTTAACTCCCTAATAAATTGAGAGAAAACTGAGTGAATGAACTAAACCCTAATGAGGCAGGCACCCCTATTTATAGAAGTCTTAAAATCTAACTAATTCAATTTGAAATAAACAAATAAAAGGTCAAATTGTATTATAGATTAAGAATTAATTAGGAAGAGTGATTTTCTCCTTTTTTTAATCCTCTAATTAATTGAGAGAAAATTGAGCGAATGAACTAAACCCTAATGAACCAGGAACCATATTTATAGAAGTCTTAAAACCTGACTAATTCAATTTGAATGAAACAAATAAAAGGTTAAATTGTATTTTAGATAGGACAAAACACCAAAAATAATTTTCTAAAATACCCAAAAAAAATGTTGCGCGCCATTAAATTTCCGTCGCAAGTGCCGTCCATGCGTAATAGTGTGGATAAACCCCAACCGAAGCCTCCAACGGGCGACACGTGTTGCGTCTTAGTTGGCTAGTAGGCCGACATGGATAGCCCCCTCCCCCTGCCAAGTTGCGCACTAATTGGCCTGCACGTTATTTTCATTTTTACCTTTTTTTTTTCTTGTAAAAATTCATCCCATGAAATTTTGGGTTTAATAAAAAAAAATTTTCAATTGTTGAATAGAATAATTTATTTCATGAATTCTCTTGATTTCTTTACGTGCACAAATTAGAGGCTTGCATAGGGATCTCATGTATAATTTATTTCTAGCTCCAAATAGGTAAATCTAATTAGCATCTCATGATAACAATTTATTACTATTTAGTAAAATTTAATTCTAATAAATAAGTTTTACTGCACTGTAGAAATAAATATATTTACTAGTTAAATTTTCTTATAGTAGTTTACTCATAATTGGCCCCTCGAATAAATTTCCATGATAAAAATAACATAAACTACTATTGTCATTCTTTCTCACTTTTTCTTCTTAGTTTCCAACTCGCCATTCTCGAATAATTCACTAATATAGAATAATAATTCTATATTAGTTCTAAATGTGCAACATAAGGAGTGCTCTGGCCAAAGCCTCTGGAATCAATTTGAATACTTGCGAATCAACTAAGGAGACATTATAAATTGTAGATTTCTAGTAAAATATCCATTCCCGCCACACTTCATGCAATTGCCAACGAACATAAGATCCCAATTAGACGTAATGACCTCATCCTTTTAATGGATCAAAGTAATTAACATTCCATGTACGAGTTCAGACTATTTCCCGGATTAATAGTCATTGTATAAACTAAATATATGAGTTTCCCACTTCTAATAGTAGTACATAAATGAGCAAATCACGTGGTCCTATTTAGTGTAACAATCTCATTGTCATACACCAACATAACACTCTAGATCACTATCTACATAACCAAGATAAGTTATGTAAATGTCATGTTATGGTCTTAGTAGACAAGTAGCCTAAATTCATTACTAACTACGAACTAATTATTAAGTAACATTCTTATCTATTCTCTAGTCCATCTATGGCATAATCTCATTATCCACTAAAAACAAATATCCCAAATGTCATTTAAGGACTTAGTCCATCTCATGGTACATGCTTTGAAAGAAAACAACATCATATGCATAAAGACTTGTTAATAAATAGACGATAATAAACAAATTTTATTCACTAATAAAATATTTATAGAAATTGGGCTCCCAGGACACTAGCTCTAACAACTTCAGTGGTACAATTGGAGCATGTAAAAGTCATAGGTTATCTTATTTATGCTATGACTAACAAAAGGTCTAATACAGCCTTTGTTGTTAAAAAGCTAAGTAAATATACTAGCAATCAAGTAAAGTTTACTGGCATGTGGTACGTAAGGCACTGCAATAGCCATGGATTGTGGTAATACTTTTAATGGGTGCTCTTCTACTTTAGAGGGATACTCGAATGCCAGTCGTATCTCCAATAAATAGGACTATGCTTCTACATGTGAGTGGGTACTCCTACTTGGTGGGGGTGCTGTCTCTTTGGTTTCCAAGATACAAACATGTATAATTAATCTCACCATGATTGTAAAGTTATTGTTAGGGTTTCTGCTAGTAAAGAAGTAGAACGATTAAAGAATTTTTGGTTTAAGATTCCAATGTGACTATTTGCTCTATTTTGTTCCAAGTTCTGTGTGTGTGGTCACCTTAAATGTAAAAACAAAACAAAAGGTAATGAAGGACTGATGGTGACCATTATGGCAAAAGGGACTCACCGTGTGTGTGAGGTGCAAAACTCATAGTATAACCGAAGTTAGATGTACCAACATACCAACTTGAAAAAGTTTTGTAATGAGTGTATGTACAACTTTGGACTAACGCAGAGTCCTTTATTTATAGAAACCAAGAAATAATGGCTACTCCTTCTCTCTCGGTAATTCCACTCACGTCTGGCCACTATGCTGTTTCTTACACACTCAAATCTTCAATGATCGGGCCCTGAATTCAGCATTCGAGGGAAATCCTTGGTGCCCGTGTCCGAATTCTTTGCGGAAGTCCCCTTTAGAAGCCCCACGCTCTCTTGGATTAGGCTTAATGCCCTAGTAGCTAAAATTGCGCTCCATGTCACTACCTCAAGCCTAGAAGCCACCTATCTTGCAGCCTTTGTGGTAGCCCCTCGAGCACGAGCTTACTTCACCCTTCAACTATCTCAAGCTTGAAGTGGTTGATACCCTTATCAAGGGTAATTAACTTATCAGGATGCTGAGCTCAAGATGCTGTTATCTTTACATTTAAAGGCCTAACATCCCTCGATAAGGTCCTAGCATGTAGACCATGTGGCACTTTATTCAAAATGGCATTGTCCCTACCCCTTCGAAATTCGGGTGTAATCAAATGCCCCCTTTCAGCCGTTGGTAAATTTAAATTTTCAACGGGTACAAATTTGTCTAATTTAACCCTTAACAGCTACAGGGAGCTCAAGAAAACACTATACGTTGCTTGCTTTTCTTTCTCACGTGTCTATAAATATAACAGTTCGGGCTTAAAATTCCCACTTTCTTGCTTTGTTCTCTCTTCTTTGTTGTCATAAAGCTCTTCTGCAAATTATTGCCTTTGTTCTTGAATCACTGAATTCTTGATTCAATCCATTCTTCATCCTTTTCTTCCTTCTTATTTAACAATGGCACAAATCTCATTCGCCATTTTTGCTCTTTCTTCCCAAGCAGAAAGTCACATCGAGCAACTGACATGCTTTCTTCAATCTGACCCTGTGATAATGTTTGATGTTCTTCAAAGCCCGATCGATCTCAACATTATCAAGGAGGATCTTTCTTGGTTGTAAAAGGGTGATCCTTCATTGAACCTGCCATCTTGTGCCCTAGGGCCAACCTTTGATCCATCCCTCAATGTTCCCAATTTTAAGGGATTGTTTCCAAATCCTGACTAATGTCTTCTTCTTCATGCAGTATCTTTAGGTCATTCTATGGGAGGCATTCGCATTTGTAAGGAACCGGCACCCTTTAAAGCATAGACATTTTTGACCAAGCGATACCCTGAATTGGTAGATGGACTGATGGTGACCTATGGTGAGAAATGGAAGCAACTTCGAATTTACAAAGCCATTAGGCCTTCTATCATCACCCTCAAGTATGATCTCCCCATTGTAACAACACTAACTTGCTGCTAGAATACCTGTTATATAGCTTTTGTCCTTCCAGAGGACTTTCTAGGAATCACTCTAGAGGACATAACACCCTTAATGGGTCTTTTCTCCGGGTTAGAAGAGTTGCCCCTCAATTCTTTTTATTTTTTAGAAACTAAATCTTTTGCCTCCTCCTTCTCTGTCATAGACATGCCTAGAGGTTATGAGTCTTTATGTCAAAACGTTTGTAACACAGGCTCATCACTTGGGAAAGGTTCTAAAAAGGAGGAGGTGTAGGAGTGGTGCTTCTACTGGTTTTGGTTGAACAAGTTTTTCTTTGCAAACTCTTCTAACTCATTACTTAAGTTCTTTAGGACCATGGCCATCAACATAGCGTTTAGTAGTGGCCCTTTATCATTGGGACCATTGTTTATGGCCCAAGTATATGATTGCCTTAGAGACATCATAGCCAAACACTATGCTGGCCATGTAAGTGGTCCTTTGTGGCTGGTCCAACTTTGGGCCCAAGCCTATTCCTCTGAGTCATGTCCCAAAGGCCCTTACGCTCCCACAAGTGAGGGGGTTTCTTGTTTTAGTGAGAAGTTTGCTCGTTATGAGGCCGAACTGCCGTTAGGATGGCCATCTGACCTATGTATAGAAAGATTCATGTCCCCTTGAGATAGGTGAGGGACTGAATGGACTCCCCTCAAGAGAAGGAATCTTGGTCCTGAATGGTTCAGGAAACCTTCAGCAAAATGTCTTAATGGACATCAACTCCTAAATTTGGAAAGCAATCCTGTGCCCCCAAGATTTGTTCTTTTATCACCAAGCTCACTCTGGTGTAGAGACATATAGGCCTGGGTTGTTTTCTATGAAATATTTCGTGGTCCAAGATATACCTTTTCCAAGCCTATGAACCAAGAACCTCTGGTGGATCAAGAGGACTTCCCTTTAACCTGCTCAGCTTCCAGAGCTTTGCGCTCTGATCTAGGAAGTCAAATCCCTATATGGATATCCTATGGCTGGCAGGTACATTCCATGTGCCACGTCACATTTTTCAGCTTAGTATCAAGCCTATTGGCTCCCGTTGGAGGCCAGAGATGCCAAGCAATTTTTTATGCCCTTATCTAAGCTTGTAGGTCCCAGCTCAAGAAGAAGCCAGCCAATTAGCATCAAGCCAACCCCGTAGAAGGCAAGATTAGGTAAACAACCACTTTTGAAGAATACTTCTGTCTTATTTTAGTGGGTTGAACAAAGACTAATCCTTATTTTTTTCTTTTTTGCAACAAATGTCCAGGCAACCCCCAGGAGTGCTAAAACTAGAAGTTTTACTCAAATGTTTCCTGTAGGAGTCCCCTCCAGGCACCTCTTCACCAGCCCTCGAGGTTGGCGGCTTAAGAAAGAGGAAGAAGGTTGTTGTTCGTCCCACTCTCCCTATTGCCACAAAAAAGATACCCATATCATAATTAGTGACAAAAGGAAGAGCAAGGAACCTTTTACTGGAGGTATTGGCCTTTCTTAATCGGTGTTCTCATTCATTTTTGTCAAAGCGGCTTCTAACATGGCCTTTTACAGCCACAGGAATAGCCAGCTCTATATATTGTGGAGATACCAGATTCTACAGCTTGAGAGACTACACCAGAGCCTCATAGGACACTGAGGCATTAAGCTTGAGTACTGAAGAAGAAAGTGATATGGATGTCTCAGCTATACGACCAATCGCAGGCCACCTAAGAGATTGCTGAAGGTAAGCCCCTCTATGGTTTCCCAACTCTTGATGATTCAAGCCATTATTGTTTCTAACATGCAATCTTGGTTTTTCCAGAAGTTCCTCTCAGGGAAGGCGTATCGGTGGTTGAAGGGCAAACAATAATTTCAATGGTTAAGACATCTATTGAAACTTCAATAATGGATGTACCACCCAAAGCTCTCATGGCAGTGAAGCCAATAGAGGCCCCTTCCTCACCTCAAACTAAGGCCGTAGAGGTCAAGGCATTTCTTTAAGCGTTGATTGTTTTCCAAAGTCAAAATCTCACCTAACTCTTTTATTGTTAACCTTTTGTGGGTTACGCCTTTCAAAGCCATTCTTTCCTCAAGGCTAGGGTAGATGTCCTCTTCTTTAAATTTGGAGCAAGTGGTAGATTGGCTTTCTAACAACTGGACCAAGAATCCCCCAAACTCCAACTACTCAGAGAAATCACTCATCTCCCTGTTTTTACTCTAGCTGAGGGGGCCACTTTTCAAGAGGCCATTTCCCTAGTAAGATCCTAAAAGAAGATCCAAAGGTAGCTCACTCTATTGCCAGGGAAATTGAGGTCCTTGATGGGGTATTCTTAAAGACGAACCTAGATGTCCCAACCCATCTTCAGAAGAAACGACATTGCCAAGATGCCATTAGAAACCTTAGGCATTCAGCTAGCCTAGGTGGCTTGTATCTGTTATTTGAAGAGCTCCAAGTAGCAAGAAAGATCCAAGACCATCAAGCTAAAAGGACTAGAAGTCTTGAAGATGAGATCCATCATTTAGAGGAGAGGCTAAGCCACCTTAAAGAAGAGCTGCTTTGGTTGAGGCAACAGCATACCTCCCAAGGTTTAGTGGTTAGAGGACTCAAAGAGGCCACCATGGAGGCTTAGAGGAATAATCAAGCCCTTGAAGAAGAAGCGCTTTCATTTGATCAGGAGCTCAATGACACAACCAACTGTTTTAAATGCAGGAATTCTTAGTTAGGATTAGGACTCAAATCTTGTGATATTTCTAGTCCTTGTAAAAGATTTTTTCTGTACAAGTTACTTGCAATTTGTTTTGTATGTAAGCCATTTACTGTTTTCATAACTAATGAAATACGCATTTTGTTCAATAGGTCTCTCAAATTGGTTTTTTTTTTTTTTTTTTTTGTCTTAATTTTAGGACCATGAAGTTGATCCTCAATATATTGACACTGTAATTTAGCCCATAGCTCGAGAAATCTATACTTGAGGACTTCTTTATTAGAATTCCAGATTGATGGTACATATTTCTTTAAAAACCTACCATTGATAGCCCTTGGGTGGGTCCTTCTATCTAGGTCTTGAAGTAGATAAGCATCACCTCCAAATACCTCTACAACTCTGAATGGGTCCTCCCAGTTTGGGGACCATTTCACAAACTCTCGATCCTTCTAGGTAACAGGTAAAACCACTTTCCAAACCTGGGTTTAACCTTTTTGTTGTAGGCTTTTCAACCCTCTTCTTTTGAATTTCCATTTTATGAAGAGCATCAAGCCTTACTTTATCTAAATTAGTAAGCTCGTCCATCACGGACAGCTCATATTTAAGTTCAGAAAACTTCCCTTTATGAGCTAGTCCAATAGACTGAACTGTTACTTCCATTGGGAACACAACATCATGGCCATACGTGAAATGGAAAGAGTTGTCTTAGTTGCATGTCGTTTAGAGGTTCTGTAAGCCTAAATGGCAATCTAGTAGCAACTCATGCCACTTCATGAGATTATCCTCTATCATCTTTGCAATGTTGAACTTTAGAATCTTGTTGGTTGACTCTACCTGGCCATTTGCCTAAGCATAATAAGGTGTTGGGTTCAAGATTTCTATATTAAAACTCTTAGTATACTCTTTAACCTCAACTCAGTTAAGCACTCTAGCCTGGTCCACTGTGATGGTTTCAGGGGTACCAAACCTACTTACGATGTGTTTTTTGATGAACTCAATCACATCTTGCTAATTGATATTCCTATATGGTTTAGCTTCCATCCACTTTGTGAAGTAGTCAGTAGCCACCATAATATAAGAGTATTGTCTACGGGAAGGAGGGTTAATTCTCCCTATGATTCCCATTCCTAAACGGCCATGGTTTGACAATAGCATGCATCTCAGCAGCAGGGACTCTTGGCACATGTCCATGTCTTTAGCATCAAATTGGGAAAGTTTTGCAACTTTTGCTAGGATTGGATTTGACAACCACACTAACCTATTGTTCAATGCGGCATATTTTATGCAATCATTTGTCATTGATGGCCAATAGTAGCCATAACTCCTGATGAGCTAATACATTTTGTTGCCAGCTAGATGGGATCCATAGATACCCTTGTGGGCTTCTACCATTACACGCATTGCTTCATCAAAGTCAAGACACTTGAGAAGCACTCCACTAGCATCCCTTTTATATAACTTGCCAAACTCACCATCCAGATGGAATCTGTGAGCTCTCATTTTTATCTTCTCGTCCTTAATGTAATCTTGAGGGTTCTTGAAGAAATCCATGAAAGGCTTCCTCCAATACTCTCGTTGACTTAGGATAGTTTGACTTGCTTAATAGTACTCCAAGTGCATACATGGCGAGTCTTCACTTACGAGGGCAGAGGACTCAGTGAACTTGATGCCATGATCTCGAACCTTAGTCTTGACGACCATGGTTTCTTCACACCAAGTTCTAGGCAATTTGTACCCAGATGTCAACTGAGCCAAGTCATTGGTTGCCTTATTCTGTCCCTCGGGAATATGTTCAAACTACACACCATCAAATTGACTAAGTAGTTTTTATACTACTAATGGGTCTCGATTCGAGGTATCACTCAAACATTGAAATTCCCCTTTTGCTTAGTGAATTACCCACTATGAATTCCCCTTGATGACAAAATTGAGGAGTTGCATTTCCAGAAGAGTTTCAAAGCAATTATTAATGACTTATACTCTGTCATGTTGTTGGACCATTTACTAACCAAGTTGACAACCAATTTAGTGATGATCCCATCAGGGGATTCTATCACGACTCCAACTCCAGCACTTTAATTGGTGCTCAAACAATCAAAGACCAATTTCCAAGGAAAAAGTTCTCCCACTAGAAGCTATTCTAGCTCATTATTTAGGCCAGTATGGATGTTTGGGTGTTTAGCTAAAAAATCTGCTTAAGCTTGTCCCTTTACTGACTTTTGTGTGACATAAACCAACTGAAACTGAAGTAAAGCTAAGCTCCACTTATTCATTCTCCATCTTAGAAATGGTCTGCCTAACATGTAGACAGCTGGCTGGACAACCACATATATAGTAAACACCAAGAGATAGTGTCCCACTTTTGTTGATGCATAAAACAACGACAAACACAATTTTTCAATTAAGGAATACTTTATTTCACATTCATTTAGGCAATGACTAAGGTATAACACAGCCTATTTAAAACCTTGCTCATTATCTTGTACGAGCAAACAACCAATAGATTCCTTCGAAGCAGAGACATGGATCTTCAAAGGCTCACCCTGCTTTAGAAGAATAAGTACTGGTGGCCTTATCAAATACTCCTTGATGGCCTTGAATGCTACTTGATGTGGCTCCTCCCACTTAAAGTCCTTTTCAAGCTTGAGTCACAGCAGCAGAGAGACGACTTTACCTGAGGCATTCGAGATAAAACGTATTAGGAAGTTATCCTTCCCAAAGAAGTGTTGATGCTTCTTTTTGTTTAAAGGTGGTTTGGCTTGTTGGATGGCCTTAGTCTTATTAGTAACCAACTTGATGCCCCTTTGGTGCACCAGAAAACAAAGAAAGTTTCCAGCTCTTATGCCAAAAGCACACTTTTATGGATTCATCTTGAGGTCACCCTCATTTTAAGGAACGCACCCCCTTAAGAAGTTGATATGATTCAAGATCAAACTTGAGTCATAAACTTGAGATAAGAGAGTTTGAGATGAGGAGAGAAGTGCAGGAGATGAGAATTAGAGAGAATTCAGTCAGGGCGCATGCTTGGCACCCTGAATACTACTCGCATCAGCTTGATTCCGAAGGTGGAGAATCCATCCACCTGCACTGACTATCACTCGATCTCCTATTGCAATGTGATCTATAAGTGTATCACTAAGATCATTGCGAACAGGTTGAAAGGGGTTCTTCCTCACCCTATCGATGACTCACAGTCCGCTTTTGTATCTGGCCGGAGGATATCTGACAGTATTATGTTGGCCCAGGAACTTCTGCATGATTATCACCTTCAGAGGCCGTCACCTCGATGTGCTCTGAAGGTTGAACTTTTCAAGGCATTTGATACGGTGCGCTGGGAGTTCATTCTCACTGCTATTCAATGCATGGGTATTCCTGAGGTTATGATTCGATGGGTGCGGGAGTGCCTTTCCACAGCCAGATTTTCGGTCGCCATTAATGGTGAGCTTTAGAGGTTCTTTGGCACGAGAAGAGGTATCAGGCGGGGAGATCCTCTCTCACCCTACCTTTTTGTTATTGCAATGGAGGGCCTACAGGGTTTGCTATGCCGCGCATCTTCTGATCTAAGGTTTTGCATTCATCCACGTTGCCAGAGTACCATCCTTACTCACTTGTGCTTTACAAATGACCTTTTGATTTTCAGTGAGGCTGATGAGGGTAGTGTTTCGGTCATTCGGGTGGCATTAGATCAATTTCCTGCACTTTCGGGGCTATCCTCGAATGCAGCAAAGAGCACCATCTTCAGTACCGGAGTTGATCCTGAGCTTCGACAGTCTATACTTAACATCTTGGGGTTCAGATTGGGGCAGTGCCCGGTCAAATATTTGGGGGTGCCACTCATCACGTCGAGGCTTCAGTTCATTGACTGCAAGCCTTTATTAGACCGCATCCTTGCCGCATTTAGTTATGGACATCTCGTTCCTTATCTTATGCCGACCGTCTGCAGCTCATCCTATCATTTCTGTTTTCTATTCAGGTCTTCTGGTCATCTGTCTTCATCCTTCCGAAGCTGATGATCCAGAAGATTGAGTCGACTCTTGCTTCCTTCCTGTGGAAGGGAACTTCTTTGGGCCTGGGTGGGACCAAGGTCTCCTGGTCACATCTCTGTTATCCCCGTCGGGAGGGTGGTCTTGGAATTCGATGTTTGCGTGAGTGGAACCAGGCTTCTCTTATGAAGCATATATGGGTTTTGCTCACTGATCGTGACTCTCTCTGGACTCGGTGAATCCATGCCAACCGACTCCAGGGGAACTCTTTCTGGGATATTCAGCCTCGAGGTTCGATTCCATGGTCATGGAGGAGCATCCTGGGTGTTAGATCATCGTGTGCCGAGGCCTTCAGGCACATTATTGGTGACGGACGTGATACAAAGCTGTGGTCTGACTACTGGTTGCCGTGCGGACGCTTAGAGGGGCGGTTCACATTCCGCCGCCTTCATTCCACTGGTCATCGCTTGGGCTCTCATGTTTCTGACATTATTCAGGGTGATCAGTGGTGCTTCCCACTAGATATTGCTGAGCTGCTGCCTATCTGGGATTCTGTTGTCTTCAGGCCCCGGCCGGGGGTAGCTGATAGTGTGCGGTGGGGGTGACCCATTTGGGGTCTTTTCCACTAGATCGGGTTGGGAGATGACCGTAGCCGGAGGGAGGAGGACTCCATCCACCATTTCCTTTGGTTCCAGCTTCATATACCGCGACATTCCTTTATCCTTTGGCTTGCCTCCTGTGAGCGGCTTTGGACTTCTAACAGACTATTGAGGCATAGAGTGCGGGATGTTCAGGCTACGTGTGTTGTGTGGGACGGATGATGAGTCGCACAGTCATCTCTTCTTTAGCTGCAGCTTCTCTGCTACTGTTAGTCCACGGTGCCTTCTCGCACCGCTGTCACCTGGCCTTTGCTTCCTTGGCATGAGCTGGTTCAGTGGGCCGCTACCAGGCTCCGTGGTCGCGGGGTGGATCGGACCCTTGCCCGCCTTTGTCTCTCTGCGACGGTTTACATTCTCTTGTACGAGCGTAACCTGAGGATTCAGCGCTCCTAGTCTAAGCCTTTTGCAGTTGTCACTGAGGAGATCACAGGATTGGTTCACAGCCGTCTCATTGCAGCTCACACGCTTCGCGGTGCCCATCGTCACTCACAGCTGTTGCAGGAGTGGGGGATTGAGCATTAGCTTTGTTTTGCATTTTGTGCTTTGCTTTCTTGTTGTTTGGCCGTGTTGGCCTTTGATACCGATGTTTGATTCTTTCTTTGGTTTGATTCTTTGATGTAGGCCTTAGGCCTTTGCTTGGGGTATGCCGCTCGTAGACTTGTACATATATTCTTTCATATATATGATACTCTCACACTGATTTACCAAAAAAAGAGATCAATTTTGTATTCAATGAATCAAGAATTCAAGATATTTTGTTTATTTATACTCAAGATTAATGGCAGCTAAAACATTGTAGCAAGACAAAAGCTAAAATCGGATTAACAAGACTTCCTGCCAAAACAAGCTTAAGCCACTAACCAACCAAACCAATTTTCCCACCAAAATTACATTTGAATGAACAATTGAAAAAACACAACAATAGCAGCTGAAGATGTAGAAAATACTTCACGGTCATGACAATACCCCCTTCTTAAGAACATTCTTGCCCTAAGAATGAAGAAGAAGGAAATTGGCTTCGAATGAACTTTAGATCTTCCCATCTTGCATGTGTTGGATCCGAATTGGCCCATTGTATCAGGACTTCTTCCACTGATTTGCCATTCTGATGCACTAGACGTGATCCAAACACTGTTGCAGGAGCTTGCACCAAGGTTCCACTGCTTCTCGCCTCAGAGGCTAAGTTGAGCAGCCTTTCCCTTCTGCCTTGTGACTTTTTAATAGAGAAACATGAAACACAGGATGAACAAAAGAATCAGGAGGAAGCTCCAACCTATAAGCCGCACTTCCCAAATTTTCTAACACCTTATAAGGCCCAAAGTAACGAGCACACAACTTGAAATTCTTGCGCACAGCTACTCAAAACTGTCGATATGGCTGAAGCTTAAGATACACTAAATCCCCCAATGCAAAGGACTTGTCAATATGCTTTCTATTAGCAATACTTCATTCTTAACTAAGCTAATTGCAAATTATCGTTTACTTGATGAACTAATTGCCTTCTTTGTAACAACAGATCATTAACCTCGGCAACATGAGACGATACATCCTGAAGTATCATTAGTGAAGGAGGATCATACCCATATAAAGCCTTAAAGGGAGTAGTCCCTATAGCAAAATGAAAATGAGTATTATACCAAAACTTTGCCAAGGACAACCACTGAGACCAGTGCTTAAAATACATGAATGTCATGCTCCTTAAATATTGCTCAACACACTAATTTACCCTCTCAGTCTATCCATCTGTCTTAGGGTGATATGATGATCTGATAGTGAGTGTAGAACCCAACAACAACAGCAATTCCCACCAAAACTTACTGGTGAACATCCTCTCCTGGTCTAAAACAATGGATTGAGGCAAACCGCGCAGCTTATAGATGTTGTCAAGGAACACCCTGGCCAATTTTTCTTCAGAAATTGGGTGATTCAAAGCAATGAAGTGGCTAAATTTAGTGAATCGATCCACTATGACCCATATCACTTCCTTGCCTTAGCTTTAGTTAATCCTTCCACAACGTCCATGCTAATATGTTGCCAGGCCCTGTCTAGAATTGCCAAAGGTTGCAATAACCCTGGATACTGAACATGATCTGACTTGGTCCTTTGGCAAACATCACACCCTTGAACAAACTCTTCAACATGTCTCTTAGCTCCAGTCCAGCATAAGTATTGTTTCAACCTCCTGTAAGTACCATCTACCCCGGAATGTCCACCCCAAGCAGATTAGTGGAAGGCTTGAATTATCTGGCTTCTCAATTTAGTAGAGGCTCCTACATACACTTTTCCCTTTACTCTCACAATTCTATTTACAACAGCGACTTATGCTTCTGAAGTTGAAAAATTGTTCGCACTACAGGCTGTGATACAATCATTATCAAACCTATCTTCTTCATAGGACTTGTACACCCCTTCCATCCAATCAGGCAAAGCACATGGAATGGCTGAGCATGAACCAAATTCACTTCCCTTTAATCGAGGCCATCAGCAACTAAATTTTTTCTGCCACTACGATATTCAGTTAAATAACTCAAGCCCAACATCTTCATAAGCCCTTTTCATTGCACTCTAGTGGTGATTTTCTGTTCAAGCAGATACTTGAAAATTTGATGATCAGTTCTAATGAAGAAATGATGTCCCTCAACATAATGTCTCCACTGCTGTACTGCCTTAAGTATAGCGAAGTATTCTTTTTCATAAATGGAGAGCTGTTGGTTCTATAGACTAAGGGCCTGACTAAGAAATGCCACTGGCCTTCCCTTTTGAGACAGAGCTACTCCTACTTCCATACTGCTGGCATCAGTCTCCAAAACAAAAGACTCACAAAAATCTGGCATGATCAAGATTGGTGCTGAACACATTGCTAGCTTGAGAACCTCAAATGCCTCTTGAGCAGCTTTAGACCATAAAAATGCATCTTTTTTAAGAAGATCAGTTAATGGCTTAGCCAATACTCCGTACCCAGCTATGAACTACCTATAATATCTAGTCAATCTAAGAAATCCTCTTAGCTGCTTAAGGGTAAGAGGAGCAGGCCGCAACTTCATTGCTTGTATCCTTCTTGGATCTGTTGCCACTCCCTCACTAGAAACTATGTGTCCCAAGTATTCCACTTGAGTTTGAGCAAACGAGCATTTAGAGAGCATAGCATACAGCTTGTTCTTGAGCATCGTCTGAAGGAGTTGTTTAAGATGCTTGACATGTAATTCCAGTGAAGGATTGTAAACCAGTATGTCATCAATGAATACCAGCACAAACTTTCTCGGATAAGCCTGGAACACTTGATTCATCAATGCCTGAAAGGTAGCTGGAGCATTAGTTAAACCAAAAGGCATGACCACAAATTCATAATGTCCGTGGTCTGTCCTGAAGGCATTCTTGTGAATTTCCTTGTCCAACATTCTAATTTGGTGATATCCCTGCCTCAAATCTAACTTGGAATAATACTGAGATCCATTAAGCTCATCTTGCATATCATCAATAGCAAGAATTAGAAACTTGTCCTTGATTGTGAGAAAATTAAGATGCATGTAATCAACATACATTCCAGAAGATCCATCCTTCTTCTTAACAAGGATCACCGAAGAAGCAAAGGGCGTATGACTGTGTCTAATGAAATTTGCCTTCAGAAGCTCCTCGACCTATCTTTCAATCTCACTTTTCTGAGCGTGATGTCAAGGGATGACATTTTACCCATGTCACGGCCTCTAAATGCCCTTAACTTCAACCCTAACAGTTCGTTAAGACCCATGATGCCACTTAGCTTCACTCCGCAAGTACCTCACTAAGTCAGGCAAACCCCGAAAATAAGAGAGTGTTTGAATAACGCAGCGGAATAATTATATTTGGAAGGAAAAGGAAACACAACAGCACATACACAACATAGAGAGAGTTACGGTTAGAGAGAGAGAGAGATGGGAGTTGGATGAAGTTTTTGAAGTTGGGAAAGATTGGGAGATGATCCCTTCATCTATTTACACTCATATTTATAGACAAACCAATATATAGACAATAAAGTAAAAAGCTATGTACATTTGTCTCCCCCTAGTGTCCTGGCCGTCCACCTTTTTCCCTCTCATCTTTTGAGTGTCGCAAGGCATGCTTTTTGGAGGGAAAGCCAAGCCTTTTGGCCGCCCCTTTTGTCTCCTCTAAGTCCTCCTCTAAACTTTATTTTATTCTTACATTATTCCAGATACTTCTACCCTATACAAGACTTATATATATTTTACAATACGTCCTATGGACACGCCCCTCTACGAATTCGTGCCGAGTACTTCACCAAAGGTTTGCGTCCTTACAAAATTGGAGTAAGTACATAAATATTACCCGTAGGAATATTCAAGAACAGCCTAGAATGAGCCGTGACCTTCTAGAACATTCCGAACGTATTACAATACATAATAAAATTAATCAAAATTTCTATGGAACTAGGCAGTCCGTGACAGTGAGGATACTTATAGGGCCTTAGGTTAACTAGATTGGAGTTAACTTTGAGAGGGTTGGCATGATCCAAGACTCTCTTAGGTGGCAATGTAGTTGGATGAGTAAACAAATCTTCATACTCTTGTAACAATCTTCTAATGGAAGGATTAGAATTCACTTGATTTGTCTCTGGGCTAGTAGTGATGGAAAAAAGTTTCCTAATCCACTGATATTTCCCTTTTCTGACCAAGTTCTCTAGGCTCTTTCCTTTCATCATTTGCAATTGTCCACACTTTATAATTCTTTGCAGTGTCACACTTTGGCCTTCCCTTTCAAAAGAAACAGACAGCTAAGCAAAATAAAAAATCAAAGGACTAATGGTTTTCATCCAATCCACCCCTAGGACCATATCACATCCTCCTAGTTTAAGCACTCTGAAATCGTACTCAAATTGGTGTCCTTGCATCCTCCAATAGAAGCCTTTACATTTCATTTGTGTGATCATTAAGTTCCTATCAACCATTGTTACAGCTAAAGGGCTAGTCTTGATCATCTCATGCCCCACCAACTTCACTACCTTCGGATCTACAAAACTATGTGTGCTTCCACTATATTTCAAAATCAGCGTATGCTTGTTTCCAACTTCTCCTTTGATTCTTATTGTATTGTGAGAACCATTTCCAGTTAGAGCTCGCACAGATATCTCCATTTCATCATCTTCAGAGTCCTCTTGCTCTTCTTCTCTCTAATCCCTAGCAGCATCATCAACATCTTGAACCTCAATATCATCACAAGCCTCAGCTCCAGTAACTGTCATTAATAACTTAGGATTACATTTATGTCCAAAGAAGTACTTCTGATTACATTTAAAACACAATCTTTGATTCTTTTTTTCCACCAAACTTAATTCTTTTGAACCATTAGCAGGAGTTGTCTACTAAATAGATGATTAAGAAGCCTTAGTCTTCTGTCCATAAAAACAAACCAAGATTGTAACTTCTATCAATTTTGCTTTGTAGAATGCCCGAGTTAATAACCCTAGGTTCAATGCCTTAACCAAATTTTTAATTCTTGACTTAAGGCCACTTACAAAGCTTGATATGTAGTAAGATCCATTGGCTCCGGGGTTCGCTGTCAACAATCTAGCCCTCAAATTCTCAAAGCGAGACATATACTCCCTCACTGAAGGTGTTTAAGCCAATTTATTGAAATTATCTATCACCTCACTAGGATCCTCTTCCCCATACCTTTCAGAAAGTCCATTCATGAACTTAGCCCAAGTTAAGGATGGATTGCTACATATCAAGTTATAATACCAGACGTCCTGATCTACATGTTGATATACCGCAGCTAACTCCACCTTCTTCTATTTCATTTATTTGATAGAATCAAAAGTACCTCTCACACCTCCTAATCCACGACTAAGGTTGCTTTCCATCAAATGGTTCAATTTCAACATGAGGTTGTCTGCATCTATTACTTCTTTCATTAGTTACTCCATTCTCACTAGCTCCTAAGGGTTGTGGTTGCAGGATGTCTAGATGATGATCGTGGTGACTAGCAGCTGATAATAAACCAGCTCCTATGGGTACATTCTGCCTCACGATTTGCTGATGTAATCTATTGATCTTTAATTTTATATGCTGAGAGTGTTTATCTAACTTCTCAGCTAACTTTTAATCCTGTGATTGATGCATCCTTACAAACATTTCCTCCATTTTTTTCCATTTGAAGTCTCAATTGTTCAACTTCTACATTGGCTCTAGCATTTGCACCAATAGCAACATCATAAGTAGCATTAGCAACAACATTTGCTCGAGTTGTCACTCCACCAGCCATTGGTACAGTCTTCTTGCATCTATCTAGCTCTATTCAACCAACTAACAATCAATCGGCAGCAAACACAAGCTATGGTACCAATTGTTAAGATTCAAGATCAAACTTGGATCCTAAACTTAAGATAAGAGAGTTTGAGTTTAGGTGAGAAGTGAAAGGGATGAGAATAAGAGAGAATTCAAGGTTGAGAGAGGAAAGAGATCAATTTTTTATTCTTTGAATCAAGAATTCAAGATATTTTTCTTATTTATATATAAGGTTAATGACGGCTAAAACATTGCATCAGGATAAAAGCTAAAATCGACTTAACAAGGCTTCCCACCAAAACAAGCTTAAGCCGCTAACCAACCAAACCAATTTTCCCGCCAAAATAACATTTGAATGAACAATAGAAAAAACACAGCAACATCAGCTGAAGATGAAGAAAGTACTTCACGGTGACAGTCCTTCAAGTGTTTCACTTGGGATTTGATTTGAACATGATGTCATCTATATAGATTTCCCTGGTCTTGCCAATGAGGTCATGAAAAATCCTATTCATGGCTCTTTAGTAGGTGGCTCCAATGTTCTTTAAATCGAAGAGCATAGCCACCCATTCAAACGTCCCTATTGACCTGGACACCTGAATGTTGTTTTATGAGTATGCTCCAAAGCAATCATAACTTTGTAGAGTAGCTATCCATAAAGGACAAAACCTCATGCCTCGAGGCTAAGTCAATGAGCACATCAGCAATAGGCATTGGTTATTCTTCCTTTGAGGTGGCAGCAATCAGATCTCTGGAATCAATACAGACCATGATTTTGCCATTCTTTTTAATGACAGTAACAATATTTTCTAGCCACGTAACATACCTAGCAGTTCAAATGAATTTGGCCTTTAAGAGTCTCTCAATCTCTTCCATGACCAAATCAATAACTTTTTGTGACATCCTCCTTTGGGCCTGAACTATGGGCCTCACGCCTGGCTTAATAGGCAGTTAATGCTCAACCACTTTTAGGTCTAGGCTAGGCATTTCATGATGGCTCCTAGCGAAGCAGCCCCTGAATTCGTGAAGTCAAGTTAGGAATTGCTGTCTCTGCTCCTTAGAAATTATAGTCCTTAGATAAGTAGGTCTTGGGTCTTCTATTGAGCCCAAATTAACCTTAAGGAGGGGTGCTAGACTTCAACCCTTATATCCTCCATTTTGGCTAGTGCTGCTATTAAGTTGGACAACTTCAGCTCTTTTTCATGTGTTGTATGGACTTGGTAACCATTGAATGTGTTAAACCTCTAGATAAATCTTGAAGCTTAACCTTATGAAAGAGAGATATGAGAAATATAGAGAGAATTAGATGAGAGAGAGAAGGATCCCAAAAGAGATTAGGTTGATTTTTCATTGAATGATCTCTCATTACACAAGATCTATCTACTTATATGAAGCAAGGTGCAATGGACTTGGACAAGCTAATGCCCGCGCTTACAAAAACAGCAGCCACTATTGACTCACCTTGACCATCAATCGAAACAACTAACAATTAATTATAAATTGGCACCAAAACTACTAGCTCACAATACAAGCTATTACAGATCAAACAACTAACCCTTATTAAATTAGAATCGACTTTGAATCATAACAATGCCCTTCCCTTGAAAACATTCTTGTCCTCAAGAATAAAAAGAGGGAATTTGGCTCAACGAAAAAATGTCTTTCTTCCCAAGTAGTAAATGAGTCACCCAAATTACTCCAAGTCCCTCGAACCTCTGGTATGCCTTTGTTAACAGCTCGCAACTACCGGGTCTCCAATACAACTTTTGGTTGTAGAGTCAATGAGCCATTTGAAACAACCTCCGGAGGTGATGAAGAGAGACTTTGGCCTTGCTTCACCTGCTTTTTGAGAAGAGAAATATGAAAAACAGGATGTATATATTAGTTAGGTGGAAGCTCAAGCTTGTATGCTACTTTGCCAATCCTTTCCAAGACTTTGTAAGGTCCAAAGAACCTCGCACAAAGCTTCACATTCTTCCTCATAGCAGCCGTGGACTGCCTATAAGGCTGTAATTTCAAATAAACCATGTCTCCCACATCAAACATTCTGTCGACTATCTTCCGGTCAGCATACAGCTTCATCCGGGCTTCTTATTGATGGAGATTATCCTTCAAAAGTTGCATTAGATGCTTCCTTTGCTGCACTAATTTAGTAACCTCACCCTCATGTGAAACAACTCCTTGCAACAACAAAGGTGATGGTGGATTATATCCATACAAGGCTTTAAATGGAGTAGTTCCTAGGGACGCATGAAAATGAGTATTGTACCAATACTCAGCCAATGACAGCCATCTTCCCCACACCTTGGGATGGCTCAATACCATACTTCTAAGATATTGCTTAATGCATTGATTAACCCTTTCAGTTTGGCCATCGGTTTGTGGATGATAAGATGAGCTAAGAGCCAAGGTTGTTCCCAACAAGCTAGACAACTCCTTCCAAAAATGACTTGTGAAGAGCTTGTCCCGGTCAGAAATTATGGATTGAGGCAACCCATGTAACTTATAGATGTTGTCAAGGAACACATGAGCCAATTTCTCAGCTGTTACAGGTCGAGCTAAACCAATGAAGTAGCTGAACTTGTGTTACTTTTGTGGTTAATTCACAAACGTACGCTAGGATAAAGAGAATATGAGATGAGAAAGAATATAGAGTTTAGATGAGAGAAAGAAGGGAAAGGGATGAGAAAGTAGAGGGGATATCAAGGATATTAATTCATTCATCAAAATTCTCAATTTCAAGCTAATACTGCCTTATTTATACTACTTACACGACATGAGCCTAATACATTGCATCTAGCCACCCCAAAGACTAACTAACTCAAGCTAGGAATTATCTAGAAATATCTAGAACTAAGCTTAACTGGCAATTAAATCCATATTTGGCGCCAAAACCAACTAACAGCTAGTTAACAACCCCACCAGCACATGTTACAGCAGGTTACGCGCAGATGGCTTATTGCAGCTTATGACAACTTCAACTAACAACAACTAAGCTACCCATTATTACATTTTCTTAAGCCCAAACAACCCAATAGCAGCTAGCAGCAGCAGCACAGCAACAGATCATCACACAACCCCCAATCATGGGAATCGTAACAATACTCCCCCCTTTAAAGATTCTTGTCCTCAAGAATCAAAAGGAAGGTTAAAGCTTGAAAAATAAACGCCACCATAGGAAACATGAGAAAAACATGAAGCAAACTTGGATGTAGAACTGTAGCCAAAATGCAGCAGCAACGGAAGTGATGAGCATCTGAAGTGATGGGGAATTGCTTGACCTGCTTCAGGATTTTGTGTGGATTTTTTGGTGGTTTACAAAGATCAAACCGGACCAAACAACCCTCAACAACCAGCCCATGACTCAACTTGATGCAACTAATACAACCCAAGGCATTAACGTGTTGTAGAGAATCACACAATGCAGCAGCACTGCTGAACTTATGCTTATAGAATACTGCCTGACAGATGTTATATGTCATCAAAATGCATGTGAAGACCTTTAACAATTCCGGAGGCCTTCCAAACTCAAACCAAGAAAACCAATCATTAAATTTTGCTTGTAAACATTCCCAGATGCAGTCGAACAGCTCCAAAAACAGAATTATTTCATTCCGAACTTGCCGATCGGCATGCCGAAAGTGCTTATTAACTACTGGAACCTGATTCCCTGCTGAATTATTGTGTCCTGCAACAATAACTTCCAACTTATTTAGCTCACACACCCACATACTGAACCCACTCATGACATACTCAACAAATCCTTGATTACTTCCCAATTTCACCCAAGCTGCTGCAGAATCCAGAAGCTCAACAAAACCAACCTGATGCAGTCCATGACAACATATTGCAGCTCGGTGTATGTTCATGTGGAAGCTACTTGAAATGAACCAATTATAACACCTTTTAAAAGGCATAATAGCACCAACCAAACTCAACCTGGTCAGCTTATTCCCTACTGACAGTGAAGAAAATCTCCAAGAATTTTCTGCAGCTTCCTTGCATTCTTGCTGTCCTAACTTGATCAATTGAGCACTTGTAACTTTGGCTCTAAAATCTGATACTATGCTCCACCAAGTTAAGAACTCATGAGTTACATCTAAATTCCAAGGACACAAGGTCTTCACTTGAATTCTCAAAGCAACCCCATTAACAGCATTTATTCTGTAGCTCACAACTTCAAGCCACCAAATTTGCCTCAACTGATTAAGCTTTGCTTTCTTATCAATGAATTCAAGTATGAACACCAAGTACACTAGCATAAGGAGCCAATGTAGCCTCTAAACAGCTATGCATAATTCAGGAGTATAGGCTGATCCACTCTTAAATCGACAGCTGCGATATATGCTGCTTCTCCCACCTGATGTAATATTCTGCCGCAGTATAGCACAACAGCCCTCAATGCTCAAATTTTTCAACAAAAAATTGACTCCTTTTAACTTCATATAGTCTTGAGAGACTTCTCCCGGATCAGGGGGTAACTTATCATAAGAACTTGTGCTTGCATAAGTCACAACTCTACTCAAATGAAGAAATAAATCATGCCAAACTTGCCGATCGGCATGCCGATAGTACATTTCAGCCACTATACACTCGTAATCTCTCACCCAACACAAGTGACCTTGCTCAACCTCCAAGATGATGTTGTTCTGGTCCCAAGTTAATACTCCATCATCTCCAAAAGTGAACTTTGACACATCCTGCTCTGTATTTGATGACACTGCTGCAGCAACAACTGACCTTCTAACAGAATTACATTGCTCAACAGAGAAAGTGCTTCCATTCTGCATATAAGCTTACCATGGGATAATACTTAACAAGTTTGGAGATGTTTGCAATGAAATCTCAGCAGCGGCAACAATTATTTTGGTTGGAATCATAGAGTATGCAGCAACCAGCCCTTGTACACTAGCATACATATCTGAAGCTTGTGTACCAGCATATACATCAGTAAAAGCAGCCTCTTGAGTTAGTACTTGTTGTTCAACAAACCTCTCAGGCTGAGACATCACCTTACTCTTCAACTTCTTCTTTGTAATCTTCTTTGTTTCCCAAAATTCTTTCCATGCGACGTTAAGATGATTCTTCTTCACTTTACTCTTTGCGTTCTTTGTCATTCTCATGACATGAAAATCGTATTCCCATTCCCGAAGCATGTCATACTGTGGCTCATCCTCTTCAACATACTCTAACTCTAGCACAGAGTCTTCATAAAGATCATCTCGTTCAGCCTCAAGGTCATCCAACTCGTGTTCATCAATTACGGCATTACCTTGAACCAATTCTTCTTCAACTACATTAAGTGGCTCCACACTGTGCACTTCAGCTATTGCGGAAGAGTTTGGCCTTCGACATTGATCTTGAATCTCAGCTAATTTCACTTCAAGTTGCTCCTTTTGCTGATCCCAGCACTTGTTAATTCTATCCACCAATTCTTGTGATTTAAAAATGACCTGATCAGATCTCTCCATTACAATCGGCTGAGCCCGCTGTTCAGTCTTCACGTTGTTTTGCTGGTTCTTTTGTTGTATCCATTTAGCATTAGATTTCTCGAGTTGATCAAACATCGTCTTCAACCCAGCCGGAATCGTTGCATCACTAACATCCATAATCGCTCTTAAACTTCACACAGAGAATTGATCTGAATGATTTTCGAATTAACAGCAGCACGAATGGTTAAGATCGACAATTTTCTGAAATTTCCAGATCAGATTGTATATTCCAACCCTAACTGACGAACTTCGAACAGAGGAAACTTCGAACAAACCCTAACCGCACTGTTAGTTGAGTAATTCGACTTAAACTTCTGACTTAAGCTCGACTCAAGCTCTCAATCAAGTACTCAACATAATACCTAAAGCGAACTTCACGAATGAAATCAGATTTCAACAATTTTCGTTTCTCCTTTCCACTGTCAGATTTTTCGCCCTTCGCTGTCAGAATTTTCGCCTGCGCCAATCTCGACTTATTAACATAAAATTATTAAGAATCAATGCAGAATCTGACGAATTCTCACCACTACCAAGCTTATCAACACAATTTCATCACAATTCAGCAAGAAAAGCAAATTTGAATCGAATTTGAACTTGTTGTTCAGAACAGTTACCTCAAGTTCAAATTCTGAGTTGTAGAATCTGTTTAAACCTCAATTCAGCTTGTTTTATGATCTTTTGATGATGATCACGTGCAATGTGCATCAATTAACTCACTTGTAACTTCTACGCAACAAATCAAATGATCGGCTGATCAAGAGCAGCATCAACCACAGCAGCACAAACTTGCTTCAGCACTCAACTTCTGCAGCAAATTGCTTGATCGATTCTTCTGAATTTCAATCTGAATAAGATTAATATTGAATATACTCAACAAATTCTGATCAAATAATCCTTCTTCAATGCAATTTGATCACTTAAATCCCCAACCGAAGCAACTACCAGGCCTTGCAGCACACAAATGCAGTAACCGCCAAAAAATCTTCAAAAAATTCAGATTTTAGTTCTGATCACCAAATCTGAATTAAATCAATATCAAACCTTCTTTTGTTGATTAATTGCAACACGATTAATCTGATTTTATAATTTCTTTTTTTAGATATGAGCTTGATTCGGAAGCCAAATCAAGGCTCTGATACCAATTGTTACGTTTGTGGTTAATTCACAAACGTAAGCTAGGATAAAGAGAATATGAGATAAGAAAGAATGTAGCGTTTAGATGACAGAAAGAAGGGAAAGGGATGAGAAAGTAGAGGGGATATCAAGGATATCAATTCATTCATCAAAATTCTCAATTACTAGCTAGTACTCCCTTATTTATACTACTTACATGACATGAGCCTAATACATTGCATCTAGCCACCCCAAAGACTAACTAACTCAAGCTAGGAATTATCTAGAAATATCTAGAACTAAGCTTAACTGGCAATTAAATCCATATTTGGCGCCAAAACCAACTAACAGCTAGTTAACAACCCCACCAGCACATGTTACAGCAGGTTACGCGCAGATGGCTTATTGCAGCTTATGACAACTTCAACTAACAACAACTAAGCTACCCATTATTACATTTTCTTAAGCCCAAACAACCCAACAGCAGCTAGCAGTAGCAGCACAGCAACAGATTGTCACACAGCCCCAATCATGGGAATCGTAACAACTTGGTGAAACAATCAACTACTACCCAAATCGCCTCTTTTCCCTCTGATTTAGGCAATTCTTCAAATAAATCCATGCTTATGTTTTGCCATACACCATCTGGAACAGGTTAGGGTTAAAGAAGCCCTTTATATCTATGATCTCCAAGCTTAGTTTACTAGCATACTGTTATGTTTGTGATCAAATCACAAACATAAACTAAGATTAAGAGAGTATGGGATGACAAAGAAGTGAAGGAGATGAGAAATTAGAGAGAATTAGGTGAGAGAGGGAAGATTAATCTCAAAGAGATTGGTTGATATTTCAATTGATGAATCAAGATTACACAAGATCAACCTATTAATAGAAACTACATACATTTAATCAAAACTAGCCAAGCCTAACCGACTAACACCAACCGCCAAGCTTGACTCGCCAAAAGACCTACCCAACTGACGGCAACCGACTTTGGCGCCAAACCTGGAATTTGAAAGCTACCGGGCCAAACACTACAACACAGCCCCTTATTGCAATGAATTACATTTAATCATGCAAGAAACATAACAATCCCCTCCCCTTAAAGCATTCTTGACCTCAAGAATGAAAAGAAGGAAATTGACTCCTCAAGAGCTGCTTAGCTTCCCAAGTAGTAAATGATTCATCTAAGTTGCTCTAGCTCACCCGAACATCCTGATCTGCATGACCAGCTGCTGCTCCCTACTTCTGCTCCACTACTGCAGCAGGACGTAAGATTAGGGCACCATTGGACCCTGTCTCTGGAGGACTTGAAGATGAGCTAAGTCCCTTCTTGACCTGCTTTTTTAGAAGTGAAACATAAAAGACCGGGTGAATATAAGAGTCCGGAGGAAGCTCCAACTTGTAAGCCACCTTGCCAATCCTTTCCAACACCTTGTACGGCCCAAAATACCGAGCATAAAGCTTAACATTTTTCCTTACTGCTGCTGTGGATTGCCTATATGGCTGTAACTTCAAGTATACCATATCTCCCACATCAAAATTTCGATCGACTCTCTTCTTATCTGCATACCACTTCATTCGGGCTTGAGATTCACTGAGATTTTGTTTCAGCTGCTGCATAACATGTTTCCTCTGATGCACCAGCTCATTTACCTCAACCACACTTGTCCCAGCCTCGTGCAACATCAAGGGAGTGGGAGGATTGTACCCATATAATGCCATGAAAGGTGTAGTGCCAATTGAAGCGTGGAAGTGGGTATTATACCAAAACTCTGCCAAGGAAAGCCATCTTCCCCACACTTTAGGATGATTAAACACCATACCTCTAAGGTATTGCTCGATGCATTGGTTGACCCTCTCCGTCTGACCATTAGTCTAAGGATGATAGGAAGAACTGAAAGCAAAGGTCGTTCCCAAGAGTCCAAACAATTCTTTCTAAAATTGACTTGTAAAGAGCTTGTCCCTATCAGAAACTATGGACTAAGGCAAACCATGGAGCTTGTAGATGTTGTCTAGGAACACACGAGCTAGCTTCTCAGCAGTCACAGGATGAGCTAAAGCAATGAAGTGTCCAGATTTAGTGAATCGATCCACTACTACCCAAATCACCTCTTTCCCCTCTGAGTTAGGCAATCTTTCAATGAAATCCATACTTATGTGTTGCCAAATACCCTCAAGAGGAGGTAAAGGCAGGAGAAGTCCTTGGTACCTTTGATCACCAATTTTAGTTTGTTGACAAACCTCACAACTTTGAACAAAGTTATGCACTTCCTTCTTCATTCCGGGCCAACCAAAGTAAACCTTTAACCTCTGATATGTTCCATCCATGCCTGAGCATCCTCCCCATGAAGAATCATGAGCAGCACTGATAATTTGGCTTCTAAGATCAGTCGAGGTACCTATGTACAATTTCCCCTGAATTCTGATATTGCATCGGGTAACAGATATCTGTGCACCAGCAGCCTAATTGCAAGCTTTACCCACGATAGCAGCAGCTATGCATTCTTGCATAAACGAATCATTCTGTTACAATCCGAAATCCGAGGCTAGAATTTAATTTGATGAAAAAGAAGGGAAAACTATTTGGAGGGAAAATTTGTTAAGCTGTTGTCTGCGTACTGTCCTGCTGCTGCGTTGCATACTGCTGCTGCTACACGCTACTACTTACTACTGCTGTTATTTGTGTTTTGGCATAACAAGTTTAATTGTTAGTTAGCATTAGTTCTAGATACTTCTAGATTGTTCCTAAGTTGGTTGCTTAAATGTCTAGGTTCAAAGTCTTGCATTGTGTATAAATAAGAGGATTAAAGTGTAAATCTAATCAATGAATGAAAATACAAAACAACAATCTCATTTTGAGATAAATCTTCTCTCTCTCATCTAATTCTCTCTATTTCTCATCTCCTTTCCCTTCTTTCTCTCATCTAACTCTAAAACTCTTCTTTCTCATCTAAATTCTATATTCTTTCTCATCTCATACTCTCAATCTATCCAAATTATATTAGTTTACGTTCGAGGTTCAAGCCCGAGCGTAACAATTGGTATCAGAGCCTCGATCCGATCGAGTGCGTAATAAAGAAAAAAATCGAGATTTTTTGTCAGCGGGGCGATTTCTGACAGTCTGACAAGGAGGCGATTCTGACAACGAGGCAAATTCTGACGAGCGACATCAGGTGTAGAAATCCGATATTGTTCTTGAAGATTGTTGTGTTCCGTGTGTTTGAATCATCACTATAGATAGAAATCGAACCTATTTTGGATTCTCGATCCGAATTAATCAAGAAAACATCATTGTTAGAACTCGATCGAAGTTAGGGTTTGTCGAATTCGTTGTGCGCAAAATTCTGCAAGCTAGGGTTTGGAATCAGTGACGATTGTCGAACCGATAGCAAGTGGTCGTTCGTGCGTTCGAAGGAGTAAACTTCATTAAGCAATTGATTGTTCAAGATTTACGATTCTGCAAACTGTTCCGATCCAGACAAAGAAATCGCGGTTCGGCACAAGTTCGAGTTCAGGGAATTCAGATTTGTTGAGGACAATTTGATCAAGTTCAGATCGAAAATCAGCGAGATCAAAATTCAGCAGCAATTACCAAATTCAAATCAGGATCGTCCTGATCAGGTACCAAATCGTTCAGGTACGTTTAAACACGGAATTTGTGCTTGCGGTTAAGGTTGTGAATGGAGTTAGGTGATGTGGTGATGTCTGGTGGAGTTCTTACCCGAGCTGCAGCTGCTCGTGCAACAACAAATCAGTCATATGCTGAAGTTGTTTGTGGAAATGTTGAGAGTGAACCTCAAACAAGCATTGGTGATGGAGTAAGTGCTCAATTGGCAGCCTTGATGAAGCAAATGGCTCAAATGAATCAATAAATACTGGGATCGAATCAGACCGTGCGAGAAATGGAGGAACGTTTGCATAAGAGGTTGCAAGATCAGGATGAGAAGTTTAATGAACGTTTTGGCTTGCAAATTCAGACGTTTGAGGAGAAATTCAATCAACAAAAGCGCCATATTAAGGAGGCTGTGGCTGACCGGTTGAAAGAGCAAGCACGCGAGATTGATGGTAGGATCGATGCGCATTTGAACCGACAACTACAAAATTTTGAGGAGAGGTTCAATGAGATTAATAAACAGGCAATAGATGCTCGTGTAACTCAACAATTGCAAGGACTCGAGGAAATGGTAACCGATCGAGTAAACCAACAAGCATTGAACATTGAAGAGAAGATTAAGGAGTTACAAAATGTGGCTACCAAATCAGCTCCTCTACTACCTGCAAGTCATGTAATCAGATGACCTAATGCTGCTGCAGAACCAAAGCGACCTGATGCAGAACCGAAGCAATTTGGTGCAGACCAAGCTAATATTTCGAGGAATTTCATCAACATTGAAGACCTTCATGAGCAAGCTAAAGATCCGAGGCAAAGCCGAGATGTAAGTATGATTTTTGGACCAAAAGATCACCCTCCCGATCCACCCTATCGACCTGCAGATGCTGCTGCTGTACCGAATAGGTTCCATGTTGTAGAAACAGGTCACTTTGATCCATTACATAATCCATCTCGATCACGATCTGTTGATTTCAGTGCCAAGCATGATGTGCGAGGCCCCGAAGTTGTCCAGCAGTATAATGTGGGACAAAATGCATCAGAATTCGTTAATAATCGAAGCAATGAAGCCTCTTATGGTAATGGACACAATGGCTTCCGACAACCTCGGGTTCAACTTGAAAATTTTGATGGGAAGCAACCTCACTCGTGGATAAGAAGATGCGAGCGATATTTCCATTTCTATTCTATTCCCAATGACGAAAAGGTGGACTTGGCCGCGGTTTATCTCCAAGGGGATCATGAAGTGTGGTTTTACAGCCTGTTAAAGAGCAACCCCATTCTTACTTGGGACCAATTCATGTCCGAGATATGCGAGCGCTATGGTGATGAAGAAGTGGGTGATGTTGTGGAGAGCTTCAACAAGCTAACTCAAGTCACTACCGTGAAGGACTATATGACGAAATTCGAAAATCTCCGAGCAAGTATGATTACAAAAGCACCTCGAGCCCCCGAGTCCTTTTATGTCTCGAGCTTCATCAGTGGGTTAAAGCCGAAAATCAAGAACTTGGTGAAGGCTCTTGAACCTGCTTCTTTGTCACAAGCCTTTGCGAAGGCAAAATTGATTGAGGCCTCCGACTTAATGATTCTCGATCGGCCCAAGCATTGGGAGGCATTTCTTGATCGGCCCAAGCATCGAGAAGAGAACTTCCAACACCCTCACAAGGGGTTAGACCACAAGAAATGGGATGAGCATAAAGACCCCCGAAACTTTGATAAGGTGTCTGAAACCGCTGTTTTAAATGCCATCAACCTTATGTACCCGGTCATAGGTGCGATCCTAAACTTCTCATGATGGCAAGAGGAGTTGATGTTGAAGGGAAATTCGAAAGTGATGAAGATGACGCTGAAAACGAAGGGTCCGATCAGGACTATGGCAGTGAGGATGAAGTGGATCCAATAGCTCGGAGGAAGGAATTGCACGACCTCACTATGAAGTTGTACAAGTCCAAAAAACTTCAGTTTCGGAAGGGTAATGCTTCCAATGAGTGATTTTCGAGTATCATTCTCTTTCATTCTTGAGGACAAGATTGTTTTCAAGGGGAAGGGAATGTTACAATCCGAAATCCGAGGCTAGAATATAATTTGATGAAAAAGGCGGGAAAACTATTTGGAGGGAAAATCTGTTAAGCTGTTGTCTGCATGCTGTCCTGCTGCTACGTTGCATACTGCTGCTGCTGTTATCCCTTGCTGCGGCTGCATGCTACTACTTACTGCCGCTGTTATTTGTGTTTTGGCATAACAAGTTTAATTGTTAGTTAGCATTAGTTCTAGATACTTCTAGATTGTTCCTAAGTTGGTTGCTTAAATGTCTAGGTTCAAAGTCTTGCATTGTGTATAAATAAGAGGATTAAAGTGTAAATCTAATCAATGAATGAAAATACAAAACAACGATCTCATTTTGAGATAAATCTTCACTCTCTCATCTAATTCTCTCTATTTCTCATCTCATTTCCCTTCTTTCTCTCATCTAACTCTAAAACTCTTCTTTCTCATCTAAATTCTATATTCTTTCGCATCTCATACTCTCAATCTATCCAAATTATATTACTTTACGTTCGAGGTTCAAGCCCGAGCATAACACATTCTCATAGGATTGGTGTAACTCTTGCATCCAAGCAGGAGAAACCACGGAAACAGCTCCAAGAGAACCCTGCTCAAGGTCCTCAAATCTGCGTGACAAAGTATCAGCAGCCCAGTTTTCTTTCCCTTTTCTGTATTCAATGTCGTAGTCGAGTCCCAACATCTTCATCAGCCCTTTTTTTTGTATCCTAGTGACAATCTTCTGCTCCAATAAGTGCTTAAGACTTTGGTGATCAGTCCTGATGAGGAAATGATGCCCATCCAAGTAGTGTCTCCACTTATCCACCGCGAGCAAAATGGCAAGATATTCCTTCTCATAAGTGGAAAGAGCTTGGTTCTTAGAGCTCAAAGCTTGGCCAAGATATGCTATAGGCCTTCCTTCTTGAGATAACACTACCCCAATTCTACTACCACTCGCATCAGTTTCCGAAACAAAGCTTGAAGAGAAATCGGGCATTGCCAACACTAGTGCCTTGCACATTTCAGCCTTGAGTGTTTCAAAAGCCTTTTGAGCCACATCTGACCACTTGAATGAGTCTTTCTTCAATAGATCTGTTAATGGCTTTGCTAAGGCCCCATAGTTAGCAACAAACTTGCGGTAATAGCCTGTTAAGCCTAAGAATCCTCTTAGTTGTTTCAAGGTAACCGAGGCTGGCCCTTCCTTCATGGCTTGAACTTTTGTGGGATCGGTGGCAACTCCCTCACAAGAAATCACATGACCAAGATATTCCAAGTGAGTTTGAGCAAAAGAACATTTGGCCAATTTAGCAAACAACTTATGCTTCCTCATGACAGAGAACACCTCCCTCAAATGTTTCAAATGTTCCCCAATTGTTGCACTGTAAATCAGGATGTCATCAAAGAAAACCAACACAAATTTCCTAAGAAATTGTTTAAAGACATCATTCATAAGGGCCTGGAATGTTGCTGGAGCATTGGTCAAGCCAAATGGCATGACTATAAACTCAAAGTGTCCATGATGGGTTCGGAATGCAGTCTTATACACATCATGCTCTCCCACTCTAATCTAATGATATCCTTGCCGAAGATCCAGCTTAGAAAATACTTGAGCTCCATATATTTCATCCAACAAATCGTCTATGACAGGCATAGGGAACTTGTCCTTCACCGTCATAGAGTTGAGTTGCCTGTAATCAATGCACATACGAGCTGTACCATCTTTCTTCTTAACAAGGATGACTGGAGAAGCAAAGGGACTATGACTTGCTTGAATGAAATTGGTCTTAAGTAATTCATCCACTTGCTTCTCAATTTCTGCCTTCTGAGCATGAGGATATCTATAAGGTCTTATCTTCACGGGTTCAGCACCTTCTTTGAGTGGAATTTCATGATCCAAACTCCACTTGGAAGGTAAGGATCTAGGCACCTCGAATACATCCTCAAATTCAGTAACCAAGGCTTGAATTTCTGGATCGGTAATGTCAGTCACCTCAGCAAAGGAGATAGCAAACAGCTAGCTACCCACTGATATGCACAGCACTGCAGGCCTTTCTTCAGCTTACTTCCTTTCATAATTTGGAGTTGAGCTGGCCCTCTTAAATAGGTTAATATAGTCTTCCATTGACTCGCCACGCTTTTATATCATTTAAGCCAAATTTGACATGGAAGTTCCTAATTCGTTTCTCAGGAATAGGGCTTTGGATTGCCTGGCCATGTCGTCCTAATAGTAAATAGGATTAGGGGGCAGGTTGATATACCATTGGAAAGTGATCCTAGTTAATGAGCTAGGGAACAACCTTAATTTAAGATATTGATTAGCTACTGCTTCTCTCTATTGGCAATTAAATCTATCCAGATGCTCGAGGTTAGAAATAGTCCCTTTCCCTAAAAAGAGGGTAAACTTAGGGATCTTGTTTCCTCGAGGAATCCTTGTCTCTGTAGTCAAGGTAAGGTCTACCATACAAGGGTCTACTGATCCTTACGAGACCCAGCCCTTACATTTGCTCCATGAGGGTGACCAATTGGTCTTGGTGGGGTAGGTTAGACATGTGATTATACACCTACCATTTCCTCCAAAGTGTTGAGGATCTTAAGGGGGATCTACAAGAAAACCCTGAGTGCCTATCACAATCTAGTGAGGGAACAATTGTTGCCCCCGAAACCTTGGGTAAACCCCTTGATCATACTGACCACGCACTTAATTGGCCATGAAGTGTGCCCCAGTAGGACCTGGGTTACATGCCATGCCTAGAAGCACACAAGTGTCAGCAAGCTGTTGGTTCATTCTTACCTGATCAATCTCCAAGTCAGGACCTTGAGGAAGTTGATTGTTAATTTTCCCCTAGTATTATAAGTATGAAGAGGTCTAGGATGAAAAGTCTAGTTCCCAAAAGTAGGGACTTGACCTTGCACTTCTACATCAAGGCCTTGAGTGGGTCTCGGAGCCATTTCTACTACCTGAGGAGGGCTAGAATGGTTATGCCTCCTTGTCTCAAGGATAGGTAACATCATTGCATTGGCGTTTAGGTCCCTTGTGGCCAGAGAGAAACTCTTATTTGAAGGCCCAATAGCTCCAAGGGGCACGTTGTCTTTTCTATTGTTGGGATTCAAGTGCGTAACACCCTAGTTAGCCATGGTTAGGTTTTTGATTCTTTCGGGGACATTATAGTCAGCATGAGCAGCTAGTAATCATGAGCTTGGGGGCGTCTCGCGAGGATATCTCGCTGGTACTAATGGAAGAGGTAGGATGCTGCTTGGTGTTTTCTTAGCAAGTGCACTAAGTCCTATCAAGTAATATAAAAATGAGTAGAGTATCGTCCACGAGGACTATTTATTGAACGAGTATCGAAACTAGTAGCTTTCGCACTATTTGAAAGATTGAAATTTGTGGTTTTTTGATATGAAACAAAACAAAATGAAAAAGAACACAAATGTTTACTAATTTTTATGAAAGGTTTATTGATTTTTGATGATTTTAATGAGTTAATAAGATCCTAAGTACCCAATTTTACCTAGTCACATCAATATGCCTTTCTGTTCTCGATATTCAAGTTGTTATCACATGTTGATGGTGGAAAACCCTAAATTACTAAACACTCTCTCTCTAGAAAAATTTAGCATGCTATTTTACATTTGAACTCATCAATATCTTGTATGAATTTAAATAATAAAAAAATTTTGAAGATCCATGGTTCTCATTTAAGACCACACAAATTGCATTAATTTGTCTCTAGCATTCGCTCAATTTGTGGTATTTATTATTTTAGTATTCATCATAAATCTCCTCTCGAACTCATTGTGAATCATTATAGGCTTTGATTGTCGATCAAGCATTCAAAATTCATGAAAAACAATGATAAACACTCAAATAACACAATAAACAAAGTTTAAATATGATGAATTAGAAAAGAGCATATATTACATCTTAGGCTACATCGTAGCCTTAGAGAGACAAAATTAGTTCAAGGTATACATAATATAAAGAAAAAATAAGACAAAATCCATGAACTTAAATAATAAAAGGGTAGAAAAGGACTTAAAATGAAGAATTACAAATCAACCTCTTCTCTCCTTCCTTCTTTCCTTTCCTCGTGGTTTACCTATATTTCTACCACTTTGTTTTAAGTTTTTTTCTAAATGAATTGATACTAAAAGACTTTCCAAACACTCCTATTTATAGTGTTTGAGGTTGAAAATTCAAAAAATAAAAAAATGCATAAGCTTTGCTCTCATTTGTTCTTCTTGCCACCATGTTCAGCTTTTTTAATCAACTTGTTGATTTCTTCAATTTTTTCTCCCTTTTGCATCCCAAATTCAATTCTTACATCATCTTGAACATGTTCTTGAAGTGTACAAGAAGTTCTTGCATTTGATTTGTCCATTTTGCGGCCCAAATTTGCAATTTGTAACAAATTGTACAAGTTTGTTATTCATCCTTAACCAAAGAGGGCACTAGCACTCCGTCACCGGATCCCATTAGAACTCTGAAGTTAAGCGTGCTTGGGCGAGAGTAGTACCACGATGGGTGACCTCTTGGGAAGTCCTCACCCTCAGGTTGGGGGCACTGGGAAACAGCCTATTTTCAGGTTAAAACCCTAAAGGGGAAGGCTGCTTACTGTTACAAACCGAAATCCGAGGCTTGAATTTAAATTGATAGAATTGGCAGGAAATTTAGTTGGCGGTTAAATCTGTTAAAATCTGTTGGGTTGCTTACTGATCTGCTGCTGCTTCCTACTGCTGCTGTTACTTGCTGTTAAATATGCTGGGTACTAATCTGCTGCTATCTGCTGCTGGTGACCTGCTACTGACCTGCTCAAATGCTGCTGCAGTGTCATGGTTGATTAGTTTAGTAATTGAATTGAGCTTGGTATTATTACATAAGCTGCGTCAGTGGCCTTAGCTTTAGTTAGTAATTGTTGCATTGTATTGTCTATAGCCGTTGAATTGTAATAAGCTGCTCTTGTATCTGCATGTTTGTGCTGCAGTAGGGGCATTTGTGCTGCTAGGCTGAATCTGGTGCCAAAAGTAGGATTTAAATGTTAGTTACCAATAATGTCTAGAATATTCTAGATAGTTCTTTAGTCGGTTAGCCATTAGGTCTTGATACAATGTATTGCTTGCTTAATATTGTCTATAAGTAGCTAAAGGTTGTAATGTTCAGATTATCCAATAAAAATATCAAATACAAGTCTCAATTTGAGATTAAACTCTTCTCTCATCTCATTCTCTCTACTTCTCATCTAATTTCCCTTCTTTCTCATCTAAACTCTATATTCTTTCTCATCCCATACTCTTAATCTATCCAAATTATATTAGTTTACCTTCGAGGTTCAATCCCGAGCATAACAATTAGTATCAGAGCCAGGTTCCGATCGAGCGTGTAATCAAAATAAAAAAAAAAAAAAAATTTCAGAAATCAAATTAGTGTTGATCAGATTGCGCAGATTTCAAACAATCAGATTGTGCTGATCAAAGTACAGATTTCAAATTCAATTCAGATTTTTTGTCAGCAGGCCAATTTCTGACAGTCTGACAAGGAGGCGATTCTGACAACGAGGCGAATTCTGACGGGCGACATCAGGTGATTGAAATCCTATATTGTTCTTGAAGATTGTTGTGTTTCGTGTGTATAAATCATCACTATAGATAGAAATCGAACCTATTTCGGATTCTCAGTCCAAATTAATCAAGAAAACATCACTGTCAGTGTTCGATTGAAATTAGGGTTTGTCGAATTCGTTGTGCACGAAATTCTGCAAGCTAGGGTTTGGAATCAGTGATGATTGTCGAACCAATAGCAAGTGGTCATTCGTGTGTTCGAAGGAGTAAACTTCATTAAGCAATCGATCGTTGAAGATTTGCGATTCTGCGAACTGGTACTCTGCGAGTCAAGGCGATCAGCCAGCTTTTGCCACCAAAAAGAGCAAGGTATGGCTGGTGGAGTAACAACACGATCAGGTGTTGGTGCTGGTAATCAGGCTACACATGTTGATCCTAATGTCTCCTTTGCGGTGGTAGTTGGCTCGAATGTTGAAGCAGGACAAGGTGAGGTTACAATCAGTCAGTTAAGCTCGCAAATGAGAGATATGATCAAGAAAATGCAGCAGACTGAGGCTACAAACAGTCAATTCAGCTTACAAATGAGTGATATGTTCATGAAGATGCAACAATCGCAAAGAGAATTGCTACAAGAAGTCGATCAAAAGTATGATGCAAGAATTGCTCAACATTCTCAACAGATGGAGGAAAGAATTGAAGATCGGATCAACCAACAAGCACAAGAGTTGGATGACCATTTGAAGCATCAATGGCAAAGGTTGGAAGTGCAACAATAGACGACGGAAGCTAGACTTACAAACCAATTGCATCAACAATTAAAGAATTTTGAAGAGAAGCTTAAAGAGTTGCACAACCAAGTTGAAAATCAGAATGGGGCGTCACGTTTTGCACCACTAATGCCATCAAGCCGATTAAATGGGGCATATGTGGAGTTGGAACCTCAAAATCGTAAAGCTGCAGCTGAAGTGCAAGTCCAAGCCGAGCATAACAGGCCACAAAATCAGGCTCAAACCGAGCATTTCAGGCCACAAAATCAGGTCCCTGAAGTTGATGGAGCTGCTGGTATGCGTGAGCAACGTTTAGATCAAGAACATATTCAATCTTTAGGCACAAATTCAGATCCGAAGGAGCATCCGCCAGACATTTCAGATCTGCATCCAGGGCCACAGTACCGAACAGAACCGAATGCAGGACACTTTGATCCGTTTTATGAGCCAACACGCACGAGACCTGTTTTTTGGAATTCCGGCCACCTTGTTCAACCTTCCACATCTGTTCTGCAACAACAATATGGACAAAATGCCTCGGAAATTGTTCACGATCGAAGCAATGAAGTTACCAATGGAAATAGACACAATAGCTTCCGACAACCTCGAGTTCAACTTGAAAATTTTGATGGGAAGCAACCTCACTCATGGATACGAAGATGCGAGCGATATTTCCATTTCTATTCCATCCCCGATGATCAAAAGGTGGAATTGGCCGCGGTTTATCTCCAAGGGTATCACGAAGTGCGGTTCTATAGCTTGTTAAAGAGCAACCCCGTTCTTACTTGGGACAAGTTTGTGTCGGAGATATGTGAGCGCGATGATGATGAAGAAGTGGGGGATGTCGTGGAAAGCTCCAACAAATTAACGCAAGTCACTACCGTGAAGGCCTATATGACGAAATTTTAAAATGTCCGAGCCAGTATGATTACAATTGCACCTCGAGCCCCCGAGTCCTTCTATGTCTCGAGCTTCATCAGCGAGTTAAAGCTGAAAATCAAGAACTTGGTGAAGGCTCTTGAACCTGCTTCCTTGTCACAAGCCTTTGTGAAGGAAAAATTGATTGAGGCCTCCAACTTAACGATTCTCGATCGGCCCAAGCATCGGGAGACATTTCTTGATCGGCCCAAGCATCGAGAAGAGAACTTCCAACACCCTCACAAGGGGTTAGACCACAAGAAATGGGATGAGCATAAAGACCCCCAAAACATTGAGAAGGTGTCCCGAAACCGCTGTTTTAAATGCCATCAACCTTATGTACCCGGTCATAGGTGCGATCCTAAACTTCTCATGATGGCAAGAGGAGTTGATGTTGAAGGGCAATTCGAAAGTGATGAAGATGACGCTGAAAAAGAAGGGTCCGATCAGGACCATGGCAGTGAGGATGAAGTGGATACAATAGCTCGGAGGAAGGAATTGCACGACCTCACTATGAAGTTGTACAAGTCCAAAAAACTTCAGTTTCGGAAGGGTAATGCTTCCAATGAGTGATTTTCGAGTATCATTCTCTTTCATTCTTGAGGACAAGAATGTTCTCAAGGGGAAGGGAATGTTACAAACCAAAATCCGAGGCTTGAATTTAAATTGATAGAATGGACGGGAAAGTTAGTTGGCGGTTAAATCTATTAAAATCTGTTGGGTTGCTTACTGATCTGCTGCTGCTTCCTACTGCTGTTGTTACTTGCTGTTAAATATGCTGGGTACTGATCTGCTGCTTCATGCTGCTGGTGACCTGCTACTGACCTGCTGAGATGCTGCTGCTGTGTCATAGTTGATCAGTTTAGTAATTGAATTTAGCTTGGTATTATTACATAAGCTGCGTTAGTGGCCTTGGCTTTAGTTAGCAATTGTTGCATTGTATTGTCTATAGCCGTTGAATTGTAATAAGCTGCTCTTGTATCTGCATGTTTGTGTTGCAGTAGGGGCATTAGTACTGTTAGGCTGAATCTGGTGCCGAAAGTAGGATTTAAATGTTAGTTAGCAATAATGTCTAGAATATTCTAGATAGTTCTTTAGTCGGTTAGCCATTAGGTCTTGATACAATGTATTGCTTGCTTAAGATTGTCTATAAGTAGCTAAGGGTTGTAATGTTTAGATTATCCAATCAAAATATCAAATACAAGTCCCAATTTGAGATTAAACTCTTCTCTCATCTCATTCTCTCTACTTCTCATCTAATTTCCCTTCTTTCGCATCTAAACTCTATATTTTTTCTCATCCCATACTCTCAATCTATCCAAATTATATTAGTTTAGGTTTGAGGTTCAATCCCGAGCGTAACACGTACATCCGCCCCCCCCCCCCCCCCCCACCCTGCGTAGGTGGGAGCCCTTGAGGCATTGGATATGTTCCCTTTCTTTTTTTTTTTTTTTGTTATTCATCCTTATTTTAATGTGTAGATTGATGTGTTAGCCCATTTTTTGCTTTTGTTTGATGCAGCTTGCATTCACTTTTTGATATTGATGATAAAACCTATAAAAATTAGCATGTAATGAGATTTTTGTAAGAAAATAACGATTGGGGAAAAAAGGAGCAAAAGCGAGCAAAGTTTGATGTAAAGTAGTTTGAAAATGAACCTAAATTATATAAATAATTATATACTAAATTAGACTTATCAAGGTACAGGCCTAAGCTGCATGATATCCTCCCCAATAGCTTGGACCAATAGAGGACAGGTTTGGGTTCATTTAAACCTGGACTCTATCAGTTTCTCTGTGAAACCTTTCATTCATAGAGGTTTCAATGTTGTTAATTACGGCACTCAAGGCAGTAGAGTTTTCAAGCTGAGCAGCTAGATTGCGCTTTGTTTCAGCATGTTGTCTCTTGAAGGGTTCTCTCATTGTTCGTTGGACTCTTTGTTCTAGAATCTCCAAACGATGTTTCAGCATAGCCGTGAAACTCTTGCGAGAATGGCCATTGATCCCAATACGTCAATCTTTGGGATGTCATCATCACCGTCACTTTCGTTGTCGTGGCTATGACTTGGTTCATCCCTTTACGATATGGGACTTTGCTCAAGAGGATGCTCAAGGGGGATCAAAACAAGGCTAACCCTTTAGGTTCCTCATGCTCGAGGGCACTAGACGTCCTTGTCTTGACCATCTGTGAATGGCCGGCAATTATGTTTTGGTAATCTGCAATGGGCTAAAGACAATGAAGTCACTTTCCAATCCTCCCACTGTGGGTGCCAAAGGCGTGTTTGCTCTATTTTGTGTCACATTCTGCTTGTGTGGTCACCGTAGATGTGAAAACAAAACAAATGTGCAAAAGAACTCACCGCGACTAGGGAGTGAGCCTAATTACGAACTGCACGTCACTGATTTCGGAGAAAAGGTTGTGATATGTTGGTGTATCAGACTTTGGTTAGACCGTGAGTTCTGTTTATGCTTGAATTAAAAAGATTTTATTAAATATTTTTGTTGATTTTTTTATTTATTTTTATGGCAGAAAATTAAAGGATATGGACCTAACTCAAGTGACAGTTACAATGACACAGTAGGTCCCACAAACACCTTTCCTCGTACACTTAAAAGTCAGGAATTGGGGTGAAGACAAACCCAAGAGCTCAGCAGTCCACTTACAAGCCTGAGTCAATCAGGTTTTCAAGCCTGGCACCCTTGACTTATAATAACTCTAATGAGTTCAAGTCAAACAAGATTAAGATGGAGAAAACCATATTTAGGTCACTGGATTAGGACCAACGCAATCAAGGGACAAGCCTTGGCCGTGAAAGCCCTAATCAATGGCACTAACCTGAGTTCTCTTGACTTATCAAGCAGTGATAGTAGTGTTAAGACCAATGCAATCAATGGACTTGCCTTGGCTGTCAAAGCCTTAAACTAAAGCCTCAAATCTCAACTTGTCGATTTGTGGGAATAGATTAAAATTGGAAAGTCATACCTGAAGCCCGAGAACTATATTACTATTAAGGTAAGTACAGTAAATATCTACATTATGCTACGCTTAGCTAAATTATGCTACTCCTAAGGAAAAAACACAAGTGTGCTGTAAAAGAAAACTTGAACAAGTTTTTTAATGAGTGTATGTCCTACTTTGGAATGGCGCAGAGTTCTTTATTTATAAAAATAAGAAATAACGGCTGCTCCTTCTTTCCAGGCAACTCCACCCACGTATGGCCACTAAGCTCTCTCAAATCTTTAATGAACATGCCCAGAATTCAATATTGAAGGAAAGTACTTGGTGCGCACGTCCTAATTCTTAGAGGAAGTCCCTTCTAGAAACCCCCACATTCTCTTGGATAAAGCTTAGCACCCAAGTAACTAAAATTATGCTCCAAGTAACTGCCTTAAGCCTAAAAACTGCCTATCCTGTAGCCTTCTTAGCAGCCCCTCGAGCTTAAGCTCATTTCACCCTTCGACCATGTCAAGCCTCGAGTGATTGATTCCATTGTCAAAGGTAATTTCCTTCTCAGGATGCCAAGCTCAAGATGCCGTTATCATAGTACTTAAAGGCCTGATTTCCTTCAAGAAGGCCCTCATGTACTGATCACGTGGCACTTTATTCAAAATGGCGTTGTCCTAACCCCTTCAAAATTAGGGTGTAGATAGTGGCCTAAGCCAATATCACCTATATCTATCAATTGTGATATTTGGGCTACACCTTTCAAATGCGTAAGTGAGACATAGTTATGTGAAACAACTCATGAAAAATTAAGTGAATCACTATAGATTTGAAAATGCAAGTCATAATCTAGCGGATCTTTTAATGAAAAGCCTTGCTGGAGACTTGGTCTTAATTACAAGTAAAGGGATGGGTAAAACCCGTTAATTTTAATCACCCATGATAGACCCTCAACTCAACGCCTAGTATAATTCCAGGTCTTGAGTTCAATGAGAGAATTCCATCATCCGTGTGATTGCAAGCACTAAAAGTAAAATTCCATCTCAGCGTAGTGCTTGATAATCTATGACGAAGGGGAAAAGGAGGTTAAGGACATGCTCTTGATGGACTCGAGGAAATTATTAAATATTATTTTCCAGCGACAGGATCAATAGGGTCTACCCAAATGAGTGTAAAGTTTGGTTGCTTCAAGGTTCGTCTTAATGACACAGGTTTGCCTCTGTTACACTCATGAAGGGTACATGACACAAGGCATCAAAATTTGTTAGTCGAAGATGAGGTGTGTTGTAGGGAGTAAGTCTTGTGTGTGGAGACATGTATGGTTAGTCAAAATGGACTTGTCTGGTTCAAAACTATTTTGCTCTAATTAATTGTGACGTGACTTCACTAATTAAGGGTTCAATCAGAAAACACTCTCATTTATGCATAAAAGACTTCCTTTTATTCTGAGATGATGCATAATTTTTATGAGGATGCATGGCTTTTAAAAATGGTGGGGATTATTTGTGTATTTTAAAATAAAGTGTCTCGGATAAATATTTGATGTGTTTTGGCTTTAAAATGTTGTGTGTTGACACATGTCAAGTGTGTGTCGACACATGTTTTTATAGAAATACTCTTAGGACATTGTTTGTTGACATATATAATCCGTGTGTTGACACGCAATCTTACATAACCCAGAAATTGGGTTTGTATGTTGACACACAGCTTCAACATACAACACAGTTTTTTGTGGGGCTTTTTACAATGGTTTGGAAATGTTTTGGGATATTTTGAAGGGTTGTGACCCTTCTCAAGGGACACGTAAGTATTTATATAAAGCCCCACTAAAGGTATTTACAACTTACTTGAAGAAAACCAATATCATTATCTCATTCTTTAAGTCTCGGTTATTCATCATCTCAACGCTCTTACTTTCATTTTGTTTCTAGGTTTCATTGTATCCTTTAGACTATTTTGGTATCCACGAGACAAGTTTTAAGGAAAATGGTTTGGTACATGCCTTGAGACTGCGGACTAAATTTGATATATGTTTTATATATTTCCCTAACACATCTCTCCGTAATGGTTACTCTAATGGGATACCTTTGTGCCTATAAATTTAGTGCCTTGGAACATTGATTGAAAACTAGAATTAAAAAAAAAATAATACACTCTTTATCTTCTTCCTTGTCTCTACGGTTCTTTGTTCATCTGTTACTGAGCAAGTTGTCCCATGTAAGATGCTGTGTTAACCCTAGGATTCAAAGTGCCTTACAAACCCGTTTCTACCATTGTGGGGGTATGAATGACTTAGGGAAGTGGTAAACTTTATGGTGTGACAACTTCATTCGGTTTGGTCTTTCCTCTATGCATCTCCTTCGTTTAGTCATTAAATTATCTCATTTTGAGTCCTTTTTGTCTAAATTTGAGGTCTATAGCATTTAGTTTGAGACTATCTTGTTGAAGTCATTTCTAAGTTGGTTTGAGTTTCATCATGCCTCCATTTCAAATTATCCTTTAGTATCTCGAGGTTGAATTTTTGGTTACTCATTCAAGTTATTTTTCATTATTAGATAGCGTGATGTTTCAAAAACATGAAACATGAAACATGAAGATCGTCCATTTGCAATTATTAATAGGGCCTATGTAGTTGTACGTTTGAAGCATAGCCACATAGGGGCGTTTGTACTCTGCAAAAAAAAAAAATCTGTATGTGGAGAGGGCAAGGGTTACCTGCTGAGCAGATAATCAGTAGAAAAAAAGAATTAACACACACTTTACTCTCTCATACTTTTTGTATGTCATATTTTTTTTTATTTAGTTGTATGAAAAATAATATCTATATATACATATATGAAAAATAAATTAATTAGTTATTACTATAATATTATAATTAATTTAAACATGGTAGTAATGACATAATAAATTAAAAATATATTGTTCGTAAAAGAAATTAAGTGGTTAAAATTAAAAAATGTTAATTTAAAATTTATTGGTTCTTAAAAGAAATGTAGTGGTTAAAATAAAGACATGTTAATTAATTTTATATACGTAATACAATTTAAAAAACACTAAACATAAATATATAAAAATTTGACATAAATATAAAAATATAATGTAACTGTGTGTCAACACACAGATTACACGTGTCGACACATGGTAATGTACTGAATATCGGGTTGGATGTGCCCGGTGTACAATTGCGCTTGAGATGGCCTTCTCCTCCACATTGCTTGTAGACCTTTGTCTTTGTTAGTCTTTTTCTACCTTTTGATTTAACGGTTGGAGGGTCAGCCACTTCAAATGTAGCTCCATCAGCTTGACTATTACGTATGTCAACATTATTCCTCATCTTAGCGGTCAATTGTTCTATACATCCTTTTATTTCCTTGAATGCATTGTCAGTTTGCGATGCAAGGAAACATAGCTGGTTGCAACTAATGTTCAGTGCACCATATCTCATCATGCGTTGCATTTCGGTGGGCATTGTTACTCCAGAGCTGCTGCAATCGGAAGGCTTTGCATGTATTGTCGATCATCGTACAATACAACCGAGAGGGATGGTTTCCATGCCTAAAAATTTCATCACAGCAATCATGTGTCGACATGGGAAACTGACCGTCTCTAGCTTCTTGCAATTGCATTTCGTTACCTGTGTGTGGACAGTGTAGGACTGTCGACCTAGAATAGCCTTTTTGATATTGTCTTATGGTGTTTGCCATGTATTCTCCAGCTTAGGAGGCATCTGCCACCAAAAAAACCAACTTGTACGATAGCTCTACCTAAAATATCTTGAAGACAGCTCATGTGTATAGTTGGCTGGCATGAGATTCGATGCTAATTAAAGGACCTCTGATAACTAACTTGGAATGCAGAGTATCAAAGTTGACCTTGACCTTTTTTTCCCTATTATCAAGAAGCCAGTGATCAAAATACTGAACAAACTTAAACAACTTTAGCCTGTGTTGCATGCACTGTTTCAAAGTTGAGTTTGTACTTTCATATCTTTGTGTGCTTCTCATGCCAGCAAACAAGTGACCCTTCAGATATGCATCTGCCCAATGAAATCTTTTTTTTCAAACAGTGACTGAACCAATTCATTCTCTGTTAGATCTAATTGCTTGACCAAAATTTTCCATGCATGCACAAACTCTTCGGGTGTCCGATGCACAATTGAGCACTGCATGAATTCCTTTGAAAAAGGTTGACGTACATGTGCATGCGCATTTCTCTTTAGGTGCCACAGACACAATCAATGCACGGTAATAGGGAGGACTCGCGATACGCATTTGCCATGCTCATGTCCTTGTCCGTGATGGTAATCAACAGTTTTTTTTCCATCCATCGCCTCCAGTAAAGCTTCCAGAACCCAGACATATGTCTCCGTGGTTTCATCCCCGAGCAATGCACATCCGAAAACAATCGTTTGTCTATGGTTGGTCACCCCAACTATAATCACGAACGACATCCCATAAGTCTTGACCTTGTACGTCATGTCGAATGCCATGGTGTCGGCAAAGTGATGGTAGTCTATCCGTGACTTCGAATCCGCCCAGAATATATTTCGTAGACAATTCTCCTCATCAACATCGTACTTTACGAACATTAACGAATGCATTGTTCTCTTTCTGAACAGATAACCCAGTACACCTTCCTCGTCACCCCATTCTATTGCATCCCTGTGCTCCTTGGCGATGAGAATATACATGTCCTTCTTCATATGGCCGACATTTTGAGTCCCCCTGATTGTTGCACTATTGTGTGATGAATCTGCGATTGTTGTGTGCCTAATTTGTACATTGAAATTACTTGGGCCTTATGCCCTTCATTTAAGGGGCTATGTGATCATAGGTACGAAACCTGTGCGGCATCAACAAATGGATGGTTGTGGTTCGATATGAACTCTTTCACACACCATACGCTCCTCTGCTTATCATACTTGAACTTTATTCTGGCTTGGCAGAAACACCTTATGAGCGGCTTCTCTTGCCTTATTCTTTCTTATTCAAGTATGTGCAGATTTGACCTCTCTCCTTCTCTAGAGCACAATAATGCCCTATATATGGGAATATCGGTCTTTCTATCCTTTTTAGGTCACCTCTACGCACACTAAACCCTAAGACTTAAGCACAGTCATCATAGAATTGTTCTGCTTCTTCTAGAGATGAAAATACCAAGGACATATCATCATTATCTTCTAATTGATTCATGGATTTCCCCATGCAAGACCGCTGACTTTGCTCAAAAGAAGCATCCATAATTTGTAATTGTAATAGTAAAATTCGAAATTAGTTAGTTGAATGACAATTGAGAACTCACGTATGCAAAATCAAGGAATGTACTCAGAATCAACATGACTGAACATGAACTATGTGCCGACGCACAGATTACGTGTGTCAGAACACATATTAGAAAGAAACAACGAACAACGTCCAATTATTGTGCACAAAATCACTACATGTACTCAATGACACTATTAATGTATTCAAAAACACCACAAAGGTATTCATAACACCAAGAACACACTCAATATCACAACTCACTAAACATCAACATGAATGTACTAAACATATAACTATATGCGTGAGAAGTATATAATACAATTACAAATAGGAGAACAAATGACATACCAACCAATATTTTTTCTTCAATATACACCAGATTAGTAAATAAGCACTAGTATTGTGTGAAAAAACAAGCAGAGAGTGAGATATGCATATACATCATCCACATTGTTGAAGTTAGATGTTAACCAGGTGAATTTAAATGCATAATCATAAAAATCTCAACAACCGGTATGTGTGTCGACATACGTAATTTATGTGTCGACACACATGCCTTATATAATCAATATTACGACCCATGTGCACAATATTACCAAAAAGAAACCAACATCAGGATCATATGTGTCGACACATATCATATGCGTGTCGACACACAATTCATTCTTCCTTCCTTGTGCAAAGAAGCGTGTTGACACACAGACTTGGTGTTTGACACACGTTTTTGTACTAATTTTAACACGAGCTGTACCGAGGATCATTAATTATGTACTCATTATCACTAACTATGTAGACAATGTCAACATACAAAATACGTGTGTCGACAAACAATCACTTTTATAGTTATGTTACGTACCTAGCTGATGCTTTTGAGTACACTTATTGCGATACTAAGTCCATAATTCGTGTGTCAACATACTTGTACATGTGTCGACACACAGATACTCAAAGGGAAGTTCAACTTCTAAATCAAATTTTACGTTTATTATTCAAAATCAAAAATTCAAATTCAAAATTCTCTCCCATTTTGAAATTAAAATTTTCCCTTTTTATTCCAATTCAAATTTCCCTCCTTTATTCAAATTAAAATTTCCCTATGTTCAAATTAAAAATTCCACCCTCTTTTCAAATTCATATTTCTCCTTTTTATTCAAAATCAAATTCCCCCCTTATTTAAAAATATTTGTGTACTAATTTCTGTGATTTCGAGTACATTTAAGGAGATGTTGAAAACATATGTTGTGCTTTTGGGTACATTAATGTTTATTATAAGTACGTGAAAAGTGATGTATAAGGGTTGAATTTTGTACATATTTGGTGTTCATAAGAGTACATTAGTGATTTTGAAGTCCTTTGTTGGTCAAATTGAGTACATGAGTGGTTGTGTTTGATATCCTTCAATTTAAAGTCCAGTGAAATTATAATACTGCTTTGTTAAATTACAGGAATGCATATGCATAATTTGAATGCAAGGACAAATACATCCAATACATGAAATTTATCATAAAGTGTTAAAAAAATACAACTATATCAAGAAAAAGTTAAAGAATGAATCACATAATTTTGTTCAAAATATATTATTTACAACAAGATAAATAAAGAATATACAAATACAAAATTATAAAAAATGACTATGGTGTCAAAGGCTTCAGTCTACAGGTGAGGAAGTCCATCATCTTCTATAGGGTGGTGCGTGTTTCATTGCGGAATGCTTCAAAATTTGAGATGTGCTCATTCAATTGTTCTTCTAAGCACGGAAGACGTTTGCTAATGCTCGTTCTCTTCATGGGCCCTTGTTCCGCTTCAACATAATTAACCCCATACCCTGCAGAATCTCCTCTTCGTCATCTCTATCCTCGTCTATTTCCATTGGTCACCTGCCTCCTCTTTGTTTCTTTTCCCATACACTGTCTTGATTGAACTCAAATCCCATCTTTTTCAAAGATGTCTTAGTTGAGTCATCTTTGTACGGAATAGGGTTTGTCGAAGGTGATGTATTTAATGTGCTTGGAACACACGGGTAAGAAGCATGCTATAAGCGGTATTATTTTTTCTCGTATGGATATGAAGCATGAATTTTACGACTAAATCCCTAAGGTTAACCCTTTGGCCATTAAGAAGGCAAGACAAAAGAAATAAAGGCAAGTAAGAGACAGAGTCGAAGCCACCCTATCTAGGAGTGATGTTCATACAAATCAATTTGTGTGCAAACCTAAGAACCACTCCTACATCATTTGAGTTCGGCTTCTTTGGGTTAGAAATTGGTAATCCACCCCAGACTTGTTAAATCATAGTGTGGAGCTCTTTTTCTAGGAACAAGAAGTGGTTAAGTTCGGGGAGAATTTGTAATCATCCTCTTCTTCGCAATCAAAATCAACCAATTCATTGATAATCGCAGCATCGATTTTGACTTTTTGTCATACCACTTTTGAGGACAATTGAAGAGGATCATTTCCAGAAATTTTTAGATTGGCGTAAAATTCACGTACCCGAGCCGGGTATACCAGTTCCTTTATACTTCAATTTTCAACCCACAAATTATACAATTGCTCCAAGTTGTGCAGCTTAAGCCATTCCCCATCCACAAACCTACAAAATAACACTTTTTTCGTGGAGAAGGGGTTAGAGGAAACTACCCAAGCACGACCCTAGGAAGTTTCAGCTTCCTTTGTCCCGCACCTCTTTTTGATGTAGTTTGGGACCTCTTTGTGCGACACATGACTTTTGCCTGCAAGAAAATTAACAAAATTTCGTGGTAGGATTAGAGTTTGAGAATGAGATAGGAATCTTACCAAAAATCTTAAGGTTTTGATTTTCAAAAGTGTATAAAGACCTACCTTTTAATAAAAATTATCTTATGTACCAAAGAGAAGTGGACTTTGCTAAGATCTTGAGTGGTGGACGCAGCTAAGGTTTGAGGTAGCAGAAAGAGAAGTAAACGAAGAGAGGAAGAGGGGTTAGGGCTTTAATATTTATGCAAAGACAATTGTGTCGACACCCGAAATTTGTGTGTCAACACATGGGACATTGTGGTGCTAAGTACATTAGTGGATAATCTAGGTACTTGTGGTAAGAATCTGAGTACGTGATACATATGTCGACCCAAATAAAAAGAGTGCCGACACAAGTACTCGCTGTAATAAGTGTGTCGACACCGACACATTATAAGTCAGCACACAACATCACCACAAATGTACCCTAACTTCACATATACTCAAGACGAAAAGCTTGTGTGTCGAAACGTTAAATTCGTGTGTCGACACACTTGCATATTCAATAACCCAAATGTTGTGCTCCTTTTGACTAATAATGCACTCAAAATCACCATCTACGTGCTGAAGGTCACCGAACTTTTTCCTTAAGGAAAAATAAAATGTGTGTTGACACACCCATTCTGTGTGTCGACATACAGAGTACAAGTCAAGCTCTATAAATAGCCCTCATAAGTAGTGTTCTTTCTCTATCTCCTCCCCTCTCACTCGAACCCTAAATTATATTTCAACTCAAAATCTTAGCAAAGTTGTCAGTTTGTCACAAATCTCATTCAAATTTTTAATTTAAATCATGTTTCTGTCTACAATTTAACATCCAAACCTTTGATTTTTGTGAGAAATTCATCCTTTTTCACAAACCCCTACTCAAAATCAAACCACCCAAATGTTTATTTAAGTTTTCTTGCTTTACATTACTTTTCTTGCTAATATATGGAAAAACACATCTATTTCTTTTAATATTTCATTATCCCTAATAGTTTTTGGATAAGTCTCAAAATTTCATCTTACTTATTCAAACCCTAACCACAACCTCAAAATTTCTATAAAGCTTTTTTTTTTTTTTTTTTGTGGGAACCGAAAGTCATAGGTCGCACAAAGAGGGCAAAAACTACTTCAAAGATGAATCTCTTACGTCCTTTGCTTCATCACTCTCTGCCCGTCAACCCTTTCCTTCTCATTCTCCTTTATGCATGAGTCAGGTCTTACAGTAAATGACATTTTATGGATTATGATATATAAAAAAGAGTAACTAACAAACATGGCTCAACACTTATGTGCAACCCTGAAGATATGTAAATGCAAATTCTGATGTTATTCCATTGAAGAGGAATGCAATACTCTTCCAGAATATTCCTTCTTCCGTTGGAGTTACCGCATTGATTAATCAATGAGGTGATATGCCGCCATTTGAGTTCCTTAATTGGAGTTTTCCAGATTGTTTAATTAAGAACGTGGTATGTCACAATTGTAGTTCGTTAAAAATGTGTCCCAAATTGTTTAATGAAGTGAACTCCAATGACAACATGCCACCTCCTTGATTAAATAATTTGGGAAACCCTAATTTAGGAACTCAAATGGTGGCATGTCACCTCTTTGATTAAACAACACGGTAACACAAACGGAAGAAGGAATATTGCGGAAGAGGATTGCATTTCTCTTAAATGGAATAACATTAGATTTTGAATTTACACATCTTCAAGGTCGGTCATGAGTGTTGACCCATGTACGTTATTTACTCTTTTTTGTATATCATAATGCATAAAATGTCATTTGCGGTAAGACCCGACTCATGTATTCGTTATAGGAGGATGAGAAGGAAGGGGTTGATTGGGGGAGAGTGATGAAGCAGAGGAGGTAAGTGATTCAAGAAGAAGGCTGAGAGAGGTAAAGAGTGGGTTCACAGGATGAGGATGAATACTAGAAGGAATAGGTTTCAGGTAATCTTGCATTTGTGCTGGAGTGCATGTTGATTTTGTTGTACATCTCTCAATTTGAATGAAATGCTACGCATTCAATTATGTTTGAGTGGTTGTTTATTTATGCTCTTAATCAATGCTTTGCAAATCTTGTACAGAATTCTGATGTTAACATATCGAACGTATAATTTGACAACGCATCCACATAGGGCAATGTTGTACATTCGAAACCAAAAAATACGGATGTACCTCTTATTTCTGGGTTGCTTCTACCAAAATATTAATGGGGACAAAGAAAATTTATTTGTGTCGTGTATGTTGCTTGATGAACTAGTTTGTGGGTCCTACATTTGGATAAATACACAACAATATGCTATTTGTAATATTTAGAAAACAAAATATGTAAGTGCTGCTGTGATTCAAAACATATCGTACTGTAATGGGTTGGAAGGTGTTGCATTTTTAATTATGTGTATTTAGTTTTTGTTCCATTTTTCATACAATAAAGAAAATTTATTGTTTAGCAGTCTTAAATTTGATTATTTATTACTTAGGTACGCTAACATATCAATATATATAATATGGTCCCTTAAGGTTTTGATATAAAAAAGTTATCACTTGGACACCCTAAGGTTTGGTCATCTGTCACCTAGGCATTCAATATAAAAACGAAGTATTCTGAGGTTTTGAAAATTTTATCATTTAGATACCTTATAATCGAATTTGATAAGTTTTTGAGAATTTCACCAATTTTATACAAAATATACTAATGTAATACAGAAAAAAAAAAAAAAAAGGTACTTAATTGACTGAAAGAACAAGAAGGAATCACAAATTTTCGTTAAAAAAAAATAATTAGTTCCAGTAATATAAAAAAAGAATGTACATATGCATGTGTCGACACCAAAACACATGTGTCTACACATGTGTCATTGTGGTGCAGAGTACTTTAGTGGATAATTTGGGGACGGTGCTTGTGAACTTGAGTACGTGAAGTTTGTGTCGATACAAGAGTTAGCCGTGTCGACATGCATTTCTTTCTATAGTGCATTTGTCGACATCTTATTAACAAGTGTTGACACACATTTTCAAACACTGGGCTTGTTACTGAGTACGTCATCCGTGTGTTGACACCCTAACATTGTGTGTCGACACATATTATATTGTGTTATTGTATACAAGGATGGATAATTTGGGTACTATAGTTGTAATTCTAGGTACATGAATGTGTGTCGACACATCTTGTTCTGGTGTTGACACACAATGCCCGCTGTAAACTAGCCGTTTCACCACACATTTATAAACCTTGTTTTAGGTTTGAGTAAGTGATACTTATGAGTAGATTACTTGTTATGTATATATGCGTGATTTTGAGTTTATTTCCCTTGATTAGCAATTGTGATGTTGAGTACATATATTGTGTGTCCGGCTTTGTATTGATATTTTGTTACTTTATATTTGCTTGTTTTTCATAATTTATTTGGGGTATCTATTTGTGGTATTTTCAAAGGTTTTTTATGAAATCTCAATATTTCACTGTTTGAAATTTTAAAAAATATATAATCATTTTGATCAAACAAAAATTACAATTTGTTGAACAATAATACAACGTAAAACTTCAATACCATCGAATAATAAGCATGAATATATTTAACAAGATAAAATTTATTATAAATTGTTAAAAATACAACTACGTCGATGTGGCACAACCATTTCAAAATTGTCAAATACATGTAATGGTGCTATGTCTTTTCCTCGCCCCCCCCCCCCCCCCCCCCCCCCCCCCCCCCCCAAATTCTTGTTTCTTTGTGAACTTTTCCTCCAGATGACCTCCATCGTGGCCAAGAGTGGTCCATGTGGCTAACCCGCTGAAAAAAAGAAGGAGAAGATCGAGGAGGAGACGTTCGTAAGGGAACAAGAAATGGGAGGCAAGGTCTTATTCTGTAATTAAAAAAAAAAAAGGAAATGAAGATCCGAAAATGACCGTAGCACTAGTACAGAGATTTGAACTTCATTAGTTCATCCTCTCCCAACATTAACTCATTCATCCTACACTCCATGATACTCAGCTTCCTTTTCCCGTTCTTTGTATCATCTCTGCTAACGAGGTATGGGAAATTGGTGGTGGAAATTGAGAGGGTTGGGAGGCCTAAAGTTCATATTAAGATGCAAAAGGTGTATCTTATCAAGGAGAATCAGGGAATCAAAGCAGGGAAGGTGGTTATTGGTGGTGGAAATTAAGAGGGGTGGGAGAGAGAGTTCAGATTGAGATACAAAAGGCGTATCTTATCAAGAAGAATCGGGGATTCCAAGCAGGGAAGAAGGTTGAGGATATGGCAGAAATTTAGAGGGTTGGGAGAGAGAAAGTTCAAATTGAGATGCAATAGGCATATCTTATCAAGTAGAATCAGGGCGTCAAAATGTGGAAGAAGGTTGAGGATATGGCGGAGGAGTATTTGGAGGAAGTTAAGAAGATAGAGCGAGAAAAGGATGAAATGAAATACGAGGATGATTGTCCACAAAATTTAAGGTTGACATATAATTCGCATATTAGATCCGGAAATACCGATTCCTTCATACTACATATTTGAAGACAACCTACACCTTCGAACAAAATCAATAATTGCCAAAAGTTATTCATCCTAACCCAATACCAATCCACGAATCTACCAAATAATACTTCCTTCGTGAGCAGATCGTTAGGGGAATTTACTAAAGTACAGCCCCGCGAAGTAGACTCACGTTCTTTGTCTCCACATTTGTTCTAGGATGTAGTTTTGTAACTTCTTCATGCGAACCATGACTTCTATTTACAAAAAAATAAAAAAAATAAATAAAAAAATAAAATAAAATTTAACAACATTTGAGAGAAATTCCACGGTGGGGTTAGGGTTCGGGGGTGTAAAGTGAAACTTTAAGTTTTGTAAAAATTGTTGGGGATAATAAAATTTTATAACAAATCTATTTATAGGTGGGAAAGTGACTGTTGGGGATGACGCATCAGTAATGGGGAAGAGATGCGTCTCTCAAGTGTAGCAATAGTCCTAACAGTCATCTTGGGTAGTTGTGTTATCAATGAGGGGAAGGATGCAACCCTTAGAGCAGCATTAAAAACACCAAAGTTTTATGAGACTACAAACTAATCGTTTAATAAGAAGTTTTATACTACATACACTGTTAGGGTTTGGGGGAAAAGATGAAATCTAACAAAAAGATTTAAAGATTTTGACAGAATGTCATAATGTCAATTTGAACCTAGTTTCGTAATTAAAATTAGCTAACGTACCTGATAAAAGTGATCAATTTGCTAAGATATTAGGCGGTGATGCATCTAGGTTTCGAAAGTGAGAGAGGAGCAAACGAAATAAAGGTTGAGGAATTAGGGAATCGTGCTAACTGGAGGAAATGTGTGTCGACTCAAGAAATATTAATGTCGACATACAATATAATCTAATTGGTGATATTGGGTACAAGAGTATTGTATTTGGGTATCTTAACGGTGAATAAACGACTTGAATGTCAACACACACAAGTACTGTGTTGACACGTTAATCATGTACTCTACATTACAGTAAATGTACGTAAGAGCATCAGCCAAGTTCTCAACATCACTAGAGCATATTTAGTGTAGACATATGAAATCTCTGTGTCGACGTACAAATATATTTTGCTGTCACGTTATTTTGTCCTTTATCCAAATTCAAATTTCCCTTCTTTATTCAAATTTGGAGTTCCCTCCTTTATTCAAAATCAAATTTCCTTCCCTATATTCAAATTCAAACTTCCCCCCTTCATTCAAATTCAAATTTCGCCCTTTTATTCAAAATCAAAATTCTGTCGTTCATTCAAATTCAAATGTCCCTCGTTTATTCAAATTCAAATTTCCATCTTTTAATTTCCCTATTACCTCTATAAATAGAATAGCTTCATATTGATTCATTTTAAAATTTCACTTCAGTCCATCTAAATCCTAACCACAAACACAAATTTCACTCAATTTCTTTTTTTTTTTTTAAATTAATTGTATTTAAATTTGTTTATTTATTACATATTATATATTTTTTTAATTATGTGTATTCAATTTTTGTTCCATTTTTAATGTAATAAAGAAAATTTATCGTTTAGCAGTCTTAAATTTGATTATCTGTTACTTAGGTATGCCAACATTTTAATACATATAATGAATAAAATTTATAGTTTAACGTTTTAATTATGTGCATTATTTATATAAGGTTTTGATATAAGGATATTATGACTAAGACAACCTAAGTTTTGGTCATTTCTTACCTAGTTATTCAATATGTACAATAAAGTATACTGAGGTTTGAAAATTCAAATGAGCATACTTATGTATTTTAGGGATTATATTTTATTTTAAAATTGTTCCCTTAATTTAGGAAAAAGGGTACTTAATTGACTCAAAGAACAAGAAGGAATCACAAACTTTTGTTAAAAAATAATTAGTTACAAAAATATAAATAAAGGACGCACGTATAATATATAATCATTTTGCCCAAATAATATTTTTTAATGAATAATACAACATAAAAATATAACACAATGCAATAATAAACAGAAATATAGTTAATAAAACAAAAATTATCATAAATTGTTAAATATAGAACTACACCGATATGGTACCACTCTTTCAAAATTGTCAAATATATGTACTGCTACTAGGTTGTTTTCCTCACCCCCATTTCTTGTTTCTTTACGAATGTCTCCTCCCCGATATCCTCCTTCATTTCTTCAATGGGTTAGTCACATTGACCACTCAAGACGCCTTATCGATCAAGGCCAAGGTTGTGGTTTTGCCTCGCGATCTTCGACGCATTTCAGAAGTCCAACCATGTCCTACCTACCCCTCTTGTGAGCTTTCAACACTTTCATGGAATGCGCACCAACATTATGCACTTCACACCAGAAGATCAACTTTGTGTATTGTTTAACATAAGTTGGGGACACATCTTACACAAAGTTCAAGTTCTGGTGTGACATGGAGTGGCAGTGATGTTCATCGAGCGGGAATTGGTTGAGTTCTAGGGGAAATTTGAAATCATCCATCTTCATCATAGACAAAACCAAGCAATTCATTGATAAACACTGAATTAATATTGATTGCTTGTCCTACCACTTTTTAGGACAATTGAAGAGGATCATTTCCAGAAATTTTTACGTTATAATAAAATTTGCATACCAAAGTCGGGCACACCGGTTCCTTTATACAACAAATTTCAACCCACCCTACACCTTGAAACAAATTATATAATTGCTCCAAGTTGTTTAGCTTAAACCATTTCCAATCGACGAACCTGCCAAACAACACTTCTTTCGTGGAGAAGGGGCTAGAAGAATCTACCGAAGCACGACCCTGGGATGATCATGCTTCCGTTGTCCCAGTCCTCTTCTTCGATGTAGTTTCGAACCACTTTGTGCGACCCTTTACTTTTGCCTACATGAAAATCAACAAAAGTTGAGAGATAATTCGTGATAGGGTTAGGGTTTTGGTGGACTAAAGTGAAACTATGATAGTTTTCAAAAAACCTATTAGGGATAAAGAAATTTTATAACAAATAGATGGTTTTTAACTTAGACTACCAATAAAATGGAACAAAAGCAAGCAAATTTAAGAATGGAACGTACTGTGTTTGGTTCGCGGTTATGGTTTCAGAAAGAAATGAGAATATGACCAAAGATCTTAAGGTTTTGATGTTAAAATATGTCTAAAAACCTGATTTGTAATAAACATTAGCTTGTGTACCTGAGAGAATGGATGACTTTGCGAAGATCTTGAGTGTTGACGCAGCTAGGGTTCGAGAGGGAGGGGAGAAACGGAGTGAGGAAGAGGAAGAGGAACAAGGCTTCAATATTTATATATGGCAGATGTGTCGACACATGATTAATGCCTTTATCGACACATATGACATTGTGGTGTTGAGTACATTGGTGATTTTCTTATGTTTAGTACATTGGTGTTAAGTACACTATTGAAAATGCATGTTGACACTCATAACACCTGTGTCGACACAAATAGTATGCTAGTGATATGGAGTACATCATTGTACAATATGGGTACGTTTGTGGTGAATATGAGTACAAGATACATGCGCCGACACGACTACGATCTTGTCGACGCACAACACTCACTGTAATATGTGTTTTGACACCTAAACTTTGCGTGTCGACACACATAACTGAACATTGGTTCTGAATCTGACCAATTGATATGGGTGATGACACATATATTACCTATGTCAACACAATTAGTATGTTAGTGATGTTGAGTACATTGATTGACAACTTGGGTACGTTGATTGTGACTTTGAGTACAATGTACTTGTGTTGACACGAATAAGTTTTTGTCAACACACAATGGTCACTGTAATACATGTTTCGACACCCAAACTTTGCGTGTTGACACACATAACTGAACATTGTTTCTGAATCTGACCAATTAATATGGGTGTCGACACATAGTATACCTTTGTCGACACAAATTGTATGTTAGTGATGTTGAGTACATTGGTGGATAACTTGGGTACTTTTGATGGTGAATTTGAGTACAAGACACCTGTTTCAGTACGAATATGATGCGTGTGGATACACAACGCTCACTGTAATACGTGTTTCGACACCAAAAACTCTGCCTGTCAACACACATAACTGAACATTGGTTCTGAATCTGACCAATTGATACTGATGTCAACACATGTAGAACCTGTGTCGACACAAATAATATGTTAGTGATGTTGAGTACATTAGTGGATAACTTGGGTACGTTGATGGTGAATTTGAGTACAAGGTACCTGTGTCGACATGAATATGACGTGTGTCGACACAAAAGGCTCACTGTAATACATGTTTCAACACCAAAACTCAGCGTGTCGACACACATAACTGAACATTGGTTCTGAATCTAACCAATGGATATGGGTGTCGACAAATATAGTGCTTGTGTCGACACAAATATTATGTTAGTGATTTTGATTACATTGGGGGATAACTTGGGAACGTTAATGGTGAATTTTAGTACAACATACCTCTGTCGACACGAATATGGTGTGTGTCGACACAAATAATACCTGTGTCTAAGTGATGTCGGGTATGTTGAGTACAGTTGTGGATAAATAACTGAATTTGAGTAGGACTAAGTGATGTATAAATGGATTTTGGGTCCCCGATACTACTTTTCACCACCCCTTTGCTTTACATGATATACTTCCTGAATTGCAAATAACAATATAAACAAATTTGAAGGGTTCCTGTCAACAATTTAATTAGTACGATCCAGAAATAATCAATACATTAATACATCCATATGTACTCATTGGATTCAGATTTATAGGATGAATACAACATCCTTAGTGCACTTAAGTTTCATTTAGACAATATACTTTCTCACTTGGAAGAAACAGTATATATAAATCTGAGCAGATGCTGTCAACATATTAACTAGTATGATCCGGTAATAAACAATACATCCATACATCCGTACTCATTGTATTTAACTGTACAAGATTAGTACAATAATTTTACTGCACAACGGTTCCGTTCAATACAGGAAGGGATCATCGAGTACAAGAAGTCAACAAAACTGAGTACAACATCACTATTTGTGAATACTAGCAGCCCGTTTTGTTTTTAACTTCTTGTAATTTATTGTTGTGAGGATTAGTCAACAATTCTATCAGCAACTGAAGTCTATAATGATCCTGTTCCTACATGCAACAGAAAAAGAAGTACAATATTCAATTACACTTGTAAGGAAAACTTTCAAGAGATAACATGAATGACCATCAAATAAGCCAACACAAAACATTCACCTGAATTGACTTCTGGTCGAATGGCGGGAGGTTATCCCATTGAACCACTAGCATCCACTTTATCAAAAAAAATCCTCAATCATGGCTGCATAATCAGAATGATAGTTCAAATGACTACACGTCCAACGGAAATGATATCAATAATGCGAGTACAAGTGGTATGGCTATTGCGTTGGTGGGGACCGTTGGAACTTGGAGTAGATAAGTACGTATTTCAGCACACATTTCCCACCCAATCGTTTGCCCAAGGTATGCTGATGTACCTTCCAGCTGCAATAAAACATGATATTATCATTGCATATGTGTTAGTTATAACTACATGTTATTCGTACCAAACATGTGGTAATGACAACAACGCTTACAAGTTTCTTGGTCGCATCCACTCGTCGCTTACTTCCCACCTCCGATGGAAGCGAATCCAATACGTACGATACCTTCCCGTGGAGGTCAACCACGCACAGATACCAATGCTGTTGACTGTCATTCATGGGAATGTATATCTGAAATGCAATAGAAGTCCTTAGAATGTACATTGATGAACACATTTATCCAACTATGACCATCATAAAAATCATTACTGATTACCGTATGGGTTTTTTCCTTCGAACGTTACAAATATGTCCCAGGGTATGTGGAACAAAATGCCATCATGTCCTCCACGCTTGGAGAGAGAGCACATGACTACATCAAGGCACATGCATGAATTTCTTAACACAATAGATAGAAAAATTTAAGTCAATCTTTTATGTGTGTTGAACTGTGATTTACCAAAAAATAGGTAGGCAACAAGACTCGAGCCCATTCGTTATTTCTATACGAGATTGTGAGGTACAAAATAGCGCAGTCGATAACCTGTGACAGTGTAACCGATTAGGTAATTCAACATAAGATGATCAATACAAATGGGAGCAATGTTTAGTTACGGCGTCGCTTAGCCACTCGCGTGAGTATAAAGTTTTCAAGTTCGTGCAAGTGTACCAATCATGCTCTGCCTGCACCAATACATCCCTATAAAGTAATACAAAATGTTTAACTTGCTATATGGATATGAATTCGAACAATACACGTCAAACATATGTGTACTTATGAAGCATCCAATTTGCCATCAAAAACGTATTGGCATAAGCACCTTCTAGTGTCCCCGAGATTTTGGAGTATGGCATCGATTGGATGTCTAGAGATAGGGATGCGCTCTCGTCCCGTGCCCTCTGGTGGTGGGATGGGCTCGCCTTTTTCGCCACCCAATTCAACCACATTTGTGGATTGTTCTTCAACCCTGTAATTGTTACCCAGGCCATTTGGCCGCCTCTTTCGCCCCATTATATAGGTTGCATGTATGGATGGCCCCTTTTTCCTGTTTGATGCTATCCTCAAAGACATCTTGTGTGATTTATGTTGTGATTCTCGTAGTTGAGGTACATGAAAGATTGTAATTAGAATACGTCATGATGTAATAAGTGGTTGTAAAAGCCAATGATGTGTGTAAGTAGGTTGAAACACTGGTTAAGCTTCGTTAGTTTGGGCGCCAAAGTTGGTTAGGCTGTGATCCATATTTTAGGCTTAGCCATCTTAAGTGATTAGAAGTATAAGTATGTAAAGTCTCTCTTGAAGAGCTCAGAACTTTGATAATGAAAATATCTCATTTGATATCAATTCTCTCTCTCATCTAATTCTTTCTCTATTTTCTCATCTCCTTTCACTTCTCTTCTCATATATACTCTCTGTTTCACAAAGTTAACCTTCTAGATCACTTAGAGGTTTAACAATTGGTATCAGAGCCTCGTTTGGCTTCCAAATCAAACGTTATTTGATGTCAAATATCTTTGATTTCATTGCCAATTGATTAGGAGTTCAATTTTGAATTCTTAATTGATAGATATCAAGTTCTTGAGTCTTGATCTAGAGCGTAACTGAAAATTTCATTGAAACAATAAAAAGAGGTTGAATATCAAGTTCAGTACAAATTGTGTGGATCATTCAGCCTAGCATTGAATCAAGCTGGTGGAGGTTGCATCTGTTGCAGATCTTCAGAGCTTGAATTCATAGTGCAGAAGCTTGTGTTTAGCTCAGGATACAGTGTAAATGTGCTGAGTGATCTTCATACTGAGATCAGATTCTATTCGAGATCAGAACCATGAACAAAGTGAAGCACATTGATCATATTCAAAGTCCTACTTCAGGTTCTACTTCTGGAGTAGATTCAAGCTCAGAATTGTAAGTGTTCCAAACAATTTGAGTTGTGATAGTGTTGATTGAAGTTCAGCAAGATCAACTTCAGTTTGCTGCATTAACCTTTGATAATTCAGATAAATAAACTGAGCTTAATTCAGTAACTAAAAGTACAAAGAGCTTAACAGAACTGAATTGAAATGTTGATTGAATGTTGTTGAATTCTGGAGTTTTGAGTTGGTAAGCATTGATCAAGTGTAGTTGCACTGGAATCTTGTTGATTCCATGAGAATTTACTGAATATTGAAGAGTTACTAGCTCGAAAGTGAAATTAACAACTAACTAAGAATAGAATCGCAGAATCTGACTTCGTTCTTAAGGATTGTGTTGAGTAGTGTGTTGAAGACATAATTGCAGTTAAAGTTCAAAACTAATTCAGATTCAAAGCCAGAATTGCTTAAGTATCGCTATTGTTAGGGTTTGGTTCAAGTGCTCTTGATTCGCGAAGTTCGCAGTTAGGGTTTGATGTTCGAGCATCGTCTTCGGCTGAGCAGTGACCTTGATTTGTTAGTGTCAAAAGTTGACTCTCTGTTGCGAGGATTTTCGGATTGTGATTGTGCGATTTTCATCTCAGTAAGTAACGATAGTGTTCGTCCAAGAACCTAAACTTGAATTACAGTTCGAACTTAGCTATTGAAGAGGGAAATGTTACTGCAAACATTTCTATGGTCGGAGCTAAGGTCACTACATCAGTTCAAATTATTATGAATGATCAGTGGGAATTGCGAATGGAGGAAATATTCTCCCAATGGCGGCAGTCACAGTTGGAATGGTATCGTAAGTTTGATAAGCGATGGACTCAGCTATTGCAGCATTTTGAGGAGAAGCCTAATCAAAAGAATGAGCTTGAGGAAGAGGTCGTTATGCCTATGGAGGACAAAGGTCCTGATTTGCTGCAGGTCTTGCAAGCAAATGAGGTGCAAATAAGTCTGGTGTTGATGGCTTGGATTCAAGTCAGGTTTTAATGGAGCCGGTGCAATTGGTTGAGCAAGACTTTATGCCACAGGGAAATGCAAAAAAGAAATTGCAAGTGTACATTGAAATTTTAAGCATTAGGAAGTTGAGATTTAAGCTCACTGTGCAAAACGTTGACATCAATTTAGAAGTTTCCCTTAATCACAAGAAGTGTTATTGAAGTAAGAGGTTGAGAACATTGGAGAGGCCAATTGTTGTTTACAAAGGGAGTCTACCAATCTTTTGACTTCTTAAGAAGAATAAGGTATACCTTGAAGAGCAAAAAAATTCTCAAGGATATTGATGTGGGGAAGACTAGGTTGGTGTTTTGGTGTATGGAAAGACTTGAAGCATCATCTTGGATAAAAAGGATGTTGAAGAAGGAAATGAGAATGAAGAGTCCTATCAGGAAAGATGCAAATTCAGCACAAAATCAGGAGTAGCTGCTGGTGCAGGCTGAACATAGAGGAGTTGGAGCTTATACTGATTTGGCATCAATTAATGCACCACAAAATGTGCTCAATACTTCTCCATGGCAAGCTGGTGTGCAGGACCAGAACGTGCAGGGTACTTATGGCCTCTTCACTGCAGAACACTCGAGTTTTGTTGAGAAATCAGATGTTGCTGCTATGGTATCATCTAATGCAGAACAGGGTGTGCTTTTGAGTGGAGAGAAGGTTTATCTAAGTGCAAACATGAGTGTTAAACCTCCTCCTTGGCCAGGTGAAGAAATGTGTGCACTTAAGCAAGCTGAAGCACACAGTCAACCGTATGTTTTGCAAGATTAGGTTGATTTGCTTCCTTATTTGAGTAGAGTTGTGACTTATCTAAGTGCAAGCACTTGTGACAAGCCTCCTCCTGGTGTAGGAGAAGGAGCTTATGCTCTTAAGAAATTGAGACAAATAGATTCGATGAAGGAGCAAGTCAGTCAAGCTGCTAATGTGCATCTCAGATTTCAGCAAAGAAAATGTCAAGTTCCTTATTTCAGATTTCAGTTCCAACTTGGGATTGAAGAGCAATCAGCCGACCTGTTGGGGTTGTACAAACAAGTTCAAGTGCCTATTGATCAATTCAAATTTAAGTATCAAGGGGTCTTGTTTAGAAGGATCAACATGGTGATGGAGCCACTCATTAAGAAGGAATGTGTTCTGTTGTTGCAGCATTTATGTGAAAGCTTAAATGGTTTAGGACTTAAGTGCAGCATAGCTGAAGTGGTTTTGGGAGTTTTGGGCTTGGATAAAAGATGGTTTCAACATCAAGCTAGGTTGATTGAAGGAATTCAAAGGTTTATTGATAGAAATTCAGCAACGTAACAAGTTGCTACTTATGGAAGTATTTGTCTAGTGCAAGCAGGCCAATCGATTCACTTGTGTGGAGCTAATTGGTACTCAATTATGAACACTTATGGCAGGCCTCCTGATCTAGTTGTTAAGGACTGTAGTGTGAAGGTTTTGGTGGTTCAAGCTACAACTGAGAAGGCAGAACATGGCTTGGAAACATGTAGAGATTAAGCTGAACTGAAAAAGATTATTACAAAGGTAGAAGCAACATTGAGGCCACCTGAGATTTTAAGTAAAGGAAAGCATCATTCCAATGGTTTTACTTTCAAAAGCAAGGACCAAGAGGCAGTTTAGATGGAGTCTAAAAATGTTCGCTATTGGTTGGTAACTGGAATTTGTAAGCAAAGTCAAGTGTTGATGCGTATGATAGAAATGTTGGTCTGTGGTGTAAGCAATGTTGCAGCTGGTTACATTGAGTGGAAAAGTCAGATGCAACAGCTTTAGAGTCTTCATAATGCTCTACTTGAAAGAATTAACAAGAGATCAAGATCAAGTCTGGCTGAAATATGTACAAGCATCAGCAGGGAACTTGGAAACAGATCAGTCCTTGAATTGATGATGTACAAGGCTGTTTTGTAGTTCCATTGGCTTCATGGGCTGATGGATTTTGCATTCTTACTTGTTCTCGTTGATAAAGGATCAGGATTGCTTAATTTGAGTCAATTTAGCTGCAGCATGTCAATTGTTCAGAATCCTCCACTGGAATGTTACAGTTGGGAGCATTATGTAAGGAGTTTATTGTACACTCTCTACAGGTTTGGGCAAGACAAGAGAGTGGAAGCATACTTTGAAGATAGGAAGGATCAAAGTCAAGTTATGATTGAATGCACAAGAGTTTGGGAAATGAAAGATAAGACTTCCATAACTTTGATGTTCCAATAAGAGGCATAACCAGCAGGTTTCAATGAAGCTGATATGGATTTATTGTTTAGCTCATTGCGTTCATTGAAGGCAGCATCAAAGTATGTTAATTTGTCAAGGGAATGTGCTAGCTGGATTCCAAGAAGCCTTGAGTACTTGGGGACAACTAAAAGTCTTTTCTTCACCTTAACAATTCAGGGATTCTGCAAGCTTCACAGCAGTATACGGATGGAATTTTGCATAATCAAACAGATAAAGTTCGAGATAAGTGCTATAGTTACTGCATGTCATGGCTCTCAGCTGCAGCAGTGCTTATTAACTTCAGGAAGTCGATGTGTGCTTGCATCACATGCAGCAAAGGGGTCTTTAGTGTAGTTTACGGAATTGACGTTTGGCTGATTTGGGGTGATAGGGGAAGACCACCTGAGGATAATTCTCCAATCAGATGCAAGACTTTGATGGCAGACCCATACAAATGAGCAGCATTGATAGCATCCAATAAGAAAGAGCAAGTTCCCAGCTGAAAATTCAAATTCAGACTTCAGTGAAATTCAAATTCAGATGTTCTCTTGCATTCGAAGTTTTCTTCATTTACAAATTTCAGCAGCGAGCTTGTCACCTTCGACTCCAACTCCTACAACAATAAGTGTTCTCAAAAGTTTCAACTCTCATCTTGGTTCTTGAGGACAAGAATCTCTTAAGGGGGGGAGTATTGTTATGATTCTCATAGTTGGGGTACATGAAAGATTATAATTAGAATAAGTCATGATGTAATAAGTGGTAGTATAAGCCAATGATGTGTGTTAGTAGGTTGATACACTAGTTAAGCATTGTTTGTTAGTTTGGACGCCAAAGTCAGTTAGGCTATGATCTAAGTGCATTGTATCTTTAGATATTTTAGGCTTAGTCATCTTTAAGTGATTAGTAGTATAACTATGTAAAGTCTCTCTTGAAAAGCTCATAACTTTGATAATGAAAATATCTCTTTTGAGATCAATTCTCTCTCTCATCTAATTCTTTCTCTATTTTCTCATCTCCTTTTCACTTCTTCTCTAATCTATACTCGCCCTTTTACAAAGTTTACCTTCTAGATCACTTAGAGGTTTAACAATTTACTAACACTAGGTGGTTGGATATGGTCATCACCCAAAGTCGCTAAAGGAAGTGCGGGAATCACCTTCAGAGGCTTTGAGTTGAAGTCCTGCTGTGACATTGGTTTCCGCACCTTATTTGGAGACTTTAAACCAACGAAGGTAGAGACACATACATCCTCGTCAGGCGTTAGTGTTTGCTCACCCATTTGTACACCGATACTATGGGGGGGAGTAGGTACCAATGAACGTCGTTCGAGTTAGACATCTTTGTCCACACTTAAAGAATGAAAAATACCTGAACTTTCAAAATGGGGATCATTTTTTCGTGTTTTGTTTTTTTTTTCGTTCAAATCATTTATTGTGTCAAAAAGTTGTTTTATATACAAGGCAATTACTTCATGTTGCGCGCCCATTGCATCAATTTTCTCATCATGTGCATGTATTTGCAGGGCCGTTGCATCATTTTGCGCTGCCAATGCACTTATTTACACGGTCATCGCATCAATGTGGGTTTTACAACACGTGCACCCTTTATTATCTCCGAGCTCATAGATGGAAGCACGATGCTCCTCCTCAACCGGGTTCATGCAAGCCACATAGGACGGAGTAGAAGGTAGGGATGCTAATGGACGGCTTGTTATTCCCTCTGTAGGGACCTTCGAGAACTATATAACACCAAGCACACAAAGTGAGACAGAAAAATAACTAATGTCAAAAGAAGCAATTAGAGAAATGACCATATATTCTGTATTACCTTGACATCACCAAACAATGAATACGCCCAAAGAATGTACCCTCTCTTAGCCTTCACTTCTGCATTCGTCAAAAAGCGGCAACGAGGATTCATTCGAATTTTGGGGGGGGGGGGGGGGGGGGGGGGGGGGGGGGGGGGCTTCAATGCACGTCCATCGAGTGAGTAGTCACCAAAAAAAAAATCTTGTACATTTAACAAAGCAAGATAATTTAAAAGAATTATTTACATGGAAAGACAATAACTATTAAGCATGAAATGTGCTTACCATGAATAAATAAATGCAACCATTCACTCTTCTTTTGCCCCTCCTACACTCCAAAACGCCCTCAATTATTCCTTTATATACAACTTTCGCCCAATTTACACCGGATGTCTTGTTGGTGTCAACTACGAGTTTGAACCATGACTTCTTCTGGTTAAGTCTCCTGGTTGGACACAAAAAAGAAGTCAATGCGTACGAAACCAGCAGCACTTTGAATCGGTCATCGACAGTACCGCTGCTGACTAGTGCTTGTTCCATTTGACTACAAGTCCAACCGCCAAACTCTTGGTATAAGCCATTCAGCCTTGGTTCATCATCATAGTCGTCAATCTCAAAACCTTTGTTTTGAAATACCAAAAGTTCCTCTACATCTTGTTCGGTAAAAAAAAAAAAAAAAAAGGTTATTATTTGAAAAGGAGAAACCTCGTGACATCCGGTCAAATTGGTCGATTACACTCAGACACATTTGCATATGAATGTTGTTGCTCTTAACGTGCACCGAGCCACCCAAGCCCAATGCTACGATGGCAGTCCGCTGTTCTAAGCACAATCGCTTCATCAATTCGATTACCTGGTGCGGTGCGCAACGTGTATACGCCTGAATATCAATAAGTGTAATTAGCTTCAAACGTATAATGCAAGAAATTGTACAAATGATTGGCATGTAATACCATGGGCTTGGATGGCTCTTCACTTTTATGACTTTGGTACATACTTGAGTCATTCTTTGCCTCAAGTAGGTACGATTGTTTCTCCTCTACTGACAAAGTCTTCCAAACTTTGCTCATCCTCTTTACCCATGACAGTTGTAAACATAATCAACCAATGATATATGAAAGACGTCACATCAATTGAAACTGTACTAAATTACACTAGGATTTACTTTTTTTTTTTCTGCTGACACTGCTGTTTGATCGAGCTCCATCTTCTTTTTTTCACTACAAGATGGAGTTTAAACCATTAGCTTCATCTTATAAGTGGAATGAATAACACAATATAAAACGATGCTAACTAAAATATAACAGATGCATTTCTTGGCCTTTTATTGACCATCTGCACAACTGACTTCATTGCCTCTATAGCTCTAGTCACCATTAAAGAAGATTTCATTAATGAAACAGAGCAATGAAGCCAAATACAAGCCAAACATGCAAAACTCAACAAAACCCACTCCAACATGCAAAACCCACAGAAATAAATCACTGATTTCGTTGTATTACAACCCAAATATAATGCAAATGATTGAATGTAAACAAGAAAAACCTGCAAAACCTAACAAAACCCAGTACAGCAACAACATGAAATTTCAATCCTAACCACATATTACGTTTAAAAATCAATATAAACTCAATAAACAATATGTTTTTTAAAATAGAGAAAATCAATGACCGATTTGGTTGTATTAGAAGATAAGTAAGCATAAATGAAACCGAATACAAGCCAAAAATGCAAAACCCAACAACGCCCACTCCAACACGCAAAACCCACAAAAATGAAACAATATACCAATCCAAACACAAAAATTCAACATTACACAAACTATATAAATACAGAAATACAATCTTCAACTACAATTCTTGGGCTAAACAAAGTTAAAAATACACTAAAAACAAATGGTATAGAGTAATACATTAAGATATAAGAGATAATAAGCAAACACTAGCAATGGTGTCGAAGTAGCCATAAGGGATGCCCGATGATACGCATAGAGGGTAGAGGTCGGTGGCCGAACGGTGGAGAGAACGGTTGCTTCTAATGGGGGTGAGAGCGAAATGGGTGGGGGTGAGAGAGAGAGAGTGAGAGAGTTGAAAGGGCGCATAGGTATTTCTTTTTTGTTTTTATTTGAAGCACAGCAAACGTGTGTCAACACACGAAAACTTCATGTCAACACACATAGGACAGAGGATATTATGACACATGTATACTGTGTATCGATACACAACCAATTTCGACACTAAAAGTTCCCCGTGCATCATTTATAAAAGAAAATATATTCACAAATCATTATAGTTGTTGTGGGCATTGTTGTACTAGTTATACAGTCATTTCCCAGCCCCCAGCTTTATGAGCGTTTCCATCTCAACCACCCCCTCCGATTCTTTGGCAACTGGTATAGCATCACTTACCACTCAAGATGCCTTATCAATCGAGGCCAGCTTCAGATTCCCCCCGCGGACTTCGATGAGTTTGAAAAGTTTAGCCGTGTGTTTATTTTCCCTCTTGGTAGCCTTTAGCACTGTAATGGAATGCGCATCAACATTACACATCTCACATCCAAACTTAAATTTCATGTAATGTTGACCATTACACCACTTACACACAGTTGGAGCTCTGATGTGACATGTGCAATGTTGGTAGACAATCAATGAGAGTGTTGAATGCTCACAAAAGGAGAAAGAAAAACACGCAGTTGAACTTCTCAAACTCATCAAAGTCTGTGAGGTGAACATGGAGTTCGCATCGAGCGATGAGGTGGATCGATTGGTAAGTGATGCTGAACCAGTGGCTCACGAAACCGAGGAGGTGATTGCGTAGGAAAAACTAGTCGATGAAGAAGAAATTGGGGGCGAGGAAATGATGGTAACATCAGTACATAGTTCTAAACTTGTACAAGCTTAAGAGAATGGAATACTTGGAGATTTTGTTGTGTGGAAAATTAAGAAAATGGGATTAGTATTTATACTAAAAAAATAATTTCTTTTTTGTTAAGGCACCAGAAGGCGCCAAATTCAAATTTCAAGTGCAAAATTTCAAAATACAACAACAACAACATACCTAGTGCCCTAAGGGATCCCACTTGCATAGGGACAAAATTTCAAAATCAAAATCAAAATTCAAAATTCAAAATTCCAAATTCAAAGTTAAAAATTCAAACATCGTGGAAAATGATAAATTGCGGGTTGGCCATGTATGTTGCCGGGCTGCCCATTATACTTCGGTGGTGATTTTAGGTTGGAGTGGTATTGAGTACGTCACCAGTGTGTCGACACATACAATCCATGTGTCGACATATGTTACATCATGACTGACTTATCATTCAAAGTACATTGTTGATGAATTTAAGTACCATTTCGATAATTTTGAGAATGTGACATTGTGTCGACACATAGAAGATATATGTCGTCACGCAGAATAAATGTACACCTGAGGAATTTGATATGTTGAGATGAAAAGTGTGTTGACACGCATACTATCGTGTGTTGACACACATATATTGAATATGTTTGCTCGAAAGTACTGCATCGACACATGGTTTATTATGTCGACACACAACTAATTCTGATTTATAAACTAGTTTGAGTACATGGGTCATGACATTGCGTGTGTCGAAACACAGTGTACATGGTTATTTTGAGTACATTATTGTGCAATTGTGAGGTCATGTAGTGCACATGGAGATTTTGAGTACATTAGCGTTTACTTTGGTTGTGATGTGTACCTAGTGATTTTTTATTACATTAGGGCGTACTTGGGCCGTGATGTTCTGTACATTGTCATTTTTATTACATTAGTGAGTTCTAAGGTTGTGATGTTTTGTACATGGTGATATTTATTACATTAGTGGATACTTTGGTTTTCATTCAGAGTACTTTGGTGGTGATGCTGAAAGTATGGTAGTGACTACAAGTCCAACAGTCCTACAAAGAATCACGGTTTACTCGGTACCACCAATCCCTACTTCTAGACACTAGACTTCCTCCGTCAACATAAACGACATACATAATATTAAATGGTTCCCATCAGCAATTCCACTAATGCGATCCAGAAATAAACAATACAACCATATTTATGGATTTCAACTGTACAAAATGAATACATTTTTAGTACACTAATGTTTTGTTTAACAGAGGAAGGGGTCATTGAGTATAAGAAGTCAACAAAGAAGAGTATAACATCACTATGGGTGAATACTAGCATTCCACTTTGTCTTTTACTTCTTGTAATATGTTGTTGTGCGGATTAGTGATTAACTCTATCAGCAACTTCAATCTCTCATGATCTCGTTCCTACAACAATTGGGAAAAAAGTACGTGATTTTAATACAAGTGTAAAGTTAGAAGGAAAACCCTAAAGAGCAGACATTAATCAGACCATGGACACGACACTGAGCTTTGACCTCAGTTGACATCTGATCAAAGGGGTCGATTTTGTCCCATTCACCCGCTAGCAGCCGCTTTATTACAAAAAAACCGCAGTCATAGCTGCGGAATACGATCTGCAAATTACTACACGTTTGTTTGGAAAAGATGTGAACAATGTTCACTTACAAGTCATATACCCTTTTCTTTGGTTAGGGACCACTAGTAATTGTATTGGCAAAGAGTCTAGTTCAGAGCACATTTTCATCCCCACGGTGTTTCGGAAATAATCTAAAAAATGTTTCAACTTCAATAAAAAGTATGGTGTCATTACATATGGTATAATTATAACTCATTGGTACTCGTAACAAACTTATGGTGAAGCCATAGATGCTTACAACTCTTTTAACCAAATCCACCCTTTGCTGATTTCCCCCGTGAACTGGAAGGGAATCGAGTAAATAGGACACCATTTGCCAAAAGTCAACCACACACAGGAACAAGTGTGTGTTACCCTCGTTTATTGGAATATACAGCTGCGGTGCAACAGAAGTACTTAGAATGTACATCCGGTAACAATTTTATCCAAGTGAGGTCGTCGTAAATGTTACTGCAAATTACCTTACAAGTTTTACACATTTCCAATGAAAAGTACTTCCCAGTGTGGCAGGCAAAAAACCTCATCATGTCCTCAAACGGCCTTGGAGAGAGAGCATAAACTGGCATAAGGCACATGTATGAAGTTGTAAGCGATATTATAAAGATTAGAGTATGCATTATACGTATAATTAATGCTGACATACGGAAAAGTGGGTAGGCAAGAAGACCCAAGACCAGCCTGTACTTCTAGAGGAGATTGTCATGTATGAGACAGCCACGTTGATGACCTGTGACAATATAGGCAATTAGGGCCTTACACGTAATACGATGAATAACAGTGTGCACAATGTTGACTTACAGTGTCGCGTAGCCACTCGAGTGGGTATGAGGTTTTTAAGTTTGCCCGATAATATTCACCATGCTTTGTCGCCACCAGTGTCTCCCTAGAAAGTAAGAGTAAAATTGATAGGTACTGTTTGGATATAAGATTTGAATATACAGCGTCAAACATATATTTACTTACCAATCATCCAACTTGCCATCGAATATGTATTCGCATAAGACCCGTTCAAACTGACCGAGTCTTTGCAATATGGCATCCATTGGCACTAAGGAGAAATGGTTGATTTCTAGTCTCGTGCACTTGGGCTATGAGGTAGTATAGATGCTCCGACTTTCTAATACTCCTATGAGGTTTTTCTTGAATCTTATGTTTTTCCCCTCATTAATTGCATGCCTCTTCCGCCCCACTGTAGAAGGTGCACGTTTCACTCGTCTCCATTTCCCTTTAATGGCCTTATGCAACCACTTCTCGTGTGGTTTGCTCACATGAGGTGGTCGGACAGATTCATCTTTCAAAGTCTGCAAAGGAAGCGTGGAAATCACTTTCGGAGGCCCTGGATTAATGTCCACCTCTTTTACTGGTTTCCACGCCTCTCTTGCACCCCTGAAATCGACAGTCTTAGAAGAACATGCCTTATGGCTGGGCATTAAAGTTTGCTCGCCTTTTTGTACACCGATACTTGTGGGGGGTGGGGGGGGGGGGGGGGGGGGGGGGGGGGGGGGACTAGGTAGTAATGACAGTGATTAGACGGGTTGGACATATTTGTCCCCACACAGAGGAGGAAATTTTCTTGAAAAACCGGAATGAAAGTTATCTTCATCATCAGTTTCTTTAATTGCTTTCAAATCCTTTAGTACGTCAAAAAGTTGTTTTATTTGCATGGCCAGTGCATCATTTTGAAGGGTCAATGCATTGATTTTGTCATCCCTCGCACTGTGTTACATGGCCATTGCATTGATCTGCATGGCCATTGCATCATTTTGCAAGGTCAATCCATTAATTTTATCATCCCTTGCACTAATTTGCATGGCCGTTGCATCAGTAAAATCCTTACAACACGTGAAATATTTATTACCACCAACCTCTTCAATTGGACCTTGATGCTCATCCTCAACTCTTTCGCCCAAATTAGCACATGACGGAGCTGAAGGTACGACTGCTAGAGGAGGGGTAGTTATTCCCTCGGTAGGGTCCTTCGAGAACAGTATATCACCAGGCACTCAAAATTAAAACAAATCACGTATGTGAGCAGAGTAAATACAAAAACGACCATATATTATGTATTACCTTGGCATCACCAAACGATTTGTACGCCCAAAGAATGCACCCTTTCTTAACCTTCACTTCTGCATCCATCCAAAAGACACAATGAGGATTTGTTCGAGTTGAGGGGGCATCAACTCACGTCCATCGAGTGAGCACTCGCCAAAAAAAATCTAGTACATTTAACAAGGCAAGAGAAATTAAAACATATATTACGCGGAAATACAATAACAATTAAGCAAGAGATGTACTTACCGTGAATAAGTAAATGTGTCCATTCACTCTTTTTTGGCTCCTTTTGTACTCCAAAGCGCCGTCTATAATTCCGTTATATACAACTTTCGCCCAATTTACACCCGATGTCTTTTTGGTGTCAACTACAAATTTGAACAATGACTTCTTCAGGTTTAGTCTCGCGGATGGACACAAAAATGCAGTCAATGTGTACAGAACCACTAGCACTTCGAATCGGTCATCAACAATACCGTGGGTGAATAGTTCTTCTTCCATTTGACTACATGTCCGACCGCCAAACTCATCGTACAAGCTATTCAGCCTTGGTTCATCTTCGCAATCATCAATCTCAAAACCTTTGTTTTGGAATCCCAAAATCTCCTCGACATCTTGTTCGGTCAAAAAAAATGTTATTATTTGAATGGGAGAAACATAGTGACATCGGGTCAAATTGGTCAATTACACTTATACACATATTCATGTTAATGGTTTTGCATTTTACGTCCATCAAACCACCCAAGCCCAAAGCATCGATGGCAGTCCGCTGTTCTTCAGACAATCCCTTCATCAGTTCTATAACCCACTTTGGAGCACAATGTGTACATACCTAAATATTAATAAGTGTAATTATATTCTCACCTATAATAAAAAATAAAAAAAAAGCTTCAATTTTTTAACATGTATTACCCTTGCCTTGGATGGCTTTTCATTTTTTTGACTTCAGTACATTCTTGAGCTGTTCTTTGACTCAAGTATGTACTGTTCATTCTCCTCTTTAGGCAAAGTCTTCCATATCTTGCTCACCCTCATTAACCACTAAAAACGTAAACGTAATCAATCCACTAACAATGAAAGATGTCACATTATTTGAGACTATACTAAATTACAATTGGCTTTACAAATTTTTCATCCGACAACACTATTTGATTGTTCTCCGTCTTCATTTTTTCACTACATGATGGAATATAAACAATTAGCTTCATCTTATAGATAGAATGAAGAACACAATATAAAGTGATGCTCGCCAAAATATAGCAAATGCATTTCTTGGCCCTTTATTGACCATCTTATCTTCTGAGTCCTTTGCCTCTACGGCACTACTCACCAGAATAAAACATTTTGATTGATAGAACTATAGAATGAAACCAAATACAAGCTAAACATGCAAAACTCAACAAAACCCACTACAACATCAACAAGAAATTTCAATCCTAACCACCTATTACAATATAAACTCAAAAGCATTTATAAAACCTAGGGTATGTAAAACAAATGGCTGATTTTGTTGTATTAGAAGCCCAATAAAGTCAAATACATGGTAAACAATTAAAACCCAATAAAACCCACTCCAACAGCAGCAATAAATTTCACCCTAACCACCTATCATGTATATCATGTATAAAAATAAATTTAAACAAAAAAAAATTTCAAAAAACCAAAGATAGAAAATATATGAAAGATTTTGTTGTATTAGATGCCAAATAACCACAAATGAAGCCAAAAGCAAAACCCCAACAGTAAAAAACAAATGAAACCAAATATAATCCAAACCTACAAAACTCAACATTACATAAACACTAAAAAGACGAAAATATAATCTTAATCCACATACTTGGGAACAAAACAAGTAATATATACTAAAAGTTAGGAGTACATTGAGATAAAAGAGGACATAGTCTGCAAACACTAACAATGGTGTTGAAGTATCCATATGGGACAGCCGGTGATACTCGTAGAGGGTTGAAGTCGGTCGCTGGATCCCCAATAAAAAGAGATAGGTAGGAGTGAGAGGAGACCGAGGGGAATAAAAAGCGAGTAATTTTGAGTACTTTTAAGGTGTGTGTCGACACACATAAATTGAGTGTCAACACATATCTAATTTTGATTTTTTGGTAAATTTTTAGTACATGTACACAAAATTAGTTATCACGTACTCGAAGTACCACCCATGTACTCTAATCACAACCCATGTACTAAAATGCAATCAACATCACAACTCATTCAAACATAATTGTGTCAACATAGAGTATATGTGTGTCGACACGTAACAAAATTGATTTTGAGTAACTGCCGATCTTGAGTACATGTTCCTCAAAATACTAACCAAGTAATTAAAATTAACGCTCCCAAAAAATCGTGTGTGGACAAACATTCTGTGTATGTCGACACGCATTTGATTTTGACAATAAAATTTGTTGAGTACATGAGTGTAAATGGGTCGTGAAAATATCTTTTTTTTGAACGCTAAATAGGCCGTGAAATAGGGTACGTACAAATATAAAAGAAAATATATTCATAACCTTTTCTAAACTTGTGCGAATTGTGCAGGACTTGTTGTACTGCTGCTACGGTCGTTTCCTCGCCCCCGTTTATTCTTTCTTTATGAGGGATCACCTCCTCCGTTTCTTCTATAACCATTTTATCCTCACTTACCAATCGATCCATCTGATCGCTCGAGGCGAACATCATGTTCGCATCGTTGACTTTGATAAGTTCGAGAAGTTTACATACGTGGGTGAGTTTGAGTTTGACAATTAAAAAACACACAAAAACTTCTGGAACTCATCGAAGTCAATGACGCGAACGTGACGTTCGCCTCGAGCGATCAGACGGACCAAGAGATGAGTGAGGCTAACATGGTGGCTGAAGAAATGGGGGAGGTGATCTAGGAGGAAATCCTGTAAACAAAGAAGAAATTGGGGGGGCAGTCAACGACCGTTCAGTACAGAACATTGAACTTCCACAAACTTTTACAAGCAGAAAATATTTGGAACTTCGAACTTTACATATTCAGAGCAAATACTTGTATGCAAGTGAGTAGGAAAGAGAACATTGAAGTGTGCGGTAAAATGATAAAATGAGGCAAGAATTTAAAAAAAAAAGTTTTTGGAAATACCGACAACGGCTCCAAATTCAAATTTCAAATTTCAAAATTCATAATTAAAAACATGGTGAACTCTAGTATACTGTATACAATAATCCTGTTTGTCGACATATAGTTTTTGTATGTTGACACACATAGTGTACTCCGAATAACTGGCTATGTACTTAATATCAAAAAACATACACTCAAATTCACCAAAGTAGGTCGACACAAGGGTTCAATGTGTAGAATTAACTGTACTGGGAATCACAATCAATGCACTCAATATCAACAAATACATACTTTGTGTGTCGGCACACTTTTACTCAAAATCTCAAATCATGTCATCAGAATCACTACCCTTTTACTCAGAAAATATATTGTTGCACTTTTTAAATAGTTAATTTTAACCATTTAATTTCTTTTCAAACCAAATAATTGCTAATTATCCTAATTAATTAATATTTAACTTCATTCATTTTTTATATAATCCACATTAATATATAACAATTGAAGAAAAATAATATGCCCAAAATTTTAATATAATTATGTTTAGTATTTGTAAACATAGTATTAGGGACCTAGGCGAGACAAAAGGAATACATGCAAGTGAGAGACTTAGTCAATGCCACCCAATCTAGGAGTGATGTTTATACAAATAAATTTATGTGCAAATCTAAGCACCTGTTATGAATCGTTAGAATTTAATTGTAATTTCTAGTAGCAGTGGCTGGTTATTGTCCCAAATGATGAGTTGTATGTTAATAGAAGTTAAGTCGATTTTAGGGGCCAAAGGAGGTTTTTGGTCAAACGCGGGTCAAACTTGGATGCTTGCCGCAGAAATGGGCGGGAAAAGCTATTATTTGGGGTTTAGTCGGTTGTTCTTGTTGCATTGTGTCCAAAGGTCTATAAATAGGATCTTAAACAAGTAATTCAGGTATTCAATGAAATATAAACTGATTTCCTTTTGGAATTATCTTTCTTTTCTCATCTCTTTCTCTATGTCTCATCCCCTTTCACTTCTCTTCTCAACTTAACTCTTTCTTCTACTAAGTTAGACTTTCAATCCTTAATTGGAAGCTAACAATTGGTATCAGAGCCGGTTCAAGCAATCAATTGATTGATTGAGGCTGGCAAAATCAAAGAAAAATTTGATCGAAGGCGTGAGAACCACATCTGGAGCTGGAGGTGCCAATGCGCCAGGTTCTAGATTGGATTTTGTTGCTGCAGTTACGAGTTATGATGTTGTTGCATCAATTGATCACCATCGGGAGTTGAATGACAAGTTCGAACAGCTGAATGCAAGGTTTGATCGGCAGGATGCGAAGTTTGATCAGCATAGCCTCGAGATTAAACAACAAAATGACGGCATTCAGCAAATGCTAAAATTGATGTTGGATAAAGATGCACGATTGCAACAAATTAAAGAGAAAATTGTAAAATTGCAAGATCAGGTTAATAAACAAGGAGAATCAAGTGTTGATGCGATTTTGAAGCCTGCAAGTCAGATTTTTCATCAGATGGAAACCGATCAGCAGCAAGTTAACGTTGACAGGCCTGAAAGTCTGGTGAGGAACTGAGGCAAATCTCCGATAGTGCAGCCGACTGTAGGACCTTCTATTAATATCAGATCAGCTGAAAATCAGCCCTTGCAACTTGAATTTGATGTAGATAAGTAGGATCGAGCTTCTGGACAGGTACATTGCAGACCTGAGGCTTTGAATGCTGACTGCAGTAACATGCCACAGAATTCGGCTTGGCAACACAGAACTGATTTTGATGAGCTCGAACATCTGGACAGACCTCCTGATCGACATTGCCAACATAGAACAGTGAGTAATGACATTATATCCGGTGGTAGGAGTGGTAATTACAGGCAGCCAAGAGTCAAAATTGATCCTTTTGATGGAAAACTACCGAAATCTTGGCTGAGAAGGTGTGACTGGTATTTCATGTATTATAGCATACCTGATGATGAAAAGCTCCAATTAGCTGCAGTGCATCTACATGGTGAACATGAGGTTTGGTACTATAGTCTGTTGAAGAGCAAACCGAACCTTTCTTGGGACCAATTCGTAGAAGAAATGTGTGAACGCTATGGAGAAGGGGAATCAACGGATGTTGCGGATAACTTTAACAAATTATCCCAAACTACAACCGTGAAAGAGTATATGCTTAGGTTTGAGAACTTAAGAGCCAATTTGTTATCCGTTTTGACTATAGCTCCCGAGGATGCCAAGTCATATTATGTTTCTTGCTTTATAAGTGGATTAAAGCCTAGGATCAAAAACATGGTGAACGCCATTAGCCCTAAGACCTTGTCAGGTGCCTATAACAAGGCAAAATTGATTGAAGCTACTCATGTCCAATCGAGTGACAAGTTCAAGCAACTGAGCAGGAAATTCAAATCACAACCGAGAGCAAGTTCTGGTATAGGTTTTAAGCGTGCTGTGGACAGAAGCTCGATAAGACTTTGCTTCCGTTGTAACCAGCCATATCAGCCTAGACATAGGTGCAAAACACAAGCATTAATGTGTGCTAAAGGGATCCGTCAGACAGTGAGCAATCGGCAGCAGAGATTGACAATGTTGGAGACTCTTCACAAGAGGATTTGAGTGAAGATGAAGTGGAAATATCAATGAAGGCTTTAACCGGGAGTGGAGCTCATAACACTATCAAAATTAGAGGCAAGGCTGGAAAACATTCCATCATTATTCTCATTGATAGTGGAAGCACACATAGCTTCATCGATCCCAAGTTGAGTAAGAAGGTTAAGCATGAAGCAATAAAGACTCATCCTTTACAAGTGATGGTGGCTGATGGCAATTCGTTAACAATTCATAACAAGTGCATAGCATTCCCATGGTCTATGCAAGAACATCACTTCACCTTTGATTTCAGAGTTCTTCCTTTGTGTGGTTGTGATATGGTGCTTGGGGTGGATTGGATGAGGACCTTCAACCCGGTTATATTTGATTTTGATAAGATGACCGTGGCATTTGAGGTTCATGGCACCAAAGTGTCCTTGAAAGGTATGTCAGAGGAGGCTCATCTCAAGTTAATTGATGGCAAAAGTGTGCACAATGGAATCAAGAAGAAGGCAATACAATGGATTGGTCAATTGTTCATGTTATCTTCGGTTGAGCTGCAGCAGGCCATTCAACAGGAGGTGTAGACCTTAGTTGATGAATTTGGGGACATTTTTGAGGAGCCTAAGAGTCTTCCTCCTCAAAGGAGTGTAGACCATGCCATTCCATTGCGTGGTAATGCTGAGCCGCTCAAGATTAGGCCATACCGATACCCACACGGCCAAAGACAGAGATTAAGCGGCAGGTTGAAGAGCTTCTTCACATGAGTTTCGTTAGACCGAGCCATAGTCCTTTGACTTCACCTGTGATCCTTGTGAAAAAGAAGGATGGGTCGGCCAGAATGTGTATTGACTACCGTCGGTTGAATGCGTCAACCGTGAAAGACAAGTTTCCTATTCCGGTCATAGACGACTTGCTTGATAAGCGACATGGAGCATGCTTCTTTTCAAAGCTTGATTTGAGGCAAGGATATCATCAAATCAGGGTTCTCGAGCCAGATATCTACAAGACAGCTTTTCAAACTCATCATGGCCATTTCGAGTTCGTTGTTATGCCTTTTGGTTTAACAAATGCCCCGACCACTTTCCAAGCAGCCATGAATGACGTTTTCAAGCCTTTTCTGAGGAAGTCAGTGCTTATTTTCTTCGATAACATACTGATTTACAGCTCAACATATAACTCTCATCTCACTCACCTCAGACAAGTGTTTGTATTGATGCGGCAACACAAGTTCTTTGCAAAGTTGTCCAAATGTTCGTTTGCTCAAAATAAGCTCAAGTATTTGGGTCATATCATCTCACAAGAGGGACTATCTCCTGATCCTAGTCAGATCCGTGCAATGCAAGATTGGCCAATTCCGATCACCTTGAAGCAATTGAGGGGATTTTTGGGATTGACCGGGTATTATAGAAAATTTATTAAGGGGTATGGTTCTATTACCAAACCCCTAACCGAGCGCCTGAAGAAGGATGATTTTAAGTGGAGTGAGAGATCTCAAGCTACTTTTTTAGCCCTTAAAGCCACTACGTGTGCTGCACCAGTTTTGACAATGCCGAACTGAAGAGCTTTGTTTTGGAGACCGATGCAAGTGGTACTGGTATAGGGGCTGTTCTTTCTCAAAAGGGAAGGCCTATTACTTACTTGAGCCAAGATTTAAGTTCCAAACATCAAGCCATGTCGACGTATGAGAAGGAGTACCTTGCAATTCTCTTAGCCGTGGAGAAATGGAGGCACTATTTGGAGGGTCACAAGTTCATCATTCGAACGGATCACCAAAGCCTCAAGTATCTCCTCGAACAAAAGATTGTGACGAGAACTCAAAAGAAAGGTCTCATGAAGATGCTAGGCTTTGATTATGACATCGAGTATAGAAGTGGCAAGGAAAACGCAGCTGCAGATGCACTGTCAAGGCGTTTTGAGGATGCTGATCAGGGCACTTGCATTGTTATTTCCGTGGTAGTACCTTCATGGGTGAAAGAGCTACATAAGTCCTATGAGGGAGATATTTTTGCTCAGGAGAAAATAGATGCTGCTGTGCTTAGTTCAGATGCAAAAAACGCTGCTGCAGACACTGATATTACAGTACAGAAAGGTTTGATTCGAATTCAAGGCAAGCTGTTCATGGGTTCTGCCATTGATTTGAGAAAACAAGTCATCCAAACCTCATACGATGCTCTTGGGGAGGTCACGCTGGTGTAGAAGGCACCTATCAAAGAATTAAAGCATACTTTACATGGCCGAGCATGAAAAAAGATGTGAGTGATTATGTGAAGTCCTGTGAAGTGTGCTAACAAACGAAATTGGGAGATCATCGTTACAAGGGTCTACTTTAACCTCTTCCTATTCCGGATGGAGCTTGGATTCATATTAGCATGGATTTCATTGAAGGACTGCCGAAATTCGAAGGCAAGGAGGTTATTTGGGTAGTGGTGGATCGTTTCACCAAGTATAGCCATTTCATTGCTCTCACTCGACCTGTCACGGCTGAAAAATTGGCTAGGATTTTCCTTGACAACATTTACAAATTACATGGATTGCCACAATCCATTGTGTCGGATCGAGACAAGATCTTCACAAGCACGTTTTGGAGGGAGTTGTTCAAGTTGTTGGGCACCACATTGGCACTTAGTTCCTCTTATCATCCTCAAACGGATGGCCAAACCGAACGAGTCAACCAGTGTTTGGAACAATACCTTCGAAGTATGGTCTTCTTAAGGCCCAAAAAGTGGAATCATTGGCTCTCGTTGGCTGAGTTTTGGTTCAACACTCACTTCCATACATCAATTGGCACTTCACCCTTTCAAGCTTTGTATGGTTTCCCACCTCCTTCACGTTTGCTGCTGTAACAACCGGGCAAGATCGATTCAGCAGCTACTAATTTAGTTCAGCAAAGGAAGCAATTTATGCAAGTGCTTAAGGACAATCTCCAACAAGCTCGAGCTCGAATGAAGTACTATGCAGACAAGAAAAGGGTAGACAAAAGCTATGACGTTGGTGACATGGTCTACCTTAAATTACAACCGTATAGACAGTCCTCCTTGGTTCTTAGATGTAATGTCAAGCTAATTGTCCGATACTTTGGCCCGTACAAAATTCTGGAGAAAATTGGCAATGTTGCTTATAAGCTCGACTTACCTACACATTCATACATTCACCCCGTGTTTCATGTGTCCCTACTTGAAAAGCAGGTCAGGAAGGGTGCTGCAGCTGCTCGAGAACCTCCTGCTGCAAAAACGAACAGGCTACTAGTGCTGCAACTTGCTGCTGTAAAGGCTAGGAGGACGCTGCAGCACAATCACGGGGCTGTGCAGGAGGTACTAGTGACTTGGTGCAACTTGAACAAGAGTTTGATGACTTGGGAATAATTTTTTGAAGAGCCAATTCCCAAGCTTCACTTCTTGAGGACAAGAAGTTTCTCAAGAGGGAGGGAATGTTATGAATCGTTAGAATTTAATTGTAATTTCTTGTAGCAGTGGCTGGTTATTGTCCCAAATGTTGAGTTGTATGTTTTTAGAAGTTAGTTAAGTCGATTTTAGGTGCCAAAGGAGGTTTTTGGCCAAACGCGGGTCAAACTTGGAGGCTTGCAGCAGAAATGGGCAGGAAAAGCTGTTATTTGGGGTTTAGTCGGTTGTTCTTGTTGCATTGTGTCTAAAGGTCTATAAATAGGATCTTAAACATATAATTCAGGTATTCAATGAAATATAAACTGATTTCCTTTTGGAATTATCTCTCTTTTCTCATCTCTTTCTCTATTTCTCATCCCCTTTCACTTCTCTTCTCACCTTAACTCTTTCTTCTACTAGGTTAGACTTTCAATCCTTAATTGGAAGCTAACAGCACCATATCATGAATATACATCCAAGGGAAATTAATAGTACATGATTTAATTACAAGTGTGAATATACAAGGAACACCTTGAAGAGGGAACACGAATCACGACACTGAACAACAACAACAACAACAATGTCACGAAGGCTCCTGCAAAAGCAGGGTTTTGTTGGTTAGGGAGGTGGTGGTGGACTTACGCAGCCTTCCCCCATTAGGGTGTTACCCTAAAGCGAGGTTATTTCCTAGAACTCCCAACCGAAAGAGCGTGTCATCCTAGAAGCATAACGCATGAAACTATGAGAGCAACATAGAATTAGAATCAAATCACAACACTAGCTTAGTGATATGAATCAAGACTCACGAAAAATCACTACAGGCCCGCAAGTACACACGTATACAGGTGCACCTATAAACAAATAAGAACTCAAATACCTACGCTGAAAGAGGGAGTTAAGACACCAAGAAACACTAGCGCCAACCATAGCCGAAAGAGGGAGTTAAGACACCAAGAAACACTAGTGCCAACCATAAAGGAAGCACTACTCTAAGCCACTATATCGGCTACCCTTATGCTAGCCCTCCACCCCGCTCTATCAAAAGCCATCTCCTCCCACAGGTTTAGATGGGCGAGGTCCTGTCGGATCGTGTACAGCCTGTACTCTTATTAGGCTTGCCTTTCCCTCTCCTCCATAGCGCAGTATGGGGCTATTCGCATCACCTGATTAGAACGTTGGAAGGTCTCCTACTAACATGCTCGAACCATCTCAAACACTGCTCCCTTAATTTATCTTCAATAGGTGCGACGTCTAATTTGCCCCTTATAATGTCGTTCTTGATCCTATCCTTTCCTGTATGTCCGCACATCCACTGCAACATCCTCATCTCCACCACCTTTATCTTCTGTGTGCGATGTTGTTTCATTTGCGAACACTCCACCCCCTAGTACGTAGCTATTCTCATTACTGTCTTGTAGTATTTCTCCTTTAGCTTTAATGGGATCCTTCTATCTCAAAGTACTGCAGATGCGATCCTCCACTTATGCTAGCCTACACTAATCCGGTTGTTGACATCCCCGTCCACGTTCACCATATGTCGACATAGTAATTTTGTTGATGAATCACTGAATTTGAGTATACTATGGTGATGTGTACTTGGGTATGAATTTCAAGTACAACGCGAGAAAGCAACACCATACCCAGTGCCCCAAGGGCTCCCACCTAAGCAGGGTCTAGGGGTGCGGATGTACGCAGCCTTTTCCCTGAAGAGTATTACCCCTGAAGAGAGGCTGTTTCTGAGTGCCCCCAGCTCGAGGGTGAGGCCTTCCTAGGAGGTCACCCGTCCTGGTACTGCTCTTGCCCAAGCACGCTTAACTTTGAAGTTCTAATGGGATCTGGTGACAGTGTATTGCTACCCTATTAGGTAAATTAATTGTGATATTGAGTACAAGAATACGTGTCCACACATCTATTTCCTATGCTGACACATGCTTCCCACACTTATTATATGTCAACACACTTATTCCGTGTGTCGACACACGTATCCTCTAATTAAGTCGAAACCCGTATCCTCTCCCTCACTTCGTTTGCTCCCCTCTCTCTCACGAACCCTGGATGTGTCACCACCCAATATCTTAGCAAATTTATCACTTATATTAGGTATGTAAGCTAATTTTTATTACAAAACAGGGTTTATATATGCACGTTACGACATTCTGTCAAAATATTTAGATCTTTTGGTCAGATATCATCTTTTTCATGTTAAGTTTTATTGCTTTTCTTTAATTTTTTTTGCTAGCCTAAGTAAAAAGTCATCTGTTTGTTACAAACCTTCGTTATCCCTCACAGTTTTTTCATAAATCTCAAAGTTTCACCTTACACCCCTAAACCCTAACCCCTCCACGGAATTTCTCTCAAATTTTGTTTATTTATTTTTTGAGTAGAAGTCATGGGTCGCACGAGGAGGTATGAAACTACTTCCAAGAAGAAATTGGGAGTCAAAGAACGTGAGTCTACTTCATGGGGTTATAGTTCGGTAAATTCTCCCAACCCTTTCCTCACGTAGGAAGTGTTATTTGGTGGGTTCATAGATTGAGATTGGGTTATGATAAAGAACTTTCGGCAATTATATGTTTTGTTCGATGGTGTAGGTTCGCTTCAAATTTCTAGTATAAAGGAACCAGTATTCCCAGATCTGGCATGCGAATTTTATTTCAACCATAAATTTTTTCGAACAATCATCCCCATCCATCTTCTCATCCGTTTCTCTTTCTATCTTCTTAACTTCCTCCAAATACTCCTTCAAGACCCTTTGAATTTCATTTCTTTCATGTCCAACCCTTCTATTGTCCCTCAAGTTTCGTCTTCTCGGCCTCTAAAGCCTCGATCTCATCCTTTTCTTTCTCTACCTTCTTAACTTCCTTCAAAAGGAGGTAGAAGAACAATAAAATTAAATAAGGATAGAGGAGAGTAGGAAGAACATTTTGATAGGGATGTCTAATGAGGAAGAATAGGAACAAGGACCCTGAAAGAGAAGGAGCGTGAGAGAAACAAAGGGAAGATGATACAAAGAACTTGAAAAGGAAGGTTAGTTTCATGGAATCTAGGACAAATCAGTTAATGTTGGTAGAGACTAAACTGATTAAAGATAAAGAACAACTCCTGAAATGTCTAATGCTAGTGCACATTTCATGAAAGTGTTGAATTCTCACAAGAGGGGAAAGAAAGACACATCTAAACTTCTAAAACTCATCGAATATCGCAATTCGGACAGGAACCTCGGCCTCGGCCTCGACCTCGACTAAAAAGGCGCCGCGAGTTGTCAATGAGGCTAACCTGCTGAAATGTAAAGAAATATTTGTAGCAATAAAATTGTTTTATTGATGTTGTACATTTGAAACCAATGAGTATGGATGTATTATTGTATTGATGTTGTTCATTTGAAACAATGAGTATGAATGTAATGTTGTATTGATGTTGTGTACATTTCAAACCGATGAGTATGGATGTATAACCAGATCGTACTAGTTAATTTGTTGATGGGAACCATTCAAATTTATGTATGTTGTTTATTTTGATGGAGGAATTTTATTGTTTAAAAGAAGGGATTGGTGAAATGTAGTTCTAAGGTAACCGTGATTTTTTGTAAGACTAATGTACTCAAAATCACCACCCAAGTACTCACTAATGTATGTAAAATCACAAACCAAGTACCCACTAACATGCTAAAAATGATCAAGTGCTCAACAAAACAAGTAACAGTCTTAGAGGTACTCAGTATCACCATCAAAGAACCAAAATCTATAGAATAATTGTATAAATCACTTTTAGGTACTCATCATTTATCAACGCGGTGCACGTGTGTCGACACAAAAATTACAATAAGCATTAGGTGTCGACTCACGAAATATCTGTGTCAACACACAATTGTGTACTGAGAAAATTACCACCCCATGTACACATCACAATAATGTACTCAAATATTATTCATCAACACATGTGTCAACACACTTATATGTGTGTTGACACGAATGTATCCAGCCAATATTTGACAAACAAAGGATAATTTGGGAGTCGACACACAAATTACAGTGAGCAATGTGTGTCGACACGCTTAGCCAATGTGTCAACACATGTATATTGTGTGTCGACACGCATCACAGTGAGCAACGTGTTTTGACGCCCATATTTCCTGTTTCGACACACTTATCACGTACCAAAATCATATCCATGTACACATCACAATATGTGTTGGCACACAGTATACTTGTGTCGACATATGTTTTACAGTGGGCATTATGTGTCAACACAAGAACTATATGTGTCGACACGTAACATTGTACTCAATATCCAATCAATGTACCCAAAAGGGGCAGCCAAGTACACATCACCATAGTGTATTCATGTGTCAAAATATGGTGATCGTGTGTCGACACATAATTTTGATTCTACATTTTGTGTCAACACAAGAAAGAGACATGTCGACACATAATCGTGTACACAGTTTGCGTAAACATTGTTCATACCCATGTACATATCACCATAATGTACACAAATTTAGTTATTCATCAACACCTCAAATGTACTGCACAAGATTGAATGTTGATTTGAGTAGGTTGTTGGTGATTTTGATCACCTTTCTCGAGATTTTGAGTATGTAACTGAGTGTCGACACATTTTATTTTTGTGTCGATGCATCTTTTCACACCATGTACACTTCACCACAATGTACACAAATTTAGTTATTCATCCACACTTTACATGTGTCGACACACTCTAAACGTGTGTCGACACATCTTTTCACACCCATGTACACAAATTCAATTATTCATCCACGCTTTAAATGGGTCGACACACTCTGAACATGTGTCGACGCGTATTTTATAATGATTGATTGTTGAATTGAGTAGGTTGTTGGTGATTTTGAGCACCTTTCTCAATATTTTGGGTACGTAAACATGTTTCGACACATATTATTTTTGTGTCGACAAATTGTTTCACAACCATGTACACATCACCATTATGTACACAAATTCAGTTACTCATCAACACTTTACTTGTATCGACACACTACAAACGTGTGTCAACGTGTATTTTATAATGATTGATTATTGAATTGAGTAGCTTATTGGTGATTTTAAGCACCTTTCTCGATATTTTGGCTACGTAAATATGTACCGACACATTTTGTGTTTGTGTTAACATATTTTCACACACTTTATTTAAGTGGATGTGTTCAAATACACTATTCTTTTTAATTAAAAAATTTGTGATACTGAGTACATCTGAGTACATTTGTTAATTTGAACCACGTAATTTCGTAGGGAAAAAAAAAACACATTTGTTAATTTGAACCACTTAATTTTTTGAAAATACACATTTCTTAATTTTTACCTAAATTTACAAAAAAATTGTTTCTAAACAGTTTTAGTAAATAAAATTAATTATTTAAAAATTTCATATAATGTTTTCTACTATTTTTTTAAATAGTTTTAGTAAATAAAAATTAAATTACTTAATTTCTTTTAATTCATTTTATTTACAAAAAAATTTGTTTAATTCTATGAAATTTCATATAATTATGTCTAGTATTTATATAAATAATTTTAGATAAATAAATTTAAATATTTATTACACTAATCCACTAAAATAAAATTAAGTAATTTTACATAAATAAATTTAATTATTTATTACACTAATCCACTTAAATAAAATTATTATTAACAATTGATTTAAGCAAAAAATTTAAAAAAAATGCAACAGGCAAATATCGGTTGCCAAGTGCAGAAAAGTGCTTTTCTGCACCTACGAAAAGACACTTTTCTGCACTATAGAACTTCTGTTGGAAGCTCACATACATATCAAGCTAAAGCCATTGTAAGCTCACATACACATTTCCTTGTCAGCTTTCTTTTTCCTTCAAGCTTATTTCCCGCTTCAATGGTTTATTACCAGTTTATCAATACAATGCTCAAAAGTTTTCAAACTAAATTTCACTCTCAAAATTTCAACTTCAACTCTTTTTGAGCACCAACTTCAACCCTTGAAGATCATAAATTTTTTGCTTCCTCAACAATCTAAGAGCAAAAAACAAAGACTAGAGTTTTAAAGTATTCAAGTAAGTCATATTATTATAATTTTTATTTACAATTTTTATTACTTGACTAGGAAAAAAATAACATTTTTCATTTTTGTTATAATAACTTGTAATATTTTTCTGCTCCCTTTATTAGTGAAGCAATATATTATCAATGAAAAGAAAATACATAGTTTTTTTAATTATTTTTTTATTATTATATAGTTTTAAGACAAAAATTTATTCCCCAATACATAGTAATATTACACTCCTATAATGTTCATATGTAGATTCTAATATCCACTATTTCAAAAGATTTGTAATATGTAGTGCTTTGAAAAATATGTGAATTGATTAAGTTTAATAATATGTAAAATACATAATATATGGTATTTCTTATATTTTCTGAATTAGTTCATTTTAAAATTACATGGTATTTCTAGGATGAAAATTTGTTAATATTACTGTAGTGTTTATATGATTATTTATATCATTATGAATTTCAATATCCACTATGTCAAAAGAAATATAAAATGTAGTAATTTCGACAAATATCTTATTGGTTTTTATATAGCCTATATTGATGTTTAATATTACATTTGTATAATTTATTAAATAATTAATGTATGTTGACTTTCACATATGCATATTAGTGGCCCTATGGAAGACCAATTGACCGTTGAAGGAAATTAGGAACTAATATTTGATAGGATAATGTTATCTGAGCAACTAAGGAATGAGTCAAGCCAGAAAATAGGGGAAATGAATCAAGCAAGCCCCTTTCATAAGAAGAAAAGAAAGAAGAGATCAAAAGTATGGGGACACTTCGAGAAACTTTTGTAAATGGGTTAAAAAGGTCAAATATATTCATTGTAAAATGTATCTTACTTTCCAAAAGTCAAGTTAAAAGACACATTGATACATGTCCTAAACATACCATGCCTAGTGATCAAAAATAATTAAATCTAGCCTCAGTTACCCCTAGATCTAAAAGTTTTGGTGGAGTTCAAAACTTTGGTCATAATCGTACAAAGATTAGAGAACTTATGTCGCACATGATTATTGTACATGAGTAACATTTTATGTTTGCGGAGTATGAAATGTTTAACATGCTGATGAAAGAGTTCAATCCTTCGTTTGGGAAAGTTTCACATGCCACATTAAAAAATGGTTTTGTGTTAACTCATTAAATTGAGAAAATAAAAAAGGACCAAAGGGTTGTTCAAAGAGGTGAATAGGGTTAGAATTACAACTAATATTTGGAAGTCAAACCCCAAAAAATTAAATATAGGACAATCACTTGTCATTTTGTTCAAGATTAGAAGTTATATAAGCGAATTCTGATCTTTATTATCCCCCCTCCTCGTAGTGAAATTGAAGTGCATGATTCACTATATAAGTGCTTGGTTGATTGGAGAATTGAGATTAAAGTATGGAACGTAACTATTGATAATGCGTCTTTCAATGATGTTGTGGTTAGATTATTAAATAATAGCCTTTCTTGTCATGTAAAAGTTGCCTTTGGATTGGAGGTTATTTCATGTACGTTATTGTGTGCATATCTTGAATATTTTGGTGCAAAATGGGTTGAATGAGATTCAAGATGTGATTTATGATGTCAGAGCAAGCGTAAAACATGTTGGAGCTTCACCAACTCGACTAAACATGTTTAGTGAGATTGCTAAATAATTGTGGTTTCTCGGTAAGAGATTGGTTTTTGATTGTTGTACAAGATGGAATGCTACATTTGAGATGTTTTCAATTGCCTTACAATTCAGAAACACATTTCCACGATATCAACAAAAAGAACCAAGCTATACAAGTTTACCGTCAGAAGTTGATTGGGATAAAGCTAAGTTCATTGCTATGTTTTTGGAACTTTTCAATGATGCTACACATATCATATCGGATAATAGTTTTTTATTTTTAAAACTTATTTATGAAATTTACCTTTAATAACTTAATATTGATTTTTTTGTAGGCACTGGGTATCCAAGTGTAGAGTTATTTCTTCCAGAACTTACCCACATAAAAGAAGCTCCAAATAAACAAAGTAAAAGTGAAAAGGACTATATGACGGCAATGGCATAGAGGATGAAGTTTTTTTTTTTTTTTTTTTTAAAACAAGAGAGGATGAAGGTTAAGTTTGACAAATATTGGGGTGATTCTAAATTGGTGATTCTATTGCTGCTGCCTTGAAGTCGAGAAACAAGATGAGAATTATTGAATGGAGTTTTTATTCCTTTTATCAGGAAGATGAAGCAACTAGGTACATTAAAAAAAGGGCATGACACTTTATACGGGCTCTACCAAGAATATGTAGTCGCTCCCTTGGTAGTTAATGCTAAAAAAGCTTCTCAAGCTGTTGAATATGGAGAAGCTGGTCAAAGCAGTCGTACCGGAGCAAAGTTTGGTTTTGGGAGGAGGGCAGCATCCACAAAGGTGAGAAAAAAGTGGGATGATTATATCAAGATGAACATTGATGCAATTGAAAGTGTCAAGTCTGAGCTTGATGTCTATTTGGAAGAAGGTGATGTGATTTGTTTCAAAGATGTTGAGTAGTTTGACACACTTGATTGCTGGAAGCAAAACAGTTTGAAGTTTTGTATTTTGTCAATGTGATATTCTTTCCATCCCTATCACCACTATGGCCTCAGAAGCAACATTTAGTGCTCATGGTAAAGTGATAGATCCTTATTGAGCATCTTTATCAACTGAAACAGTGTTGTTATGCGGTGAAAACTGGTTAAGGAACTATTATGTGATTAAGAGGAAGATAAAGGCAACTGCAATATTTTTGTTTCTTTGGTAGCTTCTTATTATTATTTTGACATTGTTGGTATTTAACTAATACATATGAAATGTTTGTTGAGTTATTTAGATCAAGTAAGATATAAAACCTTCACTTTGCCTAGAAGTTGCTTGACTTGAAGATGAATTTTTTGAGATTATTGGTGACCAAGTTTCATATTTTCTTTTGTATGAAATAATCTATGATCCTATTATTTCGAGCACAATTTGAAGTCATATTCTTCTTCTAATCATGCAGTCATGACGCTTTGTATACAACAACCCAATATGACATTTTGAGCACAAATATTGCTGATGCTGGGTATTAAATTTAAGCAAAATGACGTTTACTTCAATTCCATTTGATTTTATTTTGGTTTTTCTTATGCTCACAATAATGATTTATTTAGACATAGAAGCCCTTAGACTTGGTGGATGTGATAATAGTTTTAAGGATTATTTTGACTAACTGGTTGATATGGTCATTTGAATTTTGTTTTTTGGATGATGTTCAATGTTAAATGTATGTATATTTATTTCATACTATATAACTTGTAGACTATTTCAGGTGATTAAATGACTGTGAAGCAGTTTTAACATTACGTTGGAAGTTTTTTCTCTTTCAATTATGCTTTATATCATAGGTTAACCATGCTTTAGTAAAATCTAATCAAACTCGTTAATGAGCTCGACGCGATAATTAGCTCGGTTTGATAATGCAAGTGAGCTTGATTAGGCTTCACATAAATAAGTGCTCAATTAGGCTCGATATAAAAATGAGCTCGATTGGACTAGATTACAAAAATAAGCTCAATTAGCTCGGCTCGACTCATTAACGAGCTCGATTCAGCTTGTTATGGTAAATTAGCTAAGCTAAGCTAGGTATCGAATATACCAATTCCTTTTCAAATCGATTTCGAACATAGATTTAAAAGATCGTTTAAAACTCGACTCGAACTCACTAACGCTTATTGAACTGGAGTTTCAACAAGATGGTGCTCTGCTCAATTTGGAGCTCTTTCACACCCCTATTCAGGATATGCAACAAGGTGAAGGAATGTGGAACCTATGAATTTACATAATAATTAGATAGTTAGATTCAATTGGACTAGATTATGAGTAGGTAACTATCGATTTCCTTCCATAACCACTCATTTCCCTAGTCCCCTCATTTAGCTCTTCTCCAATAATTAAAATATATATGTATATATATATATATATTTCTTATACTCCCCCTTTCAAATATGGGAGTTCATATTTCTCCCTTTATTTTATTCTCATCCCAGACATTTATGGAAGAGTTAACGAGATATATCCACTTAAAATATTTCAATGTGCCATGAGACTTAAATTATGAAGTATTTTTTGCATGTTGTTATATGTGTGTGTGTATTTGTGTGGGAGAGAGAGAATCATCTCTTTATAGATTTAATTAGAAGCTTCTTAATTTATCTCCCCCATTCATCAAAATTTAATGCTTTAGGTACTAATTTCTAAAATAAATGAACATTACAAAGAAAAACTAGTAATTCCCTGTGTGATTCACATATGACATTTATACTTAAAAGTCACTTTTCCATTTTAAAGTGCATATCATAGTTTAGGTATCCCTAAATATTGTTAGAAACAATGAAGCAACAAAACCTTATAGACAAGCAATAAAAAATGTAAGAGTGAATTTGTTGTCCACTAAATTAAAATCAGGTACAATACAAGCTTTCTACCACAAATTGAACCTTTTTTTTTTCGGTTATATGCATGAGATTGATTGACATATTAGCTACAAATTATTAAGAATCGGTACACATATAGTAGCTATGATGTTGTTAGATGCTTTAAAAATATAATGTATAAAGTTAAAAAAAATTACTTATTGATTGCTAAAAGCACAAGATCATTGTTGCACTAAAAAATAAAAATTATGTATCATACTAATGTAGCTTGAAATAGTGTTTTAAAACCATCGACTCGCAAGCGTACAAGATCATCGTAGCTTAGTAGGGTATACGAGTGTCGTATCTACAAGGAATCAGTGTTAAGTCAAATTCAATTATTAAGGAGTAGTTTGATTTTAGGTTTTGTCGGTGAAGTGAGCAATTTACAATACTAGCGCAACTAAAATAATGAAAAGGATGTCAAAATTCGATTGAGGATAGTTTAGGGAATGAATTCATGGTAGCTTAACTCATATCCTTTCAATTATATTTTACTTAAGACAATTATTTAAGGGGCTTAGGCTACAAGTACTAAGCTTTGGTTAATATTTAAATTATGGCTTAGGATAATGAACCAGTCTAAAGGCATAACCTATCTTATCACTCTAAGTGTAGCATAAGTTATCTCACTAGCACTATTTAAATCCTTTCTTGCTTTTAATTCAATATTAACTAAAATAAAGATTGTTGAAGTGACTCCTCGAACCTAATAGCTTGAGCCAAAGGAATTCATGACATAAACCATTACTAGCACATACCTTGGAAAAATATTTCATTCACATTAGGCATTTGTGCTTATTAAAAGTGCTTATTAAAGTGACTTAAAGAAGCTAGTTCTTCTTAAGGTTACCATGTGGCCTATGTGGCGAGCTTTCTACTAGCAGCTTCCGATCCAGTTGGCTCAAGGTAGTAGGCGTTAAGACACTCCTACGGGCTTACTTGCTCGAGACACAGGGACTACAAGAACCAACAAGTCACAGGTACTTTGTTAGGATCTGAGAATTCGAGGTTTGAGCTGTGTTGATGTTGCTGAGCTGCATTGGTTCTGTTTGTTCGGTTGTTGCTGATATGCTGCGGCTGCTGTTAGTTGTTGAGTTGTTAAGTCAATGATGTTTTAGCTTGGCATTAGTTGTAACATTGTATTGTAATAAGCTGCTAGTATATTTCTGCATTATAATATCCAGCAGCAGGTTGTTGAGCTGTAGGTTCTGTTAGGTGTGGTGCTATGGCGCCAAAATAGGATTTAATTGTTAGTTAGCTATATTTCTAGATATTTCTAGATGTTCCCTAAGTTGGTTAGCTTGAGTAAGTCTAGATACATTGTCTTGCTTGCTTAAGCTTGCCTATAAGTAGTAGTTGATGTAATAATCAGATCATTTAATCAAATATGAACAAAATATCTCATTTGAGATCAACCTTCTCTCTCTCATCTAACTCTCTCTATTTCTCATCCCTAATTCTCTAATTTCTCATCTCAATTCCCTATTTTCTCATCTCATACTCTCAATCTATCTCAATTTTACTTAGCTTATGTTTGGGAATCGATCCCGATCATAACAATTGGTATAAGAGCCTCGTTTGGCTTCCAATCGAGTGCGTAATCAAAACAAAAAAAAATAAAAATAAAAAAAAACAAAATCAGAATCACTCAAAATCAGATTTAGTTTTGTGACTTTCAAATCTGATCTTGAAAATTCAGAGGAAAAGATGACAATGAAGCTCAAGTGTGAAAATCAACTGCGTTGATCTTGTGAGCTGAGAATAGATTAGATTTGTGCTAAAAGAATCAGATCAGGTTTTAAAGATAATCTGATCAAGATAAAGTCAGTCAGATTTGGTTCCATTCAGTGCTGATTTGGTGATTGATTTTAGATTTCAGTAAAAAAAAAAATCAGATCAGTAAGAACAATTTGATCAAGATCAATTCAGATTTTCATTCATACAATTGATCTTGAAAATTTTTGATCAAATTTGGAGGGTGTGTTTCCATTAATTCGAGTCAAGAAATTCAGATTAGCATTGTTCAGATCAAGTTCAGTTCAGATTTATATTAAATCAGGAACTTGTGTTCTTGCGGTTGAAATTGTGAATGGAGTCCAATGCGATGGTGTTGTCTGAAGGAGTGATCACTCGAACTGCAGCTGCTCGTGCAGCAACAAATCCATCCTATGCTGATGTTGTTAGTGGAAATGCCGAGAATGAACCGCAAACTAGCAATGGCGATGGAGTGAGTGCTTAATTGGCAGCATTGGTGATGCAAATGGCTCAGATTAATCAATCAGTTTTGGAAACTAATCAAACCATGCGAGAAACTGAGCAAAAAAATGATGTTCGAATGCGTCTCATGTTGAAAGAGCAAGAGCAGGCCTTCATTGAAAGGTTTAACTTACATTCTCAGCAAGTCGATGCCAAGATCGTAGCTCAGATTAATCAACACCAGCAGCAATTGGAGGACATGGTCACTGGTAGAATTGAACAACAGGCACGGATGTTCAATGAGAAGCAACTTGATGAGAGACACCTCCAAACAAGAGTTGAGCAAGAATCTGAGAATTCTGAGAATTATTTTGTTGATTTAGGCTTACAGTTGGAAGCTGCAGCCACAACTCAGGCCATAGTACCAAAGGAAGTGGTTGTTTTGCAAACTGAGGTTTTCAGTCCATTATTGCTTGATCAGCAGCCTAGTTTGCAAACTCATATAGTTGATTTGAATGCTCAAGTTCACAACTTCCAAATGTTTGATAAAGACAATGTTGCAAGCTTTGTCTCCTCTAAGGATATTGAGCTGAATGAGTTGGAAGTCATTGCTGCAGAGCACGTTAACTCAGCAAGAAATCAGGTTCCAGAAGTTGTTATGCACTGTCGGCAAGCCAATCGGCAAGATCGGGATGATCTATTTCCTCTTTTGAGTGGAGTTTTGATTAATAGGGTCTCTATCATGAAGCTATGCCATTGGGAGGATATTTGTGAGTTCTTCACCAAGTTGTACTGCAGTAACAAGTTCTCCTCAGCTGCATTTCCCAGTCTAGCTACAAGTTTACTGCAATTAGAGAATTTCTTTCAGTTGCAATTCAGTTGGAAATTCATCACCTTCAACTCCTACCTCTACATCAACAAGTGATTTTCAAAGTCTCATTCTCTTTCATTCTTGAGGACAAGAATGTTTTCAAGGGGAAGGGAATGTTATGATCCGAGAATTCAAGGTTTGGGCTGTGTTGATGTTGCTGAGCTGCATTGGTTCTGTTGGTTTTGTTGTTGCTGATATGCTGCGGCTGCTGTTAGTTGTTGAGTAGTTAAGTCAATGATGTTTTAGCTTGGCATTAGTTGTAGCATTATATTGTAATAAGCTGCTAGTATATTTCTGCATTATAATATCCAGCAGCAGGTTGTTGAGCTGTTAGGTTCTGTTAGGTGTGGTGCTTTGGCGCCAAAATAGGATTTAATTGTTAGTTAGCTATATTTCTAGATATTTCTAGATGTTCCCTAAGTTGGTTAGCTTGAGTAAGTCTAGATACATTGTCTTGCTTGCTTAAGCTTGCCTATAAGTAGTAGTTGATGTAATCAGATCATTCATTTAAATATGAACAAAATATCTCATTTGAGATCAACCTTCTTTCTCTCATCTAACTCTCTCTATTTCTCATCCCTAATTCTCTAATTTCTCATCTCAATTCCCTTCTTTCTCATCTCATACTCTCAATCTATCTCAATTTTACTTAGCTTATGTTTGGGAATCGATCCCGATCATAACATACTTACCCAATTGAACAGGCATTGGTACTTTTTTTTTTTTTTTTTGGGAATAGTTACACTCAAGATAAAGAGATAAACTATTGATTTCAACATTGTTAGGAGCAAAATGCTTGATTCAAATTCCTAAAATTATTCCCACTATCACAACTTAAATATAGGGTTTGTCACAAGATTAAGAGTGAAATGTAATAATTTCTCTAACTAGTAAAAGACAAAAATAACAAATGCAACAGTTAGATCCAAGAATAATCTAATTACATAAACATTCTAACAATCTTAGCACATCTCAAATTTGAACTTCTAGTATAAATCACAGTAATTCCATGCTAATACACGCAAAAATTCCACTAATTTAAGCAAAATTATTAGTCGTGTTAGGAAAAACTCAAGAATACAAGTATTTAGTATATCTGAGAAATAAAGTAATCCACATGGTAAGGATAACAAAGAGTCCTGAAAAGCAGCGTGAGATCAAACCAATAAACAAAAATCAATCTAAACTATGGAACAAAACAGGCTGGGTTGCCTCCCAAGAGCGCTAAGTTTAGCATCTTCAGCCGGGCGAGGCGTAGAACTCACAATTAACCAAAATCTGAAGTGACATCCCCAAAATGTATCAGGTTGAGTGATGCAGATTTTGCGTATGCGTTAGCAAGTGCACTAGTCGTACCAAGTAATATAGATATGAGTAGAGTATTGCTCCCACGAGGATTGTATTGAGTGAATACCAAAATTAGTAGCTTCGATACTATTTGAAGGACCGAAAACTTTAGGATTTTGATATGAAATAAAGTTAAATAAAATAAAAAGAAATAAAAGTTAAAACGAGATTAGAGTGAGCCGATTTCTGTTGGTTTTTATCAGTTTATAAAGTCTAAGGCATCCGATTTCGCCTTAGTTGCATCAATACGCCTTTTCTATTCTCAATATTCAAATTGTTACTGTGTGTTGATGGTTGAAAATCCTAATTTACTAAATATTCTCTCTTGAGCAACATTTAGCGTACTCTTTAACATATTAACCCATCACTCTCTTGCATGAATTTAAAAAAGAAAAGAGTTTTAAAAAGCTCTATGGTTTTCTTTTGAAAACCACACAAATCGCGTTAATCTCTCTCGAGCATTCGCCTAACTTGTGGTGCTTATCACCTCAGCAATCATCATAAATCTCCTCTCGGACTCATTATGAATCATTATAGGCTTTAAATGGTGATCAAGCATTTAAAACTCATGAAGAACAATGATAAACACTTCAACAACACAATAACATAAACATTGAATATTTTAAATTAGAAATGAGCGTATATTACAACTTAGGCTACATCGTAGCCTTAGAATAACAAAATTAGTTCATGATAAACTTAATATTAAACATTATAAACACAAAATTCATGAACTCAACAAAGAAAAAAGGATAGAAAGAACTAAAAATACAAAATTACAAACAAAACTTTCTTCCTTCCTTCTCCTTTCCTCTTTCTCACGATTTTTCTCTCTTTTCTCACTCAAATCTTGTGAGTTTTGTTTTAAAATCTGATGCCTCAACACCCTTACCACCTTGCCTATTTATACAAGTTGAGCCAAGATAAAAAATTGCAAAAAACTACATCAAAAATGATTCTTATTGGTCGTTCATGTTGGCTGCTGCAGCTTTTTCTTCAATTTGTTTTGCATTCTACCGCCAAAATTCTTCTCAAAATCATAAATTTCATGTAATATGAGGTTTATACAATGAATTTGAGCTAAAATATTGCATAATGTAGCCGCCACAAGTGAAAAAAGTAAGCAAGTTGTGCACAGATCTGATTTCTGCAGCTGCTGCAAGTGGTGTTCTTCACCCTTTTTTTTCATCTTTTTCTGAATTCCACTTCCCAAATCTTGCAAAGGGTGACTTAATACATGTCAAAGTATGCTTATAAAATTAATTTGGGTAAAAATCATTGAGTTTTTGCTGCAAAAATGAAACTTGAATCTGATCGCACCACCACTTGCTACTGCCGCCCAGTTCTGCAATGGCTGCTTCCATTCGATTTTTTTCAATTTTTTTCCGGTTTTACACCGCCCAAAATCAGCTTTAAAAACTACTAGGACATGTTAATGAAGTTTTCAAGAAGTTCTTTCATCTTATTTGTCCATTTTGCCACCCAAAATTGCAAGTTGAAGTGAATTATGCAAGCTGTTTTTTCATTCTCTGTATTTTTACTGTTCTAGCTGTTTTTCTTCAGATTTTTTAACTTAACACCATCTAAATTCAGAGTTTACATCAACTTGGACATTTTAATTTATTGTTTAATCAATCCTTGCTCTTGATTTGTGCATTTTTCTGACCATTTTTGCAAGTTGAATTGAATTGTTCATGAACTTGGTGATTTCTTGCTAAAACTAGTATTTTGATTGATTTAGCTCATTTTTATGCTTTTCTTTGATGTATCTTGCATTCAAATATTGATGTTGATGACAAAATTTAGCATAAAATAAATGTTTTTGCACAGAAATGGCAATAGAAAAAAAAAAAAGAGCACTAGCGATAAAATTTTGAGGTAAAATGGTGGGAAAATGAACCAAAATGATATGAATAATTATATACTAAATTAGACTTATCATTGAGCCTATAAGGACGATCCCCAAACCCAATAGCGTTTCTAGACCTATGGCTATCAAGGAAAGGAACATAGCCAACATCGGGGTCTCGAATTTCTATCCTACCAAGCATAGGTGACGACTTAGCAACCAACGCACAATTATCAACACAGACTTGGACATTATTCCAAACAACACTTTTAGTAGAATCGGGCGCACCCAATTATACCAATGGGTCAATATCATCAGCCTTATAGCATCATAACTCATCCTTAGTCTCAAGGTGCCGAACAATGTTCGTGACCATCAATTTTTCCTTGAGGTTTCCAAAAGAAACCACCAACACTCTCGTTTTGCAATGAATCACAGCATTAGCCATGACGGGGAATAGTCAACTTAGAATGATAGAAATGTTGTTCTTCCACCTCGGAATAGGGTCTATATCTAAGACAATAAAATCAACTGGGAAGACAAACTTGTCAACCTTGATAAGTACATCCTCCACCACCCCGCAAGATACATGCTCTATCCTATCGGCCAAGTGAAGTGTAACACTAGTTGGCTAAGGTTTCCTATACCCAATTCTTGAAAATTGAGTAAAGGATGCGGTTGACACTCACCCCTACGTCTAAAAGGGCCTGACGGGTGTAACGCTCCCTGATGACACATTGGACCATAAAGGCCCCGGGATCTCTAAACTGGGGTGGGCCGCCCAACGCTAAACTACTACTGACTTTTTCAATGAGTCAGACCTTCTTCAGTGTGTGTGCCTGTGCGCACTTCTTTTTTAAGCTGAGATCCTTGAGAAACATAATATGTTTAACAACGTCAATCAACGGCAAGAGATGAGCCCTCTTTGGATCATTCTTTTCCGTCGATCCTACAAGGGTTGAAGGGAAAGAGACAGCCGATTCATAAACCCTATCTCATGATCCCTCCCTATTAGCAGTGGGAGAGGGATTCATGTCCTTCTCAATCTCAACTTGGACTTCCCTAAGGTTCTCGTTTCCTGACACTGGCACGACCTTAACATGCTCAAGAATGAGCAAGCTATGGTTAGAACTAGTTGATCCTATGGGTTTGTGAGTGGTTGGGAGGGTAACCTCCCTTCCTCTCTCTTATTCAGTGCTTGGGTCAACTGTCCTAACTGATTCTCTAATTTGGCAATTGATTGAGAGTGAGACCGAACCAATTGTGTAGTGTCCTCCACAAAGCAGAGCATGCACTCCTAAAACTATGACGTGTGTCCTAGGGGTGGGGAGGGGATTTTTTAAGAGCAGTGTCATGAAAATCTAAATTTATCATTTAATTATTACTTTATTATCGAATGAAATTAATTTCTAGTCGTTCCTTGTTAAATTTGTTTAAGTGAGCATATATTGTGTGTGATTTTTTTTAAGTAACGTCCATGTGATAGATGTAGTCCTCATGCTATATTTACATATTTGTTCTAAGTGGATTATGAAATTAACCCACAGATAAACTTGGAGCAAATGGAATGAAATGTTATTTGAGAAACTCGTAGTAAGTGACAAGTTTAGACTACTTATCTGGTAAGGCTGTAACGTGACACTTTAGATGATTTATCTTGGTCATATGGATGGTGATCCAAAAGCGTTATGTTGGTGTGTTCAATAAGATTAATAAATTGAGTTGGATCATGTGAGTTACTTGTTTGTAGACTACTATTGAAAATGAGTGATTTGTGATATACTATTTGAACAACTACTCTAAATCTTGAGGGTATTCTAGAATTGTGCATGAAATGTTAGTTATCTTGGTGCACTATAATTAAGGTCTCAAAAAATGGCCGAAGTCCCACATGCATTGGGTAACGGCATGAAGTGCGACAAGGATCAAGTATTCAATAAGGAATCTATAGTCTCTTACAAAATATAGATGTCCCTTAGTAGATTCGCAAGTGTTTGAAATAATTCGAAAACTTTGCCTAAAGTGTTCCAAGTGTTTGACATTTGAAACTTATACTATGAATTTGTTCAAGAATAAAGGAATTATTTGAAAAAAGGAGAGTCGGAAACTAATGGAAAAACTGTGAGAAAAATAATGGTAGCAGTTATAGTTATTTCTCCTCATGGATGTCCCATAAAGGGGTTGTTGTCAATATAGTCTATTTGGGAATTGTTGTCTTAAATCTGTCTCTTTGGTTACTAGGCTACATTACTGAGGATAAGCGAATAAGCTTTTCAGATTGGAGGTCCTCGGAAACAGCCTCCCTTCTGGGCAACCCCTAGAAGGGGGAAGGCTGCGTACATTTACCCCCTCCCCCCGACCCTGCTTTTGCGGGAGCCCTGAATAAAAGTTAGTAGGATCTATTTAGTGAAATTAAGTCCCATTAAAAAGTAATTAGATTTTATCATGAGATGACAATTAATTTCACCCATTTGGAGCTAGATTTAAATTGCCCCTGAGGTACTTGCGCAAGCCTCTATTTTAAACACCATCAAAAAATATTAAAAAATTTATAAGATAAATAAATTAAAATTTGCTAAACATTAATAATTAGATGAATAAAAGTTAGAATTATAGAACAAAATATTTTTTTTAAATTAAAAATCATAAGATAAATTATTATACGGGGGAAACACACAAAAAAAAATTTTAAAAACGCGTTTTATGGGCTCAATCAATCGCTCCGCATTGTCGCTCACTGGGACGTCCCAGTTACGCATCCATGCCAACGGGTGTGGACGAATCAGGTCGCGCCACATTGCACGATCCAGCTGGCGTGCTGAAGTTTCTACCCTAGCCTTTAAACAATGTTGTTTTTTGTCTTTTTGTTTGTTTATTAGCAATCCCACGTTGACATTTTGAGTCTTTCGCTCCAGTAGTCTATTATAGATAGGGGTATTTAAATTAAGGTTTAGCAACAATTAAAAAAATTTAAAGGTTTCCTTAAAGTGTTGACTTTTGAAGATCTAAAAGAAAAAAATTTTTTGTTGAAATATTTTCTCTTAGTTTAATATTTTTTGGAGCCCACACTTCAGGTTTTCGAAATAATTGCATAGAAGGTCCCTGGGTCTCCGTTTTCTTTCTTGGAGCAGGAGCAATATCCAGGTATTCTTCTTTCTTTTTCTTTTTAGTTTTTCACTTCTCTATTTATTTACAGTATTTTATTATGCTAGTTAATATTTATGTCATTATTATGAATGTTTTAGAGTATAGGCCTATAGATTTAAAATTAGGAATTTTAAATCACCTATAGGTGTAAAATTAGGAATTTCAAACCATTCCTCTGCATTAATTTAATTAACTAGGAAAAAATTTTAAAATTTGTCCTATCAATTGGTATCAAAGTCAGCCTCTGATTACATTCATAATATAATGATAGGCATAATAAGATCAAAATAAATAGATTTGATTGAATAATATAGAGATATTGTTAAACGAGAAAGGAAAGATGATTGAGTTATTTGTTTGATAACGATCATAATTTAAGATTTGGTTTTAAATTGTTTGAAACATCAATTGAATTGATAGTTAATTCACATTTGTAGATCTTAACTTTTAAATTTCATATTTCGTATATGTAGGACGTGATTTTGCATATTTTGCCAAAAGATTGTAGAAATCAGATAAATTGATCTAATGGGATTAGAATCAACATTTTTTTAATAATAAATAAAATAAAAAAATATATATAATATTTGGTTTTCTAACCCTAGCATTAGCACGGTGCTGACGTCAGCGTTGACGTGGAAATTTCAGGAAAAAAATTTTTTGGACATGCAGACGTCAATACTGTATTACATAATAACATTATTAAATTAATTTTACTAATAAATTTATTGTAAGATGTGATTCTAACATAGATTATTAGATAATCTAGTTGTAGATGCAATTTAAATAAAACCACTAGTTTATAAAACTCAAGTGGGAGCGAAGTCCAATGGTTGAGACCTCATGGTCTCTATTACCGGTCTAGCAGTATAGCGAATCGACATCACTCCCCGCGGAGGGTGTCGGTTTGCAGGTTACAAGATTAGACTTCTAATAGGATAAACTAAAGTGCAAAGAAATGATACGACCACACTGCTGTGGAGTATTACGTCTATTTGTTTGGAGGTTTCGGTAATGGCTTGCACTTGACTAGCATGATACATTAGCCTCCCCGATAAGCTCTATTGTGTTACATTAGAGACTAAGGAAAAGTGATGACTTAATCATGTTTATCAAGATTTACAAGAAAGCATATTAATTGAGAATAATTCTCACCTAAACTAATTTTATACGGCCCCGCTGTTGAGGAGTGATATGTTTGGGTCATCATTACATGAATGATAGTTCAATTTTGTGGACACCTGAATCATTATGTTTGGCTAAATTAAAGGAATAGATATCACTGCATTATACATGTCTCATGTTTTAAAGTTACACAAATATTTGCATTTATAAATATTTATAATGGCTGCAACTAGTGCCTTTCATTTGATTCTTAAGGATAGTGCTCTAACTGGACCCAATTATTTTACCTTGAAAATAAATTTTGACATTGTATTAATACACAAGGTTCATTGTTTGTTCTCACTGATGCTCGTCCGATGGTTCCCATTGCTAATTCCATAATTGCTATTAAAGAGCAGCATGAATGCTAGCATAAGACTAATGAGCTAGCCAAATACTATATTCTGGCCTCTGTGTCAAATGTTCTCAAGCATTAGATGCTTGAGATGGAATAGTAGCTGAGATGATCAAACACTTAAAAGTGTTGCTTGGTGGTTAGGATAGGACAGCTGGACAAGAGCTTATGAGAAAGCTCCTCAATATGAGGATGTCAGAAGGAACACCGGTTCAAGAACACGTCATGAAGATGATGGCATGTATTTGAGCTGGAAATTCTTGGTGCTAAGATTGACAGTCAGTCTCAGCAAGACATCATCCTTAGATCTTTGTCCGGCTCATTCACTCAGTTCCAGCTTAATTACACAATGAATAATAAAGATTATTATTTTCCTGAGCCAATGAAGGCGCTGCAAGTTGCAGAGGGTGTGATACGGGCCAAAGGGAGTGTCCACTTAGTGTGAGCAAGCGGACTAAGGGATCGACTGGAAAGAAAGGGAAAGGCAAGGTTGCTAGTGCAGCGACTAAGCTTAAGAAGAAGCATGCAAAGGGAAAGGGTTTCTTTTGCAGGAAAATGGGCCGCTGGAAGTGGAACTGTACCAAATACTTAACTACCCTTCCTGCAAAGACTACCAAACCATATGGTCAAGGTATGTTGATATCTAAAATAGTTGAGTCATGCGTAGCTGAGAGTCCACCAGGTTCCTGGTGTGTGAACTCGGGTTCAACTAACCATGTCTGTAACAAGTTACAAGGGCTCAAGCTAACTAGGAGGCTGCATGATGGAGATGTTGTTATGAATCAAGATCAATCTTGATTCATAACCTAAGAGAAGAGAGATTAGATGAGGATAAGAATTAAAAGAGATGAGAACTAGAGATAAAAAGTGTATGAGAGAGAATGATTATCAAGATATTTTCATAGATGATTTCCTCATACATGATATTTACCTCTTTATACTAAAGCAAGATTTAAGAAATATAATGCATTTAGACCAACTAAACTAACCGACTCCAACTACCACAGCCCCCAAAATAGACTTGACCGCCGAATTAAGCAAACAGTGAGCCAACTAAAAGCAACAGACTTTCCCACTCTAAGCCAATTCAAACTAGTTCTACACTAAACCAGAACAACAAAGTGGAACAACTTGACTTAAGCCCATTCGATACTTCAACCAGTAAGAATCATAACAATGCCCCCTTCTTAAGATCATTCTCGCCTCAAGAATGAAAAGAAGAAAACTGAGACTTCAAGAAGTGTAGATCTTCCAAAGTAACCTTTTCAATGCTCAAATTATTCCATTGAATCAAAGCCTCTTCCACAAACTTCCCTTGCTTCTGCACACATCTAGACTCTAAGATCACTTGAGGCTATTGAACCAAGCTACCCTGAGATGACACTTCAAGAAGCTATGCAGAAGCATTTGAGCCAGGAGCCACATACTTCTTGAGCAAGGACACGTGGAAAATTGGATGGATTAATGCTTTAAGGGATAATTCCAACTTATATGCTACCTTCCTAATCTTCTCTATCACCTTGTATGGGCCAAAGAACCGAGCACTGAGCTTGATATTCTTGCGCACCGCAACTAATGTCTGCCTGTAAGGCTGTAGTTTCAGGAAAACATAATCACCAACCAAAAAGCTCTTGTCAGTCCTCTTTCTGTCAGCAAAAAAACTTCATCCGGGACTAAGCAACTTGGAGATTATCCCTGAGCTGCTGCTCCAAGTGCTTTCTTTACTCGAGCAACTCATTTACCTCAGTAACATATGATATGGCTTCTTGTATCATGATTGGTGTTATCATACCCATAAAATGCCTTAAATGGAGTAAGTTTTAAAGCTAAGTGAAAATGAGTGTTATACCAAAATTTCGTAAGAGATAACCATCTATTCCAGTCTTTTCGATGTGTAAAAGTCATGCTTCTCAAATATTGTTCAAGGCACTGATTAACTCTTTCAGTCTGACCATCCATTTGAGGATGGTATGCTGAGCTCAAAGCCAATGTAGATCAAAGAAAAGCAAAAACAACTCCCACCAAAAGTTACTGATGAACAATCTATCTCAATCAAACACTATGGTTTGTAGCAGCCCATGGAGTCTGTAAATCTAATCCATGAAGATTCGAGCCAACTTCTCAGTAGAAATAGGATGATTAAGAGCTACAAAATGTCTAAACTTGGTGAATCTATCAACCACAACCCAAATAGCTTCCTTTCCTTCAGACCTTGGAAGGCCCTCAATAAAATCCATGCTATTGTGCTGCTAGGCTCTCTCAAGAATGGATAAGGGTTGCAACAACCCTTGGTAAGGCATGTGATCACTCTTTGTCCTCTGACAGACCACACATTATTGCACCAGAAGGTTAACTTCCTTCTTCATCCTAGTCAATTTGAAATACTGCTTCAATCTCTGGTAGGTGCCTTCTATTCCAGAGTGCCCTCCCCAGGCTGAGTTATGAGAGGCTTCAAAAATCTGCTTCCTCAATTCAGTGCCATTTCCCATATAAATCTCACCCTTGATCTTGATCACACCATCTATGACAACAATTTCCGGATGTAAGTTCTGATTGCCTAGAATACAATGTGTAGCAATACTATCCTCAGCAAATTTATCCCCTTCATAAGACTTGGTAACTTCATTCATCCATATTGGAACTACTTCAGAGATTGCTGCACATCCAGCCACTTCTGAGTCTTCAAATCTTCTCAAAAGAGCATCAGCTGCCTAATTGTCCCTTCCTTTTCTGTATTCAATTGTGTAATGCAGACCTAACATCTTCATGAGTTCCTTTCTCTGAACTCTGGTAGTGATCTTTTGCTCCAACAAATATTTTAGACTTTGATGATCAATCCTGATTATGAACTGATGCCCCTCCAAATAATACCTCCATTTTTGAACTGCCATCAATGTTGCAATGTATTCCTTCCCATAAGTAGACAAAGCTTGATTTTTTTGGCTCAAAGCCTAACTTAGGAAAGCTAAGGGTCTGCCATTCTGTGACAGCACTGCTCCAATCCCTATCTTGCAAGCATCAGTCTCCAAGACAAAAGGCAAGGTGAAATTGGCATGACCAACACTGGAGCAGTTGGCATTACTGCCTTCAATCATTCAAGTGCTTCTTCTGCCTCCTTATTCCAGTGAAGCTCATCTTTCTTCAGCAAATCAGTTAAAGGCTTGGCAATGATTCCATATCTGGCAATGAACTTACGATAGTAACTTGTCAAACTAAGAAATCCCCTCAATTGTTTGAGAGTTTTGGGCACTGACCATTCTTTCATCGCTTGGATCTTGCTAGGATCAGTAGCAACCCCTTCCACTAAGATCAAATGCCCCAAATACTCCACTTAAGTCTTCATAAAAGAGCATTTGGAAAGCTTGCCATAAAGCTCATGTTGTCTCATTGTCTGAAATACTAGCATAAAACTCATGTTGTCTCATTGTCTGAAATACCAGCTCCAAATGTCCCAAATGGCTTTCCAAAGATGGACTATACACCAAGATATCATAGAAAAACCCAAGACCAAACTTCCTCAAGAAGGGCTTGAACACCAAATTCATCAAAGCCTGGAAGGTAGCTGGACCATTAGACAGACCAAAAGGCATTACCACAAACTCATAATGCCCATTATGTGTTCTTAATGCTGCCTTGTGAACATCAAACTCCTGCAACCTAATCTGATGTTAACCTTGTCGAAGATCCAACTTAGAAAAGTACTTGCAACCAAACAGCTCATCCAACAAATCATCAATGATCGGTATTGGAAATTTATCCTTAACAGTCATATCATTCAATTGTCGATAATCAATACACATTCATGAGGTACCATCCTTCTTTTTGACCAATATAACAGGTGAAGCAAAGGGGCTATGACTGTGCCTAATGAAGTTTGATTTTAATGGCTTATCCACTTGCCTTTCAATCTCACTCTTTTGCGAGTGAGGATACTTGTAAGGGCGCAACCTCGCTGGATTAGATCCTTCTTTTAATGGAATTGCATGATCTAAAGCTCTCTTTGGAGGCAGTTTCTTGGGCTATTCAAACAATTCCTAGTATTTCAGAAGCAATGAAGCAAGATGAGGGTTAACTTCTTTCTGTTGTCCCTCTTCAAAAGCACTGATAGAATGGAGCTGTCCGATCCAACGATAACTCTCCTTCTTAATCACATGCTGTAATTGCTTCCCACTCATCATTTGCAATTGAGCTTGCTCCTTTATTACTTGCACTCAAATATGCTGTCCTCTCATCTCAGAGGATATAGCCAATTGAACAAAATCGAAGGGTAAAGGGCTGATTGTTTTCATCCAATCCACCCCTAAAACCATATCACAACCTCCCAACTTGAGCACTCTGAAATCATATTCAAAATTGTGGTCTTGCATCATCCACTTGAAATTTCTGCTCTTAGTCTGTGTTAAGATTGAATTGCCATATGCCACGATGACAGTTAAAAGAGTGGTTCTAACCAACTCATGCCCCACTATTCTCACCACCTTAGGGTCTATGAAGTTGTGCATGCTTCCATTGTCAATAAGAATCAGCAAAGATATATGTCCCACCTCTTCTCTGATGCTAATGGTATTATGTGAACCATTGCCAGTTAAGGCTTGCACAAAAATTTCTATCTCTTCATCATCCAATTCCTCCCTTTCACCACCACTTTGTTCTTCAACCTCCTGCACTCCTCCAGCTTCAAGAATTCCTTGAACTTCATCAAATTCCACTGGATCAGAACCAGAAGCACACATCAAATACTTTGGATCACATTTGTGACCAAAGAAGTAACGCTGATTGCATTTGAAGCAAAGTTTCTGAGACCTCTTCTCTTCAATATTCAAAGCCTTATTCCCTAACTGAAAGGATTTGGAAGTAGTGATTCCAATTGGTACACTCTTTACTCTTGGAACATCAGAACATGCCAAGACTGTGCTTTCCACATTCCTTGCTTTTGAATAAGCACGGGACAGTGTTGTTGGATCAAAAGCCTTAACCTAATTCTTGATCTTTGGCTTAAGTCCACTCACAAAACTTGAAACATAATAGTCTTTAGGAGCTTCTAGATAAATGGTCAGCATTCTTCCTCGCAAGCTTTCGAATCTAGACATATACTCTATCACAGTTGTCAATTGTGTGACCTTGTTGAAGTTATTAACCACATCACTCACATCTTCATCTCCAAACCTCTCACAAAGTTCTTTCCCAAATTCAGACCAAGTAATCAAAGGATTACTGCGTAAACAACTATAATAACACAGTTCCAATTCACCACGCAAATATACAAAAGCAAGCTCCACTTTTTCCATCTCAGCAATGTTGTGGGCCAATTATATTGGTTTTCCCCTACTGGGCAAATTGTGTTGGTTTTTCTCCTTACTGGGCGAATTGTGTTGATTTTTCATCTACTAGGCGAATTGTGTTGGTTTTTCTCTTTACTGGGCAAATTGTGTTGGTTTTTTTCCTTACTGGGTGAATTATGTTAGTTTTGCTCGTACTGGGCGAATTGTGTTGGCTTTTCTCCTTACTAAGCAAATTATGTTGATTTTTCCCCTACTTGATGAATTATATTTATTTTTCTTCTTACTAGGCGAATTATGTTAGCTTTGCCCCTACTGGGCCAATTGTGTTGGTTTTCCTCCCTACTGGGTGAATTATGTTGATTTTTCCCCTATTGGGCGAATTGTGTTGATTTTTTACTTTATTTTTTTTTTGAACTAAAAATATATTTGTTATGAATTAAGAACAATCTTCATTCATAACCTAGGTTTTGATAGTAGCAAGAGAATATGGGATGAAAAAGAAGTGAAGAAGATGAGAAATAGAGAGAATAAGAGATGAGAAGAGAAGATTCAATCCAATTATCATTCAATAATCCTTTCTTACAAGACAAGCTTACTTATTTATACTAGAAAGAGAAAGAACAAGAACAATGCATCTAGACTCAATTCATTAACCGACTCATTCTAATTCAGGCGCCAACTTGGACCTACCTTGACCAACTGCCAACTACCAGCTGCTCTAGTGCTTCCTCGCCCCAAAAGACTTAACTGCAATTCAAATCCACATCCATCAAATGCATTAAGAATGCTAGCTTAAGATATATCACCAACCATAACAATGCTCCCCTCTCAAGAGCATTCTTACCCCAGGAATGTATGGGGGGAGAATTGGCAAGAAAGTCAAATTCCTCCCAAGTAGAGTCTTTTTGGTCCAAATTTGTCCATTAGACTAACACCTCCACCACATCACGATTGTGTTGCTTCACAAAACGAGAATTGAGTGTAGTAGCAGGAGCTTGAGCCATCTGACCCCCCTAGTCTGTCTCATGAGGAGCAAATGAACTAGTTTTCCCTTCAGTCACTTACTTTTATAACAATGGCACGTGAAATACAGGATGAACATATGAATCCAGGGGTAGCTCCAACTTGTAAGCGACCTTCCTAACCTTCTCCAACACTCTGTATGTTCCAAAATAATGAGCACATAGCTTGACATTCTTTCTTACAGCAACTATGAACTGTTGGTATGGTTGAAGTTTCAAGTAAACCTCCTCCCCAACCTCATAAGTTTTATCTGATCATCTTCTATCAGTAAAGAACTCCATGCGTTCTTGAGCTAATTGCAGGTTATCCTTGAGCTATTGCACCAATTTACTTCATTGAAGTATCAAATCATTAACATCCTTTACTAAAGAAGTGACTCCTTGAAGCATCAGAGGAGAAGGAGGATCGTATCTGTATATGGCCTGGAAAGGAAATGTTTGCACAGAAGCGTGAGCATGCGTATTGTACCGATACTCTGATAAAGACAGCCACTAATTCCAACTCCAGGGATGAGTAAAGCACATACTTCTCAGGTATTGTTCAATGCATTGGTTCACTCTCTCAGTCTGTCCATCCATTTAAGGATGATACGATGAACTCAAGGCTAGAGATGTTCCCAAGAGTGAAAACAATTCTTGCCAAAAATGACTAGTGAATATCTTGTCACGATCAGAAACAATGGAATTAGGCATTCCATGTGACTTGTAAATATTTTCTAGGAAGACCTTTGCAAGCTTCTTAGCTGTAAAAAGATGATTTACTGCCACAAAGTGTCCAAATTTCGAAAATTGATCCACAACTACCCATATCACCTCCTTTCCATCAAACTTAGGTAATCCTTCAATAAAATCCATGCTTATGTGTTGCCACGCGTGATCGGGTCTAGGAAGTGGTTGAAGGAGACCCTGGTAAGGCATATGATTAGACTTTATCCTCTGACAAACATCACAAGCTCAAACATACTCTTCCACATCCTTCTTGATTCCGGGCCACTGAAAATAATTCTTGATCCATTGATTCCTAAATGACCACCCCATGCTGAATTATGGGACGCAATGTTAATTTTCCACTAAATCTGTTGTTGAGCCAATATAAACCTTTCCCTTGATTATGACAATGCCATGTGACACTTGAACACCTATCTCAGCTACTGCAGGAGTCACAGAACCTGCAATGTCTAAATGTTTTGAAGCACCAAGTGTTGTTGCAGCAGAAGGACCACTTCTGATATTGTAAGCTGTAACATAGTCCTGAGTAAGATGATCTCTATCATATGACTTGTGAACTTCCTCCATCAAAGTGGGAAATACCACAGACATAGCATAACACTCCCCTGATTCTATTTCCTCATCTTGCCTTCATGACAAAGCATCAGCTGCAACATTATCTTTCCCTTTGATGTACTCAATTGAGTAGTCCAGACCAAGCATCCTCATCAACCCTTTACATTGCACTCGAGTTGTAATCTTTTGCTTAGGTAAGTACTTGAGACTTTGATGATCTGTTCGGATAATGAAATGATGACTATCTAAGTAGTGTCTCCACTTCTTCACAGCCATCAATATTGCAAGGTACTCTTTCTCGTAAATGGAAATCTCTTGATGTCTTGGGCTAAGAGCCTGACAAAGATAAGCTACAAGTCTTCCCTCTTCAGATAAGATAGCTTCTACACCCTTCCACTGGCATCTGTTGCGAGAACGAAGCTTTTACTGAAGTCAGGCATTACCAATACCGGGGCAGAACTCATGGCTGTTTTCAATGCTTCAAATGCTTCTTGGGCTGAAGGACTCCACACAAAGGCATCCTTCTTGAGAAGTTCAATTAAAGGTTTGGCAATGACACCATACCCCGCAACCAACTTCCTATAATAGCCTGTTAGTCCAAGAAAGCCACGCAGTTGCTTCAAGCTGGTAGGAGTGCCTGTATCTTAGAGGAATCTATTGATACCCCATGATATGAAATAATATGACCCTAATACTCCAATTGTTGTGGGCCAAAACAACACTTGGAAAGCTTGGAAAAGAGCTTGTGTTGGCACATTGTACTGAGTACTAACTGCAAGTGACTGAGAAGATCTTCAAATAATTTGCTATATATCAGTATATCATCAAAAAAGACCAAGACAAACTTCTTCAAGAACACTTTGAATACTTCATTCATCAAAGCTTGGAATGTTGCAGGGGCATTTGTTAAACCAAATGGCATCACTGCAAACTCATAGTGGCCATGGTGAGTACGAAAGGCTGTCTTGCAGATGTCCTGCTCCAACACCCTTATCTGATAAAAGCCCTGGCGCAAATCAAGCTTAGAAAAGAAGCATGAACTATGTAGTTCATCCAAAAGATCATCAATAATTAGAATGGGGAACTTATCCTTTATGGTAAGTGAGTTGAGCTGCCTATAGTAGATGCACATTTGAGAGGTTCCATCTTTTTTTTTTTTTTACTAAAATCATCGGTGAAGCAAAAGGACTATAACTGTGTCAAACGAAGTCAGTCTTGAAGAGCTCATCTATTTGTCTTTCAATTTCACTTTTTTGAGAATGATGATACTTGTATGGTCTCTAATTAACAGAGTCTGAATTGGACTTCAAAGGTATTGCATGGTCCAATGATCTCCATGGATGAAGTACTGTGGGCAGCTCAAACAAATCTTTATGTTCTTTAATTAGCTTGTCAATGAGAGGGTCCATCTTCTTCTAAGGCTTCCCAACCTAGCTGACTTTCCACTTCTTAACCATTCCCTCCATGCATTTTCCTTCAATCATTTGCATCTGGCCTTACTCTTGTACCCTATGTAACTTCACTGTCCTGCCACTCATCTGAAATGAAACTGTGAGTTGTGAGAAATTGAATAACAAGGGACTAACAGTCTTAATCCAATCCACTTTAAGAACCATATCACATCCACCTAACTTCAAAATTCTAAAGCCCTAAGCAAATTGCACTCCTTGCATCACCCAACTAAATCCTTTGCACTTCGTTTGAGTGAGCATTAAACTTTCATCAGCCACAGTAATGGCCAACGGATTAGTTTTAATGACCTCTTGTCTAACTCGCTTAACTATCTTGGGATCAAGGAAGCTGTGCGTGCTTCCACTATCCACTAACACAAGCAAAGACCTCTATCCCACCTCTCCTTTAATTCGAATGGTGCTATGTGATCCACTTCCTATCAAAGCCTTAACAGATATTTCTACTTCATCCTCTTCAATTTCCTCCGCTATCTCCCGCTCATGCTCAGTATCATTCTCATTAGATTCATCTTCTTGTGGTGTTCCTTCTGCTCGTGTTCCAACAGCAGACATCAAGAGTTTGGGATTGCACCTATGCCCAAAAAAGTAACTTTGATTACATTTGAAACACAGTTTCTAAGCCCTCTTTTCTTCCTGACATAAGGCTGTAGCCCCCCCTTTATTTCCTTCTGATGTGGAGCTGGCCTGCCCACCTTGGTGCCTTGGTGCATCATTGACAGCAATAACCGTTGCTTCATACAATTTGGCCTTAGACAAGGCTCTAGATAAGGATACAGGTCCAATAGCCTTAACCAAATTCTTAATTTTTGGTTTAAGACCGCTTATAAAGCTCTGAATGTAAAAATCCCCACTCGCACCAGCACATCCCCAAAATCCTCATCACCATATCGATCACAAAACTCCTCAACAAACTCCTCCTAAGTAATGTCATGTTTACTTCGAATCAAACTATAAAACCAGACTTCATGATCATCATGCAAGTGAACAGCAGCATATTCTACCATTTCTACCTCCTTGATGTGGTAAAACGAAAATATCTTTCACATCTTCTAATTCAGGACTGAGGCTGAGTTCCATCAAATGCATAAATTTCCACCTTTGGTTGTCTATGACCACTATGCTTTTCCACTGTTCCACTTTCACCTTATCCTTGCTCAGCTAGATGGCTTCTAGGAGCGTCATTCCTATTAAGATGACTAACAGGCAACAAGCCTTCTGATCTAGGAGGAATGTTTTAACGGTTAGCTCATTCATTCATCCATTCTTGCTGTTGCTGAACCAGAATTCCCATCTGTAAGGTCATATTTTCAATAGCCTGAGTAACTCTTTCCAATTGTTGCGCATATATCTCTCCTCCTTGGCTGTTATTGTCCGCTTTGAATAATAGGAGTACTAATAGTCACACCAGCATATGTGTTAGCATTAGTTTCTGCATTAGTTGCTGCTGCTGCTCCAGTTCAAGTGGTGACTCCTCCTGCCATAGCTTCACTATGAATCACAACACTAAATTGTTAATTCCTTATGAAGACTAATGATTTCGCTTAGCAGAACTCAAATCAAAAGTAATCTAATTTGAATTCCTTGTCCACAATGTGAATGCAGCTCAATTTGCAATTAATCAGTAAAGACTGAATGTAAATCTAGCTGATTAAAGTGCCAATTCATAGATCAATCCTCATCCAAATTAGAATCAACTCGATAGGACTTGATATAAGTCCAAAAACAGTCCGATCAAAAAAAACTCAATCACTTAAGCTAAATTTAGAGCCAAATCAGGCTCTGATACCAATTGTTATGAATCAAGAACAATCTTGATTCATAACCTAGGTTTTGATAGTAACAAGAGAGCATGGGATGAGGAAGAAGTGAAGGAGGTGAGAAATAGAGAGAATAAGAGAGGAGAAGAGAAGATTCAATCCAATTATCATTTAATAATACTTTCTTACAAGACAAGCTTACTTATTTATACTAGAAAGAGAAAGAACAAGAACAATGCATCTAGACTCAATTCATTAACCGACTCATTCTAATTCAGCCGCCAACTTGGACTTGCCTTGACTAACTGCCAACTACTAGCTGCTGCAGTGCTTCCTCGCTCCAAAAGACTTAACTGCAATTCAAATCCACATCCATCAAATGCACTAAGAATGCTAGCTTAAGATATATCACCAATCATAACAATATTAGCCCCTCACTTTTCAAATGAATTTGCCCTTTTTTGTTTAGAAAGTGTCAACTTGTTGTTATCTTTTTTTCCCTTCTTTATAAATAGCCTTTCGAATGTGGTAATTTTTCCTTTACTTTTACCTAGTCTTCTGCTCTTTATGCTAAAGATTTGTCATGAAAATATTCCCAGAAGATGTTTTGTTCTTAATATTCTCGTGGTTGTCAGTTAAAGTCCTAAATCGAAGTCACGTAATCTCCCAATTTTGCCGTCAACTCTTTACACGGAAGAGCTTCGTTAAAGAACAGTCTATGAATTATTTCTAGCGTCCTGTAGGTGGTGTGCTTATCCAAACAGGGTACCGGTCCCCATTTGGTGAATTTGTGGATATACATTTGTTACACCTGCCCTTCTTCACTCCCTATCTAGCTCCCGGGTCCCTACACTTTTTGTCTAAGATAAGGAAATCATGGGGGCAAGTAACGGATTGATCTTGTGTCGAGGCATTCCCTTTTATGGGTGTATGGCGTTATCTGCTGCAATCCGACTACCTGAATGTAACTTCCTTTTTTCTTACCTTAGGAGTTGCGTTACTTAAGTAGTACTCTCAACATTGTGTTCATGTGCTCTAAAGATATTTCCCGCTATCTTTTCAATTATCTTATTTTCGTGTTTGTTCTTAACCTTGAGGTTGGTTTCAGAGGTGATTCTTGAGCTGAAGGAGATTGGTACTCGGCTTTTTACTTTGACCATGGCAATTGGCGATATCGAGCAAACATTAATACAAGTGGGGTTACGATAGACTTTACTCATCTGGTGTTTTGTGATGGAGTGTTGGACTTACTATCCAAAGTAGTGGTTACTTTACCTCGAATTCTCCATACTTTTAACCGTACATAGTCTCGTGGAATATAGGGGAGGACTTCGCTAGACTTTTGTTCCTTCCACCAAGCATCCGTGACGAATTTGTTCATAGCCAAAGTTTGGGAATTTTTTGTCTGCAGGGACGTCTTTGTTTGGCTGCTTTACATGGTTTGGCCCTTTCCCTGCAGAGTCTTTCAGATCGAAGGTACGCAAATTTATGGTTTTTGGTTCGAAACATTTTCTTCAATATTCGTTATCCCAGTGGGCAAGGAAATGTAGGTGTGACGGGTTTTATGGTGGCGGATTCCCTTATAGTCTTTTCTACCGAGTTTAGGGTTTACAGTTACGCTTTTTCTGGACCTCATCATGGGGCGCTTCAGGTTATATGTCCCCATGGGCACGGGGAATGGGAATGCTTTTATGCATATTGTAGTTCACTTCATCCCTATGGCGTTTCGGTTTATGCTCGCGGGTTACTCTATGACTACGGTGTGTACTGAACTTGACTTGTACAAATTTGCTCGTAATTTCCCTGTTAAGCGTGTTGTTGCTGTTTTGTTTTGACGGTCTCTTGTATGTAATGAAGGTAGGTTGTTGTAAGTAAATAAATTTGGACTTTATTGCCATTTTTGGCTTGTAGTTGCTCTCCATCTTGTACTTAGTCTCAATCTATCTAACGAGCTGTTCTGAGTATGTTGTTTACTTGAACATGTGGTATAACTATGCTTGTACTTTTGTAATTTTGATGAATAAACACAGTGTTTTGAGTGTGTTGTGAAGGGGATGAAGTAGGTGAATTGCATGGGCCAGGAGTAATTTACTTGGGGGTGTTTTGTATACAATTGTTAGTAATCTTTATCCACATAATCGCTTGGGCAACCCGTTTGCTCATTCACAGTAGCGAGTGGTTCAATTACAGATCCTTAATAGTTCTCAACGTGTGAATTGGCCTATAATTTCAACTTTTACACTGGTGGACATTCTATGTAACCTTTATGTATAAAATCACTTGTAACCCCAATTTCTACACTGGTGGGCGTTTTACATAGCCCCCAGTGTATAAAATAACTTATAACTTCAATTTTTACACTGGGGGCGTTTAACGCAGCCCCTAGTGCATAAAATCATTTATAACTCCAATTTTTACATTGGTGGGGGTTTTACGTAGCTCTCGGATAAAATCACTTTGTTACGCTCGTGATTGAATCACAAGCGTAAGCTAAGTAAAATTAGGATAGATTGAGAGTATGAGATGAGAAAGAAGTGAATTGAGATGAGAAATTAGAGAATTTAGAGTTTAGATGAGATAAGAAGGGAAAGGAGATGAGAAATAGAGAGAGTTAGATGAGAGAGAGAAAGTTTGATCTCAAATTGAGATTGTGTTCATGAATTTGATTGAATGAATTCTGAATTATTACACTTGCCCCTTATTTATAAGCAAGAACAAGCAACTAATACAATGTATCAAGACTAAAGCTACCAACTGACTAAGCTAAAATATCTAGAGCTTAGAAAATATCTACTAACTAACTAACACACCAAATCTAGCGCCAACTCAACTTCCTAACTAACCGACCCTGCTGCAGGTCTACCTCTGCAGCTTATTACACTTCAGCAGCTTAAGACAATACAATGCACCAACTAAGAACATTACAATGCAGTAAGAAAGCTAACAACATTATTTCAGCAACATAACAGCAACAATAGAATCAATATGCAGCAGAACACCACAGCCGCAGCAGCCCAAACAGAACTATTAGCAACACAGCCCACAACAGCCCATATCTTGAATTCTCGAATCATATCATTCCCTTCCCCTTGAAAACATTCTTATCCTCAAGAATGAAAGAGAATGAGACTTTGAAGATCACTTCTTGTTGTAGGAATAGGAGTTGCCCTTTCCAAGCTGGAGTGCTTTGGACTTTGACAATCTCTTAAGCATGTTTCTTATTTCCTTTCTTCGAGCTGTAGTGTCCACTTCATCTTCATTGCTGGCTTCCTGATCTAAACCATCAATATCAGTATCAAACTCATCATTTTTAGATTGGCCTTCAACATCAACTCCTCTAGCTACCATGAGGAATTTAGGATTGCACTTATGGCGAATTACATAGGGCTGACGACACTTAAAACAGAGGTTTCGAGGCTCCTTCTCGACATTCGAGGATCTTTACGTTCATCTAACCCCTTGTGATATTGTTGGAAGTTTTCTCCACGATGCTTGGGCCCATCATGGGATGTTAGAACCGTGGCCTCAATCAGCTTTGCCTTTGCATAAGCTTGAGATAAGGAAGTAGGACCAATTGCCTTCACCAAATTCTTGATTTTAGGCTTTATTCCATTGATGAAGCTCGAGACATAAAAGGACTCAGGGGCTTGAAGTGTAACAATTATCATACTAGCTCGGAGATTTTCAAAGTTTGTCATGTATTCCTTCACGGTTGTAACTTAAGTCAGCTTGTTGAAGCTAACCACTACATCACCCAAATCTTCATCACCATAGCGTTCACAAAACTCAATCATAAACTCAGCCCAAGTAAGTGTGGAATTGCTCTTCAATAGACTATAAAGCCAAACTTCATGATCTCCTTGAAGATAAACCGTAGCCAATTCCACCTTTTGATCATCGGGAATGGAATAAAAGTGGAAATAACGCTCACATCTCCTTAACCACGAGTGTGGTTGCTTCCCATCCAAGATCTCAATTTGTACTCTCGGTTGTCTAAATCCATTGCTTCTATTACCACTTGTGACATCACTGCCATAGTTAGGACCAAATGTAGATGAATTTTGCCCCTATACAAAATGATCTGGAGGGTTAACCAACTGTTCTGCATTCAACCAAACAGGTTGCGGGTGTGGTGTATTAAGAGATTGATCAAGGTGTCCAGAATTTAAAGTGTTTGATCTGAGGTTTATTGGATGATCCTGATGTTCATTACTCAACCTGATATGCGCTGAAGGGTCTGGTGGTCGACCTGTCTGACCAAAGTTCATGTTTTCAGATCGACTTTGCTCCTGATCCAGTAGATGTTTACACCAACTGATAAATTTTTCAGTATCTAAAACCTGATTTCGAGGTCTGTCATCATCTGATTGAAGTTGAATTTGAGGATTTCCTCTTGTATCAGCTGTAGTACTTTACACCTGAGGATTTACCTCCTCACAAGATTGCCTCAGTTGGCTCATTGGTAAAAGAGTGCATAACCGGAAACCATATTTTGTTTATCACTCTGGTTGTGCAACTCCTTAAGCTTCTCTTCCAAGTTCAATGTTTGTTGATTCATCCTATCGGTGATCCTTTCCTCAAACTCTTGAGCTTGTTGATTCACATGATCGGTTATCTTTTCCTCAAGTCCTTGCAATTGTTGAGATTGTTGATTCCACCGACCTGAAATTCTCTCCTTAACCTCCTGAACTTGATGTTGCACATGATCATTAATCTTTTCCTCCAAACCTTGCAATTGTTGAGACACCAGATCCTCCTTACTTTGATCATTTTCTCTAAGCACTTGCCTCATCTGTTGAAGCATAAAATCTCTATCCTCTTTTCTTTGCTGCTGGATTCGATTGAATAGAAAATCCAATTGCAGCGCCAATTGATCATTAGTAACAAAATGTACCTCACTTGTTGCACTCGCTTCAACTGCAGCAGCATCAAGAAGAGTATCTCTTGCAGTTACTTCTGCATAAGAGGGAATTGCTACAGCCTTGGCGGTTCCTGATCTCGTTGTCACAACTCCAGCCATAATTCCACTCTTGAACTTCACAACTTGAATTGATCAATTTGATTTTCGAACTGACAGGAGCACAATAACAAATATGATCAATAAATTCTGATATTGCAAGATCAACAATTTTTTGATTGAATACAAATCTGAAATGATCCGATTTTACTGGAATCTGCACTTGATCAGCAAATTCAGCACTGAATTTGATTCTTTTCTGATTTTTTTTTTTTCTCTTTTGATTACGCACTCGATTGGAAGCCAAATGAGGCTATGATACCAATTGTGACGCTCGTGATTGAATCACAAGCGTAAGCTAAGAAAAATTAGGATAGATTGAGAGTATGAGTATAGAAAGAAGTGAATTGAGATGAGAAATTAGAGAATTTAGAGTTTAGATAAGATAAGAAGGGAAAGGAGATGAGAAAGAGAGAGAGTTAGATGAGAGAGAGAAAGTTTGATCTCAAATTGAGATTGTGTTCATGAATTTATTGAATGAATTCTGAATTATTACACTTGCCCCCTATTTATAAGCAAGAACAAGCAACTAATACAGTGTATCAAGACTAAAGCTACCAACCGACTAAGCTAAAATATCTAGAGCTTAGAAAATATCTACTAACAAACTAACACACCAAATCTAGCGCCAACTCAACTGCCTAACTAACCGACCCTGCTGCAGGTCTACCTCTGCAGCTTATTACACTTCAGCAGCTTAAGACAATACAATGCAATAACTAAGACCATTACAATGCAGTAAGAAAGCTAACAATATTATTTCAGCAACATAACGGCAACAATAGAATCAATATGCAGCAGAACACCACAGCCGCAGCAGCCCAAACAGAACTATTAGCAACACAGCCCACAACAGCCCATATCTTGAATTCTCGGATCATAACACACTTTTAACTCCAATTTTTACACTGGTAGACATTTTATGTAGCCTCCAGTGTATAAAATCACTTGTAACTCCATTTTTTACACTAGCGAGCTTTTTACGTAGCCCCCGGCGTATAAAATCATTTATAATTCCAATTTTTACACTGGTGGGCGTTTTAAGTAGCCTCCAGAGTATAAAATTACTCGTAATTCCAATTTTTACACTGGTGGGCATTTTAGGTAGCCCCCAGCATATAAAATAACTTGTAACTCCAGCTGGTGGGCTTTTTACGTAGCCCCCATCGTATAAAATCACTTGTAACTTCAATGTTTACACTGGAGGGCATTTTACATAGCCTCCAGTGTATAAAATTATTTATAAATCCAATTTTTATACTGGTGGGAATTTTACATAGCCCCTAGCATATAAAATCATTTATAACTCCAATTTTTATATTGGTGGGCGTTTTATGTAGCCCCTAGCGTATAAAATCACTTATAACTCCAATTTTTACACTGGTGGGCATTTTACGTAGCCCTTAGTATCCAAAAATCATTTATAACTCGAATTTTTCCACTGATGGGCATTTTACGCAGCCCCTAGTCTATAAAATCATTTATGACTTCAATTTTTACACTGGTGGGCATTTTACGTAGCCCCCGGTGTATAAAATCATTTATAACTCCAATTTCTACACTGGTGGACGTTTTATGCAGCCCCCAATGTACAAAATCATTTATAACTCCAATTTCAACGCTGGTTGACATTTTACGCAGCCCCCAGTGCATAAAATCATTTATAACTCCAATTTCTACACTGGTGGACGTTTTACGTGGCCTCTAGTGTATAAAATTATTTATAACTCCAATTTTTATATTGGTGGGCGCTTTACGTGGCCTCTAGTGTATAAAATCACTTATAACTCCAATTTTTGCACTCGCAGGCGTTTTACGTAGCCCCCGATGCATAAAATCATTTATAACTCCAATTTTTACACTGATTTTATTTTTACATCGATAAATGAATTATTTTATTATCTTCTTTTTCTTTTCTCTCTCCTTCCCTTTTTTTTCTTTTTCTTTTCTCTCTCCTTCCCCTTTTTTCTTCTTCCTTTTCTCCCTTTGGCTTTCTTCTCTCTCAAACACCCTTTGCACTCTACCCAGTGGCGTGTTACTTCTTCTGTTTCTCTCTTTTTCACCATTTTCCTCTGGTGTTGTCATTAGGTATGGCATTTTTTTTTTTATCTCTTTCGTCCTAATTTCATAGGAGTAGATGAAGCTCTTACTTGTATGTTGGAATTGAAGGGATTTGTCATGGTTTTTGATGGTTTTTGTGTGGGTTGAGCTTTAATTTATGTTTTAGTTTTGATTCTAACTTTGTTAACTAAAAGAAATTTTACAGAGCAATTTATGTTCCGGGTATACTATGGCTTTGGCCGTCTTAACGGACATACTCCCTAATTTGCTGGTATTAATGCCTTAGTTTACCACAACTTTAGCTAAAATGCAACTTCTACTTTGCTTTGTTTTCCCTAACATGCCGTGCATCTTTCCCTTTGTCATATTGCATTAGTTTACTGGTATTAATGCTTTAGTTCACATAACTTTGGTTAAAGCATAATTTGTCAGTTTGTTTTGTTTCTACTAACATGTTGTACGCCTTTCCTTTTGTCAGATTACATTAGTTTATTAGTATTAATGCTTTAGTTTGCATAGCTTTGGTCAAAGCGTAATTTGTCAGTTTGTTTTGCTAGCCCTAACATGTTGTACGCCGTTCCTTTTGACAAGTTACATTGGTTTGTTGATATTAATGTCTTAGATCGCACAACTTTAGTTAACACGTAATCTGTTAAATTGCATCGTTTGTTCTGGCGTGTCGTATGCCCATTCCTTTCCCAAGTTATATTGGTTTGTTGATATTAATGTCTTAGCTCGCATAACTTTTAGTTAACATGTAATCTGTTAACTTGCTTCTTTAGCTTTGCAAAGGTGCAACTCTTCTTGCTGTGATTAAAGTGACTTTATTTGTGAAACTGAGGTCGGGCGCAAAAAGTCGTAGCTCCTTTTATTATCAGCGGGCTCTAGGTAATCCTACAGTTCCTGGTAGGCTAGAGGATATATTATCTCCTGTGAACTAGGAAGCGGTTACCGCATTGTCTCAACCTTCTCTGTGTAACCAAAGGGAGGAGCATTGTCTCCATTCACCTATGTATTCTTGAATTACATTGTACTTATTTGGGTAATTTTAATGCAGATTAAACAATGGTTCATAATAGAAGTACGACTCTAAGTGTGAGTCAAGGGGATCAAGCCGATAATCTACCCTCTACCTCTGGACCCATGTCTGATCTTGCCTCTACATTTATAACTTTTAATGAGGCTAGAGTATGAGTATAGCTTCCACATATTTCGGACGTTAAACCTTTTAAGCGATTCGTCCAGCGCTACTCGAGTGAAGAAGGGATTGCCCTTCTTTGGGAAAAATATTATTTCTCACCAAAATATGAATATGGGCTCCAAAGGAACATGTTATTTTCCCCCCGACATGACTGCTTCGCTGTAACCTTGAAGTCTTTGAGTGCCGGACTTAGATTGCCACTTCTACCCTTTGTATCTAGCCTGTTGGAGCGGTATACCATGTGTCCCAGCCCTAATGATTTTTGGAATGTGTATTGGTTTTTAATTGCCTGCTTTATTAACGGCCTCAAGTTTCCAACAAGGCCTTTGCCTTTTGTTTAAAGTTAAAAAGAGCTGGAGTACCTTTTTTTTAAGAGCCATGGAGGTTGTCATTTTGTTAAGGACAATCCTTCCAACCTTAAGAATTGGTTGAACAAGTTTATATGGGTTCGACTGCCTACTCTTCCTAGGTACCCCATGGTGTGACACAAATTGACTTGTGCCCCTAGGCCACACCTTGAAGAATTGGCTCTGAAAGACTGGGCAGTCATTAATTATTTTGGAGACAATTCTGACAAGGACCGTTTTGTAGCTACTCGTGCACTTCATAAGAAGGAGATAGTGCTTGTGAAGGTTGGGCTTAGTGAAAAGCCTCTTCCAGGTATGTTTTACATCAAATTTTTGACCTTTAATGCCAGGTAAATTTACGTTCCTTATGTGGTAGTGAATGTTTATTGTTTCTCACTCTTGTTGTAATATCTCACTTTTAATGCAACTGAGGAAGTCGACAATTTGGATATTGTCCATTATTTGGTCTCTAGTTCATCTCCAGGTAGCTCCGAGCATACCGATATAGGTGCTTCTGCCGAGCAATTTATGCAAACTCCTCCCGGGGTTCCCTCTCTTCCTACCCACAGCAAGCTTTCGGGAGCGAAGATTCTCTACGCCATCGTGTGCGTAGCGATATCCCTTAGTTACCTCTATGGGGTCGGTCCACTCAATTGGACCCGCCTCTTAAAAGGAGGAATGTTCGCGCGTGTTCTGAATCAGTCTAAAACCTCACTATGTTGGACACCCCTGCCATTATCCATTCGCCACCGCCTCCCCCTGCTTCTCCTGTGAGGGATTTTTCCACCATTGGGGATTCAACCCGTGATGAAGATACTCTTCCTATTTTTGATTTTGAGTCCCTATTTAAAGTTTTTTAGGATGTTTCACCTCCTAGGATTATTCACTCTCAGAGCTCCTTTACTGTGTCAAAGGTGATAGCTCACGTTTGCTTTCTCTACTTCTTTCATTTTTCCCTTTTTGCAGTATTACTTATTTCGTGTGTGCTTTTTTGGCTTGCTTTTGCAGTATATTGGTATTTTTGGTTATCTGTGTCAGGTGGCCATGTCTTGTGCAAATGCCACGACCTGTTATCAGAGCCTTCAAGAAGAATTTCAGGCTTTCCAGAGTACATGTTTGAGGCAACAAGAAGACCTCCGTCATGAAGTAGAATATCTTCATAGAATGCTAGATGATGCACAACCTGAAAACTGCCAACAAGCGGGAGATTTGCATAGAAAAGATGCACAAATTAATGACCTTCAGGCTGCACTGCTTCGAGCTCGTAAAGTGCCCATTGCTAATTTTAAGTCTGGCTCTGAATTTAAAATTGCGCAGAGTGATTCATACTGAGTAGGCATCGATTCAGCCTTTGCTCACTTATTCTAGAAAGTTAGCGAGGGTTGTCCTAATTTCACCATACCTATGATAAATTCTCTAATTTCTCAAATTACTGGTGAGATTAATGAGGAGTTATCTTAGAGGGACGCTTCCCTTCCAGCTGGGTGTAACACTCATTCGCGAGCTTAAGTTTCATAATGTTGCAGCTCTTTTCTTCTCTCTCTCTCTCTCTTTTTCCCCCCTCTTTTGATTGGTAATGTGATGGTTTTACTAATTGTAAGATGGACGAATATGGGTAGTTTTAATTTTGTATGGCTGTACGTGGAGATGTCTATACGTTAAAATGGGTGATGGTACTTTTGTTTTGCGAGTGGATGCGCATGATTTCGTACTTACTTCGTTGTTAATGAATGAGAACATATGGTCTGGTGATACCTTTAACATGTTTGAATGTATAGTTGTACCTTTAACAGGTGTATGGTAACATCTTTTAACAAGTGTATGGCTGCATCTTTAATTGATGAAAATGTATAGTTGCACCATTAACAGGTGTATGGTAGCATCATTCAACAAGCGTATAGTTGCATCTTTAATTGACAATGTATAGTTGCACCTTTAATAGGTGAATGATTGCACCTTTAACAGATGAATTGTTGCGCCTGTAATAGGTGAATGGTTGCACCTTTAACGGGTGAATGGTTGCACCTTTAATAGGTGAATGGTTGCATAATTAACAGCTGAATGGTAGCATCTTAAACAGGTGAATGGCTACACCTTTAATAAGTGAATGGTTGTGCCTTTAACAGATGAATGGTTGCACCTTTGATAGGTGAATGCACATGGTCTTGTCTCTTCGGCTTTTCTTTCCTTTCCTTTTTTTTAGTAGTGACGTTGCCTAGCAGTGATGTGAGAGGTACACAATATCTATCTGCCTGGATTTTATTTTTAGCGTTGATTAATAAAAAGTTTTCGTATTTCATATAACTACTATCACATTTATTAAACGTGGGTTTACAAATACACAAGAAAGCTACTATACGATTATACAGAAGGAAAGCCCATTACGATGGGAAAACAAAACAAAGTTGTATGACTACGGTTAGTATTTTCAGAGATTCTGAGCATTCCAACTTCTTGATATTTTGGTTCCATATAGGCGGCATAGTTGATAACTTCCTTCTCTTAAGACTCGGATTACTTTGTAAGGACTTTCCCAATTGGGCATGAGTTTTCCAGTTTCTGTACCCTTTCCGGAGGCTTCTATGCATTGTAAAACAAAATCACCCACTTGCAACTGTCGCGGCTTGACTTTTCGGTTCAAAAATCTTGCCATCACTTGTTTATGTGCCACTATATGTAATAAGGCTTCGGATTGAACTTCTTCTATCATGTCCAAAGAGTTGGCCATTAGGGCGATGTTTTCCTAGGGATGATAGTACTTTATAAGGAACATAGGGTTCTGTACTTCAACTGGTAGGACTTTTTCTGCTCCGCACATTAACATAAAAGGAGTCTCTCCAGTAGCCCTTTTCCCAGTGGTTTGGTAGGACCATAATATGTTGGGTAGCTCTTCAACCCATAAGGCTTTTGCTTTATCTAGTCTTTTTTTAATGCCTTTCAGTATTTCCTTGTTAACTGCTTTGATATAGCCGCTACTTTGTGGGTGGGCTATTGTAGAGAAATGAAGACTGATGCCTACCTCTTCACAGTACATCTGAAACCTTATTGAGCTAAAGTGAGAACCATTGTCTGCCATGATTATTTTACGCACCCCAAATCGATTGACAATGTTTTTCCAAAGAAAGCACTGCACTGCCTGGTCAGTTATCTTTGCCACTGGCTCTGCTTCAACCCATTTAGCGAAATAATTGATGGCTACTATCACGAACTTTCTTTGTCTAGAGGCTATGGGAAAGGTACCTAGTATATCAATTCCCCCCTTGTGCGAAAGGCAACGGGCTAATTAAAGCCTGTAAAGTAGCGAGAAGCGCATGGCAGATTGTGGCTAATCATTGGCCGGCTTTCCAATGGCGCACCAAATTTTTAGCATCTCTTTTTTAAAGTAGGCAAGAAATATCCTACTCGTAGAGTTTTATTCACAAGTGCGTGTCCTCCTATATGCCCTCCACATTAGCCTTCGTGGATTTCCTCTAGGATCTCGCACCATTCGTCTTTTTCTACGCACTTGAGCAAGGGGCAAGAGTGAGACCGTTTATAAAGCTGGTTCTCTATAAGTACATATCTAGAAGCCTAACGCCTTAACTTCTTGGCTTCAAGAGGATCCAAGGGTTGATTTGCGTGGCAAAGATATTCGATTACTTGCTGAATCCAACCGTGTGGTATTCCAATGTAATGTATCTTCTTCATGATCCCCTCTGTGAAATCTTAGGGATATATTTGTTCGACCATTACCTCAAGTATTTTCAAAAGCCTCCTGATGAGAGCTGGCTAATTTGTTCAGCTCATCTGCTATATGATTATCATTTCTATAAATATATTTCACCTCTACCTTTGCAAAGTTCGTGGCCAATGCTCAAAATATTTTAAGGTATCTAACCATGTTAGGCTCTTTAGGTTAATATTCTCCGTCCACTTGGCTGACTATTATTTGCGAATCACTATAAATTCTTAAAGATCGAGCTCCTGCGGCTTGTGAGAGACCGGCTTCGTGTGCTAGGGATTCATATTCAGTTTCATTGTTGGTCAACGAGTAGTGAAAATGCAAGGCGTAATGATATGCTACCCCTCCTAGATCTCGAATGAAAATTCCAGCTCCTAACCCCATCTAGACAAGAGGAACCGTCTACAAATACGTTCCATACTAGAAACTCTTCGATTTCATTTGGCGTCCCGACATTTGAATGTTAAACCTTTTCTTTCTTTTCCTCAATAATACTTTCTGGTTCATGATTTTTCTCTACATAGAAGTTGCATTCAGCAAGGAAGTCTGCCAAAGCTTGTGCGTTTATAGTGGTTCGTGCCAAATAATGTAAATCATATTCTAATAACTCTATCACCCATGCTAGTAACTGACCCGAGAACTCCTCTTTTTGACAGTAATTTCTTAACGTGTTGGTTCGTTAATGCACTTATAGTATGGGCTTGAAAGTAAGGTCGAAGTTTCCTTGAGGCCATTATAATTGCAAACACCATTTTCTCTAACAGAGGATATCTTAATTTGGCCTCCTTAAACATTTAGCTAACAAAATATACAGGGATTTGTCCTTTCGAACGATTAGCTGCCAAGACCGTGCTAATGGTCTTATTTGCAGCTGCTATACACAAAATCAAGATTTCTCCTAGGTTTGGTTTAGCCATAGAAGGAAGGCACGCAAGATTTTCTTTAACATGTTGGAAAGCATGTTCGCATTCCTCGTCCCATAGTTGATTTCTTTTCTTTTGCTGCACTCAAAAAAAGGCAGGGCTTTCTCGGCAGATTTACTGATAAATCTATAAAGTGATGCCAATCGTCCGGTAAGTTGTTGTACGTCGTTAATCATATTTGGAGTTCCCATGTCCTAAATAGCTTTCACCTTCACCAGATTGGCTTTGATTCCTTGAGCACTAATGATATATCCCAGGAATTTTCCCTCGAGTATGCCGAAAGAACATTTATTAGGGTTTAGTTTTGCAGAGTCTCTTATATGTCTTTTACATGATTCTCTTTGATGCGTGACCTGACAATCATTTCATTGACATAAACTTCCATATTACGTCCAATTTGTTCCGCAAATGCCTTGTTAACCAACCGTCGATATTTCACGCCTACATTCTTTAGACCGAAGGGCATTACTTTGTAACAGTAGGTGCCTTCATTACTAACGAATGCCATCTTATTCTTGTCCCGCGGATCCATTTTTGTTTGGTGGTGACCTAAGAAGGCATCCATGAAACTGAACAACTCGTTTCCCGCTATGGAGTCTACCAGTTGGTCGATCTTGGGAAGGGAATAGGATTCTTTTGGATAGAATTTATTCAAATCCGTAAAATCAATGCACATTGGCTAGGTTCCATTTGGTTTTCTTACCAATACTACATTAGCCAACCATTCGGGATATCTAACCTCTCTTATAAATCCTAACTCCAACAGTTTATTCCCCTCTATTTTGATGGCTTCGCCCCTTCAACGCAACAGCTTCTTTTCTTTTGTTCTATAGGAGTGGATCCTGCTAGAACATTTAATTTATGGACCATAACATTCTGATTAATTCCTATCGTTTCATCAGTGTTATATGCAAAGACATCTTGGTCCTATCTTAATAGCAAAACTAACTCCTTTTTTAATTCTTCCAGTAACCAATATCCCAATCTAACAGTTTTCCCCTTTTCCACTTTTACTTCTTCTAGCTTTCCCAAATCCAGGTCTAAACTTTCTGGCTTACTTTCCTTAGAAAGGCTAAGGTTTTCTGTGTCCATTTCGGACAAGGCTTGCCATTATCTCTCAAAGAGGCATAGTAGCATTCACGAGCTACCTTTTGGTTTCCTCGCATGGCCGTTATTTCTCCATTGTCCGATTTGAATTTCATCAAGAGATGGTAGGCAGAAATTACAGCCCTTATGCAATTTAGGGATGGTCGGCCAAGTATTGCATTATAAGGAGAGGGCAAATCTATGATCAGAAATTCCATTCTAGTTTTCTTGGTATCCTTTTGCCCTCGAAATACAACATTAATAGTAATTGCTCCTCATGGCTTAATTGCTTCTCCCGTGAACCCTACCACGGGATAGTGAACTGTGGAAATCTCATTGACTGACATTTTCATTTGCTTAAAACATTGGTAAAAGAGTGCGTTTACCGAACTTCCTTGATAAACCAACACCCGATGAACACAATATTGCCCCATTTCAAGGGTAATAACTAGAGGATTGTCATGTGGGACATAAACGTCACTCAAGTCTTCTTCACTAAAAGTAATCAACACAGGGGTTGGATTCTTTTAATCCTATCATTTTCCAGTTCAGATGGCCAAAAGTTGCTAGGATATAAATTCCAGGATATCATGGCAATCGTCTTTTTAGGTTGTTCTATCAATTCTCTTGGTAGTGCTGGTATCAACACATTAATGTCTGGCTCTTTTGGATGTATGCTAAGGTTAACTGTCCCTGCCTGACCGCTATAGGTTTGTTTTCTTCTTGCTCGACACTCATCAGTTATATGGCCGTAAAATTGGTGGTAGTTGCACCATTTAGATTTAAACTATTGGTTAATGGGCATTTTCGGCCAGTAAGGCACCCTTTCAAAAGGGAAAGGTCAATGTGCCAAATTTTCCTGTACCTCATAAGCAAAGCGTCCTATAGGTCTTCGCATTTGTATTTCTGGGTTTGAGGTCATCTCAGGTGCCCTTGGCCTTGTCATGTGAGATGTCTCTGACTTCTCTCTTTGCCCTCCAGTGACTCCCAGTCGCATTTTTCTAGCTACTATCATAACATCCTTGGCTGATATGTACTTATTGGCTTTACCCCATAGTTCGTCTATGGTTTCTGGTTGTTTTTTAGCCAAGAAAAATTTAAAGTCTGAATGCTTTAGTCATTTGGTAATGGCGCCAATTGCGGTTTCATCTACTAATCCTGGTATATCTATCATTTCTCTAGCAAATCACCTAACGTAATCCCTTAAAGTTGCGGATTCTTTTTGTTGTAGCTGCATTAACTGTGCAGCCGTCTTACTCCTTTTCTTATTAATTACAAAGTGCTTAGAGAAGTGCTCCGCTAACTATACAAAACTGTCGATTAAACCAGGCGGTAGGGAAGAAAACCAAGATTAGGCTACTCCCTTTAAGGTGGCAGGAAAACATTTACACCATACTTCTTCCAAAGTGTTTTGTATATACATCCTAGACTTAAAGCCTGAGAGATGGTCCTCCGGATCTTGAGATCCATCAAAAAGGTCTATGTTGGGAACCTTAACCCTTTCCGTTAAATTATTTGTGTAAAAGGAGAGTACATACCCAGAACTTCAGGGATTGAGTAGATCTTCGTCTCCTCCGGGAAACAAGAGGGATCTGGCTGATCCTTGTGTCCAATGTTGAGGTATATTGTGGATTCGTCCTCCATGCTGCCACGATTCATCTGCACATTTTCTGATTTTTTGTTGTTACAATCAAGCCCATGATAAGGATGAACTCTTCCCCTTTCAGATTTTTCTTTTTGTCGAAATTCATGGGCGTAATCATGCCCAGCGCCTATTGACCTTGTGTTTTTTAAGGTCTGAGATATTTTCAGGCCCTTGTCCTGCTAACTTTCCCATAAGTTGCTCCAAAATTGTTTGTATATTTCAGAGTTGACTCTTTGAAACTTGTTCTGTTTCGTCATCTTGAGTTAGGGAATCCCGGGATCTTGATAATTCGATCATGTTTATTTCCTACAGACGGCGCCAATTATGTTTGTGGTGTTTAGTAGGCGATTGGGAAAATGCTAAACTCAAGCTACTTTTAAGGATTATCAAGATCCCCTTCTTCCTTTTTTTGTTTCACTTGCCTTGTTTCCTTTGTTTGCATCTTCTTTTATAGTGTTTATGGGATAGTGCTTAGGTGTTATGTGGCATGGGTAAGGGGACAAGTGTCTTTTCTTTCCTTGCAAGATAAGTCTTCTTTTATTTGTCTTTATCTTTATTGATGTTGTACTTTAAAGGGATTGAAGTAGGTGAGTTTTGTTTTTAGCTAGGCAAATTACGTTGATTTTTCCTTTACTGTGCGAATTGTGTTAGTTTTTCCTTTACCAGGTGAATTATGTTGATTTTGCCCCTACCGGGTGAATTATGTTGGTTTCGCTCCTACTGGGTGAATTGTGTTGGTTTTTCTCCTTACCGGGCGAATTATGTTGACTTTTTCCCAATTGGGCGAATTGTGTTGGTTTTTCTCCTTACTGGGCAAATTATGTTGATTTTTCCCTACTGGGCGAATTGTGTTGGTTTTTCTCCTTACTAGGCGAATTGTGTTGATTTTTCCCTACTGGATAAATTGTGTTGATTTTTCCCTACTAGGCGAGTTGTGTCAGTTTTTCTCCTTACTAGCCAAATTATGTTAGTTTTGCCCCTACTAGGTGAATTGTGTTGGTTTTTCTCCTTACTAGGTGAATTATGTTGATTTTTCCTCTACTGGGCGAATTATGTTGATTTTCCTCTTTACTGGGCAAATTATGTTAGCTTTGCCCCAACTGGGCAAATTATGTTAATTTTTCCCCTACTAATTGTACTGATTTTTTGCTTTTTTTTTTTCAGAACTACAAACACCGAGGATGTCCCAAGTACACGAGAATCTAGGCATAGTGGGAGGATTGTCAGGGCACCTGACAGATTCATGGCGGGAGCCTCAATGGGTGACCGTAACATTGAGTCTGATCCTCATAGCTACAATGAGGCAATTAAAGACCAAGATGCAAATTAGTGGATCCTGGCAATGAAATCTGAGATAGGTTCTATGTATACTAATCAGGTCTAGGAACTTGTAAAGGTGCCAGAAGGCATTAAATTCATTGAATGTAAATGGGTCCAGAAGAGAAAAATAGGAGTGGACGGGAAGGTAGAGACCTTAAAGGCAAGATTGGTTGCTAAGGATTTTACACAAAATGAAGGAATCGATTACGATGAGACCTTCTCACTAGTAGCCGTGTTAAAGTCCATAAGGATACTCTTATCCATTGCAGCTCATTATGATTATGAGATTTGGTAAATGGATGTTAAAATTGCCTTTTTGAATGGTCGTCTTAAATGAAAAACATCTATATGATGCAACCAGATGGTTTTATTAGCAAAAATCAGAAGCATATGGTATGCAAACTGAATAAGTCCATATATGGGCTAAAGCAAGTGCCACGCTCATGGAATATTAGATTCAACGAAGCGATTATGTCTTATGGGTTTGAGCAAGTAGTTGATGAACTATGCGTGTACAAACGACATCAAGAGAAAGTAGTTACTTTCTTAATATTGTATGTGGATGACATACCACTCATTGGGAATGATGTAGGTGTCTTATTAGCTATAAAGATTTGGTTGTCAAGTCAGTTCGATATGAAGGATCTTAGAGAAGCCAGCTATATTCCTAAGATCAAGCTTTTGTGAGATCGTAAGAGTAGAATGTTAGGTCTTTCTCAAGCCACTTATATTGACAAAATGCTCTCAAGGTAACACATGGAGGACTCTAAGAAAGGGCTTTTATCTTTCAGGCATGGGGTCCCTCTTTCTTTAGAGCAGTGTCCTAAGACACCTCAAGAGGAAGAGCAAATGAGGAATGTTCTATATGCTTTGGCTGTGGGAAGCCTCATGTATGCCATGTTATGGATGAGACCAGATATCTGCTATGTTATAGGCATGTTGAGAAGATATCAGTCTAACCCGGGTCCGATACACTAGGTGGCAGTGAAGCATATTCTCAAGTACTTGAGAATAACTAGAAATTATGAGCTAATCTTTCATAGAGTCGAGCAGGTTCCAGAGTCGAGCGGGTTTCAGTTAGCTATACTAATTCAGATTTTCAGTCTGTTAGAGATGCCAAATGTTCAGCGTCTGGATATGTCATTACCCATGGAGGTGGAGCCATTGGTTGGAGGAGTATCAAGCAGTCTTGCATTTGACTCAACCATGGAGGCTGAATATGTTGCAGCTTCAAAAGCTGCAAAGGAGACATGTTGGCTCAAAAAGTTCTCGAAAGATCTTAAGGTAGTTAGAGATGGTCTAACACTCATTACAGTCTTTTGTGACAACTCGGGTGCGATGGCTAATTCTAAAGAGCCTAGGAGGCATAAGACATCCGAACACATTGAAAGGAAATACCACCACATTACGGACTACATGGAGAAGGGTGAGATAGCGACCTTGAAGATAGATATGAGCAATAACCTTGCAGATCCTTTTACAAAGACTTTGACATAGAAGACTTTTGAATCACATTTAGAAGGAATGGGAATAAAGTGTATAGTAAATTGGACTTAGGACAAGTGGGAGATTGTTAGGAACAGTGTCCTGAAAATCTAAATTTATCATGTAATTATTACTTTATTATAGAATTAAATTTAAGTTCCAGCCGTTTTCTCATTAAATTTCTGTAAGTGAGTATATATTGCATGTGATTTTCTTTGAAGTAACATCTATGTGATAGATGTAGTCCTCATACTACATTTACATGTTTGTTCTAAGTGGATTATGAGATTACCCCACAGCTAGGCCTAGAGCAAATGGAATAAAATGTTATTTGAGAAACTTGTAGTCGGTGACAAGTTTGGATTACTTGTCCGCTAAGGCTATAATGTGACACATTAGATGATCTGTCTTGGTCATGTGGATGGTGATCTAAAAGTGTTATGTTGCTATGTTCAATAAAATTAATACATTGAGTTGGACCATATGAGTTACTTATTTCTAGACTACTATCGGAAATGAATGATTTATGATGTACTGTTTGAACGACAACTCTAAATCCTGAGAGTATTCTAGACTTGTGCATGGAATGTTAGTTATCTTGGTGAACTAATGTGTTTTTCGACGTCTATCAAAATTTAATATTTAACCCTATCCACTAAACACGTCTAAATTGAAGTTTAGGGCGAGAGAGTGCCGAACAACAGAGACTAAGAGTACGTAAAATTATTCAATGACCTAAATTGATTTGAATAAAATTGAGAGGTTTTTGTGTTAATTAATCTAGAAAATGACAATTAAACTAAAATAATCTACTTCTAATCGGAAAACTGTATTGAATTGGAACCTAGGGTTTCGAATCCATCATTAGTCAATCAATTTTGCATTAACTCTCAACTTGGGATTATTAATTGTCACATTGGTAGTGGTTTACGCTTCAAGCTTCAACCTACTAATTTGATGTTATTAGTATCGTGTATTGACCCTATCTAACTAAAGCATAAGGAAAATAGGCTCAACCTAACGTATTGTTAATTATTATGTATTGACCCTATCTAACTAAAGCATACGGAAGATAGGCTTTAATTAATAGTTCGGTTTATACTATTACTTGATTAATTAATCCTAAGGCTACAAGCACAAAGAATTAATTTATAAATATCAATCTCAACAATTAAAGGCTACAAACTCAATAATCATATTAATTGAATAAACAATTAAAGCACAATACTTCATAATATTTCTCACAATCAAGCAATTCATGTAATAAACAAATTATCCCAAAATTAAAAGTAATACAAAAGTTAAAAAGGCTAAAACTTCATCTAACCCTAGAGAGCAAGTTAGCACTCCATCAAGGATGAATCAGTGAAGGAGGAGATTAATGAATTCATATCAGTCTTCACGCTAATTTTGCTCCCGTTCCAATTTAACGAAAAAATAAGAAAAGAAAACAGTAATTGAGAGGAGAGAGAAAGAGAGAGAGTTGCTGTGATGAGAGAAAAATAGCGAAAAGAACCCCCATGAAATCTAAAAACAGAGCTTAAATACCCCAACAAAACCGTCCCTATCTTCATCTTCTCCAAACCCTGCGGGAGCTGGGCCTGCTAGATTGGAGTTGGGCTGAGGAGCTTAGCAAGTCTGGGCCGATCTGGATGGGGAGGTGTCGAAGTTGGGCTATGAGTGGTGAGGATGGGCTTGGTGGTGGTAGTTGATGAGCTGGATAGGGGTGACGGGCTAGAGGTGGTGATGGGCCTGCGCTTGGGCTGTACGTTGGTGAGGCGGTGCTGGACTTAGGTGTCGGTGTTGACGGGCCTGTTGGGCTGCAGGTGTGGGCCGCACAGTGCGGGGCCTGGGCTGGTGTGACTGGACAGTAACGGGAAATGCTGGTGTGTGTGGGTTGAACTTGAGCTTATACCTTCTTGTCCCGAATCTCCGTTGACTTGATTTAATTGTTTACGCGTCGAATTTGTCTTGTTTGCACCAAAATTTGACAATTTTTGGAACTTTAATTTCGAACCTATAAACATTAAAATTATCAAAGTGAGTCTAAATTTATAATTAATCAGGTGCAACATAATTAAAATAGCAACTAAATGATGCGTAAGTATGAGATGCATCAACGCCCCTACACCTAACCTTTGCTATTGCTCAAGTAAAGCATAATAGACATAACAACTTAATGACCAACTATCCCAACCCTACATTAGGATTCAAGACAAGATTCAATCATCTAAAACATTCTCCAATCCCATGAATTCAAATGATTAAACTTCAAAACTCGTATTAGAATTTCGTTAACCTTCTATCAACTAATAGAAACTACTCAAGCAATTTAAGCACAGAAGTGAATGTGAATGGGATCTCATGCCATAGAATCTCATCAAGTTCTCACATCCAACTAAATATACCAAGGTTTTGTACACCCACATCATTGAATCACCTAAACGCATGCAGTTACATAGAGAATTTTAAGTGGCATATCAGTGACCACTTTACAACTCTTTTACATCGATATAGCACAAAAGAAGAACATCTTTATCATGAATGTACATCAATTTTCACTTTCTTCTTTTTCTTTTGCTTTTTTTTCCTTTTCTTTGGAGGAAACTTTTTTCTTACTTTTCTTTTTTTTTCTTTTTTTCTTTTTTTTGTTTCCTCTTCTTTTTCTGTCCAAAAAAAAATTTTTTTTTTTAACTTTCGCATAACAAGTACCTCAACTTTACAATTAACATTAATCAACAAGTACCTTACATCGTATCAAGAGGCGAGGATTGGGATAAGCCAATAGAGCAAGCCTGCAAAACTCAAGATATAAGATTGTTTACTAAAATTTTTCAGATTTTCCACAACACGAAGTCCTGTGCATAGTGAATATGTGAGCCGCATAAGTAGAACCCATTAATATCAACACTAATCGACAATACTCACTAACAATTATGAAGTAGAATCATTTAATTTCATGGAATTAAGAGAACAAAATAAATAGCTAATCCTACTATCATCCTAATATATGCGTCGATCAAGAAAAACTTGGCTAAACGGTTATGATTCACACTCAAAATGCACAAAAGTTGTTCAAAAATTTTAAAAATTTGTCCAAAAAATGACCACATGCAAATGAGCCTCACCCCCACACCTAAATCATGCATTGTTCTCAATGTGACATTATAAATCATTACAGCACAAGAAATAGGTGAGATAGAGTAATACAACCTGACAAGGTGGCGTGAACATTTATATATGACTCTTTCAACCCGGGACAAGAACCTGAAAAGAGAGAAAATAAGTCTCCAAGCAACTAATTAGTTTAAAAGCTAAACTAAAAACGAGAATGAACAAAATCTAGGCTACCTCTTAGGAGCGCTAAGTTTTACGCCTTCAGCCGGGCGCAATGAATCCAGCAAAGATCAAATATCAATCATGGTGTCTGTTATAAACCAAAAATTGGAGGCTTGAATTTAAATTGATGGAAATGGAGGGAATGGAAGTTGGTAGTTAAAAGCTGTTAATCTGTTAAATTTGGTACTCCTGTTCTCCTTACTGCTGCTTGCTGCTGCACGTTACTACTGCTGCTGTGATGAATCTGCTACTGATATGTGCTACTGGCTAGGTGGATGTGAAGCTGCATTGTTCTATTATTGCTGTTATGTTGCTATAATAACATTGTTAGCTGCGTTCCTGCATAATCCTGACCTGCATTGTAATAGGACCTGCTGTAAGCAGGCACGGTTGTGGTCTTGATGCCATAAGTCTTAGGTAGTTTGTTAGTTAGCAATAATGTCTAGAATATTCTAGATAGTTCTTTAGTCGGTTAGCCATTAGGTCTTGATACAACGTATTGCTTGCTTAAGATTGTCTATAAGTAGCTAAGGGTTCTAATGTTCAGAATTATTCAATCAAAGTATCAACAAATTATCTCAATTGAGATCAATATTCTCTCTCTCATCTAACTCTCTCTATTTCTCATCTAATTTCCCTTCTTTCTCTCATCTAAACTCTAATCTCTACTTCCTCATCTCAATTTCAATTCTTTCTCATCTCATATTCTCAATCTATCTGCATTTTAATATTAGTTTACGTTCGTGGTTCAAGCCCGAGCATAACAATTGGTATTAGAGCCTCGTTTAGCTTCCAAACGAGTGCGTAAACAAAAGAAGATTTAAAAAAAAAAATTCAGTTTCAGGACTGAATTTAGTTCAGTTCAACCGATCAAAATTCAGATTTGTGATTTTCAAAATTGATCTTGAAAATTCAGAAGAAAAAAAAAAATTGCTGAAGTTATGTGCTAAGCATAACTGATGTTGAAGAAATATCCATCTGATCTGTGGAAGAAGAAGTTACAATTGAGCTAGTGGATCCACATTGCACTGGATCATCATCAAAAGATCAGTAAGCAGCTGAATTGATGTTTCATTCAGATTCTACAATCCAGTGTCTGAGGTTGAGGCGAAATTCTGACAATGAAGGCGAAATTCTGACAGGCGAACTCAGCATCGAAGGTGTTGAAATTCGATATTGTTCTTGAAGATTGTTGTGTTTCGTGTGTTAAAATCATCACTATAGATAGAAATCGAACCTATTTCAGATTCTCAGTCCGAATTAATCAAGAAAACATCATTGTCAGAAATTGTTCGAAGTTAGGGTTTTGTTCGTGACTCTGCATATTAAGATTCGTGATCAGTGACGATTGTCGAACCGAAAGCAAGTGCTTGTTTGTGCGATCAAAGGAGTACTACTTCATAAAGCAATTGGTTGTTGAGGAGTTGCGAAACAAGTTAGTTCTTCTGCGATTTTCGAACTCGTCTTCTGCGAACTGAGCTGGTTCAAGATTGAAGTTGTTGTTCATCCTCGATATGGCTAAGTTGAAAGAGCAGTTGGAGAATTTCATAAAACAGAGACAGGAATGGATTCAGGAGCGTGAAGAATCGAGATGAGCATTTGATGAATGGAGACAAGAGTGGAAACAAGAATGTATGTAGCTAATGAAGGAACTGCAATATTCAGCTCAACCGGCTGCTAACATCAGTTGTGATTGTGCTAGTGTTCTTGATGCAAATGAGTTTCCGGAGCTAGCGGATAGCGTTAGACAACCAAATTTCAATGTTGAGCAAAGGAAGAAAGTGGAACCTCTGGCTGTTAGAGATGAATTCGACCACGACAATGCCGAAAGTGATGAATACCAGTTTGAAAAACCTGAGTTTGAACAAGATGATCCTTATGAAGACTCTTTGCTGGAGCTAGAGTATCTTGATGACGTTGAGGCACAATATGACATGTATCCGAGATGGAAATATGATTCACATGTCAAAAGGATGTTAAAGAAAGCAAAGAGTAAATCGAAGAGAAGTCACCTAAGTGAGGCATTGAAGGATGTTGCGGGTAAAAAGAGGTTGAAAAAGCCGAAGTTGAAGCGTGAGGTTGAAGAAGGATCTCAAATTGCTAATGTAAATGTTAGTCCTCAAGTTCATCTTCAATCAAATGAAGATAGGCCTCAAAATCGAATGTCAGAGGTGGAAATAGTTGTCAATTCTCATGAACATCCAAATGAGCAAGTTTCAGATGAAGTTTTGAAGGTTGCAGCAGAAGAATTGGGGGACAAATCCCTAAGGACCTTCAATGCAATGTGTACTGCCAACATGATCAGCAAATTACACGTGTGGAGTTGGATGCTGTTGCACTCGTTTTTACAGATCAGGACACTAATGTCTTGCTTTGTAGTGAGATTTGTCAATAAATGGATGCAGGGAATGCTACACAAATTTGCAGATTTGATGAATTCAGTGGGAAAACTACAAGATGCTGCTGTAGTGACATCTAATACAAACCAAAGTAAGCTTAAGTTCACCTGTGGACATGTTGGAGTGTTAACTCAAGACCAGAACAACTTTATCATGGATGCTTTGCAAGGTCCCTTGTGTTACGTGATTGATTATGAATGTACAGTGGCTGAAATGCATTGTCAGCATGCCGATCGGCAAGTTCGGCAAGATGTATCTTCTCTTTTGAGTGGAGTTGTGATCAATAGGGTCCCTTTCAAGAAGCTATGCAATTGGAAGGATATTTGTGAGTTGTTCACCAAGCTATACCGTAGCAAGAAGCTCTCACCCACTGTATTTCTTAGTCCTTACAGCAACTCAATGTTCACAGACACTGGCCAAGACAATGCAACCTTTCAGCCTAAATAATTGATCTTCAAAGTCTCATCCTCTTTCATTCATGAGGACAAGAATGTTCTCAAGGGGAAGGGCATGTTATAAACCGAAAATCTGAGGCTTGAATTTAAATTGATGGAAATGGCGGGAATGGAAGTTGGTAGTTAAAAGCTGTTAATCTGTTAAATTTGGTATAGCTGTTCTGCTTACTGCTGCTTGCTGCTGCACGTTACTACTGCTGCTGTGATGAATCTGCTGCTGATACGTGCTCCTGGCTAGGTGGATGTGAAGCTGCATTGTTCTATTATTGCTGTTATGTTGCTATAATAACATTGTTAGCTGCGTTCCTGCATAATCCTGACCTGCATTGTAATAAGACCTGCTGTAAGCAGGCACGGTTGTGGTCTTGATGCCATAAGTCTTAGGTAGTTTGTTAGTTAGCAATAATGTCTAGAATATTCTAGATAGTTCTTTAGTCAGTTAGCCATTAGGTCTTGATACAATGTATTGCTTGCTTAAGATTGTCTATAAGTAGCTAAGGGTTCAAATGTTCAGAATTATTCAATAAAAGTATCAACAAATTATCTCAATTGAGATCAATATTCTCTCTCTCATCTAACTCTCTCTATTTCTCATCTAATTTCCCTTCTTTCTCTCATCTAAACTCTAATCTCTACTTCCTCATCTCAATTTCAATTCTTTCTCATCTCATATTCTCAATCTATCCGCATTTTAATATTAGTTTATGTTCGTGGTTCAAGCCCGAGCGTAATAGTGTCCACCAAAGAGAGGACTTCAATAAGCTGTCGATCAACAATGCCATCAAACTCAACTACAGGTTTATGCCTTTGACCATTTACAGTGAATGTATGACCATCTTTTAGGTGGCATATCTCAATAGTACCTAAGGGGTACACCTGCTTAACCACAAAAGGACCATTCCACCTAGACCTCAACTTACCAGGAAAAAGACGCAAATTTAGAATTAAAAAGCCAAACCTTTTGATTAGGAACAAATGTTTCCTCAAAATATGTTTATCATGAAAAGCCTTGGTTTTAGCTTTATAAATCTTTGCATTCTCATAAGTATCATTTCTCAACTCCTCAAGTTCACTCAATTAAAGCTTTTGGTTGGTCCAAGTCAAAATTCAAAGCCTTAGTGGCCCAATAAGCACAGTGTTCTAACTCAAACGGTAAATGGCACGCCTTACCAAAGACCAACCTATAGGGTGACATGCCAAGTGGGGTCTTGTAGGTGGTGCAGTATGCCCAAAGAGCATCATTCAACCTAAGTGACCAATCTTTCCTATCAGGAGGAACCGTTTTCTCAAGTATAGACTTAATCTCACATTTTGAAAGCTCTGCTTGACCACAAGTTTGGGGGTGATATGGGGCAGCAATCTTATGAGGCACCGTGTACTTGTTAAGAAGTGCCTCAAATGATCTGTGAATAAAGTGACTACCACAATCACTAATAAGTGCTCTAGGGGTATCAAAACGGTTAAAGATGTGATCTCTGACAAATTGCATGACCACCTTGTGGTCATTGGTCCTAGTAGGTATAGCCTCAATCCACTTAGACACATAGTCAACCCCTACGAGTATGTAAACAAACCCAAAGGACGAGGGAAACGGACCCATGAAGTCAATATCCCAAACATCGAATATTTCCACAATCAAAATGGGGTTTAAAGGCATCATGTGCCAACGTGTCAATGCACCTGTGTGCTAACAACACTCACATGTAAGACAAAACTCGTGAGCTTCCTTAAACAGAGTAGGCCAATAAAAACCACATTATAGGACTTTTGCAGCAGTCCTACGACCTCCAAAGTGTCCTCCACATGCATATGAGTAACAGAAAGATAAAATGCTATAATATTCACACTCTGGAACACACCAACGAATTACGTATCCGCATAATGTTTAAACAAGTTAGAGTCATCCCAATAAAAGTGCTTTACCTGAGAATAAAACCTATCATTTTTATGCTTCGACCACGTAGATGGAATCGTACCTGTGGCGAGAAAGTTAAAATATTTGCAAACCAAAGGCCACTTGAATGGGAGACCACAAAAAGTTGCTCATCGGGAAAAGAGTCATGCATTGAAATAGATGGATCATGATGCTCAAAGAAAATCCTAGAGAGATAGTCAGCTACCACATTCTCTGCACCTTTCTTATCTCTAATCTCAATGTCAAACTCTTAAAGTAAAAGAATCCATCTAATGAGCCTAGGTTTCGTTTCTTTCTTTGAGAGCAAATAGTTCAATGCACAATGGTCAAAATAGATAATGACTTTTGACCTAAGAAGATAGGAACAAAACTTGTCAAGAGCAAACACAACAGCTAGCAACTCCTTTTCAGTGGTGGTGTAATGGCGTCGGGCATCATTAAGAGTTTTACTAGCATAGTAAATGACATGAGGCACTTTGTTCACTCTTTGACCTAGGATGACACCTATAGCAAAATCAGAAGCATCACACATAATTTCAAAAGGGAGAGAGTAATTAGGTGGCTGCATAATAGGGGCCGACACAAGTAATGATTTAAGCTTTTAGAAAGCTTCTAAGCAAGATTCATCAAACTCAAATGACATTTCCTTAACTAGCAAGTTATCCAATGGTATGGCTAACTTCTCAAAGTCCTTAATGAATCTCCTATAGAAACCTGCATGACCTAAAAAGGATCTAACTTGCTTCACATTTGAGGGAGGGGGTAAGTTTGCAATCAGATCTACCTTAGCTTTATCAACCTCAATACCCTTCTTGGACACTCTATGACCTAATACAATCCCCTCTTGAACCATAAAGTGACTCTTCTCCCAACTCAAAACAAGATTGGTTTCTTCACATCTTTATAGCACAAGCCTCAAATTCTGCAAGTATTCATCAAACGAAGGTCCAAAAACAGAGAAATCATCCATGAAAACCTCAAGAAATACGTCTATCATGTCATGGAAGATAGACATCATGCATCTCCAGAATTTAGCGGGCACATTACATAAACCAAATGGCATCCTACGATAGGAAAATGTGCCAAAGGGGAACATAAAAGTCATTTTCTCTTGATCTCGGGTAGACTGTTACCTGGTTATATCCTGAAATTCCATCAAGAAAACAGTAAAAGCTCTGACCAGCTAGCCTCTCTAAAATCTGGTCAATGAATGGTAGAGGAAAACGGTCCTTCCTAGTGGCAGAGTTAAGCTTCCTATAGTCAATACACACTCTCTCGCCCATGGTCTCTCTAGTAGGCACTAACTCTCTATCACTACTCCTAACCACCGTAACGCCTGACTTCTTTGGGACTACCTAAATAGGGCTAACCCACCTACTATCAGAAATTGGGTAAATGATACCCGCATCAAGCAATTTCACAATCTCTTTCTTTACCACTTCCTTCATGTTAGGGTTTAACCTTCTTTGCATCTCTCTAGTGGGTCTGCCACTCTCATCAAAAAAAATCCTATGCATGCAAATGAAAGGGTCTATACCCTTCAAATCAGCCATAGACCACCCAATGGCACTCTTATGATCACTAAGCACTATCATCAATGCATCCTCCTGTTCCCTATACAACTGAGAAGAGATAATCATAGGTAAAGTCTCGTCGGGTCCTAAGAAAGCATACTTAAGAGTAGATGGCAACGACTTAAGTTCAAGTTTGGGTGGTGAAACTATGGAAGGCAAGGCAGGGGAATCCGAAAACGTAGGTAAGGATTCTACTTTTGAAAACCAATAACAAGTCTCTAAGCGGGCACACAACTCAAGCAAATCATTCACCTCTCTAATGTCATTTTCAATATCAAAATCATCAGAACAATCATATACTAGTGCTCGCTCAAGGGAATCACTAACTAGGATAGAGGGGAGTGTTTGGTTAACCAAATCATTAATAACATCCAGCCAGAAACACTCCAACTCATCCTCACTTGTGGGTGACAATGAAGCCTTAAAAATGTTCAACCTAATAGTCATGTTTGCAAAACTAATGTCCATTACCCCAGATCTACAGTTAATGGTAACATTGGCCGTCGCTAAGAAAGGCCGACGTAGAATGACAGGGACATGGTTTTTCGAATGAGTAGAAGGTTCCATATCAAGCACAAGGAAATCGGCAGGAAACAAGGCTTTGTCTACTCTCACTAGCACGTTAATCAGCTCCCAGCGGGGGATCCTAATTGATCTATCTGCTAACTTTATGGTCACCATGGTGGGTTGCAACTCTCCTAAGCCTAACTTCTCATAAACCGAGTAAGGAATAATGTTGACACTCGCTCCTAATTCTAGTAAAGCTTTATCGATTGGGTGGTCTCCAAGTGAACAAGAGATGGTGGGGACACCAAGACCTTTGTACTTAATCGGAGTGTCACACTTCAAATTGGAGCTCACTTACTCGGCGAAAAACACTTTCTTAGGCAGATGTGCTCTAGATCTCCTCTTTTGGTTCAATAGATCCTTAATGAACTTCGCATAGGCCAGGATCTATTTAATTGCACCAAGAAGGGGAATGTTTATCTTTACTTACCTAAATGTCTCCAAAATGTCTTCCCACTTCTTGTCCTTCCTATTTGGATGTGGTGCAACTAAAGCTTGGGGGAAGGGCACTCTAGGTACATATGAGGAAGGAAGATCAGAGGTCTTAGGAGCGGAAGACATGTGCATGACCTCATCGGTTTCCTTCTCTCTTTCCTCGCTCTTTTCTTCTCCCTCGCCACTTATGGGTACTTTACTCTCAGCACTCACTCCATTGTCAACCTCCTTCCCACTTCTTAACATTATAATGGACTTTCCTTGTTCTTGATGGGGAGGATAGTTGTCTTGCCTCACACAATTTCTAGGGCTCTCTATAGTTTTCCTAGGGAGTCATCCCTCATCTCCCCTACTCAAAGTGTTAGCTAGTTGACCTATTTGGGTTTGTAGCTTTGAGATCGATTGTGTATGGGAGCGGAGGAGTTGGGAATTAGCTTCTAAACCTTTCAGCGCACTCAAGACCTTCTCTTCAAAATTCGAATTAGAGCTCAAATTAGAAGGTTGAGAGTAATTAGAAGCATACCCTTGCGGTTGAAAACCGAGAGGTCGTAACATACCAGATTGTTGAGGTCGTGGATTCTTTCGCTGTGGCATGAATTGTCCTTCTCCTCCTTACCTCCAGGAGAAGTTGGATGGTTTCTCCAGCACGGATTGTATGTTTCCAGTACAGATCTTTCCTCGAGAATCTTTGGGCTACATTAACCCGTTCCTCCGACCACTCAACAAAAGGTTAAGCAAAGGGGCAATCTTGTGTAGAAAGAGAGATACTAGAGCATGAAGAACAAGCACTATGCATGTTTTAAACATTAGACATATTAGGCATAATAGAGGGAGTCAATGTCACCTCGAACAAGGAAGTAAGCTGCTTCACAGAAGTGGCAAGAGAGTCTACTTTCTTAGCTAAGATGGAAGTATGAGCAATTTCATGTACTTCTCTATTTAACCTAGCAGCATTTAAACGTGCATGTGCGGCATTCTATTGTGAGTTCTCATTCAAATGTTCAAACAATTCCCACACCTCATCCTCGTTCTTCCTAAGGAACTGACCACCACAAGAGGCATCAACAGTTTGTTAACCCTTTTCATTCAACCCATAATAAAAGTTTTGGACCAGTTGTTATTTAGGGATAGCATGATGTGGACAAGCTCTCAGTAGCTCCCTAAACCTATCCCAACTCTCATGAAACTCTTCATTAGGAAGTTGGGCAAAGTTGTTAATGGCTCTCCTAGCAATGTTGCTCTTACTAATGGGATAGAATTTCTTAAGAAATTCTTGTTGCATTTGAGTCCAAGTACTAATCATCCAACTAGGTAAGGTGCCTAACCAATACTTAGCCTTATCTTTCAAAGAGAAAGGAAAAAGGCGAAGTAAGATGGTATCATCACTAATGTTAGGAAACCTGAAGGTTAAGCAAACCTCCATGAAACTGTCCAAGTGTGTGTACGGTTTCTCATTACCTAAGTCGTGGAATGAAGGAAGCATTTGTATGGTATGTGGCTTAAGCTCGAACTTATGGGCAACAGGTGGCAACCTAATGCATGAAGGTGAGGTGTATGTGGTGGGAGTAAAATACTCCATAAGTGGACATGGTTGTTGTTCGTTAGCCATTGCAGTTTGAGCTCGATGTTGGGCTCTAAAGTCTCTTAAGGTCTTTTCAATTTCAGGGTCGAATCTAGTAAGGTCAGGAGAAAAAGAACGACGACCGTGCATGAGCAAACAACCACAAGAAGCAAGTAAAACTAAAAACTAAAACTAGCAAAACCAACAAAACAAACACTTAAAAAGAAGAACAAAAAAAAATAATAATAATAATAATAATAATAATAATAAACTATCCTAGAATCTACCTATGCACGAAAATCATAAGATAAATAAAGCTTTAAAATGAATAAATAAAAATAAATGAATAAACCTTTTGTTTTAAAGAAAAGTAAAGAAAATTTTTTTTATTTTTTTATTTTTAAAGAATGAGACAATAACAATAAAAAACAATTAAAGAAAATTAAAAATAAAAGAAAATCACAAAAATAAAATCACAAGCATTGCCTAGTCTCCAGCAATGGCACCAAACTCTTGATGTGTTTTTCTACATCTATCAAAACTTAATATTTAACCCTATCCACTAAACACATTTAAATTAAAGTTTAAGGCGAGAGGGTGTCAAACCACAGGGACACAGAGTACATGAAATTATTTGTCATGATCCTAGCCATGACATGGTCCAACGCATTAGCTAGGACAACAAACAATAAAAATAATAAGTCATTTCTAAAGGTCGTCAAGGGAGGCCAAGCAGCCGGGTCAAGACGAGGCTTGGGTCGCAGCCGGGTCCGCACCAGGGTCCTGGGTTCGCAGCCAGTACCATGTCAAGGACGCAGAGGTTCAATGTCTGGGCCGGGCCAGTTCACAATCTGGTAGTGTCACAGGGTCGGCCAAGGCAGTGTCAAGGGCTTGTCCAGGGCACCCGTGAGCCCAGTCCTAGGCACCCGATAGTGTCAGGGGTTGGGTTTAAGCTTCAAACGGTTGATGCAAGTCCTCCAACAGGCTCCATAGGCGCGCCTAATTCTGGAAGCATCTAGAAGAATCTGGAACCAGCCAAGTGGGACGCCCCCCTTACCGTTTTTCCCTCCAAATATTTGAATAATCCCCTTTCCCTCCACTATTTGAATTGTTGGTTATTTTCCCGCCATTTATTTGAATAATTCAAATTTGTAATAGCTTAGGAAGTCTCTAGAATAAATTGTTAGAATTCTGTAAATAGAAGGGCAAACACTTGTAATTGTCATCAATGGAAATATGAATGAAACTCAAGAGTCCAACTCTTAATTCTCTCTCATCTCATACTCTCTATTCTTTCTCTCATCTAACTCTACTTCTTTTTCTCATCTAAGTCTAAATTCACCTTCTTTCTCATCCCATACTCTCTAAAACTCTATCAATTCTCAATATCAATCAAATCTCAAGCCACTAGCTCGAGGTCACGAATCAAGGATCGTGACAAGTGGTATCAGATCCATTTCGATCGGAGGCTCGTTATCAAAAAAAAAAAAAAAAAAACCGCACATTATCAAAACAAAAAAAAAATTACGCTGCACTATTCATTCTTATTGATCACATTCGAGCTTCACAATCAATCTGGCCATCACTAGAAGCTACCGTGCTGGCTTAACGATGTCTTCATCCGAAGAGACCAATCCAACTCAAGAGAGAATCGTGGTCATTGAAAAACGCCTTAATGTTATGACTCGCACATGGCAACAAGACCGATCCAAGGATAGGGAGGAGCAGCACCTCATCAATGAAAGGTTGGAGTCGGGAATGACAGAGGTTAAAACTTTCGTAGATGCTCTGGCAGAAATCATAAAAGGACTACAGCAAACAATCCGAAGAATGGAGAAAAAGCCGGAGGTAGAACCCGAAGTAGCACCTCCAGTTATACCGCACCAAGAAACGGGGGGATCCGGCAATTATGCAAGACTTGGTGGTCAAGGAGTGATGTCTCCTCTGCATCCCGAACCGAGGGAGGATAGGAGCCACTCACGCAACATCGAAAATGAAGACCACAGTCGTAATAATGGAAGCAACCGGTCCTGGCCTACGCATCATACACCGAAACTAGATTTACCAAGGTTTGACGGCACTAACCCGAGGGCGTGGATCAGAAAGTGTCTCAAGTACTTCCGTTGGTACCACGTTCCAGTGGACGAATGGGTGGAATACACTTCAAGTCATCTCCATGACCTGGGAGATTCTTGGTTCCACGCTTTGGAATTGAGGCATCCGCTCATGACATAGCAATTCATCCTGGACGAATTATGCAAAAGGTTTGGGGATCGTACTCTACAAGACGTTGTGGAAGAATTTACTAAAATGACTCAAACCGGATCCGTGGAGGACTATGTCATTCGCTTTGAGGAATTAAAAAGCTGGATGTTGATCTACCATTCCACCTTGAGTGAAGATTACTTCGTTTCGAGCTTCATTAGAGGATTAAAACTGGCAATGAGAGCTATTGTTAAGGCCGGTAGGCCACCCGACTTGAGTACCGCATTTGAACAAGCAAGACTGCAGGAAATTGCCATGGATGAACTGAAAATTCTTATGCAGCCCACACACTGACTAGGCCAGTCATGCAGGGAGGAGTCTGTGTCCAAAGCCGCAGTGCCCAGCCTGATCTAGCAGCCGCAGCAATCTGTCAGCACAGGAGCCAGGCCAACCGTGTCTAAAGAAGGGCAAACCGTGTCAACCGGTTCCTCACAACCAGGCCGTGACCACCGGAAGTGTTATAGATGTCAAGAACGTTATTTTCCAGGAAACCGATGTAAGGAAAAGCAACTGAACAGCATGAACGGCACGGTGGAAATAAAAGAGACAGACTATGAGGACGAGGAGCAATTTCAAGGCGAGGAAACAGAAGTGTCACTTTGTGCCTTGGAGGGTAATGTCACGCACAACACCTTCAAATTGAAGGGAAGCATTAAACGAAGACCTATAACGGTTTTGGTAGATAGCAGAAGCACTCACAGCTTCATTGACAAGAACTTGGCTAAGAAACTGAAGTTACCGACCCTACCGACAGCCGTAATGACCGTAACAGTGGCAAACAGTGAGGTTCTTATGAGTTACTTAAGTTGTCCAAGGGTCGAGTGGAAGGTACAAGGCCAAACATTCATAGCTGACTTTCGAGCACTGAAGCTACGAGGAAGCGACATGATCTTTGGAGTAGATTGGCTCCAAAAACACGGGCCAATAACATTTGACTTCAAGGCACTTGAGTTCGCATGCTACCAAGAAGGGAAAAAAATCCAGCTTCAAAGAATAAAGAAGAAGGCTACCGTGAATACATTAACCGGACAAAACATAGCCAAAACCATCAAAAACAAAGTAGGACAATTGATAGACCGATTCAAAAAGACAAAAGAAGACGTCGTTAACATTAAGCCCACGAACATTATGGAACGCCGTTGGATCAAACGCAATGGAAGGAGAGTGCATCAAGTCTTAGTACAATGGGCCAATTGGACTAAGGGGGAGACATGGAAAGATTTGTCCGAGGTTCGGAAGCAATTTTCGGACTTCAATCCTTAAGGACAAGGATTAATTCGAGAGGGCGGCAATGTCATGATCCTAGCCATGACATGGTCCAACGCATTAGCTAGGACAACAAACAATAAAAATAATAAGTCATTTCTAAAGGTTGTCAAGGGAGGCCAAGCAACCGGGTCAAGACGAGGCTTGGGTCACAGCCGGGTCCGCACCAGGGTCCTGGGTTCACAGCCAGTACCATGTCAAGGACGCAGAGGTTCAATGTCTGGGCCGGGCCAGTTCGCGATCTGGTAGTGTCACAGGGTCAGCCAAGGCAGTGTCAAGGGCTTGTCCAGGGCACCCGTGAGCCCAGTCCTAGGCACCCGATAGTGTCAAGGGTTGGGTTTAAACTTCAAACGGTTGATGCAAGTGCTCCAACAGGCTCCATAGGCGCGCCTAATTCTGGAAGCATCTAGAAGAATCTGGAACCAGCCAAGTGGGACGCTCCCCTTATCGTTTTTCTCTCCAAATATTTGAATAATCCCCTTTCCCTCCATTATTTGAATTGTTGGTTATTTTCCCGCCATTTATTTGAATAATTCAGATTTGTAATAGCTGAGGAAGTCTCTAGAATAAATTGTTAGAATTCTATAAATAGAAGGGCAAACACTTGTAATTATCATCAATGAAAATATGAATGAAACTCAAGAGTCCAACTCTTAATTCTCTCTCATCTCATACTCTCTATTCTTTCTCTCATCTAACTCTACTTCTTTTTCTCATCTCAGTCTAAATTCACCTTCTTTCTCATCCCATACTATCTAAAACTCTATCAATTCTCAATATCAATCAAATCTCGAGCCACTAACTCGAGGTCACGAATCGAGGATCGTGACATTATTCTATGACCTAAATTGATTTGAATAAAATTGAGAGATTTTTGTGTTAATTAATCTAGAAAATGACAATTAAACTAAAATAATCTACTTCTAACCAGAAAGTGTATTGAATTGGAACATAGGGTTTCGAATCCATCATTAGTCAATCATTTTTGCGTTAACTCTTAACTTGGGATTATTAATTGTCACACGCAGTGGTTTAGGCTACAAACTTCAACCTACGAGGGTGATGCTGTTAATATCACGTATTGACCCTATCTAACTAAAGCATAAGAAAAATAGGTTCAAACTAACGTATTATTAATTATTACGTATTGACCCTACCTAACTATAGCATAAGGAAGATAGGCTTTAATTAACAATTCGGCTAATACTATTACTTGATTAAATAATCCTAAGGCTACAAGCACAAAGAATTAATTTATAAATATCAATCTCAACAATTAAAGGTTACAAACTCAATAATCATATTAATTGAATAAACAATTAAAGCACAATACTTCATAGTATTTCTCACAATCAAGCAATTCATGTAACAAACAATCCCGAAATTAAAAGTAATACAAAAGTAAAAAAGGCTAAGACTTCATCTAACCCCAGAGAGCAAATTAGCTCTCCATCAAGGATGAACCGGTGAAGGAGGAGATGAATGAACTCATATCGGTCTTCATATTAATTTTGCTCCCGTTCCAATTTAACGAAAAAATAAGAAAAGAAAACTGTAATTGAGAGGACATAGAAAGAAAGAGAGTTGCCGTGGTGAGAGAAAATAGCAAAATAAAAACCCCCATGAAATCTAAAAACATAGCTTAAATACCCCCAACAAAACAGTCCCTATCTTCATCTTCTCCAAACCTTACAGGAGCTGGGCCTGCTAGACTGAGTTGGGCCAAGGAGCTTCGCAAGTCTGGGCCGATCTGGATGGGGAGGCATCGGAGTTGGGCTGTGAGTGGTGACGATGGGCCTAGTGGTGGTACTTGGCAGCTGGACAGAGGTGACGGGATGGAGGTGGTGACGGGCCTGCGCTTGGGCCATACATAGGTGAGGCGGTGCTGGACTTAGGTGTTGGCGATGGGCCTGGTGGGCTGCAGGTATGGGCCGCACTGTGCTGGGCCTGGGCTAGTGCGACTGAGCAGTAACAGGAGATGCTGGGGTGCATGGGTTGAACTTGAGCTTATACCTTCTTGTCCAGAATCTCCATTGACTTGTTTTAATTGTTTACGCTACGAATTTGTCTTATTTGGGCCAAAATCTGACAATTTTTGGAACTTTAATTTCGAACCTATAAACATTAAAATTTTCAAAGTGAGTATAAATTTGTAATTAATCAAGTGCAAAATAATTAAAATAGCAACTAAAAGATGCGTAAATATGTGACGCATCATGCACTATAAGTAAGGTCTCGGAAAAATGGCAGAAGTCCCACATTCATTGGGTAATGGCATGAAGTGTGACAAGGATCAGGTATTCAATATGGAATCTATAGTCTCTTATGAGATACATATGTCCCCTTAGTTGATTCCCAAGTGTTTGAATTTATTCGGAAACTTTGCCCAAAGTATTCCAAGTGTTTGACATTTAAAACTTATACTGTGAATTTGTTCAAGTATAAAGGAATTATTCAAAAAACGGACAGTTGGAAACTAATGGAAACACTATAAGAAAAATAATGGTAGTAGTTATACTAATTGTTTTTCATGGATGTCTCATAGAGGGTTGTTATTGTCAATATAGTCTATTTCGGAATTATCAAATAAATAATTTAATTCTAGAGTGCAGTAGGATTTATTTAGTGGAATTAAGTCCCATTAAATGGTAATTAGATTTTATCATGAGATAATAATTAATTTAACCCATTTAGAGCTAGATTTAAATTGTCTCTTAGGTCCCTGGGCAAAGAATCCATTAGATGAATTATTTGTTTATGAGATTAATAAATTAAAATTTAGTAAACATTATATTTTTGAATTAAAATTTACAAGATAAATTTTTACATTTGGGAAAACAAACAAAATATTTTTTTTGAAAACGCGTTTTATAGGCTCAACCAATTGCAGTGCGACATGTAGAGGAGAGGCGCAATCCGCGCCCATCATTATGGACAAACCAGCGAGTGACACATTTCACATGCTAGGACGTCCCAATTACGCATCTATAACAGCAGGCGTGAGAAAATCGGGTCATGCCATGTTGCATGATCCGGCTGGCGTGCGGAGGTTTCTTTCTCCCTTGGGCATTTTAGTCTTTTTTGCTCCATAGCTTACTATAAATAGGGGTACTTAAATTAAGGTTTAGCATCAATTAAAAAAATTAAAGGTTTCTAAAAGTGTTGACTTTTGGAGATCTAAAAGAGAGAAAATTTTCATTGAACTTTTTCTCTTAGTTTAATATTTTTTGGAGCCCAAACTCCAGGTTTTTGAGGTGATTGCGTAGAAGGTCTCCGTGTCTTGGTTTTTTTTTTTCTTGGAGCAATATCCAAGTATTCTTCTTTCTTCTTTCTTTTTCTTTTTAGTTTTTTGTTTCTCTTTTTATTTGTAGTATTTTATTATAATTAATATTCATATTATTATTATGAATGTTTTAGAGTAGAAACCTATAGATTTAAAATTATGAATTTTAAATCACCTATTGGTTTAAAATTAAATTTTAAACTATTTCACTACAAGGTAATTTTTTTTTTTTTTAAATTCGTCCCAATAGGGTTATCATGAGTAACAATGGAGTGAGGTTTAGCATCATACCTTCGCCTTCCCTGAAAACTGGAAGGGATGCATTAACTGTAAATCCAGGCACTGGTTGCCTAGTGGGTTGATTCTAATTGGAATTTTGCTTCCACGAGAAGTTTGGATGATTGCACCACCGGGGATTGTAGGTGTTGGAGAACAGGTCGTTATTCTGCGAATATCCTTCAGCTACATAAACCTGGTCCTATACGTATTCAAGAAATTGAGATGCATAAAAACAATCAAAAACAGAGCGATCCTTACCCGAACAAATGCCATGGAGTAGTACCACCTAATGACTCAAGTGCATTAACTGGGTGCACATTAGAAGGGTTCACATGCAAATTCATTATCTGGTCAATCTTCCTACTAATGGTGTCTAGTTTAAGGTTAACCTCGTCGTTAGGTGCTAATTCGTAAACACCACTTGTGCTTCCTCTAACTACCCTCGCCTATGAGGCTTGGTCGGAGGAGTGTTCACTGAGGTGCTCAAATAAAGTCCGTGTCTCATTCTCATTTTGTTGGTTAAATGCTCCCCTACACGAAGCATTAACCATCTATTTATTAGAAGCCGCAAGTCCATCATAAAAATTCTACACAAGAACTCACTTAGGTAACCTATGGTGCAGACAGCTTCTAAGAAGCTCCTTAAATCTGTCCCAATTTTCATGAAATTGCTCCTGATCATTTTGTTCGAAACTGTTGATTGCATGCCTAACAACCATAGTTCTGGCCTTAGGATAAAATTGATCAATAACTTTTGTTAGAGATCATTCCAAGTGGTGAGTTCGCCCCTCAGAAGGGACTGAAACCACCTTTTGGCTATGTCCTTTGACTAGTGGAAAAAGACGTATCCTAACCACGTCAGACGAAACATCTTGATAGTGATAAGTTTCTTAAATTTCAATAAATGCATCAAGGTGCTCGTATGGGCTCTCTATCAGCTTCCCATATAAAGTGGAAAGCGTTTTGATGATCCTAGGCTTAATTTTGAAGTTGCTGTTACCCATAGAGGGGAACGCTACTCCTGCGGGTGCGACATATGTTTGGGGAACAAAGTGGTCCCCAATCGTGCATGGTGCATCGTTAGCCATGGTTGGAGGTGGATTCACACTTGCTTTGTATTGCCTCAAGGTAGATAAAGCCAACTCAATTTCTAGAATGTAAGGTAACAGTTCTAGGTTGAGTGAGCATCTACCATGCATACAATACGGAAGGCAAGTTGGATTCACTTTGACCACAACCCTAAATTAAAAAAAAAAGGGAATAATAAAATGAAAAACGGAAAAAGAACTCATTAATTCCTAAATCAAACTTAGCATATCGATTGCCTCAAGCTAGGACTATCTGTTGTCTTAATTCTAAACAAGAACCCACATAGATCTTCCCTTTGATTCTGATCAGATCATTACTTACCGTAACCCCTAATTCAGAGCTGGCAGATGCTTTAACTTGAGCAGCCAGAATGCAATTTTGAGCAAACTCATCAGTTTCATAAGTCAGGAGAACTTCTTCAATCCACAAAGGTATTGTTACTAATATTGCACTGCAACGAGCCTGGTCATGTCCTTGACATCGTGACAGAGTATCTGCTGCTGCATTATCTCTTCCTGCTCTATACTCAATCGAATAGTCCAACCCCAACATCTTCATAAATCCCTTGCATTGTACTCTCGTAGTGATTTTTTGCTCCAAGAGCTATCTAAGGCTTTGGTGATCAGTTTTAATAGCAAAATGATGCCCCTCAAGATAATGTCTCCACTTCTGCACCGCAAGTAAAATTGCTAGATATTCCTTTTCATAAATTGATAATCTCAAGTTCTTTGGACCCAATGCTTGGCTCAAATAAGCAATTGGCTTCCCTCCTTGTGACAGGACTGCTCCTACACCAATACTACTTGCATCGGTTTCCAATACAAATGGAAGCTTTAAGTCTGGCATAGCAAGCACGGGAGCTCTACATAAGGCTAATTTGAGCTGTTGGAAGGCTAACTGAGCCTTACCATTCCATCCAAACGCATCCTTCTTCAGCAATTCAGTGAGAGGCTTAACCATTAAGCTGTATCCAGAGATGAATTTGCGATAGTAGCCAGTTAAACCCTAGAAACTCCTTAATTGCTTGACAGAGATAGGAACTAGCCACTCTTGCATTAGCTTTATCTTAGTTGGATTTGTTGCTACTCCATTTTGGGACACAATATGTCCCAATATTCCACTTATGAACTTGCAAATGAACACTTGGACAATTTGGCATGCAATTGGTGTTGCCTCATGAGCTCAAATACTTGTTGTAGATGTATACAATGACTTTCAAATGAAGGACTATACACCAAGATGTCGTCCAAGAAGACAAGGAAAAACTTCCTCAAATAGCCCTTGAATATTTCATTCATTAGTGCCTGGAAGGTTGCAGGAGCATTGGACAAACCAAACGACATTACTATGAACTCATAATGTCCATGGTGAGTGCGAAATGCAGTCTTGTGTGTGTCTTCACTCTTGACCCTCACTTGATAATATCCTTGCCGCAAGTCTAGCTTGGAGAAATAACTTGCTCCATGTAATTCATCAAGCAAGTCGTCAATAACTAGAATAGGGAACTTGTCTTTAATGGTAAGAGAGTTAAGATGTCGGTAATCAATACACATTTGAGATGACCCATCCTTCTTCTTCACCAATATGACAGGTGATGCAAATGGGCTATGGCTCTGTCGGATAAAGTGAGTTTTGAGGAGATCTTCCACCTGCCGTTCTATCTCATCCTTTTAGGCATGACATATTTGTAAGGCCTTAAACTCACTAGCTTAGCATCATTCTTCAATGGAATAGCATGATCCAATGTCCTTTGAGGAGGACGTGAAGTGGGAGGTTTGAACAAGCCATTATAATCTTGTAAAAGCTTGAGTAATTCAGGGTGTTGCTACTGGACCTGCTCAACTTCTGCAACCCCAATTGAGAACAAATGCCCAATCCATTGGTAGTTCTTCTTCCTAATTGCATTCTCAAGTCTTTTCCAAATCATAATTTGCATCCTACCATGCTCCCTGATGTCCTGCTGCAGCACCTTCTGGCCATTTCTGTCAAATGAGATTGTAAGCTCACCAAAGTCAAACATAATTGGATTTATGGTTTTCATCCAATCAACTCCTAAGACCATATCACATCCTACAAGCCTCAATACTCGAAAATCATGAGTAAAGCTATGTTTTTGTATCAACCATGAGAACTGCTTACACTTAGTCTGCGTTAAGATGGAATTCCCATCTGCAACCGTGACTATCAAGGGGTTGGTTTTGATCATCTTATGTCCACTTGCTCTCACAATATTTGGATCAATGAAGCTATGTGTACTCCCACTGTCCACCAAAATCAATATTGGTCTATGTCCAACCTCTCCTTTAATTCTAACAGTGTTGTGGAAACCACCACCAGTCAGGGCTTGCACTGAAATTCTAAGCTCATCCTCATCAAAGTCCCCAACTTCATCTTGCTCCTAATCTTCCAACTGATCTAGTTCCTCAGTTTCCTTAGGTAAATCTTCCAATTCCTCCTCCTATTCCATTCCAGTGCCAGCCATTAGGAGTTTAGGATCACACTTATGGCCAAAGAAGTACTTCTAATTGCACTTGTAGCATAAGCATTGAGCTTTTTTTTCCTCCACATTACGGCTTCTATTGCCTGTAGCTGTTAATGAAGGGGTGGCAGATGTTCCTTGCCCACCTCTAGAACGTAAACCATTAGTTATAGACAAGATAGTATTCTCAAAGAGCCGAGCCTTAGAATAAGCTTGAGAAAGAGTTGTAGGCTCTAAGGTCTTAACAAGATTCTTGATCTTGAACTTCAAACCACTGATGAAGCTTGAAACATAATAAGCCTCGAAGGTCTTAGGATAAGCAATCAACATTCATGCTCTCAAGTTCTCAAATCTAGTCATGTACTCCTTAACTGAAGTTGTCTGTATTACCTTGCTGAAATCATCCACAATGTCTCCAATATCTTCTTCCCCATATCATTCACATATCTCCTTCACAAAATCAGCCCAAGTAATGGCAGTTCTGCCCCTCATCAGCCCAAAATACCAAGTCTCTTGATCGCCTTTCAAATAAACTGCAGCATGGTCCACCTTTTCAACCTCAGATATATGATAGAAGTTGAAATACCGCTCAAATCTTCTAATCCAAGATTGTGGCTGCGTTCCATCAAATGGTTCCATGTCAATTTTTGGCTGCCTTAATCCATTTCCTCGAGCCACAGTCACATCTCCACTGCCTTCAGATGTATTTTGAGTAATTGGAGTGTGTATCTGACTAGCAAGACGGTGAATGCCACCAGGAGCACACTGCCAATCCAACTGCTGCTGTATTTGGTTAATTTGCGTTCCCAAACTTTGAGTTTCCTCAAGTGCTACTCCTTGCCTATCCAATAACTGTTGCATTTCACGAACTTGTATGGTGAGGTTTTGAGTTGCCTCCCTACTATGCTGGAGAGACAAGACAATGGTATTCACTTGGCGAGCCATGTTGGCTATTGTATCAGATTGTCCATTAGCAGCAATATTTCCAATATTTCCAGCTTCATTTGTAGCAGCTCCTGTTATAGCAGCATATGAAGCTACACCGGATTGTGTAGTAGGCATAGCTTGTCTTTACAATCGCAATTTATACTAATTGAGGGATTTGTAAAAGAAACATTCAATGGATAGTACAATATACTTGTATTAAACATATCGTATTGATATATAATTGCACTCAGCGGTATTAGATCCTTAATCAAGGATCATATTATCACATTTGTAGATGAATGAGCTTATAGTTATGTAAATGCACTTAGCTGTATTGGTTCCTAGTTTAGGATCAATTAAGCAAGGCTTTAGCTACTGAATTTTAATCCGGCAACTATTAAATCCTGGATTTGAATCCAATTTTGATCTGGATCAACATCTAATGATCACTCCTCACACAGCAACAATTACAGGTTAATCAAGAACAATCACGTAGCAACTTGAACAATTTTCAGCTCGATCCTTCACAATTGCTTGAATCAAGGATCAAGTGCAATTACTTGCACTCAGTAGCTCACTTATGCGGAATTAGAGCTAAATTTCAGCTCTAATACCAATTGTTATGGTTTAAGATCTTACTTGAACTATAACCTAGGATTTAAGAAGAAATAGAGTAGAGCTGAGAAGAGAATTAGAGACGCAATGGATGAGAGATAGAGTGAGGGTTGAGAAAAGAATAGAATCAATTCATCATTTATCAATATCATATTACAAGCTAGCTCTCACTTATTTATAACAAGATAGATGCATTGAACTAGATAACCGCCTAAGCTCAGCCGCCAATAAGGACCAACTAACTAAACTACCTTGACCAGGACTTAACTAGCATTCCCGCCTAAACCTTATTAATCAAATACAAGAATGTAAGCAATAATACTCCCTAACGATCATAACATTTAACTCCATGTCTCTTAAGAAAATTTGTTGAATTTTAACAAAAACCCATATAACAAACGAATTGTCAAAAAGAAAAAAAAAATAGCCAACATTGTCAATGAAATTAGATAAAATCAGGGATTTTGCGATATGCAAAATGCGCACAAAGTTAAAGGCGCGTCTTACATTCAACAAAAGGTATTAAAATCAACAATCACTTGGACATGAAATATGTATAATGACAAGTACTAAAATCTTATTTTATAGGACGTCAGAAGAAATTGATTGAATAAACTAAAGTAAGATACGCACCCTGAAATTATGATGAAGTACGCCATTACAAATACTTCAATATATAGTACGCTTGCAACTATCACAACTACACCACCTCGATTTTGAAAAAAAAAAAAAAAAAAAGGCATGGCTGATGTAAATATTGGATATTCTTCGGGTACGATTTTTATTATTAATATTGGATATAATCAAATATCTAAAAAATTAGAAACTATGCAAAAAATCTTTATACATACATATATTATATATGGATGGGTATTAGTTTTATAACGTATAAAAGCAAATAAAATGTGGCTAACATGTGTTAGAACTCAATGCTTCGTGTTACCTTGTCAGATTATTGGGGTGAGTCATGATTTAGTTGCTTTGTCAATATATATATGCATCAGGGGGGATTTTTATGTAAGAGAGCAAAAAGAAACGCAAAGAAGAAATGATATTATTTACTGAATTCTCATATAAAATACTTGCTATTTCTCTCTAATTATATTAGGTTTGTATTTTTATTCTCGTCCTATTGAGTATAATATGTCCCTAGTTTTATAACACGTTATCAACACGAGTTTCTAGCCGGCTAAGGATTATCATATACTTGTGAAGCATGGATTTGGTCAAAGATGGAGATTTACGTATAGCTGACAGTACAACACACACTAGCCTCAAAAGTAGAATATATTTTTCTCAACTACGATTAGCTGAAGTGAATATTAATACAATATCGGGTGTTTCAAATTTCTTTGAGGGCTTCGGAAGAGCACATGTTATGTTTATTGGAGAAACAAAACTAAACATAAGCGATACTCTATTTTCTAATAAATCACAAAGAAACTTGATCAGTTTTCTAGATATTCGTCACAATGGCTATCACATTAAGACAATAAATGAGGGTGATAAAGAATATCTTTATATTACATCGCTTACCTCAGGAAGAAAAAACATAGTAGAAAAATTGTCAGTACTTTCTTCTGTATTATATTATACTTACATAAACCCAATTGAATCAAATACAGTGGTTAACTAGAAGTTAACTTATTGCAAAACATTCACCTTATGGCATGATCGTCTGGGCCATCCATGCATAACGATGATGTGAAAAATCATTTAAAGTTCTCATAGACATTCATTAAAGAACCAGAAGATTATTTCACCTAATAAAATTTCATGTGCTGCTTGTGTCTAAGGTAAAATGATTACTAGGCCATCCCCACTCCTACATTTTTAGAAAGAATACAAGCAGACATATGTGGGCCTATTATTCCATCATGTGCACCATTTCAATATTTTATGGTGTTAATAGACACCTCAACCCATTGGTCATATGTCTATCTATTATCTACTCATAATGTGGCATTTGCAAGACTTCTTGCACAAATAATTCGATTACGGGCTCAATTTTCGAATCACACGATCAAAAGGATCTGTCTTGATAATGCGGGATTACATCCCATGATTTTAATGACTATTGTATGTCAATTGGGATTATAGTTGAGCATCCTTTGGCTCAACAGCATACACAAAATGGTCTTACAGAATCTCTGATCAAAGTCTGCAACTAATTGCTGGACCATTCCTCATGAAAACCAAGTTGCCTTGCTCTACATGGAGGCACGCTATATTACATGTTGTAGTACTAATTCATACTAGGCCACCTACTTATCATAAATACTCCCCACTACAACTTGTTTCTGGTCAAGAACCAAATATATCCCGTCTAAAAATTTTTAGATGCATTGTGTATGTTCCAATCGCTCCACCGTAGCGCACAAAGATGGGTCCACAAAGGAGACTTCGAATTTATGTTGGGTTTGAATCTCCGTTAATTATAAAATATCTTGAACCACTGACAGGAAATATTTTTACAGCATGGTTTGCAGATTGTAAGTTTGACGAAATAATGTTTCCAGAACTAGGGGAGAAATATTAAAGCTGGAAAAACGTGAAATTGTGTGGAATGCATCATCAATATCACACTTTGATCAACATACGAATCAATGTGAAATGGAGGTTTGAAAAATTATCCATTTACAAAATATTGCAAACCAATTACCAGATGCATTCATTGATATAAAGAGAGTGACCAAGTCACATGCTCCAGCTATGAATGCTCCTGTTCGAATTTATTTTCCAAATGAATAGTCTTATAAGACATTGGCAAATATGTCTACTGCACACCAAAAGCGTGGTAAGAATCTAAGAAAGAAAATGGAGCAAAATAAATAAATTGGCTCCTCTATTAAAACTCTTTAAGAGGTACAAATAAAAATTCAAGAAAGCTATATAGAAGATGACATGCTTCCTCGAGGATATCAAGTACCTGATAATTGTGAAAATGATAAAAATATCAAGAATGAGGAAATCTTGATAAACTATGCTATTACTAGCATACAATAGAACCGAAATGAGACAATTATTGATCAAGTGTTCACATACATTGTGACCACTTATTTGACCACAGAGGTGAAGTTCTTGAAACTAAATCTATTCATGAATATCAAAGAAGAAATGATTGGCCAAAACGGAAAGAAGCAATTTAGCCTGAATTAGATTCACTTGCAAAACGTGCAGTTTTTGGATGTGTAGTCCAAATGCTTGAAAACATGAAACCCATAAGCTCCAGAAAAGAATGAAGTAGTCAGATATAAAGCACGACTTGTACCTCCAGGTTTCTCACAGAGGCCAGGAGTTGATTATGAAGAGATATATTCACTAATAATGGGTGCAATTATATTTAGATTCTTAATAAACCTGGCAATCTCTAAAGGACTCCACATGCGTCTTGTGGAAGTGGTAATAGCTTATCTGTATGGATCACTTGATAATGATACCTATATAAAAGTCCCTGAAGGATTACAAATGCCAGATGCATATAGAACAAAACCTTGAGAGTTATGTTCAATCAAATTGCAGAGATCATTGTATGGACTAAAACAATCAGAGCAAATATGGTACAGTCATCTTAGTACCTACCTTCTAAGAGAGGGATATGTAAACAATCTCGTGAGCCCATGTGTTTTTATTAAGAAATCAAATTTTGGATTTACTATAATCGCAATCTATGTTGATGATTTAAACATCATAGGAACTCTCAAAGCAATTGAGCAAGTTGTTGCATATCTGAATTAAGAGTTTGAGATGAAAAATCTAGGAAATATGAAATATTGTCTTGGCCTACAAATAGAGCACTCATCTGATGGAATTTTAGCCTATCAATTTACTTATATAGAGAAAGTGCTAAAACGTTTTAATATAGATAAGGAACATATGTTGAGTACCCCAATGGTCATCCGATCCCTTGATGTAAATAAGGACCTTTTTCACCCTCGAGAGGATAACGAAGAAATTCTTTGCCCTGAAGTGCCATATCTAAGTGCAATAGGTGCAACAATGTATCTTGCTAACTACATGAGACCAGATATAGCCTTTTCGGTTAACTTATTAGCAATATAGCTCAACCCCTACCTGAAGACATTGGAATGGGATTAAACATATATTTCGATATCTCTGTGGTACATTTGATATGGGATTATTCTATTTGAAAGAATCAAATCCAAGATTAGTTGGATATGCAGATCCTAGATATTTGTATGATCCACATAAAGGTCATTCACAAACAGGATATTTATTTACCTATAGTAATACTGCTATATATTGGCGTTCCACAAAACAAACAACAGTAGTAACTTCTTCAAATCATGTTGAAATACTTGCATTTCATGAAGCAAGTAGGGAATGTTTATGGTTGAGATCTCTTATTCAATATGTTCAAGAGGAATGCAGTCTCCCAACGATCAAGGTTACAACAATACTGTATGAAGATAATGATGCATGTATTTCCCAAATCAAAGGTGGATACATTAAAGGCAACAAAACTAAACATATCTCACCAAAGTTTATTTTTACACACGAGCTTCAGAAGACGGGTGAAATAGATGTTCATCAAGTTCACTCAAGTGAAAACATAGTAGATTTGTTCACGAAAGCATTGCCAACAAAAATTTATAAGAAACTAGTTCACAAGATTGGTATGTGTAAACTCAAAAATGCCCCTTATTAATATGTTCACATGAGGGACAGTTAAATATGCACTGTACTCTTTTTTCCTTCGCTATGATTTTTTCCATTTGATTTTTCCTGGCAAGGTTTTTAATGAGGCGGTTTCAAAAGGTGTATATAACTCGGACACTATACTTTTTCAAGAGTTTTTGTCCCATAATATTTTAAAGGAGGATATCCAAAGGGGGAGTATTGTAAATTTTGGATATTCTTTGGGTACCATTTTTATTGTTAATATTGGATATTATCAAATACCTAGGAAATTAGAAATTATGCAAAAAAATCTTTATACATAGATAAATTATATATGGATGGATATTAGTTTTATAACGCATAAAAGCAAATGAAACATGGCTAACATGCGTTAGAACTCAATGCTTCGTGTCACCTTGTCAGATTATTGGGGTTGAGTCATGATTTAGTCACTTTGTCAATATATATATGCATCAAAGGGGATTTGTATGTAAGAGAGCAAAAAGAAATGCAAAGAGGAAATGATATTATTAACTAAATTCTCAAAAAAAATACTTGTTGTTTCTCTTTAATTATATTTGAGTTTGTATTTTTATTCTCATCCTATTAAGTATAGTATGTCCCTAGTTTTATAACAATGGCTTAAATTTTATTAATTATAAATATTCAACCGACAATAAACCTTTTTATTATTACAACTATAATACTTTGGTTTCTGTCAAGAACATATATCTTATTTAATGTTATTCAAATATAACACATGCATCGCACAAAAATAAATAAATAAATAAATAAATAAATCCAGGGATTACCCAGTCCCTAAAACTCACAAAACCATATTTTTATTAATTTTAGAGAGTGCCTTTTAAATTGCAAATAATATAACACGATGTCCACAAAGTACAATATAAATAATTTAAATTGACATGACTAACTAGTTTACTTCCTTACATGACATTTAAGTTGAATCAAGGAAGAAGAATTTTCAAAAACAATTGTTGACAAAATATTACATTCATTCTAGGAAAAAACAATTGTTGACAAAATATTACATGACCTGATTTACGTATTTGAATTAGAACTTTGAAGTTAAGCGTGCTTGGACCAGAGTAGTACCCGGATGGGTGACTTCCTGGGAAGTCCTCGTGTTGCCAACCCTATAAGCTTGGGGGTCTTCGGAAACAGCCTCTCGGTAGGGTTACACCCTTTTGGCACTAGGACTGTTGTTATTGTTGTTGTTGAATTAGACATGCAATGATATATTAATATTTATGTCAACCATAAAATATAAGTATCTTCATTACAGGTGATAATTTTTGCCGAAAATGTGCACATAACACATGATTTTGACAATGTACAGGTGGTTTACATCAAAATGTGTTGAATTTTATTGTAATTCGCTAAATTTTTTACTAACAATATTTAATTACACCCCAAACTTGAGGGAGTTAGGACAACGCCATTTTAAGACTAAGGTCACGTATTTGCCATATGGGGCCAACCTCGAGGGATGTTAGGCCTTTTAAAAATTAAGATAACGGTATCTCTAGCCCAGTTGCTTTAAGAGATAAATCCCTTATGGGATGTCCACCTCTCAAGATGATTGATGAGGAAAAGAAGACTCGAGCTCAACAGACTTCCCAAGGACATGGGGCTTCCAGAAAGACGTTCAAGCACATGTTTTCAAGGCACGATCAACGCCCATTCTACGCTCCAAAGAAGCATTAAGGCGAACATGGGAAGGATATGCCAGGATTGTAAGATACAACGGTTATTTTGCTTTTCTACAAATAACAAACATTATTGTAGTTGTAAAGGGTCCAACACCACCATACAAACTTCTTCAAGTTTCTTTCTTTACAGAACACTTGTGCTTTTTACCTATGAGTAGTGTAACTTAGCCTAGTTTAGCATAGAATAGCTTTATTTGTACTTGCTTTCATCAAAGGCAATAAAAAATTTTGGGTTTCAGGTATGAACTCTTTATTTTAATCTATTCCTAAAAATTGACAAATTAAGAATTGAGGCGTTGGTTTAAGGCTTTGACGGCCAAGGCTTGACCTGGATGGAGTTGGTCTTGACACTGGTGTCGCTGCTTGATAAGTCAGGTAAACTTAGGTTTGAGTTATTATTTAAGGGTTTGACAACCAAGGCTTCACCTTGATTACATTGATCCTCATCCAATAACCTAGATGCGGTTTGCTCCATCTAAATCTTGTCAAACTCTAACTAATTCGAGTTATTACAAGTCAAGATTGCCAGGCTTAAAAATCTGATGGACTAAGGCTTGTAAGTAGACTGCTGAGCTCTTGAATTTGTCTCCAACCCTAGTTCCCGGCTTTCAAGTGTTTGAGGAAAAGTGTTTGTGGGCTTAGCTCCATCACCTTAACTGCAACTTGAGCCGGGTCCATACCCCTTTAATTTTTTGTCAATTATAAAACCCAAAAATCCCACCAAAAATATATAAAAAGTCTTCTTAATTAGAACAAGAGTAGAATCCATGGTAATATTGTAAACCAAAGTCAGATTCGTCAAAAGCACCAACCCTTTTCTTAAAAGTTGATTGGTTGAGGTGAAACACGTGCGGTTCGGAATTTAGGCTCGCTCCCACATTACTGTGAGTCCAATTTTGTATGTTTGTTTGATTTTGTATTTATGGCAACCACACACACTAAATAAACAAAAGAAGAAAATACTATCAACATGGTTTACGGCTGCTAATACCCCATAGGCTAAGAAGAAAAAGGCATATTATCATAATTTACGCTTCATCATCTATTTTTCTCATAAGTTTTTTTTTTTTTTTTTTTTTTGGTACCCTATGCTAATGGAATCCTAACCGAGTTAAGCAGAGGGTATCTAACAAAAAGTTACCAAAGTTCAGAGTACCTCAAAAGCATTTTAAAACCTTAGGGTATCTGAAAAATATATTACCAAACCTCCGAATACCTGAACTAAATTTTCTCTAAAGAATTTGAAAAACAAATTATGAAAAAATATTTTTTGAAATATGTTTCAAATAATTTTTTTTTTTTCTAGGACAGTCTTTCTTATTTTCACTTTTTATCCATTTTAAGTCATTACCAACAATATTCTTTTGTTATAGGTAAGGTTTATACATTACCTTATCCAACGCATGTAGGGATTGTCTGCTTCTACTTGAACAATCCTAACACCACCAATAAATTTTTAATTTGCTAATTATGATCAATATTTTCTCTATGATGATACTTCATCGTTTTAAAATGCTCAACAAATTAGTTTATAATATTGTTTGTTAATTTATGATGTGATTGTTTAGTTATAATATTAATTATTTTCACAAATTTTTAAAAATTTGTCAAAAACTTTGCTATGGAGTTTAGTCATTGCTAATTCCTAGCAAATGACAATTTGCTATAGATTTGCAATGGATAAAGACGCAACAATTTGCTACAGATAAGGCAGTTGCAAATTTGAAGCTATTTGCTATGGATTTTCAAGTGTTGAGCCCGTAGCAATTTGCTTTGGGTATACCCGTTGCTAATTCGCAACATTTTTCTACAGATTAGCGATGGCTTCTTGTAGCAATTTTTTTGATTTTCCTTAGAAAATTGAGAAAATGATGTAAAAAGGTGTTTTCTATCAAAAATTTTAACCAAATGCAGCCTCTGTATATGTGCAATGCCCGAGAATCCCATCATACGTTGAGAATAAAGTTAAGCTATGGTTCTATTCATGCAAAAACATGAAGTAACAATTGTTGATATGGAAAATGGATAGTTTCAATAACTGAAACAACATACATACTTCAATAACAACTATATCATGTTATGTATTTATATCCTGTAAGAAAGAAAACATAGATCAATTTATATAAGGAGGATCCTTTACAAACAAACAATATCGATATTTTACTTTCTCTAAACATTAAAGGGTCTCATTTACGAGAATACTTCATTCATCGATGTTAAGGTTTCAAAGATTGCTCTTGAACCTTAACCCTGGTAGGGATTGTGAGAGTCTGAGATGAGAAGAGAATTTAGAGTTTAGATAAGAAGGGAAAGGAGATGAGAAGTAGAGAGAGATATCAAGATATCAATTTCATTCATCAAAGTTGTGATTAGAATTACAAGCTAGAGCCATCTACTTATACTACTTACATGATATGATCTAATACATTGAATCTAGCCTACACATGGACTAACCGACCTTAAGTGAGCCGCCACATTTGACTCAAATAACCAACGGCCTTGACCACCACAGCCTAACAAACTCTGGACTTCACTTAATACATGAATCAACCAAGCTTAAACTACTAATTATATCAAGACTTATTCTAGTTACATCCTCCTCACGCCAATACAGCTTTCCTACACTAACTATCATCATATAGTAGTAAAACATCAACCGCGGCAGCATCACAACAGCAAGACAGCAGCCAGGACACCAACAGCCCATGCTTTGGATTCCCGGTTCATAACATTCCCTTCCCCTTAAAAACATTCTTGTCCTCAAGAATAGAAGAGAGTTGTAATAAGGAAGATCAACTACTTGCTGATGTTCTGCAAATGGTGTTGTAATAATGAAGCAACTCAATCTGAAATTGCAGCACTGCACAATGTATGATGCTTGTTTCGACACTACACAATGTGTGATGCTTGTTTCGACACAATGTTTGCGTTTGAACATATAATTTTCTTCAGGAGGTCTGCACTGATCAAACCAAACATCAACAACACACCCACAACACCTCACGATGCAGTTAACACAGCTCAAAATTCTATCTTGCTGCTGAGAATCAAAAGATGCAATAACAATTCTGCAATTCTGTTTGTAATAAGCTGCATAACATAGTTTGAATGTCATTGAACCCATAAAACTGCAAGCGAAGTCCTTGAGCATCTCGGGAGGCCTTCCTAACTCAAACCAAGAGAACCCAACATCAAAATCTGCTTGTAGGCATTTCCCATTGCAGCACAAACAACCCCATTTCTTGATCATGGTAACAAAACACAATGTAATTCTCCAAAAATTTTCAGCAGCCACTAATTCTTCTATTGCTTGTATCTTGATTGTGAACTTATAAGATATGAAAGTCTCAGCCTTTTCTTCTAAAACTATTGCATAGATCACACAAATTAGGAGTTCATAAAGCACTGTTGAATGCCGAAGATCCAGCTTCTTAACTTGAACACCCCAAACCTTCCCAATTGCAATGCTCATGCTGCAGCTCACCATTTTCAATCTGTACAGCAGATTTCTTTGGACCCCAAGCTCATCCAGCCACCAAGCATGCTTCAAATGGTCAAGATTTGCTTCCTCATCAACCATGCCATACATGAGTAACAAATACAACAAGTGAAGACACCAACAGAGCTCTTGAGCAGCTGAAAACCTCTTCAAACACAGAGTTGTTCTGTCCCAAACTACCTTGCTGATGTTTACTCTGATTTTAGCTGGAGTTTTCCTCAATCTTGCATTGATCTTTTCCATCCAAACATTAAGGAAATATTGAAGCTTATGCTTATGATTTTTCCATTCAGAACCACTCCAGCATATCACCCCAAACACATTCAGGTTCTGCTTCTGATAAAAAAAACTTCAGTTGCTGTTCGTTCCCATTTTCAAATGCTATCAACTTTGTCTTTACTTGGCTTTGCACACCAGCTATGTGGTCATACCTGAGGCCCAACACCTCTTCAAACCATCCTCAATTCATCAAACAACTAGCAACAATTACCATCCCTTCAAGTAAGTGCTTTTGTATGAACCGAAGCAACACCAATTCTGGAACAATGGAAACTTCATTGCCACGAGAATTATGCAGCTCACAACATGTGTAATCCCTATCTTCATAGCTTACTTTGATGTTAACTTCGCAATGACCCACAACCACTACCATTTTTCCACTAATGCTTGCACTGACACCGGGTTCTTCATCATCAAACAGCAGCACCGGAAGCGTAGCTTCTCCAAATACTTGTAATTCATTCTTTCCCGAATCAAAGGGACTTCCCACATCAATTACATTAGCTAAAGCATCGATTGTACTGATTTTGGTCTGAACTGGAATCTGTTTCAGTGCTTTACTGAATTTACACACCTCCAACAAATCAATTGCTTGTATAGACACCATGCTTCTCCTTCGTTGAACCTTGAAACGCACTCTCGTAGCTTGAGTAATTCTTTTCGGCTTCATACAATCTTGAGAATCTTCTCCCGGATCAGGAGGCAACTCGTCATATGAATGTGTATATGAACACACCATTTCTCCACTCCGTGAACCTTGTTTTGTGTCAATTACATTACTGCCAGCACAAAGAAATTGCTGATCTCGAGTATCAAGATGCCTTGGCGAAGTGCTTAACACCTTTTGTGGTGCTTCCATTGTTACTACAGCAGTAACATCAACTTTCCCAACAAAATGAGATTGCTCAGCAGTGAAGGTGCTTCGATTTTGCATACCAGCTTGCCATGGAGTATTACTTAATAGATTTAGTGATGTATTCAGTGATATTTCAGCAGTAGCATCAAGTTTTTCAGTTGGAATCACAGATTCTGCTGCAACCAATCCTTGTATACCAGCATACATATCTGAATCTTGTATACCAGCATATACATCGGTAAGAGCAGCATCTTAAGTTAGTTCTTGTTGATCATCAAGCATCCTAGGCTGAAACACAACCTCACGCTTCAACTTCGGCTTTGTTAACTTCTTTTTACCCCAAAAATCTTTCATTGCTTCACTTAGATGGCTTCTCTTCGCTTTACTCTTTGCTTTCTTTATCATTCTCTTGACATGTGAATCATATTCCCATTTCGGAAGCAAATCTTGCTGTAGCTCATCGTCTACAAAATACACTAACTCTAGCAAAGAGTCCTCATGATGATCATCTTGATCAAACTCAGGTTCTTCTAACTTGTGTTCTTCAATTTCGGCATTATCGTGGTCGAATTCCTCCTCAACAGCAAAAGATTCCTCTTTCTCTTTTTGCTCAACATTGAACTCTTGTTGTCTAACGCTATCCACTAGCTCCGGAAACTCATTTGCATCAAGAACACTAACACAATCTCGATTGTTGTTTGCAAACTGACGATCCTTAATTTCCTGCCGCCATTCGTCCAATACCTGTTTCATTATCTCATTGCTTTTCTGCCAATTCTCCTCGAGAAAAGCTTGCTCTAATTTCTTCAACTGATCACTCAACACAGATTGACAAGAGCTGTCATCAACCATGTTTGTAATGAACAACAAGGTTCGATCCGGAACAGCTCAGTTCGCAGGATGCTAGTTCGAAAATCGGAGAAGTGTGAAACTTGTTTCGCAACTCTTCAACAACCGATTGCTTATTGAAGTTCTACTCCTTCGTTCACACAAACAATTCCTTGCTATCGGTTCGACAATCATCACTGATTATAAACCCTAAAGCAGAATTCCCGAACGAACCCTAACTTCGAACAAACCCTAACAGTGATGCTTTCCTGAATATTCAGACTTACAATTCTGAATTAAACTCGATTATAGATCACAATCAAGTCCCCAACACAATACTCAAAGCAATCTTCAAGAACGAAATCGGATTTCAACACTTTCGGAGCTCAGCTCAATGTCAGATTTTCACCCAAGTAAAACTCAACTTAATAACCTATAATTCTTAAGAATCAATGCAGATTCTGATGAATTCTCACCACTTCTATGCTTATCAACACAATTTCATCACAAACCAGCGACAAACACAAATTCTCATCGAATTGCAACTTGAAGTTCAGAAACCGTTACCTCAACCTCAGTTACTGAATTGTAGAATCCGAATTAACCTCAATGCAGCTTGTTTCTGATCTTTTGATTATGATCAATTATAATGTTGATCAATAGCTCACTTAACTTCTTCTCCAACTGATCAAATGAATAACTGATCAAGAACAATTGAGCTCAGCATTCCACTTCGACAACTACTGCTTTGCTTTAGCACTAAACTTCAACAGCTAATGCTTGATCAGATTCAATCTGAATTAGCTTAATAATGAACGTAATCAACAATTACTGATCAATTAAACCTTCTTCAACGTATTTCAATCAAATTGATCCCAACCGGAGCAACTCCCAGGCACTTGTTGATCACTAAAGCAATACACCAGCTCTTCATGATCAGAATTCAGAATTGAATTCTTGATCATATAAAACTGAACAAATCAGTATCAAAACTGTTTTTGTTGATTAATTGCAGCGCAATCAATCAGATTTTGCAATGTTTTTGATTTAGAGCTTGATTCGGAAGCCAAATCAAGGCTCTGATACCAATTGTTAAGGTTTCAAAGATTGCTCTTGAACCTTAACCTTGGTAGGGATAGTGAGAGTATGAGATGAGAAGAGAATTTAGAGTTTAGATGAGATAAGAAGGGAAAGGAGATGAGAAGTACAGAGAGATATTAAGATATCAATTTCATTCATCAAAGTTGTTATTAGGATTACAAGCTAGAGCCATCTACTTATACTACTTACATGATATGATCTAATACATTGAATCTAGCCTACACATGGACTAACCAACCTTAAGTGAGCAGCCACATTTGACTCAACTAACCAACGGCCTTGACCACCATAGCCTAACAAACTCTAGACTTCACTTAATACATGACTCAACCAAGCTTAAGCTACTAATTATATCAAGACTTATTCTAGTTACATCCTCATCACGCCAATACAACTTTCCTACACTAACTATCATCATATAGCAGCAAAACATCAACCGCAGCAGCACCACAACAGCAAGACAGCAGCCGGGACACCAACAGCCCATGCTTTGGATTCCCGGTTCATAACAACCTATATAAGTATTATAATGAAATACGATGAATTGGTAGCATCATCTTAAGCTCCATTAGGTTGATTTTGCGTTATTGAACCTAAATATCGAACATAATCTATCGTGTGTGGGGAATATTTGCTTCTACTCCAACAATCTTAATTGGTATACAATCGATAAACTTTTAATTTGCTAATCATCATTAATATTTTCTCTACATCAATATTGCGTTGCTTTGAAATGCGCACAAATTATTTTACAATGTTGTTTGTTAATTTTTTATTTTGTTATAATATTTATTTATTTTCACATTAGAACTCCGAAGTTAAGCATGCTTGGGCAAGAGTAGTACCAGGATGGGTGACCTCTTGGGAAGTCCTCACCCTCAGGTTGGGGGCACTGGGTAACAGCCTCTCTTCAGGTTAACACCCTGAAGGGGGAAGGCTGCGTACATCTGCCCCCCCCCCCCCCCCCCCAGACCCTGCGTAGGCGGAAGCCCTTGAGGCACTGGGTATGTTTCTTTTATTTATTTATTTTCACAAATTTCAAAAAAGTCAAAAGCATTACTATGGTGTAGTGTTGCAAATCTGTAGCAAATGAAGATTTGCTACAGTTTTACAACCGACAAAGCCATTGCAATTTGTTTCGGATAAGGTCATCGGAAATCTGTAGCAACTTGATTCGGGTTTGAACCGGTCAAGCCCATAGCAATTTGCTACGACGTCTGCCATTGCAAATCCGTGTCTTCGGGTACCCATTTGCAACAAAACTCTGTATGAAATTTTCCTGGCAATGTCGTTGCTTTGCCATTTCAAATATGCTTTTTTAGTAATTTTTAATATTTTTGTTTTGTTAGAATATCAATTTATTTTCACAAATTTAATGTCAAAAATATTATTGCGAAGCACAGTCGTTGCAGATCTGTAGCAAGTGAAGATTTGCTACAGATTTGAATGGCTAGGGACGTAGCAATTTTCTATGGACTTAGTCATTGCAAAGTCCTAGCAATTTCCTACGAAATTGCAATGGCTTTAGCCGTAGCAAATTGCTGTGACCTTATCCATTGCAAATTTGTAGCAAATGCTATGGATTTGCAACGATTTTGTAACAAATTTGTGCTGTATGAAAATCCGTTATAATATTGTTACTCTGTCGTTGCAAAATGTGTCAGTTTCAAATCCGTTGCAAATCCATATGAGATTCGTTGCAAATTTGCTATGGATTTTGGCAGTAGCAAATATTCATTGCTAATTGAGTGTTTTCTAGTAGTAGATCTGTCGACGGTACGTCATTAAGCTAGAGCGGGGCCTTTTTATTAATACGATAAAAACATAGGAGCCTTTTTATTAATATGAGAAAAACTTAAGGGCCTTTTATTAAATTCAAAAATGTCAAGGCCCTTTTCATTATTTTAAAAAATGTCGCAGTACTTAAATGTAAATGATCATAATATTTACAATTAATGCTTCCATAATTATGATTGTTCTTTATTAGGTACACGTGAGAGTGTCTATAAAAAATATCTTCAATTTTCTATGCAACTACATAAAAATCTATAGCTCTGTTGAGCTGTTTTTCATGACCTACAGATTAGTGGGTACTTTGCTACAATGACGAACTTTAGTTTTTGTGTTTTAGTTTAGTTCTGTAAACCATATAAAGTTTAGTTTCACTTGCCTAAACCATAGTAAATACCAAAATCAAGAACTTGTTACCTATATTTTGTTATATAATATTAACTTGCACGGTTGGTACATCGCTACAACTAAAAAGTTTACTTTATGCACTGCAATTTACCTTATGCATTGTTGTATATAGGGCTGTAAATGAGCCGAACGGACTCGCGAGCCCTTACGAGCCAGCTCAGCATAAAGCTCGTATAGCTCGGCTTGTTACGAGCTCAAGCCGAGCCCGAGCCATATAAAGCTCGAGCTCGTGAGCTTGCGCGCCTAAACGAGAGCCTAAATATAAAAAGAAGTATAAGTTATACAATGTTTATTTAACTACTCATTCACATTAGTGGTAATTAAAGTTTTAAATATTGTAATTACTAGTTTTAAATAAAGGTTACAAATTATTTGCAGAAAAAGGGGTAAGTAAATGTGCATGCAAGTATGATGTTAAGACTCTCATGCTGCATATGCTTGCCTTTACATCTTCCAAGAGTAAAATATATATTTTAAATATTTGTTTATCATCTAAAATTTAAAAAAAAAAAAAGTATAAGCTGCTAAAATTTAGTTTCATGCACTCCCTTATGAACAAAAACAAACCCTTTTCTCTTTTATCCAAAATACATTTTGATATATATATATTAATCTTTTGTGCTATGTAATTGAAATTAAAAAGTTGGTACGCTTTCTGTTAATTTTTCATCTTTTATTAAATTATTTCTGACTTATTTTTCTTTTCTTAGGTGCAAATCAAATCAAATAATTTTTTATGTTTGATTTATTTTCCTTGCAGTAGTTCTATATATTAGTTTATATTATCTGCACTCTAGTATATGTTCTTTTAAGCTCTATGTTAATTTATTTGTCTTGCCTCTATTTTGTATTTTTATATTATTTGTTATAGAAATTATAGGTTTACAATTTAAAATTTAGGTTTAGTTGAGTAATTAAACAAAAATAAGGTAAGAAGGGTGACACCATGTGAGATAAGCTTGAGCTCGAACTTGTAGTGAGCCGGGCTCAGGCTCTGCTCGAGCCTATGCATAGCTGAGCCCGAGCTCGAAATTTTAGGGCTCGGCGAGCTATGAGCCGAGCTCGAGCCAAGCTAAATGTTGACGAGGCGAGCCTCGAGCCTAATAAACTCGGGCTCGGCTCGGTTCGGCTCGACTCATTTATACCCCTAGTTGTATAGATTTGTAAACCTTACCAATTTAGTTTCACTTGCCCTAAAGCACAGTAAAAATAAAATTAGCTAAACTTTACACTGTACTTCAGTAAATAATGTTGACTTCCACATTGTTCACACATATGTGATAAGGGTGTACCCTTCAATCCTACAATTTTAATATTACAACTAGCAATAATTTCTCATACTAATATACCCTCATGAAGCAAAATGATTGCAACATACTATTGTTAACATGCAAGGAAAACCACAAAATAATTTCTCATACTAATATACCCTCATGAAGCAAAATGATTGCAACATACTATTGTTAACATGCAAGGAAAACCACAAAGATTAGACAACTATTAATTTTTTGTTGAAATACGTGTCATATACTCCTTTTAGGAACCAACAATTGAAAGCAACCTCAGTAGATATGCCTAACATTGAAAGAAGTTATGAACAACAACTAAGATTTCGATCAGTATGACTGCAAAGGAGATGGAGACTCTTTCTTTCTCGAACAAGTGGCACCGACAATGAGCTACAATGATCAAAACGACAATTTCTTCAAAGAGAATCACAAGTGGTGTGAATGGAATTAATATAGATCAGCTCAAGCAGAGCGTACTAACTATGAGACGAGAGGAAGAGCATATAGCATGCATGAATCCTCACCATTTATAGGTGTCAATACTATTGTAGCATTAATGCAACCATAACCACAATGCCGCGAGCATGAATGAAGGAACCTTTTGCAAGTCAGACGTTTATTCCAACAATTTGTTGTAGACGGCTATGCTACAATCGAACACAATCGACTTCATTGTTTTCCACGGAACCAAGATAGGTTGCGCATATTGTTATATAATGGTATAGAAGATGCACTAACTGTTGGAGAAGTACATACTAGTGTTGTTGGTTGGAAATTCATTCTTCCATCAATTTTCCAAGGTGGAACATGACATATGATACTACAATACCAAGATGTCATGGCTATGTATTGGGTGATGGGGCCATCAGATTAGTTCATTGCCTTTACATGTAACCAAAAGTGGCCCGAGATTGTTGAAGAGCTAATTTAATCACCTCAACAACAAGCATCAGATCGCCCTAACATAGTAGCACGACTGCTTAGGATCACACTGAAAGAGCTAATATGAGATTTCAAGGAGTGAAAATTCTTGGCAATAGCAAGTACCACTTTTATTCTTAATAATTTATAGGGCCAATTTAGGATGAGTTCAAAGTTCTAACCATTTTTTTTTGTAATACAAGTTGATATTCATGTTATTGAGTTTTAGAAGCATCGTTTACCACATGCTCATACCTTAGCCACAATGTCAAATGAAGATAAGCCTTCATTTATAGAGGATATTAATCAATATACATGTGCAGAAATTCTAAGCAAAGAAGAAGATCCTTTATCTTAAGAGACTATGAAGAAATTCACGATACATGTACCTTACGAAGTATGCAACACCAATTCACCTTGCATGAACCAAAACATGTAATGTACTAAACATTGCCCAAAAAGGATATATAGTAGGACCACAATGAATGATAATGGATTTTTCAATTATCGTAGATGCAATAACGGCGCATAATAGAAATAGGTAGGGAAACTTTTGGTAATAACCGGGTCGTACCTTACAATCGTAGTCTTTGTGTCAAATATGGCTGTCACGTCTGTTGGAATTGATGTCCTAGAAAAACCTAATTAGTTAGTTTAAATATTAAATAAATAAAATGGGTTTATTTATTTATTGTCTAATTATATTTTTCGAGTCAAACATGCGTGTGATTGTTTTTCTAAAACGTTCAATGAGATGGATGTTTTCCAAGATGACATGTCAGGTTTGATTTAAGTGGTCAATGAGATTGAACCACAGACAACCTTAGATCAAACTAGTGATATGTTGTCAAAGTATGTTCGTAGTCGGTGATAAGTTTGGACAACATATCTGATAAGACTATAATATGATACTTTTGATGACTTGTCTTGGTTATGTAGATAGTGATCCAAGAGTATTACATTAATGTTATCAATAAGACTAGAACACTCAGTAGGACCACATAAACTAGTTGTTTCTTAACTGCTATCATAAATAATTAATTCTGTAAGACAATAACTCTAAATCTAGGCAATAGTCTGAACTCGTGAATGGATTGTCCGTTGCTTTGATGTGCTAAAAGGATTAGTCACACCACGTTGACTTGAATTTTACGTATGTGTTATGATTCAATGTAATCCTTGAATAGTGAAAGAGAGTAGAGATGAAAAGAGAATTTGAAGAAAGAGAACTAGGATTGAGAGAAAGAATAAGGATCAATATTATTCATCAATGCTTCAATACAAGATAAAACTAACTACTTATACTTATTCTAGATACAATGGACTAAGACTAAGCTCTTAACCGCCTCTACTAGCTCAGCCACCAAACAAGACCAACACCTTGACTTAAACACCTAACCAAACTAACTAACAATTAAAGAGACTAACCAACAATGCACCAAGTAATGAATACAAGAGCATAACACCATATAAGCCTGATCATAACAATGCCGCCCCCCCCCCCCCCCCCCCCCCCCCCCCCCCCCCCCCCCCCCCCCCGGAAATCATTCTTGGCCGTAAGAATGAAATGTAGGGAAGTTGCTGGCAATGAAACGAGAATCTTCCAAAGTAGCTTGCAGCTTGTCCAAATTAGCCTAGTGAATGAGGAAGTGGCACCTGCCATGAGGATCCTGGGAACAAACTCTGGTGTCCAATATCACATAAGGAGCTTGTAGGAGTTGGCCATTACAAGTCCGAAGAGCCACAGCAACAGAGCACTTGTGATCCTTGGACACATGTTTCTTTAAAAGGGAAACATGGAAGACATTGTGAACAGCAGCTTTAGGTGGCAAGTCTAATATGTATGCCACAGCTCCAATTGATTCCAAGATTGCATAAGGACCAAAGTACCGTGCACTTAGCTTGAGATTCTTGAAAACAGCTACTGAAGATTGCCGATAAGGCTGCAATTTCAAGTATACCAGCTCACCAACATCAAAAGTTTTGTCAGTACGATGCTTATCGGCAAAAAAATTTGATGCGAGATTGGGCCAACTGCAAGTTATCCTTGAGCTGATGCATAAGCTGCCTTCTATCCTTAAGCAAGGAACCGACTTCTGGTACTACGGACACCACACCTTGCAAGCCAATGGGTGAGGAAGGATCATAGCCATACAAGGCTGTGAATAGAGTAGTTTTCAGTGCAGAGTGAGCATGAGTATTGTACCAATACTCAGCTAAAGAAAGCCACTGGCACCATTTACTAGGATGAGTAAAAGTCATGCTACGCAAGAATTGCTCCAAACATTGATTTACTCTTTCAGTTTATCCATAGGTTTGGGGATGATATTATGAACTAAGAGTAAGAGTGGTTCCCAGAAGAGCAAACAATTCACTCCAAAAATGGTTGACGAAAAACCAATCTCTATCAGATATTATGGATTGAGGCAAACCATGAAGTCGATAAATGTGATCTAAGAATAGCTTGGCAAGCTTGGGAGCTGTAATAGGATGAGCAAGATCTTGAGCAAGGAAGTGTCCAAACTTTGTAAAGCGATCAACAACCACCCAAATAACCTCTTTACGCTTAGATCATGGTAAGCCTTCTATAAAATCCATGCTTATGTGCTTCCAGGCTCTATCTGATATTGGCAAAGGCTGCAACAAACCTTGAGGAGGATTATGATTACTCTTGGTTTGCTGACAAACCTCGCATCCTTTAACGCATTCCACAACACTCTTTTCCATGCCCGTCCAGAAGAAGTACTGCTTAAGTCATTGATAAGTCCCCTCAATACTGGAGTGTCCTCCCTAAGCAGTACAATGAAGAGCGAAGGTGATCTGCTGTCGAAGATCATGACTTGTTCCAATGTAAACCTTTCCATTGATCCGAATTAAACCATTGCACACTATAATTCCAGCAGCTGCACTAGCTGAAGCATTCACACTAGCTGCAGTGATACTTTCTTGAGCAAAAACATCATCCTCGTATGAATGCAAGAACTCCTCCATCCAAGTAGGAAGTGTGACTGATATAGCAATGCTTATGGATGGCAAATTCTTCTCCATATAATGAGATAAAGCATCGGCTACCACATTTTCTCTTCCACTTCTATATGCAATGGAGTAATCCAATCCCACATCTTTATAAGTCCTTTACGTTGCACTGTAGTGGAAATATTTTGCTCCAACAGATACTTGAGGCTTTGATGATCTGTCTTGATAGCAAACTAAAATAAGGCATTGCTAATATCGGAGCTGCACACATTGGCAATTTCAACTGTTGAAAGGGCACCTCTGCTGCCTCAGACTACAGGAAGGATTCCTTCTTAAGAAGATCTATAAGAGGTTTGGCCATCATTCCATAACCAGGTATGAACCTTCGGTAACAGCCTGTAAGTCCCAAGAAACTGCATAATTACTTAACTGTAGCAGGTGGACTCCATTCTTTTATAGCTTTAATCTTGGAGGGATCTGTGGCTACTCCTTCGTGGGATATAACATGCCCCAAATATTCAATTTGAGATCGAGCAAATAAACACTTAGACAATTTAGCAAAAAGCTGATGTTGCCTCATTAGCTCAAACACTCGCTACAAATGCTCTAAATGTTTGTCAAAGGATGAACTGTAAACCAATATATCATTGAAAAATACCAATATGAACCTTCGTAAGTAAGGCTTGGATACAACATTCATCAATGCTTAGAATGTAGCAGGTGCATTTGACAATCCAAATGGCATTACAACAAATTCGTAGTGTCCATGATGGGTGCGGAAAGCAGTCTTGTGTATATCTCCCTCCTTCACTCGAACCAGATAATAACCTTGTCTCAAATCAATTTTGAAAAGCAACCAGCTCCATGAAGCTCGTCCAATAAATCATCAATTATTGGAATTGGAAACTTATCCTTGATTGCAAGTGAGCTGAGGTGTCTGTAGTCAATACACATTCGAGATGTAGCATCCTTCTTCTTGACCAATATCACTGGTGAAGCAAAAGGACTATGACTGTGTTGAACAAAATTGGTCTTAAACAACTCTTCTACTTGTCTTTCAATCTCATCTTTTTGTGAATGAGCATATTTGTAGGGTTTGAGATTAACTGGATTAGCACCAACCTTTAAAGGAATGGCATGATCCAATGACCTCTTAGGAGGAAGAGTAGATGGAGTTTCAAACAAATCCTTGTAATCATCAAGCAATCTGTTCAACTCAGGTGATTGACCATCCAGCTGCTGATCAGGTGCTGCTGCCCCAATGGAAAACAAATGCCCGATCCATTGATAGTTGCCCTTCTTTACTACACCTTCTAACTTCTTCCCAGTCATGATTTGTAGATGTCCATGATCTATAATTCCCTTCAACTGAACCTTTTGGCCATTTCTTTCAAAAGACACAGTCGGCTCAATAAAATTGAATACAATTGAGCTAATTGTTTTCATCCAATCAACCCCTAATACCATGCCACAGCCTCCCAACCTGAGAGCTCTGAAATCATAAGTGAAGCTATGCTTTTGCATTAGCCATGAGAACTGCTTGCACTTGGTTTGTGTCAAGATAAAGTTGCCATCAGCCACTGTAACTGTAAGTGGATTGGTCCTGATCATCTCATGGCCCACGGCTCTCACAACTTTATGATCCACAAAGCTATGTATGCTACCACTATCAATCAAGATAAGGATGGGCTTATGACTGACTTCCCCCTTGATCCTAATTATGTTATGGAAACCACTTCTAGTTAATGCTTGCACTGATATACCAAGTGTGTCTTCTTCATCCAACCATGCCTCCTCTTCTTCCAACTCTTCAGAGCCATTGGGAGCTTCAACGTCCTCACTATCATCCTCGAGTTCTACTCCAGAAGCAGTCATTAGAGCCTTGGGACTGCATTTATGACCAAAGAAATATCTTTGATTGCACTTATAACACAACTTCTGTGGTTTCTTGTCTTCCACATTGGGAATTCCGCTGGTACTAGCAGTCGCAGCTCCTCCTTTGTACCGTGAACCCTCAGTGGTTGCCATGATAGTATTCTCAAATAACCTAGGCTTTGTGTAGGCTTGAGACAAGGAAGTTGGCTCCAAGGCCTTAATTTGATTCTTAATCCGGAGCTTCAATCCACTGATGAAACTGGAAATGTAATAGGATTCAGCTGTTTCAGGATAAGCTATTAACATTCTTGCTCTCAGATTTTCGAACCGTGTCATATACTCCTTGACTGAGGATGTCTGTGTTACCTTATTAAAATTATCCACAATGTCTCCAATATCCTCATCTCCATAACGAGCACAAAACTCATTCACAAATTCCCGCCAAGTAATGGATGCTCTGCCCCTCATCAAGCCAAAATATCAGGACTCCTGATCTCCACGAAGGTAGACTACAGCAATATCAACCTTCTCCTCCTCAGTTATACGATAAAATTGGAAATATTTCTCTCACCTTCTGATCCATGACTGAGGGTGAGTGCAATCGAAGGTCTCCATGTCAATTCTTGGCTGTCGGTAGCCAGAGTTGCGTGGAGTATTAGAAGGATCTCCATTAGTAGATGAGGATGGCGGACTGGCTGAAGAATGCAACTGGCTAGCTGGAAGTAATATGCCTGCTGAAGAGGATCTCTCCGATTGTTGCACTCTATTAGTAACGTGCAGACATAGATTATGTGTTTGCTCAATAGCCACACCTTGCCTGATCATCATTTGTTGCATCTCACGAAATTGATCATTGAGATTTTGAGAATCTTGTCGTGAATGCTGGACTGCCTTAAACAAGGTGTTCAATTGTCGTGTCATATTAGTCATCATCTTAGTTGGATCAGTCATTGATGCATTGCTAACATCTTCCTCTTACGTGTCAGCAATACCAGCAGCTAAGGCTGCTGCATATGAGGCTACACCAGCTCTTGTTGTGACTCCTCCTGGCATGGCTATTGAAAGAATGCAAATGAATGGAAATCTATTCAGTGTTATCAAAAACTAAATCAAGTAATGCACTCAGCTGGTTATAGATCCTAATTCATGGATTAATTGCAGTTAGCTTAGATCCTAGTTGTAATAAGTCCAGTTCAAATTTGCCTGAAGCTCAAATGTATCTTTAATTGATCAATCTGCTCAACCTTCCCTGTCTCCAACATGCCCTCCTACTGATCATGCTTTACTTCCACGATCGGCCGCTCAACACACTTTGAGTCTAGATTTGGACTCACTTCAGCCTTGCTACAGCTTGAGCTGAATTTCAACTCCTTAATTCCAAATCGCAACAATTGGAAGCCCTTCAAGGCCCTGATACCAATTGTTATGATTCAAGGTAATCCTTGAATCATAACCTAAGATTAATAGTGAAAGAGAGTAGAGATGAGAAGAGAATTTGAAGAAAGAGATGAGTAGTAGAGAGAGAATTAGGGCTAAGAGAAAGAATAAGGGTCAATATCATTCATCAATGCTTCTGTACAAGAGAGAACTAACTACTTATACTTATTCTAGATACAATGCACTAAGACTAAGTTCTTAACTGCCTCTACTAGCTCAGCCGCCACACAAGACCAACACCTTGACTTGAACACCTAACCGAACTAACTAACAATTAAAGAGACTAACCAACAACACACCAAGTAATGAATACAAGAGCATAACACCATATAAGCCTGATCGTAATAGTATGTTGGGTAACGGCATGAAGCGTGGCTGGAACAGTTGTTTTATGTTGAATCTATAGTCTCTAACAAGATAAAGATGTTCCCTTAGTTGATTCGCAAATATACGATTAGATTCATGAATATTTGGCAAGATTATTCTATATGTTTGACATTTGGTATTAATAGGAAAATTGTTTCTATATTATTGAATTGTTTAGAAGGGCGGGTCAGGAACTACGGTGAGAGATTGAGAAAATTAACGATAGTAGTTAAAGTTACTTTTGCTAACGGACATTTAATAGAGAGGTTAATTGTCGTAATAAAAGTTATTTGGGAAATTCTTGAGTAAATATATTAATTCCAGAGTGTAGTAAAACTTATTTAGTGGAATTAAGTTTTACTGCTTTTACGGGAGCCCTTGGAGGTACTGGGTTGTTGTTGCTGGTAATCAATTGTTATAATGAGATGATAATCAAATTTGACTCATTTTGAGCTAGAGTTAAATTGTCCCTGAGGTCCCTCCGCAAGCCTTAACTTAAGCACTGTTTGAAAATATTTAAAAATTGAATTCATGAATTATTTATTTTTGAGATAAATAAATTTTTATGCTAAATAAATATTCATGAGATGAATATAAAATACCATAAATATCGTGTTTCAAAAACAAAATTAAAAAAATAAAAAATAAAAGGAGAAGCATACAGGTGCACATAGGGGTGTTCTTGAGTTGAGCCGAGTCGAGCTCGAGCCTGCCAGGCTCAAGGCTTTGCTCATTAGCTTTAAGCTCGGCTTGGGCTCGGCTCGAAGCTCGCCGAGCTTTGAAAATTCGGGCTCGACTCAACTCGATCTAAGCTCGGTGAACTTCAAATTAGGCTTGCAATATTTCAGCTCATTTAAGCTCAATGTAGGCTCATTTGGGCTTGTTTAAGCTCAGGCTTGGCTCATTTAGGCTCCCATATGCATTCATTGGACAATATTTAAGAAAATATATTATATTAAAAAAAAGCTCGCTTAGGCTCGTTTAGGCTCGCGAGCCTACGAGCTCAAGCTTCAATAGGCTCGGGCTCGGCTCGATAAGCTAAACAAGCCGGCTCTGCTCGGCTCGAGCTCAAAGCGAGCCAAGCTTTTCGAGCTTTATAACAAGCCGGCTCGCGAGGGCTCGTGAGCCGGCTTGGCTCATTTACACCCCTAGGTGCACGGCACCTCAAAATTAAAATAAAATAAATAAATAAATATGTCGCTAACGTCAACAACATGGGGTTTTTCATGAGTATTTCACACACTGTTGTTTTCTTTTGTTGGTTTATAAATACAGTATTTATCGTGAAGAATTCATGATTAAGTTTTAGGACTTGGTTTTCCCCAGTGACAAAAATCCTAAAATTATTTTAGGGATTTACTAAATTATTGTGTAGCATAATTTTACTAAAAAAATATTTTTTGAAAAGATTAAAAGAAAAATTTTATTCTGAAATTTTTACTAAATTAAATATTTTAAAAGCCTACCCTCCTGATGCTAGAAGAAGTCATTGCGAAAAAGACCTTAACTTGTCAAGAAATCTTCTACCAATTTCAGATCTTCAAAATGGAATTGGGATTCGCATTTCAGATATGTCTAATTGATATTTAATTTGTTTTTCCTTTATTTTGTTTATTCTACATGCTATATTTTTACTAGTTTTATTCGATGTTTTGTCTGTCATAATATAAACCTATTAGAATAAGATCTAGATCTAATTAAATAATTTAGTTAGGTCAGGGCTTTAGATTTAAAATTAAGAATTTATAAATTGGCTTTCCGCTGCGCCCGCTATAGTCAATTCGGGAAAAAATTTTGAAATACGTTCCCAATAAGATCAACATTGAGCAGTGTGCACGCACAGACAACTTACAATGACAACAAAATCAAGTGAACGAGATAGTATTTAAACCATAGATACATCTCACCAATTGAATCGTATTGGAGAATATTTGAGTTTCAACTACAACATCAGTATCTATCTGTAGAGAGGCTACAATTCCAATTATCGAGACAATAAAATGTCACCTTTCAAGACAACAATCGCCTAACCAATGTTGCAAATAACCATCAAGACAAGGACATATTGCTGGCAGTATAGTTCAATGCAAATAGAGAATACAATGCAACTGCTCAATACAAATATGTTGAATTTCCAACATATTATTGGGTATGGAATAAAATAGGAAGGAGATGGACATCGAGAAAACAGCATTTTTGCATTGGGAGGCTTGCTTATGCACTGCCCAATTTAGGAGAAAGGTTTGACCTAAAAATATTGTTAAACATTGTATATTGAGCAAAATGCTATGAGAATATAAGAACAATAGAAGGGGTAACGACTCCAAACTCCAAAGCAGCATGCCTGGCACATGGATTATAGGATGACGATAGCAAATGGGATAAAACACTAATCGAAGTAGCCATATGTGCTTCAAGAACATGAAGAAAAATATTTTGCTCAATATTAATGGCGGCCCACATGAAAGAGAAGGTGGTGTCTTCTTATTTATTAGAGTGGTGGAACAGGGAGGACATATCTATGGCTAAAGTTAATAGAAAATTTTAGATCTAAGAAATAGAAATATTGCTAGCCATTTCCTGCAAGGATAACCACTCTGTTGGTCTCAATGGAAAAGGTTGTACACACTAGGTTTAAAATTCCCCTTGAAACTGACAAGGTCCCAATGACACATAGAAATGCGTTCTAAGCAGTTGATTGCACATTTAAGATATCTATAATAAAGAATTATTTTTGGAGGAAAATTAGTAATATTGTGGAGAGATTTCAAACAAATATTACCGGTTATGTACAAAGGATCACGAGTGGACATTGTCGCATCAACATTGCAGCAATCATCATTTTGGGCACATACACATATTCTACGCTATAAATGAACATGTGCTTGATGGGGGATACCGTCACGAATGTACATGGACATCTTGATTGAATTTGTTGATTGGATCATATAGTTAGGAAAAGGAAGAAAGAGGAATAACACGATCTAGAGGCTATGAACAGGATTATATAAAAATTTTCGAGCAATTTTCACTGCAAAAGAACAATCACGATATGTTAAAATTAATTGACATTCTAAAGATTTATATACAAATGACGGTAACAACTACTTCAAAAGCATGTGCTATTTTAGCTCCAAAAACGTTGTTGTGGATGAATTGAATGGCAAAATGTGAGCTCTCCTTCTGGGAACTCAAGAATATATTTTAGTGTAGATAAATTAAAATTTTGTTAAATAAGTTAGAACAAATGATGAAATGCATCCATCACAATTCCTACATTCTCTAAAATTTTTTGGTATACTAAATTACGTTTTTTGAATTCTTGATCTCTCTGTTGCACTATGTAACATAACCAAATTAACACTCCAATAATTTTGTAGTAAAGTCGTTGAGCAAAAATAATCAAAGGGAAAAAAAACCAGAGACCATGTGCTGAAACCATAGAATGATTTAACTCCGTCACTAAATTAGCGTCCTATATCATTCAAAAGTAGACAATTTTCTCTGAAGTTAGCATTTTCAATGATAATAAACAAGAGCCAAAAGACGAACTCTAACAAATGTCAGTGAGTACCTTCTAGAACGAGTGTTTTCTCATGGCAGTTGTATGTTATAGTATCACGCATGACATCACCAACAAGGTTGAAAATACTTATATATGACATGACATATAATCTAGCAATTGAATGAAGAATTTTGTGTACAAATAAATCTTTCAAAATATAAAATAAGTTTACGTAAATGCGTTCAAATCAAAATGTAAAGTCATATGACAAAGAACATGTATTTAATGCAATATGAAAATTATTATTTACTATATAACCTTATCAACTTAGATATTCAAAGAAGATTCATGAAATTGTTGTTTGAAATGACTTACCTGGCAATTATAGTTGCAGAATTGCCTATGCAATACATACCCATTCGGTATATTAGATCACCAACCATAAAAATAAGTGTACAGACACGTTTAGTACGGTATCATGGCGTTCAATATCACAAAAAAGGAGGTAAAGTACATCACATTTAAAAGCTGGTATTTATAGACAATCAAGTAAATATAAAGTATCTGCAATTACTTACAACCAAACATACCAAAATATTTTATTTATAGCAAGATATTATACATGTAAAAAATACTGTTGTGAAGAGATGGCATACTATTCTCAGAACTAAAATGTGAACTCAATTTATCCTGCACAATCCCTCCCACGCACATATGTCACTTCTATTACACGGCATAACTTCCAATATTGAAATGCATATGCAAACACTTCAGGCAAGAAACGATACACATCGGTATGTCATCATATAATAATACGCAACATTTTGTTAACAAATTGTAGATGCCATTCGCATGGCAATCTCCATATCAACTTTATCCATCACACAACAAAACTCATCTATCAGATGTGAAGTATTTTAACACGATAGGAGGTAAGTGTTCGTGAACACTGTGTCATGCACAAATTTAATCAATTTCAAAACCATATAGGGTCATCTACAAATACATTTTCCTTTAAAATATTATACATGATGGAAATAATGTAATTGATATTATGGAATGATTTTGCATCTAATTAGCGTATTTCCTATCTAGTAACATCATAAAAGACATTATGCTCCTAGTATCACACACAGCAATAAAACTATACAATGGTATTACTTAATGGGGTTATTTATATTTGGAAAATTTCAATAAAACTACCTTATTCTTTGGTACAGTCCCATAAAACCACCTTAATCTTTTTTCTTTTTTTTTTTCCTGCAGGAAACCACCTTACTTTTACAAAAAAATTTGCAATGTCACAACTTATGACAGTTTCCTTTAGCTCCGTTAGTTCAAGTGCTGCATATTGGGCTTCTTTTGACCAAAACGACGTGTTTAAGCATTATTAATTCAACAACATTTATCAAATGAACTTTGTTATTGCAGTTTACTCACCCCCGAACATAGTTATTAAATATAACACACTACTTAGACATTAATAAATTTGAAATTCAAAAAAATAAAAATTAGAAAAAGGGAAACAAATTATGAAAATAAAAATTTTTTGAAAAAGTTTAAAAAATATAGTAATATTTTTTTACTTTGATTTTTTAGCTTTTTTAGAATTTATTTTTACAAAATTATTTTCAAAATTTTAATTTTGTGCTATTTTTAATTTAAAATTTTAGTAATCTTTTTAAAATTAAATTTTTTTTAAATTTACTACATTTTATCTTATAGTATTCATTTATAAAAATTTTAAAAATATTTTATTATCTTCTAAATTTATAATGCTATTACTATAATTAATCAAAAAATTATTTTATGTAAATATTAGAAAATCTTCTTATATTTATCTTTCACCTAAAAATAAAAAATCCCTGTCTTTTACATAAAAGCAAAAAATTTCTAATTTTTAATTTGATATATTTTTTACTTTTAAATTTATTAATCTAATTTTTTATAGGGTAAGAAAAATATTATTATATTTTTTCTAAATTTTTCCCCCTTTTTTTCTTAATTTGTTTTAAATTTTTTAATGTTTTAATTTAAAATCTGAATTGTACATTTTTCTAATTTTTCATATTTTAATTTCAAATCTAAATTTTTTTGAATTTTTGCATATTTTTTTTAATTTCAAAGGGTATAATGGTAATTTGATAAATATTGTTGAATTAGTAATGTCTAAACATGTCGTTTTGGTCAAAAGATGCCCAATACACAGTGCTTGAACTAACAGAACTAACGGAACTGTCATAAGGTGTGACATTGTAAATTTTTAGCAAAAGTAAGGTGGTTTCCCGCAAAATAAAAAAATTAAGGTGGTTTTATGAAAATTTCCTTTGTATTTTAGTACCTTAACATTTTTAGAAAAGAAATGAACTTGAACTTTTTGAATTAATAAAAAAGACCCTAAGTTTTTGTCATATTTATAAAAAGGCCCTTCTTTGGCGTGATGAAATTATTTTCCGTCAATCAATCTGACGTGACAACAGCCTTTTTTATCAATGCTACAGTAAAATGATAAAAATAATCTTCGATAATTATATTTTTAAACAAATTAAGTGAAGACATATAACTTTTACATAATGCAATATATCGAATTTTGTGTCTATAAAATAAGAATAAGAGTATTGAAGGGTACTTTTATTGTTTTATTGAAGCATTAATAAAAAAAAAAATTGTCACATGAGCTCTATCGGTAGAAAATGACATCATTACGCTGGAGAGACGCCTTTTTATTAATATGACAAAAGCTTAGGGCCTTTTTATTAATTCAAAAAGGTCATGATCCTTTTTATTATTTTCAGAAACATCAGGGTACTAAAATATAAATAACCCTACATATTACATACATTACTATATACATTATGTTCAGTTCAATTGTATACAAATAATAAATCCAGTACCTGTAAGGCTCCCACCAAGGCAAGGTCTAGGGAGAGTGAAATATAAGCGCAGTTACACCCCAATCCCAAGCACACTGAAACAAGAGAATTGGAAGCACAGTAAGTGCATTTCTTAAACTAATCATATTTAATTAGGCTGTGTTTGGAGCATGAAATTGAATGCTAGAATTGGGTCCTAGAATTCCAATTTCTGTTGTGTGATTCATCTGCTGGAATTGGAACTACAATTCCACTGTCCAATTCCATGGAATTGATTTTTAACTGAAAATCATATTTTCCAATTCCTTAAGGTGGGGGGGTAAGGAATTACAATTCTATATTAATTCCATTAACCTAAAACCCAAATGACCCCACTTGATTAGCCCAAATCCAAGGTGACTCAAAATTTAAAGGCTTAGACACAACCTAAAACTTGATCCGAACCTATAAAGCACCCAACTCAAATGAGTTGAACTTGAAATGACTGAAATCACCTTATCTCAAAGTCCAAAATGACCCACCCCGATTAACCTGAAACTCGAGATGACTCAAATCTAAAAAATGAAACTACTAGACTTGAATGTAATGTAAACAAGTTAAGCTGAAGTGGAAATAACAAGACAAAATTGACCTATGCCCAAAATGACCCAACCCATATCAAACGCAGCCTAAAATGACTCAAAATTTGAAAGATACAACTCATTTATCCCAAAACTAGATGACTCGAGATTGAAATAACCTAAATGAACTCAAATCCGATCATAACCAGCCTGAATCCCGAAAATACCTAACCCGATTAACTAAAAATTCGAGGTAACTTGAACCCCAAATAATCCAACGCGATAATCAACCCAATTTGAGTTGAAAATCGAATTACTCGAACTCAAATTGGATAGCTCATACCATAATAACTTGAATGCAATGTGAACTGCTACGACCAAAACCCAACAATACTTGAATTGAAACTTGAAATATTTCAACTTCGTTAACCAAAAACCCTTGATGATACGAATTATTATGTAATTATAATTCTCATTTGAAATACCAAATAATGGAATTCCGATTCCATTATAATTAACATTGAAATTGTAATTTCACAGTCCAATTTTAATTTCATGTGCCAAACAGAGCCTTAATGTATATACAATTGACAGAAAAATAATTTGTCTAAAACTATTTTATAACTTATGTATAGTGTAAGGTACACTAAAACCGAGGAAGTCTAAAAGGAGATCAAATGGCCGCAACAAAAGAAAAAATTGCAAATAAAATATTTTTTTTAAGAATATTGTTCCCAGCTAAAAAAGTTCAAATTAATCAATTTTTATTGAAGCCAAATGTGAGACCCATCTTCAATGTGTCTTCACTTATTCACAAACTCGAGACATATAAAATTGTATAACTCCAACTATATCAACCAATTACAGGTAAAATATTTAAATTATATGGATGCGAAGGAATTTGAGGTAAAAATAGTCAACAAATAATTCTTATATAGAAATTATAAGAATGCTCCCAATAAAACTTATAATGATGATGAGTAATAATCATGTGTTTTTCAAATTTAAAAAAAATATTGATACAATCTATGTCAAATTCTACTTTAATATCATCCTTGAAGTTTGACAAGATGATTAGATGGCATTCAAAGTGTTTGTTACACAAAGGAATCCTAAGACAAAGGAAAACAAATGAGTACAAAAAGTTGAATCACACGAATAACCGCGTCCTTGAGAGCAAAAAATGGAGACCTGCCACACATTTTCATTCATAACACTATAAACATTTGCATGAATATGGCTATGACATGTTAGCCACATACTTAGAAAACTTTCTACACAAGCCGTGTATTATTTACATTTGAAGCACCACAAAGTCCAGCACCAATACCGAACCCCTTTGGTCCAAAACAATTACTGAACCCCGTCATCGATTTCATAACAACTGTGGAAGAATATTATTATAGTAAGAATCAACCATAAGTACCACAATACTGACGATGGGCAGAGTGCCTGATTCACAATCCACACCGAGTAAGGTATGTGCATGAACAAACAAATACTACACCAAAGATACAATGACTAGCATTAATCAATTCCCTGAATTACATGACATTAGAACAAAATGATCAGACATGCAAACCAACATAGATGAGTAGCTTGTAGTTGCCGAAATTAAATCAATTAATGAATTGTAATGACCGTGCATTGCATGTGAAACAACTAGTATATGTGTGTTTGTGTATTAGGCTCCTAATTTAGCTTCAATTCAGCTTGTTTAGCTAAGCAAATGAGCTTGAACCAAACTTACAACTTGAATCGAATACTTTATTTCATTCTAAGTCAACCCGATTTTGCATATTTTTATTCTTGTTATGCTTTTTTGTGTTTGGACAAGAATTAATTTAGGTTCATGTCATACAGAAATGTGTTTTTATCTTTTATATTATGTTAAGACTTATTAGAAATACGTGCTCTAATTTATTATGTCATTTGAGCTTTCTTATGAATTTAGATATTTTGTTCGTTGATCGGGTACAAAATTTTCTAATAATATAATTCAATGAATAGAAGTTGTTTGCATCAGCTGACATTTGTACTAGTGTCTTCAACTATATTTGTTTGAAAGTGGGATGGCAAGCTTGCCATACTGATTGACGTTTTCATGATATTTGTGGTTGTTTAATTAAATTTATTATATTTTTCTATCATATAGTCTTCTTGAGCTACTTTATTTTTTGACAATGGAGATGTTTCGTCATCTAATATGCTACATTTAGTAACATCACATGTCTGTCTTTTAAGTGCTTTAGTCACAAAGAAGCTTCACATTGAACGGTAACATGCTTTAAATTTGTATTTGTAGCAATTGTCACGCATTACTCTCTTATATATATGTATTTTGGAATTTGAATCATGTGTCTTCCAAAATCACTCTTATTGTTAAGAATTTCATACATGAAGCTAGTAGGAAATTTCACATGCGAGTTGTGAGAGAGAAGAGGACAATAGTGGACTATTCCACTTACTAGCAAATAGTTTTAAGATGAAACCCCACTTCGGTTATATGTAAGCCTCATATATGTCAGCTTTGCAAGTTGGCCTAAAGAAGGGTGAAATTTCACACTTACACTCCCCCTTGGCTTAGTAGTTGACAATTTGTGGAATTTGTAAAATTCTCCTTCCAACTTCACTATGGTTCAACCAGATTTATCGCTTATTCTTCATCTTTTGGTAGACATTCCACATATTGTGAAATCGCAATTATGATGCTTATGGCTCACTTGCCTTACATGATGGCTAAGGTACCAAATATGCCAAGTTTTTCCTATAATCTAATCCATTTATATATTGATCTTCTACTTCTCATATTTAAGCTTTAGTTATTTCTAGATAAGTTGTGTGTATGTATTTTGAATCAACTCTGGATAAATATGTTTGTTGTTGGGAGGCAATAGCTTTTTAGTTGCTACTATGAGTACTCACAGTCAAACCTACTAAACTGATTAGAGAATAGTCACTTTATGATTAAGAGTTCTTCTCAGATGTGTTTTTATTCTTCACTATAAATTATATATTGATAAATCGTTGCTTTTGGAAAACCAATGTTCCTTTCTCCAATAAATGAGTTTTGTACACGAGTTGTATGTTTATGTGCATAATGTGGGAGGAATTGTTTAGTTTATAGCTTCGTGTGAAGTTAGGTTCTCAATAACACCCTGATTGCTCTTTGTTTTGTGTTGCTAAGTTTTAGAGAGGTTCCTAGCATGTCTGATTGTTCTCTGTTTTCTATTGGTAGTATCTAGAGAGGTTCTTACTGAGCACATCTGGATTGCTCTTTGTTTTGTGTTGCTAGGTTCTAGAGTTGAAAAAACCTAACATTAAGATGAGCTTAAGTCAGTCATGAATGCACATATGGAGAGGACTGACTATAGTCTATCAAAATTGGAATATGTTAATTCAAATTTACAATGCCTAAAGCTGACCCCCATTCCAATTGATTAAAATGAAGTTCCTGGATGAGGCAGATAGCTTAGAATAGTAAAAATGTGTAATATGTAATATGTAATTATTTATGAACTTATGGTTGCTTTTTAGGAAATCAGTTTGTCTTCATCGACAAAACAGTTTGTTTTTGTCATGAGCATAATTGGTGCAAGTGGTAATAATGCCTTTTAGGTATACCACTGGACTTAAATTTCTGTTTTTTACTTGTTTTAGGTTCCAAATGAATCCATTAACAATGATCGTAATGCCCGATTACCGGTTGATAATACCCAACTTGGATGAAAGAAGGAGATCAACAAGAGGAAGTTTGGAACTCCATATTTCTTTAACATTTTGGGATTTTATGTGGTTGATTAATAATTGTAAATATTCATTCCCTTAATTGCTGATATAACGAGGATGTAACTTTAGAATATTAGTTTGTTGATTCTATCTGTAAATGTAGTATTGATATTTTGGGACAATTACAATATTGATTATTGTGATCAATTATCATGCTTGACAATATATTATGAATATATTTGTCATAATTTGTGATATATACAAGGTTTATATAAGCGTATAGGGGGCCATTTAATTTCTAATTATAAAAAGGTATAATTAATTTCTTGACACTATTCATCGAAAAAATTTTTTTTAAAGAATTTGACTTCTAAATTGTTGACACCTAATTGACGCATGACTTTGTTGGTGTTTAAAAGTGCAAGAAATTTCATGACACTTTCAAGCGCCAGCAAATATTTCTAAAGGTCAAAATTGTTGATGCTTGAGCCATGTGTCAAAACTATTTTTCTCCATGATCATAAGTGTCAAAGTTTTACCCAAAACGTGTCAGTATTTGCCATTTTTGTTGTAGTGAGGCGAGCTTATAGAGGGCATCCAACTTTCTTCGTCTCTCGAGGTTTTTACCTTTCTCATTCCCTTTTATTCATCTATTTTTCCCTCCTTCTATACCCTAGGGTCTCCCTAATAGAGGATGGTTCAATCCTTTGACCAACCTTATCTGACAGGAGAAACCCTTGGCTTAGAGGTAGACTACTTAGAGTTCCAAGATAATGAGGAAACCAGTGCTGCTCCAAATTTCGATTTGCATTAGTTCCACACATGTATGTATTTTACCTTGGGGTATTTAATCTTCCAACTTTCTATTTTTTTCTTTGCTAAATAAGGAGATTTGTGTCATTCCTTCAGCATTAAGCCATGCTCGGGTGTTTCCAGAGTATTGTTCGAATATTTTTTCAATCCAGAAATTTAAAATTATTTTTATATATCTCTTCAAGTTTTACCTTTTGTTGTTTTTCAAAGTTTTCTATTTGTTCTTTTGAGAAAGATATTGCTTCTATTTGAATTTTTCCTAAAGTTATATTTCTGAAGAAGATCCATCTATCGGAGCATGGTGGATAAAAGATGATTTGAAAAAACAAAAGAATCTCATTACAAGAAATATACCTAAGTCTAGATAAAGTTCCTTTTACAATCAACTTCAAAAAATAGACGCTTGGGCTCAATCAATGGCCCTAGCCTTAATAAGTAACAAACTCAAATGGGAAGGTAATAGATAAGCATGGTTATATTACATAGCAGCCACTCCGTAAGAAGATTGCTTACAATGGTTAAAACAACGGGAAAAATCCGAGGATAGAAAAATAGAAAAAACTAGTTTGCTTAACAATTTTAACTCTCCATAACAAGTATTAGGAGAATTTGCCAATATAATGAAGAAACAATTCTGTGGATATGTTGGGAAAAAACCTATACAAGAAGATGCGAGGTATATCCTAGCAAAACTAGAACTTTGTAACATGTGAATACAAAAAGTACGTAGAAACATTCAGAAATTACTTTTATATGCTTGAAGCTACAAGTATTGAAGAATATTTAGATCAATTCTTTCATAAACTCCCACGCCCATGGAATGAAATGGCCTTAGCAAACTATCAAAATTTTTTGGAAGAGAAAACCTTACAACAGAAACTCTAGGATACCCAGCAGTGATTAATTCGGCCGGTATGGCTTTTAATACTTATCTCCAGTAGTTTTTTGAGGCATCAGTTTCTAAAATCAATTTATCTCCTGGTTGAGGAAAATAAACATTTGGAAGTTTAGTGATTTTTCGTAGGTTCTCCCTAATAGAGGACAGTTCAATCCTTCAACCAGCCTCATTTGACAGGAGAAACCCTCGGCCTAAGGGTAGACTACTTAGAGTTTCAAGATAACGAGGAAATCGGTGCTGCCTTAAACTAATTGCTGCTCGTTGGTTTTTGAGAATCTTCTCAATTTGAACTACTCTAGGCAAAGCTTGGGCTCTGCAAGAGAAATTAGAAGTTTAGGAGCTCTTAGGTAACATCTTCTTATTTCTCTTTGCTTGTAAGGAAGATAAAGTTAGAGTTCTTGAAGGGACCCCCTTGTCTCTTAGTGATGCTCATTTAGTGCTTAATGAATAGCTAGGTGACTTTACCTTTAGGGAATTGGACTTCTTGACTTCTATATTTTGGGTGCAAGCTCACATGCTCCCCTTGAACCTTATGATAGTAATAAATGTTAGGATGATAGGTAGTTTATTTACGGTTGTTGAAAGGATAGATTCGAATTTGGATAGGTTGTCAATGTGGTGTAAATATATTAGATTGAAGGCAATGGTTAATGTCAATGCCCCTCTCAAGAACGGACTCTGGCTAAAGAGGGTACGGATGAAGGACATTTGGGTTGTTCTAAGTATGAAACGCTTCCCAATTTCAGTTATGCGCGTGGTAGATTGTCTCATGTTATAAAACAATGTTTAGCAGATGGCTGTACACTTTCTAACTCGCCTTATAATAGGTCCCTTGAATTCTGCTGATTCTTTGATCCATGGATGGTATTCCATGTTTGTTGCATCCTCTCCTTTGGTGATGAAGCCATACATGTTTTTTGGCCATTGCTTTGGATTGGAAGAAGGTTATCCTCAAGTCGGACTATTTGGAGGCCATTGGAGCCATTTGTGAGGCATATCTAGGCGATAGTTGGGGATATTCTTAGCTTTAGGGCTTTTTTGTATGTATTTATTTCTGTTGGGTTTCTCGTAATTGTAATAGAACAACTCATATTGTAGTTAAGCTCCATTTTGATAATGTCTGTAACCATCGATGGTGGCTAAACCCATATGTTGTAATTCTTTAGAATTTGGAATGTTAATCTTGTGGCCGAATCCATTTGATGATTGAAAAAAAAAAAAGAGAAAACAAAATCAAGGGAGCCCTGTTATGCCTTGTTTGGATATATCAAATTAAGAGGGGTAAGGGTAAATGAGTTATCCTTATTTTGCATTTGGGTAAAGGGATAAGGGTAAAGAGAGTTATAGTTAAAATAAGAGCAAATGTCCAAATTTATTTTAGGATAAATTCCATATTAATATCCTGAGGTTTAGTGTATTAGTATCTTAGTTCACAAACTTTGTGAATTAATTTTTTAATCCAAAAAGTTATGCACATTTAATAAAATAATCCAAATAATGATATGAAAGAATAAAAGCAGGGCTTGTTTTACACCCTTGCACATCGTTATTTGGATTATTTTATTAAATTCGTGTTACTTTTTGGACTAAAAAATTATTTCACAAAGTTTATGGACTTAAAAATTAATACACCAAACCTTGGAGTTGCGTTGTTTTTTGGAAGAAAAATTAGAATTGAGTTATTTTTTTGTTAGAAAATAGAGTTGAGTTATTTTTTGGTAAAAAAGTTAGAATTGGGTTATTTTTTGGTAAAAAAGTTAGAGTTGGATTATTTTTTGGTTAGAAAATAGAGTTAGGCTATTTTTTGATTAATTGTTGCTTAATAATATAAATCAATTAATAATATTAGGTAAGAGAGAATATGATAATAGTTCATTACGGTATTGGTGACTGGTGAGTATAGGCCGTATAGCGACCCATGGGTGTAAAAAGAATAGAAGTGGTGATAATAAATAAAAGTAGATAATAATTATTAATGTTTAATGTTAATATAGTTTTTCTAAAAATATTTTGATATAAGCTATGAAAAGAATTTAGTTTTGCATTTTTTTCTACTTAATAATAAAACATATTTTTCATCTTTATATTTAAACTATAAAAAAATATAAAAAAATCTATTCTATCAACTAAATACAAACTTACAATTAATTAAATTTTTTTTTTTATAATTTTAAACTATTAAAAAATTAAACCAAATACTACCTTGATACTATACAAATGAGGATGTCACCCTTACTCCGTTTTACCCCGACTACCCTTGGGGTCAAATATCGACCCGAGTGGGCAAAAAAACCCCACCATTGTCCCCTCTCTGCGTACCTTTACTATCTCACCGGAAAGGATGGCGGAAAAGCAAGTATCCGGGGACGGCCTGGCCTCTAACCTCGCGGGGATGTCGAAGAACCAACTCTACGACATCATGCACCAGATGAAGGCATCTCTCTCTCTCTCTCTCTTCCCTTTACTCGTCCCTATTTTTCTCCCAATTTCCTTCGCATTCTTGCCTTACACTCTTGTCTTGCCTGTTTATTGCCAATACAGACTTTGATCGAGCAGAACCAGCAGCAAGCGAGGCAAATTCTCGTTCAGAACCCTCTCTTGACTAGAGCTCTCTTTCAGGTTCAGTTTAGGGTTTTTTTTTTTTTTTTTTCCTTAATAAATTTGTTTTGTTTTTCAATTTTCTGAGTTGTTTACACTATATGTCCCTCATGTTTTTAAGCTTATTTAAATTAGTCTCTCAACTTTTCTTTTATTTCAAATAGTCCTCATCTTAGTGACCAAAATTAGATAAAAATTAAATAGACAAGGGACTAAGTCAGTCATAAAATAAAATATTAGGGACAATTTTGAATACGGCAAAAGATGAGGGACCAATTTGAGAAAGCTTAAAAACATTGGGGGATCAACGGTTTAAATAACTCCCCATTTTCGGTTTCCCTCTAACTTTTGTTATTGGCTACTAGGGATTTGAATGTGGTGAATAGTTGAATAGATATGTTTGAAAAATTGTCCTTGAGGATGTCTGGAATATGATGATTGGCTTGTGATAGACTTAAATTGGTTGTGATTATATTGGGGAAATTAGGTGGAGAGAGAAGAATTAGGAGGGAGAGTGATAGACTTTTTTTCATCCAAAAGGAAATAATATTAAGAAAGAGAATATACAAAGAGTTAAGGACAAGATGTTCTCAAAATTACAAAAAAAAAAAAAAAGAAAAAAAGAAAAAAGAAAAGGACCATAAACTAATAACATAAAGTCCTTTGGTCCCTTTTTAGATCAACCAAGGCTATGTCAGTGTAGCCTCCAAAGCTCTTATAGAGAGAAGAGAAATTGGTTGTGTTTTTTTTCTTCAATGTAATGTCAAATGTGTATTAAGCTCAAGTATTTAGAGGCTATGCCTGCCTTCTAGTCCTAGTACTGCTGACTAACTGCTTAATGGCGTACCACTAATAAACTAACCGCCTTAACTGACTCTAATAGAATGACGTATGTGCCCATTTGTGCCAGTTCAATGTGAAACAACTATTACTCACATTTGCTTGTATCAATACCCTTCCCAACTGAACATCCTTGTGACCAAGGATGCTAGAAATGTGGGTGAAGGGTGAGCTTCAAACCTAGTCTAAAATCCCACCATGATCAAATGTGCGAATAATTTTCCCAATAAAACTTAAGAGCCATATCCAAATAGAAGTCTGTCTACAAGTAATATGCTTTTATAATCTCCTTTCTACCTTTGAAGCAAATCTAATTTAGCACAATGAAAATATTTCAACGAATCTCTGTTGTTGAAAGGAGTGATTTTAGTTGTTTTTGGCATTACTTTTCGGATTCATTTCTGGTGAGTAGTATCCTTTCTATTGATCAAGGACGGCTGGTCCTAAGATTTCAAGGGCTCAAAGAAGATTTGATTGGTGGAGGTTTCAGGTCTACTCAAGCACATATCAAATACTTTATATTATAATACCAACTAATATGTGTATCGTTTATATTATATATGTACGTATATGTTTATAATATATTATATACATGTTATAAGGGTTCATTTACCAGGCACTAATGCATCGGATCCCATTAGAACTCCGAAGTTAAGCGTGCTTGGCGAGAGTAGTACCAGGATGGGTGACCTTCTGGGAAGTCCTCGTGTTGCTAACCCTATAAGGTTGGGGGTCCTCGGAAATAGCCTCTCGGCAGGGTTACACCCTGAAGTGGTAAGGCTACGTACATCCATGCCCACCCCCCCCAAACCCTGCTTAGGTGGGAGTCCTTGAGACACTGGGTCTGTTGTTGTTGTTTGTTGTTCTTGTTGAACTAGACTAATTGGCAATTTATTTGCTCAATTATGTTCTTTACTGCTGAACTTTCATAATGTGGATATGCAAACTTTAACATCAACTCATTAGCTTCTTCCAAGCTATCCCAAAAGCACTTCCTGAAAATGTTCATCTCATTGTCATTTTCATTAATTCGACATGTAGGTCTTTAACCATTGGATTGTACAGCTCATATTTCCATTTCATTTCATCTCTATAAAATCAATGTTCTTAGGGAGACCTTTAATATAAACATTAGCAATCTCACATAGTTTAGCAGATTTGGCAATAGATCCACCCTCTTTTGGGACTTGAACACAATTAGGAGGCTTATCCAAATGTCCTATTAATTTTTGATTGAAACTAGGAATATTATTAAGAAAGAAAGATGTGCATAGTGTTGAGGATAAGACATCCTATGACATAAGGCTCTCGAATCCATCTATTGTCGAATTGTCCTATTGGTAGCATGAATTTTTCCAAATCAGGCTGCAATTCCAAGCTTCCATAGGACTTTCGATGACGGCCCAATGATTTCTCTTTGTTCCTCTAGCACCCATACAAGGATCAAAGAAATTAGTACCTAGCACACAACTCTGATATCTGTATATATTCCTCCCATGCATTCGTCTTGAAGCAACTTGATATGTGACTTAAGCTCATGATTTTTTCATGAGAACAATTTAGTTTATTTAAGACAGCCATGAAGAGAGCATATTTGGTAGAGCACATGCTTATTTGCAGGATAAAAGGTGCTGGAGATGCTTACCAAAATAGTATTAGTGTATGACATGGCTATCTTGAAGTTCTAGATTTCCAAACTTGCTTCTAGGGTGCCAATGTTATCTAGGTGAGTCCTAGCAACTTTGATACTACTTGTTCCCACTCCTCAATTGAGCTCCAAACTTCAATTGTTTCTGCAATCAAATCTAGATTGATGATGATCTTCAACCAAATGGCATAATCACTGTCTCAAAACTGTAGTTTCACAGCTTTGATTTAAGGTTTATACAAGAGAAATACCAAAGCTTAAGATTCCCTGGTGCTACATAATGACTTATGCTTTTCGCCTTTGAGCCTATGAAATTCTGAATGGTTTACAGCCTCTAAATTAAGATCAACACAATTCATTTTGTACGGTTAATAATGTTCTTTTCGATGTTATCGATGGCTGATAATTGATTGCCTTGACACCAATTGATACAATCTAATTGGTTATATTGTGGAAATTAGAGGAAAGGAGAATATTAGGAGGGAGAGTGTCAAAAGCTTATAAAAGTAAGAGAAGTTGGTTGTGTTCTATTCTTCAATGAAAAGTGTACAAAGGTCAAGGCTATGTTTGGCAAGTAGCTTTTCATAGCGTTTTTCATAGCATTTAGCATTTTGACTAGTCAAACTGCTAGTAACGCTGTTTGGTAAAAATTTTGTTAGCGTTTTTCATAACGTTTAGCGTTTGAAAAGCAGCTTTTCAAAAGTTAAACAATTTAGCTTTTAGCTTTTCAAACGCTATGTAAATCAAATTCTATTTATTATTTTGCCCCTCCTTTTCATCTTAATTTACCAAACACATTACCCATTAGCTAACAGCTAACAACTATCAATAAGTTAACAACTAAACGCTAACAACTAACAGCTACAGTCAAACATAGCCCAAGTATTTATTGGCTTGGCTGGGAGCCATGTATTACAGCCAACGTAAAACTAACCACCTAATAACATACAACAACAACAACAAACCCAGTGCCTCAACCACCTAATAACATATGACTAACAAACTAGCCACCTTAACAAACTCTTAACAAATCTACTTATGTGCCCACTTACACCAGCTCTGTATAGAGCAACCATAACTTAGATTTGCTTCTATGAGTTTATGACTATAATTACTTAAGCTGATGCTTTTGGATTTGACCTAATTCGACCTTAATTGCGTATTCCTCTTTGTCTGATTGTGTGGCACATCATTTGCCATTTACTTACTTGGGAGTTCCCTTGGGTGGTAATCCTAGGTCTTCTAACTTTTGGGATGCTGTGATTAGGAAAATTGCAAGAAGGTTGGATCGTTGGAAACGCACTTTCTTTTCTTTATACTACATGTCTCTCTTTAAGATTCATGTGTTAGTTGAAAAAGCGTATTGCGTGGATCAAGAGAGACTTTCTTTGGTTAGGGGTAGAAGAGGCCCGTCGAGATCATTTGGTCAGTTGGGATAGAGTTTGTAGACAGCACAACTGGGGAGAAAAGAAGAAGAAGAGAGGGGGGGGGGGGGGGGGGGGGGTGCGTTTTGGAAGTTTATCTCGAAGCTTTACCCCTCTTTCCTTCCCCATATTTGCCTAATGATTGAGTCGGGCGACTATATTCGATTTTGGGAAGATAATTGGGTTGGGGAAATTGTGTTCTCTTATCAGTTACCACTTTTATATAGATTGTCCACTGTGCACGATGCCCCGGTTAATTTCTTCACTTCTCAACAGGGTGTTTCATTGTCTTGGAACCTGCGCTTTTGCAAGAATCTTTAATACATGAATTCACATAGTTGAGTTAAATTCTAGATCAAGTACGCCTGTCGTCACTTCTTCATAAGTGGGATTGGATATTGGATGGGTCTGGTAATTTTACTTCTGAATTCTTTTTCCAACATCTTTCTTCACGTAATTCTTTTCTAGTTTTCCCCTTGTGCTCTTATGTTTGGAAAACTAAGGTAGCCTCTATAATCAAGGTTTTTACGTGGACTTTACTTCTTAAAAAACTTAATACTCAAGCTTTTATGTAGAAACAAAGACCTTTTAAGGCTTTGTTGCTAGGAATATGTGTTATGTGCTTCCAGAGTGGGGAGTCGCATGCCCATTTATTTTTGCATTGTGTTATGGCCTGAGATTTATGGTACAAACCTTTGTCCACTTTCGACCAAATGTGGGTTAACCCAAAATCGGTTGAGATTGTCTTACTAATGAAGTTTCATGGCGTAGGAAAGAAGGACGACATGTTAACGTTATTATCCACAGCCAAGATTGCAATTCTGTAGTGTATTTGGCTTGAAATTTCTTATGGGAGAAGGTGGTCTTGACAAAGAGCTTTGAAGGCTTTGCTTATATAGCTTTAGTTGACTTGCAAAGGGATAGGAGGGCTTTATGTTATTAGTGTATGGTTTTCATTGTTGCATTATGTAATTTTGAGGACATCTTGTCCTCAGCCTTTTGTACATTCTCTCTCTTAATATTATCTATGTTTTTTGTTAAAAAAAAATGAACATATTTTTTGGTTATGGTATTTATGACCAACTAAGATCTTATATTAGGTGGGTTTAATTTCTTTCCTTCCCTTGCTGGCCATTTGTGTTAGGTGGTATGTTTTTACTAAATTTTCATGTATCCCCATTTGTTGGAATGGTTGTTCCTGTGCGCTTAGTTCTCATGGAATACTCTTAGCGTCTTTGATGTAATGCATGGGACTAAACAACAGTGCATGGAGCACAATAATGTCATGATTTGAGCATGGGGAAAATTCGGTTCTTATCTGGCTATGGTTGCCTTATGGATATTGATTAAGGCCTCACCTTTTTAATTTTGGCGACAGCTTCTTTACCTAAGTGGATTTTGTAACATTAAACTTAGAACTGCCTTTATTTTGTGTTTCATTTGGAGGGCCAGGTCGAGAGAGAGAAGGGATTGGGGTTTTTGTGGTGGTTTTTTTTTTTTTTTGGGGGGGGGGGGGGGGGGGGGGGGGGGGTTTCCATCTTTCATTTTCGGAACCTAGGACATATTGCAGTAGTATTGCCACATGCTTCCAGAAAATTTGGGCAACTGCCAATTGTGAATGAAATTATCATCTTTTTGAAGGACGAATAATTCAGTGAGTATGATGGGAAAAAATAAACAATATGATAAAATACTATTCGACGAGGGCATGCCTTTGATCTTCTTAATCAAGGTTTAGTACACATTTTAATTGATGACTTGTACAGGTATGGGGGTTCAACTTTTCCAGCACTTTCAGTTTTCTCAAGAAAAGATTTTCTGGAGGACTGACCTATGTCTGCATTCAGTGGAACCCAGATCCACTGTTCTAGGGAACTGAAAGCTTGTGACTGGATCTGTAGTAACTTACCCTATTTTCTTTTTTGCTGAGAATCTCAGTTCTGAACCTACCCACTTTACATTAATAATTGTGTCCATCAATAAATATTGGCCCAAATTTTTACCTACTTTATTACCTTACTAAACAGGTAGACCCATGGTATTATGGTTTCACTCACTCACACTTGGTGATTATTTTTATTGGAAAATGTGAGAAAGTATATAGAATATGTTCTTGCTGGGATGTCAGTGTCTTTGCAGCTTCTAAGTGGAGTAATTCGGTGTTTTTTCTTAAATTTATTATGAAGCTGCTCGGTTTGAGGTTTACGTGCTATGCTAGTTGCTTGTCTTATTCTATTTCACTCTAAATTTCCATTTGTGCATTCTGTTTTAGTGGTGTTGATATCATGTTTTCCTAGTCTCTCACTTAAGTTGATAATCTACTGCCATTTCGCTTCTTCAAATCAACTTCTGAGATATAAGCGATGGTAGACCTTCCCACTGGCGCAGTTTTTACTTATTCAACTATAACTTTTCTAATGAAAAATGTTTTCTAATAAAAAATAAATATCAATCGAGAGGTTTTCGGCTCAGCAGGCCAAAAATTGAGTATATGGAATTTAAGTTCTATTCCACAACCAGACTGAGCACAGAGGCATATGGCTTTAGCGAGATTATGCGATAGGAAGTTTCCCCTAAAGTTGAAGGGAAAATATTATTAGACTGTTACAAGGCTGGCCATGGCAAATGGGGCGAAATGTTGGCCAGCTAAACAACACCACACTTAGAAAATGAAGGTAGCAGAGATGAGGATGTGCGATGGACGTGTGGGCATACTAGGAAGGACAAGATCAGAAATAACGTTATAAGAAACAAATTAGGAGTGGCTCCCATCGAAGATAAGTTGAGGGAGTGACATTTGCAATGGTATGGGCATGTTCAGAGGAGATCGACTAACACCCCTGTCAAGAGATGTGAAAACTACATAACACGCAATGGAAGAGAGGAAGAGAAAGGCCAAAGAAAAATTGGATGGTGACGATTGGGCATGACCTTACACAACTAAACCTTACTAAAGAAATGACCTTAGATAGAGCTCAGTGGCAATTAAGGATGCATGTAGTCGACATAGCAGATAGGAGATAGGATTACACCTATGCTATTCCACAGTACCCCTAATCCCGCAGTTCCTTTATTGTTGTTCTAATGTTGCTTGCATGCCTGTTATTGCTTTATTGTTTTATTATTTTATTACTTTGTGTAACCCTATCTATATTGTTCCTTCTTTTCTTTCCTTGTAAGGTTGGGGGCTTTGGAAACAGCCTTCCTTCAGGATAGTACCCTGTAGGGGTAAGGGTCCACCCCATCCACAGGACCCTGCCATGGAGGGAGCTTCTTAGGCACTAGGATGTAATTGTTGAAGAAAAAACACTATCAACTTCTAGTATCTTAAAATGCAATTTACCAGTACTTTTTTGGCTGTTACTGCTGAAATGCTATAGTTCTAATATTCCTTTATGTATGATCAGGCACAAATTATGCTTGGTATGGTCCAGCCCCCTCAAGCGGTAAGAATCTTGATCTCTTGAGCTTTAAGTGCTTGATGCTTACTAATTTTCAGTTCTTCTCTTATTTTAATAAAATCTATTTTCCTCTCTAAAGGAATATTGCTAAAGATATTAGCTGTTGCACGCAATAATAATGTCCATTATCTGCAGATTCCAAATATTCAGCCTCAAGCGTCTCAACAACCACAGCAGCCTGGACATTCTGTGCGGCAGTCAAATACCCCCATCGCTCCACCATCATCTACTCAAAATTTGCAGGACCAAACCAGTGTATCACAGGCCCAACCGCCAATGAGAAAGCATCAGCCTAGTCAATCGCCAATGCCAATGTCTTCTACTCCTACACAAACAATACACTCCCAGCCTGCGACATCACAACCAGTTGAGCAGCCTAGGAGTCATCCAACTTCGAAATCAGCCCCATTGTCACTTCCGCTGCCATCTCAGGTTCCTAATATGCCCTCACTACCCCTTCATTCTGTTTCACAAACACCCCCAGTTCAAACTTCATTGCCTCCTGCTCCTGGTCATTTGCAGCAACCAATGCAAACCACTGGAATTTCGCATCTACCGCTGCAGCCTGTGCTACCTCCACAAGCCAGGCCACCTTCAGGCCATCACCAATTTCAGCCACAAATGGGGCCGAACATGAATTTTCCCCACTCTGGTATACCTCAATTTCAACATTCACAACCCATGTTTCATGTAAGTTTTTCTCTCTCCCTCTCCCTCTCTCTCTCTCTCCCCACTCCTCCTCCTGCCTTCCCTCCCTCCCCCTCTCTCATGCATGTTTACTTAGTTATTTTTCTTTTCCCACATCACGTACTTTTAAACTTCATTTCCTTTTGTGATAAAAAAAAAAATTCATTTCCTTCAGATTTATTTGGTATCACATAAGCAGGTTGGAGACTTGAACCTAGGATCTTTTATTCGTTATTGATTTGTTTTCCTTTTTTTCCCCCCCAACTTTCCAGCCAAGTAATAGACCTCCAACTGGACTTGGACCTTCATTTCCTCAAGGGCAGCCACCTCATTCTAGTCAGCCCCCGCCTCATCCCCTATATAAGGTATGCATTTCTTTTCTCCTTGTTAGACATGTACAAGTCAAGATGACATTTTCAACCTGTGGAGTCAAATAATAGTCATGATGTTACATTAAGATAATTACGTTATAGATTTTGAGCTTGATATCATATTACACAATTGGAAGTTGCGTAACGGTAATTGCCTTCATAATGCATATGTTGTATATTCTAATTATTTAAATGCATTTGTGAATGTATTTATGCCTTAAAAAAATATAATTGCGGTATAAAATTAGTAATTATATTCTAGTCATTGAAATTTTTGCAAACATATGGCTTGAAAATCATTTATGTTCGTTTGAAAACTCATTGCTATTTCCATGACTAGTTACGGAACATCTATAGCACCCCCTTTTGCGACAGTTTGACAACAGCCCTTACATGACAGGCAAGGTTGTCAAAATTAGGATTCTACGTAGAATCGACGAGGGGTCAGCAGAATCGGAATCGTAGAATCGAGGATCGTAAGATTCTACTCTATGTGTAAGTAAATAATTTATATTGACAAAATTAGTATAAAAATTCTCAAATATATGATAAAGAACATCCAAAAGTCCACAACACAATAGTTACACTCTCAAAAAGCCCAAATGTAATATATAAAACCTATGAATGACATAAGTAAAAACCTGTGGACTAGGACTAAAATTACATTAGTTACACTCTCAATTTCAGTACTAAAACAGTAAAACCTTCTCAAGATGTACAGTTAATAGTAGATTTTTACTTCAATAGTTAATAGAAAATATAAAATCAAATATGAGATTAATATTGAAGTTAGGGCTTAATATATTATACAAAAATGTAGAATAACATATTAAAATCTAAATTATTTGAGTTTTGGCATTGAAACTAACCTTTTATTGAGAGAAAGGGCCAAGGATGTTAGGCGGAGAGCAGGGACAAGAGTCGATGCCACGTCGGCTAACAAAGAGACTGGAGGTTGGACCGACGAGCAAAGAGTGCGGTAGTTGGATGGTGGCAGAGAGTGCGGTGGTTGGATGAGAGGAGAGTCGTCAGATAGATGAGTGGGTGAGGGAAGGAGAATGAGAATCGAAGCAGGGGAGGAGGCGGGGTCACTGTTCACCAAGGTGAGGAGGGTTTGCTTTGACAAATGAGGGAGAAAGTTGACTTTTGGACATTTTTATTCTTTATATTATTTTTTATACTTAACACATGACTTGCAAATTGCGATTTTACCGATTCTGATGCGATTCTAGATCAATTCTACTTGAGAACGATTTTTTAAGCGATTTGGATCGATAGATTATATGATTTTACGATTTGAATCGCGATTTCAACAACCATGGTGACAGGTAACCTCAACTTAATGCCATGGTTCCGCCTAATATGAATTTCAAGCTTTGCACTTATAATGCTTCGTGATGTGCTCGTTGCTAGGTTTTTGACCTCGAGATTGACTGAATTGTTAAATGTATAACTTTAGATTGTCTCTGATTCATCCTGTGACATCTGTGAACTGGACTTTGAGACATTAAGTTTAGTTTGGAAACTAGAACAGGAAACTCTGGGATTGTGCCTTTGCACTGGAATGTAATCTCAGGTATCATTGTTGGTTGCTTCCCTTGCTTGAAACATCTCCATGCATAGCTTTGTCGTTGTTGGACGTGTTTATGAAGGTGGGGTTGAAAATTGGTTGATGAATTATCAAATATGAATAAAGTGATCTGATCTGCGAGAATCAAGAGTTGAGGTGTAACAGAATGGTTACGTTAGAACTATGGCAATCGGCTTCCCTAGGTCGAATTTGTCTTCTTGATCTGTACGGTGTAGGTAGATCCTCAACCAAATTCCCTGTAAACTGGAGTAGGGACTAGAGAAAGTGTTCATGCATAAGTGACGAGGGGATAGGTTGGTTGTGGTGTGTGTTTTCTGTGAGGATGTAATGGTCCTGTGTATAGATTGGGCATTCAGGTTAAAGATGGCTAAAAACAAAGATCAAGGCCAGAATATTCACACGAATGAGCCAACGATGGGCAGCAGGAATTCAGGCATAATGCCTTCTATGGTCCAATAGCAACAGACAGTCAATAGTATATGCCATACTTCAGCTACAGAAGGCAAAAATGAAGGAGTTGGATATTGAAAGGCAACCTCACACCCACACCCACAACCTAGCACAAGAGCCACACCCAAGCCCAACCAAGTGCAATGGTGGCTTGGGCATATGGCCCCTTTGTATTCATAGCTAGCCCAAAAACTTACCTAATTGTTGCGGGTGTATTCAAGGTGAGCAACAAACCTTTGGTTCTTTTGTGAGCGTTGGGGAACTTTGTATGTCATCCTAAATTGGAGCATCTCCAACTGGTGGTTTGTCCAATTTCCTTCAGAAATACATGTTGAGTCCACAAAAGAGAATTCGCTACTGCAGTAAATATTTTTCTGTGTAGATATTAATATTAATTTGGAGATGGTTTTCTACTCATGATAATTGACGGCATGCCTTTTCAAATGTTGTCTCAGAGTTCAAATATTAGACATACTAGTATCTGCTTCCAATTTTCAGGCCACCATTTCACCTAAAGGTGGTGAAGAAGTTGTACATGCCAGTGATCTCACTTGTCTCTAGCTTAATAATGTTGCTTTTTCATTGTACATAGTTAAATTAATGACATTTAATGCGTAGAGAGTGAATTGCGTTTAGTAACATAATTCAAGGGGGTTAAGTTGAAATATAAGGGGTCCATTGAATTAAGTAACAAAGTTGAAGGTTCTTTTAGATTGAATGTGTAGGGAGTGAATTGCATTTAGTAACATAATTCAAGGGATTAACGACATTTAATAACAAAGTTCATGGATCTTTTCTGAAATTAAGTGTCTAGGGGGGTGAATTTTGTTTAATAACATAATTCTGGGGTAATTTTTAAAACTGATTGTGTGGGAGATCGCTTATGTATGATAACATAGTTGAGAAGGTGTAAATTATTTTGCCGTTCATTGAATAATGAACCAATCAAGAAAGCTAGTAAGGATGGCACCAATCAATCAAGAAAGCCGTTTAGGGAACAACTTCAATTTCCACAATCTTGAATTTAGGTTTTGCAATGCATTTCAAGCATAATTTTTGGAAGTTAGGCTACAAGCTCTAGACTTGAATTAACATATAATTGTAGTGTGAAAGAACTGCTTAAGGGCATATATCATATCTAACATCCTTTGTATTATGTGTGTTGCATAGGTTTCCTCTATAGCATTGAGGGTGTGTTTAGTACAAACAGACACTTTTTTTTACATAATAAAGTGTTTAGATATATATATTTAAAAAAGAACTTATAATTATAGAAAGGATTGAATAATATAAATCAACCTATAGTGGTGGGTAATGATGGTTGGCCATCATGGTGTGGAATCATGATTGTACCCAGCAACGATGACGGGTGGTAGACTGGTAGTTGTGGCCAAGTTACGACGATTAAGGGGTGGTGGCTATGTTGGTAGAGGTTAATGGTGGGTGAGTGGGTGGTGTTGATTGCGGGCCATAATGGCAGGTGGTGGGAGTGTACCATGGTGGCGGTGGCTCATGTGGGTGGATGGTGATTGATAGAGGGGTGGCTGTGACCCATGGTGGAGGTGGTGGTGATGGTGGTTAGGAGTAAAATCATAGTAGTGGCTAGTCATGATGGTAGAGGCTGGTGAGGGAGCTGTGGTGGTGGAAGAGGTGGTGGTAGGTGCAGGTGTTGTTGGAAGTAAAGGTGGATTATAGAGATCAAGATTTAAGGCTAACATAGTCATTTTAAAACGTCTTTATGAATAAGTTGTGACAAAATCACGTTATCTTTTTCTATCTAGTTATATACTATTTTTTTTTTTATATTTCTATTTAAACTGTGAAAGATGTAAAAGGTCTGTTTTGTTAACCAAGCACAAGCCTTGCTGTCAACTAGAGTTTTTCAATAACTTCAAATTGACAAAAAGGTGATTCAAACGTAGCCTAGAAGGGTTCCTTATAAGCTCTTAGTTAAATGCCAAATTCAATTGTTAAATGTACGTTATGGGATTAAATACAACTACAATCAACATCCGCCCATGAATATTCAATATGTGATGGAATAGGCTATACGCTCAGGGCAACACAGTACTTTGGAAACATAGAAATAGTTACAAGTATATAATTAAAAATGCGATCGTAAGTTAATTTGCCCCACAGGAGTCAAAAATGGTGCAACAAATTAACAAAGTAAATTATATAGGTCCAGGTTTTAAGTAGAAGTGTACTTCTTCTGACGTTGTTTAAGATCATTGAAGTGTGAAGAGAAAAGGAAAGAAAAGCTGATTGAGTGAAGAATTGTCAACTCCCTTGCTTGGTGTTGCCATAATCCTCTCTTTGCTCCTGGTTTCTCCATTCCGTGCACTCTGGACTCGGAGATCTCTTTCAAGCTTCAAAGGCGGTTAAGTGGCCTGAGAAAGGAGTAAATTAGGGCTGTTAGGGGGTTTCTCCGAACCCTAGGCTTAGTGGCTACTTAAATGAGTTGGGTTTGGCTTTAGTCTACGAGGAAAGGATTTTGGTTGATCAGTTAGGAAAAAATAGTGGGCACTTAAAGTTTGGCCTCATCAATCACTTCATGCTAGTGGATCAATCGAAAATATATGGCCCCTTTTGCACAGCCCTGGCTAATTGATGGGTTCGTGGTCCCATCGATCGGATTGCCAGGGGCTCCCCAACTTATTTTCTCGTTTCTCTCTCTTAAACACAGTTCCCAATAAATTTATCATTTGTGCGTTTTTCTCTTGCCCAGTTTTATTCTTTTATCCTAATACACTTCTGCCTGTTTCCAAGTAAAACTATATCACAGAGTATTGAGAAAATTTGAAAATATTACTACGAAGGGGATTGAAAGATATATAAAAATGAGGCACATTAGTATTGACACTTAAAACACTTCAATTAACTAAAAAAGATAGAAAATCTTAGAAAATAGTTGAATATTATGCCTTGGCATGTGTCTGACTCCTCACATGTTCGGTGTTGGTAACATAGTTGTTGTACAATGTTGTTGCTGATATGCCCATCTAACATGTGCATTACATATTTAGGGGGGAGGTTCCAACATGGGTAATGACTTCAGTATTCAAGGTGGAAGTTCTATGCAAATGGATAGAGGAGCCCCTTGGCCACCTCCTCGGGAAAATGCAGCTGCTACTCTGCTTCCAGGACCAACCTCATTAGGTCCGAGTCTGGTGGGGGTTGGCAATCAGCCTCGTCCACCTCCTGTAAGTTATTTATGGCTCTCTAGTCTTGTTCAATACAACTAGAGGTGTTTAAATACTTTTCTAGCCTCAAAACAGGACGGGACCTGGTTATTTGGTTTAGTTTTGGACCGGAGTGGCTGCCATTCAGTGTGGTCTTAGACCCTTGAATTGGAGCTTTACTGCTCTTTGGTCTAGTCAGGTCCATGTTTGAAATAATCAACATCTTTAAAGTGCTAAAATACCAATCAAGAATGAAACTTGGACTGGACTGGTTAATTGGATCCAAGACCAAGCCAGTGCATACTCGAAACCAGTATGACTTGGTTCAACCCTCAGTCTGGTATTTAGATCTTTACTGTCCTCGGTCTGGCTTTCAACCAATGAACACTTTCAGATTCAACATGCATCGTAGATTTTACCATTTGCGAAATTCCCTTACGATTACTGACGATCGACCTGTACAATGTTTTCCTAATAGTTGACACCTGAGATGGAGCAGGCGCTGCTTCAGCAAGTAATGAGCCTGACGCCTGAGCAGATCAATCTCTTGCCTCCGGAGCAGAGACATCAAGTGCTTCAGTTGCAGCAGATGCTTCTTCAACGAAATTAGGAGAGACTGTTCCTTCAGCATCGAAGACTTGCAGATTTTAGCCTTCACTTTTGACTGTAATTCGGACATCAGATCACAGGGAAATTTTTTGGTGTTTGGTTAGCATTTCCTATGCTGTGTTAGTACTTGAATCATCATCCAATGAGTTTACGGAGAAAAATCAATTTTGATTTCATAACTAGGCAGCATTGGCTTGCGGTGTTACCGTAACACTTGAAAATTTCCCCCTCATAACTCACTGTTGTTTTTCAGCTTACTGAGGACGAGCATGAGATTGTGGAGAGGAGCAACCTTAGACGATCCTCTAAGTGCGTTTGTAGATTGCCGTTATAAAAAAGTGGTTTCTTTGGGTAACGCACCTCCGTTTTGCCCATTTTTGTTATTTCGTTTTTGGTTTTTGACAAGTTACGGTCGCAATTAACATTAGAAGTCTGACAAAGAAATAATTTCCTTTGAAAATTTCATAGAACATATTTCCTGAAATTTTAAGCAAAAGATTGCGCCTAGTTAAATAAACGAGTTTTTGGTTGAGGTTAGTTGAGTCTTAAGAGATCTCAAGTATAATTCCGTTTACTTGTATTTAAATACAATTGCATATACAACAACAATTGCATATGAATGCTATAATTTGGAAGAAAACAAAAACTGGAGTTCCTTCTTTCACTTATAATATCCGGTAAAAAAAACCCTTGCGGAAGTGGTTGTATGTACTGGTAAATAATTTTAAAATATTATCCTGATTTACATCTGTAAATCTACCTGCAGAACCATATATCTATAATTCTTTTAGAATCAACTGGACTATTCTAAACCAGAACAGATGGAATTAGATCAAAGGTAAAGAAAAGGGACCAAGATTTGGCCAAAAAATAATCGAGTGAAATTTGATTAGGATTTTTTTTTTTCCTGATGACTATTTTGGAACATTTACATGATATGTAATGCTCTAAAATCAGAGCATCTAGTCCTCTGCTGGACAAAGTGACCGAACATGGTCTATATTGGCAATTGAATACGCCTACATTGGCTAGTAATCGATAGAATTTGTGGTATCGCGACAGTAAGGTGTCCCGATTATGAAATTGGTTAAATTGGAACTAGTGGAGCGCTGGCCAAAACATGGGTAGCTCCATTGCAGCAGATCGATAAACGAGGGAATCCTACAAGGGACAACAATGTACGGTATGAATATGGAGATCTCCCTTTTGTTCGTGGATTCCGATGGAGATGAACTTGTGAGACTCTTGGTTAACCATGGGAAGGTGATAGTCGTGTTCGTTCCAGTAAAGAAGAGGAACGGGAAAAGTCAGGATTTGGATTTGTGTGCTATAAGAAAATTGAAGCAGCAATCGGGGCTAGTAGTGTCCAAATGGAGCATGGCTCGGTAATATGAGGTTCAGCGCTGACTGGGCAAAGCTCCAAAAGGAAGAATGGAGAGATGAATATAGTACAAACCCCTTGCATCTTATACCGAAGATAGTAGCCTCTTCCTGGATGCACCGTAGATCTTATGCTTTACTAGTAAAAGGGGAGAGGAACTATCTATGACAAAGGTGGTGTGCCCAGAGAAGGAACTAGGGGGAGAATGCACTATGGCGAAGCACGAGTAGGTTCAAAGTTAAGGTCAAAGATAGTACTTGAAACTCGTAAGATAATGTGGGTAATAGGGCTGGACAGAAGAGTCATTAATGGGAAACTAAAGGAAGACAATGTGATAAAAATCAATAAGAGCGTATTGGTAGAGTCCATAGAGGAAATCAATATGGAGGATCTCAATATAAGATTCAACAAGGAGATGGCTAGCCACACAAGATATCCATAATTGGTTGTAGTAAGTAGTTACTGGCTTTCAATACCGAAGATAAAAGGAAGGAGGCGCTTAGAGATTGAGGCAAAATGGTGACACCTTGGCTTTAGCGAGGTCAAAACGTGGTCCAAGTTCGATAGGAATGTGAAGAGAAAAGCTTGGGTGGCTTGTTACGGTGTCCCCTTTTAAAGCATGGTTGAAAAATTTTTCACTCAAATAGCAAAGTACTAGGGCAGGGTTCTTGCAATTGACAAAGCGTGGCACTAGGGTTTGAATCATTCGAGGTTGGCAGAATTCTTGTAGAGATTGATAAGCTAGAGCAGATAAAGGAATAAGAAAACATGCCATATTATACATGCTTTCAAAGTAGACCAAGTATCTTTTTAATGCTCAAAAAAAAAAAAAAAAAAAAAGAAGGTTTGGACCAAGTATCAAATTATACGCCTCTCTCTTCTCACATTCCATGCTTCTGATTTACACCTCTCTCAATCTCATCCTCTATTGTGTGTGTGTCTCTCTCTCTCTGTCTCTCTATCTCCAATATTTCTCCACCGATCTCTCTCTTTTGTCTCCCCCTTGTCATCTTGTCCACGGGCATCCCAACACCCACATAATAGATCAAACGACCTAATTGTAATTCCCATTTTAAATTTGGAGGCACTTGTTTCAATCAAATTCGGATGCAAAGTTTTTGGTTTTTGGTACTGCTGTTTCTATATCCTCCCTGTTAAGCCCTAATTTTTTTAGCATTAATTAATTATATGTTTAGAAGTCAATTAAAATTATTTGTAATGTTTTTAGGCACCTATTAGAATTGATAAAGAGAATAACAAATTACTTAACTACGTGAAAAAACCAAATTATGAAGGAACAAAATTGTGGAACTTAGTTTTAAGCATAAGTTAGGTGGAAACTTCATAGATGTTTAAAAAATGTGAAATGGGTATGCAAATTGGCATAATTGCAGTGCAAATAATGTAAGTAGTTTTCTTTTTGAAGTAGTGAGTACGTAAGTAGTGGGAAGTCCTCACCCCTCAAGTTGAGGATACTCGGAAACAATCTCTCTTCAGGGTACCGTCCTGAAAAGGGAAAGTTGTGTACAAACCCCCCCCCCCCCCCCCCCCCCGCGGGGGCCGGGACCCTGCTTAGGCGGGAGCCCTTTGGGCACTGGGAATGTTGCTTTGAGTACATAAATTTTGTAAGACATATGTAAATAGTACAAGTACTTGTCTTTTTCCTAAAGTGGTGCATATATGGGTTTATGATCATTTCCATCATCTGTTATCTTCCATCTTCTTGTGTATTGTTGCAAAGTTTTTGTAACTCTCAAAAAACCTCCTCATCCTAGTCTTAGTCAGTAGTGGATCTAGAAAATTTCTTTACTGGGGGCACATACTAATAGTCCACAGGGGATCAAAAAGTTTTAACGCATCGGGGTCTATATTTATAATAAGAAATTAATAGTAATTAAATATATAAATATATATGTAAGTATTAAGTATGTCACGCAAAGAGGAGAGAAATTTAGGAGAACTGAGAAATAAAATTTGGATTAAATTTTATGTAGTTGGAGAGCATTTCAAAGCAAAATTTGTAAACAAAATAAAAAATGAGATAATTTGTCTATTAGAGACTAAATTTAGTCTAGAATTCTAATATTATAGGATCCATATTCAAAATAATTAAAATAAAAATAAAAAAATAAATAGAATATGCAAATAATTCATTAAAAATCTAGAATATGTATATATATATATATATAAAATAAAATGGTTATACTAATACAATCAAAAAAAAAAAAAATTCATATAAGTGAAATAGAACCATATTTTAATGTTGGCCAAAAAAAGAACCATAACTTGGGGAAAGATTATGAGTATTAGTAATTATATATTAAAAATGAGTCGTAACTTTAAAATGATCAAAATTAAAATTCCAAAAAGTTAAGACTTAGTGGCCTTGAATCCTTGACATAAAAAATAATGAACATAACATCAACTTTCAGACTAAAGTACATAATGTGACGGGGGGCACCATTCTTTTTTTAACCATATTTAAAAATTATAAAAAGCCACTATTAATACTTGAGATCATGGGCCACCGGACGCATGTATCCGCCCCTGGTATCATACAAATCTTTCATAAAAGGGTGAAGAAAGGTTTGGGACGCAGGACCTGGTAACCAGGAATTTTGAAAAGACAGGGAAGACTACGGGCGGAAAGAACAGGATCTAGCGATGCCGGAGAAAAATGTGGTGTCATCGAAGATACTTAACGGTCGAAAAAATTAGTAGTTTAAACTCCAAGGATCTCGGGCATTATACTTTACGACATGTGGTGCCGGAGAAAAATTGCTACAAATTGACACGTGAAAAAATAGGAATCTGATAGTTTTTTGGTCAGTCTGGGATCCAGCGATGCAAACGCTTATGGCAACCAGTGATCAGTTCATGAATGGAAGACAAGAGAAAGAAAACGACAATTGAATATATTATTAGAGACCACACAAGAATATTCATTATGTTTGGTGCAAGAAATATGGGTTCATCGTTCATTTGCTTCTAACATAAGCTGTGATTGTTATGGAGAATTAGGGGAGGTATTTCCTTTACGTATTTCGAGAATTTGTACTGAAGGAAGATAAGTCCATCATTTTCAATGCTCTCCAGAACCTTTTTCGTAACATAAAAGGTGGTACAAACTACAAATAGCTCATTATTTCAAGAAAGCGAACATGAAAACTACTTGGATTGCACAATTCAACCATCCAGTTTCTTCAAATGACTGACTAAACTAATCCTTTTTCGTATTCCAATTAGAAGGGCTCCTATGCGCTTACCTTTAAAAGAAGGTTGTTTCCTTTTCGACTCTGCATAGCTACAATGTACACACTAAATGAAATTGAGTACAATATATCCCAAAAAAAAAAAAAGGGCAAAAACCTTGAGGTCTCTAGTCTCTCTGACAGAGTCTGAGCAACAGGACTGAAATATCATAATACAGATAACAATACTATCAACATTCTTGTCACAACAAATTTTACGACAGTACTAAATTCTGCAATCTCAAATGATCAATCAGGGGATTCCAGTTATTACCACAATTCTGGACTGCATTTAGGTGTCAGCGTCAACTGGATCCATGACGTTGCAGCAGAATGAAACCATTGTCTTTATTGATAGAGGCGCTTGATAGAGTCAACCACAGTCTGCAAACTTCACGGCAGGATTATCTTGACCAGTATTGTCAGCTCAAGCAAGTTAAACATTTCCATCACATTTTTCTGTTAAAAAATGGAGTGGAAGAGATCATCTCAAGAACAGCGAGTAGCTATATGAGCAGCAGCGCCAAGTAACAAAGGTGCTGGATAAAATAAAAGGGAGCAAGAAAAGAGGATGAACAAAGGATCAATGATATCTGTCTCACTAACGTCCAAAGTGCCACTTAACCTATCTCAAGGAACCATTCTAAAAGTTTAAGAAGTTAGATAAAAAGTCTCGATATTGTTTTGTAACCAAATATATACGCTCTTATGCAATTGAGCTTGAGTATGGAGAATAAGCAAGAGTACCTTGCAAATGTTTTCCGGTAGATAAAGCTACAAGCCCTTGGCAACAATCAGGGGTTCAAGACTCATTTCATAAAGAAAAAAATATATATCCGGTAGAGGGAACAAAAATCTTCCAGCATTTATGGCAGCGGTCAAAGTATCGAAATTACATCAATTAATGGTACTGCAGTACCTTCATTGAATCTCTGACAGGAAATTCCATGCTGCCAACTATTCCGAAGAAAATATATCAATGCTTCGCGTCAAATGATTCATCAAAGTCTTGAATGCTCGTAAAATCATCCATACCACCGACACCACTATGATGATCACCCTCATTATCATCATCATCATAATCATCACAACCAATGTCTTCGTCTTCCTCACTAGCATACTCATCATGAGAATCTTCATGGTCACTCTGCTGCAGAAACGATGGTACACTGCTTGAGAAGGGAATCAATTTAAAAATAACAGGTACAAGCTCCTAGAGTTTGGCAGTTACTGTAGTTGGTAAGCAAGGTTAGGGATTTGAACTTAGGATCTCTAGTTGGACCTCATTCTTGGTAGTATTTTACCACTGAAACAAAGCCTCTTCTGCAACAAGCTCTATCAATCATATACATTTTCTGGATCAGGCCGTTTCATATAATACAAGCCAGTAAATTCAAACTTCAAGAGCAACTCAATGCACTCATTGCAAACAAAAGAGCATATATGAACATATAACATGTAAAAAAACTCACTTCCGCAAATTCTGAGACTGGATGAAACTCCCCGTCTGAGCTAGGAACTGCCTCATCCTCTGTGTCCTCACAGTATCCCTGCATAAAGTATGAGTAGCAAGATCATAAATTTTCTCTTCTGCTAGTGACAAAAAAGATTGACAACAGCAGTTATGAGTAGGGATATCAGATGGATTTTTTTTTTTTTTTTTTTTTTTTTTTTTTTTTTTTTTTTTTGGGTGCAAGGGGTCTACACAGGGAGAACATTCTGTATCTGCATTAGAATAAATTCTCTCTTGCTAGCAACAAACTCTCACCATTTTCTGAATAACTGCCAATTCTTTTTGAGAATATTTAGTTGTTTTCAAATAAACGTTGCTCTTAATATCATTTTAGCTGACAAGAATAGAAATACGATGATTGCAAATCCCTTGACGCTGAAAGCACTTACAGACAAAGTACGCAACCTTTTTTTTATAAAATTACAGTGATTTCCTAATATTATAAAGGGTTATTTATGCGAAAGTCCTTATACTTTAACCATTATGCCAATTTAGTCATTGTACATTAAATTGTTAAAATTTATATTGTGTCAATTTAGTCCTATGATAAAATAAAAGTTAATGACGGAAATTTTAATGTCCCACTCATGTCAAAAGCAATTGACACAATACAAATCCACCCATTAATCCAATTTAAAACCACTTGTGGCGACTATTATATGTCGCAAACTCAGTCAATTTCACTCAAAAATTAAATTGACATGATGTACATTGTAGAAAGACTCAATTGACACACTTAAACGTACATTGATTCAAACCCCCCCCCCCCCCCCCCCCCCCCCCCCCCAAAGTTTCTGCCACGGAGGGAGGCTCTCAAGGCACTAGGTGGTTGTTGAAACGTACAAGGATTTAATTGACAAAGTGGACAAAGTACAAGGACCTATGATGTAAATAACTCCATTATGAATTTAGGTTTAACCCCGTATTCTAATCTGTACCCAAAAAAAAATAAGTACAATAATATTTTGTACCAAAAGGTTACCAGAATATCACAATCCATAGTTTCACAACGCTTGAAACTCTAATTTGGAGTAGTTAAAGCTTTGAACGAAATTATTTCTATCACATGCTGACGTCTCCAGTTTTACCCTAATGCAACTGAGTTCAGAATAGCCAAAGCACCACTTACAATTTCCTTCTTCAGCTGCTCTATGTTACTCTCAAGTTCCGATATATGCTGACTGAGGGCCTATAAGATACAAATTATGACACAACAGCGAGTAAATCATAATGTAAGGGCACGGCTAAAAAGAATAATTCAGCAATCAGGAGACTATCAAACCTCATGGCGCTGCATGGCTACTGCGCGCTTTAATGCTTTTGCCTTTGTCAATAGGTTTCTTGGTCTCAGGCTAATGGGTCTCTGATAATTCTTCCCACGGTAATAGATAAGAGCATAACCTTTTGGTACTCTTTCTATTGCCACTAGTATTCCACCACTCTCATACTCCAGTAACCTGGCTGTTTCCTCCACGAAGGCAAGCGTCTTCTGTTTAGTGATTAGCTTAACAAGTTCCCTATGCTTCCAGTGCAAATGCATGTTCTCAATAACACCATCAAAAATACCACGGATACCTGACAAGTTGCCACACAAAAACCATAAACCATGCGGTCCAGGATTTAGTGTATATGAAAGTATTGAAACAAAGATAAACCAATCAGGATTAATGCAACAATTTTTAACATGAGAACATACCAACGGGCAAATATGCCTTCATTCTTAAGCCAACTCTGCGAAACATAAACCTTTCTTCGTCAGTGATTGTTTCATGGTCATCAGAAGGACCAACAGGCACCATTGATTTTTCTATTTTGGCCAACAACTTCTCTGCTCGAATCTTTTTGGCTTGGGCCTGTTTGTTCATTGAGTTCAAACAAGTAAAACATAAGATGGCTTGTTTTCTTATAAGTGTCTAACTTGTTGACTATCACTAGTGACCACATATATCATAAATTATTAATTATCTCTGTCCTGTGCTTCCATAATGATGCAACTAAAAAAAGGCATAATAACCACCTTCCTGATCAAAAATAGCAATTGGTAACATTTTTTTGAAAAACAAATGGGTAATTAGATAGTGTATACTCAGAATTTGAATCCAGATTCTTTCTTTCCAGAAGTTAAACGTAGGGGAAAGTGAACTAAGGAAATAAGGGACTAGTACAATTTGAAGCAAGTAGGAGACTCTGACAGATAACTAGTCAAAATGAAAACCGACAAGCTGGAAGTTTATCAGTAGTTATCATCAATGTTACCTAGACTTGAGTATGTAAGTTAGATATGGGTATGTGTTCAGAGGTCAAACTCGGACAGTCCTTAAGATGTTTCAAGTTTTTGGTCTAATTTGAATTGTCTAAGTTCATGACTATGTCCAAGTATCCTTTTTGTGACACGGTTTTCAAATAGAATGGAGGAGTCAAAGTAACTATAGTTACCATAACAAGTTTTTTATTTTTCATTTTTTTCCCCAAAGGAACAGTGGATGATGGAAAGTGGGATGTCAAGGCATAGAAAACAAGCAAAGCAAAAGAACTAAGGTCAAATCTTAGCATTTGAGAAGTAATGTGCTCACAATAGCTAATTTATGCTCGATTCGCTTAAATTCCTTGACTCTCTTAGCCCTGGAAGCTTCTTCTATCATCTTCTCACGTCCTTCAGCTGATATTTCCCTTCCCCATGTGGCTTGAGCTTCATAAAACTCAGCCAAAGTACCAGCAAGTGCCCGTCCATCTTCACTTGATGAAGCTGCTTCTGCTGCTCCGGTTCGCAATTTTTCCTCCGCATCTTGTATTTGCTTAGTGAGTTCCTGTCTTTCAGCCAAAGCAACAGCCACACTTCTGGGAAGGAAATCTTTTCCACGATACATCACTATAAAATACTTGTTCCTTAGTAGCAAAACGCCTCCTGTTAGTCTCTGCAACATATTTCACATGTTTGGAAAGTTACTAAACCACGATCAGGTTCTCTTCTTACATGTAAAGAGAAATACATTTTTTAACTATATAACACAAAAGCATGGACTCAAATAAAGGTTGTTACGTAGCATATAGCCATTAAACAACAGATTTTAAACTCGCTAATACATGATTGCCGGTTACACAAGCAGTAGTTTTATTTTTCCTTTTCTGGGTAGGTAAGTGGGATTAGGGGAATTTAAAGCTAGGGTCTTCTATTCCAGGGCTCCAGCATGCTAGATCAAGGCCTTATTGGCCAAATGATATTTTAGTTTATGCTTCCAAATGAATATCTATTGAACTTTCTTATAAAATTGCAATTGTAAACGGGTATCAACCTTTTTTGGCAAAACATAAGACTTAAAAGTAATTAATGCTCCTGAAAGCAAAGTTTGACATCTGCTTTTGAAGTGTACTGCAACAGTGCTGCTTGTGTCAACTGCCATTAGATTCTTCTCATTAAAAAACCAATGACATGTAGACTGTTTGGACTTGTTGGGGGTTTGCCCCTGTACTCTTGTACTTTGCTCTTTTTGGTAATAAAAAATAAAAACGCTGACTTACCCAAAAAAAAAACTTTTTTTAACTTACCAAAAATAAAAGTGGTTCAAGATTCTAATTCTAACAACACTGCTTCATCTCCCCTAGGACCCAACCCATGGATACCACTAAATCAAATGGAAAATATCATGGAAAGTCCATGATAAGATCATCCACCAAAGTAAATTGATACAAAACTTTATGGCGTTCTATTACTGCAACTCTCAGAAATGGTGAGTGCGCACTTATGACTAACAAAAAATTTGTTCCAGAAGGAAAGCCTAGGTTCACCTCCACTTGGGTAAGCATCCGAGAGATTAATCGCAGAAATAGAATCTACTCCTTACAATCAAGGAGGAGAAGCAATCAGCATTCTGTCACAGGTCGCATCAATCCTAAAACAAAACCTGCTCCCTGACCTCCATGATCAGTACTAAAACAACTTATGCATGCATAATGAAATCCTCAGCAGCCTTTTTCAGTGGAGGGATCATGAAACAGACAATATTTAGAAATACAATGGCTCATTGGATTGAACAATAAAACATACGACGCACCCGCAATTCCTCAGCCATCAATTTGTTGTTAGTGTTCTGAATTCCTCGTTTGACAGCAATTTTCACTACTAAGCTTTTCTCCCAGAGCTTTATTATAGCAGCGGCCAGACCCTGATGATGCCTATTTCTCCCTTCATATCATAAAAATAGAGTTAAGAGTTAAGTGAAGAAACAGAAGCAAACTAGCAATGTAGGAGAAAAAACCATACCGAGAGCAAAATGACAGGGAAGAGACTTTGCAAGTTTCCGTAAGTTTGTTAACTCTGCATTGGTAAGTCTCGACCGCATTCCAACAGGGAAAAGTCTGAATGGTGGTTTAAATCCAGGAACAGCTTGAGGAAGCAAATCACCATCAACAGGAAGCAGTCCTGTACCCCACCAGTCAACAAAGCGAGGACCCAATCCATCTAACAGATCGTTGTACTCAATTTCTTGATCAGTCATGTATTCACAACGCTCCTGAAGCACAACAGAAGGTGCAGAGTTCTGTGCAGTTGAACTCGCAACATTTTGGTTACTTGCCATAGCCTTGCTAACATAAGATACATCAGGGACAAAAGGGACATCACCATCTCCTTCAGCATGCTGCAATCGCGATGAAGGCCCTTCATAATTACTTCCCCGGTAAACCACCATAACACTTCCAGATCTCCACGTGACTAATCCTCCTGTTCGACGCTGATCATCAAGAGCAAGTAACAACTTTTGAAAAAATATGCAGCACCAGCATTTCTAATCCTTAGAGGACCAGGAACCTAAACACTTCAGTTATAGCAGGTCCCAAAACAGTTAAAAGGATAAAAAAAAATGGATCATATACAAGCATGATAGAACAAACTATTTTGCCTTACAAACAGCTGTATCTTGTCAGCAGCAGCAACAGAATTGAACCATGCAAATAACTGTGATTCTGATGTCCAATATTTAAATATAGGGACAATAACGGATTGAGCTATAACCATTCTCAAAGTGGCTTTCTAGTAATGTAGTACGAACTATCACAATCTACTATATTCCGGGCATCTCAGCCGCTAAAGCAATCTAGATAGCTCAATGATTCTGTTCAGTTTTTTCTCTACAGCACTGAACCAATATCTTAAGGGCACAGACTCATTTGGGGTTAAAAATAAGGGATGCAGAATTTAATGGTTCAATCTTTTACGGTACAATCTTTCAAGGGTCAAAAATCCTTACATGGATAACCTATACTCTTGTTTGCTGGTTAATAGTTGAAAATGTCAAAAGGGTCAAAACCCATCTGGCCTGTCTATATGGATGGGCCAATCATAAAAAAGAGTCGAGTATGATCAGATCAAAGCAACAATTCTTGACCTAATTCAACTCGTTGAGCTATCTCAAGGATGGGTGATGTCAACTCAGGTTACGGGTCAACCTAAGGAGGCTTGATTTCAAGTGAAGGTCCTATTCTTTTCTTGACTCATAGAATTAAATTTGAAGTAAAATATGTGCAAAGATTTTAAATATTTGTGACGAATAAAAGTACAAATTTTAAGATGGTACAACTATATAGATTTAAACAAGTCTAAATCACGTTGGGATAGATCAGACTCGTCTCATGCTAGGTATAGGTCAAAAGGACCGGTCATGTTGGATCAAAATGAAAAAAATCCTACCTTGTCTCGACGGGTATTTTTAACCCAATATGAGGCAAATTATTGTTACTTGATTGATCAATCAGAGAGCCAAATCGAACTTATAATCGAGCCAACCTTGCTATCGAGCCGAACTCACTACCGAGCTAAGCTATTCAAGTTACTATCAAGCCATTATCAAACCATATTGGCTAATAACAACTATTCACGAGCTCTTAATGAAGCCTTAATGAGCTTTTAACGAGCCTAGTAAACCCTTATCAAACTATTTGCGAAGATTAATGAGCCAAGTATCACCTATTCGAACTTAATTCATTAAGCTTAATGAACTAGCTCGAACTCAACTCGATAAGTTATTGAGCTCCCATAACAATCAAGAAAGAGTTGTAATCAATTTCGGACACAAATAGTTCATGAACATTGGGTTCGTTTACACCCCATGACTCCTTAGCCGCTGAATAGCAACCTTCAACACAGGTCACATTGGAGTTTGGAATGGAAAGAAAAAACATGTATCCACTCCAAATTAGAATATAATAGACAAAACAAAAGTCTGACAAGAACAGGGACCTTTGCCCAAAGCTTTAGATGAAATCAGTGACATGCGAACCAAACAAATTCTAACCATCAAATTTTGCACTCACACAGTCATGTCGAACACAGAGCAGCTTAATCTAGTATTCCAAACATAAGGAAGTCATTCAAGACTGACACAACAAAATCAGAAGCCTTTACTCCACCAACCTCAACTATCTCATGTGCCATTTTCATATCACGCGCCAAAGATTCATGAAACTTCAACCTCACCAACTCCGACTTCCTCCATTTCTCGTGAATCTTCTCCAACACTGCCTGGGTGACCCCAGCTTTTGGCACATTAATCCTCTCCCTCAACACCATCCCTTCCCTCCTCAACCTCCTTAAATCCAAATCCTCAATTGTCAACTCAGCCAATGTTGGAGCCTTCACGGTCCGGTTCTTCTTCTTCCCTCCCTCTCTCCCCACCTCATCCACCTCCCCCTCCTCATCTTCCCTCTCCCATGGCAATAACCCCCAATCCCTCTTGTTCTCCTTCTCAACCAACATTGTATCAGGTCTAATCCAATCCCTCTTCAACAAATCCCCCAACTTCTCCTCCCCACTCACCGGCAGTCCTTCTACCTCATCATCCAACTCTCTCTCCTCCTCCTCTCCCTCATCATCTGACCCTAACCCTAAGTTCCTTAACCTAAGCACAATCCTGTCAATTGCACTGAGCCCTCTATTCTGCACAAACCCACCATGGGAATGGTCCGGACCGTCCAAATTATGGGAGTCACGGGCGGATTCAATGGAAGGTGGGTCAATAGAGGGCCACTTGTTAAGCCAAGGGGCAGAGGGATGAGGGGTTTTAGTAGGGTTTTGGGCAGAATTGGGATTAGGGTTTCTAGGGTTGGTGGTTTTAAGGGAGGAGAAGGTCCTGATGAGAGAGAAAGAGGGCTTAGGAGATTTGAAGAGAGGAGAGAAAGATGGGGTGTAATGGGAGGTGAATGGTGGTGGAAAGGTGGCGGTGGCAGAAGAGGTGGTGGTGGTGGTGGTGGCGCGCAGTGGGAATTCTGACAGTTTTGACGTTGTGAAGGACATCCTTTGATTGATGGGCATGGAGCTATGGATTTGATGGAGTTGATGAAGCGTTCATTACAGATTTTCAAAAGTGCAGAGTGGGTTGGGGGGGGGATTGGGGATGGAAGTTTGTAGTTGATGTAGCAGCAAGAAGATAAGATAGAGAAATTATCCGGTAGTACGATGCTCCAATTTTAGTTTGAATATAATATGAGCCACGAAGCGGATCTGATTATATTGATTATAATATGAGTGATAATATGTTAGGATTGTTTTAATTTCAATCCATCACACACGTGTGCGCATGTATAGCTACTTTGAGTTTAAATATTAAATATGTAGATATCTTGATATTTTAATAATACAAATGAGGTATCTGAGGTTTGAATACCTTATCATCTAGGAATCATATGTCGGAATTTGATGAAACTTTTAAGAGTCTAACCAATTTTATATAAAAAATGCTAATGTAGTATTGTTTACACCCCAAATACGAGGGATTTGGGACGACGCCGTTTTGAGTAAAGTGCCACGTGCTTGTCACGTTAGACCCTCCTTGAGGAAGGTAAGGCTTTTGGTGCTAAGATAACGATATCTCAAGCCCAACTGCTTCAGAAGTTTAAAACCTTGACAAAGGGTATCATTCGCTCGAGGCTCAAGATGATTGAAGGGGTAAAAGAAGCTCGAACTTAAGGGACTTCCTAGAAGGTTGCAAGACAGGTGGTTTCCAAGCTCGAGACAGTTATTTAGAGCGTAATTTTAGATGCGTGGGCTTCAATATCTCAATATCGATTTGTGTGCTCCAGCAAAAATATTTTTTAAAAAGATTTTGAAGTTTGTTTTTCAAAGTTTATTTGAAAAAAAAAAAACTCAATTTAATTGTGTGCACAATTTAATTCTTCAATGAAAATAGTTTACAAATTGGCATTATTAGAGGCATGTCTAAAATAACAAGATTAAAAAAATTTATTCGAGTGATATTTTGGCTTGATTAAATAATTATTTATCTAAAAAATAAGGTTAAAATGGTAATAAATCAAGCCCAACGCTCAAAAAGGTCCAAAAGCACCCGGACATGATGAGTGTCGACACATAAGAAGCATGTGTCGACACACAAACAAACAGTAGCCAAACTTCTTGCCGTGTGTCGACACACGGCTCTACACCATGTCCAAACGGCTACTTTTAAAATGCCATTTCTTTCCTTTTTTTTCCAAAACCTTTCCAACAGCTCTAAACTTTTCTTTGGCCCGTACATAGGGCTTCATGCTTTGTTTAATTATCATATTCTCTCTAAGCATTTGTTGATTAAATGTTCTTATGTTCTAATTGTGCTTTGTTTTAATCTCTTGTTTTCTTGAAGTTTTCTTGAATATCACCAGTTCTCTTTATTGTTGAATATTTGAGCTTAACTGATATATCCTTGGCTTTGGTTAAGCTTGATTAATTGTTAAATCACTCTTTCAAAAGTGAGAGTTTCATTGATTAAATTCATTTTTCTTGTAAATGTTAGATCTTGAGCCTATTGTTATACAATGATTGGCTATAAAAGGTTGGTCTTGAGCCTACGTGCAAAAAGACCACTTTTCAAAGCTTTGGATCCTGAGCTTAAATTTTAAAAGGATAATTAAGTTTAATGAATGGCTTAAGTGACAATGAGTATTCACTTGGAGAGTGGACTAACTTCTGTGTTAGAAGTGAACTATTATAAAAATCGTTGTGCATCACTCTTTTCTTCCTTTTACTTTTTCTATTTAGCTTTTATTGTTTATCTTTGAATTCAATTTTTGGTTTTATTAAGTTTAAGTTTTACTTTATCACGAAAAAACCTAATACACACTCCCTCTTAAGTTGCTCTTTAAAAAAAAAAGAAACATACCCAGTGCCTCAAGGGCTCCCGCCTACGCAGGGTCCGGGGGGGCAGATGTACGCAGCCTTCCCCCTTCAGGGTGTTAACCTGAAGAGAGGATGTTTCCGAATACTCACAACCTGAGGGTGAGGACTTCCCAAGAGGTCACCCATCCTGGTACTACTCTCGCCTAAGTACTCTTAACTTTGGAGTTCTAAAGGGATCCGGTGACGGCGTGCTGGTGCCCTCTTTGGTTAAGTTGCTCTTTGGGATTTTATATATATTGTCAACTAATACTTAAGTTCTTTATATTATATATATACATATACATTTATAATATTTTGTTTATAAATTGTTATTTCCCTAATAATAACAAACTTCTAATATAATCATTTTTTAAAAGGGCCTTTTAAAAATTTTGCACTCCAAGAAAATAATTGGAGATCTTAACCAAGTCTTATTTGGAATAATTTATACATCTAATAAGTTTTATCAGCTTTTAAAAGCACCATCAAAGAATTCATACTATTCTTTTAGCTATATGAGCCTAATATCCACATGGTTACACCACACGGCATCCGTCTCCAGCACATAGAAAAAGTGTAGAAGTAACAAACATAAATGAGTTTCCATGCATGCATGGACGCCACGTAAGAGTCCCATAACAAATATATACATATATATATTATAAAACAAATAAAAAAATATACCCATTGCCCCAAGGCCTCCCGCTAAGCAGGGTCGGATGGGGGGGGGGGGGGGACGGATATACGCAGCCTTCCCTCTTCAGGGTATTAGCCCTGAAGAGAGGCTGTTTCCGAGTGTCCCCAACCTGATGGTGAGGACTTTCTAGGAGGTCACCCATCCTGGTACTGCTCTGGCCCAAACATGCTTAACTTCGGAGTTCTAATGGAATCCGGTGACGGCGTGTTGATACCCTTTTTGGTATATAATAAAACAAATGTCTATAGCAAAAATAAGTAATGCTCCCCCATGTATATATATTATTAAATTAAATGATAGGCGAGGCACTTCTCAAAAATGCAACCGCAATTCGTATACATAACAAGTGTGTTATGTATAAGTGAAAAATCTAAAAGATATAATATAAAGTTATTACGTTATAAAAGTAAGTAATATAAATTCATTACGTCATAAAAATAACTACGATCACTTTTTACAATATCAAGATATTAGGTCACTTACACTATATACTTAATTCGTATATTAAATGTACAAAAATTGGGATTATTTACATGTAAAAATAAACCCATTAAATTGTATTTATGAAGCATCTTTCAAAAACAAAATAAAAAAGAACAAATTGAGACTGCCATATTTACTGGCCAGCCTACAATTCATCACACAACTCCATTTGGGATCTACCCACCAACCTCCCTTCCTATAAACACTCCCACTCAAAACGGCCTCACACTTTTCCTTCATTGCCCCCACCCCCCTTCCCACAATTTCATTCCTCAATGGGTTGCCTATAAATACCTTTCTCCATTTTAGCACTTTATTCTCTACTCCTGTATACAACCCAAAATCAAGGGCTCGCGTACTTCTCCACTTTATTCTCTTCTATTTCCTTTTTTACCATTTTTTTTTTTTTTTTTGTTTATAACTTCATTTCTTTATGAAAAAAAAAAAAAAAATATATATATATAATATATATATATATAAGATAAAGGGTGAAGGTTTAATAAAATGAGCCCTACCCCATTTCAATATAATCATACAAAAAGATCATCCTCCATAGATGCCAACACCAGCGATATCACAAGCGTGACGACCAATGGGTATCATGATGATATGTGCCTGTCCTTGTTAAAGATCAACAAAGAGTCACACACGATCAAAAAATCCTCTTGTACCTTGTCCACCACCGCGGCTACCACCAACTCCTCCGCTTCCTCTGCCATCTGCATTGGCTCCCCAACGTCGCCATTGCAACACCCACCCCAGCAACGACGTCCCGTCATTATTTACACCAATTCCCCTAAGGTCATCCACACCAACCCTAAGGATTTCATGTCTCTCGTCCAAAAACTCACTGGGCTCTCCGGATCCGACAATGTCGATCAGATCCATGACGCTGGTACTAATCGCGATTATATTAATCACAATTATTTTCACCATGATGATGAAATCAAGATCAAAATCAACTGTCACGATACTGACTCGTCGTTGGAAGAAAACTGTAGCAGTAGCACCTGCACAACGGATCATAGTACCAATGTGTGCCAGGTAAATTCCTGTATAGAGGGACAGGTTGCGCCGCAGCGGATATTTGATCAACTGCCACCCGCAGCGGTGGCACCGGCGAGCCAATTTGTTAGGAATTGGCCTCTTTCTTTGGCTTCAGGACCTACAGATTTGTTTTACTGCAAGGATCAATATATTTTGGACTGCACGGATTTAAAGTTCCTTTATTAATAGCGATCAAGTATAAGATTTTTCAACCTTTTTTACCAAGTTTTGATGCCTTAATATACTTTTAGAAAATTTAATTTTAACTTTTGGAATAATTCAAACTTAAATTGCTTCCATTTTTTGATTACACGAATAAAACGTTTTCTAGATGTAGTTTTGGAATTTATTTTTATTGGATTCTTGACATATTTCATGTATTTGCAAGTATGTGTCACACGTATTGAAATTGACGTTTACTTTATTTTTTTTTTTTTTTTTCCCCTAAAACTTCATAGATATAATCTGGGCAACGAGGCTTGAATTTTGTTATACCACACATTTAATCATTTTTTGTGAGGTTTCTACTTTTTTCTAATTACCAAGTTGGCTTCCAACATATATACTTGAACCTATTTTTATCATATTAATCTTGAGTCCCCTTATGGATTTGTTGAATTTAATCTTTACAATGCCACTAGTAATCATGAAAGTAGTTCAATGAATGTCCTTGGTTCTGATTCACATCACATTTTCCGAACAATTTCCATTCTATGTATTTCAATTCTATTATTCAAGTAGTGTGTGTGTATATATATGTGTGTGTGTGTGTGAATTGTTGTATGTTTGGCTCAATGATGGATTTTCGACTAGTAATATTGTTTTGTTATGAGAATAATATTTAAGTCAAAATGAAGAGTTCCACCAATGAAACTTGTAAATTTTTTCACATGATATAAATTTTGGCAATTACATATTAGTATTTTGAGATTTGGTATATTAATCATTTCACGTGCAAACTATAATATTTTAATCCAAAAGTTATATATATTTAATAAAACAGTCCAAATGGCGCTGTATAAGGGTGTAAAATATGCCTCTCATCCACCTCTTCTTCATTGGTAATCTCAAAACATTGCTGACACAAGTTTTATACTTTTAAACAGTCATTTGGACTATTTTACTGAATACATGTAACTTTTTAACTAAAAAATTATTTCACATTTTTTTGGAACAAACAATTAATCCACTAAACTTGATATATAATGTACTTTACAAATTTTAGTTATTTATGGCATTTTAGTTACAACGTTCTAGAGGTAATTTAAAGTTGAGTTTCTACTGAAAGTCACCTAAACTTTAGGTGTGTTCTCAAAAGATCGCCTAATTTTCTATTTTCTTAATGACACATCTAAGCTTTCAAAATTTTTCAATCTCACACCGTTAACATCCGTTAGTTTTTGTCGACCTGGTATTTCTTTTATAAAAAATATGTCAAAAATTTAGATTTTACATGTAAATATTTTTAAAAATACTAAAAATATTTAAAATAAATTATATTTTAAAAAAATGTTAATATATTTTAAAAAATGTTTAAAGTTTTTAAAATGTTGCAAATATTTCCAAAATATTTTAATATTTAGAAAATATGTTAAAGATTTAAATATACTTTTCATTATTTAATACATTTTTAAAATTCAAGATATATATATATATATATATATATATATAATGCCATTCTTATGAGAAGGTGAGAGTGTGAGAGGGGCGAATTCTGGCCCTTCATTGTAATGGATGGTCAAGATTTATTAGACATTGAAAAAAATAATAATTTACAACTAAAATTTGTTGAACATTAAAAAAATAACAATTTATAGCCCATACTCCTTCATGGGGCAGAAAGAAAGAACAGGGTAAGGGAAGAAAATTATTATTATTTTTTCAATACTTAACAAATCTTTGTCGTAAATTATTATTTTTTTAAATATCTAAGAAATCTTGACCGTCCCTTAAAATGGAGAGTCAGGATTCACCCCTCTCACGCTCTCATCCTCTCATAAGAATAACATCTATATATATATATATATATATATATATATATATATATATATATAGGAAGCGACTGAAATGACAATAAAAGTTTCGTGAGAATATGAAACAATTAAATCTAAACCGTTAGATCTTAAATAAGATTGATCAACGGTTTATCCCTTTAAGTCCCAATTTTTAACTTTTTCTCTCTCCTCTCCTGTCCTTTTTAACCTTTCACCATTTTTTTACTCTATCTTTTTTCACCTTTTTAAATTTTTATCAATTTTGTTTTCTTTACCTCCTCCTCTTTTTTAATTGTCACCAATTTGTTTTTACTATCTCTCATCCCTTTTTAAATCTTTTACCAATTTTTTCTCTTTCTTCCTTGCGTTTACACCCCAATTTTTTTCTCTCTTTTCTCTCTTTTTAAATTTTTCACCAATTTTTTTTCTCTCCTCCCCTTTCTATATTTACACCTAAATTTCTTTTACTCTTTCTCCCTGTTTTCATTCCAATTTTTTAACTATATTTCTCCTCTTCTTTTTAACCTTTCATCGATTTTTTTTTCTCTTTTTTAGCCTTTTATCAATTTTTTTTTCTCTCTTCCCTACCCCAATTTTTTTCCTCTTTTGTTAACCTATTACCAATTTTTCACTCCTCCCCCCCCCCCCCCCCAATTTTTTCTTTCTCCTCTTATTTTTATCTTTCACCAATTTTTTAACTCTCTTTTTTTAATCTTTTACCAATTTTTTCCTTTTTTTTTTATCTCTCTCCTCACATTTTTAACCTTGGACCAATTTTTTTCTCTATCTTTCCCTTTGTACATTTACACGCCAATTTTTTTTATATCTCCTTTCCTTTTTATGTTTTCAACCCAATTTTTTATATTTACAATCAAATTTTTTTATGTTTACACCACAATTTTGTTCTCTCTATCCTCCATTTTATGGCTATTATTTCCATTATAGGGACAACTAAAATTTAGTTTTCCTTATACTTAGAAGATTGTAAACAAGAGTAATTTACTCTTATTTATTATACATTTGAAAGATTGTAAACAATAATAATTTACAATTTCTAATAATCAGTCTATGCAACTAGTTTTGCTAACCGTTTCTATATGACATTGTTGCTAATGGCCGAAAGATGCAAGTAAAGGACAATTTCTAATTTAAAATATAATATATAACATTTGTAAAGCTTAGAATTTTTATAAATAATAGAAAGACTAATGTAACAAATGTCTTACAACATAATAAAAGACTAAAATAGTATATGGTTCTAGAGAATAAAATTTGATGTAGTAAATTCATGCCTTGATAAGACATGTATTTGTATTCTAGCTCTTTCTTCTTCACTAGTAACAAATTTCTTCTTCTTCCTCCTCAGCAACAAAACATTTGCGCATCACCAACAATGGAGACTGCAACAAAAGTACATCGAAAAAATAAAATAATTATAAAAATTCATAAATTTTTATCATTAAACAGCTATAGAAAAAATTGAACAAAAATAGCATAATATATAATAATATATTCACCTCAACCTGTGAAGGGGTTTGCTTTGTCGGACAATTGCGGCTATTATGGTATACATATTTCCCACAAACCCTACAAAGCCGTGTTGGTTTTTGTTGTTGCTCAATTTTCTTCTCCTTGCCACTTTTGATGCGCTTACCACTTCCTTTAGTATTTGAGTGCTTCGATGGATGAATATCAACTTGTTCCGGATTAGTACATCTAACATATGCTTCCACATCTTTTGACTTGCTCTCTAATTTTATATTGTAGCTCTTAAGTAATGTCTTTTTTATATTCAAAATTCCATTGCTGAAAAATTAAATTTTCTCAACATCAAAACCTACCAATTCTGTGCAACTAGAAAATTTTCTCCATAATTCAGATAATTGCCGAGTTGCATTTTGCGTATCAGAACATGCCTCATTTCGATCATGAGTCCCATTGGACAAGGCCATACAAGTAGCTGTCTTGGTCCATCTACGCAATATGTAACGGCTTGGTATTTCATTTACTTCCCTTCCTCTGTAAACACAAAGCATATGTTTAAACATCTTACATGAGCAATTGGCTTGAGCATTGGAAGTATTATAAGTAACAAGCCTATGCTTATTCACTGAGCCACTTTCTTGCACTGTAAATACCAACATGCCATTATCCTTTTTTGTCTCTTTAACTCCACAGTCCAGACATGAAGACCATAACTCATCTTGAAAAAAAATAAAAATTTACATGTGTATAAATCTCAATTGCATGCTTTTCTATGTCTTGTTTTGTTTTCAATTTAGCATGTTTAAAAAATGTGTCATGATTAGCCAAATCTTCATTTTGTCTTTGTTTTTGAATAATAACACCATAGCGCACCCAAAATTCAACCAAACTAAGCTGTTTGCTAGTAAGACCACCAAAAACGAAGTTCTGACTCTCGGATATAGAGGTCGTCCTAAACAATCTGTCCAGTATCCATTTTCCCGTGTTTTATACAAGAAGACAACCAATCATTATCATGCAATGCATACTTGACAATAATGGATTTCCAAGTGGACTCGAATTCTTTAGGAGTTTCTGATTGCCAGATACATGATTTTAATCTACTTTGAAACTTAGGGTCACTATTCAACGTCCCACCCATATTCTTTGAAACCTTTTTCAAAATATGCCACATGCAAAACCGATGAACGGACGTATCAAAAACTTTTTCTATCACAACTTTCATGCTGGATCTTGATCAGCGACAATGCATATAGATTTATGTCCTCCCACGGCTTTCAAAAGTTTTTCAAATAGCCAAATAAATGAGTCAGTCTTCTCATCACATAAGAATGCAGCAGCAAAAGTAATACATTGTCTATGATGATTTTTCCAATAAAAGGAGCAAAAATCATACTGCATTTGTTTGTCTCATACGTAGTATCAAATAAAACAACATCCCCAAAAGCCGCATAATTTTTTCGACCAATGTCATCTGCACAGAACACATGTTTCAACCTCTCTTCATCATCCACTTCATATGCAAAGTAATACGAGGGAGTAAGTTATTTCTTCTTCTTAAAATTTTCTATAAACATTTGTGCATTAGAGTTAGTAATTAAGGCTTTTAAACCCGTTTTAAAATTTTGAAGATCCTTTTGAGTACACCCAACATTCTCATATCCACCGGTTTGCTCTTTCATCATTCGAAATGCTTGAACGGTGCCCAGGTTAGCTCGATGACATGTGTTTACAATGTTTTTGTGCATCGAGATCACTTTCCTTCCAATCCTTAAAAACTTTCTCTTTCTAGGGATAGCAAATACATGTGTATGTCCTTCTATAAATTCTTTAATTATATATTTTCCTTCTATGGTCCTCTTCAATTTAATCCTTGCTCGACACCCATCTCTGGTATCTTTCATTTTCTTACCTTGAGTCTTTTTCTCTGAAATTGCTATTGTTCCTCTACTAGTAAGTATACTAGTATCTTTGCAAGAGGAACTAGACACTTTAGTTGGATCATTCACATGTAAATTCCAACCTTTTTTTAAACACAAAAAGTATTTGTAAATTACAAACCCTTGTTTTTTATCTTTGACCACCGGAATTTCGAACATCGAAGCCAAACTAAAAGCATACCTTTTGTAGGAATCCTCTTCCTATTGTATGGTGTCAAAAATCATTCCCTCAATCGGTTTTATGTCCTCAGCGCATGTGGAGATTAAATGATTTGTAAATCCATTAAAATTGCTAGATTACTTTGGAGTGACCAGAATGTCTAATTCACCACGTTGAGCCTCCATTATTAATTTTCAACTATAACAAAGATAAACAAAAAGTCATAATATGAAACTAAATTCTAGTAAACTATTGACTATTGAGCTCGTATGAACATTTATATAATTGACTCAAAATAATCTATAACTAAAATTGAAAAGAAGCATGAACTTTTAAGACTATAACTAGAAGCAACAAATATTAAAATTTAGAATTATCAAAATAAGTAATCTATACGTATAGTCCGAAATAAAGACTCTCAACAGTGGCAGATCTAAGACTCCAATGATGCGAGATCCATATTTATATTATAAATATAAATAAAAATAATCATAATAACAAAGGTAATATTAACTATTTGCATCATCTGTGTGTATTTATATATTATAAAAATTAGAACAATTTTTATATATACGTATCAATATAATAAAATTAAACAATTGAGAGAAAAAAAATCAGCTAGTTATACTATATGAGTGATATGAAACGATTATGGGTGAAAGAGAAAGGTAAGAGATAAGAAAAGAGAAAAAAAATTGTACTTTTAAAAAACTAGGGTTTAATTTTCATAGTGTTTAGATTAAAATTTTTCATGATACAAGTTATCAAGGAAGCAGAAAAAAAGAGGGTAAAGATGATAAATACACAATACTCAAAATTGAACCCACGGCCTACAATAATTTGATAACACGCTCTACCACTAGACTAAAGGTGACTTCTTGATGTTGGTTCACAAATTGGTTTTTTACACTATTTATAATTTTGGTATTGGTGAGTATAAGTTTTAAAGATTAGGAGATAAAGCTATAGTGCCTATGCCCCCCGCTTATTTCAACGTCCATTTTTGGCTGATTCTCAATCATCCTTGAATTTATACTTTTGCTTAAATATTAATGTATTAAATCTTTTCCTCCTATTAGCTACAATATCCACAAATCTTTTTACTGTCTTATTAAATTCGCAAATAATTGTAAAATATAAATTTGTGTGTTTGTTAATTAGGTTTCAATTCATAGTATTCAATTTTTCTTATCTTTTATTACAAATTTTACCGAATATTGTAAAAAAAAATTATAATCAAATTTAATAAATAACGAAGACAGAGGAGAGAATGAATTATCTTTATAGCAAAATCAGGAGTAAATATAGAAAGGGGAGTAAAAAAATTGGGATATAAATGTAAAAAGCAGAGGAGAGAGAAAAAAAATTGGGTATAAACGTAAAAAAGAGAGGGGGGAGAGCGAGGAGTAATAAAAAAATTGGTGTATAAAGTAGAAAGGGAAGGGGATAAGAATAGTAAATAAAATTAAGGTGTAAACTTAGTACAGGAAAGAGACAGAAACAAGTGAAAGATTAAAAAGAGATGAGAGAGAGAGAGAGTATAAATAAATTGGTAAAAAATTAAAAAAGGGGAGAGAAAAAAAAAAAAGAAATTGGTGAAAACTAAAAAAATAAAAAAAAGAAATTGGTGATATTTTAAAAGGGGGAGAAGAGAGAGAAAAAACAAATCGGTGAAATTTTTAAAAGGTAAAAAAAAGATAAGAGAGGAGGTAGAGAAAAAAATTGGTAAAAATTTAAAAAAGTAAAAAAGGATATAGTAAAAAAAAATTTTTTTTTTTTTTTGAACACTAAACAATGCCCGGAGGCTAGGACTGAATTACCATACGATCAAAGTTTACAACGGTTTCAATAGCAGGTGGACACATATACCACCAATCATGCGAACATCTACCACCTAAATGACTCGACGCAATACAATGGGCGACCTTGTTACATGAACTCGGAGCCCAACGAAAAACGAAATTACTAAAACTACTACAGGAAGATAAAATCCTAGTATCCTCAATTACAGCGCTACAATCCCACGAGGGGGGGACAACATCAGATAAGAAATCAATTGCCTGTTTACAATCCGACTCAACAATGACATCCTTCCAACCGTAAGAGGCAGCAAGTGAAACGGCGGCACGAATAGCAAGAGATTCGGCGACAAGGGCTGAGTTAGCTGAGAAGGACCCGCACCATCCTCCAACAATATCACCCTGGTAAGGGGGAGGAGGTGTCCAACCTTCACGCTGGATTGGATGAGCATGGGCATGAGAAGGGATTGGAACTGCCGAGAGGGTGGAGTGAGCGACATTGAGCCCTTGCATGGTTGCAGCTGCTGCCGAGATGACTTGCTGGGGAGAGGACACGATTTTCTTGAAAATGAGGATACACCTACTTTACCACATTTCCCAACAAATAAACATGATCCTGAGAAAGTCATCATTGGAGAAAAGTGCATTAGTACATAAAGAGTCCCACCAAAAATGGAAGCTATTAAAGCCATCCTCATTTGGTTTAAAACCCAAAGGAGAAGCAAACCAAACGGCCCTAGCCCATGGGCACAGGAAAAAGAGATGTTCCACTGTCTCGGGAGTACCATCACATCTGGGACAGAAAGGATTTGACTTAAGTTTTCTCTTCCATAGATTCTCAGACGTTGCTAAAGCGTTCATAAGAGCTCTCCAAAAAAGTGCTTGATTTTTAGGGGGGCTTGGATAGTCCAAAGAATGCGCAAGCTTTTAGATGAACAAATCGGAGTGCTAGAGGAGGCTCGCTCCTGGGATGAGGGCTCACGAGCAGAAATCCAGAGTTTATATCCAAATTTGACCGTATATTTACCATCTTTTGAGAAATGCCATACCAGCTCATCATTTCGGTAAGGGTTACCCATCAGAATAGTGGAGATAGCTTTGGCCACCTTGGGAGGGAACAGGCTTGAGACAAGGTGCTCATTCCACTTTCGCGCAGAGGGCCAAATAAGATCAGAAACCCAAGTGATGTTAGTGGAATCTGTCACTGGCCCGACCGAAAAGGAGAGGGAGTTCGGGATCCACCAATCGTTCCAAATGTTAATACACTTTCCACTCTTTACATTCCAGCGGAGGCCTTTAATGATAAAATTACGCCCCTCAACAAAGCTTCTCCAAGCCCAAGACGGGTTGTGACGTAGCCTTGCTTGGAAGATCGAGCAATCGTGAAAATAAACCCCCAGAAGGCGTTTGGATTTTGGATAGCCCTCCAAACCTGCTTCGCAATAAGGGTCATGTTAACTCCACAAAGATCTCTAAAGCCGAGCCCTCCTAACTCTTTAGGTTTGGTAATTCAATCCCAACCCTTCCAATGAACACCTTTATCCTCTATGGTCCCTCCCTTCCACCAAAAACGAGCTATGACGTTGTTAAGCTTTCTAGTGAAAGTGACCGGTAACCTATAGCAAGACATGACAAACGTGGGGATGGCTGACACGATAGATTTTCGGAGTACCTCCCTACTGGCATGGGATAAAAGTTTCGATTTCCAACCTTGCATTTTGTCATATAGGAATGAAAGGACATTCTTTTTTGACCTACCCTAAAGGATTTGAGACCCAAGGTATCTATCCTCCCCATTTAACAAGTCAACTCCCAAAATGTGATGGCATTCCTCCCTCACCCTCGGCGGGGTATTCGAGGAGAAGAAAGCATGGGATTTTTGGAATTTACTTGTTGACCCGATGCATCGCAGAAGAAATTTAGGATCTTTTTGACATTATTACAAACCCGGGGGGTCGCACTGAAAAACAAGAGGCAGTCGTCGGCAAAGAAGAGATGAGATAATGGTGGGCATGAGGTTTTAATGAAGAAACTATTCCATTACCCTTTACCTTCGGCCTTACAAATCAGGGTAGAAAGGGAGTCCATGACAAAAAGAAAAAGGAAAGGAGAGATGGGGTCACCCTGTCTAAGACCTCTAGAGATTTAAAGCAATCAAGTCTCTCCCCACTAACAAAAGGACTGATCCGGATAGAAGACACACATTCCATGATCCAACCAACAAAGTTTGCAGCGAAAACCATCTTTTGCAAAATATTTTCAAGAAAACCCCACTCGACTTGGTCATAAGCTTTCGTGAAATCAATTTTAAGGGCCATAAAATGTTTGCCACCCTTCCTCTTATTCTTGAGGGCATGGAAAGCTTCATGCGCCACTAAAATGTTATCCTGGATTTGTCTCCCTTTAACATAGGCGGATTGATAAGGGGAGACAAGGAAGTCCATAAAAGGTTTCAGACAATTTGTAAGAATTTTTGAAATAATTTTATAAGAAAAATTACAAAGACTTATAGGGCGAAAGTGGTTTATTGAGGTTGGGTTTTTTAATTTGGGAATCAGAACTAAATTTGTGTTGTTTATGTTTGAAGATAATTTTCCATTTTCAAAAAAACTTTCCACCGCTTGACAAACGTCATTTGAAATAATGTCCCAGAAAGTAGTATAGAAGATACTTGGGATGCCGTCGGGGACTGGGGCTTTAAGACCGCCTAGTTGTTTCACTGCAGTCTAGATCTCAGCTGGATTAACTGTTGCAGTAAGCTCACGATTCATGTAATCACTGACTTTGCACCTTATCCTTTCTGTGACTAGACCTGCAGCCGTGTGTTCTTTGAGGCATAAAAGGATTTGAAGTGAGAGGAGATCAAATTCTTTATGCGGTTTGGGTCATCAATCCACTGATCGTTCCCGTCTTTAATCCTTCTTATCTCATTGAAATTGTTCCTCTGTATGGTGGTGGCATGGAAGAATTTAGAATTCCTATCCCCATAGGTAAGCCACTTAATTCGAGAGCGTTGGTGCCAGTATCTTTCCTCCGACTCCCACCAAGTTTTTAGTTCCTGTTTGAGCCCAAACTCTTCCTCTTTCTCTTGTTTGGACGTGTCCCTACTTTGAAGTTCTGTAAGACGCCGAAAGATGAACTCGAACCTGTTTTTCTGGGCCTTCCGTTTATCTATACTGCAGTCTTTTAACTCTTTGCGGCATCGTAGGATCTTCTTTGAGAAGCGGTACAAACGGGAGCCCCTGCCCTCAAAACACCAACCTTCTCAAACCTTTTCCCAACAATCATCTTCCAGGAGCCATTTTGATTCAAATTTGAAATCCCGATGCCATTTTAATTTTTCGCCTTCGAGAAGCAACAGGAGAGGTGAATGGTCGGACCCGACTGCTGGGAGCAACGTACTGGAGATGTGAGGGAAAAGCTGCTGGATTGCAAAGTTAACCGCCACTTTGTCGATGTTTACCTTTATGTTATCGTTTTCACCTTGCTTGTTTGACCAGGAGTTCCTGCATCCGTTAGTAGGGAGCTTGAACAGGCTAGCATCGTCAAAAAAATCCAGCACTCACGACAGTTGGACGGTGGAGACCAAACTGCCGTTGAGTTTATCGTGGGGAGAGGTGATGGAATTAAAATCACCGGAGACAATAGTAGGGGAGTCCAAGCTGGAGAAAGTTGATGACATCTCTCTCCAGAAAGAAGCCCTCCTAGCTTTTATAGGTTCGCCATAAATAAAAATATGATTCCATTTTTTTCCAACATTTTGATTCGAAATGAAAGCCTCGATGAATCGCTCAGAAATTTTTCCAAAGTTGAAAACCAAATTTTTAGTCCAAACAATCGCCATACCCCCCGACAAACCTCTTGGATCAACGACGAAGGATGATTGAAAATCGAGTTTTTCACCTAAACGTTCAACAAAAGGTTTTTTGTTTTTTGTTTCCATAAGAAATAAAATATCAGGCCTATATTTATTTTTGAGCTCGTTCAGAGCCCGAATCGTCAAAGGCTGGCCAAGCCCCTGACAATTCCAACAGATTATGCTCATGGCTCCGGAGGCGATTGTTCTGGGACAACCGCCGCAAACCCCTCTGAAGTGGACATTGTAATCTCCGGCCGAGCAGGGTCCAGGAAAATAGCTGGGGAGGGAACTCTTTCCGCGAACGGGAGCACATATTTCTTCATAGATTTTTCCATCTCGGCCTTTCTCTTTGCTGCTTTCTTGATGCTCCATCTTTGATTTTGGCAGAGGCCGTGCACAAGGAGGATATTTGGCCTTCTTCCTCAAAGATACTGGTGAGAACTCCTGCTGAATCATGTAGAATATTAGGCTCTAGGTACCAGTTCCCAAACTTATCCATTCTTACCACGTCGTACATGGCCTCCTTTAGGGCCGCCTTGGCCTTCTTTCGAACCCCGATGTGGTCCTCCTCAGCCGCTCTTTTCTTTCCAGGACTGACAGGGGCACTAGTGGCAGGGGACATGTGGTCCTCACAAAGAGACATCTATATTGCTTGAAAGGTAGTGAGGGACCAATCTTCGTTGTTGTTTCCCGCAGCAGCCCCCACTTCCTTGTTTCTGTCCAGAGCTTCCGATTCGGTTTCCATCAATTCCGGATCAAAAGTGTCCCCTTTCTCCGCAATCAATAGTTTGGCTTTTTCTGAGGCACATTCTTTTGCCCTTAGAAATCCGTCGAACAAAGGGTCATCCCTCGGCGCTTCTTCATCACGACAAAACTGCATAACATGGACCAGCTTTCCACAAACATAACAGAAATCTCCTAGTCTCTCGTATTTAAATCGAATCCACAGGTCATGTTTTCCTTCCCTTTTGAGGTAAAAACCACACAGAAGGGGGTCATCGGTATTTACCTCAACTTTCATCAGGATGAATTTGGACCACAGCATGTCCCTTTCCTCTTCCATATCGAGTCTGATGAGTTTCGGAAATAAATTTCCAATTCTAACAGCATTGATGTATGACATCATATTCAGACGAAGTCCGTGAATCTATACCCAGAACTCCGTGGTTGAGGAAACTATTTCCTCGAAGGGGGTATCGCCCTCCCATTCCTTAATCACCATATGGGCATCATTTATGGACCATGGGGCACCCTCTCTTCAAAGTGTTTTGTGCAAGCTCGTGAATTTCAAGTTTTCCTTTCGGTTTTCAGGCCTTGTCGGAGGATAGGTTTAATGGGCCCGATTCTCACAGTTTTTCTAGAGAGAATCTTGCCCACCAAAGTTTGGTGCTTGAGGGCTTTTGATAAACCTCCCTCCTTAGAAAGTTCCAAATTGTAGAGGTCTGACCCCATTTTTTCAATATATTTTGGTTTGTGTGGGGGATTTGCCATCTGATATTGTGGGGTAAGGGAAACAGAGTTAGGTAGGAGTAAGTTGAGAAAAGGATCTGGTGGCTTTGATGGCTTGAATGGGGTCCAATTTATAGAAGATTTTGGGGTATGTTTTGTAGGTGAATGTGCGTTCAGTAGGGGGAGTTTCGCCCCTGAATTCATTGGATACGTAGGGTTATGGATGGACGAGGTAGATGAGCATTGAAGGAGAGCTTAGAAGCAGGAAAAAATTGAATATTGAAACAAACACGTGCAGGAGTAGGGGATGGGAACTTACACGAAGAAAGGTAGGAAGGAGGTCTGATGGATCTGACACTGGAGATCTTCCGAACAAAAAAAGGGGGGGAGTAAAGCTCTGTGCCGTGGTGGTGGTTGAGGGGAGGAGCACACAGAATTTAATGAGGCAAGTAATACACTCTTTAAGCTTTCATTAATGGCCAGGGAGAGAGAGGAGATGGAGTCGGAGAAACAGGATTTAGGGTTAGGGCACTCGGGGGCCCAGAGAGCTCCACGAAGGGGAGAGCTATTATAGTAAAAAATTGGTGAAAGGTTAAAAAGGAGATAAGAGGGGAGAGAAAAAAATTAGAAAATGGGGACTTAAAGGGAAGAGAGAGAAAAGAAATAAGGGTTTAATTTGGACCGTTAATCAATCTTATTTAAGGTCTAACGGTTTAGATTTAATTTTCTCATATTCTCACAAAACTTCTATTCTCATATACATATATATATGTGGGGCATGATTCTTAAGAGAGGATGAGAATGTGAGAGGATTAAATCTTGGTCATCTGTCAAAATGGACGGTTAAGATTAAAAAATCTTAATGTGACCCCTTCCTCCCCTCTCTCTCCTCCTTCTCCCTCCGGCCGCCCCTAGCCCCCAAATACAGCACCCTCTCCTCTCTCTCTCCTCCCTTCCAACACCCCCACCCCTCTCCCTGCTGCCGCCACCCGCCGTCCGACGGGTGGCGGCAGCAGGGAGAGGGGTGGAGGGAGGTGGGGGAGGGAGGAGAAAAAGGGGGAAGGGTGTTGTATTTAGGGGTTGGAAGCAGTCGATTGTCGGCGGCCGGAGGTGGCGGCTGGCGGCAGGGGAGGAGAGAGAGGGGAAGGAGGTGGAGGAGGATTGGAGGGAGGTGGGGGGAGGGTTGGAAAGGAGGAGAGAGGGGGAAAATGGTTGTATTTGCGGGCTAAGGGCGGTAGGTGACGGCGGTCGGTGGCGGTGGACGGTGGTGGGGGCCGACGGTAGGTGGCGGCTATAGGGGGAGGGGAGGGAGAGAGAGGAGGGAGATGGGGCGGGGGGTGCGGGAGTGTTATGAGTAATTTTTATTTTTTAAGGGGGATTACATTATATATGTGTGTGTTATATCAAATATAAAAAATATTTCTTGAATACTCATAATATTTCTAAAACCATTTAACATATTTATTTTAATATTGAAAATCTTTTGTAAATATTTATAATATTCAAAATAAATTCAGAATATTGTTTAAATATTTACAATATTTTTCACTATATTTTCAATATTTACAATATTTTTTATATTTAAATTTTTTTTAAAATTTTAAAAACGTTTACATAATAATTTAAATTAAAATTCAATATTTAATTTATTCTCTCATATATTTAAAATAAATTTTAAATATTAAAATACTTTGTAAATATCAAACCTGTATTCTAAATATTAAAATATTTTTCAAATATCTAAAATAATTTGCAAATATATAAAATATTTTTTCAAGATAAATTATATTATTTGATATATGTAAATTATTCAAATATATATTTAACATATCTTAAAAACTATTTAAAAAAGTTTGGGTTTTAAAATTATTTTTAAATATTGTAATATTTTAAATCTTGTACAAATATTTTAAATTAAATTCAAAATTTGTAAGTACTTTTATTTTTTAAATTGTCACATCAACAACGACTAAGAGATGCTACTAGCATTAAATTAAGAGATGACATTGAAACTTTTTTAAAAATTTAGGTGTGAAATTTAAAAAATAGAAAATCTAGGCGGTTTTAAAAACTATAACTAAGATTTAGATGGTTTTCATTAAGAAACCTTTAAAGTCAGGCTCTGTAGAACTGCAATTCTAATTCCACTTCTAATGGAATTGGAATTTTGATAGAATTAAAATTTTATTATTTAGTTTATCAAAAGAATTAAAGGCTGTAGTTATAATTACATAATGATTCGAATCATAAGAGATTTTTGGTCAATCGAGTTAAAGCATTTCAATTTTTAAATCAACAATCATTGGAGTTTCATAAGTGCGATTCACATTGCGTTCAAGTTATTATGTTCGGAGCAATTCACCTTGAGTTTGAGTCATTCAATTTTTGGGTCAAACGGGTCGAGTATCGCGTTAAATCATTTGGTGTTTAAGTTATACTGGATTTTTAGTTAATCGAGTTATGTCTAATTCAAGCTACAATTTGGGTTTCAGTTCATTTAGGTTAGTTCATTTAGATTTGCTACAGATTTGCAATGTTAGGATCATAGCAATTTGCTACGGATTTAGTCATTGCAATTTCCTACGAATTTGCAAACGCTTTAATTGTAGCAAATTGCTACGACCTTATCCGTTGCAAATATGTAGCAAATGGTATGGATTTGCAACAATTTTGTCACAAAATTGTGTTGTATGAAACATCCATTGCAATATCATTACTCTGTTGTTGCAAAATGTGCCGATTTCAAATCTGTTGCAAATCCGTATGAGATTCGTTGCAAATTTGCTACGGATTTCAACCGTAGCAAATATTCATTGCTAATTGAGTGTTTTCTAGTAGTTGTTCTAGAAAACCCAATTAGTTAGTTTTAAATATTAAATAAATAAAATTATTTTATTTATTGTCTGATTATGTTTTATAAGTTAAACATGCGTGTGATTTTTTTTTTTCCTAAAAATGTTCCATGGGAGGGACGTTGTCCAAAATGACATGTTAGGTTTGGTGTAAGTGGTCAATAAGATTGAACCACGAAACGACTTAGATCAAACTAGTGACATATTGTCAAAGTATGTTCGCAGTCAGTGATAAGTTTGGGAAACTTGTCTGATAAGACTACAATATAATATTTTTGATGACTAATAAGTCTAATTTAGTATATAATTATTTATATCATTTTTATTCATTTTTTAACCATTTTTTATCAAATTTCTATCGCTTTTGCTCGGTTTTGCTCTTTTTCGCTCATATTGCCATTTTCTTGCAAAAATATTTATTTTATGCTAAATCTTGCTAGGTTCTATCATCAAAAATTAACAATTGAATGCAAGATACATCAAACAAAAGCATAAAAATGAGATAAATCAATCAAAATACTAGTTTTTAGCAAGAAATCACCAAGTTCATGCACAATTCAATTCAAGTTGCAAAAATGGGTAGCAAAATGCACAAATTAAGTGCAAGGATTGATTAAACAATACATTAACATGTCCAAGTTGATGTAAACTCTGAATTTAGGTGGTGAAAAGCTCAAAAATCTGAAGAAAAACAACAAGAACAGCAAAAATGCAGAGATTGAAAAATCCGCTTGCACAATTCACTTCATCTTGCAAATTTGGGTGGCAAAATGAACAAATCAAGTGCAAGGATGAATTAAAAAATACATTAACATGTTCAAGTTTGTTGATGTATTTTCAAAATATTTGTTGTATAAAATGTATATATGTGTGTTAAATATTGTTTATATGTATATAAGATGTATTTGAGATTGTCCCGATACTTGTATGAGTGATTAGAGCATTATTGGGAGTATGTGTCGACAAATGGGCCATATGTGTCGACACAAAATCCTATAGAACGCAGGGGAGATAGCTGTGTGTCGACACACATGGCCCGTGTGTCTACACACAGCCCATTTCAGTTGCGCACGGAGGAAACCTATGTGTCGACACACAGAAATTGTGTGTCGACACACAGGCTTACAGTAGCCAGTGTGTCGACCTGTGTGTCGACACTCCACTTCGACACACGGTTCGGTTTTGACGGTTTTCTGCGCGGTTTCTTCCTAGTTCTCTTATATGTTGAGGCTCTTGGTTTTGGGACATTCTTAAGACAATGTATTCAGATATTCTCCCCTCTCATTAAGAAGAAGAAAACATATGAATTGGTAGAGTAATATCACAAGAAAGAAATTTGAAGAACATCTTCTTGGTTCTTGTGTTCTTTGTGAGAAAATCAAAGGGTGTGTTCTCAAAATCAGGCCAATCTCTAGACATCTTTATCAATCTCTCCCCATACACTTCTTCACTCCATATTTTGGTAGTTGTTGTATCCCCGAGGATATTTCGTATACCGAAATAAACCTTAAGGATAGTGATCACACGCCTCAACACCTGAGATCGTTTGGATACCCGGTTGCAAGGTTTTTGCAAGCATTTTCTGAATTTTTCTAACAAAGTTGATGTCAAGGCTGAGGTTTGGGCGGCAAAAGTAGAAAAAAATGGAGAAAAATCAGCAAGAACAGCTAGTGCAGAGAATGTACAACCAGCTTGAACATTCCATTTCAACTTGCAAATTTGGGTGGAAAAATGGACGAATAACGTGAAAGAATTTCTTGTACACTTCATGAAAATGTTCAAATTTATGTTAAAGCTGATTTTGGGCGGTACAAAGAAAGAAAAAATTGAAAAAAATCAACTTGTATTAGATCTGCAGAAGCAGGGCGGCAAGAGCAGAATGTGGTGCAATGAGGTTTTAGCTTGCAATTTTTTTTATTTTAAGTAATCCTAACCTTATGTACTATAAATAGGGAGTTTCTGAAAGTGTTTTAGTATCCTGAACTCAGCAAAAAATTCTCATACAAAGGAATAAAGAAGAGGAAAAACGCAAGGAAGAAAGAAGGAGAAGGAAGAAAGAAAGTTTGGCTTGTAATTTTATATTTTTAAGTTTTTTCTATCCTTTTCTTCTTTAAGTTCATGAATTTTGTCTTAGTATGCTTTATTTTATGTCTATCATGAACTAGTTTTATTATTCTAAGGCTACGATGTAGCCTAAGTTGTAATATACGCTCTCTTCTAATTCGACATATTCAATGCTTTGTTATTGCGTTGTTGAGTGTTTATCATTGTCCTTCATGAGTTTTAAATGCTTGATCACCATTTAAAGCCTACAATGATTCATAATAAGTCCGAGAGGAGATTTATGATGATTGCTAAAGTGATGAGCACCACAAATTGAGCGAATGCTCGAGAGATATAACGCAATGTGTGGTCTTAAGTGAAAGCATGGATCTTTAAAACTTTTTTCTTATTTAAATTCACGCACAAGAGTGATGGGTTGATATGTAAAAGAGCATGCTAAATATTGCTCGAGGGAGAATATTTTGTAATTTAGGGTTTTCGATTATCAACATGCAATAACAACATGAATATTTAGAATAGAAAGGCGTATTAATTCAACTATGTAAAATCAGATGCATTGGACCCTATTTAAATCATAAAAACCAACAAAAATAGTAAAAGTTTTCATAAAAATTTGTAAAAATTTTTGTTCCTTTTTATTTTGTGTTATTTCATTTAAAAAAACTACAATTTTCGATCTTTCAAATAGCACTGGAACTACTAATTTCGGTACTCACTTAATAACAATTCTTGTGGGAACGATACTCTACTCACTCTGTATTACTTGATACGACTTAGTGCACTTGCTAAGCATATACACCAAGTAAGCATCAATGACTTAATTTCATAATTTTGCATTAATAGTTGCATTTTTAAAGTACTAATTAGTAATAGTATCATGGCACACAATACATCATTGTTTGGAGCCAGGCATTCTAGTTCTAGTTCTTCTCGACGACCACCTATAATACCTAAGAGAAGTAGAACTGCCGAACTTAATACTGATGAACGAACTTTTCTAGAACTGGGCCCATCACCTCCATACACTGACAGTATAGATTGGGACTTTGAACAACAGTCCTACAATGAGCAGGATATTTCTGACTCACAAAATGGAGAGGAACCCACACCCACCACAAAAACCCAACCCCCAAGAACTAGTATTAGTACTACTAGGCGTAATACTAGTGGGGTATAGAAGCACTTTAACCTAGATAGGGAAACTAATAAAGTGTTTTGTAAATTATGTAATCCACCCAAGGCCTTTAGTCATCCACCCAGCAGTGAGACGGGCACATTAAGTAGTCATATAATTAGGTCCCACCCCGAACAAGACTGAGAAAGAGCCCAACAACGGTTAGTACAGCAAGCGACTGGCGCGCTTGCTAACTTTAAATTCTCCCAAGAAACTAATAGACAAAAGCTAGCTAGATAAGTAATTGCTGCTGAAAAGCCTTTTAGCATCGTCGAAGACCCTAGATTCGTCAGGTATCTCCAAATAGCGGTGAGCCTTTTTTTTTTGATAAGTCAGTGTAAATATATCAAAAAAACACGCTGATGTACATCCATACATGAGTACGAGGGCCATAACCCAAGCTGGCCGAAGCCTACAAAAGCAATAAAAAAGAAAGCAAAACACGCAAAAGCAACAAAGAGGAAATACAAAGGAACATCAAAGAAACTCCTAAGTACAAACCTCTAAAAAAGAAGACAAGGAAAAACAATGAGTACATCAATACATCAAAGTAAATCCGAAGCGAGCGAGACGAAAATAGCGGTGAACCCCGTCATCGTAAGGAATCCTCGGAACACCTTAAAGCGTGACGCGTTTAAAGATCACCAAAGGATGAAAACTGCGGTTTTTGAACTTTTTAGGGCGAACACGAGCATGTTCTCGTTGACGTCCGACGCTTGAAAGTCGAAACCCGGTGTGCCTTACTTATGCGTAACGGCACATTGGATCGATTCCTCCTTCACCCTTCAAAAAAGAATAATCTATTTTGCAAATTTAGATTATCCCCACACTGCCGACATAATCACGGATGCGATTATGGAGGTAGTCCACGGGTAGAGCATAGAGCGACGTATTTTTACTATTACGTTCGACAATGCTACCAGTAACAATGCATCCATTAAACAACTAATTAGGCATATGAGACCCGTGTCAGGTGGGCGGTGTTCTCATCTACGTTACATTTGTCACATACTACATTTAATGGTTATGGATGGTCTAGGTCTAATAAACGCTTTTCTTTCCACCTTAAGAGATATAACAATAGCTATAAAATCATCCGGAACCAGAAAGAAAAGATTTAAAACTCTATGTAGGACGCATGGGTTAGAGTACAAACAATTTATTTTAGACTCACCAACTAGGTGGTCGTTAACGGTAGATATGTTGGATCACATTTTACCATATAAGGATGTCCTGGTGGAATTTGTACAGGATACTCGTTCAGATTTAAGTGATTATAATCTAAACGATGTACACTAGAACACAATTGATGAAATTTATAAATTTTTTACCATGTTTAGAGACGCTACCAACTTTTTTGGGTTACTATTATCCGACCATACAACAAGCAATATCAAAATTGATTGATATTGTAAATTGGATGTCAGATAATGAATCAAACCCCTTGTTGGCCGCATCGATTGCGGTAATGAAAATGAAGCTTTATAAATATTTTTCTGAACTACCCCTTTTATATTGTTTTGTGACTATTTTCGATCCATATTGTAAACGAAGGGGTTTGAACCTGTTTGCCGAATATTTTTACGGAAAATTAGATCTGGCTTTTAATACCACAGTTTTCATTAACCAAGTCGATAGGGACCTACACACTTTATTTTCTCATTATTCCCGGAGATTATCATCTGATAATTCACAAGTTACTTCTACTACAGTAGGATCTTCCACATCTAGTGGAAGTAGTTCACACACGTCATATGCGTGGAAGCTGTTGGACCAATTCACGTCTGCAGAAGCTCCCATGTCATGTGACGAGTTAGATTACTATTTGGGGACGCCGATGATCCAGTTCTTCGTGACACCGGCGAATCCGCAATTTGATATTTTAAAATAATGGTGTACAAATCAAATCCAGTATCCCGTGCTTTCCACCATGGCACGTGATATACTAATGTGTCCGGTGTCTTCAGTAGCATCGAAGTGTGCTTTTAGTCTTAGTGGCAGTTGTCTTGGAATGAAGAGCGCGAAGCTATCACCGTCCAGTTTGGAGATGTCTGTGTGCTTAAAGGACTGGATTAGGGATGGCAATGGGGCGGGTAAAACCCGTTACCCATGGGTATTCGCCTCGTTTGGGGCGGGTATGGGTATAGATGATGCGGGTAACGGGTACGGGTAGGGTACACATTTCAATACCCGTCACGAGTATAGGGCGGATACGGGTATAGGCTTGTACCCGCCCCATTCCACCTCGACCCGCCTCGTACCCGCATATATCAGCCTACTCTTCCCCGTATCCGCATATCCCCGTTGTGTTATTTTATATAAAATAAATTTCTCTTTTATAATTATGAAGTCATGGTTATTATTGAAGGAAAAAAGAAAAGAATTTTATGTGTAATAAGTTAGACAATGGATATGTAACAAGGTGGGTATGAGGAGCGGGTACGGGGTGGGTACGGGCGGGTACGGGGAGGGTAATGGGTACCCGTTGGATACCCACGGGTAATGGGTATGGGTCTGTACCCGCCGGGGCGGGTACGGGTACCCACTTCATATCCGTGGCGGATAATGGGGCCGGTACGAGGTATAGAATTTGTGTGGCGGGTACGGGTATGGAGGAGGCGCCCCCCGTACCCGCCCCTCCCCATAGTGGCTGTAGTTCACACACGTGATATGCGTGGAAGCTGTTGGACCAATTCACGCCTGCAGAAGCTCCTATGTCATATGACGAGTTAGATTACTATTTGCGGACACCGATGATCAAGTTCTTCGCAACACCGGCGAATCCGCAACTTGATATTTTAAAATGATGGTGTACAAATCAAACCTAGTATCCTGTGCTTTCTACCATGGCACGTGATATACTAATGTGTCTGGTGTCTTCAGTAGCATCGAAGTGTGCTTTTAGTCTTGGTGGCAGGTTGCTTGGATCAAAGAGGGCGAAGCTATCACCGTCCAGTTTGGAGATGTCTGTGTGCTTAAAGGACTGGATGTACGCAGAGGCTAGGGAGCAAAATGACTTGAGGCTGGGTTCATCGAGCAAGGATGAAGACGACCGCACTACCGATACGTCAGACGGCGGCACAACCACCCCCAAGTAAACGGATTTAGTATTGTTTGACCTATACGTCTATAACTTGTTTTAATTTTGTAATAAATATATTTGTACTTTTAAATAGTAGATCCAACTGTTGTATTTATATTTGTTACATTATTTACCGTTATTTACTATTATTTATTATATATTTTAGTATTATTAATGATTGTGATGGATTATATTTGTATCTTATATTATTCATTAATGAATTATAATAGTTTTTGTACAAAACGAGTTTGTATTTCCTTAATTTTATATTTTTTATTTAAAAAATGGGGGGGGGGGGGGGGGGGGAGGGGGGGTTGGGTTGGGCCCAGCCAAAATGGCTGGGACCCAGGCCCAGCCCGTGGCCACCTCTAGTTGGGCGATTGCATGAAGTGCGACGGGAATGGATATTTTACTAAGAATTTATAATGTAATATGTCCCCTTAGTTGATTCGCAAATATACTAACAAATTCTAGAATCTTTGGCCAGAGTATTCCATATGTTTGACATTTGGAATTAATACAGAAATTATTTATGTATTATAAATTGTTTGGGAAGGGCGAGTTGGGACCAACGGTGAGAGATGTGAGAAAAGTAACGATAGTAGTTAAAACTACTTTTGCTCACTGATATCTAATAGAGAGGTTAATTGTTGCAAGAAAAGTTAATGGAGAAATTCTTGAGTGGATATATTTAATTCTAGATTGCAGTAAAACTTATTTAGTGGAACTAAGTTTTACTAAATGATAATCAATTGTTATCATGAAATGGTAATTAGATTTGACCCATTTGGAGCTAGAGTTAGATTGTCCCTGAGGTCCGTCTGCACGCCTTAACTTAAGCATTTTTTGAATATATTTAAAGAATGAATTTATGGGATGAGTTATTTAGTCATGAGATAAATAAATTTTTATGCTAAAAAAAAAAAATCATGACATGAATATTTAATACAATAAATTACATCGCAGTATTACAAAAAAAAAAAAAAAAAAAGAAACTGAGAAAAAACTTATTTAATGGAATGAAAGTTGTAATAAAAGTTAATTGAGAAATTCTTGAGTGAATATATTTAATTCTAGAGTGTATTAAAACTTATTTTGTAGAATTAAGTTTCACTAAATCATAATTAATTATTATCATGAGATGGTAATCAGATTTGAGTAAATATATTTAATTAGGTTAATAGTTGCAATAAAAGTTCATTGAGAAATTCTTGAGTGAATATATTTAATTCTAGAGTGCAGTAAAACTTATTTAGTGGAATTAAGTTTCACTAAATGATAATCAATTGTTATAATGAGATGTCAATCAGATTTGACCCATTTGGAGCTAGAGTTAGATTGTCATTAAGGTCCCTCCGCATGCCTCAACTTAAGCATTGTTTGAAAATATTTAAAGAATGAATTTATGGGATGAATTATTTAGTTATGAGATAAATAAATTTTTATGCCAAACAAAAAAATTCATGATATGAATATTTAATATGATAAATTACATCGTGGTATTACAAAATAAAAAAAAGAAACTGAGAAAAAATAAATAAATCTGCATAGCCCTGCTCGTGTATTACACGTGCATGGGCTACAACTTACAAGGGAGAGGCGGGCATGTGCATTGCGCATGGCCAGCTCCCAAAATTAAAAAAAAAAAAAGAAAAAGAAAAACCGGGTTGCGGACATCAGCAACACAATTTTACACGGAAAAGGATCCTATGCATGCGGTGTTGGTTTTGCTTATAAATATATGATATTTTATCGTATATTATTATAAATTTTTTAGGTTTTGGAACCTGGTTTTCTCCCACAACAAAAACCCTAAAATTGTTTTAAGGGTTTTCTAAATTATTTTGTTCCAAAATTTTTTCTAAAATAAATAGTTTTGGGAGCCCACACTCCTGGTGCTAAAAGTGGTTATTGCAGAGAAGACCTTGAGGTGTTAAGAATTCTTTTTCTAAATTTTAGATCTTCAAGTCGGATTTGGGATTCACGTTCCAGGTATGTCTAAATTAAGTATTTGATATTTAATTTGTTTTCCTTTATTTCGTTTATTCTGCTTGTTTTGATTATACTTATTTTATTCAATGTTTTGGTTTGTCATATTATGAACTTATCGGAGTACGATTTAGATCTAACTAAATAATGTAATTAGGTCAGGCTTTAGATTTAAAATTAAGAATTTTAAATTGGTATTTCACTGCTCCTGCTCTAGTCTATTTGGGAAAATAAATACGTTTTCATCAATTGGTATCACAGACAACTCTGAATATGCTCACGATTGACATAAAAAACATCAGGTTTGATAAAATTAGAGTATCTAGAATTACGAAAAGTTATAAAATTGGGAATTTTATTAATGAAAAAAGACTATCCTGAATATTATTGTTAAAAGAGCTTAATAACAAGATTGAAGGTTCATTAAAGTTTTAAATTGTTTAAAATTTTATTTGAGTCATGATTCAATCAAGGAGCATAAGTCTAAATTGGATCTAAATGAGATTAGATATTCAAAGAGTTGAACAATTTAGTTTTTTAATCTAATGTGATTAGATTTTGAATCAAGGTATGAAATATTCAATCGTTAAATATTTTGTAATAATCTAAAATAAAGAATACCTGATTATGCTATTAAAGAGTTTAATAACGAGATTACTATTCATCAAATTTAAATTGTTTAAATTATGATGAATCATAATTAAAGCAGTGTGAGTATATTTCTAAATAATCTAATGAGATTAGATATTTAAATAGTTGAATAATTTAGATATATACAATGTTACATAGAATATCTAATTGGATTAGATATTCGATTTTCAATCTAATGAGATTAAGATTAGATTTAATTAATTACGTATTTATTAAAGTAATAAAATAAATTATAAATAAAAAATTATTGAAATTGGATTTAATAATTTTTTTAGTTTTTATTATTTAAATAATTAAATAGGATGAGATCTTAATTAAGATTATACGATAATCTCTAGAAGAGTTTAGAAAAATCTTTAATTATTGCAACCTTTAGGTTTAAGCAATGTTGTTCAAATTATTTGATAACATGATACTTATTAAATAGAGGTCGCATTTTCAATATTATTTAAAGGAGTTAAATATTATGTCTAATGTGAAAGTTATAAGGCCATATAACTTGGTGAAATATTTAATTTCATCTAGTGGGAGAATTGTTTCTTTCTTTCTAATAGGTCTAATTAGATTAGATAATTCAATAGTTGAGTTATTTGAATGGAAAATTCTTATAATGTATCTATGAGATTTGAATAGTAACCGTTCATTCACCATATAAACAAGTATTTAGAGCCGAAAAATTATCACCATGTAACTGAATTCCAACTTTAATTTCTTGGATAGAATTATATTAATACATTTCGGGAATATAATTGTTGGTATTAGATAGAAATTTACCAACAACTTTTAAAAACATAAATATCATCATCAAAACCGTCTTGATTTCAAAATTGTAACTAAAAAATATTTTTTTATTAAAATATCCCACAAGTGTAGTGATCCATGAGAATAAAAACGTTGGTGGTAGTGGTAGCCAGTGGGCCGGGTCAGCCCCCTACCTGGCCCGAACCTGCCCAATTCTTGTAGAGGGTCGGGATATAGGCCCCTTTCATTTCAGGGGGTTCGGCCTGGCCAAATTTAGAAAAGGGGGAGGGGGTTGAACGTTGCACAACAGTTAGTTGCCCCCCCTCCCCCAAAATTTTTATAAATAGTTGCCAAATTTTCTCATTTTGCCACATAATTCATTCAATTGTGCTCGTAGAAGCTTGTTAAAATTCAAATTTCAATTTACGCTTCGGTAAATTAGTATCAAATTTTTATTTATTTGTCATTTTTATTTACTTGCATTGTTACTTGTCATTTTTATTTTTAATAATAATATTATGGAAAATAGATTATCTTCATCCGGAGCTAGTTCTAACTCTTCTCGATCGCCTAAAACCCCTAGAGTGGATGGTAGTAGTAGCCAATCTTTTCCAACCATTATTGGAGGAGTTGAACTTAATACCCAAGAATATAATTTTTTAGAACCCGTCATATCACCTCAATACACAGACGCTTAAAGTTGGGAACATGAACATAGATTCGAGCAAGGTTATCCCTCCCCTATAGAAGAAAACATGTTTCCTGAATTAGTGCTGCGGGATGTTCTAAACCTGCACCTGACATCGATAAAACTGAAACTCCCGATTACGAGAACACAACGGGTGATATTAATATACGTCCTAATAGTTAGGTATGACAATATTTTACACTAGATTGCGAATAAAATAAGGCATTTTATAAATTTTGTGGTAATAACAAAGGCTACAGCCTTCGACGTGGTGGTAGGATCGGTACTTTAAAACGACTCCTCATGAGAGCCCACCCCAACTTAAATACGGTTAAATCACAGCAAACCCTCCTACAACAAACAACTGGTGTACTTCAAAACTTTAGGTTTTCACAAGAATCTAATAGACGTGAATTAGTGAAATACGTCATTTTGGCTGAGAAACCATTTACCATCGGCAAAGACCCTCAATTTATCTGTTACTGTAAAAACGCACTAAACCCTGCCGCTCAAAGGCTCCCTTGCAATACTTGAAGCGCGACGCGTTTAAGGAATTTAAAAAAAAAATGAGCTAAAAGAAAATTTTAAGATGAACACGAGCATTATCTCATTGACGTCTGACACATGGAAGACGAAATCAGACATACCCTACATGTGCATAACTGCATATTGGATTGATTCGTCATACATAATGAAAAAAGAATTATTCATTTTCGTCTATTCGAATATCTCCATAGTGCTCATATAATCGCAAGTTGCATTACGGCCGCATGCCGTGAGGTGGGGGACTGAAAACAAACTATGAGCTTTAATTTCGATGATGCAACTAACATCACTACATCTATTAACTCGATAATTAGGTCTTTGAAGCGCATGTTAGATGAGAGATGTTTTCATTGGCATTGTATTTGTCACATTCTGCATTTAATGACAATGGATGTAATGAAACTTATAGAAGATTATCTTTCAATTTTAAGAGATATAATTAAAGCAATTAAAACATCTGCAAGTAGGCAACAATATTTTAAACAATTGTGTGAGTCACATCAAATTTCATGGAGACGTTTTAAATTAGATACAAGTATTAGGTGAGGATCAATGGTCGATATATTAGAAAGATCCATACCATATACAAAAATCTTGATAGAATTTGCACATATAAATCTTGCGGATCTAGGTGTTTTTACTATGGATAATAAATAAAATTTGTAAATTTTTAGTTCTTTTTAAAGATGCTTCAAAATTTTTCTTTCACTCTTACTACCCAATCATTCTTGAAATAATATCTAAACTTATAGATATTGCTGCACGGATGATGAAGAACTCCTCTAACCCCAGGTTGTAGGGGCCCATTGCCGCCATGTAACAAACTTTTTAATATATTATACTAAATCACCCATGGCATATTGTATTGCCATTATTTTTGATCCACGTTGCAAACTTATGAATTTTCAATTCTTTTTCCAAATATTTTACAAAACAACGCTACCAAATTTTGATAACAAATCTCTTGTTAATAATGTTGAACAAACTTTACATGATTTATTTTTTGTTCTTTCTCAAAAATAGCAACAAATACAAATGTTTTTGTTACATCATCTTTATCCTCTTCCCGAGGATAATCATATGCGTAAAATATGTTTAACTGATTAATGCCCAGACAAGGTCTCATGTCATATGATGAACTTTCTTTATACGTGCGTTCACCTATGTTGGAATTCCAATCAACGGAGTCTAATGAATCTTTGGTATTTTGCAATGGTGGAAATCATATAAATCCCAATATTTCATGCTTTTTACCATAGCACATGATATACTAACATTTCTGGTGTCTACAGTAGCATCGGAGTGCACTTTTAGTGCAGGTGGCAGATTGCTAGGAACAAAGAAAGCAAATCTAGCACCGAAGACCTTAGAAATGTCAATGTGCTTGAAAGACTGGATGGCTGCAACGGATAGACTAGGGAGATCTGAACTTGGCATCATCAAGTGATGAAAAAGAAGACGAAGAAACTAACTCCATATCAAGTACCGCAGCAACCGAAGCAAGTGGAAATTGATTTATTTATATTGTTATTATGTAAAAATTAAATACATTATTATGTTTTTAATTTCCTTAATAATGTAATTGTTAGAATAATATAATTGTATTTTTTTTTAATAAGTTATAATACATTTTATTACATAAAATATATTTGTAAGTTTATAGTGCACTATTATGATTGTATATTATATTATTTATTAATAAAATTATAATTATATTTATCTATATATATATATATTGTTTTTTATTTCATATTTTTTTATGAAATTATTTTTAAAAAATAAAAATAAAAAAGCCCAGCCCACCTTGGCCCGCTCCAGCCCGGGACTGGCCCACCTGGCCTCGGTTCGGGCTAGTCCCCATGGGCCGCCTAGCCTGCCCCAGCCTACCCCCAAGCCTGCATGTAACGCCCCCAAATCATATGCCGAATAGGCTTAAGTCAAAAAGGGTGCTACACAGCCATACTATAATGAAGTCCAACACCATAGTATGAAGCCCGAAAACTTACAACGACAATTCCTCAAAATTTCATAAAGGTTCCCATAATATATAGTAGATAATCCCAAATACATCGATACTAACAATTAAAAACTAGTAATGTGGAAGCTCAAAATTACAATATTTCAAATAGTCTATAATATCATACTACACAATTTATTAAATGCTTAAACTAAGAAAAATAAACTAATTCTCGAAATAGAGAGCCGCTACATTTTCCTCGTTCCTCTAGAATCTACCACAGACTACTAATCTGGAAAGTAAAGGAATTGGGTGAGCAAACAACACACTCAGCAAGTACACCATAAACCCTACCCGGATCAGGCATATTATTTAAAACGGATAAAAGTTCAACCAACCTAGTAAACCGATTTATATTTAGAAATCATATTAAAGTAGTACAAATCACTGCTTATAATTTAACTTATTTTACTAGAGCTATTTTGGTAAAACTCACAGATAAAATGGAAACTACGGCCGATATTATTCCCACGGCAGGGTTACAATCGACGCTCACATTTCACATATTCGAACCGGCTCTAAGTTGACAGATCCGCTAGGATTAAACGTAGATCTACGTGCTGGTATTATTCCCGCGATAGGGTCACAGATCGACTTTCACATTTCACATTCTATCGTTGATAGACCCCAAGGGTCAACGTAGTTATCTGTAAGCTCTTTCCATAAAACCTTTCAATTCAAATAACCAGTCCACAATAATTTCTTTCGTATAATCACAAGTACAAATTCTTTCAAAAATTCACATATTTAAATATCAATTCAACCTATAAATCAATATAATTCATTCCACATATTAAAACATCAAATCAATGCATATATCAGTATAAAATAAGAGTAGAAATCACATATCTAAACATCAAACCAACATATAAATTAGTATAATTCAAATCATAAAAGTATAAATCACACAATCAACCAAGTACATATTCCCTGAACCTATTTTAACAACTAATAAACCATTCAAGTATAAGTCTTATACATCAAACAATGTACAGGAAATTTTTCACATTTTACAAACAAGTAAAGGAGTGGTATACTTACCTTCACTTTCCTCTAACCCAGAAATCCAACTCCTATTGTGAATTAGCTTCGAAATCTATCATGAACGGAACTTGGAATTTGAGGATTGAAGAGGAAAACGAGAGAATGAGAGAGACGGCGAGAACCGAGAGCAGCAACCGAGAGGGAGAGAGAGACGTAAGGATGAGGGTTTGCTGGGAATTTTGGGGTTTTATAAACGCCTTTTCTTTTCTATTATTATATTATTATTACTATTCCATATATACATACTTCAATTATTTTAGTATTACTAGAGAATACCTTCATGATAATTAGTCCATTAACTTAATTATATTTCATTTCAATACTTAGCCTAATTTAATTAGACTGGATATTTAATCCTCTTAATCCATTAATTTATTTAATCCAATCAGAATAGTAGTGGGTTCTAATTGTATTATAATACCTAACCTGATTCAATTAGACCGGGTATTACATTCCCACCCCCTTAAATAAAAGTTTCGTCCTCGAAACTTATCTTCATTTCCAATAAGCTTGGGTACCTGCTTCACATTAAACCCATTTCGCAACTTCTAAATTAAAGAGGATATAATATTCTATGACAACCAATAATGTGAATATGCACTACTATCCTTCTTGCTTGTTGTCATCCAAATTACATCTGACCAATATCTTTGCAAAATCTCTTCAAAGTATAAAAACTTTTTGATCCAACATTAAGGAGATCTTAAACCATGCGGCGCTCTTCCATTCACCATGCTCCAACTACGCAGTTCTAGTACCAATTACTATACTTAGGCTTAGGATTCTAATTACCAAAGTATTTGGATAGGAATAAATGTAAGTTGTTTGTTTAATGTTTTTTAATGCAGGGCATGTAGTGACAGCTTGCAAGAAGGTTCCATCCCACTTTCATTTTACTTTAACTCTAGCCATTCTCAAGTCACTAATAATATGGGGCTGAGCAGTGATCATATAGGCCAAAATATCTTATTCTTCCCTACTTAAAACATCAACCACCATATTTGCTTTACCCAAATGAAAAATTTATGTGCAAACCGTAATCCATAAGCACTTTAGCCACCTATATTATATCACATCAACTATTTCTGAGTATAAATATACTTTAAGTTCTTATGATCATTTTATAAGCCATCTCATATAAACAGTGCTTCCAAATTTAATGCAAATACTACCATAGGTAGCCAAATGTCATGGGTAGGAGAACTCTCTTCTTATGGCTTTAGTTTTGCCGTCTCATGGCATATGCAATTACTTACCCATGTTATATTACAATACAACTAAGCAGTTGCTAAGTCTTTGCATTCAGGTTATTTCTCTCCTTGTCAATCTAGTAAGAGGCATACTCAACTTAGCAAAATCTTACATGAACCTTCAATACTACTTAATAAGACCAAGAAAACTCTTTAAGTCTTGTTATGGTTATTGGTGTTAGCCAATTCACAATTCCTTTAACTCTTTGAAGACCTACTTATATCTCATCCTTAAATACCACATACCCTAGAAAGGAAACATTAGATAACCAAAACTCACACTTCTTTAACTTTCCATGTAGTCGTATCTCACAAATGGTTTGCATGACTATCATCAAATGCTTTTCATGCTCATCTTCATTGTCAAAATATTATCAATAAAGATTATTAAACTTACCTAGAAGAGGCTTAAATACCTTATTATCCCACTAAATACAACAAATGTATTTGTCAACCCAAGCGACATAATAAGAAACTCATATTGCCCATAACAAGCTCTAATTCTTCCCACATCTTTAGCCACCACTATGGCCTCAAATTAATCCCAAAGAATATACATGCTCTTGGTAATTCATTAGTTCAAGGCAAGGGAACCAGTATAAAGAACTCATATTGTTATCTTTTGTTTTCATAACTTAATTGGTTTTTCCCAAGGTAAGATATCAGATATAACTTTGCCTTATACAGCGATTTCCATAATTAAGATTTTCCTACTTTCAATTCTATATGTGTCATTCTAGAGAGTATCATTGAGGTCGATTTGGTATTGATTACAAGCTCCACACTGTATTCAACTTCTTATTTAGGAAGTAATCTAGGAATGTCATTAAGGAACACATTAGGGAACTCCCTTGAACCACATGACGTTTAATCTTGATTACACTATATATTTGAGGACAATTTGTTATCATAAGTCCCCTTTCTCCCACATCTAAATCCACTTGTAATCACTTTAAAACAAGGCCTCCCGTGAAAATACTTCTCACATATGTTGCTAGTCTCATCCTTTTCTGACCTCGTTTGATCTAAATTCTCTTCTTATTAGCTTCTAGCCTCAATTTCCCACTTCGTTGCCTTTTCTTTATCTCCTTGCGTACTCTCATTTTTATTTCCTTTTATTCCTATAATATATTCTCAATTTGCTCGATCCGATAGTACAACTTTTGGGATTATTAAAGCCATATCCAGAGAGTTGCATTTTGACTTGCAACCATGAAGCATCTTCAAACCTATTTGTCCTATTTTGATCAAAATTGTGTCTTATATCTAGATAACTTTGTGAAGAACTTTTTATATAGCATCACTCTCATTTATCATTAGGTGAGAGAAACTCTCTTTTGGATTTTTGGATATGCAATGAGTAAAACAACTCTTTTACTATATGCTTACAAAAATCCTCTCAAATCCATTGTTCCTTCTCTTCCTAACGCCTAATAGCCTTTCAATAATACTCGGTTTTCCTAACAGACATTTAAAAGGCAAGCTTTGCATTCATATTTTCCGGAACATTTGCAATCCATAACATCTTTTATTTTCCCTCCATCCATTCCTCAATCTTAGTAGGGTCAAAAGGTCATACAGACTAAAATGAATCACATACAGAAATTAAATTTGCTAGAACATCATCTATCATTGAACATTAGCTTAGAGGAATCCATTCTATAAGGGCTTTCAATATAGGTCCACTATCGGGTACCACGTCAATTTTAAACTCAATCTCCCTATTAGGAGGCAAATCAAGCAAATCTTTTCGAAAGACATTAGGGAATATCCTGATAATGGGAATACCATTTAATCTTCACATCATTCCTCCTATTATCATATACTATCACGACCCTAGCCGTGACAAGGTCCTACGCAGCAACCAAGAACGCCAAGGACAGAGGTTCGAGTGTCAGGGTCGATGTCCAAGGCTCACAGCCGGATTCACGTCCAATTCGTGTCACGAACCTAGCCGTGACAAGGTCAAGAGAGGCTAGCAGCCGAGCCAAGATAGTACCAAGGTTCACTGCCAGGTCCGTGTCATGGGCCGCATGTCATGGGCACAAGTGGATGTCAAGGACCGGGAGGCTCACCAATACCTTGTCCTAGATCACAGCCAGGGCCATGTCAGGGCCCAGTCAGATTCGCGCCCGCCTAGTCCAGGACCGTGCCAACACATGTCATGACAAGGTTAGGACCGTGCCAACGCATGTCATGACAGGGTCAGGCCCGTGCCAACGCATGTCATGACAAGGGCAGGCCGTGCCCAGACTGAGCCAGCGATATAGCCAGCAGGACCAAGGCCGTGCTTCCTAGCCGGTGGTGCCGGTAACCGGTAGCACAGCTCCAATACACGCCCAAAGGCGGGGCCCAGCTCTAGAAGCTTCCCAACCACCTTTCCCGCTCTTATTTGAATTCAAATACTTTCCCGCCTTTTATGTTTCCCGCTAATTTTATTGTATTTTCAGATTTAGGATTATTCTAGAAAGATCTAGATGATACTTATCAATTACTATAAATACAAGAGTAATATCAATGTAATAATCATGCAATCAAATATGAATGAAATTAAGAGTTTAACTCTTAACTCTCTCATCTAATATTTCTTTCTATTTCTCTCTCTCACCTAAACTCTATTTCTCTTCTCATCTAAAATCTATCTCAATTCTATCTCTCATCTTAATTCTAATTCTTTTCTCATCTAAGTCTAATTCACCTTCTTTCTCATCGGAAATTCTCTAAAACTCTATCAATTCTCAATATCAATCAAATCTCGAACCACTAACCCGAGGTCACGAATCTTAGGCTCGTGACAAGGTGGTATCAGAGCCATCTTCGATCAGAGGCTCGTTATCAAAAAAAAAAAATCCGCTGCACTCGTCTTTCATTCATCCTGAGATCAAGGATCTCATCACCAAAAAAAAAAAAAAAAAAAAAAAAATTCAGAACCGATCAGGTTTAAACAGAACCAAACCGGCACTGCCAAGGTGCTGCGCAGACAACACGAGCAAGCCGACAGTGTTAGACCTTGGGTCCAGCCCAAGGACTGCAACAAGTGAGCCGATTGAGACTGATCAAGGTCCGAACCCAACTCTACTTGGATCTCATCGATTTGGTCAGGTATTGCTTGGTGTTTAGGTGATCTTGTGACATTGATCTCTGGTCGGTATGATCCAAAGGTTAATTGAGACAAATGAGGATCTGAATTAATTGTGTTAGTCCTGATTGATCCGATCAAGAGAACTACCGAGTCTATAGCAATTGTGGGAGTTGATCATTGATCTAAGGCACGATTGATCAAATAAGTTGCTAAGGGACCTAGCAATTGTGTGAAATTATAATGGTCGGTGAGAGCTAGTAGTTTACTGAGTAATTGCTGAATGTTTTGGTGATTTCGTGATAATTGATCACCAAACATTGAGACCTAGAGGTTGATTAAAGCAAATTGCAATTAGACAAGATTGAAATTAGTCATGTCTACTTTCTGTTAATTCGATCGAAAAGATACCGAGTTCTCTTGGCAATTTCTGTGGACCTAAGCATTGACCGGGCGAACCAATCCTCGATTGAGATACATTAGATCGGGAGTTGGATCTTTGAGATTAAGCAGAGTGTAGAGAGGATCCTGACTTTACAATCTTCATCCGGTTCTAATTGGAGCTCGAAGGAGAGCAACGAACAAAACAGCAACGACAGTGTTGGCTGTGACTTGTATCAATCTGGAATTTTGATCTGGTTCTGCTTCTGGTTCTGTTCGGGTTCGGAAACGATCAGCCGAGGAGGACATTAGTTCAGGCTCGGGTGAGCATCTGCACTAGGAGCTGTCAAGCAGCGTACTGCCGTGAGCCAGGTGCTGCACCGGGAGCCAGAGGCTGTCGCGCAGCAGCGCACATTCAGATCTGTTGAAAAATCTATCCGATATTATTATTAAAAAAAAAAAAAAAATCTGTGTGAGCAACAATCTTTGTGAGTACTTCATTGACAACGGTTCACATTTTGATCGGCTGGAATTTACCGAATAATTAAGGATCAAAGTGCTCAAGGAATAGAGTTGAAGTTGAAGAAAAAGATTAGTAGTAGCAGCGCATCAAGGCTGTGAGCTTAACCGTGTGACGTAGGGAGCTATTCGTCACTAAGCTTGACCGATTGTGTGTCAAGGCCTAGCCGCGTGTGATTCGCGCAGCACAGCCGAGTGTGGAGGACAGCGCAGCAATGGCTGAATTGTCCAGCAGTAGATTCACTTCACAAATCAGCTCAACGATTGCTATAAGGCAATCTGAGGCTGAACTTGAGTGACTTTGTGTTGGCTCTCTCATTCCAAGTCTTCCTCAATACAAGCCATGTGTTGGAACTCAAAACAAAGAATTTCGGTTGGCAAAATGGCAGCGAGAGTTGTTCGGGGAACTACACTCCTTGTCAAGATATGGGACCTCCTCTATCCTATCACCGAAGACGTACTCCACCAAGTCTTCTCGCCTTACAGTTGCCTTGAGGAAATCCGAATCCACTCAAAAACTTCCTTAGAGGTTGCAGCTGAAGTGACCTTCACTTCAAGGAGGGACGCAGAAAATGCACAGAAGTGGTTACATGGAAGAAACATCTACAACAATTGTAATGTGATGAACATCCAAGGCCACAGTCCATCTTTTCAAGTTCCACTTGAAGAATACCATGGTCTGGAAGTAGCTTATGTTACAGAAGCAATTAGACCAAACCAAGAAGCTTGGCAGCAAGTCAAGACAGAGCTGGACAGCATCGTGATCCTTGTTCAAAAGCAGATCGAGCTCAACAAAAAAATGAAGTCCTCCGTGGATGCCTTGATAGCAACCGCTCAAGAATTTAATGATCAAGCTAGAACGAGTTCAAAGATTGAGAGGAAAATTGCCACTACCGCTCAAGAATGGAGTTATGATGCGGAGGATAAATCAGGAGAAAAATCCGTAAGCATAACTGAACCAAATCCAGCTGCAACGAACGTGTCACGGGAGGTTCCTCAACCAGGCCTAAGCACTACCGTATCAAGAGAGCGACAGCAGCTAGTTGACAACTCACGCAGTAAAGAGAGTGCGCAGGACAATACACTTGGCCATTGTCAAGAGCTGTCTGCTCTAGCTATGAAGAAACAATCAGCAACGCAGCATAAGCGTGGTGTTGGCCATGTACAAAAGACGGGTGTTACGCGGAAGCGCCCACTACAGCAGCTGGGTAGCACTGTCAAGATAACAGCCCAGCATCCAGGTCCGCAACAAATGAAAATAACATCATGTCAAGACCATCGCACTTGGACTAGAGGTGCACGAAGAGTCTTCAGAGAGGAAGCGCAAGCATGGGTGCACTTCCCACGTACGGGGATTGGCACACTCAAGAAGAAGATGCAAGCAAGGGAACACTTCGCTTGGACCGGATTTGGCACAAGAAGTGCCACTCGCATCAACCTACCTAGTTTCCACTTAATTGTAAGGGAAGGGATTGGGTAGGAAGCTAATTAATAGAAAAGTACTTAGTAGTAGTAGAAATGATGTAATAGAACTAAGTACTTAGCCTATGATACCAGTAGTACATGTATTAGGGGAAAAAAAAAATTGTAATAGCTAGAAAGATAATAACGTCCTTGAGGACAAGGACAAATTGAAGGGGAAGGGATTGTCACGACCCTAGCCGTGACATGGCCCTACGCAGCAACCAAGAACGCCAAGGACAGAGGTTCGAGTGTCAGGGTCGATGTCCAAGGCTCACAGCCGGATTCACGTCCAGTTCGTGTCACGACCCTAGCCGTGACAAGGTCAAGAGAGGCTAGCAGCCGAGCCAAGACAGTACCAAGGTTCACTGCCGGGTCCGTGTCGTGGGCTGCATGTCACGGGCACAAGTGGATATCAAGGACCGGGAGGCTCAGCAAGACCTTGTCCTAGATCACAGCCAGGGCCATGTCAGGGCCCAGTCAGATCCGCGCGCCTGCTTAGTCCAGGACCGTGCCAACGCATGTCATGACAGGGTCAGGACTGTGCCAACGCATGTCATGACAGGGTCAGGCCCGTGCCAACGCATGTCATGACAAGGGCAGGCCGTGCCCAGACCGAGCCAGCGATATAGCCAGCAGGCCCAAGGCCATGCTTCCTAGCCGGTGGTGCTGGTAACCGGTAGCACAGCTCCAATACACGCCCAAAGGCGGGGCCCAGCTCTAGAAGCTTCCCAACCACCTTTCCCGCTCTTATTTGAATTCAAATACTTTCCCGCCTTTTATGTTTCCCGCCAATTTTATTGTATTTTCAGATTTAGGATTATTCTAGAAAGATCTAGATGATACTTAGTAATTACTATAAATACAAGAGTAATATCAATGTAATAATCATGCAATCAAATATGAATGAAATTAAGAGTTTAACTCTTAACTCTCTCATCTAATATTTCTTTCTATTTCTCTCTCTCACCTAAACTCTATTTCTCTTCTCATCTAAAATCTAACTCAATTCTATCTCTCATCTTAATTCTAATTCTTTTCTCATCTAAGTCTAATTCACCTTCTTTCTCATCCCAAATTCTCTAAAACTCTATCAATTCTCAATATCAATCAAATCTCGAAGCACTAACTCGAGGTCACGAATCTTAGGCTCGTGACATATACATGACCAAAGTATCCTTGACATTCTTTTCTCATGTACCATCTAGCATTCAAGGTTGAAGTAGTCCTAAGAGGAGGCAACGAGTCTTTACTCCTCGTAGAAAAATCTAAACTGATTCCATAATAAACAAACTAGAGGTGGTTAGGAATTTGAAACACTACCCTTTTTCCAAAAATCCCAAGATGCAAGATAAGATGACAATCATTTAATCCCTAAACTCATATCAAAATCCTCCATGTCTAGGAGCACTAAGTCCACTACTAACTCCATATCACCTATTATAATCACTCAATATTTACATACAAGATCAGCATTCACATCATACCCCAAAAAGAAATGTAATCTTAACACATCCTTAAAAAGTTCTATTTCTATCATCCTAACAATCAAAACACTTTGTACATAATTCTTGTATTAACTAAACAAGCCTTCAATATCATTTATTCATTTAATAAAACAAAGAACCACAATAAATATTTCAATACGAAACCCCCAAAAGGAAAGAGAGTCCATCCTTAATTGCTTCAAATAGGCGAATAATATTATGGTGAGTAATATTCCTCAAAATAGAATTCTCCTTCAACAAATTCTTATTCAAATTATATTCCTCAAAATAGAATTCTCCTTCAACAAATTCTTCTTATCAATCTCTTTGATTGTAAATTCAACCCTACTATAGCAATGTCAAAATCTCTACACTACAACAAAGGAACCTAAGTCGAGTCTCAACCCAATCACATAGTCACCCACTAAACGCCGTGTTTCGCTCCTGTCACTCATTTTAACCTAAGCCTACATCACACAAGAAACCACATTGTCAAATGACTTTTACACTTCCATATATTCAAGATACTAATTCAAATAGCCAATTAAATCCCTTAACACATTTTCTTAACAAGTAAAAACCTTGACTCTCATCTTAACACTTAAATTTCTCCAAGGTTCATAGCCTAGCGCTCTGATACCATTTTATGTAACGCCCCCAAATCATATGCCGAATAGACTTAAGTCAAAAAGGGCGTTACACGGCCGTACCATAATGAAGTCCCACACCATAGTATGAAGCCCGAAAACTTAGAACCATAATTCCTCAAAATTTCATAAAGGTTCCCATAATATATAGTAGATAATTCCAAATACATCGATACTAACAATTAAAAATTACTAGTACGGAAGCTCGAAATTACAATATCTCAAATAGCCTATAATATCCTACTACACAATTTATTAAATACTTAAACTATGAAAAATAAACTAATTCTCGGAATAAAGAGCCGTTGCATCTTCTTCATTCCTCTAGAATATACCACAGGCTACTGATCTGGAAAGTAAAGGAATTGGGTGAGCAAACAACACAACTCAGCAAGTACACCATACACCCTACACGGATCAGGCATATTATTTAAAACGGATAAAAGTTCAACCAAACTAGTAAACTGATTTATATTCAGAAATCATGTTAAAGTAGTACAAATCACTGCTTTATAATTTAACTTATTTTACAAGAGCTCTTTTGGTTAAACTCACAGATAAATAGAAACTACGGCCGGTATTATTCCCGCGATAGTAACGTTCACATTTCACATATTCGAACCGGTTCTAAGTCGACAGATCCACTAGGATCAAACATAGATCTACGTGCCGGTATTATTCCAGCAATAGGGTCACAGATCAACTTTGACATTTCACATTCTATCGTCGATAGACACCGGAGGGTCAACGTAGTTATCTGTAAGCTCATCCCATAAAATCTTTCAATTCAAATAACCAGTCGTATAATCACAAGTACAAATTCTTTCAAAAATTCACATATTTAAAATCAATTCAACCTATAAATCAATATAATTCAATCCACATATTAAAACATCAAATCAACGTATATATCAGTATAAAATAAGAGTAGAAATCACATATTTAAACATCAAACCAATGTACAAATCAGTATAATTCAAATTATAAAAGTAGGAATCACACAATCAACCAAGTATATATGCCTGAACCTATTTTAATAACTAATAAACCATTCAAATATAAGTCTTGTACATCAAACCATGTAAAGCAAATTTTTCGTATTTTACAAATAAGTAGGAAAGTCGTATATTTACCTTCACTTTCTTCTAACCAAAGAAATTCAACTCTTATTGTGAATTAGCTTCGAAATATATTAAGAATGGGACTCAGAATTTGAGGATCGAAGAGGAAAACTAGAGAACGAGAGAGACGGACAGAACCGAGAGCAGCAGCCGAGAGGGAGAAAGAGACGTGAAGATGAGGGTTTGCTGGGGGTTTTGGGGTTTTATACACCCCTTTTCTTTTTTTTCCTTTCCTTTTCTATTATTATAGTCCATTTTTTTTTTTTTTTTATCATAGTAAATTCAGGGGAGGGGGGTGCTCCAGGGGAGGTTCGAACCCTGGCGCTCTCACATAGGTGACCAGGATTCACACCACTAAGCTACGAGCTACTTGCTCATTATTACTAGTCCATATATACATACTTTATATATTTTAGTATTATTAGAGAATATTTTCATGATAATTAGTTCATTAACTTAATTATATTTTATTTCAATACTTAGCCTAATTTAATTAGATTAGATATTTATTCTCTTAATCCATTAATTTATTTAATCCAATCAGAAGAGTAGTGGGTTCTAATTGTATTATAATACCTAGCCTAATTCAATTAGACCAGGTATTACACCGCAAGTCGGGTCACCCGAACCCAACCCCACCGGTTGGCCACCTCTAGTTGGTGGTAGGTGCGAGTGACGATAAAAAGTAAAAGTAAGTCATATTGGTGAAGATTTAATGCTAATATCATAATTTTAAAACATTTTTCTATAATACGTTGCGTAAAATATCCATTCTACATCTTTTTTGGCTTAGTTATAGAACAACTATTTTATGTTTTTATTTAAGTTGTGAAAAAAATATAATTTTTTTTTTATGTCAGCGAAATGCAAATCTTACAGTCAACTAGAATTTTGTCACAACTTTAGCTGTTAAAATGTTTAACCAAACGCATAAATTTGCATACCATCGAATGAAAAATCTGTTAGACTCCAACTCAAGAACCGAGAATAAGGCCTAATAGAAAATACCACTGTACATATTGTAGCTAGGAAATAATGTTTACTTTAAACCAAATCCAAGAAAAAACTTTGTATAACTTGTATTTTTATCTTAAAAAATACTTTCTTCTACTATATGTTTCTACCAAAAAGACAACTTCTACGCAACCAATTAATTTGATTTTTCTATTACTCGATAGGTATGTTACATGATGCTTATGCTCTTTGATAACAAGATAAAGGTAATTCGTGAGAAATATTTTCTTTTGAACTAAATAAAGAACATAATGGGAGTGTGCTTTTCGTTATAACAAAAAAAAAAAAACCTTCACAGTCTGTTTGGAATGGAGAAAATGTTGACAAAGGAAAAAAAAATGACCAAGGAAAATGTTTGGAATGCACGGAAAACATAAAAGGAAAAAAATCAAATAGAAAATTTTAAAACTTTGCAATTAAATTTGAGAAAAATAATTTTCCTCTTGAAACGGAGAGGAAAATGAGAAAAAAATGATTGTCTCCCCAAACCATCTCAACCCTCTATGTATTAAACTTGATCTCAGCTTCATGTTTAATCAACAAGTTCTAAATTTTTGTCGTAAAATGGTTATATGATGCATTATTTCGCTAATATATAGATATCTTCCATCACAGTTAAGTAAATTTTTTTGGTAATTTGCTAGATTTTCATTGATAACATCGATATAACTCATATGTATTGTTGTAATTATGTACTATATCAACATTCTAGCATAGGATACTTAAGTGATAGAATTTTGAAAGCTAGAGATATTTTATTATGTATATTAAAATATTAGGATACTTAAGTGATAATGTTCAAATCTGAGGGTACCTAGTAATAAATTCTCTTATATTTATAATAATTTTAAATTTATAATATTTTTAAAATTTAAAAAATATTTAAATCCTTAAAAATATTTTAAATATTAATAAAATATCTAATTTTTAAAAAAATATTTTAAAAAGTTCATATATTTAAAAAAAAATTTAATATATTTCAAAAATATTTTAAACTCATGTAGCTTAACCAAATTTTTTTTCTGAAATTTTTAAACCTCAAGATTTCGGATAGTATTTATTAAAATGTCAGATACATAGGTGATATAAAACTCAGTATGCCTAAATGATAAATTCCCAATGGAACAATACCAAGAACGGTCATCAAAAAAATCACACGGCTTAAACAATATAAAAAGAATGTAACTTATTAAGTTAGACAATAATTCATTTTTCCATTTTATTTTCTATCAACCAAACAAAGGAAAATTTTTTTTTTGATCTTGAAAACATATTTTTTTCCTTGTTTTTCCTTGACTTCCTAATGAAAAAAACTTCGTTTTCCTTTGCTTTCTTTCGTTTCAACTTTTTTTCCCTATATTTTTCTTTCCTTCAAAATTTCTTAATTGCAAATGACTGAACTCCAAATTTTCCTTTTGGAGGAAGATAACTTTGTCACTATAAAACAGAGCCATTATTTTTGACAACAATTAATCTATAAATAACCCAACTATATGTTAATATACCAAAAAATAACCCAACTCTAAGTTTTCTACTAAAAAATAACCTAACTCTAGTTCCTAACAAAAAAAAAAAAAAAAAAAAAAAAAACCCAACTTTAACCTTTCTACCAAAAAATAACCAAACTCCAAAATTAATTTAAAAAAATACTGAATTGATAGCTAAGCATGGCTCGTGGTATGGCGCGCTGACAATATATTTTTCTTTTAAATATTTTTGGTTTGGGATGGTTTCTTTTCCCACCTAACTAAACTAAAAAAACTATTTTTTTTTTATAAATTGAGTACAACCCCACTAAAGGGCGACAACTCGGGGCGAAAAAACAAGCAAAACCGATGAATACAACTAGAGAACAAGTCAAACCAAAAATACGTATAAGAAAAATATATTGTCGAAGTATCATATCATGCACCCCAATTCAGAATTTTTAAATCAAAATTTTAAAGTTCGGTTATTTTGGTAGAAAAGTTAGAGTTGAATTACTTTTTGGTTAGGAAATAGAGTTAGATTATTTTTTGATAAGAAGTTAGAATTAAATTATTTTTTAATAGAAAAGTCAGAGTTATGTTATTTTTTAATTATAAAATAAAATTAAGTTATTTTTTAATATATTGATAGGTATAAGTTATTTTTAAATTAATTGTTATTTTTTTATAACGTATTACCGTCCATTATCCATGTAACATAAGCTCTTTCTGCTATTATCCCTAAAACGTAACACAAGTGTAAGATACTATGAGAGACAAATAAAAGAACACAAACAAGCTCCAAACAACATTGAGATTGAGCTACTCATCCATCAGTCCTACAACCTTCAACTAGGGTTGTAAATGAATCGCACAAGTCGCCTTTTTTTAACTTCATAGGCTTAGCCCGTTGAAGTATCCGAACCAACGCAAGCATCAATAGATCAATTGTGAACCTTAATGTGCCTTAGCGAGAAATGTTTGAGCCTCATTGAGCCAAGCTCAAGTCTATACAAGGCCAAACGATTAGAACCAAGCCTGAAAGAGTATATACAAAAGCCAAAGTTTGTTAAGTTTGATTTCAATTCAACTAAGCCAAGCTATCTCCAACTTAAAAGTTTCAGAACTTGAAGAGTTTTCTGCCCAGTAAAATGCTGCAAATCTTAGCCTCAAACCTAACAAGCGTAGGCTCCTATCCGGTTCACTTACGCCTCTACCCCATAAGAAGAAAGATGACATGACATTCCGATTCACACCAATTTACAAAGTTTGCCAGATTTACACATTTTCACAGACTTACATGTTACAAGATGTGGAGCTTCTTATTTTGCTTTCAAGCCTGAAGCTGATTAACATCATTTCCTCTTCTTATCACTATCATTGTGTGTTTCAATGACAACGGGGGCAGCAGGTATGCTAAACCACCACTCTCTTAGTCTTCTCTCAAATCTTTCTGTGCTCGCCTTCCTCACCGGTGAATACCGAGTGAATGCTTCGAGGAAGATCATAAGCAGTATGTACTTAGCTGGTACAAGTGCCAGAATCAGCGCGATCACTAGCAGCATGACAGCACACTTCTCGCTGGCCTGCTTGTCAATACAGAAACTCAGATCATGCAATAAAATCAAGCCGCTATGCTATATGATGCCGTCATATAACAAATTTTAAGCCAGCCGTTAACATGATTGGCCATTAATGTAATGATACTTCTATATTAGCCTCAATGACCCATACATATAGTTTGTTACCCCCCCAAAAAAAAAAAAAACAAAAAAAAGGGTTTATGAAAGGTATTTATATGCCAAATAACTAAAAAGGGTATTTATAAGTTAAAACTATCAAACGGTTATAAATAAGAAAAATGTACGCATTTTCATTCAGATTTTCGCAAAAAAAGATTTTGAAAGCAATTTTTGTTCCCCTTTTGAAACCAAACAGGATGACTGACCTGCTATGTGATCTGCCATACCCTGTTTCTGCAACATCATGACTTCCAACCACGATTTAGTTCCATTCTCTAGTATAAGGAAGTTGTCAAACTTAACTACTCGTTTGGTCAAAGTGCTGAACAGGTGTTTATATATTACACAACCTAACCCAACTTCAAAATGACGTTCTGCAGTCTGACACAAGAGATGAGCTCAATGTTTTTGTTTGGCCTAGGTTAGCTAAGGACGATAATGCTGCTGAAAAAATTAATCTTAATGAGTTAATCAAACTTGAAAAGTCAAGCCCGACAAAAACCAAGCTGCACCCACACAACCCACTCTATTTACCAACTGCAATGACTAATGACATGAAAATTGACCATGTTGCAATCTGCATTGGGTCTTTTAGGGATGTAAGTTGCTTTTAAACCTTTATGATTGATGAATTCCATACAATCAGCTTTGATACCCATCAAATAGTTCTTCACATTTATAGGTCTGTAATAGTAACTGAAATGTAATACAAATGCACTGGGAAGGCAATTGCAGCAGAACATGTGACACTAAAAAATAAGCGGTAACTGAAAATCCACTATATAACAGTCATTTGAATCAATGCTAATGTTATGAACCTGAAGTTGGCAAATGGGAATAAAGCAAAGAGGAAACATGAAGAGATAGGAGATCACAACCTGAGGGAAAATGGATAACAACAAGGCTCGCATCTTGAGAAGCACGACATTTCCACATTGGATGAACTCCTCTGCTTGGGAGATGACATTCTGAACTGCAAGAAGCTGCTCCATCGTATTCTTCGGTAGAGGAGCTATTACCCTGACCTCATCAACGGGCTGACCTCTGCTGCAACACCGTGTCAGTACCATGAACACCACAAAAAGAACCAGCAGCAGTGCAAAAATACGGGCCAGCCATCCCCTGCAGAGGTGCATCTTGCACAAATTATCCAGGAGAAAAGGAAAACAAATTGAGAATAATGAATACATACATTGAAGCGCCATGATCAACGTGTTAGGTGGGCTCTCAGGTACAGATGTCAGATATGATTACCTGCCTAAGGGTCTGACTCAATAAATATGAACTTTAAGAATGGGGAACAAGGCCGAAATGAGTTTAGATTTTGGATACTGGTATAGAGGTCTTCCATCTGAAAATGTAGTGTTCAACGAATTTTAAGTCAATTTTACAGATAACTGTCCCCCACAATTTCTCCCACTCCATGCATGAGCAATTTCTCCCACTCCATACATGAGCAAATTATTTCCTAGATACTCAAATTTTCCAGGGCGCAAACATAGTCTTAAACGATGACCAAGTTTAAATGATAATTTAAATCCCCCGCCTATCTGCAACTGTTCTTGGCAAATGACCCTCACGCAATAGAAAATTTCTGAAGTAATCAAACACAAACTTCATTAGGAAAACTCTGAAATGTACAAAACTGTACATAATACAAAAGATATGTTGTAATTATTTGTTAAAAACATACTTAAAAATGGATTAACATAGGAATATAAAAATTAATGATTGTATTATTATTTATCCTTTGTTTTGGAAAACAAGGCTTAAAACAACTTATATTCTCTAAAAAGACCCAATGCAACCCTGCCCACCTTTTATGCACATCCGTGACACTTCACTTCCAGGACTATGAGCCACAAATCACTATTTGGTTCGATGACATAACAAGTTAGCTTGCCAAGTGCCTTACCTCAAAATGATATAAGCAAAAGCCAAACAGAAGCATGCAGACTTCAACGGCTTCTCCCAATATGCTAGTGAAAGAAGGCATTTGCCAAGTTCTATAAAAGGAAATAGTAGCTCCTGCAGGAACAATTACACAGAATACGTCAGGAAAAAAGAGTATAGTTGAAGTTTAAGCGGTAACAAAAATTATGGAAACATAAAACAGAGATGAGCCTACAAAGAGCATACTTGGGCTTCATAACAATTTGTTACGTCCAATAAATACAAGAAAAAACAAGAATATAATTGAAGTTCAAGCAAAACAAGAATTATGGAATATAAAATAGAATGACCTGCAAAGAGCATACTTGGGCTTCATTAACAATTTGTTAAAGTCTTATAAATACAAGAAAAAACGAGAATTAATTAAAGTTTTAAGCGGCAACACATATTATGGAATATAAAATAGAGATGACCCTACAAAGAGCATTACTTGCGCTTCATAACAATTTATTAAGTCTGATAAATACAAGAAACCGATAATATTAATGATAAATATCCTCTTTTCTCAGGCAAGCAATCTTGGTTGACCATGTGAAGAGTGCGAATGTAAATAGGTACTGCATGGAGAGTACAAGAAATGGACAAAAAGAGCACATGTTTATCCCAGTCATCCATTACAGATGAATATTATGGAATTTAATGAGATCAGTGTAACAAATTTTAAGCTAGTCAACAACTACTTCCATGACAGCATGACCATCACTGCAATCACAACACAAAAGCGAACCATGATTTAGTTCCATGCTGGATATATGAATATACAAACATACAGTACCTTCATGATTACCAAATTTGTGTCAATACCATCTACTTTTACACCATCAACTGTCTCTTGCGCCATCACCACCTTTTCATAGCTGCTTCGAGATTCCCTAACAGCCTTTTCCAAGGCAGTTGTATCTCCGACAGCTATCTCACCCACGAGAAGTGCATCATTGCCCATATCATTGGAACTTGATCCAAACCCAAACCCTAAACTGGAAAACATGGTTAAGGATGACACAGAATACATGGCAGCTCCTGCTCGAGGGCTATTAGTTCTTTCTATTTGCTTTGACACACCCATGTTTGCTAGCGTTTCAAGTATAACATCTCCCCCGGGAAGATGATCGCAAAGGTTGAAGGTCAAAAGAGCATCACAGCGGAAAGGACTCAACAAACTCATGTCTTGAATCGCCTGCAGTCGCAAGATACCAAGTATAGCTTTCAAAAGCACCTCTTCTCGTGCAATACCAGTTATTTGGTATTTCCGTAAAAATCTATGAACAAATAAAATTTCCTGGATAAGGGCAAGCCAGTAGTCTCGACGACCATGTCCTTTGAGCTCAGGAAATTCCATTATAACGGGTTCTGGCCTACAACACAAATTGCAAAGAGTCAAATAAGAGATGGCATTTCAAAGTTTTCAAGTCTCAAGCTCCATACAATAACAATCACGGGAGTGGAAACACAGGTGTACGAGCATGCAAAAATCAAACCAAATAAATACATAAGCAGCTGAACATGCACCGTGCCTTACAAGGAAATTGACTTGTACAAGACAGCCTTGTCAAAAAGTCTAGTTCCCCATGGACCAGTTAACTCGGGTTTGACGACCTGTTTTAAATCATCTGCTAAGCCGTAGCGTTTTGCTTTATCATAAGATACAACTCGAAGAGGCTCAAAATAAAGATCATGATCAGTCAGCGTTAACCTTCCTGCAGTTGAAAAACCAAGACAGCAATGAGAAAATCGTAGCATAGGCATTGTTATACCCGGCTGAAATTCAATAAATAACTGGTGGTTCACATCTCACAAACTTGTACTTTGCCAAGCTTGTAAATTTAGTTACTATCCTTTCAATAGTATTAATTTGAATAAAATATTAAAAAGGTATTAAACTATACAGTATACCCCAAGAAATTTTTTTGGTATTTAACTTTTCAATAGTAAAAGAAAAGCATTGAACATCCATATGAGAATTAATTTGGAATTGAACACCCAAATAAGAATTGATTTGGAATTGTACAATAAAAAGGAATAAATTTATCATTCTCCATAAATATATCTGTTTTTTTTAGAAATTAACTATACTTATAATATATTGTATATATGAAATTAGGATTATTTATGTAAGATGTTCTTACATTTTGCCCAATGTGTCAATGTAGTCATTTTGCTTTTAATTGTATCAATTTAGCCCTTGTACATGTTAATAACATATTTTTTTAATTGTTTGATCATACTAAATATACGACCCAATGCATACGCACACTTTGGCCTAATTAAAATCACTTGTGACACGACCGTTAAAAAAAAATTTCACCATCTTGACGTTAATTTTACAATGGAACCAAATTAAATTAGGCTAATTTTATTTTGATCAATAGCTAAACTAATTTATCCTAATTTTAGTTGTGGTCCTAATTAAAATTTAATTTAGTCTAATTAATTTTTTCCTTCTATAAAATTAATGTCAAGGTGGAGAACAATTTTTTTAATTCTCATTCACAATTAAAATAGCAGAAGAGTTAAATTGACGGAATTAAAAGTTCAAAGGCTAAATCAAATAATAAAGTATTGAGGTAGTATAGCTATAATAAATTGGAAGAACACGCAGACTTTTCCACCTAAAAACGTAAAAGGAGTGAGTTATACTAACAACCTACCAGGCCATGTAGAAATTCCCACATGTTGAAGAACTGGTTGTGTAGTTACAGTGCCATCAACCTCCAGTACTTTTTCCCTTCTGTCAGATCGTACCGCAGAAAGCAATGACGAGTCAGATTGGGTCTTTAATTTTTTAATCACCCTGCAGGCCACAGAAAAGAAATCAAGATCGCAATAGAATAGCCATGCTTTCTAGTATAATTATGAAACCACTAATAATGATCCAGTAATAGGCACATGAGTCTCGGAAGAGAGAACCTTAAAACACACAGCATTAAGAACTTAAGTTACTCAAACTCAGTATGCGAGTTAGATATCAGTATGTGTCCATAGCTCAAAGTCAGCCATTTCCTATGACTTTCCTATGTTTTGGTCTAATTGAAGTGTTAGTGTCATATCAATGTTCAAGTACCCTTATTTGAATATCTTTGAAGGAAGAATGATGAGTCTAGGTAACAGTGTTTACAACAAATTAAAGGATAAAAGCACTAATTACGGTTGTGAATTGGGGTTGGATTCTTGGGTATCTTTACGAGGAGCCAAGCTGGACTCTATTACTGTGAACATCTTTCAAGATCGCTCCATTCTTCCACTTCACTGTTCAAGTACTAATTGTAAGGAGAACAATCATCACAATACCAGATCGAGCTCATGTGGCCATTTGATCAATTTGAAGCAGTTACTCATAATATAAAACCATATAACTAATATATAAGATCTAACCTCTATAAGTGCCACATAACTGAATCCCTACTCGTATAGTTTTTGACATCCAAGAAAAAATCCCCTATCCAAGAAGGAACAGAAGTATCTAATACTCTCAGTTTCTATATAACATATGCGTCCATCATTCATTGAAATTCTCCAGACTATTGAACTATGAGGCACTGGAATACAAACAACAAACGGAAAGCAGGGCAACACAAAATAAAGAATGAGCAAACTATGATAACTTAGTACTGGTAGTCAAGAATGTATAGAAGCCCTAAAATAAAATCGAGGAAGAAGAAAATGGAAAAATGGCACACACTAACAAAATAAACATAAACGAACAAGAGAATAAAAGGAACAACAAATGGATAAAAATGGAAAATGGAATGGAAAGCACATTGAAGCAGAAGCTTTTTTTTCTAGCACAAACTTCAATGAAGTTCTTATAGGTGAAGAAACTTTCTCCAGTAAGTGATATAATGCAAATCACGTAAGAGCATATGAATTAAATTTATACAGCAGAAAGAAACCAGAAACCAAAAGAAGTTACCTTTCCAAACCAATGAGATATTTCTCATATAGAGAGTACTGAAGACGGCCACCAGTTGAATTTGTAAGCACCTGATAAAGGTTATTACTAACAATGATATTTGCAATTACTGGAACTGCGGGAGCTATTCTAGAGAAGGCATCTAGGCCAACAGTAGCATCCTCATCCACCTGCAACAAGGATTAACAACTACAGCGAATAAGCAAGAAAATCAGAAGCATAACCAATTTAGCAGAACCACTGAAGTGCAGAAGACAATCATGAAGTTAAAAAAGTATTGCAAGGCCAAGCAAAAAAATATGCATACACGACCAGTTGTGGTGAAGATGGGACGGGATGGAGAGACATACAACACATAGTTGGCTAGGATAAACCCCTAGGTAATGCGCATACACACCACACCTGTTTCTAGGAAAACAACAATAAATTCACTCACTCACATTTAGCAAAGGTTGGCTGGAAGCAGCAGGACACTCCCAAGCAAGCATCATGTCAAATGTTAGGCGACGGAACTTTTTATCAGCTAAACAACCAGCCGCTTGCATAGAGAGAGCAAGTGTTCTAAAGCAACAATACTCCAAAAAGTTCCGTGCATAATGGGATGGCTCCTTCAAAGAATTAGAAGCCAATGAGTCAAATTCTTCTTTAACATCACTCATATAGAGCCCAAGGATCCTGCACGAGTAAACCACTGTTTTTAAGTAGGAGTATCATGAATAACTGCCCATTCAGGACACTGAAATAGTTGAGGACACATTAGTCACTAGTACACCCGAGGTTTACTTAGTTTACGCATTAATCCTAACATCCTCCACCCGGGAACCCGCCACAAGCCTTCTGAGCATGATGCGTACGGGTGGACATTGGTACATATCTGGGTACAACAACAAACCAAGTGCCTCAAGGGCTCCCGCATAAGCAAGGTCGGGGGTTTGGGATATGCGCAACCTTACCCCTTTAGGGTGCTACCCCAAAAGGAGGCTGGGTCCAAGGACCCCCAACATGGAAAGCATAAAAAAAAAACCATTAAAAAAAAATGCCAGCACATAAGAAGCATAAAGAATAAAGCAAAAGGCATAGAGCATAAGGCATAAGGCATAAGGCATAAGGCATAAGGCATGAGGCATGAAATCATGAAGCGGCGATAGTAATAAAGCAACAAAGCAGTAGAACAACGCGCAACCATACCCAACCAAAGCAAATAAAATCACATAGCCATACCTATAAGCCTATGGCCACTAGTACTATCTTAGATGCGCTCCTCACTCCTAAACCGCTATACCGGCTACGCTTATGCTAGCCCTCCACTCTGCTCTATCTAGGGCCATCTCCTCATTTAGGTTGAGGTGGGTGAGGTCATGTTGAATCATCTCTATCCAACTTTCTTTGGCCTATCCCTCCCCCTCCTCCCGTCTGCAGCATGGAGTTGCTCACATCTCCTAACAGGGATAGTGGTTGGTCTCCTCCTAACAGGCCCAAACCACCACAACTGGTACATATCTGGGTGTCCAACGTATATAGGAAAATGAAAGAACCTAGAGACTGTTTGGAGCTTAGCACGGCTGAGGAAACACAAAGCTCATTATAAACATACTTCTTGAGAATGGAGTATTTTGGCAGCTACTCTCAATTAACAAAAAGGACCTTTTTAGATTAATTTGAAACAGTTCTGCAATGGGGTCTATCAAATTTTATGTCTAGCCAAAAAAGGGCTGTATTTGCCAAAGAATTGGGAGTGCCCATCGTAATGCATGATTACTTAACACTCTAATCTCTTTTTAATATCTTCTACAGGCCCTGTTTTGGAGTGACTGCTTGCAGTTTTATCGTGCTGCTGCTCTGATGCTCTATTAGGGTTCCTTTTAATATGCATCTCAGATTCACAAGTTGTACATACTCGTCTCCCTCTCTCATCGTAACTCTTAGCTTAAAAGTTTCTCATGCTTCTATTCTTCGCAACATAATTCCAAACTTTTCTCCCCCACCCCGTCTCTCACAATATGTCCCCACTCCCCTTCGTTTTGCATACAAAAGGAGATGAATCGTGTCTAGCTGCATTTTTCCATCTCCAACACATATCCAATGTCAGCGATGACATCAGTTGTTTTGATACGATGAGGCAGTGAATAGGATATTTCGATACATATTAAAGTTTTTTATGGCATATGATTGCCTAGCCGTAGCTGCAAATCAGCATAGCAACTCAGCGTAAAAAGTTAATCTAAATTATACAGCAAAACTTTGATTAAAAAAAAAAAATTTATATAACAAACAATATCCATGTTAATTTGACATGATACTTCTGTGAAACATCAACTTCAAATAGATGCCTTGATGTTTCAATATAATAGTCAACATCTTTTAAGAAGCAAAAATCTAATCACAAGATACAGGAATCAAACAGAACAATTATGTTACGTAATGTAAGAGCTGTTATATAGAATTTGAGCTAGCCATCACATGATTAGCAATTACACAACACTTTTGTCATGCCCTTTGTGTGTATGTACATTGTATCATATTTATTGAAACATGTTTATGAATGTATTTACATATTACAGCCATAAACTGAAATTAAAGATTACGTGGATATAAAATATTTAAAGCAACTTATGTTCCACTAAAAACCAACACAATCACTGCAACTGTTTATAACTTCCACAACACCCATTTCATTTCACAGTAGGGCGAGAGCAAGCCGCCACAGGACTGCGGAAAGTGATTGAATGCATGCCTGCGGAATAATAATAGAAATGTAGAAGATAATAAAAGCCAGAGAAGTTTTACCTTGAGCATCTCCTCACCACAACATTTGCAATTGGAGAGAGCTCTGCAATCCAGTTCTTAGAGCCCGAAGGCGAGTTACCCATCTCTTCAATCTCATCCTGGAACGAACTCCTGTTGCCCATCAACCATTTGAATGATCCCTCTCTGACAAAGTCCTCCAGCATATTCCTAGTTTTGCTCACCATAGCCATCTTTTAATACCTACTATTCGAAAGTAAATATCCTTCCCCAACAATTGCTCTATCAATAAAATATCACCAAATTCCAAGCTACATGTCATAATCAGAAGATAATACCAATCCCTTCAATTCTAGCATCAAATCCTGCCCCATAATCCAAAATTTGTTCATTATGTCCCTATTGAAATCTCTCCCTGAAAAACTAGAGAACGATAATCAGCAAAACCCTTTATTCAAAAGTCGTTAAATGAAAACTAAATCCCTGAAATTGCATAAATAACAAGTAAACAGTTGAATTATCAAGGAACGCACTATTAAAAAAAAAAAAAAAAAAAAAAACCAATTGCTGGAAACCCTAGAAACCAAATTCAACGAAGAAACGCAAGAAAAACCCCAACTCACTCACAAGACCTGAACTTAAGCTAACACACACAAGGAAGTGATCGGAACCCACCTGTGATCATAAGCAAGGTATCGGTAGAGTTGAAGCAAAACTGGGAGGAAATTCTAAGCGGTGGATTAAAAAGAAGAAAAAGACAATATTAAATGATAACGATTATCCGGTTACGATAACGCGGATGACATTTTTTGTGTATCATCGAGACATAGCAGTACGGTATGAGTAAGCGTGCAATGCAGCGGACAGAGGGACGTCTAGGAGGCGCCCCCTTTTCATGTTTGATTGTGTTATTTTGATTTGCCTAAATCACAATTAAAATATTAAAAAATTACGATATTTACGATAAGAATTTTCTGTGTCATTTACGATGTTTAATTAAATTTTAAATAATTATATATATATATATATTATAATTAAAATTAATAAATTAAAGTAGATAAATATAATTAAATAAGAGATGGGAGAGAAAAAGGGGATAGATATTAGAAGGGGTGTCCTTTAATTACTTCTCTAGTTTGCCAAGGCTCCCTCTCTATTTTTCTTCGTCTTTGTCTGCCCACTCTTTTTATGTTCTACCCTTCACTCCCCTCTTTTTTATGTTAATGAAGTAGGTGGCAGTTAAGGATTTGGGTGCTTGATACGGGTATGAAGGAGGAACCCGCCGTACCCACGCCACCTCATCTCAATGCCATCCCTATTTCCGACCCTAGTATTCGATCGTTGATAATGGGCAGCCTCAGGTTGGCCAGCAGGATCACGCCCATTGGTGACTAATAGAGAAACCGTGGGACGGTAGTTGCCCTACCTATGATGTTCTTAGTCCTCATTCTTACGATTGGGTTTTAGGGTCATTATTTCAAAGCATAGCATCCTAACTGATTTGGGCTTTAGCTGGGCCTGACCTGACTCGTATTCTAACATTTTCAATCACTTACCCAAGAAGTAGTTATTGTACTTTGGCAGTCCAATTTCATAATTTTAAGCTTAGCTTATTGTTATCCTATTTGTACACAGTGCTGAGCCACTTATATTGTTGTCAACTATTAGCACCCCACTCCACAAACAAACTTCTTTAGTCATACAGTACAACCTCAACATAGCTGACTGATCTAAACAAGCCAACCCGCGTATCAATCTGATTCGATGGTCATCGAGTGGAGCTAAGTATAGACCATTTTTATGTTATCCTCTGATTAGTCTCATGTCCCATGAGGTATAAAACGTTTTTAGTAGTAATTAATTAAATAAGTTGTTATATAATTGTTGTCGATTATTTCAAGCTATTTTAGTCCTTTCCTTCAGCTTATGTGGATTTAAGCGAGTATAATACTTTGGTCTTCTTTATAAATTTCTTCTTTGTTTTTATTTTCAAGTTTTAGTAAATTGTATTCTTTACCACATACTCATAAAAGGAACATACCCAGTGTCTCAAGGGCTCCCGCCTACGCAGGGTCTTTACCACATACTCATATGAGGGAAAAATAAAATACGTTTTACTTTAGTCATGTACTTGACTCGAGCTATAGGCACTTGCTCTTGTGGGATGCTTAAGCTGATTTTTGGCTTTAATCTTGCTCTTTAGCGAGTAGGCAGGCTAAAAATAGTAAGGGAAACCTTAGAGGGTGCATATAACTGGTTGGTTTTTGCCTCCAAATTTTGTGCGTTGACATCTTTTTACACCCCAAACTCAAGGGAGTTGGGACGATGCCATTTGAAGATAAAAGGATACTTGTCTGCCATGTGGTGCCATGCTCAAGGCATACTTGGCTTTAAGAATAGAGATAGTGGTGTCTTGAGCCTAGTTGCTACATGAGTTAAAATTCCTTAAAAGGATAATAGCCTCCCAAGACAACTGAAAGGAGACTTCCCAGAAGGCCACAAGAAAGGTCATTCCAAGGCATGAGGGAGTTATTTGGAGCGATATCAAGAAACGTGGGCCTCAAGCATATCTAGAAAAACGTGGGGCATCTAAAAGAGTCTCAAGCAAAATACGCGGACGTGGGTTATCCAGAAGAGGCTCAAGCACGTGTTTTTAGGCCACGATCGATGGCCATTCAGCGCATGAAAGAAGAATTGACGGGGACATGGAGCAAATATGCTAAGATTTTAGAATGCAGTAGTTATTTCATATTTCTACAAATAAGCAGTACTATTGTCATTGTAAAGTGTCTAGCATCACCATATAAAACTTCTTTAAGTTTTCTTTACAGCACACTTCTGCTTTTATACTAGGAGTTGCGCAACTTAGTCTAGTCTAGCATAGCATCGCATAACATAGCTTGTATATATTTTGCTTTACTTAAAGGCAATACAATTTTCGGGTTTCAGTATGAACTCGCTGTTTTAATCTGTTCCCAAAATCGACGAGTTGAGATTTGATTCATTAGTTTAAGGCTTTGATGGCCAAGCCCTGAGCTTGATTTATGTTGGTCTTCACACTGGCATCACTGCTTGATAGGTAAATTTAAGTTTGAGTCATTATTTAAGGGCTTTGTTGGCCAAGGTTTGACCTTTATTGCGTTTGTCCAAGTACAGTGACCTAAATACGGTTCGCTCCACCTAAATCTTGTCAAACTCTAACTCATTCGAGTTATTGCAAGTCAAGGGTGCTAGGTAAGGGTGTTCATGGTTTGCTTAACCATACCGAAAAGTATTTCAATTTAGTTAACCATGATCAAAACACTCAAAAATCTCTAACAAATTGAATTTTGGAAAATCGGTAATTCGGTTTGGTTATGTCAATTAACCGATAACTGCAAAAATAATACAATACCACTTTCATGTTATATGTTCTATCTTCTTAATAGTTTGTAAATGTCCAACAAATGCACAAAATGTGACAATGTTCAACATATTATGAGCATATAATCGAATTCTAAAAATTAAACGTATAATATCTCATTTTAACCAAGAAGTTGACAAAGAGTAGCACTAGATTGCAGCAAAGTAATGCTTAGTTAGTATTTGGGATATAAAAGTGGGCACGAGTACTCTATGTTAGGAGATGAATTGGGGGAAAATAATGTTGATCATGCATTATGAAAAAATCCACCTATATGCTAGAAAAACATAATTTAGTGAACAATATAATATTATGAACATGTAAAAATATATACATCATATATATTATTTCGGTAAATCGGTTAATCAAAATAGACAAAATTACTAACTATTACCATCATGAATACCTCAAATTTCTTTTGATTTAGTTAACCAAACTGAAAATTTGGTATGGTTAACCCTATTTTTGGGTCAATATTTCAGATATTCGGTTCAGTATTTCGGTTATGGATTTTTTTGAACACCCCTAGTGCCAGGCTTAGAAACTTGATTGACTCGAGCTTGTAAGTGGACTGCAGAGTTCCTGAGTTTGTTTCCACTACAGTCCCTAGCTTTTTAGGGTACGAGCTAAGGTGCAATCGACCAACAAGCCTCCTCTTTTTGATAGGAAAAATTTCTCCTATTGGAAGCTTAAAATGAGACTTTATTTTACATCAATTGATTTTGATTTATGGCTATTATGTACCTTTAAAGAAACAATGAGAGAAAACTATTGAGAAAGAGAAAATGAGCTTATACAGGATGATAAAGACAAACTTGCATAAAATGCAAAAGCTCATTATCAATTATTGTGTTCTATTGCCCAAATGTTCTTAATCATGTTTCAAGTTGTCAATCGGCAAAGAAAATTTAGAACAAGCTAACCTATGAAGGTACGAATCAAGTGAAGTCGTCAAAATCAACATGTTGGTAATATCCTAAGAGCTTTTTGAAGGGAAACCAGAGGAATCCATAAAAGAAATGTATACTAGATTTTCCAACATTACTAACAAACTCCAAGCTCTTGGAAAAACATATTCAAATAAGGAGCAAGTTAGTAAAATTCTTAGATGTCTTCCTTTCATGGTAAGGAAAGTTTATCGCTATTTAAGAAGTGCATAACCTTTCCGCCTATAAACTCGATCAACTAATTGACAGTCTTATAACCTATGATATTGATATGGAAGAATTAAAAAAAAAGTAAAGACATAACATTTAAATCATCTCTAAGTGACAAAAGTGAAAAAAGTGATGATGAAGTATTTATTTTGGCAAAAAGGTTTTACAAACATATTGAAAAGAAAATGTTTAAGAAAAATTTTAAAAAAGGTTCATCTTCCTCCAAAGATGCACCAACTTGTCAAGAGTGCGGAGAAATCAAACATCTTAAAAGGGATTGTCTCAAGCTTAAAAATAAGAAGTCCTTCAACAAATTCAAAAAGAAGTAGAAAAAGAAAGAACGGAAGAAAGCATTCACGGCTTGGGAAGATAGCGACGATGACTTCGATGAAGAAAGTGAAGATGAAGTGGCCAACTTTTGTCTCATGGCCATTGATGATGAGAGCATGGAAGAAGATAAGTAATAACACTTTCATAAAGGATCTTGAAAAAATGGGTTTAAAAAAAAAGTCAAAACAACATTTATTGTTTGAACTTGAAAATGAATCTTTAAAGAAAAAGAACGAGTCTTTGAAGGATGAAATCATAAAACTAACTAATGAAAAACAATCCTTGGTAGAAAAGCTTCATTCATATGAAAATCAAAAAGGAAAATCAAGGAAATTGATTCACTATTGAAAGAAAGAGTAGAAGAACTTTTAAAAATCTCAAACGAATTTTTCAAAGGATAAGAAACACTTGACAAGATTCTGTCCTTTCAAAATCCAGTTTATAACAAAGAGGGGAATTGGTTAAAATGGAAATGTTCAAAAGAAAATTTTGAATGTTCCTTTTGTCAAAGCCTTCTCCCCCCCGACCAACTCTATAAGATGTCACTATTGTGGTGACCATTGGCATATTGTGTACCAATGTCCTTTTAAAAGAAATTTGAGGAAGATAAAAATGGTTTGGGCCAAGGATCTCGACACCAAACATCAAGGCTAACAACAAAGAACCCAAGAAAATTTTGGTACCTAAAAGCATTTGAATTATGATAGGTACTGATGAATATAAAAATATTAATACTGGGTCCCAGGGGTCATTACCTCCCCACTCCTGGCCACGCCTAGGCGGTACCGGGTCCCAGGGGTCATTGCCGCCCCTCTCTTGACCACTCCTAGGCGGTACCGGGTCCCAGGGGTCATTACCGCCCCTTTCCTGACCACTTCTAGGCGGTATCGGGTCCCAGGGGTCATTACCGCCCCTCTTTTGACTACTCCTAGGCGGTACCGTGTCCCAGGGGTCATTACCGCCCCTCTCTTGACCACTCCTAGGCGGTACCGGGTCCCAAGGGTCATTACCGCCCCTTTCCTGACCACTCCCAGGAGGTACCGGGTCCCAGGGGTCATTACCGCCCCTTTCCTGACCACTCCCAGGGGTCATTACCGCACCTTTCCTGACCACTCCCAGGCGGTACCGGGTCCCAGGGGTCATTACCGCCCCTTTCCTGACCACTCCCAGGCGGTACCGGGTCCCAGGGGTCATTACCGCCCCTCTCTTGACCATTCCTAGGCGGCACCTGGTCCAGGCACTACTACGGCCTCGAGAGCCACAATACCACCTGCTTTGGATACCGCCTACAGGCCTTGGTACCCATTCTCCTAGCTCCGTGTACCAATCGGGCAGTACCACAACCGTCACCACCCAGGTTGTATCACCGCCTCTCTCAACCAGTCGCCATGTAGACTGTAGCACCTTCCTTCCAACCAATCATTCACCTTCACTTCTCCATTAAGTAATGCCAGGCGGTACTGCCCTAGCTCGGCTCTATCGTCTAGCACCACCAGCTCCTCCTTTTCTATAAATACCAACCTCTTCCCCTCATTCAACCCAAGCTCCTCTAGGCATCTCCACGGGCTACCCCTCTCTCTCTCATCCGGCCTGGGGTCCCTCGCCACTCACGGCCTAACCTCTCAAGGGTCTCACGCCTCATATCCTCCCCAAGAGACCCCCCGTCTCTCTCTCCTTGCTAGGATCACGGTATTGCCTCTCCCCCTCCGTGATTATCTCCTGATGCGCTCCCTCCCTCGGTTAGCTCATTCATATTTACTAGGTATTTTCTACTTTACGTATATTTATTATTGCTACCGCATCTCCTATTGACTTAGGCATCGGAGGGGTCTCCCGCGGTCCAAACCACCGCGGGTCCCTCGGACGGCCTTGTTCGTTTTGTAGGTGATCCCGGGTTAAACGCGCCAGTAACTGCTTCCTCAAGTGAGGGTTGAGTCCCGCTCTCATTTAGAACCTAACCAAAAAATCCTGAAACAGGTACGTATGAAGATCGGTAGCAAGAACTAAAAATGGTACTTGGATAATGCTTGCTCAAGACACATGATCGGAGACAAATCCAAGTTCACTTCAATCATGCCAAGAAACGGAAATGTCACTTTGTAGACAATAAGAAAGGAAAAATAATTGGTATTTGGTAATGTTGCGTCTAACTCTTCTCTTTGCATTGAAGATGTTTTACTTGTTGAAGGTCTCAAGAATAATCTTCTAAGCGTTAGTCAATTATGTGATAAAGGTTATTGTGTAAACTTTGAGAATCTAGATGCATAGTTAAACATGCTAAAACAAATGAAATATTGCTTGTTGGTTTACGATATGAAAATGTCTATGTGATTGATCTTGATTGCGTAGATTTATTAAAATGCTTTAGTGTCTTGGATTAAAATGACCCCTTGGATTTGGCATTGAAGATTTGGATATGCTAGTGTGGACTTGATTTCAAAACTTTCAGAAAATGAATTTGTTAGAGGATTGCCAATATGGGAAACAAACAAGATCTTCATTCAAATCCAAGAATGTAGTTGCAACATCAAGACATCTCGAACTCTTGCATATGGACTTGTTTGGTCCTTCCCAACATTTGGGTCTTGGTGGAAAGCGATAAGAACTTGTAATTGTTGAGGATTACTCCCATTTTACTTGGTGCTTATTTCTTTCTCATAAGAGTGAAGTATTTGATAAATTTAAAAAGTTCTGCAAAAAAATGCAAAATGAAAAAGATTTGACAATCATTTCTATTAAGGTGACCATGGAAGGGGACTTGAAATGAGAATTTCTAAAATTATTGTGAGTACTTTGGGATCGACTATAATTTTTCTGCTCTTAGAATTCCTCAACAAAACGATGTGGTTGAAAGAAAATATAGAACTCTTTTGAAGAAATGAAAAGAACCATGCTTTGTGAAAATAATTTTCCAAAATTATTTTGGACCGAAGTCGTTAACATTGCTTGCTACCTTTTAAATCAAGCTTTAATAAGGCCCTGATGTGTTTAAAAAGTGTGTTTAAAATCGTCTACTCGCAAGCGTGCGAGATCGTCATAGCTTTGTTGGGTATACAGGTCGTATCCATAGCGAATTGTGTTAAGTTAGATTTACTAATTAACCAGTGGTTTGAATTTTTTTGGTTTTTTTGTTGTTTGAATAAGTTGTTAGCTCGATTAATGAAACTGAATATAAAGCGAATGCAACAATTCAATTAAGGTTAGTTTAGGGAGTGAATTTAGGGTAGCTTAACACGTATCCCGTCATTATATTCTACCTAGGACGATGATTTGAAGGACTTAGGCTACAAGCTCCAAGCCTGGGTTAATATATAATTAGGGCTTAGGGTAATGAACTAGTCTAAGGCATAACCTATCTTAGCACCCTAGATGTAGCATAGGCTATCTCGTTAGCACTACTTAATTCCATTGTTACTCCTAATTCAATATTAACTTATATAAAATATTGGGTTCGGGGTTGGGTACAACCTCAACCCTGACCACCGTGAATTCCTGTTATGTTATGGTCTAGGCTACAAGCACAAGACTAATCGCTACAAAGTTGGAGACCTAGTCATGGCTACAAGCACACATACAAAAATATCCAACAATCATGAAGAACTCCCTACAGGGGTGTGAATATAACATAACTAAACCAATCGTCAAAAGTATAATATAAATCTGGCATACGGGCGGCTACCCGCCCTTCATCCCTAAACTAAGAAAGTTTACTCCACCATGGGAGTTTTACACATCCTTAAACTTAAAGAAAAGAAGATACTGTGCGTAAAATAAATAAAAGAATAAACTCCCTAAATTTTCGTGTCGATGCTAATCCAAGCCTAAATTCTCTCAGTACTCCAACCACTTGCGCTTCAGCTCTTGAGAACCTGTAGATCTCGTAGTGACTTCGGGTTTGAGAGAAAGGGGAGGACGTGCGGCTAGAAAAAGCGTGACAAAGGCTGACTTCTCCTTCTCTATATAAAGGCATAGGAGCAGTTAGGGTTCTGTACGAAAATATCCCGATCGATCGGACCGATCTATTGGCTGGCTCTCAATTAGTTTCCCTAACCGGGAGTTGTTGATCGATCGGTTCTCTGAGCCCCCTTTTCTCGATTAAGCACCAAAGCGCTCTGGGTTGTACTTAGTTCACCAAATTATGATCCAATGGGTCTTTCTTCTGCACAAGTGGTTGGGTTTCTCCAACCAGTCTTCAAATATGCCTCAATAATCCTTGATTTTGCCAGAATTCTTTTTTTCGTCCACTTTGATGTGTTCCACATGAAAATGCACCTAAATAACAACCGAACACACATATAAAGGCCGAATATATGACAGAAATGGGAAATAAAATATGTAAAAATCACGCGTAACAACATCTCCAAACCCACACATTGCTTGTCCTCAAGCAAGATTCTATTTGAACTAGCTACTAGCGGAAAAGTCGAGTCAGGCATTTAACTGCAAAGGTCACTTGTGAAAATTATTGTTCGACCATACTTGAGAGTGTACTTGAGAGTAGCGAATCTTTATGTGACGTTATTATTGCACTAGTTCTGACTTAAGTCTCCATTATTGAGGTCTTTTTACTAGTGAGTGATCTTAGAACTTCTGTCCCCTTCGTCTTACTTCAAAACCCTCTGACTTAAAGAAGAAATAAAGGTAATAAGTAAAGGAACAAGTCACCCTAACCCTTCACCACTAATCAATAGTGAAATCATAAGGCTTCTCTTTTCTCTCTTATTTTCCCTTCTTCCCTTTTTTTTCTTTTTTTTTTTTCTCTCGGTTAGGTGTGTCTCTCTTAAACCCATGTAACGAGTTTTCGGCCGATAGCTCCCGATCCATTTGGTTCAAGGTACCAGGTTTTAAGAGACCCCTATGGACCTAATGGCTTAAGTCTTAAGGATCCACAACCTAATCCGTTAGCACATACCCCCTTTTTTTATGGGTATTAGTGCTTATTTTAGTAACTACAAGGTTGATTCTTCCTAAGCTTTCCCTGTGGCCCATGTAGTGAGCTTTCGACCGGCAGCTCTCGACCTAGCTGGCTCAAGGTACCAGGTTTTAAGATACCCCTACGGTCTTACTTGCTCGAGACACAGGGGCTACAAGAGCCAACCAGTCACCCCTTTTTTTTTTCCTCTTTTTTAAGGGGTTACCTAAGATAAAGAAATGTACAATTGATTTCAACGTTTTTAGGAGTAGAATAGTGGATTCTTATTCCTAGAATTATTACCATTATTTCGACCCAAATAGTAGGATATGTCACAAGAGTAAGGGTGAAAAGTAATAATCTCACTAACTAGTTAAAAGACAAAAATATGGATTCAAAAGTCTGATCCAGCAATAATCTCGTCCCATAATCATTCTAATCATCAAAGTACATCACAGAACTAGGCTACAATAATGGTCACAAACAACCTTATAATCATTTATGTCTTCAAAAAAAAAATTTGTAGCTAATTTATGTCAAATTAAGCTTAAAGGACAAACAAAGTTGACTCTTTTCTGCCATCCCCAAACCCAAACACTGCATTGTCTTGAATGCACCATAATTAAAATAGAGGCAAGAAAAGGAGAGAGACGACCTCAGATCATGAATGGGCAGCCACGTATGTCGAGCGAATCCCAGAAGTTGTAGATAGACAAAAGCAAGCTACAAAAAAAAAAAAAAAAAAAAAAAAAAGAGAAGACGGTGGACTAAAATAATTTGTTAGTAAAAGGAAAAAAAGATTATACATAACAAATGTTTAGTACAGGAGTAACACAAATAACTCAGGGAGGGGGATAAGGCGGAAGAGAATCACCCGTCTGCAGTCGATAAAGTTCGGTGACCAAAGATTGAATGTGATCCAGACGGTGCATAATATTCGTAACATATGGTGGCACGTTGCCGGGATCAACAGAAGCAGGTGGCGTGGGTGGGCGTCCCTCGTGGTGTGATGCTCGGGTAGCAACAGCGGCTCGGGCCTGGTCATCCTCCATGTTCGACTCCTCCCTGCGCGCGTCGGCCGGGGCAAGGGAAAGGAAGGTCCGACGGTGCTAGGTGGGATCAAAGTGGCAGAGCGGTGTGCAAGCTCGGTCAAGAGCGATCGGTATGCGCACCCAAGCACGCCGTACAAGCCTCATGATTAAACGAGGAAAGTACAGAGCACCGCCGCCAACAGAGAAGCGTTGAAGCCTGTGGCGGACAGCAGTAAAACTTTGTAAGTAAGTGGCCCCCACATCCACCCATATACCCCGGTAGAACTTCCAAAGAAGATCTAGAATAGGGCTGGTACGCTCCTAGGCATGACCTGTAAGCCATAGATTGGCCTTAATAATGGTGTCCAGGAGCCGCATATGCGAAGGAAGGGCGGAGCGAAACGTGGTGGATGGACGATCTCTGGCACATTGGCCGCCACACAACTCAGTGATAATGTCCACAGCCTTTGGTGGGTTAATAGGAGGGTGCCAAACGGATTTGTCAACATACAAGGGATAACCTATAGCCTCGGCGACGCCCGTGGCATCAAATCGGTTGGTCTTTCCACGAATAGTGACATTAACTTAGGTCCGACCCCCTTTTTGATGGAGAGCATAGGTGGACTAAAATTCCCTCACTAAAGAAGGAAAAACAGGGTTTTCCTCCAGCTTTCTACCAAGAAGGTAGGTAAGATCCATATGTTGGCAAAAGAGAATGGCCCAAGCACCCTCTCTCTCATCTTTAAGATCCTCACCAAACACCATCTCCCTAGATATAGGGGCACCCCTGACTCGAGCAAGAATGTCGGTCTGTTGGGAGATGCTGCCCTCCTCAGTGTTGAACCCGAAGATAAGGGAAAGAAAGAAACATAAAAAAGAGGAAAATCAATAAGAACAACACCGCAATCTCGACCCACAGTTTAAATATATATATAAAAAAAGATATGACGAAAACTCTAGATTGGAACCACAAAAAAAAAAAAAAAAAAAAAAAAACACATCCCAAACCCATAAATCCAGCAATCACAAGTATCAAAGGGCGAAAATAAGTCACTGACAACCTATATAAACGCAGTTCATGAACAAAGTGTGTTAACATGGCATGATATCAAGAAATTCAAACTTTATTCACAACTAAGACATAAATCAGGACTAAGCCACTTCAATAAAGCACGATAACAACCAAAGAACGGCCTAAACATGCTCTCTTGAAGTAGTAACATGGTAAAGTGAAAGATAAAAGAAAGGGGGAACACATACCTTGTAATAGAGGGTAAAAACGAAGAGAAACCAGTGCTAGGGTCGGCCTTGGTGGTCGGAACGGCAATCGTCAGAGGTGGATGCCGGAGATGGTGGCCAGAGATGGGGGGTCGTGCGTTAGGGTTTGGGGCGGGGGAAATAAAAGTGGGGCGGGGGGGATATTTTAAAAGTGGGATTCGCACAGAGGGCTCCCCGATCGATCGGGTAATTTCGATCGATCGGGGTTGAAAGGCGAAAAGCCCTAAGCCGTAGCGCTCCCGATTGATCGGATTTGAACCCGATCGATCGGGGAGGCTGCGGTATGCCCTGTACTAAAAATCTTTGGTTTTGAAGACTTTCCATTAAAAATAATAAATAAATAAAAATAATAATAATAAAAATAAAACATAAACTACGAAACATGAAATAAATTGGGTTGCCTCTCAAAAGTGCTAAGTTTAACGTCTTCAGCCAGACGCGGTATTTTCTTCGACGCTAGGCTGATCCCGGCGTAGGGTCCCTAAGATGAATTTCTACAAACTCGTGTGGTCGATCCCCTAACCCAATAGCATGTTTAAGATGATGGCCATTGACTGTGAGAAGATGACCATCATTGATGTCTCGAATTTTAATTGCCCCAGAAGGGTACACGTGGACCACTTTGTAAGGTCCATCCCATCGTGAACGTAGTTTCCCAAGAAAGACCGAAGCTTGGAGTTGTAAAGCCAAACCTTTTGACCAACTTCAAAACTTTTGCGTGAAATTCTTTTGTCATGAAAAGCTTTGTATAGTTTGGCGTTTTCATATGCCTCGTATCGCATCTCATCCAACTCGCTGAGTTGAAGTCGTCGGTGCGACCTGATACTGTGCATGTCATGATTAAATTGCTTAATGGCCCAGTATGCACGGTGTTCAAGCTCTACTGGAAAATGGCACGCCTTCCCGAAAACTAAACGATAGGGAGACATGCCTATTGGAGTCTTGAAGGCTGTACGATAAGCCAAAAGAGCGTCGTTCAACCTTCAAGACCAATCTTTGCGGTCCGGTCTAACGGTCTTCTCAAGGATAGACTTTATTTCCCGGTTCGAGACTTCAACTTGGCCACTAGTTTGAGGGTGATATGGGGCAACTAATTTGTGAGTGATAGCGTACTTTCTAAGAAGTGACTCAATCTAACGATGAGTGAAGTGTGTCCCTCAATCACTAATTATCGCCCTAGGAACACCGAATCGTGAGAAAATATTATCTTTAACAAACTCAGTAACCACCTTGTGGTCGTTCGTCCTAGTTGCAATGGCCTCGACCCATTTCGAAACATAATTAACAGCTATCAGAATATGAACACAGCCATGTGAATTAGGGAATGGCCCCATGAAATCAATGCCCCAAACGTAAAAAATTTCGCAAATTAAAATGGGGTGCTGAGGCATCTCATCACGTTTTGTGAGGGTATGAGTTGACAGTGATCGCAAGCCCTACAAAAATCACGAGCGTCCCAGAAAAGAGTCGGCGAAAAGAAGCCACTTTGAATGACTTTCGCCACTGTGCGTCGTCCCCCAAAGTGTCCTCCAGAGGCTGAACTATGACAAAATCGCAATACACTCTCATGCTCATTTTTTGGGACACAACGACGTACTACCTGATCAGAACATACCTTAAACAAATCCGGATCATCCCAGAAAAAAATGCCTTTCTTGAGAAAGAAAGCGGTCCTGCTCTTGTTTCGGCCAATGGGTAGGCAGCTTCCCCGTCGCCAAAAAGTTAACGATGTGGGCATACCATGGGGGTCGACTTCCTGCAATAGAAAATAATTGTTCGTCAGGAAAACATTCATCAATGGAACCAGTAGTGGCGTCAGATGGGAAAACAATCCTTGAAAGGTGATCGGCCACGACGTTATCTGAGCCTTTCCTATCTCGGATTTCTAAGTTAAATTCCTGAAGTAATAAAACCCAGCAAATTAACCTAGGTTTTGTTTCCTTCTTAATAAGAAGAAAACGAATGGAAGCATGGTCAGAAAAGACTACTATTCTCGAGCCCAAGGCATAAGATTGAAACTCGTCAAGTGCGAAAACTATAGCTAGTAATTCCTTTTCAGTGGTGGTATAATTCTTTTGGGCTTCATCCAACGATTTACTAGCATAGTAAACAACGACAGGTTTACGATCCTTCTGTTGATCGAGCACGGCTCCTACAACATAATTAGAGGTGTCGCACATAATCTCAAAAGGTAACGAGTAGTCGGGAGGTTGAATAATGGGGGCTGTAGACAATAAAGTTTTCAACTTAGTAAAGGCAGCTAAACAGTCATTATCAAAAACGAAAGGTACATCATTAGCAAGTAAATTTGACAACGGTTTAGCAATTTTACTCAAGTTGGCGATGATACGCCGGTAGAACCCAGCGTGGCCAAGGAAAGATCGAACTTCCTTCACCGAGGTCGGTGGAGGGAGGTTGGCAATTAAGTCCACCTTGGCCTTGTCTACAATAATACCCTCTTTAGATACTACATATCCTAAGACTATGCCCCGCTGAACCATAAAATACTCCTCGAAGCGCTGCAAAACAACATCTAAGTGAGATAAGCATTCATCAAAAGATGATCCAAACACAGAAAAATCATCCATAAACATTTCTAGGTAGTCGTCCAACATGTTCGAAAAAATGGACATCATACACCGCTGGAATGTAGCAGGTGCGTTGCACAGACTGAAGGGCATCCTTCGGTATGAAAATGTACCAAAGAGGCAAGTAAACGTTGTTTTATCTTGGTCCTCAGGGTGAACTGGGACTTGGTTATACCCTGAGTAGCCATCCAAGAAATAATAGTACGCTTGACTTGCTACTTTATCTAGGATCTGGTCCAAAAAGGGTAAGGGGAAATGGTCCTTGCGCGTTACAGAGTTTAACTTACGATAATTGATACACGCTTTCCACCCTGTAGTGGCTCACGTAGGGACCAATTCACCTTGGGCATTCGCAACGACCACGATTCCTGACTTCTTAGGAACTACCTGAATAGGACTGACCTAGGGGCTATCAGAGATGGGGTATATAATACCCTCATCTAGCAATTTCATGACCTATTTCTTAATGACCTCCCTCATATTAGGGTTAAGCGTCCTTCGCATTTGCCTAGAAGGCTTAACGTTGTCCTCTAAATGTATTCTATGCATGCACACAGAGGGGTTAATTCCTTTCAGATCAGCGACCGACCACCCTATGGCTCGTTTGTGGTTTTGTAGGACAAATAACAACCTAGATTCCTGACTCTCAGTTAGGTCAGACGCGATAATCACAAGAAGGGTGTCAACTTGTCCTAAAAATGCATATTTCAAGGTGATTGGGGGAGGTTTGAGCTCCAACACCGGTGGACACTTAATAGATGGTTTAGCAGGTTCACTAAGTAGGCCAGTTAGGGGTTCAAACATCGGACCCCTAGCCTCAATTCTCATTAGCTCCTACTTGTCAAGCAAATTATCAGCATCAGTACTCACATCAAAATCCACAAAAGTGAGTGAATCAAATGGTTCGTCTTCCTTGATTAAGTCAGAAAACACTGACTCAACCAAAGGATCAATAGCATCAACCACGAAGCAATCAAGGTCATCCTCATTAACAGGGAACTTAGCAACGTTTGACACATTCAGTTTAACCTTAAGATTCCCAAATGACACTTCTAACACCCCAGTTCGACAATGAATGATAGCATCGACCGTTGCCAAGAACAGTCGCCTTAAAATGACAGGGGTGTGATTCCTCTGATGAGGGGTAGATCCACGTCTAACACGATAAAGTCGACAGGGAAGATAAACTTATCAACTTTGACAAGAACATCTTCCAACATGCCTCTAGGTAAATGGTCTGATCTATCCGCCAACTGTAGGTTAACACTAGTTGGTTTGAGATCTCCCATCCCCAATTCCTGAAAAATTGAGTATGGGATGAGGTTCATGCTTGCCCCTAAATCCAAAAGAGCCCGACTCGTATAGCTCTCTCTTATGACGCACGGGACTGTGAAAGCTCCTGGATCTCTACACTTAGGTGGGATGCTTGACATTAAGATGCTGCTCACTTTTTCAGTGAGTCGGACCTTCCTAGGAACATGAGCTTGCGCTCTCTTCTTTTTAGCGCATAGGTCCTTAAGAAATTTAGCATACATGGGGACGCATTTAATGGCGTTAATTAGTGGCAGGTTAATCTTGACGTCCTCAAACAAGTTAAGTAACTCATCTCTCTTCGGGTCGTCCTTCCCTTTCGGTCCTAACAGGGCCGTAGGAAAAGGAACAATTGGTTCGGGAGATGAGCCCAGTGAAGGTGTGGGCACTCCATCCTTATCAGCAATGGGGTTTGAAGTCCCATCCTCCCACTCAACTTCTATCTCTACTTCTCTCAAATCATCCTCACCCGTGGCTAAGATAAACTTAGACTGCTAATGAGTGACCTGGCTAAGGTTAGGATTAGTTGCTCCCTTGGGATTAGTGAGAGGTTGGGAGGGTAACCTCTTTTCCTCTCTCCTGTTCATGGCCTGAGCTAACTATCCTAGTTAGTTCTCTAACTTAGAAATCGACTGTGAATGAGAGTGGACCAACTGTTGGTTTTCCTCTATAAAACGGAGCATACGTTCCTCAAACTGAGAAGTGTAGCTCGGAGGTTGGGGTGCTGGATTAGCATTAGGAACTGGAGGGTGAGAGGAAGAGCCATACCTTTGCCCTCTGTGGAAACCAGGAGGGTGTGCCTTGCCTGCAAATCCTGGTGCTGGTTGTCTCATGGCTGTGTTCTGATTTGTGTTCTGCTTCCATGAGAAATTGGGATGGTTGCACCACCCTGGATTATAGGTTTGCGAGTATGGATTGTTATTCCTCGAGTACTCCTGCGCTGCATAAGCCTGGTCTTGCACATACTCGGGAAACTGTGACGCATATAAACACTAAAAAACAGAATGATCCTCTCCTGAACAAATACTGCACGGAGTAATACCCTCAGATGATGATTCGGCTGCATTAACTGGATGCACATTAGTGGGATTTGCATTTAAACTCATCATCTTATCCATCTTTCTATTAAGTGCATCTATTCTTAAATTAACATCATCTTGGGGTGCTACCTCTTAGACACCTTGCGTGTTTCCCCTAACCACCCTCGTAAAGAGGCTTGGTTGAGGGAATGTTCATTGAGGAGCTTGAAAAGCGTCCAGGCCTCGTCCTCACCTTGCTGGTTAAATGCTCCCTTGCATGAAGCATTTACCATTTTCTTGTTTGATGCACTGAGACTATTGTAGAAGTTTTGGATAAGAGCCCACTTGGGTGACGCATGGTGGGGAAAGCTTCTAAGAAGTTCCTTGAACCTCTCCCAATACTCGTGAAGCTGCTCCTGGTCTTTTCGTTCAAAACTGTTTATAGCCCGCCTAATAGCCATCATTTTGGCTTTAGGGAAAAACTTGACCAGGAAGCGCTGTTGAAGGTCATTTCAAGTGGTGATTTCACCCCTAGGCAGGGACTGAAACCACCCCTTAGCCACGTCTTTTAACGAGAACGGAAAAAGACGTAGTCTAATCGCATCATTTGAGACACCTTGATAATGACAGGTTTCACATATTTCGAGGAATGAGTCAAGGTGCTCATATGGGCTCTCATTTGGCTTCCCATAAAATGTGGGAAGTATGTTGATAATCCCAGGTTTAAGTTCAAAGTTGGCGTTACCCACAGCAGGTAACGCAACTCCGGCGGGCGCAACGTACGTTTGGGGGATGAAGTGATCCCCAATCGTACGTGGTTCATTATTAGCCATGGTTCATTGTGTACTCTCTCTCGCTTCTAATCGCCTCACGGTAGACAAAGTCCACTCAATTTTGGGGATGTAAGGTAACGATTTAGGATCGAGCAAACGTCTACCGTGCATACAATATCGAAGCTGGGATGGATCCACGCTGACCTCGACTAATGACTCAAGCAAAAGAAAATAACTATGAAAAATACTAAAAGCAATAAACAAAAAGCAAACAAAACACAGTCCGTTAATCTTAAATTCCAACTTAGCAAACTGATTCCCCGACAATGGCGCCAAAAACTTGATGTCTTTTAAAAGTGTGTTTAAAACCGTCTACTCGCAAGCGTATGAGATCGTCGTAGCTTTGTCGGGTATATGGGTCGTATCTACAGGGAATCGTGTTAAGTTAGATTTATTGTTTAATGAGCGGTTTGAATTTTTTTGGTTTTTTTGTTGTTTGAATAAGTTGTTAGCTAGATTAATGAAACTAAATATAAAGCGAATGCGACAATTCAATTGAGGTTAGTTTAGGGAGTGAATTTAGGGTAGCTTAACACATATCTCGTCATTATATTCTACTTAGGACGATGATTTGAAGGACTTAGGCTGCAAACTCTAAGCCTGGGTTAATATATAAATTAGGGCTTAGGGTAATGAACTAGTCTAAAGGCATAACCTATCTTAGAACCCTAGATGTAGCATAGGCTATCTCATTAGCACTGTTTAATTCCTTTGTTACTCCTAATTCAATATTAACTTATATAAAAGATTGGGTTCGGGTTGGGTACAACCTCAACCCTGACCACGCGTGAATTCCTGTTATGTTATGGTCTAGGCTACAAGCACAAGACTAATCGCTGCAAAGTTGGAGACCTAGTCATGGCTACAAGCACACATACAAAAATATCCGACAATCATGAAGAACTCCCCACAGAGGTGCGAATATAACATAACTAAACCAATCGTCAAAAGTATAATATAAATCTGGCATACAGGTGGCTACTCGCCCTTCATCCCTCAATTAAGAAAGTTTACTCCACCATGGGGGTTTTACACATCCTTAAACTTAAAGAAAAGAAGATACTGTGCTTAAAATAAACAAAAGAATAAACTCTCTCAATCTTTGTGTCGATACTAATCCTAGCCTGAATTCTCCTTGTATTCCAACCACTTGCACTTCAGCTCTTGAGAACCTGTAGATCTCGTAGCGGCTTTAGGTTTGAGAGAAAGGGGAGGACGCGCGGTGAGAAAAAGCGTGACAAAGGCCGAATTCCCCTTCTCTATTTATAGGCACAGGAGCAGTTAGGGTTCCGTGCGGAAATATCCTGATCGATTGGCTAAAAGTGCCGATCGATCGGTGAGCTCACGCAAAGCTCCCGATCGATCGACAGGCTATCGATTAGTTTCCCTAACCGGAAGCTGCTGATCGATTGGTTCTCTGAGCCCCCTTTTCTCGATTAAGCACCGAAGCGCTCTGGGATGTACTCGGTTCACCAAATTATGATCCAATGGGTCTTTCTTTTGTACAAGTGGTTTGGTTTCTGCAATCAGTCTTCAAATATGCCTCAATAATGCTTGATTTTTCTAGAATTCTTTCTTTCGTCCGCTTTGATGTGTTCCACATGAAAATGTACCTAAATAACAACCGAACACACATGTAGAGGCCGAATATATGACAGAAATGGGAAATAAAATATGTAAAAATCACGCGTATCAGGCCCATTTTGAAGAAAACACCATATGAACTTTATAAAGATAGAAAAATAATGGTAACACAAACCTTGGTAAATTGATCCACGAGTGATGAAGGTATTTTAATTGGACACTGTCTTACAAGCAAAGCATATAGGGTCTATAATAGAACGACAGAGATTGTAGAAGAGTCTATACATGTATTTGATGAAACCAATATCATTTCCTCTAAAATTCTTTGTGATAAGATGATATAGTGATCAAATCAACAAATATCACACCCTCATCCGGGGAGCAAGAAAAGGTTAAGCTCAAAGTTCTAATGGATGAACCAAAAGGAAATAATGAAAATGTAGAATTTAAAGAGGAAGACCTGCCACGAGATTGGAAATTTTTGAAAAATGACCCAACAAAACATATCATTGGGGATCCCTTCCATGGTGTAAGAATAAGGCATGCCTTGACTGAATATTGCCATCTAGCTGCATTCATCTCTCTTAAAGAACCCAAGAACATAGAAGAAGCTCTCAGAATGACAGAAATTGGATCATGACAATGGAAAAAGAGCTAAATCAATTCAAGAGAAATGATGTGTAGAAACTTGTTGATAGACCCCAAGATCATCAAGTCATCGGTACCAAGTAGGTCTACCACAACAAGAAAGATGAAGAAGGTAATATGGTAAGAAGCAAGGCAAGGTTAGTAGTTAAAGACTATCACTAAGAGGAAGGTGTAGACTATAAAGAAACCTTTGCATCTGTTGCTAGATTAGAAGCTATTAGACTCTGTCACGAACCTTATGGTTACGACAATGCTTGGTCCCGACCTTGGGGTAGGTGACCGGAGGGATAGAGGTTTAGAGTTAGATGAGAAAGAGAAAATGAGATAGAATTTGGGATGAAAAAGAAATTAAGGTTTAGATGAGAAAAGAATAGAGAGAACACTTAAGATGAGAAAGAGATTTCATTCATTCATTTTCGAATTGGATAGATGATAATTACATTGCTAGACCTCACTTTTTATACTAAAATGCTAGTACAAATTCAAAAATAAGGAAAATATCTAAAATATCTAAAATACCAAATAAATCTTAAAAATCTGGAAAAAAAAATCCAATATAGAAGGTTCTGGAATTTCACAGCTGGTTTGGAAAATTTGGATAGCTGGCAGACCTAGAGGGACTGATGGTGCCCCCTGGCTATGGGCTAAGGGACACGGTGACAAGCATGGCAGGACACTGAAAGGCAATTGGCACTGGTTATGACACTGGTAGCTGACATACGCAGCACAGATACGGACCTTGACATTGTCATGACACTATCGCAGACCGGACTTGGCTCCCCTCTAACGTGACATACCTTGCACCATCCTGGCGCAGCTATGCGCAAGGCATGGTGCACCCAGGCGCAAGCCATGTGCACTCTAACGCAAGTCATGCACACCCAAGCGCAACCCATGCGCACCCAAGCGAACCCCATGCGCATCCAAGCGCAAGTCATACGCATCCCACCGCATGACAACATTTCTTACCTTAGACGCAGCCACTGCTAAGTCGTGGGTCATGCAATGTCATACACATGACATTCCCTTCCCCTTCAAATCATCCTTGTCCTCAAGGATGGAATGATGGTAAAGCCTCCTATGTCTGTTCTATGCTAACTATTACAATTATGTAGTCCTAATGCATGTATCTAACTAATATTCCTATAATAATCTACTATTGACAATCTAAGCTATAACTATCAATTGTTGGGATTTCTCTAAGAACGCCCAAGGGCTAACCGATTCCCTTTCGTATGTTCACGATCTGCCTTCCTGGGTATGCCCTGGTATTCTATGGTCATTGAAGTGACCCTTGTCCTCAAGGATCATCTTCCAACATCGGTGTCGTGGGATTGGGGGGCTTCTTGTACCAATCCCAGTTTGTGGAAAACGTCCCCCTGCTCGAGTCATTTTCTCCTGCTTCTTGTCATCATTCAACCCCATTTTTTTATGATACCATACTCGACCATGTTTGCAAGGCTCCTGGTTGATGGAGTCTTGTGTTATGTTTTCCTTTGATATTTTGATGTAATAAATCGAGTATGAGTATGCCGGGTTTGAATTGGCTTTTTGGCGCCAAAGTTAGTTAGGGAGCTCCCGGTTGTTGTTCTTGGCGGGAGTTTAGTTTCAGTTTGGGATTTTGCATGCTTGTTTCAATTTCCCTTTATATAGAATGATCTTGTGTAATTTGGAGGTATTCAATGAAATTTACCTATCTCTTTGAGATAAACTTCTCTTCTCATCTTCTTTTCTCTCTATCTTCTCATCTACCTTCAATTCTTTCTCATCCCTTACTCTCTTCTCCTTAGGTTAAGATCAAGATTCAATCTCGATCTTAACAATTGGTATCAGAGCCTCGTGGCTTCTCAAATTCAGGAACAATAGCAATGTCAGCCAAGATAACATTTGCCGGTTGTGTAACCACCAGATCAGCTACTGCTAGAGCAGCTTCCAGACCTCCGGTGTCTGAAGCAATTGGTGGCAATGATCCTGCAGGTCAGGAGGTTGTTACAAGGAATGTTTTGGAGAATCAATTTAAGGCTTGGGGTGAATACATGATTGATCGACTCAAGGTATCGCAAGTAGAGTCAATTCAGATGTTTCAACAGCAATGGGAGGAGAAATTGGAGCAACGATCTCAACAGGCCGAACTGAAATTCTCTGATCAGCTCACACGACAGACATAAGAGCTGGAGGAGAAGATTGCAATGAGGTTTGATCGAGAATTGCAGTAGTTGGATGTGAAATTGGCTGAGATTTGGGAGCAGTTCAGGAGGCCTAATCCTCCATTGGTTCCAGATCCCTTGATACCAGCTAGTGTGCTTCAGGCTGGTACTTCTGTGAGAGCTGAAACATTAATTCATGATGAAGGAGTTCCGGTTGGGTCTCAAGAGGCAGTTATTCCTGAAAGACCTGAGCGCAGTGAGCAAGATCGACCTCGACATTCAAGCTGGACTGAAGTTGCTGAGGGTCAGACAGCAGGAAGGGATCCCACCTTTAGAGATCAGGGAGTCAGTGTTGGTCATCTGGACAGGCCACCTGATTCTTGGCAACCTCCATGATCTGGCAGCAATGAGGAATCATCTAATAGTCGAAGCAACAACCACAGACAACCGAGATTACAAATCAATGCATTTGATGGTAAGCAACCTCATTCATGGCTAAGAAGGCGTAAGCGTTATTTCCTTTTTTTTCAAATTGATGAATCAGAAAAGGTGCAAATTGCGGCTGTGTACTTGCTTGGTGATCATGAAGTGTGGTTCTATAGCTTGATTAGAAGTAGACCTTCCATTTCTTGGTATGAATTTTCCAAGGCTTTATGTGCTCGTTATAGTGATGAGGATGACAGTGATATTGTGGATAAATTTAATAAAGTGAAGCAAGATTCAACTATCAAGGAGTACATGACTAGGTTTGAGAATCTACGAGCTAGCATTGTGACTGAAATAGAAGCACCTGAATCATACTATGTGTCAGTTTTCGTAAGTGGTTTGAAGCCTAAGTTGAAGAACTTAGTTAAGGCCGTTGATCCTATTGATTTGTCCACAGCGTTTTCTAAAGCAAAACTCTATGAAACCACGGTCATAATAGCAGGTGAGACTGCTAGACCTCATGGAAGAACCTCTAGATTTCAGCAGAATTTGAGCAGAAACAGATCTAACAGAGGAGAGGACAAACCGCAGCAGAAGTTATGCTTTCGTTGTAATCAGCCTTATCAGTTTGGTCACAGGTGCAATCCCAAGTCCCTCATGGCTGTGGAAGGTACTAATGCTGATGAACACCTTGATGAAGGAGAAATTGCGGATGAGGGTACTGAGTCTGATCAAGAAAGTGTGCAAAGCCTAGATGATGCTGCGATTGAGATTTCAGTTAAGGCTCTTACTGGTAATGGGGCTCATAGTACAATTCGGATTAGAGGAACAGCTGGTAAGAGATCCATTATCATTCTCATTGATAGTGGGAGTACTCATAGCTTCATAGATCCCAAAGTTGTCAAGAAAGTGGGTCATGAAGTGATCAAAACTCACCCGCTTGCAGTTACAGTTGCTGATGGGAAGACAGTGACCACACAGAACAAATGCCAAGGATTCTCTTGGTTGATTCAAGACCGTAAGTTCAACTACGGCTTTAGAATCCTTCCCTTGGGAGGGTGTGACATGGTGCTTGGGGTGGATTGGATGAGATCCTATAGTCCGGTATTGTTTTATTATGCAAACCTCTCGGTGTCATTTGATGTTCAAGGATCCAAAGTCGCACTGCAAGGAATTGCTGAACCAGCTCATTTGCAAGTCATAAAGGGCAGTAAGCTCAAGTAGGGCCTTCAAGGTTGTGCTTATCAATGGGTGGGCCAATTGTTTGCCATTGCATCAGTAGAACGAACTGCCATTACAGAGCCTGAGGTACAGAACTTGGCAGCTGAATTTGAAGATGTTTTTGAAGTGCCTAAGTCATTACCTCCTAAATGGAGTTTCGATCAGGAGATTCCTCTCAAGAAGGGGGCAGAACCGGTGAAGATCAAACCCTATAGACATCCTCATGCTCACAGAACTGAGATAGAGAAACAAGTGGATGAATTGCTTAAGACTAACTTCATACAAGTTAGTCATAGTCCTTTTGCTTCTCCGGTCATACTTGTGAAGAAAAAAGATGGTACAGCACGCATGTGTATTGATTATAGGCAGCTTAATTCTATGACTGTGAAGGACAAGTTTCCTATACCAGTTATAGATGATTTGTCGGATGAGTTGTATGGGGCTCAAGTTTTCTCCAAGCTGGACCTACGGCAAGGTTACCATCAGATCAGAGTTAGTGAGCCTGATGTGTATAAGACTGCATTCCAGACGCATCATGGACATTTTGAGTTTGTGGTTATGCCATTTGGCTTGACCAACGCACCTGCTACATTCCAGGCTCTCATGAATGGTGTTTTCAAACAATTTCTTAGGAAATTTGTTTTGGTCTTCTTCGATGACATTCTCATTTACAGTGCATCTTTTGAGGAACACCTGAAGCATTTGAGGGAGGTATTTTTGCTCATGCGTAAGCATAAATTGTTTGCTAAGCTGTCCAAGTGTTCATTTGCTCAAACACATCTAGAATACCTCGGCCATGTGATCTCTTCTGATGGAGTTGCTACCGTTCCCTCAAAGGTCCAAGCTATGAAGGATTGGGCTGTTCCGGTCTCATTAAAGCAATTGAGAGGTTTTTTGGGGTTAACTGGCTATTACTGCAAGTTTATAGCTAGATATGGTGCCTTAGCTAAGCCCCTAACAGATTTTCTTAAGAAGGACTCCTTCAAATGGTCGGAAGATGCTCAAAAGGCCTTTGATGTTCTCAAATCTGCAATGTGCCAAGCACCAATTTTAGTTATGCCGAATTTCTCTTCAAGTTTCATTTTAGAGACAGATGCTAGTGGAAGTGGTATTGGAGCAGTTCTGTCTCAAGGGGGGAGGCCTATAGCTTACCTTAGCCAAGCTTTGAGTGCAAAACATCAAGCTCTTTTCACATATGAGAAAGAGTACCAGGCCATTTTGCTTGTGGTTGATAAGTGGAGACATTACTTAGATGGGCATCACTTCATCATTAAGACTGATCATCAAAGTCTTAAACACTTATTAGAGCAAAAGATTGTCACAAGGATACAGAGGAAAGGGTTGTTGAAGATGTTGGGACTGAACTATGATATCGAGTACAGAAAAGGCAAGGAGAACTGGGCTGCGGATGCATTGTCACGCAAGTTTGAGGGCCATGAACAGGGTTCCCTTGGAGCTATTTCTTTGATTTCTCCTGCTTGGATGGAAGAATTACATCAGTCCTATGAGAATGATCTCTTTGCTCAGGAATGTATAGCTGCTGCTAGTGTGGGTGGGGCCGACAATCTGGTTGCTGGTACATCTGTTACCCGAGGAATTATCAGAATTCAGGGGAAATTGTATATTGGTAGCTCCACTGATCTCAGGCACCAGATCATTAATTGAGCTCACGATTCTTCATGGGGAGGTCACTCTGGTATAGAGGGAACTTATCAGAGGTTGAGGCTTCATTTTAGCTGGCTCGGAATGAAGAAGGAAGTGACTAATTTGGTGCAAAGCTGTGTGGTTTGTCAACAAACCAAGCTGGGTGATCATAGATACCAAGGATTACTCCAGGCCCTCCCTATTCCTGAGGGCATATGGCAGCACATAAGCATGGATTTCATCGAAGGATTACCTAAGTTAGAAGGAAAAGAGGTGATTTGGGTTGTGGTGGATCGGTTCACCAAGTCTGGACACTTCACTGCCTTAGCTCGGCCTGTCACTGCAGAAAAATTAGCTCGTGTGTTCTTAGATAACATCTACAAGCTTCATGGATTGCCTCAATCCATCGTTTCAGATAGGGATAAACTCTTCACAAGTCGCTTTTGGAAGGAATTGTTTGGGCTTTTGGGAACAACCTTGGCCATGAGTTCTTCATATCACCCTCAAACCGATGGACAAACGGAGAGGGTTAATCAATGCATTGAACAATACCTCAGGAGCATGGTAATTAACCATCCTAAGGTGTGGGGTAGATGGCTCTCCTTGGTTGAGTATTGGTATAATACTCATTTTCACACTTCCTTGGGCATTTCTCCATTCAAGGCCTTATATGGTTATGATCCTCCTTTTCCTTTTGGATTGCAAGGGGTTGGGTCTAATTGGAGTGTGGCAACTGATATGTTGCAGCAAAGGGGACATGTCCTGCACCAGCTGAAGCTCAATCTCACTGAATCTCAGTCTCGGATGAAGTGGTATGCTGATAAGAAAAGAATTGATCGAAATTTTGAGGTAGGAGACATGGTATATCTGAAATTGTAGCCTTATAGACAATCCACAGTAGCAGTAAGGAAAAATGTCAAGCTTTGTGCCAGATTTTTTGGTCCTTACAAGGTGTTGGAAAGAATTGGCAAGGTTGCTTACAAATTGGAACTGCCAACCGATTCTTACATACACCCTGTTTTTCATGTTTCCCTTCTTAAAAGACAGGTCCAAACTGGTCACAAGTCCTCCTTAACACCTCCAGATGTAGGGTCCAATGGTCTTATGAAGTTACAACCTGTTGCAATAGTCGAAGAAGGATTAACAGCAGCAACAGGTAGCAGAGTTTAGTAGCTGCGAGTCACTTGGAGGAACTTGGATGAAGCGTTCTCTACTTGGGAAGAAAAGAAGTTTTTGTTGAGTCAATTTCCTTCTTTGCATTCTTGAGGACAAGAATGTTGTAAGGGGAGGGGATTGTTACGTTTTCCTTTGATATTTTGATGTAATAAATCGAGTATGTGTATGCCGGGTTTGAATTGGCTTTTTGGCGCCAAAGTTAGTTAGGGAGCTCCCGGTTGTTGTTCTTGGCGGGAGTTTAGTTTAAGTTTGGGATTTTGAAGGCTTGTTTCAATTTCCCTTTATATAGAATGATCTTGTGTAATTTGGTGGTATTCAATGAAATTTACCTATCTCTTTGAGATAAACTTCTCTTCTCATCTTCTTTTCTCTCTATCTTCTCATCTACCTTCAATTCTTTCTCATCCCTTACTCTCTTCTCCTTAGGTTAAGATCAAGATTCAATCTCGATCTTAACATCTTGCTAAGAATTGTTGTCTCCTTTTGTGTGCTATCAAAAATGTGACCCATTTTTCGTGGGTTTATGGGTCTAGTGTGCTTACTCCCTTTTTGTTTGGTCTTCATGTTTCTTGATGGGATGGTGCTCGGCCTCTTTGGAATTTTCAAGTTAGTATCCTTGCTTGAAAATTCTTTGATCTTAGGAGAAACACAGACTGCTTGGACTTTAATTGCCACCTTCGCTACCTCCGATCATGACACACGCGAATCCTCAAGGGATGGTTTGTCCAGCATTGCAAGGACATCACAACGCCATTCTTGATATTATGGTGGGTGTTCGTGCTTCTTTTCTTGGCTGTCCAAGTATCGATTTATGGACTCAGTTAATGATTCCATGGTAGCTTTCATCTCTTTATAGTTATATATGAGTTCAGTATGAATCTTGTCTTACTCTTCCCTAGATGAAGACATGGTTGCAGCAGATGTTTCTTCTTCTTCTTCTTCTTGTAATTTTTTTTTTTTTTTTTGGATATAATGAGCTTTGTTATCAAAAGATAGCTTTGATACCAAATCCCATGAACCTTGGGTTGTGACAATGCTCGGTCCGGACCTTAGGGTAGGTGACTGGAGGGATAGAGGTTTAGAGTTAGATGAGAAAGAGAAAATGAGATAGAATTTGGGATGAGAAAGAAATTAGGGTTTAGATGAGAAAAGAATAGCGAGAACACTTAAGATGAGAAAGGTAGAGATTTCATTCGTTCAAATTGGATAGATGATGATTACATTGCTAGACCTCCCTATTTAAACTAAAATGCTAGTACAAATTCAAAAATAAGGAAAATATCTAAAATATTTGATAAATTTGAAAAATCTGGAAAAAGCAACCAAAATAGAAGTTTATGGAATTTCACAGCTGGTTTGGAAAATCTGGATAGCTGGCAGACCCAGAGCGACTGCTGGCATTCCTTGGCTATGAGCTAAGGGACAAGGTGACAGGCATGGTAAGACATTGAAAGGTAATCGGCACTGACTGTGACACTGGTAGCTGATAGACGCTACATAGACACTGACCTTGACACTGTCATGACATTATCGCAGATCGAACTTGACTCCCCTCCAACATGACATACTTTGCACCATCCTGGCACAGCTATGCGCAAGGCATGCGCACTTTAGCACAAGTCATGCACACCCAAGCGCAACCCATACACAGCCATGTGCACCCCATGTGCACCCAAGCGCAACACATGCACAACCATGCGCGCCCAAGCGCAGGTCATACACATCCCAGCACATGACACCATTTATTGTCCTTAGATGCAGCCACTGTTAAGTCATTGGTCATGCAATGTCATGCACATGACAAGCCCTTATTTACATTTGCTTCATTTAAAAATTTTAACTTTTTCAAATGGATGTGAAAAGTGCATTTTTAAATGGTTTCATTGAAGAGGATGTTTATGTTGATTAATCACCCGGATTTGAGGATGGCAATTTCCCAAACATGCTTTTAAACTCAAAAAGGCTCTCTGTGCATTGAAACAAGCTCCTAAAGCTTGGTATGAGAAATTGAGTTCTTTTCTAATGCAAAATGGATTTTCAAGAGGAAAGATTGACACCACATTTTTTATCAAACACTCTAGAAATGATATTCTCATTGTGCAAACTTATGTTGATGATATAGTGTTTGGTGCTACTCATCCATCTCTTTATGAACAATTTGCAAATCTTATGAGTCGGAGATTTAAAATGAGTATTGGACTACAAATCTAGCAAGACAAGGAAGGAATTTTCATCAACCAAGCCAACTACATCAAGGAAATGCTTAAGAAGTTTGGCATAGAAAATTCCAAGGCAATTGCAACCCCATTGAGCTCAATACTCAAGCCAGACATGGATGAAAAAAGTAAAAAGGTGGATCAAAAACTATACAGAGGTATGATTGGATCCCTTCTTTAACTTATTGCTAGTAGGCTTGACATTTTATTTAGTGCGTGCTTATGTGCTAGATTTCAAGCATTCTAAGGAATCTCATTTATGTGCCGTAAAACGAATCTTTTGATACTTAGCTGGTACTCCTACCCCATGCTTATTCTACCCTAAATGTGATTTCTTTGATTTAGATGGATATTGTGATACGAATTTTTCCGGATACAAGGGGGACCGGAAATTGACTAGAAGTACTTGTCAATTTCTTCGTCATGCTTTGGTGTCATAGTTAGCAAAAAGCAAAATTCCATTGCTTTATCCACCGCGAATATGTTGCATGTGGAAGTTATGCTCAAATGTTGTGGTTAATGCATCAATTAAATGACTAGGTCATTCGTATTGACCATGCTTTTATAATGTGCAATAATGCTAGTGCTATATGCTTAACTAAAAGCCTGACTTAACATTCTAAAACAAAGCATATTGAGGTTAGAATTCATTTCATTTGTGATCATGTGCTTAGAGGAGATGTGATTGTGAAATTTGTCCCCACAAATGATCAATTAGCGGACATTTTCACTAAACCTCTAGGTGAAGAAATCTTTTGTGATATTAGAACTAGAATTGGCATATGCAATTTGACTACTTGACTTCGATTGTTTGCATCATTCATTTGCATTCAAACATTGAGTTTCAATACTCAACACGAAAGAGCTCCAATGGACTAGGCATTCTTATCAAACTCATGTATATAAGATCTTGGACTACTTTCAAAAGAAAGAGAGATTTTTAATTAAAAAAAAACCCAAAACATCTTACATTCACATAGAAATCTAAGGTCATCCTCTATTTTCTGTGTGTCAACACACAAGTTCTGTGTGTTGTTGCACAGAGTTACAGTGAGCAACTCTGTGTTGCTGTGCGTCCCCTTCACTGGCCAAGCAATGCACAAAACTTCACTTTTTTTTTCCATTCACTTCTTCATTTCATCTTCACTCATCTTTCTCCTTCTCTCTCCACAAACCCTAACTTTTCTCTTTCACACATCCAAAATCATCAAAATTTTTTCAAATCTCTTGCAATTTTTTGCTCAAAATCAAAATTTCATCTTCATTTTAACATCAAAACCTTGTATTTCTTTTGTCAAAAGTTCATTTTCTTCACAAGCCCTAACTCAAAAAAGAACCACCCAAGTTTTTCTCAAATTTGTTTGTTTTCTTCTCTTTTCTTCTTTTCTAAATCAAAAATCATCTATTTTCACAAAAATTCATTCCCTTCAACAAATTTTGGGCAAATCTCAAAATTGCAATTTTTTCTCTTCAGCCCTAACCCTAATCACGAATTTTCACTCCAAATTTCTTCAAGTTTTAAATCATGAGTTGCACAAAGGTCGAAAGCTGCTTCTAAGACGAGGTCCGGAAATGATGAAGGTGCTTCTTCTTTCGGGGGTCCTAATTCGGTAAAATCCTCTAACTCCTTCCTTAAAATGGAAGTGTTATTTGGTAGATTTGTCGATTGGCCTTCGGTAAGGGTAAATTACTTGGGGAATTGTTTGCTTTGTTTGAAAGAGTAGGTTTCATTGAAATTTGTAGTATAAGGGAACCAGTATATCCGGATTTCGTACCTGAATTTTACTTCAAACTTAAAATTTCTAGAACTACTCCTCTGGAATTATCCTCAAAAGTATTAGGCCAAGTAATTAAACTTGATGCATATTATATAAATGAATTACCTGGTTTTGGTTTTAAAGAAGATGATAATTTTTGTTTTCCCCAAGAACTCCACCAATTCCCTCGCCGTGAATCTCAACGTAACTCCTTACTTGAGCAAGTATGGGTGAAATACCACCTTCTAGCAAAAAGAAGCCTTACTCAAATGATTTAGGAGTGATGCTTAAATTGAAACATAAATTGATTTACATAAACATCACTCCAAGATTGGGCGGCTTCGACTCAGTCTCAAACTTGCATCTATTTCTCTTATCTCGACTCCTAAATTGCCAAAGAATTAATGTTAGGGATCTAGTCTTAAAATTCATGTTTCATATCCATTCCCAAAAGACTAATCCCGCTTATGGCATGCTTCTTGCCCCTTTTTTCTAACGTATTTTAAATAGATTGTTTCTTTCAAACCCCATTAGAACTCCGAAGTTAAGCGTGCTTGGGCGAGAGTAGTACCAGGATGGGTGACCTCCTGGGAAGTCCTTACCCTCAGGTTGGGGGCAGGCACTCGGAAACAGCCTCTCTTCGGGGGTAATACCCTGAAGGGGAAGGCTGCGTACATTCGCCACCTTAGACTCTGCTTAGGACGGAGCCCTTGGGGCATTGGGTATGTTGCTTTGTTGCTTTTCTTTCAAACCCCATTCCTTATCAAGATGACTTTATCGAGACATCTTTGAAAAAGATGGGTTTTGATTTAAACATAATGAATGGATAAAAAAAGAAAAAGGAGTTAGGAGAATAGTAGAAATAAAAGTGGAGAAAGTCAAGGAAAATTTTGATAAAGGGGATAGGGACAATGAGGAAGGACCTTAACAAGGACCTTTGAAAAGAAGAAGTGTAAGTGACTGACTTGCTTACTTAGAAGAACAACTGTCTTACTTACACTCAAATCTTAAAGAATTCCGCACTGAGACACAAGAATTTCACATTGAGACACGATCAACGCTTCAAAAGATTTTAGACTTTTTATGGTACAGGCAAAGACCTCCAACCCCTTAAAATTTTTTTTAAATTTTTTTTCTAGAATATTTGGAGCTACATTTTTTATTTGTTGTACATCATTTTGCTTGAATTGAATGAAATGCTATGACTCTTTGATAATGTGTACCATTTCTCTTTGTTTATGTATGCTACTATTGCTTTTGATAGAGGGAGTTGCCAATTTCTCTATCCCTTCTCTTATGCTTTTTGTTGATGACAAAAGGAGAGACAAATTGGTGTTTTACTAATTCATTAAATATCTAAGTCGAACCATATTGTGAAGTTTGTGTTTGATTGAGTTGTGGTAAATATGAAGTTGATATTAAGCTCTTAAATGCTTTATTTCCAACATGCACCAACATAGGGGTAGACAATTGAGTTTGATCTTTAACACGCTAGACAATGATTCATGACTTGATACAAAATGGATATTTGCATGATATAATTAATCAATACTTTTATGGTGAATTCAATACTTCAACTTTCATATTAATAAGAAAAAACACCAAATGTTTGTCATCATAAAAAGGGGGAGATTGTTGGCCCTAGAGGCTATTTACATTGTAATTTGGATGATAACAATTCTTTAGTGAGTCATTGTATTTAAATTGTTCTAATTGTTTGAAAATGACTCATAAGAAAGCTTGAAAAAATCATGATTAATCATGCTGATACCGAGCTTTCCAAGACAATGGATCAAGAGCAAAACAATCAAAGTTAAAGAGAAGATTCATCCAAAATCAAGAGAACAAAATCCGACTCCAAGCACTTGAAGTTGTTTATTTTTATTTTTAGGACTTAGGATTGAGAAATATCAATTGCTCTAACAACTTTGTTTTTTGAAATATTTTGAAAGTTTGATTTCTAAATCTTACTTTGATAACACTCAATTCAAATTGAAGCCAATTAAATTTTTAAATAAATATATTTTATAAATTAGTATTATGGAAAGCATGCCCAAAATAACAAGATCAAAAAGTTTATTAGAGTGATATTTTAGCTTGATTAGAAATTCAAATAAATAAGCCAAACATGAAAATTAATTCAAAAAAATAAGCTAATGGTCAAAATTGTTCAAATCCGCCTAGGAATGCTGTGTGTTGACACACAGAAGGGATGTGTCGACACACAGACATACAATACCCAACCCAAGCTCCTATGTGTCGACACGCAACCCCTGTGTGTTAACACACAACCCGTGTCTGTTGACACATAGCCCAGCGATGGTTTTAAATGGCTACTTTTGAATTTGATTTCTTTCCTAATTTTGCAAATACAATTCAAACCTCCCTAATCCTCTCATTTTCCTATAAATAGGGCTTGAATTCTTTGGTTTAAATCATCCAATTTTCTCAAAGCAGTCTTCATTAAAAGCTCCATGTTCTCTTATTATGCTTTAATGTTTTAATTTTGAGTTTTTTTAAAATTTTCTTGAGCGTCCCTTGTTATTTGTATTGTTGATTGTTTGAGCTTAATCGGCATATTTTTCCTTGTAGTCATCGGTTAAGAGGGGAGTTAGGTGGTTTGTCAAGGTGAAGTGAATTGTTGCATATTTTCCTTTGTAATCATCTAGGCTAGAATTAGTATAAGCAATTGTCTTGCATTGTAATAAGGCATTGATGAATATTGAATATCTCTTCTTTCTCCCTAATTCTCTCTGCTTCTCATCTATAGTCTCTCTATTTCTCATCTATTTCACTTCTTTCTCGTCTCATACTCTCTTATCCCTAGGTTATAATTCAAGAATTACCTTGGATCATAACAATTGGTATCAGAGCCTAGATTTGATTCCAAATCAAGCTTAAATTGATATCAAGTTCTTGATCGAATTGTATTTGATAAGGCGTTCAACAAGTGGATTCTTGATTGAAGAGCTTGCTTTTATTCATTAATTTTTTGCTACTACTGCGCAGAAGTTTGAGGATTTGCATTTGGCCAAGTGAATCTACTTCAATTAGGTTGAGTTTGCATTGAATCAAGTTCTGTTGTTTTGGTTGAAATTGTTCAAGGATACGGCTCAAAAGCTTACTGTCAAGGTGATTTCTTAGCTGATATTTTGTGACTTGTGCTATTGATTCATTAGTCAAGCTGGAATTACTTTCAAAGCAGCTGAATTTATATAGATCATGCTGAATTTACATAAATCAAGCTCCAGTACTTCAGTTCATCTGTAGTCATTTCTTATTCATTACTCAATGAAGTACTTGCATTGATTTGAGATAGATTTGGATGTGTAAGTTATGCTAGAACCATTTTTGGGAAATTAAAGATAAAAACAAGATGAATCCTTGCATGCGATTTAGCTTATTCCATAGTTCTAAATTTATGATCTCTGCTTCAGTTGAGTAGAGCTATGGAATTGTTGCTGTGAGTGAGCTACTGTCCAAAAGTTAATCAGCTACAGAGTGGACTTATCCAGTGACTTGTGTCTGATAACAGTCATTGTCTATAGTGGTTTGAAATTAATTGAATTGCTTGCATAAGATTGATATAGAAATGGATGTTGTTCAAATTGAACCTTCCAATGATGCTAGACTTTTAATCAAAGTCCTGAAGCCTCTTTACGTCATAGATGAGGATATTCTTTACCAAGTATTTTGGTCTTATGGTTCTGTTTCAAGTATCAAGGTGATCTCGTCTTCCATTAGTGAGGTTATTGCTCATATTAGTTATTGTACGAGATGGAGTGCCGATTTAGCCTTCAATTCATTACACGGGAGAAATATATACAATGGATGTTGTGCTTTCGACATAAGCTACATCAAGATGTGTAATGGTGGAAAAGAGGAGTTAGAGGTGATAAGGCCTATTAATTGTCAAGCTAAAAATCCAAGTTCTATGTCATTAGATCAACCTTCTCTTGGGGAGGATGACATTTCGAGATTCGTAAGTGTTAATGAATCAATGATTGAAGTAGTTGAGGTGTTTGAGCAAGAAGTTAAGCAAAATGCAATTGGTAGTGTTGGAATGGGTTGGAATTTGAAAGCTACTACAACAAATCAAATTAAGGATGCAACATTGCATTCAGTGGATCAGGTTGAGTTGTTACAACAGCAATATGACTTGAAAATTCAAGATAAGAGTGAGGTAGGAGTAGTGCAACGTGAATTTGGTCCTTCGTTGCTACAAGAAGATGATTTCACATTTACAAATTAGGTTCAAATGAGACCATTTGATCCAGGAAAGGCGAAAGTTCATAGCACTTGGGTAGGAATACAACAAATGCAGCAGAAAAGGGAGCAAAATTAAATTGACAGTGCTGAATTCAGTTGGGAATCGAGAGCTGCAGCTGTAAATCAAGAAATTAAGGTCACACCATGCTTTGAGACTCAAAATAATCTTGATTTGGCCAAATTTTAGAAGCTACAAAAGCTCAACTCTGCAGTGGCAGCACCAATTTAGAATGAAAGTGAACTATTGCAAGTGTGAGAGCCATTGAATAATGAATTACAAGTACACATTGAGGCTCTAAGCATCAGATTATTGCATTTGAAGCTAATCTTACAGCTTAACATTGAGATCTATTTGGTCCTTAACTTAAGTCGCAATGCGTGCTGTGCAAGTAAGAGATTAAGAGCTTTGAGCAAGCCAATCTTGGTCTACAAGGGAAGACCTCCAGATTTTCTTCTTCTCAAGTCAAATAAAGTGGTTCTTGACCAGCTTTTCATGCTCAAGAACTTCAAATTGAGGCAGCCAAATATGGTGCTATGGTCTATAGATAGACTTGGGGCTTGTTCCTGGACCAAAAGGAAAATCAAGTTGGCAAAGAGAAGAAGGTATCCTGTCAATAATGATGCTAGATCAGCAAGGAATCAGCTTGTTGATATGGCAACAGTTCAAGCAAATGCGTTCCTGAAGCGAACTGATGTTGTTTAAGTGCCAGTAGATGCTTCAGTATAGCTGAGCAATGAGTTAGATCAGATCCAAATGAAGACAAAAGTGTGTGGACCATGTGGAGTTAATGTTTATTCTTATAAGAACACTAACAATGGGCCCCCTAATCTAAGGAAAATGAAGCAATCTGTTGAGATCAGCATAGAAAAATTCGGCACTGAAATTGTGTCAATAGATATCTTGGTTGGTCAACCACATTCTTGGAGCTCAAGGAGTGGAGGAATTCAGTTCAAAGCTAGCGCCAGAGTGCGAAGAAGCAAGAGGAAAGGGCAAAGGAGGAGGTCTAGTGGCAATCAAGAAATCATGTTTGGATTAAAATCTCAATCCAAGCTGATTTTGTTGGCTTCGGATACCGAATTAGCAAGGCTGTTAGTTCGGGAGCTAGGAGTTGGTATGAATCAAATTAAGAATAAAGGGCATCCTCTAAAGGTCCAAGCCAATGTAAGGCCTCCTAAATTCTTTTGGTTTATACTCCCACAGCATCATTTGAAACAAGAAGTCAGCCTTAGAATCGATTGTAAGGAAACTCAAGGCTTAAGTGAGGTTCAAAATTATACAAAGGAAGAGGGGGTGGATGAGTGTCAGGGGTGTGTTGTGAAGATCAATCACTTTGACTGCAAGGTCTAGAGAGTTTTTGTTGAGAAGTACTACATGAGAACAAATGCAATCTCTGTTGTTGTGCTTGGTCAAGTCAGTAAGGAGGTGGTGAGCAGCCCAGACATGGCCTTAGCTGCGCGGTTAAGGAGTACTAATGCAAATACAAAGTCATTGCTTCCTGTCTTAAAGGAAGGCCAGAGGTTCTAAGATCTTGGAATTCAGATTTACTTGAATCAAATGACTTGCAGAGACTCTTATGAATGCAAGACACAAAAAGCTGTTCAGATAGGAGCTGAAGACTTGGCAAAAGATCTGAGTTCCTTATGCTGCAGGCTGCGAGCAGTTAATTGGGCTACCTTGAGGATTCAATCTCCGAAAGAACCTCCTTGGAGTTTAACCATGACATTTGAGGACTTATTTTGGTGGAGAAAAGTTCAAAATTTTCAGACCAAAGTTTCAATTGCTCAAGAATCTAAGCTGGAACGTTGCACTGGGAAGCAAATTGCAGGTATTTTTTTTGTATGATTTGCATTTAAAGCTGGAAAACAATGTGGGAGAGTGATGCGTAGGTTGGCATTGATAATTTGGGAGGGATATGGCAAGGGAAGAAGGAAAGTTGTTGTTGAGAAAAGGACTCAAAGCGTAAAACAAAAAACAACAACAACAACAACAACAAACCCAGTGCCACAAGGGCTCCCACATACGCGGGGTCTGGGGGGTGGATGTATGCAGCCTTGCCCCTTTGGGGTGCTACCCTGAAGGGAGGTTGTTTTTGAGGACCCCCGATCTGAAGAGTGTGTCATTATGGAAGCATAGAATCTTGAAATCATGAGGTGAACATAGATATAGTAAATAGTACAAGCCAATACTACGAAGCACACTCGATAGAAGGTAGATGCAGTAAAATAATCAGCACGTACACAAGTTGCAAGTTTCACAAGTGCTTATGAACGCATATAGACAAATAGGTGCGCTGGAACGTGCGCCAAAGAAAAAGTCAATACACCTAGAGGCACTAGTGCGAGCAATCATAGGATGCACTACTCTAAACAGCTACATCTGCTACCCCTATGCTCACTCTCCAATGAGCTTTATCTAAGGCCATCTCCTCCAGTAGGTTTAGTTTGGTTAGGTCCCATTGGATCATCTCCAACCATCTCTTCTTTGGCCTGCCTCTCCCTCTATTCCCTAGCATAGCATGTAGCCGTTCGCATCTTCTGACTGGGCAGTGGCCGGTCTCCTCCTAACATGACCGAACCACCTAAAATGCAGTTCCCTAAATTTATCCTCAATCGAGGCCATGCCCAATTTGGCACTTATGACGTTGTTCCTGATCCTATCCTTCTTTGTGTTCGCACATCCACTGCAGCATCCTCATCTCTGCCACCGTCATCTTTTGTGTATGATGTTGTTTTATTGGCCAGCACTCTGCTCCATAAGACATAGCTGGTCTCACTACCGTCTTATAGCATTTCCCCTTTAGTTCTAGTGGAAACTTTCTAGCACAGAGTACCGCGGAGGCCATCCTCCATTTATGCTAGCCTACTTTGATTAGGTTGTTGATTTCCTCATCAACTTCGACGTTGTGTTAAACCATGGAAACTAAGTATCTGAAACTCTCTTTCCTTTGTATGATCTCGAATCCTATCTTGACGTCCTCTGTGCTTGGCATGGTGAAGGGATTGAATTTAAGTTCAATGTATTCGGTCTTGGATCTGCTGACTCACAAGCCCTTCCAATCCAATGCCCTACTCCACAATTCCAGCTTCTCATTCAAAGCTTGAAACAAGAAGCTGTGAATTATGGTTCTGCTGGTTGTATCAAGTAAGAGGCTGGGATTAAACAGGTTTTCGAAGCTTGTGAAGTTCATCAAACCGCTATCAATTCAGACATTGGAGTAGCAAGCTGGGAAGCTTTAAAGTGGAAGATAAAGCATAGTGTTCTTGTCATGATCATGGGACTTCTTGTTGGCATTAAGCAAGCTCGAGAGTTCTTCCCGAAACCTTGCAATTGGGAGGATATTTTCAAGCTATTTACTCATATTGCCGCAGCCAGGGGCACGGTCCAGATATATAAAGCTTCTTGAGTGAAGTTCATATGCTTAGGCAATGCTTAAGCAAGTGGAAAGGCAGCTTGATATGGGGTATGAGGAATCTTTGTTTCTCTATTGTAGCACCAATGACAGTAGGAATCCAACATCAATTCGCAAATCTTCAAGCTACAATTCAGATTTAGATTCAAAGCATTCTTTAGCGGCAACTTTCTGCATTAATAAGGGTTCTTCTAATCACAACTAACTGCTAAGATTCTTGAGGACAAGAATCTCTAAAGGGGGGAGTATTGTCATGACCGGGACTTGGGATTAAGTTATGGGAAGTCATTGGTTGTAACGAATTTGTATAAGTCACTAGTATTAGTCACATTAGTACTTTCTTTAGTGTAAGCCTTGTATTAATCTAGATATTTTGGAGGGAATGTCGGTTAAGAGGGGAGTTAGGTGGTTTGTCTAGGTGAAGTGAATTGTTAGTTATTTTCCCTTGTAATCTTCTAGGCTAGAATTAGTATAAGTAGTTGTCTTGCATTGTAATAAGGCATTAATGAATATTGAATATCTCTTCTTTTTCTCTAATTCTCTCTACTTCTCATCTACATTCTCTCCATTTCTCATCTGTTTCACTTCTTTCTCATCTCATACTCTCATATCCCTAGGTTATGATTCAAGAATTACCTTGGATCATGACAATTGGTATCAAAGCCTTGATCTGATTCAAAATCAAGCTTAAATCGATATCAAGTTCTTGATCACATTGCATTTGATTAGGAGTTCAACAGGTGGATTCTTGATTGAGGAGCTTGCGGTTATTCATTGATTTTTTGGTACTACTGCGCAGAATTTTGAGGATTTGCATTTGGCCTAGTGAATCTACTTCAATTAGGTTGAGTTTGTATTGAATCAAGTTCTATTGTTATGGTTGTAATTGATCAAGGCCAAGGCTCGAAAGCTTGCTGTTAAAGTGATTTTGTAGCTGATTTTTTGTGACATGTGCCATTGATTCATTGGTCCAGCTGGAATTACTTTCAAAGCACCTGAATTTATATAGATCTTACAGAATTTACATAAATCAAGCTCCAGCATTTCAGTTCATCTGCATTCTTTTCTTATTCAATTCTCAATGAAGTACTTGCGTTGATTTAAGATAGATTTGGAAGCGTAAGTTGTGGCAGAATCAATTCAGGAAATTGCAGATACAAACAAGCTGATTCCTTGCATGCGATTTAGCTAAAATTTCATGCGATTCAGCTGACTCCATAGTTCTAAATTTAGGATCTCTGCTTCAGTTGAGCAGAGCTGTGGAATTGTTGCTGTGAGTGAGCTACTGTCTAGAAGTTAATCAATTGCAGGGTAGACTTATCTAGTGACTTGTGTTTGATAACAGTCATTGTCTATGGTAGGGTTGAAATTAACTGAAATGCTTGCATAAGATTGAGATAGAAATGGATGTTGTTCACATTGAACCTTCCACTGATGCTAGAATTTTGATCAAAGTCATGAAGCCTCTTTACCACATAGATGAGGATATTCTTTACAAAGTATTTTGGCCTTATGGTTCTCTCTCAAGTATCAAGGTGATCTCGTCTTCTATTAGTAAGGTTATTGCTCATATTAGTTATTATACGAGATGGAGTGCCGATTTAGCCTTTAATTCATTACATGGGAGAAATATATGCGATGGATGTTGTGCTTTAGACATAAGCTACATCAAGATGTGTAATGATTGAAAAGAGGAGTTAGAGGTGATGGGGCCTATTAATTGTCAAGCTAAAAAGCCAAGTTCTATATCATTAGATCAACCTTCTCTTGGGGAGGATGACATTTCGAGATTTGCAAGTGTTAATGAATCAATGGTTGAAGTAGTTGAGGTGTTTGAGCAAGACGTTAAGCAAAATGCAATTGGTAGTGTTGGAATGGGTTGGAATTTGGAAGTTGCAACAGCAAATCAGATTAAGGATGCAGCATTACATTTAGTGGATCAGGTTGAGTTGTTACAATGACAATATGACTTGAAGATTCAAAATAAGAAAGAGGCAGCAACAGTGCAACGTGAACTTGGTCCTTCATTGCTACAAGAAGACGACTTCACAGTTACAAATCAGGCTCAAATGACACCATTTGATCCAGGTAAGGAGAAACTTAACAACACTTTGGTAGGAATACAACAAACGCAGCAAAAAAGGGAGCAAAATTCAATTGACAGTGCTGAATTCAGTTTGGAATCGGGTGCTGCAGCTGTAAATCAAGGAATTAACATCACACTATGCTTTTAGACTCAAAATAATCTTGATTTGGCTAAATTTCATAAGCTACAGAAGCTCAACTCTGCAGTGGCAGCACCAATTCAGAAAGAAAATGAACTATTACAAGTGTTAGAGCCATTGAATGTTGCAGCTAAGGAATTGTAAGTACACATTGAAGCTCTAAGCATCAGATTGTTGCATTTGAAGCTAATCTTACAGCCTAACATTGAGATCCATTTGGTCCTTCACTTCAGTCGCAATGTGTGCTTTGCAAGTAAGAGATTAAGAGCTTTGAGCAAGCTAATCTTGGTCGACAAGGGAAGACCTCTAGATTTTCTTCTTCTCAAGTCAAATAAAGTGGTTCTTGACAAGCTTTTCATGCTCAAGAACTTCAAATTGAGGTTGCCAAAGATGATGCCATGGTCTATAGATAGACTAGGGGCTTGTTCGTGGATCAAGAGGAAAATCAAGTTGGCAAAGAGAAGAAGGTATCCTATCAGTAATGATGCTAAATTAGGAAGCAATCAGCTTGTTGATATGGCAGCAGTTCAAGCAAATGCATTCCAGAAGTGAACGGATGTTGTTCAAGTGCCAATAGATGTTTTAATACCGCTGAGTAATGGGCTAGATCTGATCCAAATGCAGGCACAAGTGTGTGGAGTGTGTGGGGTTGATATTTATTCATCTAAGAACACTAACAATAGGCCCCTGATCTGAGGAAAATGAAGCAATCTGTTGAGATCAGCACAAAAAAATTCAGTAGTGAAATTGTGTTGGTAGATATCTTGGCTGATCAACCACATTCTTGGAGCTAAAGGAGTGGAGGAATTCAATTCATAGCTAGCTCCAAAGTGGGAAGAAGCAAGAGGAAAGGCCAAAGGAGGAGGTATACTAGCAGTCAAGAAATCATGTTTGGATTAAAATTTCAATCCACACTAATTTTGTTGGCTTCGAATACTGAAATAGCAAAGCTGTTAGATCGGGAGCTAGGAGTTGGTATGAATCAAATTAAGAGTAAAGGGCATCCTCCAAAGGTCCAAGTCAATGTAAGGCCTCCTGAATTCTTTTGGTTTATACTCCCGCAACATCTTTTGAAACAACAAGTTAGACTTAGAATCGATTGTAAAGAAAATCAAGGCTTAAGTGAGGTTCAAAATTATTCAAAGCAAGAGAGGGTGGATGAGTGTCAGTGGTGTGTTGTGAAGATCGATCACTTTGACTACAAGGTCTCGAGAGTTTTTGTTAAGAAGCATTACATGAGAACAAATGCAATCTTTGATGTTGTGCTTGGTCAAGTCAGTAAGGAGGTGGCGAGTAGCCCAGACATGGTCTTAGCTACGCAGTTAAGGAGTACTAAAGCAAATACAAAGCCATTGCTTGCTGTCTTGAAGAAAGGCCATAGGTTCCAAGACCTTGGAATTTAGATTTACTTGAATCAATTGACCTGCAGAGACTCTTTTGAACGCAATAAACAAAAAGCTGTTCAAATAGGAGCTGAAGGCTTGGCAAAAGATCTAAATTCCTTGTGTTGTAGGCTGCGAGCAGTTAATTGGGCTACCTTGAGAATTCAAACTCCGAAAGAACCTCATTGGAGTTCAACCATTACATTTGAGGACTTATTTTGGTGGAGAAAAATTCAAAATTTTTAGACCAAAGTTTCAATTGCTCAAGAATCTAAGTTAGAACATTGCACTGGGAAGCAAATTGCAAGTATATTTTGTGTATGGTTCGCATCTGAAGCTAGAAAACGATGTGGGAGAGTGATGCATAAGTTGGCACTAATAATTTGGGAGGGATATGGTAAGAGAAGAAGGAAAGTTGTTGTTGAGAAAAAGGACTCAAAGCTTGAAATAAGAAGCTGTGAATTGTGGTTCTGCTAGTAGTATCAAACAAGAGGCTGGGATTGAACAGGTTTTCGGAGCTTGTGAAGTGGATCAAACTGCTATCAATTTAGACATTGGAGCAGCTAATTAGGAAGCTTTATAGTGGAAGATGAAGCATAATATATTTGTCATTATCATGTGACTTGGTGTTGGCATTAAGCAAGCTCGATAGTTCTTCCCGAAACCTTGCAATTGGAAGTATATTTACAAGCTGTTTACTCATATTGTCGTAGCCAGGGGCACTGTGCAGATATATAAAGCTTCTTGAGTGAAGTTCATATGTTTAGGCAATGCTTAAGCAAGTGGAAAGGTAGCTTGATATGGGGTATGAGGAATCTTTGTTTCTCTGTTGTAGCACCAATGACAGTAGGAATCCAACATCAATTCGCAAATCTTCAAGCTGCAATTCAGATTCAGATCCAAAGCATTCTTTAGCTGCAACTTTCTGCATCAATAAGGTTTCTTCTAGTCACAACTCTCTACTAAGATTCTTGAGAACAAGAATCTCTAATGGGGGGAGTATTGTCATGACTGGGACTTGGGATTAAGTACTAGGAAGTCACTGGCTGTAATGAATTTGTATAAGTCACTAGTATTAGTCATACTAGTACTTTCTTTAGTGTAAGCCTTGTATTAATCTTGATATTATGGGGGGAATGTGGGTTAAGAGGGGAGTTAGGTGGTTTGTCTAGGTGAAGTGAATTGTTAGATATTTTTCCCTGTAATCATCTAGGCTAGAATTAGTATAAGTAGTTGTCTTGCATTGCAATAAGGCATTGATGAATATTGAATATCTCTTCTTATCCCTAATTCTCTCTACTTTTCATCTATATTCTCTCTATTTCTCATCTATTTCACTTCTTTCTCATTTCATACTCTCTTAACCCTAGGTTATGATTCAAGAAGTACCTTGGATCATGATAGCTTAGAATCAAGCCATAGAAATGAAAGCGTGCCTCTTGGAGTTATAGGCCTTTCCAATCGGAGTTTTTCTTTGACCACGAGGGACCTTCATCCTACTACGCTATTGACACCTATCCCTGTGGCATGGAGGTACAACTATTCTCATCCTCCTCTAGCAGCGGAGGTTACCTTGAGGCCCACTCAAGGCCTTAAGATAGGAGTGCAAGGTCAAGTCCCTATATGCTGAACCTCTTCGCAATTACCATACTAGGGGGAAAATTAATAACCCACGTGCTCAAGATCACGATCTGAGGGTTGATCTGACAAGGATGAGCCAACAACCTGTTAGTACCGATGTGCCTTCAAGCGCACTATGTAACCAAGGTCTTGCTGGAACATACCTCATGGCCATTATGATCAAGGGGTTTATCTAGGGTTTGGGTAGCAACAATCGTTCCCACACCCAATTGTAACAAGCGCTCAGGGGTATCTTGCAGATCCTCCTCGAGGTCCCTTCCCACTTAGGGGTAGTGGCAGGCGCATAATCATGTGACTAACCTTCCCCTCTAGGGTTAATTGGTCGCCCTTAATGAAAAAATGTATGGGCCGGGTCTTACAAGGGTTAATAGGCCGTTGTATGATAAATCTTACCCTGACTATATTGACAGGGATTATCCTTTTCCTCGAGGATACAAAATTGTTGAGTTTACCCCCTTCTCAGGGGAAGGGACTGTTTCTTCTCTCGAGCACCTGGCGAGATTCAATTGCCATTGTAGGGAAGCAGCAGATAACCACTATATCAAATAAAGGTTGTTCCCTAGTTTGTTAACTGGGACCACTTTCTAGTGGTATATCAGCCTCCCACCTAATTTTATTTACTATTGGGATGACATGGGCCGAAACGCCCAGGCCCAGTTCCTTAAAATGGAGTTAGGAGCTTCCATGTCAGACTTGGCTCGAATGAGACAAAAATCAGGCGAATCAGTGGAAGAGTATATTAAGTAGTTCAACCGAGCTCGGTTAAAATGCACTGTATCCCTTCTTGAGCTCGAATACACCACGCTGGCTCTTAATGGCTTAGACATTGAATTCAGGAAGAAATTTGAAGGCTCTAACTTTAGGACACTTCTTCCGCTGGCAGAATGTGCTGCTAGATACGAGGCAATCTTGAAAGAAGAAAGCCTTAGGAAAAATAGCATGTATGGGACAGACATGCACGACTTAATTGAAGAGAAAGATGATCCTCCATGCAAAATTGCTGTAGCTGAGTATGTTAAGGGACCTCCTGTGGTTTGTAATCCTTTGGTCAAGAAGGATATTAAAGCTAAGAAGTAAAGTATTCATTTAATCTCTCTAGAGCCGATCCAATATTCGATTGGCTTAAGGCAAATAATAAACTTAAGATCAGGGGTCAACATAGAAAACCAGATCCCAACTCGAATAAGGGAAAGGTATATTGTAAGTGGGATGATTCATTGGCTCATTCAACGAAGAACTGCGTGATCTTTAGAAACATAGTTCGAGATGCCATTGAGGCTAGATAATTGATCTTCCTGGGAGAAGGACAGATGGGTGTTGATAAAGACCTTTTCCCTAGTCCTGTTTATGTCAACATTGTTGAAACTATTGATGAAATTAAACCCTGTTGTGTCCAGGCTAATCCTTTTTCTTTATATAGGAAGAAAATGGTGCTTAGTGATGATCAGAAGGCTCGGGTGGCTAACCATCTTTTTGAATGGTTGTTCATTACTTTGGATGATGGGATATGCCGTTGGCAATTACTGAACTTCATCCTACTAGTAGGTGCACCATTTTCAAGAATTTGGTGATCAACCTCCGCAATAACTCCATCATTACGCTGACAGTCAGAGGAATTGGCTGTGGAGATCAGTGCTGGTCAAGGGTCATTCCAAAGTCTAACTAGTCGAGAGAAAATATCCCACGACTTGGAAAGGATGTCATATGTTGTATGTGAGCAATGTTGTGGGAGACTACAAGCTGCAATGAGAAAACTCAAGTTACCTCCTCAGTACATTTCTCCCTCTAATCATCTATTAGGACTAAAAATGCCATCTGAAAAACCTTGAAGAGGCAGTTCAGTCGAGGGTTCTCCCTTGAAGGCTCAAATTGTCATGAGGATAGGACATCATAAGAGGAACCCGAAGTACACCTTATTGGACGTGGATACTAGCCAGGCACCATGACAGTTTGGTTATTAGCCATCAGGTGTCAAGTTCGGTAATTTATGGAGGTGGAATCACCTCGAACAAGAGATAGCTAGTCCCTCCAACTGAACTCAAACTCAAAAAAGAAGATAGCTGCGCAAGAGGGAGGCTGAGCGGGGAATCATGCTTGATTCATGCCTAGCTAGGCTTTCTCAAGAAGAAACCAGGGTCCGCAAGGGCAAAAAGGCCAAGCATGTGGATCTCGAGGATCCAGTGGCTGGATCCAAGTCTCCTACTACTAGTAAGGGGCCAACCCATAAGAAACTCAAAAGATGGGCCAGTCTCTCATCTTTGGAAGGGCGATAAGCTTGGTGGGATCACCTTACCAAGGACTCCCTAGTTCGAGAATGAGCTAAGGATGAGGACAAGTACTCCTCTATTAGCATTAACTTAGTGGAACCATTGGATGGTGTCAACCTAACATGGTCTGACATTGAAAATGATTTCCATGAAGAAGACTTCCCCTAGCCTATGGAGGAGTCTCAAACTTCGAAGGTTGATCACAAGAAACAGCCTAAAGAATTGGACATGCCAATTAATGGTGTTTCGTAGTAACAAAGGAAGGATACATCCATGGTCGATAGCCCTGATAAGGAGGAACAGCAAAGAATCCAAATCCAATTCAGGACGTTGCCTGAAAAGGTGGAAGTCAGAATTGCCCTATGTTATAACCCGAGAATCCGAGGCATGGATTTAAATTGGCATTTGGGTGGGAAAATCAGTTAGAATCTGGCTGCTTGAAATTCTGTTAAAACAAGCCTGTTATGTGGTCTGTTACTGCTGCTGCGGTTCTGCGTTACTACTGCTGCCGTTAGTTGTTTGGCGCCAATAAAGGAGTTCAAATAGTAGTTAGTTAATTTCTAGAGTCTTCTAGATGTTTCTTCTAATAAGATGTGTAGTATGGTGTCTTGATTCATTGTAAGGCTAGTTTAAGAGCTTATAAATAGAAGATAAATGTAATGATTAGATTCAATTAATGAAATTCATAAACAAATATCTTAATTTGAGATCAATTCTCTCTCTCATCTAACTCTCTCTATTTTCTCATCCCCAATTCTCTATTTCTCATCTAATTTTCCTTCTTCCTCATCTCATATTCTCAATCTATCCACATTTTATATTAGTTTACGTTCATGGTTCAAGCCCGAGCGTAACAATTGGTATCAGAGCCTCGTTTGGCTTCCAATCGAGTGCGTAAACAAAAGAAATTTTTTTAAAAAAAATTCAGATTCAGAAACCTGAATTTAGTGTGCAGTACCAGCCGATCAAGTGCAGGTTCCAGTAAAAAAAAAAATCAGATCAGCTCAAGTCAATTTGATCAAGATCAATTCCGACTTTGATTCAAACATTTGATCTTGAAAATTTTTGAAAATTGTAGATCACATTTGGAGATTGTATTGATCCAAATCAGCATTGTTTAGATCTGAAGTTTCAGTGCTGCATTTGATCAAGATCAGTTCAGCTTTGTTCACGGCCTAAGCTCAAACCGATCAATTCCAATTAAGGTGCATTTCTGGACATTTCAGAGCACAAGTGCAGAGAGCTCAATCAGACCAACATTGCCAGCTCAAAGCAATTGGATCGAGATTAATCCAGTCCAATTCAGATATAAATCCGGAACTGGTGAGCTCACGGTTGAAGTCCAGATGGAATCCGGTGCTGTGGTGAGGTCTGGAGGAGTCCTTACGTGTGCTGCGGCAACCCGGGCATCAACCAATCAGTCATATGCTGAAGTTGTTGGAGGAAATCCGGAGAGCGAACCTCAAACTAGCAATAGCGATGGAGTAAGTGCTCAATTGGCAGCTTTGATGAAGCAAATGGCTCAAATTAATCAATCAGTTCTGGAAACAAATCAGACCGTTAATCAATCAGCTCTGGAAACAAGTCAGACCGTGCGGGAAAATGAGCAAAGGAATGATATATGAATGCATCTCATGTTGAAAGAGCAAGAGCAGGCCTTCATTGAAAGGTTTAACTTACACTCTCAACAAGTAGATGATAAGATCGCAGCTCAAATTAAGCAACACCAGCAGCAATTGGAGGACATGGTCACTGGTAGAATCGAACAGCAGGCACGGATGTTTGATGAGAAGATGGCCGAGATTCAAAAGCAGTTCAATAGGCCAATTCTTGGAGGAAGTAATCTAGACAATGAAAGTTTTGTGTCTCAAACATTGCAAGGTGTTGAAGGAATGATAACCGAGCAAATGAATCAGCAAGTTCAGTTGTTGGAGGGAAGAATCATCAACCGTTTGAACCAACAAACTTCGAACATTGAAGAAAGGCTTAAGGAGTTGCACAGCGTAGTTGATGATCAAAATGTGGCATCTCGTTTTGCACCTTTGATGCCATCAAGCCGATTAAATCGACCTAATGTGGAGTTGGAACCTCAAGTTGGTAAGGCTGCAGCTGGTACGCAAATGCATCCTCAAGATCAGCTTCAACCGAACCACAACAGGCATCGGAATTACGTTTCTGCAGGTCTGGAAGTTAACGGGCAGCATGGTTTCACTCTTGGATAGGAAGCTCACCCTTCAGACTTTCCAGGACGACCACCTGGATCTGCTGTTCAGACCAGAACCGATGGTGAAAATGCAGGACACCTTGATCCTCCTCATGATCCAACTTGCTCATAACCTGTTTGCTTGAGTGCCATATACAATGTGCAAACATCAGATCTGGGACAGCAGTATAACATGGGGCAAAATGCATCTGAATTTGTTATTAATCGAAGCAATGAAGTCTCTTATGGTAATGGATGCAATGGCTTTCGACAACCGAGAGTTGATCTTGAAAAATTTTAATGGGAAGCAACCTCACTCGTGGATAGGAAGATGTGAGTGATATTTGCACTTTTATTCCATTCCCGATGATCAAAAGGTGGAATTGGCTGTGGTTTATCTTCAAGGAGATCATGAAGTTTGGTTCTATAGTCTATTGAGGAGCAATCCCACTCTTACTTGGGACGGGTTTATGACCGAGTTATGTGAGCGCTATTGTGATGAAGAAGTGGGTGATGTAGTGGATAGCTTCAACAAGCTAACTCAAGTCACTACCGTGAAGGATTACATGACAAAGTTTGAAAATCTCCGAGCCAGTATGATTACTTTTGCCCCTCGAGCCCCTGAGTCCTTTTATGTCTCGAGCTTCATCAGTGGACTCAAGCCTAGAATCAAGAGCTTGGTAAAAGCACTTGAACCTACTTCCTTGTCTCAAGCTTTTGCAAAGGCAAAGTTGGTTGAGGCCACTGATTTCACATCCCTTGATCGACCAAGGCATCGGGAGGAAAACTTCCAACATTATTACAAGGGGATTGAACAAAAAGGGGGAGATGAACGTAAAGATCCACGAAACTTCGAGAAGGAGCCTCGACCCCGCTGTTTTAAGTGCCATCAGCCTTATGTACCTGGTCATAAGTGCAATCCTAAATCTCTCATGGTAGCTAGGGGAGTTGATATTGAAGAGCAAACCGAAAGCGATGAAAGTGCTACTGATGTTGATGGATCAGTTCGGGATACCGGTAGTGAAGAAGAGGCTGACATCACGGTTCGAAGCAAGGAAGGAAGGAACGTGTTCAAGAAATTGTCAAAGTCCAAAGCCCTCCAGTTTCTAAAGGGCAATTTCCACAACAAGTGATCCTCAAAGTCTCATTCTCTTTCATTCTTGAGGACAAGAATGTTTTCAAGGGGAAGGGAATGTTATAACCCGAGAATCCGAGGCATGGATTTAAATTGGCATTTGGGCGGGAAAATCAGTTAGAATCTGGCTGCTTGAAATTCTGTTAAAACAAGCCCATTATGTGGTCTGTTACTGCTGCTGTGATTCTGCTGCTGTTCTGCGTTGCTACTGCTGCCGTTAGTTGTTTGGCGCCAATAAAGGAGTTCAAATAGTAGTTAGTTAGTTTCTAGAGTCTTCTAGATGTTTCTTCTAATAAGATGTGTAGTATGGTGTCTTGATTCATTGTAAGGCTAGCTTAAGAGCTTATAAATAGAAGATAAATGTAATGATCAGATTCAATCAATGAAATTCATAAACAAATATCTCATTTTGAGATCAATTCTGTCTCTCATCTAACTCTCTATTTTCTCATCCCCAATTCTCTATTTCTCATCTAATTTTCCTTCTTTCTCATCTCATATTCTCAATCTATCCGCATTTTATATTAGTTTACGTTCATGGTTCAAGCCCGAGCGTAACACCCTACTCCTTCCCCTAGAATTCATGGTAGTCGATACCTAAGAACGAGGTTGATGTGATAACATCAGATGAGAAGCCTCAAGTCGAGCTTATGGCTGAAGTAGCAGCCGGTAAATATAATAGGCCATTCATGGCTTGCTCTAACTATGTTAAGGAAAAATTCTATGAAGATGATGTGGGACCCCTAGACGTCAAGAAGGCCACTTCACAATCAGCCCAACACAAGATATGATAGCCATCCTTGACATCCCTCTAACCGAAGCTGAGGCTGGTCAAGCAGATGTCGTGTTTGAAGATTCTGACTTCTGGGGATACATGAGGGCCCTTCTTGATGAAGAGGACTCCCGAGGCACCCCAGAATCCCAATGCGAAGGCACCAAGTCCTTCCAGTAATGGCCCGAGAGGCCATTTCCTCAACATTGGTAAGGTTTAAAGCCTAGTGCGCTATGGTAGCTCTCAGCTGAGCAACCATTCCACGGTTTTCAAGTCCATGCAGCACAAGAAAAGGAACTGGGGCTCTCTGATCTAAGAGCAGCACCAGCTAAAATGGAGGATTTAAGGGCTGAAGTCTAAGACCCCCTAGTCAAGGTTAATTTGGGCTCGACAAAGGAACCTAGACCTACCTATCTGAGTGCTTTATTCTATGAGGAGCAGAAAGAGCAGTACTTGACTTTGCTTTGCAAATTCAAGGATTGTTTTGCTTGGGATCATCATGAGATGCCTGCCTAGAATAAAAAGTGGTGGAGCATAGACTTCTTATGGACTCATGCTCAAAGCTTGTCATTTAGGGCCAGAGGAGGATGTCTTAAGAAGTCATAGATTTGGTCAAGAAAGAAATTGAAAGACTCCTGAAGGCCAAATTCATCAAACTTCCAAGTATATTGAGTGGTTGGAAAATGTCGTCCTTGTCATTAAAGAGAATGGTAAAATTAGTGTGTGTATTGATTTTAGAGATCCGAATGCAGCCACCCCAAAGGACAAATACCCTATGCCTATTGCTGATGTGCTTATTAATTCAGCCTTGAGGCATAAGGTTTTGTCTTTCATGGATTGCTACTGTGGGTACTACCAGGTCATGATTGCTACGGATAATTCCCACAAGACATCATTTAGATGTCTTGGGCCAATAGGGGCATTTGAATGGGTGGCTATGCCCTTTGGTTTGAAGAATACCGGCGCCACCTACCAAAGAGTCATGAACATGATTTTTCATGACCTCATTGGGAAGACTATGGAAGTCCATATAGATGATATCATGGTCAAATCGAAATCCCAAGTTAAACACTCGGAAGACTTGAGGAGTGCATTCCTTAGAATGAGGGCTCACAACCTTAAGATGAATCTATTGCAATGGGCTTTTGGCGTGCGAGCTAGAAACATTCTGGGTTTTCTGGTACACCAGAGGGGCATCGACGTGGATATTAATAAGACTAAGGCTATCCGAATGGCTAAGCCACCTTCAACCAAAAAGGAGCTTTAACGCTTCTTGGGGCAAGTTAACTTTCTAAGACGTTTTATCTCAAATATTACAGGAAAAACCAAGGTCTTGTATCCGTTGCTGAAGCTTAAGTCTAAGAAGGACTTCAACTAGGAGGAGCCTCATCAAACAACATTCATCAAGGAGCACTTGATTAGGTTGCTAGTACTAATTCCACCAAGGCAGGAAAGCCTTTGAAGATCTATGTCTCTACTTTGAAGGAATCTATTGGTTGTTTGCTTGTACAGGACAATGAGCAAGGTTTTGAGAAGCCTGCGTTCTACCTTAGCTGTTGCTTAAATGATGTGAAATAAAGTATTCCTCAATTAAAAAAACTTTGTTTATCTTTGTTCTATGCATCAACAAAATTAAGACATTATTTCTCAGCATTTACTATATATGTGGCATCTTAGACAGATGTCCTTAAATATATGCTAGATAGACCATTTTTGAGAGGAAGGTTAAACAAGTGGAGTGTAGCTGTACTTCAATTTGAGTTGGTATATGTGTCACAAAAGTCAGTAAAGGGGCAAGTTCCAGCGGACTTTTTAGCTGACCATCCAAATATCCAGACTGGCTTAGACAATGAGCCAGAATACCTTTTAGTGGTAGAACTAGTTCCTTGGAAACTATTCTTCAATGGATCAAGGACCAACTCTAATGCTCCAATAATATGGCTAAGTATGAGGCTCTAATATTTGGCCTTCAAACTCTTCTAGGAATGCAAGTCTTCAACATCCTCATCAAAGGAGATTCACAATTGGTAATTTGCCAAGTAAATGGGGAGTTTAGTGTCTCAGTGATACCTCGAATCGATATCTGTCGATTTTGTGCAAGCTGTTGAGTAAATTTAATGAGGAACAGTTCGGGCACATTCCTAGGGAACAAAATAAGGCAGCTAATGACTTTGCTTAGCTGGCATCTGGGTATAAGTTACCTAGAACTTGGTGTGGAGAGACAATGGTCATTAAGACTAAGGTTTTAGATCATAAAATCAAATACATTGAGTCCTTCGAGGGTGCGCCAAATGAATGTTTGGACTACTACGAGGCACATCAAACTGTCCTAAGACAATAAGAGGACTGGAGGAAGCCTTTGATGGATTGCTTCCATAACCCTCAAAATTACATTAAGGACATGAAGATGAAGATGAGAGCTCACAGATTGCACTTAGATGGTGAGTCTGGAGAATTATAAAAGATGGACACTAGTGGAGTGCTTCTCAAGTGCCTTGACTTGGATGAATAAATGCTAGTAATGGTAGGAACCCATGAGGGTATCTATGGATCCCATCTAGCTAGCAATAAGATGCACTAGCTCATCAGGCGTTATGGCCACTATTGGCCATCCACGATGGAGGATTGCATTAAATATGCAAACGAATGCAGAGCATGCGAAAGGCATGGGCATGTACCCAGAGTCCCTACTGCTGAGATGCATGCCATTATCAAGCCTTGGCCATTTAGAGGTTGGGCAATGGATATTATAGGAGAATTAACCCTCCATCCGGCAAATAACACTCTTATATCCTTGTAGCCACTGACTACTTCACCAAATGGGTGGAGCCTAAACCATATAAGAGTATCAATCAGCATGATGTGATTGAATTTATTAAGGAATATATCCTATGTAGGTTTGGCATTTTAGAGACTATCACAGTGGACCAAGTTAGAGTCTTTAATGGAGCAGAACCAAGAGTTTCAATATAGAAATCTTGAACTCAACACCTTATTATGCTCAAGCTAATGGTTAGGTGTTAACTTCCAATCCAAGAATTGAAAGTTAACCTTGTAGAAAAAAGAGTTCAGATGAGAAGAGAAGTGAATGGGATGAGAAATAGAGAAGGGGATGAGAAATAGAGAGAGAATTTCCAAAGGAAAAATTTGAATTTTATTGATTGAATGCTGAATTCACATGATTTGAGCTTATTTATACTAGATCTAGTTACATTGAACCAAGATCTAAACTATAACGGACTTAAACCAATTCTGGCGCCAAAATCTTGAACTAGCCGCCACATTTGACTTAGTTGGACTCCCTAACCGACATTGGCGCCTAATTGACCTGCCAACTAACATTTGAATACAACACTAATGCAACACTAAAGCAACACACGCAATACAAGACCAAATACAACCAAAAATTAAAGGAATCATAACATTCCCTTCCCCTTGAGAAGCTCCTTGTCCTCAAGGAGAAAAACAAGGAAATTGACTCTTCAAAAATGCAAGGTTCTCCCATGTAGCAAAATTCTTGTCCAAGCTACTCCATTGAACGAAAACTTCGGGTTCAGCCTTGTCAGCTACCGTCATCCTTCTGTTTGCTTTAACAGCTACTGGATGCAGCAACAATGCTCCATTAGCTCTAACTTTTGGTGCTTCCCATGAGCTCTTAGCTCCTTTCTTCTCCTGCTTTTTAAGTAATGATACATGGAACACTGGGTGAATGTATGAATTAGGAGGTAAGTCAAGTTTGTTTGCAACTTTGCCAATCTTTTCCAAAATCTTATATGGGCCAAAGAAACGAGCACTTAGCTTGACATTCTTCCCGACAGCCAGAGAAGACTGTCTATAAGGTTGTATTTCAGGTAGACCATGTCTCCAACTTCATAATTTTTGTCTACCCTCTTTTTATCAGCATAGAATTTCATTCTTGCTTGTGCTTGGAGAAGATTGTCCTTGAGGACTTGCATCATGTGCTTCCTCTGCTGTAATAATTCAGCTGCTGTAGATTCTGATGGAATAGATTGCTGCAGCATAAAGGGAGTGGGAGGAGCATATCCATATAGAGCTTGAAAGGAGAAGTGCCAATAGATGCATGTACATGAGTATTGAACCAATATTTTGCTGAAGAAAGCCATCGGTTCCACTCTTTAGGCTGTGAGAAAACCATGCTCCAGAGGTACTGCTCAATACATTGGTTAACATGCTCGATTTGTCCATCTGTTTAGGGATGGTAAGATGAACTAAGTCCAATGTTGTACCCAGCACCTTGAACAATTCCCTCCAAAAGTTGCTTGTAAAGATCTTGTCCCGATCAGATAATATGGACTGAGGCAATCCATGTAACTTATATATATTGTCAAGGAAGCTTTTGGCCAACCTCTGTGCTGTAACAGGCTGTATGAGTGAAATGAAGTGGCTATATTTGGTGAAACGATCCACTACAACCCATATGACCTCCCTGCTGTCAGACTTGGGCAAACCCTCTATGAAATCCATGCTAATATTGATCTAAGCTCCATCAGGAATGGGAAGAGGCTGAAGAAGTCCCTTGTACCTATGATCTCCCAACTTGGTTTGTTGACAAACTTCACAAGCTTTCACATAATTAGTCACCGTCTTCTTCATGCTTGGCCAATTAAAATAAGCTTTAACTCTTTGATAAGTACCCTCTACACCAGCGTGTCCTCCCCAAGCTAAATCATGTGAGGCACTGACAATTTGATCCCTCAAATCTGTTGAAGAACCAATGTAAAGCTTATTCTTCAATCTGATGATGCCTTTCTGCACTGATAGATCAGCACTACTGTCACCCTTTTCTACATTTTTCACCAAGCTTGCAGTCACACACTCCTGAGCAAATGAATCACCTTCATAGGACTTATAAACTTCATCTATCCATGATGGTAAAACAATGGACATTGCACAGCACAAGCCTTGTTCAGCATTTTCAAATCTCCTTGACAATGCGTCTGCAACTGCATTTTCTTTTCCTCTTCTGTATTCAATAGCATAATCAAGGCCTAGCATCTTCATTAATCCCTTCTTTTGAATTCTAATCATAATCTTTTGCTCTAGGAGGTGCTTAAGGATTTGATGGTCAGTGTGAATAATGAATCTATGACCATCCAAGTAATCCCTCCATTTCTCGTCTGCTAGAAGAATAGCCAAGTATTCCTTCTCATAAGTTGACATGGCTTGATGCTTGGGACTGAGTGCTTGACTCAAATAAGCAATAGGCCTCCTTTGTTGAGAGAGAATAGCTCCAATTCCTGACCCACTCGCATTTGTCTCCAGAATGAAGACTTCAGCAAAATTAGGCATGGTTAAGACCGGGGCAGCACACATGGCTGTCTTGAGAGCTTCAAAGATTGCTTGAGCCTTTTTTGTCCACTTGAAAGCATCTTTTTTAAGGAGTTTAGTTAGGGGCTTTGCAATGGATCCATACCCTTCAATGAACTTCCTATAATAACCGGTTAATCCCAAGAATCCCCTCAATTGCTTCAAAGTCATTGGAGTAGGCCAATCTTGCATTGCTTGAACCTTGGAAGGATTGGTGGAGACTCCCTCATGAGAAATTACATGGCCCAAATACTCAAGCTTGGTCTAAGCAAACGAGCATTTAGACAACTTGGCAAAGAACCTGTGTTGCCGCATCACAACAAATACCCCTTTAAGGTGAATGAGATGATCCTCATAAGAAGAGCTATATATCAATATGTCATCGAAGAAGACCAACACTGATCTCCTCAAATAAGGCTTAAAGATGTCGTTCATAGCAGCTTGAAAGGTGGCCGGAGCATTTGTTAGGCCAAATGGCATAACAACAAACTCAAAATGCCCATGGTGAGTCTGAAAAACAGTTTTATATATATCCGGCTCAAGGACTTTGATTTGATGATATCCCTGCCTCAAATCAAGCTTAGTGAAGAAGTGTGCTCCACATAACTCATCAAGTAAGTCATCTATAACAGGAATAGGGAACTTATCTTATATTGTCAAGGAATTCAACTGACGATAATCAATGCACATCCTTGCTGTCCCATCCTTCTTCTTCACCAGAATCACAGGGGAGGCAAAAGGACTGTGGCTTGGTCTAATGAAGCTCAACTGAAGCAATCCATCAACTTGCTTGTCAATTTCTGACTTCTGAGCATGAGCATGCCGGTATGGCCTTATCTTCACTGGATCAGAATTTGCTCGAAGTGGTATGGCATGATCTACACTCCTTTGAGGAGGAAGGCTCTTTGGCTGCTCAAAAATGTCTTCAAACTCTTCAATCAAAGCTTGAACCTCAGGCTGAATCACCGACTGAAGTTCTGCAGGTGAGATGGCAAACAATTGCCCAAGCCACTGAATTGCATTCTTCTTGAATCCACCATGTAAACTCTTGCCATTGATCAACCACAGCTGGCCTTGATCAGAAATACCCTGCAGTGCGACTTAGTGCCATGGACTTCAAAAGCAACTGTCATTTTATCAAAATCATACACCACCGGATTGAATGATCTCATCCACTCTACCCCGAGCACCATATCATAACCTCCCAAGGAAGAACTCTGAAATCAAAAGTGAATTGATGATCTTGCATAGACTATTGGAATGCTTGGCACTTATTTTAAGTAGTAATGGAGTTGCCATCAGCCACCATCACAGCAAAAGGATGGGTCTTAGTCACCTCGTGTCTCACTTTCTTTACCAATTTGGGGTCTACAAAGCTGTGAGTGCTTCCACTATCAATAAGAATGGTAAAGGAAGTCTTACCAGCCTTCCCCTTGATGCGAATGCTATGGTGAGCTCCATTCCCAGTCAAGGCTTTCATAGAGATCTTAATTTCATCCTCCATCAACTCATCTTGTGAAGAATGCTCAGAACTGTCATCATTAGCTTCTGAACTCTCACTGTCTGAATTAACTTCTACTTGCGATCCTCTTGCAGACATCAAAAATTTGGAATTGCATCTATGTCCGAGCTGGTAAGGCTGGTTGCATCTGTAACATAATCTCACAGATCTCTTGTCAACAGCACCACCAGATTTGTAGCCTGATGCATCTCTGTGATCTGGAAAGCCCCGAAAGAATAGCAAAGCGATCTGGAGCCTCATGAACAACTGTGACACTACCCAAATCACATTAGCAGCCTGGATGATAATGAAACCGTGGGTCATTAATAGCCTAGCAAATTAAACCTCAGAGACCCTCCATAGCGATAACAAACAGATAAGGAGAGAGTGGGTCACCTTGATGAACACCTCGATGTTAAGGTTTCAAAGATTGCTCTTGAGCCTTAACCTTAGTTGGGATAGTGAGAGTATGAGATGAGAAGAGAATATAGAGTTTAGATGAAAAAGAAGGGAAAGGAGATGAGAAAGTAGAGAGAGATATCAAAAGACATCCAATTCATTCATCAAAATTGTTATTGAATACAAGCTAAAGCCATCTATTTATACTACTTCCTCCTAGGATGGCTTAGACTAAAAATATCTAGAGATACATTGCATTTGGACCAAGGAGCTAACTGACTTAACCACCAACTAACTAATTAGCCACCATGCTTGACCGGCCATTGACCTCCTAAGCAAGTCCACACTTAAGCTCACTTATTACATGACTTACAAGAGACTTATGCCACTAATTACATCAAGACTCAATTTAGATACAATATCAACAAACTAATACAACTTTCCTACACCAAATGATAGTCACATGGCTGCAAGACAGCCACCCATGCAGGACAGACTTGCTAACAGCAGCAGCATAGCAGCAGAACAACATCACAGCCGCCTCGAGTTCATGCCTCGGATTCTCAGATCATAACACTCAATTGGGGTGGAAGAAACCCTCAAGCTCGCCATTAATGACGAGCTGAAAAGTAGGCTGGGGAAAGGCACACTTAGACCCAACCAACCATGATATCGGGAATCCCCATACTCCTCATATAGGCTAGAATGAAATCCCAACGAATAATATCAAAAGCTTTGCAGATATCAATTTTCAGCGCACAACAAGGCGAGACCTGAAGATGATAACCACAGATAAGCTCTTGAGTCAATAAGATGCTACCTGAAATCAACAATTAGATTGCAACACAGTCACTAATAACATATCTTGTAACTGTGTTTTGTCTTTTTTTGGATCCATCAAAGTTAACTTTGACATATCCCAGAAAAGGCAAGTTCCATTGAACAAAACAAGAACCTGAACTATTTTTTCTTTTAGCATTCATCAACTTACAAGTCATTGCCCTCCTTTTCTCGCAGCATTTAGTACAATTTTAGATCTTGTCCAACATAAGTAGTATCATTAGGCCCCTTCCCTCCTCACATCATTGCCAGATTGTGTCTCTAGGCTACTTTATATGTCCTCTAGTTAAGGAGGAATAAAAAAAGGTTACATAGTAATCCAAGCCATTTGAGTTATTGTTGATGAGATTATTCAAATGGTTCATATATAACTCCTTTCAGTACTAGATATCTCAACACAACTTGCGATGTTGACTTTCTCTTCTCTTATAGAATCAAGGCTTAGTTTTCTTTGATTAATTGACTTTATTCTCCTTTATTGGCCCTCATTTTCTCTGAGTTGGCCAATAGGTTTTTGGAATTACTTCAGCTTTGACCATTTATAAGCCTCGTGCCAATATTATCGTACTCCCTCGTATTTTGTATAGTTAATTGCATATATATATATGTAGAGAGAGAGAGAGAGAGAGAGAGAGAGAGAGAGAGAGAGAGAGAGAGAGAGAGAGAGAGAGAGAACATCACCTAATACCAATTAGTTTCAGACAATTACACATTAAGGGTACAGAAATAACTAATTTCTTGATATCTTTCAACACATGAGTTCTTGTAAGAAATACACATCCCTTTGCCTGCCACCTACACCGTCCATCGCCCATGCTTTTGTCTCCCACCTTGGCAACTCGTTGTCTTTACCCCCCACCTCTATTACTCACTACCTTCATCTCACACCTCCGCCTCCCACCACCAAGCCGCTCAACAAATTGCCATCAGTTGCGGATCTAGGACTTGAACGATGTAGGGTTTATTTTTATACTAAAAATAAAATAACAAATATGCGCGTGTGTTATTATATATATATATATATATATATATATATATATATATATTGAAAAGCTTGGAAACACACCAACCAATTACTAATTAAGAATTTAAGATGTAAGTTTAAATTTTTATCTTAAACAAATATGACAATTTAAAAAATAGAAAATCCGAATATATATATATGTCAAAATAAATTTATATTAGTGTTAGGATATAATTTTAATGTTAGGAGGTATTAGAAAGCAAGTATTTTTTTAAAAGCACTTAGTTTTTGAAAAGCTTGGACACACACCAACCAATTACTAATTAAGAATTTAAGATGTAAGTTTAGTTAAATTTTTATCTTAAACAGAAATGATAAAAAATAATAACTTACCTTTTCAAAACTGGAATTCGAGACCTATGCCTTGAGCTCTCACCTAACCCATTACAGTGTCAGGGCAGGTTAGTTTGTGTTTCAAAATAGTTTAATAGGCAAAAAAGGAGTTATAGTTTTCTTTTAATTTGCCTTGAGCACTTTCATTCCAGAGGACGGTAGAGTTAACATAGAAGCAGTACCGCCTCCCTTTCACCAATACCGCCCCCTTTAACTAATACCGCCCCCTTTACCAGTACCAACACCCCCCCCCTCCCTCTTATCAGTACTGCCCCTCTTATCCAATATCGCCTATCCTCTCAAGTACCGACCACTCCTCCCACCCCCTATAAATATGGGGGAAACCATAGAGTAAAGGGCAAGGGACTAGAGCCTATTTTGCCCTCTTCGAACCCAACCAAAAAACCCCGAAATAATTGGCGCCGTATGTGGGAAGGGCGGTAAAGTTTTTCCCATGTCAAATACTAGTCAATCCACCAACCCCAATAGAGGGAACCATAACCCAGATTATGTAACCCAGGATTAATTCAATCAACTTCAATAGCAGATACGCCAACGTTTTACACATAAACCTAACAACAATATAGAATACATTCTGGAGCCAAGTTGGTTTACAGCTACAAGGGGGATATCACAACATACCCAAACTTAGAGTCCTAACGGGGCCACTACGTCTACAGCAAGTACTTATCAGAATCGCGCAAGAAGGAATAATAGGAAAACTCCCAGATCGGTTGCGACGTACTCTGTGCCCGGAACTCATTCACTGTTCACATCCCAGATCCTTTCAGCTCTGACGGGAAATGTAAAGATCCCAAATATTGACTTGTTCGATAGTACCCAGCATCTAGAGGACCATTTAGCTGGGTTTATGGCACAAATGTATTTACAAGATGTGGGAGAGAACATATGGTGTAAGTGTTTCCTGCCACCTTGAAAGGAGTGGCACAAAATTGGTTCACATCTCTCCCAAACTCATCTGTGGATAGCTTCTCTGAACCCTCAGAACGGTTTGCACGTCATTTTGTTAATAGAAAGATGGCTGCACATCTTCTCAAGTTACAACAGCATGAATTCGAACTCCTAAGGAGCCATATATGACGCTTTATGCGTGCTATGATTGATGTTGCAAGCCTATCTGATGAAATGGAAATTACCGCCTTTATCAATGGGTTACAGAATTCAAGCTTCAAATTTGCACTTGCAAAAGGGCCACCTTCAGCAATTGATGAACTGTGGAAAAAAGCTAATAAGTATATTTCGGCTGAAGATGTTATGCAAGTAACCCCGAGACCTGAAGGGGTCCAAGCGAAGGCACTCCCAAAACCAAAAGACAATTCTAGGCCACCGCAAGGCAATACCTGTCCGGCCAGGAAACTTACGCCTGCCTTTAGACCTCAAAATCGGCAACAAACTCCTCGGTTACGTTTGTAAGTAAAGACAACGGAACCACCTACAGGCTCTGATGCTGTACCGCCTCAAGATGGTAAAGAAAAATGGTGCTCCTACCATCAGACATCCACCCATAATACGGTAGAATGTTGCACCTTGGAATACAGTTTAAAAGAGGCCAAGCGCACAGGTCAATGGGAAGAGTATGCGAGTCTAAGAAGAAAAAAAAAAAGGGGAAGAAAAAAAAACTTGAATGTTTGGCACCAAAGGTAATTGCTACCATCGTAGGAGAACATTCCCTCTCCTCTACAAGAGGAAAACAGAAGGAGAGAAAGCAGGGTCGAACACTACACATAAAAAGCCGGGGTGCATAAGCTTCACTGAAGAAGACGCTCAAGGGGAAGATGTGTGTCAAGTAGATCCTCTTGTTATTTCCACTGTCATCTGCCAACATACTGTGTGTAGAATACTAATTGATCACGGTAGCTCTGTAGATATACTCTTCCTGGAATGTTATACTAGGATGGGGGTGCCAATCACTGCTCTTACCCCAGCACCATGTCCTGTTGTTGGGTTCACAGGGACTCCCGTCACACTGCAGGGTAAGATAACACTGACCACGGTTTTTCGAAGTGATAAAAAGCAGCGTGTGATGAAGATTGAGTTCTTATTTATAAGTGCGCCCTCCGCCTATAACATGATTCTAGGAAGACCCTCCTTGAACTGCCTAAACGTTGTGGTCTCTGCTTATCATTTGGCTATGAAATTTGAGGCGGATATCGGGAACATAATGATGATTTGGGGAAGCCAAGGTTTGATCTCTGAATACTATCATATCTTTCCCCACTCAGCAATAATGGCCGCTGAGTCGGTTGAATTAGGATTATCTTCGAACCTACATCCCGTCCCACCACTTCTGGAAAATTATGAATTAGAGCTGGGACGTTACACTCACTTGGGTACATCACTTCCTTAACATCTAAGAGAAGAGATCGGTGAGCTTTTAAGACAATACCGTGACATTTTTGCATTCGCCACTGAAGAGATGCCAGGGATACCGCCTGAAATAATTACCCATCAACTCAACATATGGGCCAACAAAACACCCATTAAACAATGCAGGCGCGGCTTTTGTACGGTACGTAACAAAGCTATCAAGACCGAGGTACAAAAGTTGACCCGGGCAGGATTCATGCGGGAAGTATTATACCTTGAGTGGCTTGCTAACGTGGTGTTAATAAAAAAGGCAAATGGAAGCTGGAGAATGTGTGTGGACTTTACAGACCTTAATGAAGCTTATCCAAAGGATTCATACCCGTTACCCAAAATAGACAGACTAGTGGACTCAATAGCAGGATGCGAGTTATTCAACTTCGTGGATGCGTTTTTGGGATATCATCAGATTCAGATGCATTCGCATGATGAATAAAAAATGGCTTTCATAACAGTGGGAGGCACATACTGTTATAAGGTAATGCCGTTCAGACTTAAGAACTTTGGGGCCACTTATCAACGGGTTGGTCAACAAAGTCTTTGCTCCTCAGATTGGCGCAACATGGAAGTATATGTGGATGATATGATAGTTAAGTTAAGACAAATACTGGAGTACCTTTCTGATCTAAAGGAAGCCTTAGAGGCACTCCGAAAATACCGAATGAAGTTAAACCCAGAAAAATGCTCATTTGCGGTACCGGATGACAAATTTTTAGGACTTATTGTAAGCTCTCGAGGAATCAAGGCTAAACCTAGGAAGTACATGCCATCCCCAAAATGGGATCCCCTCGTTCCCCTAAGGATGTCTAGAAATTGGCCGGTATTGTGGCCCCTCTTAACTGGTTCATCAGCAGTTCTGCTGAAAGGACTTGACTATTTTTCAAAATATTACTGAAGAAGCAGTCATTTTGCTGGAATGAAGAATGTGTGCATGCCTTTGATTAGTTAAAGCAGCACCTAGCACATCTTCCCATCATTACCTCACCTAACTAGGCGAAAGTCTAAGTATTTTCTTGGTCGTTTCTGAAAACACTACAAGTGCAGTGCTGGTAGCTGACCGCCAAAGGCAGCAACTTCCGGTATGTTTCAGGAGTCAGACTCTCAAGAACCCAGAAAAAAGGTACCCTACAATTGAGAAAACCACTCTAACCGTGCTCACTAACCTTCCGTTTAGAAAGGTTCTCTCAAAGTTGGACTGTTCAGGAAGGATGCTGGGATGGGCGGTTAAACTCTCGGAATATGATATACATTATCAACCTCAGAGAGCTATTAAGGTCCAAGCCTTAGCAGGCTTCCTGGTATAATGCGATTTCAGGTCTGAAACACCTGAGTCAGCCGCGCTTCATGAAGAAAAGCCCACTTGGAAGGTATTTGTCGACGGATCTCTAAATCAGAAGGGCTATGGTACGGGAATAGTACCGGTATACCCCGAAGGGAAATGCGCAGAATATGCGGTAAGTCTAAACTTTGAAGCCACTAACAACGAAACCGAGTATGAAGCAGTAATGCTAGGAATGGATTTTTCCAAGGCCGTAGGAGCTAAATGTGTGGAGATCTTGAGTGATTCAGAATTGATATTGAATCAAGTTACCGGGAAATATGGGGCTAAAGAATCTCACTTAACTCAGTACCTTTAGTTAGTCAAGACAAAGATCTCTGAGTTAGAAGGTTTTAACATGCAAGGAATATCTCGAGAAGACAACTGACATGTTAATGAATTAAGTTGTCTGGCTAGCACCAAGCGTGCAGTAGAACAACAAAAAGGGCATATACAAGTGCGAGAAGCTAATGCCAAATATTTGAAAAAGCAAGCATCCACAAACGTAATACAGGCGCAGCATGAGGACGAGTGGGTGCGTCCAATTTTAGACTTCATTCTTTAAGGAAAAGAGCTTACAGATAAAAATGAGGCGCGGAGGTTACAAAGGCAAGCAGCTCATTTCATAATAATTGACCAACAACTCTAAAAGAGGTTGTTTGCGCATTCATTGTTGAAATGTTTGACCTTAGAGGAAGGAAATTATGTGTTGAGGGAAATTTACGAAGGCATTTGTAGGGTTCATATTGGGAGATGGACGTTGGTAGGAATGGTGCTAAGGGCAAGATATTTCTGGCCCACCATGAAAAAAGATGCAGACACCCTTGTGCAAAAATGTGACAAATGCCAAAGGTTTGCACTGCTCATCCATGCCCCAGCATTATTGTTGCACCCCATTATTGATCCAATACCCTTTGATCAGTGGGGAATGGACATCTTAGGGCTATTCCCATTAGCCAAGGGCCAAAGAAAATATCTGATAGTAGCAGTGAACTATTTCAGCAAATGGGTGGAGGCTGAAGTGGTAGCTAAAATCACAGATAAAGCCACTCGCAAGTTTTTATGGAAACATTTATTACTCGTTTCGGGATTCCTCAAGCCATTATAACCAATACTTGGTGGGCTACCCTCAAAGTATTGTTAACGTATGAAGATTGCCCTTTACTTTACATCTGTGGCCTACCCTCAAAGCAATGGACAAGATGAAGAGGAAAACAAGCAAATACTTGGCGGGCTCCAGCGAAGACTGGATGATGCCAAAGGAAGGTGGGGGGAAGAATGACCCATCATCCTATGGGCTTACCGTACTATTTACTGAGTAGCCACAGGGGAAACTCTGTTCATGTTAACTTATGGCGCTGAGGGTGTAATCCCAGTGGAAGTAGGAGAGCCTAGCTACCACATATAGTACTATCGTGACCCTGAGAATGGGGATCAGCGAAGGCACTCCCTAGATTTAGTAGATGAATTTAGGGAAGACGCCCTTCTTCGTACAGTGGCTCAAAAACAACGTATATCCCAGTATTCCAACCAACATGTGAATCCAAGAAGTGTAAAAGTAGGAGACCTTGTCCTTCGCCGAGCAAGCATCACTCAGCAAGGCATAGGGGCTGGTAAGGTCGCAACAAATTGGGAAGGACCCTACTAGTCATCCGAAAAACTTAGAAATGGGAGTTATAAGTTCGAACGAGTTAACGGTACTAAGATGCCATGAGTCTGGAACATAAAGAGCCTTAAAAGTTATTATGTGTAGCAAACCACACCGTAGGGATATATATAAGAATGAAATGGTTAAGTTTACTTGTACGATATTAGGACAAGATAAACTCCAGGCAGGCCATGTTAGACAATGACCTATGTAAACGGATTAAGTAAGCGTTCTGCTAATAATAAAGGTTATACGCGTTTTGTTATAACATGATCTCTCGAGTTGTACAATGCACAACGAGCCAAATAAAAAGAGAGAGAGAGAGAGAGAAGGAATTAAATCTAAGTGTATATTCATTAACATAACCATTACATGGTAAACTAAACAAAATGACACCAAAGGATCCATAAGTGCATAAGATGCTCGTACAAAAAGAAGGGACCAACACATCTTTAGTTCTCTAAAGAAAAATGACAAGCGGCTAAGATTGACCACTTCCAGATGCCCTAGATGCTCCAAACGCTCCTCTTGAACGTGCTATATCCTGGTGGAACTGGTCTGTTACCTATTGAAGGACTTCATTGCTGAGGCTGGGACTACGACGAACCAGACGGTGAGCGAATCTTGAAAGACTTCAGGTAAAGCCTTGCCAGTAGAAAGAACTCATCAGATCGCGGAATTCGCTGCTCACTCTAAATTAAGAAATAATCTCTGCAGCATTCTCCGCGGCTTTAGATGTTTCTGCTTGATAATGTTGAACCTTAGTGCAAAGCTCCTCTGATCGTGTCTGGCTAGCCAATAGGTCCTCTTTCAACTTTTGATTCTCCACAAGTAGCCTGTGGGCCTCTGCCACTGCCCTCTCCTTCTCTTCCCTCACCAACCTTGCCTCCTCCACCGCTGCTTCTTGCTCTTCTGTCAGTTGAAGCACGGATCTACCCTCTTTGGCTCTCTCCTCTCTTGCTTTTGTGCTTCCTCATCCACTCTCCTATTCTCCTCCCTTAACCACGTCAGCTCCTGCATAATCGCCTCCCGTTCGCGAAACCACCCCAAGGCCATGGCAGTGAACCATAAGCTAATCTGTGATCACAACATGAACATATAAATTTAAGATGATAATAAATCAATGTCATCAATAAGAACTATCCTTTAAAGCGTAGGTAGCAACTGTGTCACCAGTAACCATCTGTGGGCCTTCTAAAGTAAGAGCCACTAAGCTAGGACATTGAACTACGCTAACGTCTTCACGAGGGGAATAGGAGCATGAGCCTTCAAATTAAAGAGCTTCACCTGAAGGTATCTCACCTACTAGAGGTACACCACCTTGTAAAAGAAGGGGCGGTAGCTCAGAAGAAAGACCAAAGGGATCTTCGGAGGTTGACAAGTCAATATGGTAAGAGGGAGGAAAACCCGAACTGCTACTAATCCCTACATTTACACCCTCAGCTTTCTCAGAGGGTGGTTCCTACATTAATATCGGAGCCCCTAAGAAGTGTTCACTCCCCTAAGATACCCGGAGAGGCGGTAATGCCTTCGTAGGAGATGGGGTTCCCTCTGAAGAGACCACCGGCAAATGTGGAAGCATTCCCTCTTGACCCAGTCTCTCAAATGGGCCTCTTCCTCTTCGTTGGATGGCTGAGCTTTTGTTGGCACGGGCTGCACACCCGGTAATACAGCAGGAGCTGGGGACGGTTCCTCCATAGTTGTCTCTGACAAAGAAGTTAGAGCCTCAGGCACAGCCTCTAATCTCTCCTCAGCCCAAGACTCAACCACTGCTACCTTCCCCAGTTGGGACTCAGTTCGTGGAACATCCCCCTCCGGTTGTGGTATGGATACACACACTAGCTGATCAACACGAGCCGGTAGTAGCCTTTCCGTAGTAGGAGAAGCCTGAACAATAGGTACCTCTAGGATGGTTTCAGGAGAAAGAGGTGCCGTAGAGCTATCACCAGCACTCTGAGCTTTGCCTTTAACCTTTTTGGATCGTGTAACTTTCTCAGGAAGCTCCTCCCCACTCCCGATTATGGCTCTCTTTCCTTTTCTGGTGGTCTTCTTGGCCCCGGCTTGACTTCTTTTCTCTTTTTGTTTTAATCCCTCATGGTAGGACTCCATAAGCCCTACAATATCTACCTCTACTTTGTGTCTCGGAAGAGGAAAGGGAAAATAACCAAGATGGAGATTAGTGAAATGAGTTCAAAATAAAGAAAATTTCTCCCATCTTTGGAAAAACCGCTCACCACTAATTGGCCGGGCACACAAGCCCGCCTTAATCAAGACCTTCTCTTGTGACCGCGCCTCCTTGGTGGCTAGATACCATGAACCTAAATTCCTTTCGAAATACTGAACCACCTCCTTGTCAAGAGAAGATAGTTTGTCTTCCAAAGGGATGTTAAACTTGTTCAACGCGGTCCAATAGATGAGAATATTAAGAGGCTATGGGGCCTCAGCCAAACAAACTTATTTTGCCAGAAATTCAATTTGGAAGGGTTAAGCTCCACAAACTTGACCCCCGGCTTGCCCTCAAAGGTAACTACACCCCTGAGCTGCTTAGCCCTAAAAAGGTAATCAAAACTGCGAGTGGAGGGAGTCAGCCTTGCTCCAATGAAAGTAAGCAAATAATAATAAATATTACGAAAACCGTTGGGGCTAATCTGACTAGGGCATAGAGAATATTGCCTAAAGACCCACTCAAGAATGCTCGGTAAAGGGAATCAAAGACCCGCATCTAAAGAATCTATAGTGACAGAAAAGAATCCGAGAGAACGAGGATACAATTTATTATCATTCTCCTCTGGGCCCACAATTTCATAATCATTCGGGAAGTAATACTTCTCGCGAAACCTCTTTACCCCCTCTGTTGTGGCCATTGAAGATATGAGTGACCCCAAAGGGAGAGCTGAAGCCTCCTCAGGAAACTGAGCGCGTATAGCTATTTTGTTAGGGGATCTTAAAGAGGGAGGAGCCAGCCGAGATAACGACTCCACCACCATTCCCTCTTTGGAGGATGCTTCTCCGGTTCGGCCTTGGTGTCCACCACCCTTATGCATAGAGCCATTTCGTTAAAAAAGAAAGGGGGAAAAAAAACAAAGAAGAAAGTCAAAAAGGAAGTCTCACCCTGACAAGTACTAGACGGCTCAGCAGGGTCCCCTTTTAGCGAGACGGGGGCGTTCATCTTTGAAACCGAGGATACACTCTCTGGACCAAGCCACTAGATAGAAGGAGTAACCATCTCGTTAGGAAGCACCCCCACCTCCACAAGGCGAAAAAGAGGACAACTAGCCAAATATGCAATAAACGCTTCCACACGTTGGGCATCCTCATTAGGCTCCTCCAGGGGAACCTCGGGCTCCTCCATGGAAGCCCTAATGAAGCAATTCGAGTCTAAAAATGAGGAAAAGAAAACCCAAATAAAGTAAAATCATACCTTATTTCAGCCAAAAAGATATAAAAACAAGTGATTACTTTAAAATAAAGTGAAGAAAGAAGATGAAAGAAGAGCAAATGGGAAGATTTGTGATAGAAGAAAGAATCACACGAAGAGAGAAGATGAACAGTGGATTTAGGGCTTTGGCTAATGGCAAGGGGTCTTCAAGGCCTGAAAAAGGGAAAAACAGATGGAGCAAAGAGAAAGCTGCATGTGGCACTGGACATTGTAATTCGTGATTTAAATTAATGTGACCCTGAACACCTGGGGCTGGTAGTTGTGTTTTGCTCCAAGTGAAATGGGAGCATGAAGTATTCGGGTGCTGTAAACTCTCATCAAATGTGAGAGCCCGCGATTATTTGTGGCTCCTCTAACACCGGGGGTTGGCGGTTGTGTTGTGTTCCAAGTGAAATGAGAGCACGAAGCATTCGGGCATGGTAAACTCTAACCAACTGTGAAAGCCCTCGGTTATATGTAACTCCTCTAACACCAGGGATGGCGGTTGTGTTTTGCTCCAAGTGAAATGGGAGCATGAAGTATTCGGGTGTAGTAAACTCTCACCAAAAGTGAAAGCCCGCTGGTATTTGTGCCCCCTCTGACACCGGGGGCTGGCGGTTGTGTTTTGCTCCAAGTAAAATGGGAGCACGAAGTATTCGGGCGCGGTAAGCTCTCACTAAATGTGAGAGCCCGCAGTTATTTGTGCCCCCTCTTAACACAGGGGGATGGCGGTTGTGTTTTGCTCAAATTGAAATGGGAGCATGAAGTATTCAGGCGCGTGGTAAACTCTCTGCAAATGTGAGAGCCCATGGTTATTTGTGTCCCCTCTAACACCAGGGGCTGGCGGTTGTGTTTTGCTCCAAGTGAAATGGGAGCGCGAAGTATTTGGGCCCGGTAAACTCTCACTAAACGTGAGAGCCCGCGGTTATTTGTGCCCCCTCTAACACCGAGTGCTGGCGGTTGTGTTTTGCTCTAAGTGAAATGGAAGCGCGAAGTATTCGAGGTGCGGTAAACTCTCACCAGACATGGGAGCTCATGGTTATTTACACCCCATTCAACATTGGGGGTCAACAACCACAATTCATTCTGTAGTTAGAATCAGAGCACATGATTATGCAAACTCATTTAATATTAAATGTTTAACATAGCTACATTTTAACTAAATCCAAGGATTTACACAAACGTACAGTGCAAGCATAGCTTTACAAAGAAGTTAGCCTACAAAGCAAGGTTGTTAATTACATACAATCCTAAAAGCATTTACATCCCGAAGATAATAATATACAAAAGGACCATTAAAGCTACAAAAACCTACCCGAAAGCAGCATAAGGCACCACAGGATCATCTCCACAGCGAAACAGAGATCCAGAGTATGAAAATAGTTGAGATTGGAATTCACCCCGGCAGTTCCCCAAAAAAGATATACGACCACGAAGGTCACTGCGAAGGGCACAACGAAACACTTGATTATGACCAATGAATGCCAAGTACTCTCAGGATACTGTGAAGCTTGTAATAATTGGGTCTAGAGGTGGTCACGGGCCTGCTAGGCCCGCCACTGTAACGGGCCGGGCTGGGCAGGGCCCGATTGGGGTACTGGGCTTGGCCTGGGTCCCAGCCACTGGGGCTCAGCCCGGCCCGGGCCCCCACCCCACTTTTTGGTTTTTTAAACAACATGTAAAATTAAAAAAAAATATAAATTTGTTTTGTACAAAAATTATTATATTCATTGATGAATAATAAAAGATACAAATACAATCCATCACAATCATTAACAATGCTAAATATATATAGTAAAATAAAATGTATAATAAATAATGGTAAATAATGTAACAAATATAACTACAACAATTGGATTCTACTATTTAAAAATACAAATATATTTATTAAAAAATACAAACAACATATAGACGTACAACAATAAGAAATTAGTCTACGCTGGCTCGGGGGGTTTCTGTGTCGCCGTCTGACGTATCGGTGGTGCGGTCGTCTTCATCATCACTTGATGAACCCAGCCTTAGTAAGTTTTGCTCCCTAACCTTTGCGTGCATCTAGTCCTTTAAGCATACGGACATCTCTAAGCTGGACGGTGATAGCTTCGCCCTCTTCGTCCCAAGCAACCTACCACCAAGACTAAAAGCATACTCCAATGCTACTGAAGATACCGGACACATTAGTATATCACGTGCCATGATGGAAAGAACGGTATAATTGGTTTGATTTGTGCACTACCATTTAAAAATATCAAATTGCGAATTCGCTGGTGTCGGGAAGAACTGGATTAGCGGCGTCCGCATGTAGTAATCTAACTCGTCATATGACGTGGAAGCTTGTGTGGGCGTGAATTGGCCCAACAGCTTCCACGCAATTGACGTGTGTGCACTACTTCCACTAGATGTGGAAGATCCAGCTATAGTAGGAGTAACATATAGATTATCAGATAATAATATCTGAGAATAATGGAAAAATAAAGTGTGTAGGTCTGAATCTACTTGCGCAATGAATTTTTTGGTATCGAAATCATATTTTAATTGTCGTAAAAATATTTGGCAAACAAGTTCAAACCCGTGAGTTTACAACGGGGATCCAAAATAGTGGCAAAACAGTATGTAAGGGGTATTTCTGAATAATATTTATAAAACCTCATTTTCGTTGCTTTAATCAACTCAGTCAACACGGGATTGGATTCATTTTCCGACATCCAAAATACAATATCCATCAATCAAGATATTGCTTGTGGTATGGTCGGATAATAGCAACAGGAATAAGTTGGTAGAGTCTCTAAAAATGGTAAAACATTTACAAATTTAGTTAATAGTGTTCGTTCAGATTATAATCACTTAAATCTGAATGAGTATCCTGTACGAATTCCACTAGGATATCCTTGTATGGTAATATGCGCTCTAACATTTCTACGGTTGATGAACACCTAGTTGGTGAGTCTAATTTAAATTGTTTATACTCTAATCCATGCGTCCAACAGAGAAGTTTAAATCTTCTCTTTCTAGTTCTGGATGATTTATTTGCTACTATTACATCTTTTAAGGTGGAAAGAGAAGCGTTTATTAGACCTAAACCATCTATCACCATTAAATGCAGTATATGATAGATGCAACGTAAATAAAAACACTGCCCACCTACAAGGGTTTCATATGGCTACTTAGTTGTTTAATGGATGTGTTATTACTAGTAGCATTGTCGAACGTGATACTAAAAATTACGATGCTCTATCCCCCACTCACGGATTGCCTCCATAATGGCATTCGTGATTATATCGGCAGTGTGGGGATAATCTAAATATGCAAAATGGATTATTCGTTTTTGAATGGTGAAGGTGGAATCGATCCATTGTGCCATTATGCACAAGTAAGGCACATCGGGTTTCGACTTTCAAGTGTCAGACGTCAACGAGAACATGCTTGTGTTTGCCCTAAAAATTTCAAAGACCTCAATTTTCGTCTTATTGTAAGTTTTAAACGAGTCTTGCTTTAAAGTGTTCCTAGGAACCCTCACGATGGCAAGGTTTACCGCTGTTTGGAAATACTCCACGAAACTAGGGTCTTCGCTGGTGCTAAAAGGCTCTTTAGCCCTAATTATATATTTAGTTAGTGCTCATCTATTAGTTTCTTGAGAGAACCTAAAGTTAGCAAGCGCACCAGTTGCTTGCTGTACTAACTGTTGTTAGGCTTTATCTGGGTCTTGTTCGGGGTGGCACCTAATTATATGTCTAGTTAATGTGCCTGTCCCACTATCCGGTGGATGACTAAAGGCCTTGGGTAGGTCACATAATGTACAAATCGCTTTATTATTGTTTCTATCTAAGTTGAAGTGCTTCCATACCCCACTAGTACTACGCCTACTAGTATTAGATCTTGCGGGCTGGGGTTCGGAGGTGGGTGTTCCTCTTCAGTCTGTGAGTCTCCACCACCACCACCCGACTTAGAAAAATCCTGGTTGCTGTAGTACTATTGTTGTTGGAGGTCCCAATCTATGGTGTCAGTGTATGAAGGTGACGGGCCTGGTTCTAAAAATGCTCGTTCATCAGTATCAAGTTCGACAACTCTACCCCGCTTAGGTACTTTAGGTGGTAGAGAAGAGCTAGAACTAGAATGACCGGCTCCCGATGAAGATGCATTGTGTGCCATGGTAGTATTAATGATTAGTATTTAAAAAATGCAACTACTAATGCAACCTGTTCTGCGCACCACCTAACACATGGTGGGTGGACGCGGCTGGGCAACCTCTCAGTTATCATTCCTCTTGGCCCCTATTTGCGCTGTTTATTGAACGAGAATCCTCCCTTCTCCAACAATGCACGGAACTTCTTTTTTGAACCATACGTGCCACTCAATCGAGAAATGCAGTTGCCGAGACTTCGAAAAAGAACTATTTTCAAATTCATCCGGGCTGGGATAGTGGCGCCCATTCCTAAGCAGTTCCGACTCTCTCAACCCCGAGAATTTTTTATGTGCCCAGGTCAATCAGAGGTTCGGCTTGCTTCTTCCCCACCTTTTAGCGTTCTGGCCTGATTGATCTGCTCTAGTCGAAGTAGCAAGCGGACTCGTACAAGGATATTGAGTAGATGGTTGATGTATCAGACTCAACCCTATCTTTCGTAGAGTCAAAAGAAGGGCTTTTGCAATTGAATCAAATAAAAATGCAAAACAAATAAAATTTTGATACTAGAATTACCAAAGTGAACAATAAAATTCGAACTTGACCAAGATTCTACGAGCTAGAGGTGGCCAATTCGGTGCACAATTCTTGCAAGTAGAAGGAAGGAGATGAATGTAGAGCGAGAAGAAAGAATTGGATGAAGATTTGTTGTGAGGAAATATATGTATATATATTAATTAGAAAGCAAGGGGGAGCAACGACTCCCCCTTTCCAACGGCTCTTTAAAAGACCCGATGGCCAACAACGGCTCTTTTAAAGAGCCGTTGGGCCACCCTGTCCTGGGTCGGGCTAGGCTAGACTCCAAAATTTTAAGGCCCATGTCCTGGCTCGGTCAGCGACAGTAACGGACTGGGTCGGGCCAGGCCCAAATGATCGGCCCGATCTGGCCCACTGGCCACCTCTAACTGGGTCCCATCTACCACCAGACCAAGGCAACCAGATGTACAATAAGTACCCCCCCCCGCCTCACCTAAGAGGAAGGATCCTCCACATCTGACAAAGTCTAAATTGTGAACACAGGACTTCGAAGAGTGATCAAACACAGAAGAGGCGAGTCCGTTGATACGTCCCACCATTAGAAATCTTAGCCTCTCGAAAAATGGTTAGATCATTCGAAACCGTTTCTGGGAAGACCATTCTGCACGAAAGTCTTATCCTAGTATTCCAACAAACGAAATAAGGACGGTTGTGAATACCCTCCAAGTAGTGACCCGAGTCAGACAAAAAGAAAAGTTCTCCACTCAAACAAACATGATCCATAAATGAAATGTTCCAGGGACCCTCATCAAGGGTTCCTCAAAAATTCCATTCACCTTCCCAGAAGTATACTTGATATTTGCTAGGCCATGGGCCTTAATAAGGGAGAGTCAGCTCCATCACCATAAGGAAAAGGTAAAATCTGAAGTGTGAAGCAGTATCAAAACACCCACAAACTAAGTTAAAAGGAGAGTCTAAATAACTCATTGAAATATCTTCAGGCAACGCCACTCACTAGGGTACGCCTAAAGCAGGGTTACAAACAAACAGTTGAGAAAGATTATAGTCTCGACATAACACTAAACCACCCTGAACGCCAATCACAGGAACATTGTCGGTTAACACCTCAAGCACCTCAGGTGGCATGACAAGAGAAAAGTCCCCCGAAGATGAAAACGCCTCCATATTATCATGAGAAAAATCATTCTTCGGCTGCAACAAAAACCTATCTGCACAACGACTAAGAGTATGAAAGGATCGTTTTTCAACAAAGTCATAATCGGAAAGTAAACATAAAACCAAGAAGAAGCACAAGAAAACCTTAAAAGAGCCTTGGCCGGAAGCCAAGACATGATTTCACGAGTAATATCCTCCATAAGAAGACTTAGGTACAAGAAAACAAGAGTTAGTGATTTGGTGAAGAAAATGACAAAACCATAAGAAGTATTTATAGCTAAACGCTTTGAGGCCAAAGGAATTTTGGTCCCGAAGCGAGAGGGCTAATTGATAAATATAAAAATGGTTCATTCCAAAGGACGATAGAGTTAACATAAAATCAATACTGCCCTCCTTTCACCAATACCGCCCCTTGACCAATGCCCCCTTTCACCAACACTGCCCCCTTTACCAATACCGCCCCCTTTCACCAATACCGCCCCCTTGACCGATACCACCCCTCTTATCCAATATCATCCATCCTCTTAAGTACCGACACTCCTCCCACCCCCTATAAATATGGGGGAAACCATAGAGCAAAGGGCAAGGAACTTGAGTGTTACGCTCGGGCTTAAACCACGAACGTAAACTAATATAAAATGCGGATAGATTGAGAGTTTGAGATGAGAAAGAAGGGAAATTAAGATGAGAAAGTAGAGTTTGGAGTTTAGATGAGAGAAAGAAGGGAAGGGGATGAGAAAATAGAGTTTAATCTCAAATTGAGATAATTTTCAGATATTTGATTGAATGACTTCAATTACAGCTCAAGCATCTACTTATAAGCAGAACAAACAAAGCTAAAACATTGAATCAATACAGCACTACTAACCGACTTAAGCTAGGAACAATCTAGAAGCATCTAGAATAAACTAACTAACATTTAATTGCTTATTTGGCGCCAAAGACCGGAACTAACAGCAGCAGCAGCTCACAGCGGCCACAGCAGACCTTAACAGCAGCAATTTTAACAGATTTAACTAAATTTAACTGCCAACTGGATTTTCCCGCCCAATTGCCAATTTAAACTCAAGTCTCGGAATTCCGGTTTGTAAAATTCCCTTCCCCTTGAAAACATTCTTGTCCTCAAGAATGAAAGAGAACGAGTCACTTCTGAAACGCAGTGAACACCTTAGTGTGATGCTTGTCCTGCACATGATCCTCGTATAGATGTATTGTACCGTCTGGTGGTCTACAATGATCAAACCAAAATCAACAACACCTCCACAACTCCTCTCGTTGCCCTTAACACAGCTCAAAAGTCCATCTTCCTGCTGAGACTCACAACATGCAGCAACACTTCCGTAATTTTGCCGGTAAAATGCTACATAATAGAGTTTGGATGTCATTGAACCTATAAATCTGCATATGAAGTCATTTAACATCTCGGGAGGCCTTCTAAACTCAAACCAAGAGAACCAAACATCAATTTCTGATTGTTGGCATTCCCAACTGCAGCTCCAACAAACCCAATTCTTGATCATGGCAACCAAACTCATTGAAAATTCATAAGGATGCAGCTATGACCTCCAAACTTTAGTGATTTCTTTGCCCTTAGCAAAAGTCTTGGAGACAAACAACTTGCAAACGTCCTCCCAACAGCATAGCTTCATGATAGGGACCCTATTGATCAAAACTCCCTTCAAAAACAGAATCATTTCATCCCGAACTTGCCGATCGGCATGCCGAAAGTGCTTATCAGCTACTGGAACTTGATTCCCTGCTGAATTAATGTGTCCTACTGCAATGATTCCCAACAAATTCAGCTCACACAATCTCCTACTAACCCAACTCATGACATGCTCAAGAAATCCTTGATGGCTCTCCAATTGCGCCATTGTTGTTGCAGCATTCAAAAACTCAGCAGTACAAACCTGATGCAGTTCATAACAACATTTTGTAGCTCGGTGTATGTCCATGTGGAAGCTACTTGAAGTGAACAAGTCATGACATCTTCCCATGGTCATAATAGCACAAATCACTCTCCATTTGGACAACCCATTCACTGCTGACAATGAAGGAATGGTAATCCTCCCAGCCATAACTGCAGCTAACCTGAATTCATGCTGTCCCACCTTGATCAGTTGAGCTCTTGTGTCATAGGCTTGAATATCTGGACTTTTGCTCCACCAAATCAAATACTCATGGGTCACAATCAAATTTCCAACATCAGACTGAAAGATGAACTTTAAATTAGGACACCAATGACACAACTGAACATCTGAGATTAATTTCAGTGCAAGGGAAAATTTGTCCTAAACTTGGCTGCTGAAATATAAATTATTTTCAGCTAGAAATGATCTTATTCCCTTGTTATTCTCCTTCTCCCATTCATTGAGAAAGTATTGAAGCTTGTGCATATTATTTTTCCATTCGGAGCAACCACAGCAGATCACCCAAAGCACAACCTGATTTTGCACCAAAACAGCAGCTTCCGGTTGCATTCTATCCTGATTTTCAAATGCTATCACCGTTGGCTTTACTTGGCCTTGAGCATCAGTTGTGAGGTCATACCCGAGGCCACACATCTCCTCAAAGCGCCCACAATTCATCAAACAACTAACAACAATTACCAACCCTTCAAGTAAAGCCTCAACCACTTTTACACCAATGCTTGCACTGTCAACGCCATTTTCAACATCAAACAGCAGCACCGAGTGTGTAGCTTCCCCCAATACTTGTACTTCATTCTTTTTCGGATCAAAGGGACTTTCAACATCGATTTCATCTGTTAAAGCCTCTGCGGTACAGCTACTGGTCTGATCAGAATTAGGCTTCAACATATTACTGCATTTGTACTCATCCAACAACTTCAATGCTTGTAAAGATAAAAGGCTTCTCTTTCGTTGGACTTTGAAACGCACTCTCACAGCTTGATTAGTTCTTTTCAACAGAGAATCAAACCTTTTTGGCTTCATATAAACTTGAAAATCTTCTCCCGGATCAGGAGGCCAGTCGTCATATGAATGTACAAGATGCCTTGGGGAAGTGTCCAACAAGTTTTGTGGTGCTTTTAATGTCACTACAGCAGTAACACCAAGTTTTTCAGATGGAATCATAGATTTTGCTGCAACTAATCCTTGTATTCCTGCATACTTATCGGTAAGAGCAACATCTTGAGTTAATTCCAATTGATCATCAAGCATACTAGGTTGAACCACAACCACATGCTTCAATTTTGGCTTGAACAACTTCTTTTTGCCCACAACATCTCCCAATGCTTCACTTAGACGATTCCTCTTCGACTTACTCTTTGCTTCCTTAATCATTCCTCGGACATGTGAATCATATTCCCAATCCGAATGCACATCATAGTGTATCTCAACATCATTAAGAGACTCTAACTCTCGCATAGAGTCTTCGTAAGAATCATCTTGTTCAAACTCAGGTTCTTTTGGCTTTTGTTCTTCAATTTCGGCATTATCGTGATCAAGTTCATCTTCAACAACAACAGATTGTACCTCCTCTTCTTGCTCAACAAAGAACTCTTGCGGTAGAACCACTTTAGTAGGTGGAACAATCTCAATTTGTTGCAACCGATCTTGCCCCTTTGCATTCTTTGCATCTTTGCCCATTAACAATGACAAAATTTGATCCATCTTTTGATCAAAACCTTTCTCTAAATCTTGAAGGTCCTCTTTAGTAGCATTCTGAGGTTCGATCGTAACATTTATACCAGCTTCAGATCGAGTTCTCCCTCCATCAGCCATATTTGCAATAAACAACAACTTCGATCTGAAATCAGCACATTCGCAAAGCACAATTTTGAAATCGCAGAAATGTTAAACTTGTTTCGCGACTCTTCAACAATCAGTTGCTTAATGAAGTTGTACTCCTTTGATCACATAAACAATCCCTTGTTATCGGTTCCACGATCGTCAATGATTATAAACCCTAGCTGATAAACTTCGAACAGAACTTCGAACAAACCCTAATCTCGAACGATTTCTGTCAGCAACGTTGAGTTGAGTAATTCGACTTATACTTCTGAATTAAGCTCGACACTAACTCAAAATCAAGTCCTCAACACAACACTCAAACGATCTTAACGAACGAAATCGGATTTCAACACTTTCGATCCTACTGTCAGAATATCGTCTATGATGTCAGAGTTTCGCCAAAGCAAATCTCGACTCAATAGCATATAATTCTCAAAGATCACCGTAGATTCTGATGGATTCTCACTACTTTTATGCTTAGCAACACAATTTCAACACAATCCAACAACATACACGAATTCTCATCGAATTGCAACTTGTAGTTCAGAAAACCATTACCTCAATCTCAACTTCTGAATTGTAAAATCTGCAATCACCTCAATTCAGATGATTTCTGCTCTTTTGATGATGAACAAGTGCAATGTGGATCAATTAGCTCACCTTAAACTTCTTCTTCAACCGATCAGATGAATATTTGTTCAAGATCAATAAGCATCAGCACTCCACTTCGGCAACTCGTGCTATGCTCAGCACTCAACTTCAATTGTCATTGTTGTCACGTTTGAATCTTTTTAATCTGATTTGAACAATGCTGAGCTGAACTTGATCTTGGTGATTTTCGAATTGATAACAGAACAATCACCAAATATGATCTGATCTTGATCAAATTGTCCTTAACCGGCGGAAATTTGAACCGATACAGCAAGAACAACACTGAATTGGAGTTTTTGATTTTGATTTTGATCAAATTTTTTTTTTTGTTTTGATTACGCACTCAATTGGAAGCCAAACGAGGCTCTGATACTAATTGTTACGCTCGGGCTTGAACCACGAACGTAAACTAATATAAAATGCAGATAGATTGAGAGTTTGAGATGAGAAAGAAGGGAAATTAAGATGAGAAAGTAGAGTTTAGAGTTTAGGCGAGAGAAAGAAGGGAAGGGGATGAGAAAATAGAGTTTAATCTCAAATTGAGATAATTTTCAGATATTTGATTAAGTGACTTCAATTACAGCTCAAGCATCTCCTTATTAGCAAAACAAACAAAGCTAAAACATTGAATCAAGACACCACTACTAACCGACTTAAGCTAGGAACAATCTAGAAGCATCTAGAATAAACTAACATTTAATTGCTTATTTGGCGCCAAAGACCTGAACTAACAGCAGCAGCAGCTCACGGCAGCCACAGCAGACCTTAACAGCAGCAATTTTAACAGATTTAACTGAATTTTACCTCCAACTGGATTTTCCCGCCGAATTGCCAATTTAAACTCAAGTCTCGGAATTCCGGTTTGTAACATTGAGCTTAGTTCCACCTCTTCGAACCCAACCAAAAAACCCCGAAACCGATAGCTTGCCACTAGGCTGACAAACAGCCAGTGAAGCAAGTGCACATATAATTATATATACTAATATCTATTTTTTGTACCATTATGATAAGTCTAATTTAGTATATAATTATTCATATAATTTTGGTTCATTTTCTAACCATTTTAGCTCAAATTTTAATCGCTATTGCTCGCTTTTGCTCTTTTTCACTTCTATTGCCATTTCTTTGCAAAAACAGTCATTTTCTGCAAAATCTTGCTAGGTTTTATCATCAAAATCAACAAGTGAATGCAAAATTCACCAAAAAAAAGAAAAAAGAGGGGCAAAACATAACAATTTACATGGTTAAAGTAAGAACACAAGTAGTGATGCACAATTCATTTCAACTTGTAAAAAGGGGTGGCCAAATGCACAAATCAGTTGCAAGGATGGACCAAACAATACATTAACATGTCCATGTTGATGTAAAATCTGAATTTAAGTGGTGAAAAACTCAAAAATCTGAAGAAAAAAAGGCCAAGAACAGCAAAGTGCAGAGAATGAACAATAAGCCTGCACAATTCACTTCAACTTGCAATTTTGTGTGGCAAAATGAACAAATCAAGTGCAAGGATGCTTTGTACACTTCAAGTACATGTTAATAACGATGTCAAGACTCATTTTTGGATGAAAAAAGCAGAAAAAAATGAAGTAAAATTAGCAAGAACAGCAGCTGCAGAGAATGTACAACAACCATGAACAATTTACTTCAACTTGCAAATTTGGGTGGAAAAATGGACAAATAAAGTGAAAGAAATTCTTGAACACATCACTAACATGTTACAATTTATGTTAAATCTGATTTTGGGCAGTACAAAGAAAAAAAAAATTTTGAGAAATCAGCAACTTGATTCATAAACTACAGAAATGGGCGACAGGAGCAGAATGGAGGTGCAATGAGCTTTAAGGTTGCAATTTTTTGTATTTTTTTCAATTCAAACCTTATGTGTTATAAATAAGGATGTTTATGAGATGTTTTAGCATCATTCAATCCAGAAATATCAAATACAAAGTAGAGAAACAAGGTATAAATTCGTAGGAAGAAAGAAGGAGGAGAAAAGAAGAAGTTTGATTTGAAATTTTGCATTTTTAAGTTCTTTTCTATCCTTCTCTTCATTAAGTTCATGAATTTTCTATTAAATATGTCTTATATTAAGTTTATCATGAAATAATTTTTTTATTCCAAGGCTACGATGTAGCCTAAGTTTTAATATATGCTCATTTCTAATTCAACATATTCAATGTTTTGTTGTTGCGTTGTTGAAGTGTTTATCATTGTTCTTTATGAGTTTTAGATTCTTGATCACTATTTAAGGCCTATAATGATTCATAATGAGTCCAAGAGGAGATTTATGATGATTGCTAAGGTGATAAGCACCACAAATTGAGCGAATGCTCGAGAGAGATTAACGCGATATGTGTGGTTTTTAAATGAAAATCATAGAGCTTTAAAAACTCTTTTGTATTTAAATTTATGCATGAGAGTGATGGGTTAATATGTAAAATAGCATGCTAAATATTGCTCGAGAGAGAATATTTAGTAAATTACGATTTTCAACCATTGACACGTAATGACAACTTGAATAACAAGAATAGAAAGGCGTATTGATGCAGCTAGGTAAAATCGGATGCCTTGGATTTTATTAAATCATAAAAACCATTAAAAATCAGTAAAATTTAGATAAAATTCAGTAAGCAAATTTTTTTTCCTTTTATTTTATTTTATTTCATATCAAAATCTCAATTTTTGGTCTTTCAAATAGTGTTAAAGCTGCTAATTTCGGTACTTGCTCAATAACAATCCTCGTGGAAACGATACTCTACTCACTAGTTCATTACTTGATACAGCTAGTGCACTTGCTAACGCATACGTAAAGTAAGCATCAAGTTTTTGGCGCCGTTGCCGGGGATTGTCCTTGTTTGAGTGATATCGATACCAAGTAGTTTTGGTGCTAATTTTAAATTGTTAATAATTTGTAAATTTTGTTTAAATTTGAAATATAAATCTCTTTTCATTAATTTATTTTATTTGTAAAGAAAATTCTTAAAAATTAATAAATAAATAAATAAATTCGTATATACCCCCAAAAAAAATTTGTTAGTTTTGTTTTTTTTTTCCCTTATATTTTGTCTTTATTTTCATTTTTATTTTTCTTATAATTTCACTTTTTCAGGGTTTTAAATGTTAAATTTGATATTTTTAAAGTTTTCGAAAACATTAGGGTTACTACCCCCCCTTTTTTTAAATTTGTGTTTTCTTAGCTTTTTTTTTTTTTAGATTGTTGTATTTTTTGTTTTCTGTTAATTTTAACTTTATTTTAATCTTTTTTAGTCATCAAGATAGGTTTTTCAAAGTTAGGTTTGTTATCCTAATGTTTTTCAAAATCTTTGGTATTACTAATACCCCTTTCTTAAAACTCGGTTTTCAAGGGTTGTTGTTGTCTTAATCTTTCTCACTAATTTTGTTATTTTTTCCCTCTAACATTTAAGTTTATTTAATTATTATTTATTTTTTAATGATTTATTCATAAAAAAAAAGTGCTAAAAGTGATGGATTGCTACAACTTTATAAGACCTCAATACCAAACTGTATTTAATGCATTATCTGCTCAACTTTTACTAATTCAAGATATGATGACTGCTAGTACTCCTCGATATAAATTTTGTGTAGGTAACCATGTTAGTATGGAATGTCAAATGGGTAATAGCTTTTCTTCATAAGGTTTTGAGCAATATAACTTTATGAGACTTTAATATCAAGCTATATCGAGAAAAAAAAAAATAGAGCATTTATGAAATTACTGCATTATCTGCCCAACTTTCACAAATTCAAGAACAATTAAATGACATAACTGCTGCTAGTACTCCTACATGTAAAATTTGGGCAGATAACCATGTTAGTATAAAATGTCAATTAGGTACTAGCATTTCCTTATAGGGTTTTGAACAAGGTAATTACATGTCAAATTTTAACCAACTCCTGTACAATCCCTACTCTAGTACTTATAGTCAAGAATGGATGGATCCTTCTTGGAATCATCACAAAGCATCTTGGTCACCCACTTATCCATCTCAAGAAAAGAAATGACTTAGAAGAGACATTTAGAGAATTCATGGAAACTGTTAGTGACCTAAAAATCCAAAGAACCGCTATCCAAAATCCTGAACCTCAAGTAGGGACTGCAATAGAGGAACAGTCGGAGAGGTTTTGAAGAATCCCTGCCTAGCAATACCGTCATCATTCTAGGGGAGCAAACTAACGCCATAGTATTGAGGGATAAAGACACATTAAAAGAACCACCTCAATGTGACATAATTCCCTTAATCGACTCATTGCCACCAAGGACCAAACCTATCTTTACTGACCCATCACCACCACTCATTGAAATAGAATGTCAAGCTTATTTGACATGGTCAGAGATTTTTGAAACTATGGATGCCTCGGAGAGGAATTGTAGAAATGATCGAAAAAGAAAATCTAGGTTGTGGTAAATTAGGCTCAAGGATCTCAAGCTTAGAGAAGGCGGGGGTGGTCGTGTAAAGAAGGGAACAAGGAAGATCCATGGAAGAAAATGGTCATTATGGGTAGATGGTGGAAACTCTATTTTCCTTCAAGACACGGGATAGATCCACTCAAAGAGTCAAGCTAATGACTATAACCAAAAGCGCTTCTTGGGAGGCAACCCAAGTGCTCTTTTCCTTACTTTTATTTTTGTTTCTTTTTATTTTTATTATTTTCTCATGTTTTTATACATTTTTGTTCGAAGAGGTATTTTGAAACACGTTTGCGGGTAACCGGATTACAACATGGACCGTCAAAAAGCAATCCTCAAACCTGGGAAGTATCTCTCACCTACTTAATCTTTTTAGTTCTTTTAAAATTAAGAACAATGTTAACTCTAAGTTTGGGGGTAAGAAAAACAATCTTTAAAATTTTGAACAAAATTTTTTTTTGAAAACTTTTCCTGTTTTATGTTTTAAGAGTCGGCTTTAGTGCATCCCAGAGTTCGAAGCTTTTGTATTGGGATGTAAATAGTATCGGCCAACAAAAAGATTGTCTATTTTCTACAATTTTAATCATTAGTCTTTTAAAAATTTCATTAAAAAAAGTAAGTACTTATCATCATGTTTTTTAGGCAATTTCTCTACTCTTTTTAGCTCGTTTACTTTAATTAGATTTGAATAACCTAATAATCAATTGTTTATGTGTTCTAACTGCAAAACACGATCTAATCTAAGCCACTATCTTGATAAAACTATGGTATTTTACTTCACTAGCTAGCATGGTTGTTTTACTTTTCTTTTTGATTAAAAGATGCTCAAATTTGAATAGAATGCATTAAGATTATCATTTACATAATAGATTTTGAAAAGTTATGCCTAAGTCTAAATAAAAGAAAAATGTAATAAAAATAGAGGGAGAGAATCACTAATTGCTCCCCAGAAGTAATCGTCCTTGCCGCCTCTTCCAAACTCTCTAGGGAAAAGGATTCATCTTCTCGGGCTAAAATTGACATCAGTGCATGTATCATTCAGAGATCTCAGCTTTCAATTAGTCCTGACTTTCCTCAGTTCTCAGTCATTGGATTGGGAGTTTGTGGACTATCCATGGGTCCTCTGTCAAGGTTGGTTAGAGATAGCGAGATGTATGTGGCATGTGGAGTGGGCCATTTTGATATTCAAGTTGGTGGTCACTTTTTGGGTAGATGGTCATGGGATTTTGATTATCTATGTCCGACCGTCCTACCTACTTTTATCTAGCCAAATTTCCATCATAAATCCAGGTGAATCAGTGCCCTCATGCCTTACCTTGGAACGAGGTTGGTTTGGATGACTTAGCAGAGTCCCAAGGCCATTTACCAAATCTTCAAAACCAAGCTTGGGATATCACTAGTAATACTAATTATGGGTCTTTAGGACCTAAGTATTAGCTAGGTTTTAAGCAGTCATTGGCTCTAGAGAGAGAAGAAAGAAGATGGTGGCAGGTCATCAGGTTACTAGCTTTGCTTCTTCAAATAGAAGTCGTAGAGCACAAAAGCACATGATTAAAGAACAAGCAAAGTAGGATCTGCATGAATTCCTAAACGATATGTTTTCTAAAAGGTGTGCCAAAAATTGGTCAAACACTTTGGTAAACAAAAAAATGGGGGAAGTTGGTGAGCAAGGGCGATAGTGCTATAGAGGCTGATAAGCTTATTGGTGTGAAGCGCACATGGGTGTATGGGAAAAAACTTGGTTTGGCATATGATAGTGATGAATCAGCTCTGATTGAGTTCTTTGCATGGATGGAATAGGGTTTTGGTTATTCTAACTACCTATCAAACTCATCTCTAGTTTTTGTATGGTTGGCCATTTCTTTCTATTCCTGGCCCTTCTCATCTTGTGGTGATATATCAATGTAGTGCCTGTTTGATTTTTCCTGCATATTTGTTTTTGTTTTGTCTTGTTTTCCTAATTTTTCTTGGTTTTTTTGCCTTTGTTTCTTGATCCTCATTTTTATGCGAATTGATTGTGGCCTCTTCTGTATGAGCTGCCCGTTTTGTACTGTAACCTTGTTGCTAATTATTGAAAAAAATAAAAAGTTCTTGTAAGAAGAATGAGACTATAAAGGGAGTACATAGCAATTATAATAAGCTTGCAATAAAATATAAAATTTCTTAAGACGAGCCAAGGACTAGATAGAAACTTCAGTCATTATTTGCAAGTATAATATCTTCTCACATGGGACAACATAATAAATTTATAGGAATAATCTGATAGCTATAGATTTATTGTTGTATATATATATATATATATATATATATATATATACACACGCACACACACACACACATAGGTCTAAAAAAAAGAGAGGATATGAGACGAGAGTAGAGAATATGAACCATTATATTAAGAGTTTAGATTTTCTTTTACACCTTGTCGAGAAAAAAATTCCGCAGGCAATAAATGAACGAAATAAATGCACCATAAAGTAGTATTTCTTGTATTTATTTAGAAGAAATGGGTACAATCTCTGTGTTAGGACTAGTATTTTAAAAATCCATATTTGTCATATAATTTTACTATTAATGAATAAAATTGAAGTTCCAGTCGTTTTCTTGCTAAATTTTTGTAAGTGGCCATATATACTGCATGTGATTTTTTAAGCAATGTCCATGAGATGGACATAGACCTCAGATTACAATTTACATGTTTGTTCTAAGTGGATAATGAGATTAAGCCATAGATAAACTTGGAACAAACGGTATGAAATGTTATTTGAAAAACTCGTAGTCAAAGACAAGTGGCTAAGTCTATAACGTGACACTTTACATGACTTGTCTTAGTCATGTGGATGGTGATCCAAAAGTGTTAGGTTGGTGTGTTTAATAAGACTGATACACTGAGTTGGACCATGTGGATTACTTGTTTTTAGACTATAATTGGAAATGGATGATTCATGTTGTACTATTTAAACGACGACTCTAAATGGGAAGGAACTTACACCCAAGACTTGGATTTGATTTAAATACTAAAACAAATACGAGAAGTAAACGACAAAGTAAAAGAGAACAAACAACAAAGATAATAATTTACGTGGACAACCCTCAAACGAGAGGGGGAAAAAAACCACGGGCGAAGGTAGAGAACTTATTGATTGAAATAATGGAAGAATTACAATATGAGTATTCACTCCTCTCTCTATTTCTGTACGGCGGCTCTCATAATGCTCGCGTTCTCGTTCTCTTTATTTATACTTAGCGTATCCTAGATCACGCGTAATTTCAGGCCCGATCAATCGGCAAAGTCCCGATCGATTGGCGAGTTTACTAGATTTGTTAACTCTCTGCGAACTTCCCGATCGATCGTCAGTCTTCCTGATCGATTAGCGTGCTGACTGCTGCATCTGTTCCTAAACTAAGTAATTTGAGACACATCCTAACAAATCTCCATCTTGTCTCAAATTTCTCACAAAAAAACTCTCCACCTTCTCCACAAAACACCCCTTCAAGGATTTATCTCAACAAAACAGTAAACCTAACCAAGTCCAAGTAATGCTTGAACTTGCTGCTAGGAAGAACCTTAGTGAACATGTCAGCGGGAATATTATCAGTGCCAATCTTCTTCAATTCAACCTTGCCCTCATCAATTAAGTCTCGAATGAAGTGATGTTTCACATCTATGTGCTTTGTCCTGTCATGATGGGTCTTTTATGACATCTCAGGAGCGGTGGCTAATTCCAAGAGCCTGGAAGATACAAGACGTCCAAACACATTGAAAGGATATACCACCTCATTAGAGACCATGAGGAGAAGGGTGAGTTGCCAATCTTGAAGATAGACACGAGCCATAATCTTGCAGATCCTTTTACAAAGACTTTGACTCAGAAGACCTTTGAGTCACACATAGAGGGGATGGGTATAAAGTGCATAGTAAATTAGATTTAGGACAAGTGGGAGATTGTTAGGAATAGTGTCTTGAAAATCCATATTTGTCTTCTAATTTTACTTATTAATGAATGAAATTGAAGATCTAGTAGTTAAATTTGTGTAAGTCAGCATATATACTACATGTGATTGTTAAACTTCAAGATCAAACTTGAACTTAACCTGGTAGAAGTATAGGATAGAAGAGAGGTTAGATGAGAAAAGAAGTGAAAGTAGATGAGAAATTAGAGAGAGAGAGTTAGATGAGAGAGAGAATTGATATAAAAAAAATATTACACTTGAAACATAGCTACTTATACTCAAACTAGATACATTGGACTTAGAACAATCTAACCGACTTACACATCCAGCAGCCGCCAGAATTGACTCAACTAAGCACACCTTGACCCTCAACCGACTTATTAGATACAATAAGGCTTTGGCGCCAAAAACAACTAACAACCAACATTCAAGAATTTACAATCAAAACGCAACACTTCACTTAACAACACTTAATTGCAAGCCTAGCAAACCAAATCATACATATCAGCATAATCAGCCGTAGAGCTATGAAGCAGATCATAACAACCCCCCCTCCTTGAAAACATTCTTGTCTCAAGAATGAACGGTAGAGAATTGGCTTCTCTTGAACTGCAACTCCTCCTAAGAAGCATCCTTCTTGTCCAGATTAGTCCATTGCACCAGAACCTCCTTTACAGATCTACCTTCAACATTATGTAGTCTGGAATCCAAGATGGCAGTAGGGTTCAACAGCAAAGCACCATTAGAACCAACTTCCGGGGGCTGAGCTGAACTGTCTTGGCCTTTCTTCACATGTTTCTTCAAAAGGGACACATGAAACATAGGGTGAATGTAAGAATCAGGGGGCAATTCCAACTTATAAGCTACTTTCCCATTCTTCTCAATGATTTTGTATGGCCCAAAGTATCTTGCACATGGCTTGACATTCCTTCTCATAGCCATTGAAGCTTGTCTGCAAGGCTAAAGCTTCAAGTAAACCTTATCTCCTATGTCATAAGCTTTGTCCACACACTTCTTGTTTGCATAATACTTCATCCTTGCTTGAGCTTGATGAAGATTATCCTTCAAAAGTTGCACCAATTGCTTTCTTTGCGGCATCAAATAAGCCACCTCAGGGACTGATGTCACCATTTTTGCAACATCAAGGGTGAAGGAGGATCATAACCATACAAAGCTTGAATGGTGTGGTGCCAATTGAAGCATAAGCGTGTGTGTTATACCAGTACTCAACAAAAGATAACCATCTTCCCCAAACTTTAGGATGACTGAATACCATGCTCCGAGGTAATGTTCTATACACTGATTAACTCTTTCCATTTGGCCATCTGTTTGTGGATGGTAGGAAGAACTCAAGGCCAAGGTTATTCCCATAAGGATGAACAATACCCTCCAGAAAGACTGGTGAAGAGCTTGTCCCGATCAGATACTATGGATTGTGGTAACCCATGAAGCTTATAAATTCTATCAAGGAACACTCTAGCAAGCTTCTCTGCTGTCACAGGTCTAGCCAATGCAACAAAGTGATTGAACTTGTTAAATCGATCCACCACTAACCAAATAACTTCCTTGCTCTCTGATTTTGGCAAGCCTTCAATAAAATCCATGCTTATGTTCTGTCAAGCACCATCTGGAATAAGTAGAGGTTAGAGAAGTCCCTGATGCCTATGATCACCAGCCTTGGATTGCTGACAAGTTGTTATGATCCGAAAATTCAAGATCTGGCTGGGTTGTGTTTTGGTTGCTGCTGCGTTCTATTAGTTGCTGATTTGATGTCCAAATGCTGATTAGAGTTGATTAGTTTAGTAAATGATGTATTAGCTTGGTATTGTTGCATTGTAATGGTCCTAGTGTAGCAATGCATTGTCTTAGCTGCTGAAATGTAATAAGCTGCAGAGGTAGACCTGCAGCAGGGGGGGTTAGTAGTGCTGTCAGTGGTAGTTAGGCTGGTCTTGGCGCCAAAATTAAGGATTTAAATGTTAGTTAGCTATATTTCTAGATGCTTCTAGTTAGTTCCAAAGTCGGTTACTAGGATTTTTCTAGATACATTGTATTGGCTTGTTGATCTTGCCTACAAGTAGTAGGAGCTGCTGTAATTTCAGTTCATTCAAAGAAATTGATAACAAATATCTCTTTTGAGATCAAACTTCTCTCTCTCATCCAACTCTCTCTATTTTTCATCCCTAATTCTCTAATTTCTCATCTACTAGAAGCAATGGCTGAGCAAATTGATCAACGAACAGAGTTGTTCAATGAGAAGGTAGCTGAGATTCAATATCAGTTCAATAGCCAAACTCTTGGAGAAAACGATCTAGGTAATAAGAGTTTTGTGTCTCAACAATTGCAAGGTGTTGAAGGAACGTTAACTGAACATGTGAATCAGCAAGTTTAGGTGTTGGAGGCTAGAATCACCGACCGACTGAATCAACAATCATAGATTTTGGAAGAGAAGCTTACTGAGTTGCGCAACCAATTAAATAAGCAAAATGAGACATCAGGTCCTGCACCACTTCTACCATTGAGCCAGCTGAGGCGAACTTGTGAGGAGCTAAATACTCAGTTGTTAAATGCCGCAGGAAGTTCACGAGATGGTCCTCAAGTTCAGCTTCAACCTGAAAGTATTAGATCTCAGAATCTGGTTACTGAAGATCAAGTAAATGTCAGTCCGCAAGTACAAGCAAATGATCAGGAGCAAATTCGATTTGTGAGCATGAATTTTGGTCAAAACGATCATCCACCTGATGTTTCAGATCGTCCACCAGGTGCTGCAGCTCCTATCAGAAGAAGTCATGAAAATTCAGGACACTTTGATCCATCACATGAGCCATCACGCACGCGACCTGTTTGTGTGGATGTTTGGCATCTTGTTCATCCCCCTGAATCTGTTCAGCAACATACTTATGGACAGAATGTCCCTGAATTTGGTCCTAACCATAGCAATGAAGTCACTTGTGGTAATAGAAGCAATGGCTTTAGACAACCAAGGGTACAAATTAAGAACTTTGATGGGAAGCAACCACATTCTTGGTTAAGAAGATGTGAGGGATATTTCCACTTTTATTCCATTCCCGATGATCAAAAGGTGGAATTGGCTGCGGTTTATCTTCAAGGAGATCATGAAGTTTGGTTCTATAGTCTATTGAAGAGCAATTCCACACTTACTTGGGCTGAGTTTATGGTTGAGTTTTGTGACGCTATGGTGATGAAGATTTGGGTGATGTAGTGGATAATTTCAACAAGTTGACTCAAGTTACAACCGTGAAGGAATACATGACCAAATTTGAAAATCTCCGAGCTAGTGTGATAACTCTTGCACTTCAAGCCCCTGAATCCTTTTATGTCTCGAGCTTCATCAGTGGACTAAAGCCTAAAATCAAGAATTTGGTGAAGGAAATTGGTCCTACCTCCTTATCTCAAGCTTATGCAAAGGCAAAGTTGATTGAGGCCACGGTTCTAACATCTTATGATGGGCCAAAGCATCGTGGAGAAAACTTCCAACAATATCACAAGGGGTTAGATGAACGTAAAGATCCTCGAAATGTCGACAAGGCGTCTCGAAACCTCTGTTTTAAGTGTCATCAGCCCTATGTAATTGGCCATAAGTGCAAACCTAAATTCCTCATGGCAGCTAAAGGAGTTGATGTTGAAGGCCAATCTGAAAATGATGAGTTTGATATTGGTATTGATGGTTTAGATCAGGAAGCCGACAATGAAGATGAAGTGGACACTACAGCTCGAAAAAAGGAATTAAGAGACATGCTTACGAGGTTGTACAAGTCCAAATCTCTCTAGTTTCGACAGGGTAATTCCTCCAACAAGTGATTTTCAAAGTCTCATTCTCTTTCATTCTTGAGGACAAGAATGTTTTCAAGGGGAAGGGAATGTTATGATCCGAAAATTCAAGATCTGGCTGGGTTGCGTTTTGGTTGCTGCTGCGTTCTGTTAGTTGCTGATTTGGTGTTCAAATGCTGATTAGAGTTGATTAGTTTAGTAAATGATGTATTAGCTTGGTATTGTTGCATTGTAATGGTCCTAGTGTTGCATTGCATTGTCTTAGCTGCTGAAATGTAATAAGCTGCAGAGGTAGACCTACAGCAGGGGAGGGGGGGTCAGTAGTGCTGTCAGTGCTGTTAGGCTGGTCTTGGCGCCAAAAATAAGGATTTAAATGTTAGTTGGCTATACTTCTAGATGCTTCTAGTTAGTTCCAAAGTCAGTTACTAGGATTTGTCTAGATACATTGTATTAGCTTGTTGATCTTGCCTATAAGTAGTAAGAGCTGCTGTAATTTCAGTTCATTCAAAGAAATTGATAACAAATATCTCTTTTGAGATCAAACTTCTCTCTCTCATCTAACTCTCTCTATTTTTCATCCCTAATTCTCTAATTTCTCATCTCAATTCCCTTCTTTCTCATCTCATACTCTCAATCTATTCTACATTTCAAGCAATCCAAGTAGTATCTCCACTTATCAACCGCTAGAAGAATTGCAAGATACTCCTTCTCATATGTGGACAACTCTTCGTGCTTAGGACTTAAGGCTTGGCTAAGGTAGGCTATTGGCCTTCCATTCTGAGACAATACAACTCCACTGCCACTCCCACAAGCATCTGTTTCTAAGACAAACTCTTCTTCAAAATCTGGCATTACCAAAATAGGTGCTACATGCGTAGCTGCCTTCAAGGCTTCAAATTCCTCTTAAGCCTTTATCAGACCACTTGAATGCATCCTTCTTCAATAGATATGTTAGAGGCTTAGAATTGCTCCATAACCATCTACAAACTTCCTGTAATAACCAGCCAATCCTAAGAACCCTTGCAACTGCTTTAATGTAATAGGAATTGGCCATTATTTCATTGCCTGAGCTTTGAAAGGATCAGTACAAACCCCTCTATGAGAGATCACATGACCTAAGTACTCAAGTTGAGTCTGAGTAAAAGAGCACTTAGTCAATTTGGCAAACAACTTGTGACTGCGCATCACCAAGAACAGTTCCTTCAAATGTTTCAAGTGCTCGTCCAAGGTAGGACTGTAAATCAAGATATCATCAAAGAATGCCAACACAAATTTCCTCTAAAACAGCTTGAATACATCATTCATCACTGCCTGAAAAGTAGCTGGAGCATTGGTTAAGCCAAAAGGCATAACCACGAACTTATAATGCCCATGGTGAGTCCTAAAGGCAGTCTTGTAAACATCTTGCTCCATCACCCTGATTTGATGATAGCCTTGCCTCAAATCAAGCTTGGAAAATAAGCGTGCACCATGTACCTCATCCAGCAAGTCATCAATGATAGGAATTGGAAATTTATCCTTGACTGTAAGGGAGTTAAGCTACCAATAGTCAATGCACATTCTTGCCCATCTTTCTTCTTGACCAATATCACAGGAGAAGTAAAAGGGATGTGGCTCTGTTGAATGAAGCAAGTCTTGAGTAAGTCATCGACTTATTTCACAATCTCTTTCTTCTGTGAATGAGGGTACTTGTAGGGCCTTAACTTCACTGATTCTGAGTTAGGCTTGAGAGGAATTGTGTGATCCAAGTTCCTCTTGGGAGGTAAAGTCTTTGGCTACTCAAATAGATCCTCCAATTCATCAATCAATGCCTGCACCTTAGGATGAGATGGCTCTCCCAAATCAGTATGTGAGATTGCAAATAACTGTCCAACCCATTATTAAGCACCTTTCCTTAATCCACCTTCTAAACTCTTGCCCTTTAACAGCTGAAAATGAGCTTGTTCAGCCATGCCTTGCAATGTTATAGTAGATCCTTGCCTTTTAAAAGTCATGGACAGCTTGGCACAATCAAAGACCACCGGACTGAAAGATCTCATCCAATCCACACCAAGAACCATATCACAACGTCCCAAGGGCAAGATTCTAAAGTCATACTCAAACTTGTGTCTTGCGTAGTCTATTGGAATCCTTGGCATTTGGTCTGAGTAAGAATGGAATTCCCATCAGCCACTGTCACAGCTAATGGTTGTGTCTTAGTCATATCCTTCCCAACCTTTCTCACCACCTTTGGATCAATGAAGCAGTGAGTACTGCCATTGTCAATCAGAATAACAATGGACTTCTTGCCAGCTTGGCCTTTGATCCTAATGGTGTTATGAGCCCCATTTCCTGTTAAGGCTTTCATAGAGATCTCAACCTCATCTTCAAGAAGCTCCTCTTGAGATTCATGATCAAAACCGTCCAACTCAGCCTCTGTTTCATCTTCTTCAGATTGATCATCAGCATCAACTCCTCTGGCTGTCATGAGAAACTTGGGATTGCACTTGTGACCAAATTAATAAGGTTGATTGCATTTAAAACATAGTCTTTGAGCCTTCTTCACAACAGAATGAGTGGATTTAGACCTAACAGATCCCTTCTGTTGCTGATTAGAGCTTCCAGCTCTGTACTTAGGCCCATCATTTGATGCAAGAACCATAGCTTCAAACTGTTTAGCCTTTGCATGGGCTTTGGATAAGGTTCTAGGGCCAATTGCCTTGATAAGGTTCTTTATCTTTGGCCTTAAGCCACTTATGAAGCTGGAAACATAGTATGATTCGGTTGCTTGAGGATAAGGTGCAATCATACTTGCTCTAAGGTTCTTAAATCTTGTCATATACTCCTTCACAGAAGTGATTTGCACTACTTTGTTGAAGTTATCAACTATGTCACTTGAGTCATCATCTCCGTAACGTTCACAAAGTTCTTCCATGAATTTAGCCCAAGATAATGAAGGATTACTCTTCAAAAGACTGCAAAGCCATATCTCATGATCTTCATGGAGATAAACAGCCGCTAGTCCCACCTTCTCAGCTTCTTCAATCTGATAGAAATGAAAGTATCGATCACATCTTCTGATCCACAATTGTGGTTGTTTTCCATCGAAAGGCTCAATTCGAATCTTTGGCTGCCTGTAATCACTACTTTTATTGCTGGCTGAAGCATCATTCGTTCCAGAATTTAGTTGTTGTATCTGATCAAGTGGATGATCAAATTGTCCAAGAGTCACACTTGTAGCTCGAGATTGTATTAGATCAGGAGGTTGATCCTATTGTCTATTTGCCACACTAGCTGCTTGAGGTTGCACATGATCCTGTTGTCCAGCTGCCAGTAGCTGCCTAAGGCTAAACCTGTTGGCTCGCTGCTAACAGAACTCCAACACCTAAAGATGTATTCAGTCTATTGATTTGAGTCTGCAGTTCCACAAACCGTTCCTCAAACTGTTGAGATTGCTGAAGCATTCGATCAACATTCTTTTGATCTTGCTCCAACTATAATTTCTGCATATGGGTGAACATTTCCTCCATTCGATTGCTAAATTGATCAGCTGTAACAAACTTAACTCCTGCTACAACACTGACACCAGCAACTGAAGCATATGTTTGATTTGTTGCAGCATTAGCATTTCCAGATTGAGTTGTAACACAACCAGCCATTGATTCTTTCTCCTTGTACTTTGCCAGCTCCAATTAATCAAAAATTTGCTCGATCGGTAGCAATGAGGCTCTGATACCCATTGTTAACCTTCAAGATCAAGCTTGAACTTAACCTAGTAGAAGTATAGTATATAAGAGAGGTTTGATGAGAAAAGAAGTGAAAGTAGATGAGAATTGGCTAGGGAGTTAGATGAGAGAGAATTGATATAAAAAGATATTTTGTATTTGATTAAATGAATATTACACTTGAAATATAGCTACTTATACTCAAACTAGATACATTGGACATAGAACAATCTAACCGACTTACACATCTAGCAGCCGCCACAATTAAGTCAACTAAGCATACCTTGACCATCAACCGACGTACTAGATATAATAAGGCTTTGGAGCCAAAAACAACTAACAACCAACATTCAAGAATTTACAGTCAAAATGAAATATTTCACTTAACAGCACTTAACTGCAAGCCTAGCAAAGCAAATTAGACATATTAACATAATAAGACATAGAGCTATGAAGCAGATCATAATAGTGATTTGCTTTTAAGTAATGTCTATGAGATGGACATAGTCCTCTGATTACATTTTACATATTTGTTCTAAGTGGATAATGAGATTAAGCAATCGATAGAATTGGAACAAATGGCATGAAATGTTATTCGAAAAGCTCGTAATCTGTGACAAGCTTAGCACCCACTGGAGCACGACTCAGATAGTGCAATGCTCTTTCCTTGCCATTGTTGGTTCTTGCACACAAAGTGTGCCTAGATATTGTTCATGAGCTGAGGTGTAGAGGATCAAGGGCCTGTCGGGTATCGGTGCCCCCAAAATAGGAAGGTTCATCAAAAACTTCTTTATGCTTTTAAATTCTTTGGAACATATGTTGCCCCACTCAAAAGGAGCTCCTTTCTTTATCAAGTGGCTGAAAGGTTGACAACGACCAGTCGAGTTGGCAATGAATATCCTTATGTAAGTGAGGCATCCTTGAAAGCTGTGGAGCTCGCTCAAATTCCTCGCATAGACATATTTTTTGTGGCACTGATCTTGGACTGATCAATCTCAATTCCTCGATGGTAGACTATAAAGCCAAGGAACTTTCGGGAGGAAACGCCAAAAACACACTTGAGGGGATTCATTTTAAGGCCCACCTTCTGCAATCTTTCGATGACAATGCATAAGTCATTGAGACGATTGCTTCTTTTCTTTGATTTTACCACCAAGTCATCAATGAAGCACTCAACCTTCTTATGAAGCAAGTCATTAAAGATCTTTTGCATTGCCTATAGATATGTGGCGCCGGCATTCTTCAAACTGAAAGGCATTACTTTGTAGTCATAAATCCCTTTGGGTGTGCAGAAGGCAGTGGCTTTTCATCTTCTTGAGCCATTCATAGTTGATTGTATCTAGCAATGCAATCTATGAAGGACAAAGCCTCGTGCCCGATGGTGGCATCAACCATGAGCTCCGGGATCGGCAACAAAAGTTCATCTTTTGGGCAAGCATTGTTAAGGTCCTGAAAATCAATGCAAACTTTGAGCTATCCGGTCTTCTTTCTTACTGGGACAATTTTTGAGATCGAAGTCGGAACTTCCACTTCACGGATAAGGCTTGGAGAGATCAGCTTGTTTACCTCGGCTTCAATTTCTACCACAACGTCTGTCTAAAAACGCCGATTGTGCTATTATACTGACCTAGCTCCCTTTTGGATCTTGAGATGATGTACTACAATACCAGGATCCAAACTGGGCATCAATTTACAGGACCTTGCAAACACATCTTTGTATTAAGTGAGAATGTCCAAGTAGGTTGTCTCTTCCTTAGCACCGAGTAGAGTGCTTACAAACATAGGGCGTGGCTCATCTAAGGTGCCTAAGTTCAACTCTCTCAGTTCATCCATTGTTGCTTTCCCTCCATCTTCCAAGAGTGCCGAGGTTTCTCATACTACTGCAATTTCTTCGTTCGGGTCTTCATTGGCAGCTATCTCCCTGACGGTCACATGCTTAGAAGAGCAGGTGATGATTTCCTCTTGGCGCACTTTGACCTTGTCCACTAACTCCTTCCCGGGTTGTGGAGGAAGCTCCTTCCTTATTTTCTCCTGTTGTATGGTTGGATGACCGAGCACCTTTGACTCCTTCAAAGGTCGGTTATTTTTATCTGCCTTCAGGATGGTGAGCACTATGATTTGTCCCTTTACCTTCAACGTGCCCTCAGTACTAATTTCATTCTTCATGGGTAGTCTCATACGTGAAGGGATGGTGCTTTGAATTTTGTTTCCTCTATTGTCAGTTTGTGTCACCTTTCTTTTTTGCTTCTGTGTTGGTTCTTCAGGCACTTTGATTACTCTAAGCCTTGTGAAAACCAATTCTTGCAGTTGGGAAACTGAGCATTCTTCTTGCTATTGTTGCAGAGTTGGCAAAAAATGGAAGCTTGAAGTTGAGGTGTGGCTAGTCCCGACTCTCCACCTTGAAACCTTTCATCATTACTAGCACAGAGGCAATCACTTTTAAGCCAAGTGAAAACAAAGTTTCTTGAGTGAGTTCTATCTTTTTTGATGTGCTAAGGTCATGGATGTTTCCTAATCTGTTGAAAACCAAATCTCGAGGAGGAAAAGGAGATGAAATATGCCATCAAAGGCGGTCATCCTTGCACTCTTATTTTTTGCTTCCTCATCCAATATCTCTACAGCAGCGATGTGTTGAATGGAAGTCTGCTTCCCCTTTTCTTGATTGTGATTTTTACGAGCTTAGGCGGAGTGAAACCCAAACCAACTTTGGAAAGCTTAGCCTCGATCAACTCACCAAGAGGCATTGGGTTAGAGCAGTTATACCCACAAATAGCCATGAGCTTGTAGGAGTTCAGATCAAAACCCTCCTTAGTTCGATCACTGGGTAAGAGTTCCTTTTCTTCATTGAGGCTATGTGAGGACGGGAGAAACCCAGGTGAGTGGAAACACAACTTTTTCCTTCCATGCTTTCATGTTGATGTTACAACCTTTCTCATTCTTCCCAGGTGACTCCTCATTGCTAGCGGGGAACTCTGCAAAAGGTGACTGACCCTTCTTATGTCAAGACTTTTGGTATGTAGCAAAGTACAGGCATCGTGGGTGGAACCTCGGCTACCATAGGTGTATTTGGCACGGTCATACTTATCAGACCCTCCACTTTAATGGGCCTAAGACGAGTTTGAGGAGATTAATTTCCATCAAGCAGTGGTGACTTTGGCTTTTGATTTCCCTTCAGTATCTTCTTCCTCATAGCCGTAAATTCCTTTTGGGGCTTCTTCGACTGGAGTGTCTTGCTCTTCGCAGTACCTAGCACCGGCCAAATGTGCCTTAGCCTTCGAGAAGGGTTTGCTATCAGAATCGACTCATTTTTCATTTCCATTCCTTAAATATTTCAATCATTGGTGAAGGGTCAAAGTGAAAACACTGTTCTCAAGGATCCAAGGGTACTGAGAAGCAAACCATGAGTTATCCTGGAATCAATAACATGGAAAGGGTGGTTGCAGTCATATCCCCAACGGTGAGATCCAAGTGGATCATACCAATTTCTTTTTGATTATTGAGGTTGAAACCTTGGGTTAACAATCGGCTATTTGAAAGCTCTTTGATGGATATGCCTATTGCCTCATTATAGATTTTGGCATGATGTTTATGCTAGAGCCACCATCAATCAAGATACGATTGATCTTTTGCTCGCAAACGTAGCCGGCAATAAACGAAGGGCGGTTATGAGGCTTTAAATAGAGCAACATGTCCTCATCTGTGAAGGGCAAAGCCGCCATACATGCTGTGCGTCCTACTAATGTCTCCTCTAGAGCCTCTTCTTCCCTTGTTCTGGATGTATACGGTGTCAGATTCTCGAGAGCTTGGACTAAATTCAAGTGGAGTTTAGTTGGCATCTATAGGATGCGATGCAAGCCTAAACGTGTTGGAAGTGCCTAAATGGTAGCTAGGATCTTCACATCCTCCTTAGCAATGGTGCAGCTTCTTGCTTTCTCATGAAAAACCTCTATTTCCTCACGTGCTTCCTCATCTAATTCAAGGGCTTCAGAATAAGTTGTCATGTATAAAGTGACCTCCCTGAAGTAACCCTTGGGAAATAACTCTTCTGGGGTAACAAAACTACATGACTTCTATTTTAGAAGGTCGATTGGCATGACCTCCTGATTTTTAGCTTTTGGCTTCTTACTCTTGCTCTTTCCAGAATGGTAAAATCTTCTCCCGACTTGCTTATTCTTTAGGCAAGGTTTTTGGGGGGGGGGGGGGGGGGGGGGGGGGGGGGTGGTTTCGGCGGTTTAAGAGTATCTCCTAGATTTCTTGCGTGTGACAAGGATCCAACCCTTTTCGTCATTTTTGATATGCCCTTTGGCCTCTCGTGACTTATTCAGAGAAAACAACTCCTCCTAGACGTGGATCATTCGGGGCCTCTAAACTTTCAAATTGAATGGCGTGATTAGCCAATTTCACTTTGATGTCGTGCACATAGGTTGCTAACTCCTCAAAAGTCCTAGGCCTCAGCGCTTGCAAAATGTAAGACAGTTCTAACTTCATGCCTTGTGTGCAAATCTCCATTGCCGAAGTTTCAAAAAAACGATCCTTTCAGTCGAGGCTCAAAGCACACCCTTGCTTATTGTAGTCGATGACCGGCTCTTCCTTCCATTGAGTTGTGTTCATAACCTCCATCATAGAGACAGTGCGAAGGGTACTGTAAAATCTATTAAGAAACATGTCTTCCATTTGTTTCTAGCTGTCAACAGACTTTGATTCTAGGTCAGTATACCAATTGAAGGCAGTGCCTTTGAGGGAGCGAACAATCTATTTCACTAGAAGATCGCGCTCAGTTCCAGCGTTGCTACATATCTTAACAAAGTGGGTGATGTGCTGGCTCGAGTTCTCTTTCCCATCAAATTGATGGAATTTAGGGGGTTAACACCCCATAGGCATCTTGAGGTTGTTAGTTCTTTTTGTGTATCACCTTTGATAATGGTGGCAACCATATGTTGAACTACCCATTTGGGCTTTCACAGTGCTGGCGATCAGTTCTTGGATCGGATGGACTGATAAAACGGCGAGTGATGCTGGATCCTGTGTTGGTGTAGGCTTTGGGCCGACAACAACCTTTGAAGAATTTGCTGATGCTTCTCCATCATCAGAGTTAACACCATCATTATCCATAACAGCTTTCCTAGTGTCCCTCCCAAACTCATGCTTAGAGAGTTTGTTGTGCAAAGAAGCGATTTGGAGGCTTTACTCACGATCTATGCATTCTTGTCGGTTATGGCCTTATTCAGGTTTTCCACCATAGCTTGTAACTTTGCTGGTTGTTTTTCCATAGGGATAGCACTAGTCACCATTATGGGTACAACAATTGACCCGACAGATTCTATGGACCTTCTTTTTAGTGACGTAGGTAATGAACCATCACGGTCGCCCCCTCTATGGGCTCGGCCATGAGTTGGAACATTGGATTGACGTGGGTGAGTCCTTCGTTCACACCAAAAGCCTCTGCTTGGGGAACTTCCTCCTATTTGTTGATCGGTGTCTCCTTTGGGATACTGAAACCATCATCTGGTTCTTGGGCATAAGGGAGATGGTCAATAGCTTTGGCTTTATTCCTTGTAGTAACACCAGCATGTGCATTACACACTTCAGCAGCAATGAAGGTAGCCCTTCAAGGGTTAGGCTCCACCACCCTTTTGGAGTTTAGAGAAATGCTCTTCTTAGGCGCCATTTGATGTTTTTCTTTAAAGGAGAAGGATATGAGAGGTAAAGAATGTCCCACCGGGCATGCCAAGTTTTTGGAGCACAAAATTCCGCAGGCAATAAAAGAACGAAATAAATACACCACAAAGTAGTATTTCTTTAAAGGAAAATGCGTATAATCTCTATATTCGTATACCTAGTAAAAGTACACAGAGGGTCCTCTTATGCGATTCCTTGGGTTGTCACTTGAAAGAGGGCACAAGGCTTGTTCTTGATCAAGTGGATGTTTTCTTCAAGGAAGGCAGGCACTTGGCTTGTGGTTTTTCTTAAAGGATCACTTTGGTTGTGGTTTGAGAGGGAATTTTGGCTCTTCTTCTTCTCTTCTTCTTCCAACCCCCTTTCAAATGATGAGGAAGTCTTCTGTTTATGGAGGGGACTTCCCCTGTAAAATGCATGAATGGGCCCTCCCTTTTGGGTTGGCTCATGGGCTCGATCCATGAAAGTAGCTCGGGATTCTATTTGGGCCGAGAATCTTTTGGGCCCCAACTTTAAATGATGTGCATTTTTTTTCGAGCATACTTTTCGAGCGCGAGCTCAACTTGACAATCTTTTGGTTTGACTTGGCAGACTTTGATTTGTACTTTTTGGTTATTGGGCCAACTTGGGCCTGGTTGTAATAAACTTATGACTACGGCAAAAATTTTCATGCCTACACACTTCTTATTAAGGCTAGGGGCGCATATTTTCATAATTTAGATCTAGTGGTTCGTAATTTCTCCTCTAATCTCTAACTTCATATATATATATATAGGATATTAGGATGTTCAAACTTTTTGCAAACAAAAATATGTAATTTTTGTTGGAGATTGTTGACGTCGCCTACAATTTGATACTTGTTATAAAACTATAGTCAGCTTGTACTTAAAAGGAAGAGAACAAAAGTATAAACCCAAATATAGTTAAAGAAAAATAGCAAGTATTTTGTATTAGAACTAAAGAACAAGAGAAAGTTTTCTTCTATTCAAATAATTCTCTCAATATTATATTATATAATTCTTTCCCTCAAATCCTCACTCACTTCCATTTCTCTATGCTTTCTTTTAGCTCACTGTAATTGTGCTTGTCCACCGCTTGTTCCTGTATTTATTGGGAATCAGAAGCGGTGGGAATTTCTTACGAGAGAAGAAAGTGGATATATACACACATATATATATATATGAACACACACTCACAAAGGTCTTTTACGTAATTTCTAATTTTCTAGGATATTTAATAAGATCCAAACTCGACTATAAAAATTGTACCCGAGAAATATCAAATATTTGCAACACTCTCCCTTTAGATATTTTCCTTTATAATGGGACATTACACTCTTGAAAGTGTATAGTGTCCAAGTTATATACGTCTGCCTCGTTAAAAACCTTGTTAGGAAAAAAACTCAGTGGGGAAAACCATAGTGAAGGAAAAAAGAGTACAGCACTTATTTAACTCCTCCTCATGTAAACCTGTTAGTAAGGGGAGTTTTTGAGTCGATGCATGCCAATCTTATGAACTAATGTCTTAAAATTTGTTGTTGGCAATGCTTTCGTGAACAATCTGCTAGGTTTTTACTAGAGCGAACTTGATAAACATCTATTTCACCCGTCTTCCGAACCTCATGTGAAAAGAAGAACTTTGGTGATATATGTTTAGTTCTGTCACCTTTGGTGTATCTACCTTTGATCAAAGCAATACATGCAGCATTATCTTTATACAGTATTGTTGGACTCCCCCTGGTCATCGAAAGGCTGCATTCCTCTTGAACATGTTAAATAAGGGACCGCAGTCATAAACATTCCCTATTTGTTTCACGAAGTGCAAGTATCTCAGCATGATTTGAAGAAGTTGCTGTTGTTGTTTGTTCTGTGGATCGCCACGATATGTCAATGTCACCATAAGTGAATAAATATCCTATTTGTGAATGACCTTTATGTAGATGTTATGTCCCGAGAATTCAAGGATTTGGGTTGTGTGCTGTTTAGTCTGTTGGGCTGCTGTTGTTGGGTGTTCTGCTACTACTGGCTGCTGCCTGCTGCTGTTATTGTTGATTCTTTGCTGTCATAATGCTGATTAGAGTTGGTTAGCCTAGTAAATAATGTTGTTAGTCTCGTTGTTGCATTGTATGGGTCTAGTTGAGCTGTAATAAGCTGTTAGTATATTCTACATTGTAATAAACCTGCAGTGAGCTACGCGCAGCATGTGTTCTGTTAGGCTATTGGTTGCAGTAGGCTGATCTGGCTGGAAAATAGGATTTAAAAGTTAGTTAGAAGATATTTTCTTGAGCCTTAGATATTTTGTAGTGTTGGTTAGGATTAGTTGTCTTGATTCAATGTCTCTAATCTTGTATAAATAAGCTCTCAGCTGTAATGTTCAGGGGCATTCAATCAAATATCAACAAAATATCTCATTTGAGATCAACCTTCTCTCTCTCATCTAACTCTCTCTACTTCTAATCCCTAATTCTCTAATTTCTCATCTCAATTCCCTTCTTTCTCATCTCATACTCTCAATCTATCTCAATTTTACTTAGCTTATGTTTGGGAATCGATCCCAAGCATAACAATTGGTATCAGAGCTTCGTTTGGCTTCCAATCGAGTGCGTAATCAAAAGAAAATAAAAAAAAATATTAGAAAAAAATTTTTTCCGAAAAGACTCAAATTCAGGTTGAATTTGACGATCAGGTGCAGATTCTAGTAAAGAAAAAAATCAGATCAGTTCAAGACATTTTGATCAAGATCAATTCAGATTTGAGATTCTTAAATTTGATCTTGAAATTTTAGAAAATTGTAGATCACATTTGGAGATTGTGTTGTTGTCAATCCAAAATTAGCATGATCAATTCTGATTGTGAAATTTAGAAGTGGATTATGGTCGGTGGTGTCACAACAAGATCAGGAACCAATACGGCGGTAGCATGTCCCTCTTATGCAGAAGTAACCGCAAGAGATGCTTTTCCTGATGCTGCTGCAATTGGAGCAAGTGCAACAAATGAGGTACATGTTGTTCTAATGATCAGTTGGCATTGCAATTGGAGCTTCTATTCAATCGTATCCAGCAGCAAAGACAAGAGGATAAAGATTGTATGCTTCAACAAATGAGGCAGGTGCTTAGAGAAAATGATCAAAATAAAGAGGATCTATTGTCTCAACAATTGCAAGATTTGGAAGAAAAGATTAATGATAAGGTGCAAAATCAAATTTAGGAAATTGATGGAAAGATTGATGATCATTTGAATCAACAATTGTTGAAGTTCGAAATGAGATTTGCTGAAAACAACAAACAAGCGATTGAAGATATGTTGCAAGATCAGTTACGAAAGCTGAATGCAGATGAAGGTGTTGAAGGAACGTTAACTGCACATGTAAATCAGCAAGTTCAGGTGTTGGAGGCTAGCATTACAGACCGATTGAACCAACAATAAAAGGCTTTGGAAGAGAGGCTTCAGGAGTTGCGCAACCAGGTTGATAATCAAAATGTGGTTTCAGGTTTTGCACCTCTATTACCAGCAAGCCAATTAAATAGATCAAGTGTGGAGTTGGAACCTCAAATTTTAAAAGCTGCAGCTGACACATTAACAGATCCTCAAGTTCAGATTGAAACTGGAAATGTTGGGCCACAAAATCAGGTTCCAGAAGCTGAAGTAATTGTTAGTTTGCATGAGCATCAATTGGATCAAGAGCATATTCCATCTTTGAGCATAAATTCTAATCAGAAGGAGCATCCTTCAGATTCTTCAGATCATCCCCCTGGTTCTGCAGCACCGAACAAATCAAATCGAGAGAATGCAGGACACTTTGATCCATCTCATGAGCCAACACGCACGCGACCTGTTTGTTGGAATGCAGGACATCTTGTTCATTCTCCTGCATCTGTTCAGCAGTATCAAACTGGACAAAATGCCTCCGAAACTATTCATAACCGAAGCAATGAAGTCTCATATGGTAATAGAAGCAATGGGTTTCGACAACCGAGAGTTCAACTTGAAAATTTTGATGGGAAGCAACCACACTCTTGGTTAAGGAGATGCGAGTGGTATTCCCACTTTTATTCCATTTTCGATGATCAAAAGGTGGAACTAGCTGTGGTTTATCTTCAAGGAGATCATGAAGTTTGGTTCTATAGTATATTGAAGAGCCATCCTATACTTACTTGGGCTGATTTTATGATGGAATTTTGTGAACAGTATGGTGATGAAGATTGGGGTGATGTAGTCGATAGCTTCAACAAGTTAACTCAAGTCACAACCGTGAAGGAATACATGAAAAAATTTGAAAATCTCCGAGCTAGTATGATAACGATTGGCCATCAAGACCCTGAGTCCTTTTATGTCTCGAGCTTCATTAGTGGACTAAAGCCTAAAATCAAGAACTTGGTAAAAGCACTTGAACCTTCTTCCTTGTCTCAAGCTTTTGCAAAGGCAAAGTTAGTTGAGGCCACAGATTTAACATTCCTTGATCGGCCAAGGCATCGGGAAGAAAACTTCCAACATTATCACAAGAAGTTAGTCACAAGGGGGTAGATAAACATAAAGATCCACGAAATATCGAGAAGGAGTCTCGAAACTGCTATTTTAAGTGTCATCAACACTATGTACCTGGCTATAAGCGCAATCCTAAATTTCTCATGGCAACTAGAGGAGTTGATGTTGAAGGACAATCCGAAAATGATGAATTCGCTACTGATATTGAGGGGTCAGATCAGGACACCTGCAGTGAAGAAGAAGTGGACATCACAGTTCGTAGCAAGGAAGCAAGAAACATGTTCAAGAAAATGTCCAAGTCCAAAGCACTTCAGCAAGGAAAGGGCAACTCTAATGTCTACAATAAGAAGTGATTTCAAGTCTCATTCTCTTTCATTCTTGAGGACAAGAATGTTTTCAAGGGGAAGGGAATGTTACGTCCCGAGAATTCAAGGATTTGGGTTGTGTGCTGTTTAGTCTGTGGGGCTGCTGTTGTTGGGTGTTCTGCTGCTACTGGCTGCTGCCTGCTGCAGTTATTGTTGATTCTTTGCTGCCATAATGCTGATTAGAGTTGGTTAGCCTAGTAAATAATGTTGTTAGTCTTGTTGTTGCATTGTATAGGTCTAGTTGAGTTGTAATAAGTTGTTAGTATATTCTGCATTGTAATAAACCTGTAATAAGCTAGGCAAAGCATGTGTTCTGTTAGGCTATTGGTTGCGGTAGGCTGATCTGGCGGGAAAATAGGATTTAAAAGTTACTTAGAAGATATTTTCTTGAGCCTTAGATATTTTGTAGTGTTGGTTCGGATTAGTTGTCTTGATTCAATGTCTCTAATCTTGTATAAATAAGCTCTCAGCTGTAATGTTCAGGGACATTCAATCAAATATCAACAAAATATCTCATTTGAGATCAACCTTCTCTCTCTCATCTACCTCTCTCTACTTCTCATCCCTAATTCTCTAATTTCTCATCTCAATTCCCTTCTTTCTCATCTCATATTCTCAATCTATCTCAATTTTACTTAGCTTATGTTTGGGAATCGCTCCCGAGCATAACAGTAGATCAGACAAATATCCAGCATCTACATATCCAACCAATCTCGGATTTGATTGTCTCAGATAGAATAATCCCATATCAGATGTACCACGAAGGTACTGAAATATATGTTTAATCCCATTCCAATGTCTCTGGGTAGGAGTTAAGCTATACCTTGCTAATAATTTAACCGAGAAGGCTATATCTGGTCTCGTGTAGTTAGCAAAATACAGCAGTGCACCTATTGCACTCAGATACAAGAATTTCTTCGTTATCCCCTCAAGGTAAAAAAGGGTCCTTATTTACATCAAGAGATCAGACGACCATTAAGGTACTTAAGGCATGTGCCTTATCCATGTAAAAACATTTATCACTTTTTTGTATTAGTAGATTGATGGACTAAAATTCCATCAGATAAGTGCTTTATTTGAAAGCCAAGACACTATTATTTATTTCTGAAATCTTTCATCTCAAACTCCTTATTCAAATATGCAACAGCTTGTTTAATCGCTTTAGGAGTTCCTATGATGTTTAAATCATCAACATAGACTACGATTATAGCAAATCCAAAATTTGATTTCTTAATAAAAACACATGGGCTTACAGGATTGTTAACAGATCCCTTTCTCATAAGGTATATACTAAGATGATTGTACCACATTCGCCTGGTTTGTATTATCCATATAATGATCTCTGTAATTTGATTGAACACAGCTCTCGAGGTTTTGAGCTATATGCATCTGGCATTTGTAGGCCTGCATGGACTTTCTTATAGATATCATTATCAAGTGATCCATATGGATAAGCCGTTACCACATCTATAAGACGCATGTGGAGTCTTTCAGAGATTGCAAAGCTTATTAAGAATCTAAATGTAATTGCGTCCATTACATGTGAATATGTCTCTTTATAATCAATTCCTGGCTTCTGTGAGAAATCTTAGCTACACGTCATGCTTTATATCTGATCACTTTATTCTTTTCATTTCTTTTTTTTGCACAAATTCTCACTTGTAACCTATGGGTTTCGTGTTTTCAGGAATTTGGACAACAGGTCAAAAAACTGCACATTTTGTGAGTGAATTTAATTATGCTTAAATTGCTTCTTTCCATTTTGACAAATTATTTCTTCTTTGACATTCTTGAACATATTCGGGTTCAAGTTCTTCACCTTTTGTGGTCAAATCAGTAGCCACAGTATATACGAACATTTGATTAATAATCGTTTTATTTCAATTCCATCGTATGCCAGTAATAGCATAGTTTATCAAGATCTCCTCATTCTTGACATTTTCATCATTTTCACAATTTTCAAGTATTTAATACCTCGAGGAGCCATTTCATCCTCATATCCTTTTCTTGGATTTACATTTGTACCTATTCAGGAGTTTTCTCTTCAAGAGTTTAATAGAGGAGCCAACTTGTTTATTTTGCTCTCTTTTCTTTCTTGGGTTCTTATCTTTAGAACCAACAGGTCTGCCATGCTTCTGGCATGCAGTAGACGTACTTGCCAATGCCTTAGAAGACCATTCATTTGGAATATCAATTCGATCAGGAGCATTTATAGCTAGAACATGTGACTTGGTCACTCTTTTTGTATTAATGAATGGATCTGGTAATTGATTTGCAATATTTTATAAATGGATAATTTTCTAAGCTTTCATTTCACATTAATTTGTATGTTGATCAAAATGCGATATTGATGGTGCATTCCGCACAATTATACTCTTTTCCAGCTTTAAATTTTCTCCCCCTAATTCTAGGAACAATGTTTCGTCAAATTTGCAACTTGCAAACCGTGCAGTAAAAATATCTCCTGTCAGTGGTTTAATATATTATATAATTGATTGGGATTCAAAGCCAAGATAAATTTCTAGTCTCCTTTGTGGACCCATCTTTGTGCCCTGGGGTAGAGAACATGCATAGCGCAACCAAAAATTCGTAGATGGGATATTTATAGTTCTTGACTAGAAACAAGTTGCAATGGAGAGTATTTATGATAAACAATTGGCCTAGCAAGAATCAGTGCTACAACATGTAATATAGCGTGCCCCCATGAAGAACTAGGCAACTTTGTTTTCTTAAGTAATGATCTAGCAATTAGTTGCAGACGTTAATCAAAGTTCCTGCAAGACCATTTTGTGTATGTTGGTGAGCCACAAGGTCATCAACTGTAATCCCAATTGACATACTATAGTCATTAAAAGCTTGTGACGTAAATTCTCCTAAATTATCAAGACGGATCCTTTTGATCCTGTAATCCGAAAATTGAGCTTATAATCGGATTATTTGTGTAAGGAGTCTCGTAAATGCCACATTGCGAGTAGATAATAGACATACATGTGACCAACGTGTTGAGGAGTCTATCAACACCATAAAATATCTAAATGGTCCACATGATGGAATAATAGGCCCACATATGTCTCCTTGTACTCTTTGTAAAAATGTAGGATATTCAACCCCAATTTTAGTTGGGGATAGCCTAGTAATCATTTTACCTTGAGCACAAGCAGCACTTGAAATTTCATCGGGTAAAAGAATCTTTTGATTCTTTAAAGAGTGCCCATGATAATTTTCAATAATTTTTCTTATCATTGTTACACCTGGACAGCCCAAACAGTTATGCCACAGGGTGAATGTTTTACAATCAGTTAACTTCTGGTTAGCCATTGTATTTGATTAAATTGGGTTTATATAAGTATAATATAACCCAGAAGAAAGTGCTGACAATTTTTCCACTATTTTCTTTCTTCCTGAAGTAAGCAATATAATATAAAGATATTCTTTATCACCCATATTTACTGTCTCAATATGATAGCCATTGTGACGAATATCTCAAAAAACTGATCAAGTTTTTCTATGATCTACTGGAAACTGAGCATCACTTATGTTTAGTTTTGTTCCTTCATGAAGCAAAACATGTGCTCTTCCGGATCCTTCAACCAAATTTGAAATACCCGATATTGTATTAACATTCACTTAAGCTAATCGTAGCTGAGAAAAATATATTTTGCTTTTGAGGATTGTGTGTGTGGTTGCATTGTCAACTAGATATAAATCTCCATCTTGGATCAAATCCATAATTCTTCAAATATAAAATACATATGCATTAGTAGAATTCTATTTATGTTATCGATTAATAAAATTATAGAAGTATACAGAATAAAGTATTTCAAAATAACTATGATAATAGTTTTGAATTTTACTTTATAAATATAGTTGATAAAGCCTAATTTTATTGGAAATAACCCATTAAGATGAAATATGGAAAACATAATATTATATTAAATTACACACACTGAAATTATATTATTACATTAAAAGTAAGACAAACTTTAATATAAAAGACATAACCGAATAACAAAAAACTTCAATCTAGTTTAACACCTCCATTGCCTATCAAATGATCAATTTTCCCACTAGCAATTCTCAAAAAAATCAGAAACTTCAAGATGCGTCACATTTATTGGGGAATGATCTTCAGCAAAATTTATTTTTGCATGTTTGCCTTTATATTTCAACCATGCTTGATAGAGGTTTACTAGACGTTCAGTCGTACGATAGGTACGCAACCAGTGACCTTTCATACCACAGTGGTAGCAATTTGTTTCTGTGTCTTTTGATGAATTCTATTGATGTGTTTTCTCCCATTTATATTTTCCTTCATTTTTGCTGGACTTCTTAAATTTTGGTCCATTTTGACTACTATGGTGCCAGTTATTATGACCACGGCTATATCCTCGTCCACAACTACGGCCACGTCCGTGACCATGGCCATGGCTATATGTATCATTTTCATGGGATGCATCATTTACTTTACGGAATGGCTCTGACCCAGTTGGTTGTGACTGATGATTTTTCATTATCAATTCATATTTTGTTCAGCAACAAAAAGACATGAAATTAACTCTGAGTATTTTTCGAAATTACTCTCTCGATATTGATGCTGCAGGATCGTATTCAAGATATAAAAAGTAGAAAATATTTTCTCTAACATATCATCCTCAGTAATATTTTCTCCACATAATTTTATTTGGGAGGCAATACTAAACACTACAGAGTTATACTCACTAGTAGTTTTAAAATCCTGTAACTGCAGGTGAATCCATTCATAGAGAGCTTTAGGGAGGATCACATTTTTTAGTTGATCTAACCTCTCCTTTAAATTCAACCAAAGGACAAGTGGGTCCTTTATAGTAAGATACTTGGCTTTCAATCCTTTATGGATATGATGCTTGAAAAATATCATTGCTTTTGCGAGATACTACAGGCACGCGATATTACCCATTTTAATTGTATCTCCGAGATTCATAGCATCAAGGTGAATCTCAGCATCAAGGGTCCAAGGAAAATAATTTTTGCCACTTATATCAAGAGCGGTAAGCTCAAGCTTAGTTAGATTAGCCATTTAAAGTTACAAAGACTAGGGAATAAAAACATTACCTAAAGCTTATGATAATCCTTAGTTGATTAGAGACTCGTGCTGATAACGTGCTATAAAACTATTGTTGGTGTATTTTCAAAATGAGAATTGTTAATGAAGCATTTGAGATTTGTCCCGATGTCTTTTTAAAGTGTTTTTACATGTATGGCATGTGTGTCGACACACAGGGCTTGTGTGTCGACACACAATCTTATAGAACGAAAGTGCAGAGTTGTGTGCCGATACAAAGAGCCCGTGTGCCGACACACAAGGCGATTTTTGGCAGTTTTGGTGTGCGGTTATTTCTAGCTTTTCGCGCCTTTTTTTGGGGTGTCTTTTAGTGACGTTTCTCTTCACTCTTAACATATATATTTCCCCTTTGATCAGATTTTGTTTTGACTCTTGAATGAAACAGTAAGATATTGAAAAGAACTTTGTTTAAAGATTGATTAGAGTGTTGAAATTTCTTGAAAAGCTTCATTCTCATTCATCTCTTCTATCTCTCCTTTTACACACTTTCACTTCATTGTAGTGGTTGTCGTTGTATCCCCGAGACTATTTCCTACGCCAAAATAAGTCTTAAGGAAAGTGACCACACGGCCTTGACACCTAAGATCTCTAGGATGCCTGTTCTTGCAAGTTTTGCACATATCTACGCCCACAATCTTAAGACTTATTCTTATTTTGTGATCTTGGTTTGATATGGCTTCGTCATTGCGGGAAATGACAGCGAATTTTGTGAAGTTGAGCTGTTTTGATGGTGGTAATTTTCGCAGTTTGTAGAGAAAGATGCACTTCTTGATCACTACCCTAAATGCGGTGTATGTTTTGGATACACCATTTCCTACCCCCGCTATTAAGGAGGAGGAGACATTGGCCAAGCAACGAGTACAGTTGAAATGGGAGAATGATGATTACATCTGTAGAGGGCACCTAATGAATGGGATGACGGATGACCTCTTTGACATCTACTCCAACGTGCCTACGTTAAAGGAATTGTGGGACGCTCTAGAGGCATGCTACATGGATGAGGTTGCCACAAGTAAGAAATTTTTAGTTAGTCAGTTTAACAATTACAAGATGGTTGATGAGCGTCCGACCATGGAGCAATTCCATGAAATTGAAAGAATTGTAAATAACTTTAAACAACATAGCATGAATATGGACGATACCATCATTGTGTCTTCTTTGATTTACAAACTTCTCCCTTCGTGGAGAGATATTAAGAAATCTCTAAAACACAAGAAGGAAGACATGGCAATTGAAGAGTTGGCTAACCATTTACGAATTGATGAAGGTTACAGGTTACAGGATGACGACAAGGATCACCCCGGTGACATTAGGAAAATAAATGTCACAGAAGAAGGCCAGTCAAGTAGAGGAACGAAGAGAACTGGATACTTCCATAGGAGGAACTGTTTTTGCCTAAAGAATAAGAAAGGAAAGGGACTTGATCATCGCAACAAAAATTTGAACGATAAGTTTGTGGCGATGATATCGGAGATCAACTTAGTTGAGAGTGATGACACTTGGTGGGTTGACTCGGGGGCCACAAAACATGTTTGTAGAGATTCGAGGTTTTTCAAAGATTTTGAACCTATAAACGACGGAACTGTGTTATTTATCGGAAATGGAGCGAATGTACCGGTTAAGGGTAAGGGAAAAGTTGACTTACTTTTCACTTCAAGGAAAACCCTTACCTTAACTGATGTGTGCTATACCCCGAATTTTAAAAGTAACCTCGGGTGCGGTTGCCTACTGAATAAGTTCGGGTTCAAGTTGGTCTTTGAGGCCGACAGGGTTGTTGTGTTGAAGGGGGGTGTCTTTGTTGACAAGGGATACATGTGTAATGGAATGTTTAAATTAAATGTTGATAATAAAATTGTTAGTTCGGTTTATATGCTTGATTCTTCCTATTTATAGCGTCATAGATTAGGACATGTGAATTTTCGTAAATGCATGAAATGGTTAATTCGTCGTTGATACCACATATTGATAAAGTGGATGAACATTGGAACAAGCTACCCCCGAAGCTGGGTTATCTTAAAGTGTGGGGGTGTAAGGCAGTCGTTAAACCTAAAAGTAAAAAGTTGGGTGAGAGAGGGATCGGCACTATATTTGTTGGATATACGCCACATAATAAGGCGTATCAATTCTATATAATTGAGCGAAATGATTATATCAATGTTAATACGATAATAGAATCAAGAGATGCAATTTTTGATGAGAATCGGTTTGCCTCTATTCCTAAGCCAAGAGATTATGTACAGGTTGAGATTAACACTCTAGTGTCGTATGGTGGTGATCACCATGAGAGGGAACAAGTCTCTGAGAATGCTCTAGAACTCCGAAGGAGCAACAGAGAGAGGAAAGGGAAATTTTTCAGATCGAACTTCTACACATTTTTGGTAGAAGGTTCGAGTAATGATATGGACACTGTAACTCCATATTGTTGTGTCATGGAGGCGGATCCCATGATTTTTGATGAGGCCATGAGGTCTCATGATACCTCTTTTAGGCGAGAGGCTATGAATGATGAGATGGATTCCATTATGGGAAATAATACCTGGGTATTGGTGGATCTTCCACGGGGCAATAAGTCTATCAGATGTAAATTGATCTTCAAAAAGAAGATGAAATTCGATGGAACTATACACAAGTTCAAACCTCGATTGGTGGCGAAAGGATTTACCTAGAAGCATGGGTTAGACTACTTTGACGCGTATGCCCCTATGGCAAGAATATCGACTATAAGAGTTTTAATAGCTCTTGCCTCAATTTATAAGCTAGTGATTCTCCAAATGGATGTCAAAACAGGATTTCTGAATGGTGAGCTAGAGGAGGAGGTGTATATGGAACAACTGGAAGGGTTTGTTGTTCTTGGCCAAGAGAGAAAAGTATGTAAGCGCATACATTTTTTGTATGGGCTAAAGCAAGCCCCAAAGCAGTGGCAGCAGAAATTTGATCAAGTTGTTCTAAACAACGGATTCATTATAAATGAATTAGATAAGTGTGTCTATAACAAGTTCGATAATGGCAAAGGGGTCATTCTATGTTTGTATGTCGATGACATGCTGATTTTTAGTACTGATATGGAACAAGTGGAGAAAACAAAACAGTTTCTTCCGATGAAATTTGCTATGAAAGACATGGGTGAGGCTGAAGTAATCCTTGGTATAAAGATTGTAAGGAATGGAGATAAAATTTCCTTAACACAGTCTCACTACATCGAAAATGTGTTGCATAGATTCAACTATGGTGCTTGTGCGCCGATGTCCACACCAATGGACCCTAGTATAAAGCTAGTGATGAATGTGGGCACTCCTATATCGCAGTTGGAGTATGCCCTAGTCATGGATGTCTTATGTACACCATGACTAGCACTAGGCCTGATATAGCCTATGCTGTGGGAAAACTAAGTAGATATGCTAGCAGTCCAAGTAAACTGCATTAGCCTACGGTGTATAGAATACTGAAGTACCTTAAGAGTACCATGAATTATTGTACTTCTTATATAGGGTATCCTCCCATTTCGGAAGGAGACTCTGATGCCAGTTGGATCTTCAATGGCGAAGATCATGCATCCACAAGCGGATGGGTATTTCTGCTTGGTGGGGGTGCAGTTTCTTAGAGTTCCAAGAAATAGACTGTCATGATTTAAGGTATTCTTGAATCATAACTAGGATAAAGAATGAGAGAAAGAGAGAAAGATTGAGAATTGAGAAGGATAGAGAGAGAAGTAGAGAGGATTAGGGAGAAAGAAGAGATATTTCAATATTCATCAAGCCCATTACAATGCAAGAACCAAGCTATTTATACTAATGCTTCTCTTGCTACCTTTAACCAACCTTCCCTCCAACCCTTACATAAAAATATCTGGAGCAATACATGGCTTACAACTACTAATATCCTAATTGAACTAATACTAATGAATTGCTAACTTAATCCTACATATCACAATCATGACACTACACCCCCTTTAAAGATTCTTGTCCTCAAGAATCTTAGTAGATAGTTGTGATTATAAGAACCCTTATTGATGCAGAAAGTTGTGGCAGAAGAGTGCTTATTGGCACAACATGTACATCTGAATATGAACTTTGGACCTGAATCTGAAACCACAGCTTGAAAAATTGATATTTTCATGTTGGATGCTACTGCTGTCATTCATGTTGAAACATAGAAAAGGATTGCTCAAAAACCCAATATCATGCTACCTTCCACTTGCCCCAATCATTGCCTAAGCATAGGAAATGACACCCTACTGGTGTTGACAGAAGAAGATGAGATGCTATGCAGCCTTGAAGAATTGACATTAGGAGGTCTACCCCTGTCATACACAGCTCCTTTTCTTGCTATGTTGCATACATTTTAGCGCACTATTGGCAAGATAAATGTCAATTGTTTATCTTTGAAATAGTTGCATTTTTTTCCTTCACTATTGATTTTTGTACATATTTACATTACATATTCATTGTAATTTCGTTACAATGTGATATAAGTGTAGTGCATCAATGATTTGAGACATTACATTACATATTTGAGAAATAATTATTAAATTAGAAACTACAAAATCACATGAAAGTTCTTAAAAAATTTTCTATAATGTTCTTTTTTTTTTTTCATTTGAGAAAACATTAGCTCTTATTGGACTAGCCTACTCCACACCAACCCCCGCCCCCCCCTAAAAAAAAGAGATTAGGATGCAAATGTGCTCGACTCTTTTTATTTGTCTTAGCTAATTACTTCACTATGGTAGATAAACCAAATAATCATCCTATTTTTTAGGATTTCAATGCATTTTTTTCTCAACTTTTTTTTTTGCCAAACGGCAAGCAAACTGATATATATAAAATCAAAAGCATACAATCCAACAGCAGCCTAAAAAACCAAATGAACAACCAAACACCTCACGGAACGGCCCACTAGACCAAACAACAATCAACCAAAAATAAAAACATCCTCACTCAGTGATCAAACAAAAATTATTACAACACCAAACTATGGAGATAATTGCATTAGCAAGAGAATCTTCATTTTGGATATGGCCTCTAAAAATTCTCCTATTTCACTCCATTCATATATTATAGATAGTCGTAGCAACCGCAATTCTCTTAATTACACTATACCATTTCCGATTACGAACATGCTTCCCAAACCAATGTATGACATCGCTCAGTTTACAGGTCCCCGGGGTATCGAAGACCTCCACAACATGCTGCCAGACCTGAGCGGAAAAGAAGCAGCCAAAGAAAAGGTCGTCCAAATCCTCACCCACAACTACACAAAGACAGCATCGAGTAGGAAGAGAGAAACCCATCCTTCTAATTTGAACATGAGAAAGTAAACCACCAGAAAGCACATTTCACAAGCAAAAAGCATGTTTCGGGATTGGAAATCTCCAAACTGAATGATGCCAATGCCGCAAAGGACCTTTGTCTCTGAGTCGATCATAGGCTACTGTAACCGAGAAAGAAGAGCCCACAATACAGCCTTCCAAACCAAAAATAGCATCTGAAGCAGCACCACAAACCCCCAGCCATAAATCACGACACTTAAGAAGAGCTTTCCAAAAAGCTGAATCATGAACCCGACTTTGAATAGTCCAAATATTTCAATTCTTCATATATACTCCATGAATCCATGCGACCCAAAGAGAATCCTTCTTTCAATGAACATCCCACAAATAACAAATAAAACAAGCATAATTCTACCTGTCCAACTAATTTAAACAAGGCCCACCCTCATTTTCTGGGAGACTAATTTTACTTCAAGCAATCGCGTAGTACATCTTCACATTTCCAAACTTACCCCAAAGAAAAGAAGAACATAAAGAACAAATTCGATGCACAATAGAAGAAGGGAAGAGAAAAGCATTGCACCAAAAATTAAGGATACCTCCCAAAACTGTGCACATAAGCTCAATATGCCCCGCATATGAGAGTCTCTTACTCTGCCACTCGTCAATTTTATTCTGAAGTTGCTGCATTAGCCCATTGTATTGCGAAACAAGCAAATGCGATCCAACGAGCGACAGCCCCAAATACCGAAGGGCAAGAAACAACTCTTTGAAGCCCAAATACTGAAGCATTTCCGCCTTAAGCTCAGAATTGACACCCGCAAAACATATACTAGATTTAAGAGCATTCGGCTCCAAACCCGAAACCATAGCAAACTGCTTCATGACTCCCCAAAAACTCAAGATAGAACCACGATCACCCGGTGAAAAAATTAGAAGGTCATCAACAAACATTAGATGAGAGATGCCAAACATTTTACATTTCAGAAGAAAATTAAAGACCCCATCCAAAGCTGCCTTTAACTGCATTCGGGACAGGTATTCTATACTCAAAATGTACAAGTAGGGCGAGATAGGGTCACCTTGATGCAACATCTTTCCCGGAAAAAAAAAACAAATAATCCACCATTGAATTGCCAAGAGAATGAAGGCGTGGAGACACATTCGTGAATCCACTCCAAAAATTGTAAAGGGAAGCCAAACGCCTCTAATAACTCAAACAAAAAAAAAACAAAAAAAAAAAAGACCACTCAACCAAATCATTGGCTTTACAAATATCAATCTCCAAAAACATCAAGGAGAGACATTTTTTCTCCCATAATGATTAATTAATTGATATCCCATGATAATATTCTCCAATATAAGACAACCTTTCTCAAATGCAGCTTGGGATGGGGAGGTCAACTTACCGAAGATTGACTCCAGCCGAGAAGTAAGAAGCTTGGATATAATCTTGTAAACAATATTACAGTAAGAAATCGGACAAAAATACCCCACAACCTGGGGAGAATCAACGTTCGGCACAAGTGTGATCACAGTTGTATTAAAGGACTTCAAAAGCTTTCTAGATACAAAAAAATCACCAACTACCTGGCAAACATCCTCCGCAATCAAATGCCAGCACGATTAAAAAAAGCTGAAGAGAACCCATCAGGACTGGGAGCTTTCGAATCGGCAATTGACCACAGAGCATCGCTAATATCCTTCAGCGTAACTTGCTGGAGAAAAGCTAGAAAATCAGACTCATTCACTGTGGGGCCCTACATCACAACCGAAATATCCACCTGCTCAACCCGACTCACCGTGGTACCAAGAAGACCATGATAATAGTGCAAAAATTCAGCAGCTATTTCTGTCTGATCAGAAAGTAAATTACTAGCTTCATTATGAATGGTCCAGATCGAATTTTGCTTCCCTCGCTTCTTGATCCAAGAGTGAAAAAACTAGGAGGGTTGATCCATTTGATTAGTGTAGTGGATCTTAGCCCGTTGGGAGAGGAAGGATTGCTCCGCTTCCAATAGCCCATTCGGTCATTTCCAATAGCCCAACGAAGAATCAATTAAGGCCTTATCTTGGGCCTCATATAGAGCATCACGAGCTTCCCTCACTTGAGCCAATATGCCACTTGGAAAGGATTTTTGATATTTCTTCAAAACACTTTTAACGACTTGGAGGCGTTTCTGAACACAATACAAAGTAGTCCTCCGGCCAGGAGAACTCCACGCACCACTAAAAACATTAAAGAAACCAGGCATAGCCGGCAACTAGTTTACAAACTTAAAAAAAAAAAAAAAAAACCCCATTAGCAACTTTACCTCGATGGTTAGAAACACGGATTTAGAACAATGGTTTTACTCTCCACCTACTCTAAATAGAATTTATCAACGCTCTATCAATCTTGGACCGAACTTTATTAACTTCAGATTGTTGATTGCACTAGGTGAATTGCGAACCTTCCGTAGCTGAGTTACTGAGATCCAACTGACGAACACAGGCCAAAATATCACGAGTCTTAGCATCCGAAACCTCCATCCCACCCGTGCAATCGTTCACATCAAGAATAGCATTAAAGTCGTCAAGAACAACCCAAGGCCGGTTCATAGAGCTACTAAATGAACAAAGATCCTCCCAAAGAGCTCTTCTATCCTCCAATTTGTTAAAACCATAACAAAAGGAGCATAAGAGAGACCCCAACAAACTAGCTTCCTGAAGAAAAACCTCCAAATGAGTCACTTAAGGGGACGAAGGAAGCACACGAACTTGAACAAAAGATGGATCCCAAACAATCCAAATACAACACACACTACCTTCCATGTAATTTACATGATACTGCCAACCGGAAAAAAAAAAAAATTCCGATTTTGAGTCTCATTAGCCTTAACTTCCTTTATTTGAGTTTCAAGATTAGCAAAAAGATGAATAGTAAACCTCAAAATAAGCCTTCTAACCTCGGTTTCTTTGCAACCTTTATTCATACCCTGAATATTCCATGAACTGATTATTAAACAAAAAAAATCAACTGGGAAAAACAGATCTACCTCTCCCCCTTCTACCAGATTGCGTGGATCCCTTCCCATGAGAAGATGAAGAAGGACCACTAACCGGCACATAGTTATCATCATCACAATTAGTTAAAACATCAAAGTGGTTGGGAGAGACCTGAACACTAGCAATAAGAATTGGCTCTCTTATACAAGAGGTACATGAAGCCACCTCCCGAGACTCTCTAAACTAGAATCAACAGTGGCAACATTCTCTGTATCAGCATCTTCAAACTGCCCAGGAACCCTTTCAACTAAGGGAGGAGCCTCACGATCAGCATCTCTCACATCTGGAGTATTTGGAATCTCCACAAAATTAGAGGATCTAGACTGATGCCCCTGAACAACCCTCCACCCGTCTTCCTGCACCGTTCTTGCTCCACTACTCGGCTTATTATCATTCACCTTGTTTTTTCCCTTCGATTTAGGACAGCGAGCTTCATTGTGTGAGAAACTCCCGCATTTAGAGCATTTCCTAAGATACCACTCATAATAAACCGGTTGAGAGATAAACTCCCCATCCGGTAACATAATGTCTACTGATTTCTCTAACTGTTTTGATAAATCCACTTCCACTAATATACGAGCATAAGTGACTCTTTGCCGAGTAGCTGTCTTATTATCCGCATATATTGGAAGACCAATAACACTCGTAATTTTACTCAACACATCAGCTTGCCATAGGTGAAGTCTAAGGTTTGGGAGATTAACCCAAATTAGGACCCTATTCATTTCTTTTTCTTCGAAATTAAATGAAGTAAACCATTTTTTCAGAACTAATTGGAATTTGCGCATGGAATATGGTCCTTCTCTAAGAATAGCATCACATACCTCAATCAATTCGAAGACAAACACAATCCAACCTTTGTCATGAAGGAGAACCTGAGGCTTAGCCACCTAAGGCTGGATGGACCTAAATGAATTACAGATTGCTGTGTACGAAAGACTACCTCCGACCAAATAGCCAACTAGAGCTCGCCCCCAGAAGCTGGTACGTTCAGGCACATCCCTATCAATAAGTTCCACCACTGGAGTCGTGGCTGCTTCAGGACAGTAGCGAAGCTGAAGTCCTTTATTCGGGGCACGGTTAGTAGAGAAAAGCTGCCTCCATCATCCTTTTTCTGGAAAATCCCTATTCTCCGGACGAGCCGGAGCTGTAACAAACCTTGCAACCTCCTCTTAGACCTCCTCATGAATCATCTTAGTATCAATCTCCTTATCTCCCCACTGACGAGCACCCAAAGCATTTAGGAATGAAGAGAGCCCTAATACTTCTCCAACACTTTGGGCAGCAGCAGGAGCGTGCTCCAATACATGTAATTCAACCTCTGGGGCATCGGTAGCCACCATAGACCTCTTAGTGGCTGAGTCAATCCCATCTTCAATCCCCTGAGTAGGAGAATGAGGTGCTATTAACTCCCCTAGGCTAGGCATTCCCTGACGAGCCCCCCAACTCTTCCCCCCCCCCCCCCCCCCCCCCCCCCCCCCCCCCCCCGCGCCCCCAAATCCAGACACCCTATCCAATACTCCTCGTTGAGGAGGACGACCACGACCTTGCACCATAGCCCAGGTTCAGAGCAACGTGAAAGCGCAGCTAAATCGTATGATAATCGCTGGAGCAAACCCTAACCCCGAACCTAATCACTTTGATGAATTTTACGGGCTTCTTTTATCATTTTTTAGATATTAAGCTTTTGAAAGTTTTTCTAGAAGAATTATTAAATTATTGAATAACACCCATTAACTTGAATTATAATCTAAATAATAAAATAAAATAATGTAAATAATTAACCTCAACGAGATAATCAAAGAAAGATAATAAAAAAACAATATATTTTAATGAAAAACTTACCTTGTATGTGACGTGTGCATTGTCATAAAACGTTGATTCCTCCCCTTTATGTGATCAATACATGAAATAATTTAATTTGTACGGTAGTGTATGAATCCTCAAAAGACCTAATCAAATTAAAAGTTTCAAAAAGAAAAGGTAGATAGGGTAAGAAATGTAAAATTTCTATTCTTGAGTGAAGAAATAGAAGAATTATATTGAAGTTTTTGAAAACAAAAATTAAGTAATTTTATTTTGTTCGAAAGTTTTTGGGAGTTACTTTAATTTTTAAAAAAGTTAATATTTTCTATTTTTTTAATTTTCTGACATTTTCTCTGTGAATTGTGGGAGTTTTGATGCAGTAAATAAGCTGGTATGGGGTTAATTTGTCATATCAAGTCTTGGCGGGAAGGTTCATATAGCAGTCTGGTGGGAGGAAAAAGAGTCAAGCATGCTGCACCTGAGGAGAAAGGGTCACACATGCTGCATGTGAGAGGCAATTATAATATTTTTAATTTTCTCAACTAATTACTTTCTAATTTTAGTATTGTCCTCTTTCTTGTTATTTTCTAAATTTCTGCTACTATATTAGCTAACAATGAGTGTAATTAGGGTTATCAAATATCAAATATCATCTTATTCTCCCTCAATTTCTTTCCATTCTCCCTCAAATTCTTCTTCTCTTGGTGTAGATTGGTGTTTTGTGATCGATTGGTGTATTGATCGGCATCAGTGGTATCCAAGCATCGATTCTCTGACTGTGGGTAACGAATTTTGAGCTGCAATGGCTGAAAACACTGGATCAATGTCGAAGATTCGAAGGGTGGAGGAGGTTCCCTCTGACTAGATCAGAACCACCAATGCTGTGGTGGAGCAATCTATTTGGGAGCTGAGAGAGATGATTATAGCTCCATCCTTACGACAGAGCGGAGCTAAAGATCGTGGGCCAGTAGCTAATGGGGGTTCCAATACGGGAGGAATCAATCCAGTAGCTCATGATCAGAATCAGGCACCACCTGCAGGTAACAACGTATATTCAGCTCGATTGAGCAGAGTGGAATTTCCAATGTTCAGTAGTGATGACGTGAATGGATGGTTATATATGTGTGAACAATTCTTCTCAGTTGATAATACCTCTGAGTTTGATAAGGTTAAATTGGCTTCTATACATTTAAAGGGCATTGCATCATAATGGCATCAGAAATTCATTCGAAATAGAATAGATCCTAATGTGGTACAATGGAATGAATATGTGATGGCATTGAAAGGAAGTTTTAGTAGTGCTTATGAAGATCCATTATCGGATCTCATGAGTTTGAAGCTGGATGGGTCTGTTAAGATTATTTGGCTAAGTTTGACAGCATAGCACTGAGGATAGACTTGAGCGAAGCACAGCTTATCAGTTGCTTCCTAATGGGATTGAGGGATGATCTAGAATTCATGGCTAGATCAAGGAAACCATGCACAATGCAACACGCTACTTGCCTAGCTAAGCTAGCTGAGGCCAAGGTAGAGGCACTGGCCAAACAGTTGAAGTACTCCAAAATCCCGCTCTTGCCCACTCCCACCACCCCCAAATTATCATCTATCCCAAGTTACAACAGAGCCCAAACCCCATACAATAGAAGCAATACCTCACATTCGTCTAATTCAAATCATTTGAACTCAGTTCCCAAAAGAGCTCAACGAACCTTATCTAAGGCTAAGCGACAGCAAAAAAGAGCTAAAGGGTTATGCTACTTTTGTGATAGGAAATTTGAATCGGGTCAATTGTGCAAGGCCAAAGGACCACAGTTGTTTATTGTTAAAGTAAATGATGATGAATTGGAAGCGGAACATGTAGAGGCAGATTAATGGAAGAAGGGGAAGTGAATGTAGAACCACTACTCATATATCAGTACATGCACTTTCAGGCGCTACAAATTATCAGACCTTGTGCATCACTGGAACCCTGAGAAGGAAGCCCATTCACATTGTGATTGACTCTGGTTCAACTCATAACTTCATAGACTCCACTTTGGCCTCCAAGCTCAACTGGATTATGTTACAAACCGTAAACCCGAGGCTTAAGTAAAGAGGGCTTTTGGCGGGAAAAACAGGAAGGCATCAAAATGCAGTTAAAATCTGTTAAGTCTGCTGCTGTTGTTCTGCACCACCTGTGCTGCGTGCTCTCTACTGCTGCTGTTTGTTAATTTTGGCGCCAATAATATTACATACAAGTACTACTTAGTTAAGAATACATTCTAGATTGTTCTAAAGATGGTTAGATACATTGCATTTACTTGTAGCTTGTTATAAATAAGTGAAAACTGTAATGTTTAGCATATCAAATGAAAAACCTAAAACCTATCTCAATTTTGAGATCAACTATATTTTCTCATCCCCTTTCCTTTCTTTCTCTCATCTAAACTCTAAACTCTACTCTCTCATCTTAAATTCCCTTCTTTCTCATCCCAAACTCTCAATCCTATCCAAAATTATATTAGTTTACGTTCGAGGTTCAAGCCCGAGCGTAATAGTGGTATCAGAGCCTCGATCCGATCGAGTGCGTAATCAAAATCTAAAAAAAATTAAAAAAAAATCAGAAATCAAATTAGTGCTGCTCAGGATCCAGACTTACTGATTTGTTACATTAGCTTACCAAATTAAATCTGGCTGAAATTTAGTTGCGGTTGAAGTGAAGATCGACAATCAGATTTCAAGTTCTGAAAGGTGCTGATCAAAGTGCAGATTTCAAGTTCAAAACAATCAGATTGTGCTCCACAATTTGATCTAGAACTCACTAAACAAAGTGCAGCTCAAATCAGTCAGTACAGCTAGCTCAATCCAGGATTTGATTCTTACATTGATCATGAAAAAGAACTCAGATTTGACTTGCAATCGGTGTTGCACTGTCTCGGTTGCTGAAGCAGAGTTGGTTCATCATTCAAGTGATCGATTGAAGTTAGCAAAATCAAAAAAAAAAAAAATATGATAGAAGGCGTGAGAACCAGATCTGGTGCTAGAGGTGCCAATGCTCCTGGTTCGGGAATGGATTTTGTGGCTGCGGTTACAGGTGTTGGTGCCAATGTATCAAGTGATCTCCACCGGGAATTGAATGACAAGATCGAACAGCTGAATGCTAAGTTTGATCAGCAACAAATTGAGCTCAAAGCTAGTTTTGATCAGCAGCACCTTAAGAGTATGAAGAGAAGTGATAGCATTCAACAAATGTTGAAGTTGCTTGTGGATAGGGACTCGAACAAGGAAGAACGGCTGCAACAAATGGCAGAAAAAATTAAAAAATTGCAAGATCAGGTTAATAAACAAAAAGAATCAAGTGTTGATGTGATCTTGAAGACGGCAAGTCAAATCTTACACCAACTGGAGGCCGATCAGCAGTAAGATGAGGAAAACAGATCTGAAAATCCGGTGAGGAACCAAGGTAAATCACCGATAGTGCAACCGATGGTTGGACCTTCAATTAACATTAGATTAGTAGCAAATCAACCTTTGCAACATGAACTTGATGAGGACAATCAAAATCGAGTCTCTGGTCAGGCGAAATGCAGAGCTGAAGCTTCGAACTCAGACCATGACAGCAGGCTACAGAATTCTGTTTGGCAACGTAGAACTGATTTTGATGAGCTCGAACCTCTGGACAGACCCCCCCAATCAACAATATCAGCATAGAACCGTGAGTAATGACATGATATCTGGTGGTAGGAGTGGTAATCACAGGCTGCCAAGGGTCGAAATTGATGCTTTTGATGGAAAACTACCGGAATGGTGGCTAAGAAGGTGTGACCGGTATTTCATATATTATAGCATACCTGATGATGAAAAACTCCAACTAGCTATAGTGCATTTACATGGTGAACATGAGGTGTGGTTCTATAGTTTGTTGAAGAGTAGACTGAACCTCTCTTGAGGCCAATTCGTAGAAGAAATGTGTGAACGTTACGGTAATGACAATTTGAGTGATATAGTCAAAAAATTCAACAAACTGACTCAAGTTACCACAGTGAAAGAATATATGACGAAGTTTGAGAACCTCTGAGCTAGTATGCTAACCGTTACTCCTCATGCCCCGGAGTCCTTTTATGTTTCGAGCTTCATCAGTGGATTTAAGCCCAAAATCAAGAATATGGTGAAGGCACTTGAAGCTACCTCCTTGTCTCAAGCCTATACCAAGGCAAGGTTGTTTGAAGCTACATTTCTACCATCCAATGAAGGGCCGAAACATCGAGGTCAAGGTTCACAACAACAACATCCAAGGGAGAAAGATGATACCAGGATGCCCCGACCCTTAGACAAAAATGCTCTTGAGAGGAGGCCTCAAAAGCTTTGCTTCAAGTGTCGACAACCGTACGAGATAGGCCATGAATGCAATCCTAAATTTCTTATGGCTGTAAGTGGGGTTGATATTGAAGGACAGTCGGATGGGGAATGGGTTGATGTTGAATATGCAGACTCCGACCAGGAAATCTTCTTTGAAGACGAAATGGAGATCTCATTGACAGCTTTAACAGGGAAAGGAATGCATAAGACAATCCGGATTAAAGGGAAAGTTGGCGCAAGATCGATTGTCATTTTAATAGATAGTGGGAGCACCCACAGTTTTGTTGATCTGCAATTGGTGAAGAAAGTAGGTCATGAAGTAGTGATGACTAATCCTTTGGCGGTGACTGTGGCAGACGGGAATTCGATTCTTACTCAAGACAAATGCCGAGCCTTCTTGTGGTCCATGCTCGAACATCAGTTTACCCATGTTTTTAGAGTCATTCCTTTGGGCGGATGCGACATGGTGCTTGGGGTTGATTGGATGCTTTGTTATAACCCAGTATCTTTTGATTACGTTAAGCACGCAGTGTCATTCGGGTGTTACAGGTCCAGAGTTACTTTGCAGGGAATAGTTGATTAAAAATTGCCATTCTTGAGGACAAGAATGTTCTCAAGGGGAAGGGAATGTTACAAACCGTAGACCCGAGGCTTAAGTAAAGAGGGCTTTTGGCTGGAAAAACAGGAAGGCATCAAAATGCAGTTAAAATCTGTTAAGTCTGCTGCTATTGTTCTGCACCACTTGTGCTGCGTGCTCTCTACTGCTGCTGTTTGTTAATTTTGGAGCAAATAATATTACATACAAATACTACTTAGTTAAGAATACATTCTAGATTGTTCTAAAGATGGCTAGATACATTGCATTTACTTATTAGCTTGTTATAAATAAGTGAAAACTGTAATGTTCAGCATTATCAAATGAAAAACCTGAAACCTATCTCAATTTTGAGATCAACTCTATTTTCTTATCCCCTTTCCCTTCTTTCTCTCATCTAAACTCTAAACTCTACTCTCTCATCTGAAATTCCCTTCTTTCTCATCCCAAACTCTCAATCCTATCCAAAATTATATTAGTTTACGTACGAAGTTCAAGCCCTGAGAAGGAAGCCCATTCACATTGTGATTGACTCTGGTTCAACTCATAACTTCATAGACACCACTTTAGCCTCCAAGCTCAACTGCATTACCCTTCTTGCCCTTCCCATATCAGTTACTGTTCGCTGATGGCAGTCATTTGAGTTGTACAATGTAGTGCAAGGATCTTATGTGGAAAATGCAAGGGGCTTCTTATAAGTTTGATTTCCTATTGATTTCCTTAGGGGATGGAGGATGTGCATTGACTATAGAGAGATAAATCAAGCCGCCATTAATGATAAATTTCCAATTCCATTAGTGGAGAAGGAGTTAGACGAAGTGGGAGATGCTAGAGTTTTCATAAAGATTGATCTTAGATCAAGCTATTATTAGATTCGGATGTACAAGGACGACATTCAGAAGACTGCTTTCAAAACACACTTTGGGCATTTTGAGTTCATGGTGACGCCTTTTGGTCTCACAAATGCCCCTTTAATCTTTCAAGCCTTGATGAATTCAGTTTTTGGTCCTTACCTGCGACGCTTTGTCTTGGTCTTCTTCAATGACATCCTAGTCTACAGCTCTAATCTGGAAGAACACATCAAGCACTTACAAGTAGTCTTCACTTAGCTAAAACAGCATCAGCTCTTCGCCAAGGAGAGCAAGTGCTCATTCGAAGCCACTAAGATTGAATATCTTGGACATTTCATATCAGGAAGAGAGGTGTCTGCTAATCCCAAGAAGATTGGGGTAGTCCAGAACTGGCCAACTTCGATTAACCTCAAACAATTGAGGGGCTTCTTAGGGCTTATGGGGTACTACAGGAGGTTCATCAAAGGCTATGGCGTCCAAGCTAAACCGCTTACAAAGCTATTAAAGAAGGATCACTGGCAGTGGTCTGATGCAGCCTAAATGGCCTTTACTGAGTTTAAGTAAGCAGTATGTTCAACACCAGTGTTAGTCCTTCCAAACTTTGCAAAACCTTTCACAATTGATGCTGATGCCTGCAATACTGGAATAGGAGCAGCTCTACTTTAAGAAGGTCATCCCTTGGCCTTCCTTAGCAATGCATTGAGTCCCAAACAACAATCTCTCTTGGTGTATGAAAAGGAGATTTTAGCATTAGTGGCAGTTGTGGCTAAGTGGCAGCAGTGTTTACTTAACAACACGTTCATAATGAAAACAGATAAAAAAAGCCGAAAATACTTGCTTGAGGAGAAAACCACACATTTTTCTAGCAGCTATGGCTATCCAAGCTGATGGGATTCAGCTATATAATTGACTATAAAAATGGCAAGGAGAAAGTTGTAGCTGAAGCCCTCTCTCGCATTTCTAGCCACCAGATTGTTTGTATGATGCTCTCATCTGTGGATAGTAACCTTTATGCTATGATGCCTCTCTCGTGGCAAACATATCCTTAGTTGTAGCACCTCATTGATCTGTTACAGCAAGCTCCCCAACAGCATCCCAAGTACAATTGGATTCGTGGACAATTAAAGCGCAAGGGAAAATTGGTAGTTAGGCAAGACAATGCATTGAGAAACAAGATTCTTAATTCGCTTCACACGTCACCTAATGGAGGTCATTTTAGAAGACTAGCGACTTAAGTCTATGTTCTATTGGAAGGGTATGACTAAGTCTGTGAAAGAATTCATCACGCAATGTCCTCTTTGTCAAGCCTGTAAAAATCAGAATATTGCATATCTTGGTCTCCTTTAGCCCTTGCCAATTCCGAATCTGGTGTGGGCTGACAACTCTATGGATCTCATAGAAGGATTTCCAAGCTCTTAGGGTAAAAATGTTATCTTCTTGGTGGTTGATAGATTGAGTATGGCTGCTCATTTTATTGCACTCGCACATCCTTACACTGCCTTGACAATGGCACATGCGTTCATGGATAATGTATTCAAATTGCATGGAATGCCTAGTTCCATGGTTAGTGACATGGACACTATATTCCATAGTGAATTTTGGCAGGCCTTGTTCTCTATTCAAGGAGTGGAGTTGCAGTTGTCTATAGCGGATACCTCGTACAGATGGATAAACTGAGGTCATTAACAGAGGCTTGGAGAGCTATTTGCGATGTATGTGCAACTCTAATCCATCTCAGTGGTCCAAATGGTTACCGTTAGCCAAGTGGTAGTGTAACACCACTTAGCACTCATCTACTCAAACAACTCCTTATGAGATTGTTTATGGGCAAGCCCCTCCACTCCATATTCCTTACTTGCCAAGAAAAACTCAAGTGTAGACTATTAACAGGAGTAATCAGAAGTTATCACCTAAGTATTATGGGCCATTTTAGATTTTAGCTGCAGTGGGAAAGGTAGCTTAAAAGCTTGCACTACCAGAATCGACCGAAATTCATGATGTATTCCAGGTTTCATAGATTAAACCTCATTATGGTCCTACTCCAGTCACATTAGTGCCCCTACCTGACACTCTTGATGTTGAGATTGCCAAAGGACCTGAACTGATTCTAGATCGAAAGATGGTGAACCGCAATAATAGAGCAGCTATGAAGGTTATGATCCAATGCAAGGGATTACCAAGAGAAGATGCCACCTAGGAATACCTTTATGAGCAATTGAAGTTCCCTCACTTTCATCCTTGAGGTCATGGATGTTCTCAATGGAGGGGTATTTGATACAGTAAATAAGCTTGTATGGGGTTAATCTTTCATATCGAGTCTAGGTCGGAAGGTTCATATAACAGTTTGGTGGGAGGAGAAAGAGTCACGCATGCTGCACGTGAGGAGAAAGGGTCACGCATGTTGCAATTGAGAGGCGGTTATACTATTTTTAATTTTCTTAACTAATTACCTTCTAATTTTAGTATTTTTTGTCTTTCTTGTTATTTTTGGAATTTCTGCTACTATATAAGCTAAAAGTGAATGTAACTAGGGTTATCAAATATCATCGTATTCTCCCTCAATTTATTTGTATTCTCCCTCAAATTCTTCTTCTCTTGGTTTGGATTGGTGTTTTGTGATTGATTGGTGTATTGATCAGCATCAAGTTTTCAAGTAAATCTTTTTTTAATATTCTGGCAGTCACTTTGTTTTGGGGAAAAAAAACAAAAAAACCTTAACATTTTTTATTAATTTGCTAGCAATTCAACTATAAATTGAGGGAATTTTACTATTGTTTCTTTCTTTGGTAATACCTAGGGAGGAGGTGTCAAAATCAAACCCGCATCAAAAATTTTGTTTTCCCTCATTTTTTGAATTTGCATTTTTTCCTTTTTTTTTCACTTTTGATTTGCATTTTTATATCAACGGCTTAACTATGACTTCTTCACCATTTTTTGTTTACTTTTTCTCCCTTTTGTTTTCTCTTGATTCGTTATTTTTGTCAGCACAAAATTTCGAACAAAATAAATGCTGCACAAATATAAAGATTTGTATTTTTTTTCAAAAAACACGGGTACAATCTTTGAATACGTATATTAATACAAATATACAAAAATCCTCTGATTCGATCTCCTAGAGACTTGATGAGTCCTTTGTCAATAGCTTGGACTTGGAAACTTGAAAGAGGACATGGGGGTTGATCTTGATCAAGTGTTTTCTTCAAAGTGGAGGGCCCGCGACTTGATCTCCATCTTAAAGGTTGATTTGGGTTTTGACTTCGAAGGTAGAGGGCACAAAGCTTAGTCTCTACTTCATTTAAATTTTGAGGCTTTGGAGAGGAGAGTACAAGTAGTGATGTAGCCACCAAACAGCCTTTGGCGGGTCTGGCGGGTCAAGATGGGCGAGCCAGGAATAGGTGGGATTAGGACGCCAAGGTTAGATGGGAAGTGGCCTCGCGTTCGTGATTGGCCCCTAGCTTGGCGGGTACATGCTTAGCGGCATGACTAGTGCGCAGGCTGAAGTTATTCACGGCAGTTAGAATCTGTTAAGGCTTGGCATTAGCGGGTTCAGGTGGGCTTGGCGTTAGCGGGATTCAAAGCAGAGCAGGCGAGATTCAAGGCGTGAGACACGTTGAATCCAATTTTGATTTCTTTCCGTTGTTAGCTTTTATTTTGATTTCTTTTTTTTTGTGATTTTCTTTCCTTATTTAGATCCAAGGCCTCCCTCCATATAAAGGGAGACGATGCTAGGTTTAGGGCGAATTGTTTGAATGAAAATTTGAATTATTTTGGCTCTTTTTTTTTCAAGTGTGAGAATCAGGATGGATTTATCTTTCCCCTTGTATTTTTTTTTAGAGATTAATAAAATTAACGGAAGGCTATTGAATCCTTCTCGTACCCCTATTTTTCCCACTATCGTGCTGTATCAGTTGGTATTAGAGTTTAGAACGACTTCTAAGATAGCCCGTAGGCGATTGAGGTACGCCACTATTGGAGACGTTCTTGATCGTGATGTTCAATGGCAGAACAAGAGGAGATTAGAGGACTTGGGAGCGAGATTCCGGCGAATCAAGAGTTGCTTGATTCAACTAGGTGCAAATCTCGATTTGGATCTAGGAACCCAGCCCCAACGCCCATTAACACCGAGTGCGATCGAAGAGGAGAAGGACGAGATCCAGAATCTACCGTCGAATGCTGACTTACCGGATCCCGAGCCAAGGAAACATCGGCACAATATCGGAGACGCCGGGCTCTGTGATGAATTTCTAGAGATTGAAAAGGAAGGCACCATAGTGGTGGACAAGACTCAAGATGAGTTGGCGTCACTTGGCGAGGTGGAAATCGCAGGTGATGGTCGCTTATTATTGGTCAGGCGAGTTGGCTTCACGCTAAAAGAAGCAGAAGGGGGTGATTGGCTGCGACACAACATATTCCAGACGACATGTACCATTAGCATATGCCGCCTAGTCATCAACTCCAGGAATTGTGAGAATGCCATCTCCGAAGAAGTCGCTCAGAAGCCGGAGTTGGAGACGGAAGAGCATCCGAACCCTTACAAGTTGTCATGGCTTGAAAGCAAAGACTAGGTAACCGTGTCTAGGCGTTGCTTGGTGAAATTTTCAATTGGGTTGAAGTACAAGGATGGCGTGTGGTCTGACGTCGTTGCCATGGATTCTTGCCACTTATTGTTGGGGCGACCTTGGCAATACGATGCATGACGGGAGGAAGAACACTTATACCTTCATCTTCGAGGGAACGAGGATCATCTTTTTGCCCAAGAAAGTTGAGATGCCATGTGTGTCAAAAACTGAGAAACCTTAGTCGGAAGAGAGAGTCGTGTCCACTAACGAACGTGGCGAGTATAAAGTTGGCCCCTGCACTAGTAGGCGTCATAAGGGGAGAGCCTATATTTGATGAAACAGTCCATGACAAGGGAGAGGAGTCGAATCCGATAGGGAGTCCATCATGGGAAGTTCTCCTAGAGGGGTTAGCGTATACATTGCCGCCAACAAGACAAGCACAATGCAGGTTGGCATGGGTTCCCACCGACGCTTTACCAGGAAGGAAGATTCCATATCGAGCAAACCTTGTGGAACATGTGGGCGTCAGACACCAAGTGTTGAAGCTACTTTCTAGGAGTTACATCCGAGTCAGATAGAAAGGCGGCTCGGCGGTATTGATGTCATCAAAGGATGGAACTTGGTGAGGAAAGGTTGCAGTTGCTTTGTCAATGGTAGGGGCAAGTCTAGAGTAGCTGAGTCAGTCGCTGGGAGCTGATTTGGTGACAAAGAGAAGTTTGCAATGGAAGATCCCTTAGAGAATTCGAGGGCAAATTCTGTCCAACCAGGAGAGAATGATGCAGCCGCCAAATAGCCTTTGGCAGGTCAAGTAGGTCAAGATGGGCGAGCCAGGAATAGGCTGGATTAGGACGCCAAGGTTAGACGGGAAGCGGCCTCGCGTTCGTGATTGATGCATAGCTTGGCAGGTACATGGTTGGCGGCATGACTGGTACGCGGGCTGAAGTCATTCATGGCAGTTAGAATCCGTCAAGGCTTAGCGTTAGCAAGTTCAGGGGGGGCTTGGTGTTATCGGGATTCAAAACAGGGCAGGGGGGGATTCAAGGTGTGAGACGCGGGATTTGAATCTAATTTTGATTTCTTTCCATTGTTAGCTTTTATTTTGATTTTCTTTCCTTCTTTAGGCCCAACCCCTCGCTCTATATAAAGGGAGACAATGCTAGGTTTAGAGAGAATTGTTTGGACGAAAAGTTGAACTATTTTGGTTCTTCTATTCTCAAGTGTGAGAATTAGGATGAATTTATCTTTCCCCTTGTAACTTTTATTCGAGATTAATAAAATTAAGGGGAAGGCTGTTGAATCCTTCCCGTTTCCCATTTTACTTTATTTTCTCCACGATAGTCTTTAGCTCCTTTTCTTTTCCAAGCCCCCCCTCAAATGAAGAGGGGGCCCTCTGTTTATATAGGACAAACTTTTTAGGTTTGGGCCATGGGCTTAACCTAGTAGCACTGGGCTCGAACTAGCTTAAAGTTTTGTAGGCTTAAACTTACTTTAACCTTAAGACTTTGTCAGGTTAAATTTTTGATCTTTTCCTTAGAAGTTTATTCTAGCCTAAATTGACTTGAAAGTCATTTGGGTTTAATTTGGACTTAGGAGTCATTTTGGCTTGGGTTTGACTTGTAAGTCGTTTTGCTTTTAGTTTCAACTTATTAATCATTCGGGCTTCATTCGACTTGAGTTTCATTTGGACTTTGGACTTTGACTTGGGATTCATTTTGGACTTGGGTTTTGACTTGAGAGTCATTTTATAATTGACTTGAGAGAAATTTCGATTTGGACCTGGATGTTACTTTGGATCTAAGGTTATTTGGATGAATATGAATATAGTCAAAATGTTGACTTTTTGGGAATCGATTTTGGCTAGAGTATTGACTTTCATTTAAGTCATTTCCTTTTAGAGCTTACCTTAAATTAACAAATTTTTCATGTCCACAAATTACCCCCACTTCAAAGCAGGAGGGAAGTGATTTGTGCACTTGATGATGCGACTTGAAATCTAGATTTGTTTTTAAAAAATGCAAACAAAAACTTGTCCGAAATCCTAACAATTAGGCAAGAAATGCTTCGGAAATTGACCCGGATGTTATGGACTTGCATGTAATTGTCGAGGACATTTATCAACTTTCCCCTTTACATCGTTGTTCTTTCCTTTTTTTTTTTTTGTCCTTTTAATTCCTTTTTCTTTCCTTCTTCATGATAGCCTTATTGATTTTGTTTTTGCGCGGATTGTGCGTAATCCCAAATACCTAATTCGAATCAAATACTACAACCAAATAAGAAGTAAATACGGACAAAAGAGAACAAAAACAAGAAAACAATGATTTACGTAGAAACCCCTCTTCAATCGAGAGGGGAAAAACCACGGGCGGAGATGGAGACTTTTATTGATTTGAGAATAGAATAATTACAATTCACTTCTCTCTCTCTCTCTGTCTCAAGGATGACAGCGGCGCTCACTTTAATTGGATACTGAACGTGTGAACCCTAGGGTCGTATATATACCCGCATGGAAATTAGACTCCCGATCGATCGGTACTGCTTCTATTGCACACTCGCTTGATCAATCGGTGGAACACCCGATCAATCGGCTAGCTCCCTACAACAACATTAATGGAAAACCACTAAATTTCAGGCATATTCCTAAAACACTTCCACCTTGACTCGAATTTAACACCGAAATACAACACCTACGCCTACCTCACTAACACCCCACAACCGAGGTTAACAAATAGAAATTGAAAGCCCAACCAAGTTCGAGCAATGCTCGAATTTCCCGCTGGAAGAACTTTAGTCAACATGTCTGCTAAATTATCTTCAGTACCAATCTTCTTCAAATCCACCTTGCGCTCACCTATCAGATCTCGAATAAAATGATGCTTGACATCAATGTGCTTCGTCCTGTCATGATGCGTCATCTGATCTTAAGCTAGATGAATTGCAGACTGGCTATCACAATAGACTCTAACTATGCCCTGATCAATGTTGAGTTCACTAATCAAACCTCTCAACCAACAGCTTCCTTGAATGCTTCTGTCACTGCTATATACTCGGCCTTTGTAGTTGACTATGTAGCAATTATCTGTAGATATGCTCTCCAACTGATAGCACTGTCACCTAAACAAAACACATAAACAGAGGTAGACTTCCTCTTATGGAGGTCTCCACCGTAGTTTGGGTCAACATACCCAACTAGACAGTATTTACTCCTCCCAAACTCCAAACAAACATCAGAACTGGCACGTAAGTACCTGATAATCCATTTAACAAAGTGCCAATGCTCTTTTCCTGGATTTGCTAGGTATCTACTCACTTTTCCAATAGCATAAGCAATATCTGAATGAGTACATACCATAGCATACATAATACTACCAAATGCACTAGAGTAAGGGACCTGTGACATGTACGTGACATCCTCCTCTGTCTGAGGTGAATCCAATGTTGAAAGCCTTAAATGAGCTTTCAAAGGAGTGCTAACAGGCTTATCATCCTTCATACGAAATCAATCCAGAACCATCTCAATATACTTCTCCTGAGACAAGTATAACTTTCCTGCTTTTCAGTCCCCACTGATTTCCATACCGAGTATCTTCTTAGCTGCTCCCAAATCCTTAATCTTGAACTCGCGTTTCAACATTGTTTTCAAACTATTAACATCAGTCATGTCCTTAGCTGCAATCAACCTATCGTCAACAGATAACAAAAGATAAATGAATGAACCTGAGTCTGTCTTCCTTAAGTACACACAACTGTCATATTTACTCCTCAAGAACCCATTACTGGCCATAAACTGATCAAACCTTTTATACCACTGCTTAGGTGACTGCCTCAAACCATATAGAGATCTTTTAGATAGATAAACGTGGTCTTCCTTACCCTCAACAACGAAGCCTTCAGGCTGATTCATGTAAATACTCTCCTCTGGCTCACCATGCAAAAATGCAGTTTTCACATCTAACTGCTCATGCTCTAAATCATGCATAGCTACTAAGGCAAGTATCGCTCGTATGGAACTATATCTAACAATAGGTGAGAAAATATCGTGAAAATCAACACCATGTACCAGATTGTAGCCTTTAGCTACTAACCGGGCCTTGCACCTTGCATCTTCCATTCCATGAATGCCTTCTTTTTGTTTGAAGACCCATTTGCATCCTATAATTCTCTTTCTTGTTTGAGGCTTCACTAGCTTCCAAGTCTTGTTTTTCTGCTATGACTCCATTTCTTCATGCATGGGCACTAGCCACTTCTTTGATTCAGATCTAGATATAGCCCCTGAATATGTAGATGGTTCAAAATCTTCCACTGTCTGAGCTGTAGTAAATGCATAGGCTATCATCTCCTCATACCTATATCTCTGTGGTGGCCTAATATGTCTTTTATGCCTTTCACCAGCAATAGTATACTTTCCGACCTACTGACCTGTTTCTATTTCATCATTCTCATCAGAAACCTGTACTAGAGGCGCCTGTATACTCTCAATTTGAACTGCCTGCTGCTGATCTGAACTATCTGACTGTATCTGACTATCATCAGGGTTTTGCACTTGACTCGAATCATGAACTAAGGAGGACGTGTGTTACGGATGTAGTAGGGCAGACTCATCAAATGTAACATCCTTACTAGTCAGATATTTATGAGATTTTGGATCCCATAAACAAAATCCCTTCACATTTGACGTATAACCAAGAAAGATACACATCTTGGCTCTAGGCTTGAGCTTCCCATCATTCACATAAGCATAAGCAGGACAACCGAAAATTTTTAAATGAGAGTAATCAGTAGGGGATCCAAACCATACCTCTTCTGGGGTCTTCAACTAAAGAGATGAATGAGGTGATCGGTTCACTAAGTAACATGCCATGTTAACTGCCTCTGCCCACCATTCTCTCCCTGAAGCTGTGGTGGATAGCATATATCAAGCCTTCTCCAGTAGCGTCCTATTCAGTCTTTCTACCACTCCATTCTATTGAGGTCGACGTGTACAAGTCCTGTGTCGGACAATGCCCTCATTCTCACAGAATTTGATGAAATCACCCCTAACAAATTCAATACCATTATTAGTCCTCAAACTCTTTATCTGCTTCCCTGTTTGTTTTTCAAGCAATGCCTTCCACTTCTTGAAGACTTCATAAACTTTGTTTTTTTGCTTAAGAAAATAGACCCAAACTTTTCTTGAATAATCATCAATGAACATTAGAAGATACTTGGAACCTCCTTTGGAAGCAACTCTGGACGGTCCCCACAAATCTGAATGAACATAATCAAGTGTTCCTTTAGTTTGATGTACTGCCTGCTTGAAGCTAACTTTCTTTTACTTCACATAGATGCAATGCTCACATAACTGCATCTGCCGTGTAGACTGACCATACAATAAACCCCTCTTGCTCAGCTCTCTCAAAACCTTATTACCCATATGACCCAATCTCATGTGCCACATCTTGGTAATATTTGATTCTAACATAGATGCAGAAATAGCCACTGACCCTATCACGGTAGAACCTACAAGCTCATACAAGGTTCCTACTCTTCTACCCGTCATCACAGTCAACGCACCCTTACTGACCTTCATAGCTCCACCTTTAGCTGTGTACTTGTACCCATGTGACTCAAGGGTACCTAAAGAGATAAGATTCTTTTTCAAATCTGAGGCGCGTCGCATGTCGCTAAGTGTCCCGGTAGTACCATCAAACATCTTAACTCTGATTGTTCTTGTACCCATAACCTTGCAAGCGGCATCATTGCTCATCAAGACTACTCCACCCTAAATTGGCTTGTATGTGGTGAACCAGTCTCTATTAGGACAAACATCATAAGAACAACCTGAATACATGATCCACTTATCTTTGGATCTGGCTTGGGATTCGATTACTAAAAAAACATCAGCATCACCCTCATCTTCAACTACACTAGCCTTAGCAGACTTATCACCTCTATTATGGTCATTCCTGTTATCTTCTTTCTACTTATTCTTAAGCTTATAACAGTTTTTCTTTATGTGCCTTTTCTTGTGACAAAAGTTACATGACAGGTTTTTATGTCTAGACTTAGACCTTGACTTCTTTCCACCATCAGACCCTTTATTATCAGTTCTACCTCTTACAAACAAACCATTACCACTGAGTCAGACAATTCTTTATCTACTCATTCTTTACCCACTTGGTTCCTTTTAACTTCATCAATTGTGATAGTTGACCTACCACCGTATATCATACTTTCTACAAAGCCTTTAAATGAATTAGAGAGTGAACATAATAATAACATGGCCTGACCTTCATCCTTAGGAGCATCATCCAATTCTTTTAACTCTTGAATTGTAGAGTTAAATTCATTAATATGGTTCTTAAGAGATGTACCTTCCAACATACGAAATGTGAATAATTGACGCTTGACTGCGAGTTAATTGGAGACCGATTTGAAGCAAAATATCTCCTGCAGCTTCTCCCACAACTCCTTAGTGGTTTTCACCTCCAAGACTTTTGTCAGTACATCATCTGTAAGACACATCTAAATAGCTGCAAGTGCCTTTTCATGTAACTCCTCCCATTGTGCATCAGATAAACTCCCTAGTTTCTTCTCTTTTCCATCAAGTGCTTTCTTCAAGCCATTCTGTGTCAGGAGACCTTTAATGCGGAGTTGCCACAAATTGAAACTCCCTTAACCACCAAACTTCTCTACTTCAGATTTAATCGCTAACGTCATAATACCAAAACGAACAACAAGGGCTCTGATACCAATTTGTGCAAAAGTGCGGAATCCCAAGTACTTAATTCAAATCAAATACTACAACCAAACAACAAGTAAATACGGATAAAACAGAGCAAAAACAACACAATGATTTAGGTGGAAACCCCTCTTCAATCGAGAGGGGAGAATACCACGTGCAGAGATGGAGACTTTTATTGATTTTAGAATAGGATAATTACAATTCACTTCTCTCTCTCTCTCTCTCAAGGATGACGGCGGCGCTCACTTTAATTGGATACTGAACACGTGAACCCTAGGGTTGTATATATACCCGTGTGGAAATTAGACTCCCGATCGATTGGCCCTGCTTCTGTTGTTTTTCTGCGCTTTTCTCCAGCACGCTCGCTCGCTCGATCGATCGGTGGAACACCCGATCAATTGGCTGGCTCCCTGCAAAAACAGTAATGGCAAACCACTAAATTTGAGGCATATTCCTAACAACTTTCATTCTCTATTTTTCCCCCCTAAATTGCTTGTTAACTTACCGTGAATCTTCTTGATTTCCTTTCCCCTCTCTCTTTCTATTTAGGTTTCCAATTCTATTAGCACAAATCTATCTTAATTTATATCATGCATTGTGAAACACTGATATAGGTAGGCCTCTTATTGCCACCAATAAAAGCTTTGTTTATTAATGATGTCATCGTTAATGTGATGGTGGGAGATTGAATACTGTGAGAATAGGAGTTGTGGAGCAGACCCAATAGGGTTGCTGAGGTACATATTTATAGTAATGAGAACAGGAATAATTACAGAATATTCGCAGAACAATATCAGAATAATATTGGAATAATATCATAATAATATCAAAACAATATCTCTAATACGCCCCCTTAATTTGTGCAAGGGGGACCAACGTGCAGATTGCCTTTGTGGTTGCGGAAGCAATTAGTAGCCAGCCCTTTGGTGAATATGTCAGCAACCTGTTTGGTGGTAGGCGTGTTTCGAACCTCGATATCACCCTTAACAACCTTCTCACAAACATAGTGAAAATCAACATCCACATGCTTACTGCGATCGTTAGAAATTGGATTGGCAACCAAGTAGGTAGCAGAAACATTATCACAGTACACAACTATCGGGCCAAAGTGACGGAGACCTAAATCACGCATGCAGTATCGAATCCAATCATATTCAGTGACAACCTTGGCGACAGCTCAATATTCAAACTCGATAGAGGACTTAGCGACTATAGGCTGCTTCTTTGCGCGTCATGAAATGAGGTTGGGACCAAGGAACAAGGCAAAACCTGTAGTGGAATGACAGGTGTCAAGATAGCCACCCCAGTCAGCATCAGCATATGCAGTAACAGATGTGCAGGAACTCGGAGCTATAGTGAGACCCTGATCGGGTGTGAGCTTAAGGTATTGTTGGATGCGTTTAACCATCTGCCAATAGGAAGTAAAGGGAGCATGGATGAACTGAGATACACGATTAACCGCGTATGCATTGTCCAGATGGGTCATGGTCATGTACTGGAGAGCACCCACCGCACTACGGAGCTCGGTCGGGTCAGGTAGAGGAGACTCATTAGCCATAGAGGGTTGCACCCGAGCTGATAAGGGGGTTTGTATAGGTTTAGCCTCAAGCATATCATGCCGACCTAATAACTCAAGGGTGTACTTATGTTGGGAAAGAAAAAGGCCATGGCAGGTGCGTTTGGTTTCGATGCTAAGGAAATAATGAAGGGGGCCAAGATCTTTCATTGCAAATTGGGTTGAAAGAGAGGCGGTGAGGCAAGCGAGTAGGGAAGAATTGGAACTCGTGAGGATAATGTCATCCACATGCAGTAGGAGACACACAATGGCAGTAGGTGACCTATGTATGAAAAGCGAGGGATCAGCCTTACTACAGTAGAAACCCAGACTATAGAGAAACGTGCTAAACCTATGAAACCAAGCTCGTGGTGCCTGCTTAAGGCCATACAGAGCCTTGCGCAGGTGGCATACATGTGTGGGAAATTTCAGGTGGATGAACCCGGGAGGCTGTCACATGTATACTTCTTCATTTAAAAAACCATGTAAAAATGTGTTTTTAACGTCTAGTTGGCGAATGGGCCACTTGTTAGTGACAGCAAGGGCAAGGATAAACCTGATGGTGGTCAGTTTAACAACAGGGCTAAATGTTTCAAAGTAGTCAAGGTCCTCATGCAAGTGAAAAACCTGAGCAACAAGACGAGCCTTAAACCGATCAACAAAGCCATCGGGTTTATACTTGACCTTGTACTTCCAAGTACAACCGACCACATTTTGAGAAGAAGAGGCAGGAACAAGATCCCATGTTTGGTTTTGAATGAGGGTGTTGAATTCCTCAGCCATGGCCTCCTGCCACTGAGGATTCTTAGCCACCTGATAAAAACAAGTAGGTTCCTAAACCACAACAACCGAGCTAAGGGACAGAATATGTTTGGATTTGCGTATCCCATCTTTAATACGGGTGCACATGGGATGGACATTAGACACGGGAGGGCCATGGTCGGGCGTAGGGGAGGGACCAGAAGAACCATCGAAGGAGGTCACACAAGATCCAGCCGGGCGATCCTGATGTGCGCCCCTTGAAGTGACACCTTCACGTGTCCCGACCGTAGGAACCACAATGGTCGATTCTAGGGAAGGAGCTGAAGGGGGTGACGAGGGTGCCGCAATAGGGGATGCCGGGACAATACCAGAGTCTAGCACAGTCGGGATCGCCGGAGGAGGTCCCGAAGTGTGCGGATCCGGTGTGTGGTGAGCATGGGCGAGAAGTGGCCTAGGCAACGGGATGTCAACTAAGGTTGGGCCTGAGCTTGGCGGCGCATGCATGCTAGACACAAAGTCAAGATAGGGAAATAAATGCTTAACAAAATGCACATGTCGACTAGTATAGACACGGCCACTAGTGGGGTCTAAGCAGCGATACCCCTTGTAATGTACTAAACACCCAATAAAGACGCAGGATACAGAGTGGAGAAACAATTTATGAGGAGTACGGGATGTGATGATAGGGTAACAAGCACACCCAAAGACCCAAAAAAAATTGTAGTCTGGCACCTTTTTAAATAGTTTTTCAAAGGGGGACAAGTTTTGTAAGAGCGGAGTAGGCAAGCGATTATTTATATAACAAGCAGTACAAGAAGCATCAGCCCAAAATTTAGGAGGGAGGTGCGCCTGAAAAAGTAAGGTTCGTACAATTTCACTTATATGTTCATGCTTTCGTTCTGCTACCCTCTTCTGCTGTGGAGTATCAGGGCAGGAATGACGGAAGTGAATGTCGTGGGTGCGAAAAAGAGTAGCCATAGGCCGATTGTCAAACTCGCGGCCTCTATGACTTTGAAAACATTTGATTTTGAGGTTAAACTGGTTTTCAACGAGGGTCTTAAAATCCAAAAAGATGGAGTACACTTAATCCTTTCGTTGCATCGGATATATCCAAGTAAAGCAAGTAAAATCATCAACAAATAACACACAGTAACGAAATGCAGAATCAGACACAACCGGAGATTGCCAAACATCCGAATGAATTAATTGCAAAGGTAAACTTGTATCACGTAGCACACGTGAAAATGGTAAGGGACGTGATTTTCCCAAACAACATGCATGACAATGTTTTATTGAGCTGGAACAAGAAATAGCAGGAATTAAAGAACGAGTACGTAAAGTGTCTAAAACAGCATGTCCTAAATAACCTATGTGCCTATGCCAGAGTTCAGCCATGACGGTTCGTGCAACAAGTCCAGTGGGGTGTGGAGAAAACCCATACAGAGGGCCTTCACTGCGTATCCTGAGGAAAGGCATCTCGGTAGCCTTGTCCTTGACACAAAAAGAGGAGGAATCAAACTTAACAACACAGTTATTATCACGACACAAACTGCTTAACAGACAAGAGGTTGTATGTAAGACCAAGAACCAACATAACATTAGAAAGCTTGAGGTCATGGGTTTTAGTATGGATTTTGGAAAACCCAACATGAATGACCGGTAGTAAGGACCCATTGCCAACTTGAATTAATTTTGAACCATGATAAACAGTGCGTTTAGTTAAAATACCTGAGCTGGATGTCATATGATTAGACACCCTAGAGTCAGGGTACCATGTGGGATCAACATTATCATTAACAGACATGGCCAAGAGGGATTGGGAGAGATCCGAGTGGACATAGCGGTGAGGGAAGAAAGAGGCAGCATGATCAACTTAATGACAAATCTGACAAACTAAGGGACCAGTGCCGAGTATACCATCATGAGGCGGACGAGTATTCATACCTGCGGGACGTCCCTAGTTCTGTGGATGCGGAGGAGCACCAGTGGAAGCCATACCTGTATCGGAATTGTGATGGGGCGGTTGACCGTGAGATCCACATGTTAGCTTTCCAAAATTAATTTGGTAAGCTAACCTTATAGAAAAGAGTATGAGATGAGAATAGAAGGGAAGGAGATGAGAAAATAGAGAAAAGAGATGAGAAAAAGAGAATTCCCTTAGGAATAGGTTTTCATTTAATTTGATAGATCAAAATTACACTAATAGCTTTCCATTTATACAAGGATTCATCAAAAAAACCCTAGCTAAAATGCACAGCCGCAAACGCCCCTAAATTGTAACAACCTATAACTGAATTTCTGCATATTCCAGTTCAGATGTTGTCACGTGAGCAGCACGAGCTGCGGGAAGCCTTAAGCCGATTTTACTAGTGCAATTTTAATTGTTGTTACATCATATAAACTCTAATAAAAAGTAATACTAAAATTAAAATTGCATTACAAGTAAAATTTAAGTAATTCGTAACAATCCCTCCGTCTTGAAAAGCTTCTTGTCCTCAAGAAGTGAAGCTCGGAAATAAACTCTTCAAGAAGTTGTAGCCCTCCCATGTTGTAAAGTGCTCATTTAAGTTGCTCCAAGTGACTTGGACTTGGTGAATCTTCCCTTTGTGCAACTGCATCACTCGTTCAGATTTGACAGATTGTGGTTGCTGCAGTAAAACGCCATTTGCTTCAGTTATGGGCGGGTTTTGGCTTGTATCGGCATTTTTCTTAACCTATTTTTTAAGAAGGGACACATGAAACACGGGGTGAATGTAAGAATGTGAGGGTAAGTCGAGTTTGTACGCCACATTGCCGATTTTTTCCAGAATTTTGTAAGGACCGAAGTAACGAGCACACAACTTGACGTTACGTTGAACAGCCACGGTTGATTGTCTATAGGGTTGTAGTTTGAGGTAGACCATTTCCCCGACTTCATAGTTCTTGTCTACCCTCTTCTTATCTGCATAATGCTTTATACGGGACCGAGCTTGTTGGAGATTGTCCTTCAGCGACTGCAAGATCTGTCTCCTCTGTTACACAAGCTGCGTGGCTGCTGAATCGGTGATTTTGGGCTGTTGGATCAGCATAGGGGAAGGTGGAGAGTATCCATACAATGCTCGGAAGGGCGTAGTGCCAATGGTTGTGTGAAAGTGTGTGTTGAACCAAAATTCGGCTAAGGAAAGCCAACGGTTCCACTCCTTAGGCTTCAAAAAGACCATGCTCCGGAGATAATACTCCACACAATGGTTGACTCTTTCGGTTTGCCCATCCGTTTGAGGATGGTAGGAAGAACTAACTGCCAACGTAGTTCCCATCAGCTTGAACAATTCCCTCCAAAAGTTGCTTGTGAAGATTTTGTCCCGGTCCGACACGATGGATTGGGGCAATCCATGTAGCTTGTAGATGTTGTCAAGGAAGAGCTTAGCCAACTTTTCCACAGTAACAGGTCGGGTAAGAGCAAGAAAATGACTATATTTGGTGAAGCGATCCACAACGACCCATATGACTTCCTTGCCTTCGGATTTCGGTAGCCCCTCAATGAAATCCATACTAATGTGAACCCAAGCACCGTTCGGAATGGGAAGAGGTTGAAGAAGTCCTTTGTATCGTGGATCTCCCAATTTTGTTTGTTGGCAAACATCACAAGATTTCACATAATCGTTTACATCCTTTTTCATGCTCGGCCACGTGAAATAAGTTTTAATTCGTTGATAGGTGCCTTCCACACCCTCGGGACCTCCCCAAGCAGCATCGTGTGAGGCGTGGATGACCTGTTTTCTCAAGTCGGTAACAGCTCCCACATATAACTTGCCTTGAACCCGTAACAGCCCCCGATTCACTGTCAGGTTGCTGTTATCTGCAACCGGTTTCGCGCCTGTCTGGAGAGCTGCAGCAGTGATGTTTTCTCGAGCAAATGGGTCTCCCTAGTAGGACTTGTGTAGGTCTTCAACCCAAGAAGGAATTACCACTGAAACGGCTGAGCACGAGCCCGAAACAGTGCCCTCGAAACGCCTTGACAGTGCATCTGCAGCTGCGTTTTCTTTACCACTTCAATACTCGATGTCGTAATCAAGGCCTAACATTTTCATCAAGCCTTTCTTTTGAATTCTTGACACGATCTTCTGTTCGAGGAGGTATTTGAGGCTTTGGTGATCCGTCCGAATGATGAATTTATGACCCTCCAAATAATGCCTCCATTTCTCCACGGCTAAGTGAATTGCGAGGTACTCCTTTTCATAAGTCGACATTGCCTGATGTTTGGGGATTAGAGCTTGACTTAGATATGCGATGGGCCTTCCTCTTTGAGAGAGAACAGCACCAATACCAGTACCACTTGCATCGGTCTCTAAAACGAAGCCTTCGGTGAAATTCGGCATTGTCAAAACCAAAGCTGTACACATAGAAGCTTTGAGAGCTTCAAAAGCGGCCTGAGACTTCTCGTTCCACCCAAAAGCATCCTTCTTCAAGAGCTCTGTTAAAGGATTGGCAATGGAACCATAACCTTTAATGAATTTTTGATAATATCCGGTCAATCCCAAGAATCCTCGCAATTGCTTCAAGGTGATCGGGGTTGGCCATTCTTGCATTGCTCGGATCTTGTTAGGATCAGTAGCTACGCCATCTGATGAGATGATATGACCCAGATAGTCAAGCTTTTTTTGAGCAAACGAACACTGGGAGAATTTTGCAAAAAACCGGTGTTGTCGCATCAAGATGAATACTTGTCGAAGGTGTGTGAGGTGAGCTTCATATGTGGGACTGTAGATCAGTATGTCATCGAAGAATACCAGTATTGACATCCTCAAATAAGGCTTGAAGATGTCATTCATAGCCGCTTGGAAAGTGGCCGGAGCATTTGTTAGACCAAAAGGCAAAACAACGAGCTCGAAATGGCCATGATGAGTTTGAAAAGCGGTCTTGTAAATATCTGATTCAAGAACTCGGATCTGATGATATCCTTGCCTTAAGTCCAGCTTGGAAAAGAAGCACGCCCCATGAAGCTCATCAAGCAAGTCATCAATGACCGGTATCGAAAATTTGTCTTTCACGGTTAGTGTATTCAAACGGCGGTAATCGATGCACATACAGGCTGTCCCATCTTTCTTCTTTACAAGGATCACAGGTGAAGCAAAAGGACTTGAGCTTGGTCTAATGAAGCTCAACCGAAGTAACTCCTCCACTTGCCTCTCTATTTCGGCTTTTTGGCCATGGGGATATCGATATGGCCTAATTTTGAATGGTTCGGCATTCCCTCGTAAAGGTATGGCGTGGTCCACACTCCTTTGAGGAGGAAGGCTCTTAGGCTCTTCAAAGATGTCCCCGAAATCGTCAATTAAGGTCTGAACAGCAGGAGGATGAATCGGTTGCTGCATAACCGAGCTCAACATGAATAAATGTCCAATCCATTGTATCGTCTTCTTTTTAATTCCACCTTGCACATCCTTTGCGTCGATTAATTTGAGCTGAGCTTCCTCGGATATGCCTTGCAAGGACACCTTGGTGCCATGAACTTCAAAAGCCACGATCTTTTTATTGAAATCAAGGACAACCGGGTTAAAGGTCCTCATCCAATCTACTCCGAGCACCATGTCGCAACCACCCAAGGGAATCACTCGAAAATCGAAGGTGAAATGATGGCCTTGCATAGACCAAGGAAAGGCTCTGCACTTGTTTTGTGTTGTCAAGGAGTTCCCATCAGCTACCATGACTGCCAACGGATGAGTTTTCGCCACTTCGTGTTTGACCTTCTTATTCAACTTCGGGTCAACGAAACTGTGAGTGCTTCCACTATCAATGAGGATAATAATGGAGCGTTTTCCAGCCCGTCCCTTGATTTTGATTGTGTTATGAGCCCCACTTCCTGTTAGAGCCTTCATGGAGATTTCGACCTCGTCCTCACTTGAGTTGCCTTGTAAATTGCTTTCGGTCTCTTCTAAATCAGCACCCGAATCGGTACTGTCAGCCTCATTTTCAGCAGGTACTCGACTCCCTTTTGCATACATAAGTTCTTGTGTTTTGCACCTATGCCCAGGTTGATACGGTTGGTTGCATCGAAAACAAAGTCTGGCTGAAAATCTGTCACTCTTTTTACTGCCGAAATTCATGTTCTGCTGCACAGGTCTCGGTCTGCTGCTGGTATGCGAGTTCCCTTTGTCATATGAAGGTACTTGAGTTGCTTCAATCAATTTTGCTTTATTGTAAGCGCTTGACAAAGTCTTAGGACCAATGGCTTTCACTATGTTTTTGATCCTAGGCTTAAGGCCACTCACAAAGCAAGAAACGTAGTATGATTCGGCATCCTCAGGAGCAATGGCCAGAACTGACATCAAATTTGCTCTCAAATTCTCAAATCTAAGCATGTAATCTCTCACACTTGATGTTTGGACCAACTTGTTAAAGTTATCCACAACATCCGTTGATTCTCCTTCACCATACCGTTCACACATCTCTTCTACGAAAAGGCCCCAAGAAAGATGTGGTTTACTTTTCAACAAACTATAGTACCAAACCTCATGATCACCATGAAGATGGGCTGCGGCTAACTGGAGCTTCTCCTCCTCAGGTATATTATAATATAAAAAGTATTGATCACATCTCCTAAGCCAAGATTCTGGTTGCTTCTCCATCAAAAGGGTCGATTTCTACCCTTGGTTGCCTGTAAGACCCACTCCTACCCCGCGTAGTGTTGTCATTGGTCACGGTCCTATGTTGATAAGGTTGATCAGGTGGTCTATCAATATGATCGAACACATCGTCTGATACATTTTGGTGCATAACAGAATCATAGCGCCTGCTGTTCGGTACTGAGTTTTCAGCATTGGTCCGGTAGTTAGCAGGTCCGAATACTCGATCGTGATTTTCGATATTAATTTCAGGTCAAATGGGTTGATTCGCAGCTGACCTAATGTTAATTGATGCTCCTACACTAGGTTGTAACATAGGAGATTTACCTCAGGTGTGCATTCCTTCTTGAGGTCTGTCCGAGCTGACTTGCGGCAGAATGCTTCCCGGCTGCTGCAGATCGACTTCTACTGCCTGGTGAATCTGACTTGCGGGTTTGAGGATGGCCTCAGCACTTGATTCACCATGTTTGTTAACTTGTTCTTGCAAGTGTTCAAGTTTTTCCTCCATGTGTTGCAATCGGTCTTGCACCTTGGCATCTTTAGCATCTTTATCCATCAATAATGCCAAAATCTGATCCATTCTTTGATTAAACCCTTGTTGCATCTCTTGAAGATCTTCCTTAGTAACATTTTAAGGTCCCACCGTGGGGTTCCCGGTAACAGCAGCAACGAAATCCAGATTAGACCCGGTTACGTTTGCTCCTACAGCTCCTGATCTTGTCCTAACTCCATTCGCCATTTTTGCTCGAACTTTTTTTTTTTTTTTTTTTGTTAACAGCTCAATCAATGTTGATGATTGATAAAACCAGCTCTGATACCAATTTTTAGCTTTCCAAAATTAATTTGGCAAGCTAACCTTATAGAAGAGAGTATGAAATGAGAATAGAAGGGAAAGGGATGAGAAAATGGAGAAAAGAGATGAGAAAAAGAGAATTCCCTTAGGAATAGGTTTTCATTTAATTTGATAGATCAAAATTACACTAATAGCTTTCCATTTATACAAGGATTCATCAAAAAAACCCTAGCTGAAATGCACAGCCGCAAACGCCCCTGAATTGTAACAACCTATAATTGAATTTCTATATATTCCAGTTCAGATGCTGTCACGTGAGCAGCACGTGCTGCGGGAAGCCTTGAGCCGATTTTACTAGTGCAATTTTAATTGTTGTTACATCATATAAACTCTAATAAAAAGTAATACTAAAAATAAAATTGCATTACAAGTTAAATATAAGTAATTCGTAACACCACGGCGCCCATTGTTCCCATTGTGATTGTTGTTGTTGCGTCCACGACCCTTGCGACCACGCCCTCCACAACCCTGAATAGACCCCGAGGAATCTGGTGGCACACTATTAGCAGCAAGAGCATGGCCGTGATCGGCGGGGGATCGAGCGTGAATGCGGGAAGGGCAGCCTCTTCATCTAATAGTGCAGTCTTGAGTTGTTCAAAAGGAAGGTTGTGAGATGACTGCGAGTAAACGTATTAAACGCGGCATATTCTAGTGGGAGACCGAACAACGCATAGTGGAGGAGCTCACGGTTTGAGACTGGGGAATCTATGGTTTTGTTAAACGTATTAAACGTCATCAGCTATGGTTTTAAGTTCGGTGAGGTATGCGGTCGTGGTTTTGTTATCTTTACATAGGGTTACAAGTTGAGAGCGTAAGTCAAAGTCCTTAGCAAGAGAGTGGTCACAAAAATGTTTAGCAAGGGCATCCCACATCTCTCGAGATGTGGGATGATGTATGACATCATTGAGGACTGGGGGGACTAGGGACTCAGACAAACATGGCCTAATACTTTGGTCAATACAGGACCAGGTTAGGGCATTAAGATTTGAGATGTATTGACCCGTAGGTGTAGAAATTTGATTGGGAGGACAAGTGTTTGAGCCATCGACGAAACCCATGAGTCGATGGGCACGAAGAACCATGGATACTTGTTCTCGCCAAGTGGTATAATCTGTTGGTGTTTCTAGTTTAATTGTACCGAGACTAGTAATAGAAGAGGGGGGAAGAGGGCTCACATGGGGAGGGAGGGTCGCGAGAGGCGGCGCCCCAGCCATGAGAGGGGAGTAATAATTGGAGAAATTCAATGAAGAAAACGGGAGTCCAAGATTATACCCAGATGAAGAAGGACCAATGGCAGTGGACAATGTAGCCAAATCAGGATGTGAGCAGTGGAGAGAAGGGAGAGAAAACCCGTGAGCAAGCCCGGAGGAGAGAGACGCCAAAAGGGGCAGGGCGGGGCCATTGTGCAGAGGCGGAGGCAGTGGCGGTGGCTGGATGAAGGCGGTCGTGGGGCGAGAGGCCACGGCGGGAGCCAGAGACAGGGGGGAAGGCCTCGGCACTGGTGAGAGAGGGAGAGGAGGAGGAGGCAGCCATTGTTGACCGCGAAAACATCACGGCAGGGCGGCGGCATCGGCGTCAGGGTCGGGGTAGGAGGAGAAGAGGAGGGAGCGGCGCTAGCGTTGTCGAGGCGCTTGACTGCAGCGGCGGCTGGGTCAGCTGCGGCGGGTGGGTGCAGATTCCGGTAGATAAGGTAGGGAGGCCGAGCAGGCGGCGGCGCGAGGCGGCGGTGCTGGGAAGGTGGGGTTAGGGTTAGGGTTTCGTTACCACAGCCCCCTTTTTCCTTTTTTATTTTGTTTCAGAGAAGGGATTAATTTTTAGGGTTTGGTATGCTTTGATACCATGGGAGAATAGAAGTTGTGAAGCATACCCAATAGGGTTGCTGAGGTATATATTTATAGTATTGAGAACATGAATAATTACAGAGTATTCGTAGAACAATATCGGAAGAATACCAGAATAATATCAAAACAATATCTCTAATAAATACTATTGTGGCTTTCAATAGGTAAGCTTTAAACTATGCCCCTCTTTTTTTCTTTTTCTTTTTCTTTTTTAAATCTCAGTTCCTTCTCGATGCTTTTGTGATGTATGTTTGTCATTGTGGACGCGGCTGCGGGAGAATCCCTAAATCACAAAACCCCAGATGAAGTGTATGAATTGCTGGAAGTAATGTCTAACAATAACTATGCAAGGGCAACTGAGCAAAAGAAACCTGTGGGAATGTACGAGCTGGATGCAATCACAAAGTTAACTGCCCAGGTTTCAATGCTTCAAAAACAGATGGGTAACATGAATGTGAATGCCATTAATTCTCTTGTGCTGACGTGTGAATTTTGTAGAAGGAATCATCCTAGCATAGAGTGCCAAACAGGGAATCCTTTCACCTCATCAAGCCACGAACAAGCAAACTTTGTTTTAAATTTTCAAAAACAAAATAATCCCTATTCAAACACTAATCCTGCATGGACAAACCACCCAAATTTCAAAAACAACCTTTTCAACCACCACTAGAGAGAAAAACTGATCTCGAGGAATGGTTCAGCAAGTTTATGCAAGACACTAGAAATTTCACGCAAAACACTGAAACAAACCTTCGAAATCAAGAAACCTTGATTTGAAATCAAGAAGCAACAATTAGAAACCTAATCGGACAAATTTCAAAACACCTCTCTGAAAGGTCTCAAGATTCCTTACCCAGTAATACTGTCACTAACCCATGAGACCAGGTAAAGGCAATAGAATTACGAAGTGGGAAAACTCTAAAGGAACCAACTCAGGTAGACAAAACCACGCAAAATGAACAACCCATAATTGACCTGTCCACAGATACCAATCAAGAATTGGAGAATGAGGAAGGGACAAAAATTCAAAATGAAAATGAACCAAAAAACGCCTGAGAAAGACAAAAGCGGACGAACAATTTGCTAAATTTTTGGAGATTTTCAAAAAATTACACATTAATGTCCCTTTTGCTGACATGTTAGAACAGATGCCCAAATATGCAAAATTCATGAAAGAAATCCTGTCTAACAAAAGGAAGTTGGGAGAATTTGAAATAGTAGCACTTACTGAAGAATGCAGTGTCATACTGCAAAAGAAGTTGCCTCCCAAACTAAAAGATCTAGGGAGTTTCACGATACCTTGCACCATTGGCTCCATTAGTTTTGATAAAGTTTTGTGTGATTTGGGTGTGAGTATAAATTTTATGTCTCTCTCTATGTTAAGATTCAAAGATTACTCTTGGACCTTAACCTTGGTTGGGATAGTGAGAGTATAAGGTGAGGAGAGAATTTAGAGTTAAGAAGAGATAAGAAGGGAAAAGAGATGAGAAGTAAAGAGAGAGATATCAAAGATATCAATTTCATTCATCAAAGTTATGAGATTACAAGCCTAAGCCTTACTATTTATACTACTTACATGACATCATCTATTACAGTGCATCTAACTCATGCTATAACCACCAACACCTACTTAGCTGCCACTATTTACCGGCATTGACCGCTAGCTCGACCACCGCAACTAACAAGCTCTAGACTTCACTTATTACATGACTTAACCAAAGCTTAAGCTACTAATTACATTAAGACTTATTCTAATTATAATACCACTTACTAATACAACTCAATACGCTATATTCAACACCTTATTACATTTACTTAGGCCAAACAAGTACCCAACAGCAGCAACCACCAACAGCAGCAGGACAACAGCAACCCGGACACCAACAGCTCATGCTTTGGATTCTCAAATCATAACATTCCCTTCCCCTTGAAAACATTCTTGTCCTCAAGAATAGAAGAGAGTGAAGCTTTGAACACCTTCAATGCAGATCAGGACTGAATTGCACTGCAATTGAACTTGCTGAAAATTTGTTGCAGCTGAAACAAGCGAATGATGGACTATATTTGTAATGCAGCAGGTGCATGATTCTTCAGGAGGTCTGCACTGAATCTGTAATGCAGCAGGTGCATGAATCTTCAAGAGGTCTGCACTGATGAAACCAAACATCAACAACACACCCATAACACCTCATGATGCAGTTAACATAGCTCAGAACTCTATCTTGCTGCTGAGAATCACAAAACTCATCAGTACTTCTGAATTTCTGCTTGTAGAATGCTGCACAACAGATTTTGTATGTCGTTAGCCACACAAAAATGCATATGAAGTCCTTTAACATCTCGGGAGGCCTTCCAAACTCAAACCAAGAGAACCAAGGATCAAAATCAGCTTGTAGACATTACCAATTGCAGCTAAAACAACCCCATATCTTGATCTTGGTGACAAAACACATGGAAATTCCATAAGAATGCAGCTGCAACGCTTTAATCTTGGATCTTATCCAAAATTTGTATTGCTTACACATCCACTTACTAATCCACCTCAGACCAAGCTCAACAAACACTTGATTGTTTTCCAATTCCACATGATATGCTGCAGAACTCAAAATTTCAGCAGTGTATAACCTGGACAACTCATAGCTGTGGATAATACAAATTTCAGCTCGATTCCTGTCCATATATAAGCTTCTTGACGTGAACAAGTTAATACATCTTCCTAAAGTCATAAAAGCACCAATCACCCTCCATTTGAGCAACACATTTTCTGCTGACAGTGAAGGAAGTGCAATTCCCCCATAATTTTCAGCAGCCACTAAACCTTCCATTGCGTGAATCTTGTTTTTGAACTTGTAAGATCTGAAAGTCTCAGCCTTTTCTTCCCAAACTCTTGCATAGACCACACAAACTAAGAGTTCATAAGCCATTGTTGAATGCCAAGGACACAATGTCATAACTTGAACTCCCAAAACATTCCAATCGACCTTGTTAGTGCTGCAGCTCACACTCTCCAATCTGTATAGCATATTTCTTTGGACCCAAAGCTCTTCCAACCACCCAATTTGCCTTAAATGATCAAGCTTTGCTTCCTTGTCAACAAGCTTAATAATGTACATCAAATCAGGACACATAAGACAATTCAAAGTTACTGAGATTAAATTCAGAACCAAAGAAGATTTGTCCTGCTCGTTAATTATGGATTGTAAAATACTTTCAGCTAGAATTGATCTTGTTTCCTTGTTTTACTCCTTCATCCAAACATTCAAGAAATACTAAAGCTTGTGTCTCTGATTCTTCCATACAGAACTCCCACAATAGATCACTGATGAGCCATAATTTTGTAATATGCTCCAATACTGCAATAGGTCTGAATGTCCAACCAAAAGCTTTTGCATTCCAAAATCAAACCAACCACCAAGCCCCATAACTTCAAGAGGACTCGCATTTGGTTGCATTAATGGAACTTGTTCTCTGCCCACAGCTTGATTAATGCACAATCTGAATGTGGAGCTCAACAAACTTGCCTTGTTACTATCCAACACTACCATTCCAGCCCAATTGCATAAACCAGATTTCACCAAAGCATCGGGGGGTCTTCCAATATCAAACATAACCTCAAGACCTTCAATACTACTGGATCTTGACTGAACAAACCCAATTTTTAGATCAATGCACAACCTGTGAACTTGTGAACCAGTTAAAGCATCGATTGTACTAATTTTAGTCTGAACTGAAATCTGCTCTAGCATCTTACTGCCTTTGTACACCTCCATCAGCTCCATTGCTTGTACAGATACAAAGCTTCTCCTTTGCTAAACCTTGAAACGCACTCTCGCAGCTTGATTAATTCTTTTTAGCAGAAAATCGACTCTTTTTAGCTTCCCATCAGTTTGAACATAATCTCCCGGATCAGGAGGCAACTCGTCATAAGAATGTGTATTTGAATACAACTTTTCTCCACTCCAAGAACCTTGCAATGTATCAATTACATTACTACCAGTACAAATCAAATGTTGATTTCGAATATCCAGATGCCTTGGCGAAGTGCTTAACACATTTTGTGGTGCTTCCATTGTTATTACAGAAGTAACGGAATGAGATTGCTCAGCAGCAAAGGTGCTTTGATTTTGCATACCAGCTTGCCATGGAGTATTACTTAATAGATTTGGTGATGTATTCAGTGATATTTCAGCAGTAGCGTCAAGTTTTTCAATTGGAATCATAGATTCTGCTGCAACCATTCCTTGTATACCAGCATACATGTCTGAATCTTGTATACCAGCATAGCATCTTGAGTTAGTTCTTGTTGATCATCAAGCATCCTATGCTGGAACTCAGCCTCTTGCTTCAATTTCTGCTTTGTCAACTTCTTTTTACCCCAAAAATCTTTCAATGCTTCGTTTAGATGGTGCCTCTTCACCTTACTCTTTGCTTTCTTTATCATTCCTTTGACATAAAAATCGTATTCCCATTCCGGAAGCAAATCCTGCCATAGCTCATCATCTTCAAAATACTCTAACTCTAGCAAAGAGTCTTCATAAGGATTAACTTGTTCAAACTCAGGCTCTTTTAACTTGTGTTCATCAATTTCGGCATTATCATGGTCTACTTCATCTTCAACGGCAACCGATTTCACTCTAACCTTCTCATTTTGCTCAGCATTGAACTCTTTTGCATCAAGAACACCAGCACCATCTCGATTGATGTTTGTAAACTGATGAGCTGTATACTGCCGATCAAAAATTCGTTGCAGCTCCTGTTTCATTTTCTGCCAGAACTCCTCGCGTTCTTGCCTGCATTCTTGCTTTATTTTCTCCCAATAATCACTCATCACTGATTGACAAGAGCCATCATCATCCATACCAGCCGTATTTGCAATGAACAACAATGCTTAGATCTGGAACAGCTCAGTTCGCAGGATACTAGTTCGAAAATTGCAGAACTGTGAAACTTGTTTCGCAACTCTTCAACAGCTGATTGCTTATTGAAGTTCTACCCCTTCGTTCGGACAAACAATTCCTTACTATCGGTTCGACAATTGTCACTGATTACAAACCCCAAAGCAGAATTCGCGAACGAACCCTAACTTCGAATAAACCCTAACAGTGATGCTTTCCTGAATATTCAGACTTACAATTCTGAATTAAACTCAATTCTAGATCGCAATCAAGTCCTCAACACAATACTCAAAGCAATCTTCAAGAACGAAATCGGATTTCAACACTTTCGGAGCTCAGCTCAATGTCAGATTTTCACCTAAGCAAATATCAACTTAATAACATATAATTCTTAAGAATCAATGCAGATTCTGATGAATTCTCACCACTTCTATGCTTATCAACACAATTTCATCACAAACCAGCAATAAACATAAATTCTCATCGAATTGCCACTTGAAGTTCAGAAACCGTTACCTCAACCTCAGTTACTGAATTGTAGAATCAGAATTAACCTTAATGCAGCTTGTTTATGATCTTTTGATTATGATCAAGTGTAATGTTGATCCAATAGCTCACTTTAACTTCTTCTCCAACCGATCAAATGAGCAATTGATCAAGAACAATTTTGCTCAGCACTCAGCTTCAGCAACTCATGCTATGCTTCAGCACTCAACTTCAGCAGCTAATGCTTGATCAATTCTTCTGAATTCAATCCAAATCAGCTTTGATGTTGAATGTAATCAACAAATACTAATCAATTAAACTTTCTTCAATGTAACTCAATCAGATTTATCCCAACCGAAAGCAACTCCCAGGCCGTGTAGTTCACAATGCATATGACAGTCCACTAAAGTCTTCATGAACAGAATTCATAATTGAATTCTTGATCAAGTAAAACTGAACTAAATCAGTATCAACTATATTTGTTGATTAATTGCAACACAATCAATCATATTTTGTATTTTTTTAGATTTTGAGCTTGATTCGGAAGCCAAACCTACAGACCAAAGGAGGTTCCGTCCCAAAACCAATTGGAAATGAGTGGAGTAACTCCTTGGCATATATATTGGCCCACCCTTTCATAAACCACCAATGTGGGATGGGGTCTTTTTTCCTGTATCAAACCACCATGCTTCCGCATCTCGCGTCCTCATGAGTTGGCTTTGCACTAGATTGCTAGTCTCGGGCGAACACTGCAATTCCGACATCACCATTCGAGATTCGGAAAGCTACATCGGTTCTTTTTGAAAGGTGGCAATTGAACTTAAGACATGTCACGCATAGGCCCCCATAAGACTATTGAGTGACATCGGCCCCCCATATGACTGGTGAACAGCATCGGCCCCCCATATGACCGGCAATCCACGGCGCAAGATCGGTGGCTCTGATACCAATTGTTAAGATTCAAAGATTACTCTTAGACCTTAACCTTGGTTGGGATAGTGAGAGTATAAGGTGAGGAGAGAATTTAGAGTTAGAAGAGATAAGAAGGGAAAGGAGATGAGAAGTAAAGAGAGAGATATCAATTTCATTCATCAAAGTTATGAGATTACAAGCCTAAGCCTTACTATTTATACTACTTACATGACGTCATCTATTAATTTGCATCTAACTCATGCTATAACTGCCAACCACCTACTTAGCCACCACTATTGACCGGCATTGACCACTAGCTCGACCACCGCAACTAACAAGCTCTAGACTTCACTTATTACATGACTTAACCAAAGCTTAAGCTACTAATTACATCAAGACTTATTCTAATTACAATACAGCTTGCTAATACAACTCAATACACTATATTCAACACCTTATTACATTTACTTAGGCTAAACAAGTACCCAACAGCAGCAACCACCAGCAACAGCAGGACAACAGCAACCCGGAAACCAACAGCTCATGCTTTGGATTCTCGGATCATAACACTCTATTATCAAGAAGCTTAGGTTAGGAAAAGTGAAGCCTACCACTGTATCTCTCCAACTTTCGGACAGATCAATCAAGTATCCTAGAGGTATAATTGAAGATGTTCTTGTGAAGGTCGATAAATTCATCTTCCTGGCTGACTTCAGGGTACTTGATATGGAAGATGATCATGAGATACCTCTTATTTTAAGCTGACCCTTCCTTGCTACAGGAAGGACCCTAATAGACGTGCAACAAGGAAAACTTATCCTAAAGGTGCAAGATGAACAGGTAACCTTCAACGTCTTTAATGCCATACAATTTCCAACTAACATGGATTCTTGTTTTGAGGTTGATATTTTAGACGAGTTGGTAGCCAACACATTCCCCTAATTACCCCTTTAAGCGTGTCTAACAAAGTCTGGGACCCTAGACACGAAGAACGACTTGATAAGGGAATATGCCCAATACCTGAAATGATGCAAACCTTTCGATTCACACCGCAAAACATGAGCGGGAGACCTTCAAACAATTGGAATTCAGCAGAAAATGGAACAAGAAGAGCCGCCGAATGTAGAGCTCAAGCCATTGGCTCCATATCTCAAATATGCCAATCTTGGTAACTCTTAACACTTATCCTGTTATTATTAATGCCTCATTGAGTAATATTGAACAGGAAAGGTTGCTTAGGGTTCTAAGAGAGCATAAATCAGCAATCAGATGGACCGTTTTGGATATCAAGGGAATTAGTCCTTCCATATGCATGCACAAGATTCCCATGGAGGATAGCTTCAAACCTATCGTGCAACCTCAACGGCGGTTAAACCCTGCCATGAAAGAGGTGGTAAGAAAAGAAGTTGTTGAGTTATTAGATGTAGGGATCATTTATCCTATATCTAATAGTCTATGGGTAAGCCCAGTTCAAGCAGTTTCAAAGAAAGGGGGAATAACTGTAGTAGAAAATGAGACCAATGAGCTCATCCCTACTAGGACCGTTACAGGATGGAGGGTGTGTATAGATTATCAAAAACTGAATGATGCGACCCGAAAAGACCATTTTCCCTTACCATTCATTGATAAAATGTTAGAAAAACTGGTGGGCCATTCGTATTACCGTTTTCTTGATGGTTATTCAGGATACAACCAAATTACAATAGCATCAGAAGATCCAGAAAAAACCACTTTCACTTGTCCATATGGTACCTTTGCCTATAGGAGAATGCCTTTTGGGTTATGCAATGCTCCTGCCACATTTCAAAGGTGTATGATGGCAATCTTTAGTAATATGGTGGAAATTTTCATAGAAGTATTTATGGATGATTTTTCAGTCTTTGGGACCTCATTTGATGATTGTTTAGCTGACCTCTCCACGGTTTTACAAAGATGCACTAACACTAATCTTGTTTTGAATTGGAAGAAATGTCATTTTGTGGTACTCAAAGGAATCGCGTTAGGGCATATGATTTCAAAAAGAGGAATTGAGGTTGATAGAGCAAAAACTGAAGTGATAGAGAGATCACTGCCCCCTACTAATGTTAAAGGCATTCGAAGTTTCTTAAGACATGCAGGTTTCTACAGAAGGTTCATTAAGGACTTCTGTAAGATCGCTAAGCCTCTTTGCAATTTATTGATGAAAGATATCCCTTTTTAACTTTGATAGTGTGTTAAGGTTCAATTAGAGAAATTGAAGTGAACTTGTGAAGAGAGAGTTTAGGTGAGTAGAGAAGTGAGGTTAGATGAGAGTTAGAGAAGAGATGACAAGAGAGAGAAAAATATCTCAAGAATTAAGTAATTTTCCATTGAATGAATCCAGACTTACAAGGATTGTTCCTCTTAGATACAATGAATCAAAAATATCTCTAACTAAGCCTAAACTGCCAAACTAGCCTCATATCATCTTGATAACCCACTTTGGCACCAAAAGATCAACTTACAATTGAACTAGGCCACACTTCTAACGCAATACAAGACTCCAACAATTCAATACATGGATTATAAGACTCAAAACTGGAAAAATCATAACAATCCCCTCCACTTAAGAAGCTTCTTGACTTCAAGAAGAGAAATTTGGAAATTGACTCTTCAAGAATGCCAAATCTTCCTAAGTAACAAAATCTTGGTCCAAATTCTGCCACTGAACTAGCACTTCATTAATCCTCCCATTGCCTGCATTGATCTCCCTGGAACCACGAACAGCAGCTGGTTGCAACACCAAAGACCCATTGGATCCAACTTCTGGGGTGACTTTGAGCTTTTACATCCTTTCTTTACCTGTTTCTTAAGCAAAGAAACATGAAAAACTGGGTGAATGTATGCATTAAGAGGTAGCTCAAGCCTATAAGCCACTTTGCCAATCTTCTCAAGAATCTAATACGGTCCAAAGAATCGAGCACTTAGCTTGGCATTGTTCCTGAAAGCCATGGTAGACTGTCTATAAGGTTGTAATTTGAGGTAAACCATATCACCAACTTCATAATTCTTGTCCACACGCTTCTTGTCTACATACATTTTCATCCTGGCTTGAGCTTGCTGCAGATTGTCCTTGAGCATATGTTGTAATTGCTTCCTCTGTTGCATCAAATCAGAGACTTCCAACTCATATGAAGTCATATTTTGCAACGAGAAAGGAGTTGGAGGATCATAGCCATATAAAGTTTTTAAAGGAGTAGTGCCAAGAGAAGTATGACCATGCGCATCGTACCAATACTCAGCTAGAGATAACCACTTATTCCACTCTTTAGGATGAGTGAAAACCATACTCCTAAGGTATTGTTCAATGCATTGATTGACACTTTCTGTTTGCCCATCAGTCTGAAGATGGTAAGAGGAGCTAAGAGCCAAAGTAGTTCCCATAAGCTTGAACAATTCCCTCCAAAAATGACTTGTGAAAATTCTATCTCGATTAGATACAAGGGATTGTGGCAATCCATGCAACCTATATATGTTATCTAAGAAGCATCTGGCTAATTTTTCAGCTGTGACTGGCTGGATCAAAGCAATGAAATGGCTAAACCTTGTGAAACTATCAACAACAACCCATATCACTTCCTTCCCTTCAGACTTAGGCAAGCCTTCAATGAAATCCATACTTATATTCACCCAAGCTCCATCTAGAATAGGGAGAGGCTGTAAAAGACCATGGTACCTGTGATCACCCAGCTTAGTTTGTTGACATACATCATAAGAGCTCACAAACTCAATTACTGCTTTCTTCAGACCAGGCCAGTAAAAATAGGCTTTAATTCTATGATATGTGCCTTCTACACCTGAATGCCCACCCCAAGCTGTGTCATGAGAAGCACTTATGATCTAATCTCTCAATTCTGTTGAAGAACCAACGTACAACCTGCCCTTCAATTGAATTACTCCCTTACTTACTGAAATATCTGCATCAGAAGTGCTCTTACAGTCTTTACTGATGTTAAAGGCGGTGATACACTCTCGGGCAAAAGCATCATCTTAATAGGACTTGTAAAACTCTTCTAACCAAGAGGGAAGGACAACCGAAATGGCTCCATAATAGGCTTGCTCACCATCTTTTAATCTTCTTGACAAGGCATCAGCAGCTTGATTTTCTTTGCCTCTTCTATACTTAATTGCATAGTCAAGGCCCAACATCTTCATTAGCCCTTTCTTTTGTATTCTTGTAACAATCTTTTTCTCTAGCAAATGCTTCAAACTTTGATGATCAGTCCTGATTATGAATCTTTGACCATCAAGATAATGCCTCCATTTATTAACTGCTGAAAAAATTGTGAAGTACTCCTTCTCATATGTGGACATTGCTTGATGTTTGGGACTAACAGATTGATTTAGATAGGAAATGGGCCTTCCCTTCTGTGACAGCACTGCTCCAATTCCAGTTCCACTAGCATCAGTTTCTGAGACAAAGTCCTCAGCAAAATTGGGCATAACAAAAACAGAAGCTTCACACATAGCTTCTTTCGGAGCTTCAAAGGCTGCTTGAGCTCTATCACTCCACACAAAAGCATCCATCCTAAGCAGATCTGTCAAGGGTTTTGCAATCGATCCAAAATTAGCAATAAATTTCCTGTAATAGCCTGTTAAGCCCAAGAAACCTTGCAATTGCTTCAAAGTGACTAGAATTGGCCAATCTTTCATGGCTTGTATCTTTGAGGGATCTATGGATACTCCCTTAGAGGATATGACATGTCCCAAGTACTCCAACTGCTGCAGCATTAAAGCACACTTAGACAATTGGGCAAAGAACTTACGATTTTGCATAACAAGGAAGACTTCCTTCAAGTGTTGTAGATGATCTCCATAAGAGGCACTGTAAATGAGAATATCATCAAAAAAGACCAGCACAAATATCCTTAGAAACGGCTTAAAGATATCATTCATTGTTGCCTGAAATGTAGCTGGTGCATTGGTAAAACTAAAGGGCATAACCACAAATTCATAGTGGCCATGATGAGTTTGAAATGCAGTCTTGTAGATGTCTTACACAAGCACTCTAACCTAATGATAACCCTGTCTCAAATCCAACTTAGAGAAGAAACATGCTCCATACAATTCATTGAGTATATCATCAAATAACAGGAATTGGAAACTTATCTTTGACTGTCAAAGAATTGAGTTTCCTATAGTTGATGCACATCCTGACAGAACCATCTTTCTTCTTTACTAATACGACTGGTGAAGCAAAAGGGCTTTGGCTTGGTCAAATGAAACAAGTCTTAAGCAATTCCTTTACTTGTCTCTCAATTTCTGATTTATGAGCCTGAGGACACTTATATGGCCTCAATTTGAATGGTGCTACATAATATTTTAGAGGGATGGCATGATCAAGGCACCTCTATGGAGGAAAAGATTTAGGCTGCTCAAAAATGTCCTCAAACTCCTCTATCAAGGTTTTAACTTCCGACTGCTGTACAGAATGCAATTCTGTCGGAGCAATTGCAAACAGTTGACCAATCCACTTGTAAGCACTCTTCTTGAAACCTTCTTGTAAGCTCTTGCCTCTAATCAGTTGCAATTGTGCTTGATCTTCAATGCCTTGCAAAGTAACCTTTGTCCCTTGAATCTCAAAAGAAACAGTTAGCTTTGCAAAGTCAAAAACCACAGGGCTGAATGATCTCATCCAATCAACTTCGAGCACCATATCACATCCTCCCAAGGAAGAATTCTAAAATCGTAGGTGAATTGATGCTTCTGCATAAATCATTTGAAGTCTTGGCATTTGTTCTGTGTGAGGATAGAATTCTCATCTGCTACGGTTATAGCCAGGGGATGGGTTTTAATCACTTCATGCCAAACCTTCTTCACAACCTTTAGATCAACCAAACTATGAGTACTTCCATTATCTATTAAGATAGTGATGTGCCTTTTTCCTGCTTTTCCTTTGATCCTTATCGTCTTGTGAGCTCCATTACCAATTAGTGCCTTCATACAAATCTCAATCTCATCCGCAGCCAATTCATCCTAGGACTCATGATCAGAACTACCCTCATCAGGCTCACATTCATCACTGTCTGACTATAATGCAGCATTAACCCCACAAGCAGACATCAAAAACTTGGAGCTGCATTTATGTCTTGGCTAATAAGGCTGATTGCACTTGTAGCAAAGCCTTTGAGGCCTCTTCTCGATAGACCTACTGGCCTTGGTCCCAATTACATCTCTATCATGAGTTTTGAACCATTTCCTTTGAACTTGCCTTTGTCACTTGAAGAAATGACAGTGGCCTCAATCAATTTGGCTTTTGCATAAGCCTTTGTTAAGGTTTTAGGACCAATAGCTTTCACTGTGTTCTTAATCTGTGGCTTCAATCCATGAATAAAACTTGAGACATAATAAGACTCAGTTGCTTGAGGATAAGCAACTATCATACTAGCTCTTAAGTTCTTAAATCTTATCATATATTCTCTCACAGTAGTGGTTTGAAAGACTTTTTTGAAATGATCCACTACATCACTAGTGTCCTCATCACCATATCTTTCACACAAATCCTCCACAAATTTATCCCAAGAAAGGTTTGGATTGCTTTTTAACAAACTGCAAAACCATACCTCATGATCCCCATGAAGATATACTGCTGCCAATTCCACCTTTTCAGATTCTTTGATGTTGTAGAAATGGAAGTATCTATCACATCTCCTCAAGCATGACTAAGGTTGCTTTCCTTCAAAGGGATCAATCTGCACTCTTGGTTGTCTGAATGTATTGCTTCTATTCTCAGAAGAAGCATCATTAGTACCAGGACTTTACTGCCGGAAGTGATCAGGTGGCCTATCCAGATGCAAAATATTATCGGGAGAAGTTCTGGTATGAATAACAAAATCCAGGTGCCTCACATTTTGATTTGAGTTCATGCCAGATGTTCGAAATTGCACTTGCTGAACAGGAAGATCTTGTGATCCGACAGTTACTTTAACTCCTTGTGGCCTTTTCTCTACAGATTTTTGCAGATCTTGAGGTCTAACATTCGTATGAATCATCGAAGGAGCATCGTTTGGCCTGTTCAAGACTGCTGCATTTTTGTTCGGCACTTGTGATTGCATCACTTCAGCCGGAGGCGATAGTTGACTAGCAGGTCGAAGAACTCCAAAAACAGATGATTCACCTTGCTTATTTACTTGATTTTGAAGATCAAAAAGCTTTCTCTCAAATCCTTGGAGTTTCTACTCAATTAGAACTTCATACTTCTTCACATTCTATGCTTGATCTTGCTTCAAGCAATCAATTCCTTGTTGTTGCAGAACCTAAAATCGATTGAACATATCATCCAATTGTGACTTCAATTGATCATTTGTCACAAACCGAACTTCTTTTGTTGCATCTGCACTTGCAACAGTAGCATAGGAAACATTTGGATCAACAAAAGCAACGGATTGACTAACTCCTACTCCCGATCGGGTAGTTATACCTCCTGACATGTTCGAATTCTTATTTTTAGATTTCGCCAGCTCAAATCAACCAATTGACAGCATGAACCTGGCTTTGATACCAAATGTTAAGCTTCAATTTGAGAAACTGAAGTTAACTTGTGAAGAGAGAGTTTAGGGGAGTAAAGAAGTGAGGTTAGATGAGTGTTAGAGAAGAGATGAGAAGAGAGAGAAAAATATCTCAAGAATCAAGTAATTTTTCATTGAGTGAATCAAGACTTACAAGGATTGTTCCTCTTATAGGAGAATCTAGATGCAGTGAATCAAAAATATCCCTAACTACACCTAAACCGCCAAACTAGCCTCATATAAGCTAGGTAACCGACTTTGGCGCCAAATGATCAACTTACATTTGAACTAGGCCACACTTCTAACGCAATACAAGACTCCAATAATTCAATACATGGATTAAGACTCAAAACAGGAAAAATCATGACATAGTAACTGCATGCATAGCTTTGAAACCTTGAAGAAGAAACCAGTGTCAACACTAATAATTGTAGCACCTGACTGGACTTCAGGCTTTGAACTTATGTGCGACGCTAGTGACTATGCTATAGGGGCTGTGCTGGGGCAAAGAAAGAATAAAAACTTTCATGTAATTTACTTTGGTTGTAAAACTGTGACCGATGCACATGTTAACTATGCTACTACTGAAAAAGAATTACTAGATGTTGTGTTTGCATTTGACAAATTTTGTTCCTACTTGCTTAATTCAAAGGTAATTGTTTACACTGATCATTTTGCTCTGAAATACCTTTTTGTAAAACAGGATGCAAAACTGAGATTGATTAGATGGATTCTATTGCTTCAGGAATTTGATTTAGAAATTCAGGACAAAAAGGGAACAGAAAATGTTATGGCAGATCATCTGTCACATCTTGAACGAGAGGACGAAGGTCCCTCTATCAAAGAAAAACTCCCGAATGAAAGCCTTATGATGGTAAGCGAGAATCCTAATTGTCCATGGTTGCACAGGAACTGCCCAAGGACATGACATATAAACAAAAGAAGAAGTTCTTCACTGACTTAGAGCATTATTTTTGGGAAGAACCATTCTTGTATAAGCATTGTGCAGACCATATTCTCAAAAGATGTGTACCTGAGAAGGAAATAGAGAGCATCCTACACCACTGTCACTCTCTCGAAACTGGTGGACACCATAGTGAAACAAAGACTTATAATCTGGGTTTTACTGGCCTACATTCTTTAAAGATGCTTTTAATTTTGTTAGTAAATGTGGTAGGTGTCAAAGGACATGTAACATCTCCAAGAAACCTGAAATGCCACTAAACAACATTTTGGTTGTTGATTTATTTGATGTTTAAGGGATTGATTTCATGGATCCTTTCCCTTCATCATTTTCTAACAGATTTATTTTGGTTGCTGTAGATTATGTATCAAAATGGGTTGAAGCAGCTGCTTTTCCGACCAATGATGCTAAAGTTGCTGCAAACTTTGTTAGAAAGAACATCTCTTCTCATTTGGAACTCCTAGAGAAATTATAAGTGATGGCGGAAAACATTTTCGTGACCACCAACTTAAGGCTTTATTGAGTAAGTATGGAATCACACACTATGTGGGTGCTCCATACCATCCTCAAACAAGTGGACAAGTGGAAATTTCAAACCGAGAATTGAAAGCTATTCTTAAAAAAATAGTTAGTACCTCTAGAATGGACTGGTCGAAAATTTTAGATGACGCACTTTGGGCATATAGAACAGCAGTCAAAACACCTATTGGAATGTCCCCATATTGATTGGTTTATGGTAAGGCGTGTCATTTACCGGTAGAATTGAAACACAATGTATACTGGGCCATAAAAACCTTAAACTTCAATTTAGAAGCTACAGGAGAAAAGAGGTTGCTACAACTCAATGAAATGGATGAGTTTAGGAATGAAGCATACGAAAATGCTCGAATTTACAAAGACCGGACCAAAAGATGGCATGACAAGCACATCCTAAACAAAGAATTCATAGTGGGACAAAAAGTTTTACTGTTTAACTCCCGATTATGACTCTTCCCAAGGAAGCTGCGCTCTAGATGGTCAGGACCCTTCATTGTAACTCGTGTTTTTCCATATGGCATGGTTGAGATTCAAGATGAGAAAAAGGGTACTTTCAAAGTCAATGGTCAAAGACTGAAACCTAACATTGATGGAAAGCTCGAGCCACTGAAAACTTTCATTCATCTCAACAATGCCGAATAATCCACTTAGAAAGTCGAGCTAACGACTATAACCAAAGGCGCTTCTTGGGAGGCAACCCAAGTATTTCTATCCTTGTTTATCTTATTTTTCCTTTCATTATTTTTAATTGTCTCATATTTATGTATATTTTTATTTAAACAGGTATTTTACAACAAGTTTCGGGGTAGCAAGATGTCAATATACACCATCAACAAGCAATCCTCAAACCTTGGGGGGTATCACTCGCCCACTTAATCTTTGTAGTTCTTTTAACATTAAGAACAATGTTAACTCTAAGTTTGGGGGTGAGAAAAGCATTTTTTAAATTTTTGAAACAAAAATTTTTAAAAAGTTTTCCTGTTTTATGTTTTAGAGTCGGCTTCAGTGCCTCCCAGAGCTCGGAGACTTTGTATGAGGATGTAAATAGTGTTGACCAATAAAAAGATTGTCTATTTTCTATAGTTTTAATCATTAGCCTTTTAAAAATTTCATTAAAAAAAAAAAAAGAAGGAAGTACTTATCATCATACTTTTTAGTCAATTTCTCTACTCTCTTTAGCTCGCTTACTCTAATTTGCTTTCATTAACCTAATAATCAATTGTTATTGTGTTATAACAGCAAAACATGATCTAATCTAAGGTACTATCTTGATAAAACCATGGTATTTGACTTCACGAGCTAGCATAGCTGTTTTACTTTTCTTTCTGGTTAAAAGATGCTCAAATTTGAATGGATTGCATTAAAATTATCATTTACATAATAAACTTTGAAGAGTTATGCCTAAATCTAAAGAAGAAAAAAAGAGAAAAAAAAGAGGAAAACATCTCTAGCACCGCTATCCCACATAAACAATTTTAAAGATATGTGCTACCCGTTAAGAGGGCATCTCAGTGGTGACTTCTCTTACTTATGGGTCATCGCACAGGAGTCGGAGCTTAATTCTCACTGAAGATATACTCAGGAAGTCATAATGAAGGCATCTCAGTGGTGGCTTCTCTTACTTATGGGTCATCGCCCAGGATTCGGAGCTTAATTCTCGCTGAAGATGTACTCACATGGTAATATTAGGGGTGTCTCAGTGGTGGCTTCTCTTACTTATGGGTCATCGCCCAGGAGTCGAAGCTTGATTCTTGTTGAAGATATACTCATGAACCGAAATTGACTGGAGCAAATAAATTGCTCAAAAAAAAAAAAGAGAAAAAATGGCACAAATAATTAGTTTTGGGCATACTTGATAAGTTTTGTTATGAGTAGTATGAATTTTGTCCTCTATTCAATTTGAAATTCTTAAGATTAGAAAGAATGGATAAACTTAGAACCTTAAACTTTGAGCCTCAGTCATTCTTCTCTAATTTAGAGTGCACCTGCTTTGACTTGTGGAAAAATTCTTAAAAATTACGAGATCCTGTGCTTCAAGATTTAGCCTTGCTCGAGGACGAGCAAGATTCAGTTTGAGGGTAATTTGATAAGTCTAAATTAGTATATAATTATTTATATTATTTTGATGTATTTTTAACCATTTTACATTAAACTTTTATCGTTTTTGCTCGGTTTTGCTTGTTTTGAATCATATTGCTATTTTCTTGTGAAAACACTCATTTTATTTTAAATCTTACTAGGTTTATCATTAACATCAACAAGTAGAAGCAAGATACATCAAATAAAAGCAAAAAAAATAACAAAATCACCCCAAAACACACGGTTCATATATGAACCTACATAAAATAACACATTTTGCAAACAAGTTGCAATGGGCGGCAACTTTAAACATATTTTACTACTCAAATTCATTGTATAATACTTAAAAAAATATTATTTTTCAGGTTTTTGGGCAGTAGAAAGTGAAGTAACATAAAATAACAATGCTTTGTACAAGTTGTAAAGCTGCCGCAACTCTTAGCAAATGAGGAGCAAGTTTGTCTAATTTTTATTCATATTTTTTTCCCTCCTCAAATCCTATAAATAGGTGAGGTTTGTGAAGGTTTAAATCATCCTTCACTCAGCAAAAAACCTCAAGAACAAGTGAGAAAAAATTCAGAGAAAACAACTGAGGAAAGAAGAAGAAAGGAAGGAAGAAAGTTGGTTTGTAATTTTATTTTTTTAAGTTCTTTCTATCCTTTTCTTCATTAAGTTCATGAATTTTGTGTTAGATATGCTTTATACTATGTTTATCATGAACTAATTTTGTTATTCCAAGGCTACGATGTAGCCTAAGTTGTAACATACGCTCATTTCTAATTAAACGTGTTCAATGTTTTGTCATTGCATTGTTGAAGTATTTATCATTATTCTTCATGAGTTTTAAATGCTTGATCGCCATTTAAGGCCTATAATGATTCATAATGAGTCCGAGAGGAGATTTATGATGATTGCTAAGGTGATAAGCACCACAAATTGAGCGAATGCTCGAGAGAGATTAACGCGATCTGTGTGGTTTTAAGTAAAAATCACAGATCTTTAAAAACTCTATTCTCATTTAAATTCATGCATGAGAGTGATGGGTTAATATGTAAAAGAGCATGCTAAATGTTACTTGAAAGAGAATATTTAGCAAATTAGGGTTTTCAACCATCAACACCTAATAACAACTTGAATGTCAAGAATAGAAAAGCGTATTGATGCAACTAGGTGAAATCGGATGCCTTGGATCTTATTAATTGATAAAACCCAACAAGAATCAGTAAATTTTAGATAAAAATTCAGTAAAAATTTTTTTTAGCCCTTTTTATTTTATTTGTTACATAATTAAAACTTCAATTTTGGGTCTTTCAAAAAGTGTTGAAACTACTAATTTCGGTACTCGCTCAAACACAATCCTCATGGGAACGATACTCTACTCACTCTTTATTACTTAATACGACTAGTGCACTTGCTAACGCATGCGCAAAGTAAGCATCACCACCCAACGTTCAACAAATTTATATGGGTGCCTAAGGATTCACATAAGCTTTGTTTTGATATAAAATGTGACCAGTAACTCTTCACGGATTAAAAGTTAAGCCAGTTTTAAGTGGCAAGGTAAGTTATACGCCTTACATGTGTTTAGCTCGCCCAAACCCTTTTTTGGGGACTTTTTTTGGTACCGATCATTAAAAAACATTTATATAGATAGCTAAAGCCTCTCATGAGCTTCGTTTTGATATACAATTTGACCTATAACTCTTCACGGATTAAAAGTTATTCTCGTTTTACGTGGCTAGGAAAGTTACACGCCTTACTTGTGTTTAGCTCGCCCAAATTGTATTTTTGGGTACTTTCTGCCTCCAACCATTCAAACCTAGGACTCTTCACGGATCAAAAGTTATGCCCATTTTAAGTGGCAAGGTAAGTTACACGCCTTACTTGCGTTTGGCTTGCCCAAATCCTTTTTCGGGTACTTTTTGTTACCAAATGTTCAAAAAAGTTAAATAGGTAGCTAGAGCTTCTCATGAGTTTTGTTTTGATATAAAATTTGCCACAAGACTGATCGCCCTAGTTATGGACAACAAGGATGGGTCACCGCATGGCTAGATGCCGGCAGCCAGCTGGGAGTAGGCGACAAACTTGGTGCCCATGCATGCCTTATATAAAGAGCGGGAGGGGGAACATTCCCTCACCCCCTTCTTTCTCTCAACCCCCATTCCTCTGTCAACTCCCTCTCTCTCTCTCTCCCACACTTTCTCTCCAACACACTCTCCCTCCCCCGAGGCAAGCCTTGTCTAAGCTGGGCCACTCCACGCCTCAACCTCCTATCGTCCTTCACATTCATCTCTCTGGAGCAATAACTACTCAACCTTCACTTCTTCTCAGGCTAAGTGTTTCATATCTTTTATATGTATTTATTACCTGCTTTTAATATTAGTTTATGAGATCGTTACTGACTTGAGTATCGGAGGGGTCCCCCGTGTCCCTCTAACTGTCTATTTGAATCATGCAGGAAATATTAAGCAGGAAGTGCAGCTAGAGCTTGAGTTCAACTCGTCCTTACGAACCCGATCTGTTACTGAACTCCCATTCGATGAATAAACTCACTGACTAAATTCATTGAAAACATAACTGGCGCCATCTATGGGAAGGATTACAAGCTTACGCCGGGCACACCTAAATGAAAATTTATAAAGAAAGCTTGATTGAAAAAGTATAGGTGTGGTTGTTCATTTACACCCTTTTTTCGTTTTTTTTCTTTGGGAAAAAATTCTGAATAATCATGATGAGCATCTAGGGCTTGTCAAGAGCTTCATTTTGACATAATGTTTTATCTATAACTCTTCACGGATTAAAAGTAATGCCCATTTTAAGTCGCAAGGTAAGTTATACGCCATACTTTTGTTTGGTTCGCCCAAATCCTTTTTCATGTCCTTTTTGTTGCCAAACATTCAAAAAATTAATATAGGTGGCTAGGGCTCGTCACGAGTTTTGTTTTGATATGATATGCGACCCGTCACTCTTCACAGATAAAATGTTATGCCCGTCATCTTTCGGGTACTTTCTACCACCAAACGTTCAACATTATTATATCAGTAGCTAGAGCTTCTCACGAGCTTCATTTTGATATAAAATTTGCCATAAGACTAGTCACCCTAGCTGTGGGAAACCACTTGGTCGTCCAAGATGGGCGACATGTGGTCGCCGCAACGGTGGCCGGTGGCAACTAGCTGGGCTCCTTGGGTGCCCAGACGGGCCGAGGCCCTATATAAAAAGGGGGTGGGGGCACATTCCCTCACCCCCATTCTTTCTATCAACTCTTGTTCCTCTCTAACCGCCCTTTCTCTCTTCCACACTTTCTCTTCTACACTCTCTCTTGCTCCCGAGGCTAGCCTCGCCTAAGTTAGGCCACTCCACGCCTCAACCTCCTATCGTCCATCACGTTCATTTCTCTAGAGCAGTAACTACTCAACCTTTTACTCTTCTCAGCGCAAGTCTTTTATATATTTTTTATGTATTTGTTATTGCTTTTAATATTAATTTATGAGATCAATACTCACTTGAGGGTTGGAGGCTCCCCCGTGGGTCCCTCTAACTGTCTGTTTGAATCCTGCAGGAATTACCTAGACAAGCGTCCAGCTAGAGCTTGGGTTCAGCTCATCCTAACGAACCCCTTCTAGTACCGAAATCCCATTTGATGAATAAACTCACTGGCTAAATTCGTCGAAAGCATAACTAGCACCGTTTGTGGGAAGGATTACAAGCTCACGCTTGGCTCGATGTTTCTTGTAAGGCTCCAACATCTTATGGGTCAAGCAATGTTATTTTTGGTATTTTTCGGGTTCCTTAGCCTTCATTACAAAAGCCCACCTAAACTAAAATTTATAAATAAAGTTCGATTGAACAAGTTTAAGTGTGGCTATACACTTTATGCCCCTTTTTCATTTTTTATTTAGGCAAAAATTATGAAAAATCATGATAAGCTCCCGGAGCTCTTCAAAATCTTCATTTTTATATAAAGTTCGATCCGCAACTCTTCACAGATTAAAAGTTACGCCCGTTTTAATTGGCAAGGTAAGTTTTATGACTTACCTATGTTTAGCTCGCCCAAATCCTTTTTCGGGTACTTTTTGTTACCAAACGTTCAAAAATATTATACAGGTAGCTAGAGCTCCTCACGAGCTTCGTTCTGATATATAATTTGCCACAAGACTACCGCCCTGGCTATGGGCGACCTATGGTCGCCGCAAAGGTAGTCGCCGGCGACAAGCTGGGCGCTGATGACCAACTCGGCGCCCAACATGTGGGCGCCCACACGGGCCCCAGGCCCTATCTTAAGAGGGGGTTGGGGCACATTCCCGCACCCCCGTTCTTTCTCTCAACTCTTGTTCCTCTCTCAACTCCCTCTCTCTCCCCCACACTTTCTCTACTACACTCTCTATCTCTCCCGAGGCTGGCCTCGCCTTAGCTAGGATACTACACGCCTCAACCTCCTACCGATCTTCACATTCATCTTTCAAGAGCAATAACTACTCAACATTCTAATCTTCTTAGGCTAAGTCTTTTACATCTTTTATATGTATTTATCACATGCCTTTAATATTAGTTTATGAGATCAATACTGACTTGAGCGTCGGAGGGGTCCTCCATGGGTTACCCCGCTGATCCCTTTAACCGTATGTTTGAATCTTGCAAGAAATATCAGGCCAAGTTTGTAGCTACAGCTTGAGTTTAGCTCGTCCTTACGAACCCCTTCTCATACCGAACTCTCATTCGATGAATAACCTCACTAACTAAATTCATTGAAAACATAACTGGTGCCTTCTGTGGGAAGGATTACAAGCTCACGCCTGGTTTGATGTTTTTTGTAAAGCTCAAACGTCTTAGGGGTCAAGCAAGGTAATTTTGGTTTTTTTCGGGTTCCTTGGCTCTCTCTGCGAAGGCGCACATAAACGAAAATTTATAAAGAAAGCTCGATTGAACAACTTTAAGTGTGATTGTACCTTTTACGCCCCTTTTTCGGTTTTTTTTTTTTTTTTTTTTGGACAAAAATTCTAAAAAATCATGATAGGCTCCTAGAGCTCTTCAAAAGCTTCATTCTGATATAAATTCGATCCCCAACTCTTCACAGATTAAAGGTTATGCCCGGTTATAAGTGGCAAGGTAAGTCATATGCCTTACCTCCGTTTAGCTCGCCCAAATCCTTTTTCGAGTACTTTTTGTTACCAAATGTTAAAAAAAAAGTATATAGATAGCTAGAGCTCCTCACAAGTTTTGTTTTGATATAAATTATTCCACAAGACTAGGGCGACCACCTAGTCGCCCAAGATGGGAAGCCTGTGGTCTGGGCGGCCATGCAGGCCCTATGTAAAGAGGGGGTGGGGCCATCCGGCTCCCCTATGTAAAGAGAGGGTGGGGGCATATTCCTCTCCCAACTCCCTCTCTCTCTCCCGCACACTCTCTCCTACACACTCTCTCTCTCTCCCCTGAGGCAAGCCTCGTCTAAGCTAGGCCACTTCACGCCACAACCTCCTATCATCTTTCACGTTCTTCTCTCTACTGCAATAAATACTCAACCTTCTACTCTTCTCAGGCTAAGTCTTTTGTATGTTTGATATATATTTATTACATGCTTTTAATATTAGTTCATGAGTTCAATACTGACTTGAGTGTCGGAAGGGTCCCCACTGGGTTACTTTGCAGGTCCCTCTATCCGTCTGTTTGAATCTTGCAGGAAATATCTAGCTGGGGGTGCAGCTAGAGCTTGAGTTTAGCTCATCCTTAAAAACCCCTTCCCATACCAAACTCCCATGCGATGAATAAACTCACTGAAAAAATTCGTCAAAAACATAACTGGCCGTCTGTGGGAAGGATTACAAGCTCACGCTTCCGATGTTTCTTGTAAGGCTTAAAAGTCTTAAGGGTCAAGCAAGGTAATTTTTGGTATTTTTTTGGGTTCGTTGGCCCTCTCTACGAAGGCCCACCTAAATGAAAATTTATAAAGAAAGTTCGATTGAACAAGTTTAAGTGCGGCTGTAATCTTTACGCCCCTTTTTCATTTTTTGTTTGGGAAAATTTTTTTAAAAATCATGATAAGCACCTAGAGCTTGTCAAAAGCTTCATTTTGATATAAAGTTTGATCCATAACTCTTCACGGATTAAAAGATGCCCATTTTAAGTGGCAAGGTAAGTTATACGCCTTAGCTATGTTTAGCTCGCCCAAATCAATTTTTGGGTATTTCCTGCTTCCAAATGTTCAAAAACTTTATATGGGTGCCTAGGGATCCTCACGAACTTCATTTTGATGTAAAATTTGATCCGTAACTCTTCACGGATTAAAGGTTATGCCCATTTTAAGAGGAAAGGTAAGTTCCATGCCTTACCAGCGTTTAGCTTGCCCAAATTGTTTTTTGGGTACTTACTGCCACCAAACTTTAAAAATTTTCATGTAAGTGCCTGGGGCTCTTTAAGAGCTTCATTTGGATATAAAAATCAACCTGTAACTCTTCACGGATTCAACGTTATGCCCATTCTATGTGGCAAGGTAAGTTTTACGCCTTAACTGCGTTTAGCTCGCCCAAATCCTTTTTGGGTACTTTTTGTTACCAAACATTCAAAAAATTAATATAGGTAGCTGGAGCTCCTGACGAGCTTTGTTTTAATATAAAATTCGCCACAATACTAATCGCCCCAGTTGTAGGCGACCTGTGGTCGCTACACAGGTGGTCGCCGGCAACCAGCATGGCGCCGATGACCAACTGGGAACCCAATGTATGGGTGCCCAGATGGGACACAGGCCCAATATATAGAGGGGGTGGGGCACATTCCCTCACCTTGTTCTTTCTTTCAACCCCTGTTCCTCTCTCAATTCCATCTTTCTCTCCCACACTTTCTCTCCTACACTCTCTCTCTCTCCGAAGGCTGGCCTCGTCTAAGCCAGGCCACTCCATGCCTCCACCTCCTATCGTCCTTCACGTTCTTCTCTCTGGAGCAATAACTACTCGATCTTTTACTCTTCTCAGGCTAAGTCTTTTACATCTTTTATATGTAATTATTAAATGCTTTTAATATTAGTTTATGAGATCAATATTGACTTGAGCGTCGAAGGGGTCCTCCATGGGTTACGCTGCGGGTCCCTCTAACCGTCTGTATGATTCTTGAAGAAAATATCAAGCTGGGCGTGCAGCTAGAGCATGAGTTCAGCTCGTCCTAACGAACCCCAACGAACTCCCATTTGATGAATAAACTCAGTGACTAAATTTATCGAAAACATAACTGACGCCATCTGTAGAAAGGATTACAAGCTCACGCCTAGCTCGATGTTTCTCGTAAGGCTCAAACGTCTTAAGGGTCAAGCAAAGAAATTTTTGCTATTTTTTGGGTTCCTTGGCCCTCTCTGCGAAGGCTGATCTAAACGAAAATTTATAAAGAAAGGACAATTGAACATGTCTAAGTGTGGTTGTACACTCTATGCCCCTTTTTTTGTTTTTCCTTTTGGTAAATATTCTGAAAATCATGATAAGCACCTAGAGCTTTTCAAAAGCTTCATTTTGATATAAGGTTTGATCCGTAACTCTTGACCAATTGAAAGTTATGTCCATTTTAATTGGCAAAGTCAGTTACACGCCTTACCTGCCTTTAGATGGCCCAAACCGTGTTTCGGGTACTTTTGGCCACCTAATGTTCAAAACGTTTATGCGGATGTCTGAGGCTAATCATGAGCTTCATTTTGATATTAAATTCGACCTATAACACTTCACGAATTAAAACTTATGCCCATTTTAAGTGGCAAGGTGCGGTATACGCCATACATGCGTTTAGCTCGCGCAAATCCTTTTTCAGGTACTTTTTATTACCAAATGTTCAAAAAAATTATATAGGTAGCCAGAGCTCTTCATGAGCTTCATTTTGATATAACATTCGGCCCAAGACTGGCCGCCCTGGTTCTAGGAGACCAGTGGTTGCCGCATAGGTGGTTGCCGATGACCAGCTGGGCGCCAACGACCAATTGGACTCCCGGATAGGCTGCAGGCCCTATATAACGAGGGGGTGGGGGCATGTTCCCTCACCCCTATTCTTTCTCTCAACCCCTGTTCCTCTCTCAACTCCCTCTCTCTATCCCACACTTTCTCACCTACACTCTCCCTCTCTCTCGAGGCTAGCCTCGTCTAAGCCAAGCCACTCCACACCTCAACCTCCTATCGTCCTTCAAGTTCATCTCTTTGGAACAATAACTACTCAACTTTATACTCTTCTCTGGCTAACTCTTTTATATCTTTTATATGTATTTATTACTTGCTTTTAATATAAGTTATGAGATCAATGCTGACTTGAGCATCGGAGTGGTCCCCCGTGGGTTACCCAGCGGGTCCCTTTAAACGCCTGTTTAAATCTTGCAAGAAATATTAAGCCAAGCGTGCAGCTAGAGCTTGAGTTCAGCTCATCCTTACAAACCCAATCTCATGCCAAACTCCCATTCGATGAATAAACTCACTGACTAAATTTATCGAAAACATAACTGGCATCGTCTGTAAGAAGGGTTACAAGCTCACGTCTGGCTCGATGTTTCTTTCTAGGCTCAAACGTCTTAATGGTTAAGACAGGTAATTTTTGGTATTTTTTGGGTTCCTTGGCACTCTCTACGAAGGCCCACCTAAATGAAAATTTTACAAAGGAAGCTTGTTTGAACAAGTTTAAGTGTGGCTGTACACTTTATGCCTCTTTTTCGTTTTTTCTTTGGGTCAAAATTCTGAAAAATCATGATAAACACTGAGAGCTTTTCAAAATCTTTATTATGATGTAAAGTTCGATCCATAATTATTCACGGATTAAAAGTTATGCCCGTTTTAAGTGGCAGGATAAGTTAAACGCCTCACTTGTGTTTAGCTCGCCCAAATCCTTTTCTGAGCAGTGTTTTGTTACCAAAATATCAAAAAATTTATAAAGATAGATAGAGCTGCTCACAAGCATCGTTTTGATCTAAAATTCGACCCGTAACTCTTCATGTATTAAAAGTTATGCCCATTCTAAGTGGCATGGTAAGTTACACGCCATACCTGCGTTTAGCTCGCCCAAAATATTTTTTGGTAACTTTCTGCCACCAAACGTTCAAAAATTTTATACGGGTGCCTAGGGCTCCTCACGAGCTTCATTTGGATATAAAATTTGACCCATAACACTTCATGCACTAAACGTTGTGCCCGTTTTATGTGGCAAAGTAAGTTATACACCTTACCTGCATTTAGCTTGCCCAAATCCTTTTTCAAGTACTTTTTTTTACCAAATGTCCAAATAAATTATATAGGGAGCTAAAGCTCCTCGTGAGCTTTGTTTTGATACAAAATTCGCCACAATATTGGTCACCCTAGCTATGGGCGACCATTAGGCGACCTCTGGGCACCAATGACGAATTGGGCGCCCAACATATGGGTGCCGAGATAGGCCGCAGGCCCAATATAAAGAGGGGGTGGGGCACATTCCCTCACCTCATTCTTTCTCTCAACCCCCGTTCCTCTCTCAACTTTCTCTCTCTCTCCCACACTTTCTCACCTACACACACACTCTCTCTCTCTCCCCCGAGGCTAGCCTCGTCTAAGCCAGGCCACCCCACGCCTCAACCTCCCATCGTCCGTCAGGTTCATCTCTCTGGAGCAATAACTACTCAACCTTCTACTCTTCTCAGGCTAAGTCTTTTATATCTTTTATATGTATTTATTATATGCTTTTAATATTAGTTTATGAGATCAATACTAACTTGAGCGTCGGAGGGGTCTTGCGTGGGTTACCCCGCGGGTCCCTTTAACCGTCTATTTGAATCTTGCAGAAAATTTTAAGTTGGGCGTGCGGCTAGAGCTTGAGTTCAGCTCGTCCTTACAAACCCCATCTCATATCGAACTCCCATTCGATGAATAAACTCACTGACTAAATTTGTCGAAAACATAATTGGCGCCGTGTGTGGGAAGGACTACAAGCTCACGCCTAGCTCGATGTTTCTTGTAAGGCTCAAACATCTCAAGGGTCAAGCAAGGTAATTTTGCTATTTTTCGGGTTCCTTGGCCCTCTCTACGAAGGCCCACCTAAATGAAAATTTATAAAGAAAGCTCGATTGAACAAGATTTAGTGTGGTTTTATGCCCCTTTTTTGTTTTCTCTTTTGGCAAAAATTCTGAAAAATCATGATGAGCCCCTATAGCTTTTCAAAAGCTTCATTCGCTAAATGTTCGATCCGTATTTCTTCACGGATTAGAAATATGCCTGCTTTAAATGGCAAGGTATGTTACACGCCATGACTGCCTTTAGCTCGCCTAAATCGTGTTTCGGGTACTTTCGGCCACCAAACGTTCAAAAATTTTATACGGCTGCCTAGGGCACATCATGGGCTTCGTTTTGATATTAAATTCAACCCATAACACTTCACGGATTAAAACTTATGCTCGTTTTAAGTGGCAAAGTAAGCTATACACCTTACATGTGTTGAGCTCCTACAAATCCATTTTCGGGTACCTTTCGTTAACAAACGTTCAAAAAAAAATTACATGGGTAGAAAGAGCTACTTAAGAGCTTTATTTTGATTTAAAATTGACCACCTGGGCGCAGATGACCAACTGGGCGCCCTGACAGGCCGTAAGCCCTATATAACGAGGGGGTGGGGGCACATTCCCTCACCCCTTTTCTTTCTCTCAACCCCCGTTCCTCTCTAAACTCCCTCTCTCTCTCCCACACTCTCTCTCCTACACTCTCTCTCTCTCTCTCGGCTAGCCTCGTCTAAGCCAGGCCACTCCACGCCTCAACCTCCTATCATCCTTCACATTCATCTCTCTAGAGCAATAACTACTCAACCTCCTACTCTTCTTAGGCTAAGTCTTTTATATGTATTTATTGACTACTTTTAATATTAGTTTTTGAGATCAATACTGACTTGAGTGTCGGAATGGTCTCCCGTGGGTTACCCCGCGGGTCCCTCTAACGGTCTGTTTGAATCTTGCAGGAAATATTTTGCAGGGTGTGCAGCTAGAGCATGAGTTCAGCTTGTCCTTACAAACCCCATCTCCTACCGAACTCCCATTCCATGAAAAAACTCATTGACTAAATTTGTCGAAAACATAACGGGCGCCGTCTTTGGGAAGGGTTACAAGCTCATGCCTAGCTTGATGTTTCTTATAGGGTTCAAATGTCTTAAGGGTCAAGCAAGGTAATTTTTTGTATTTTTCAAGTTCTTTAGAACTCTCTACGAAGGCCCACCAAAACAAAAATTTATAAACAAAGCTCTATTGAACAAGTTTAAGTCTGGATGTACCCTTTACGCCCCTTTTTCAATTTTTCTTTGATTAAAAATTCTGAAAAATCATGTAAAAGCACCTAGAGCTTTTCAAAAGCTTCACTTTGATATAAAGTTCGATACATAATGATTAACGGATTAAAAGTAATGCCCATTTTAAGCGGCAAGGTAAGTTATATGCCTCACTCGTGTTTAGCTTGCCCAAATCCTTTTTTGGGAACTTTTTGTTGGCAAACTATATAAGGAAATTATATGGGTAGCTAGAGCTCCTTACGAGCTTCGTTTTGATACAAAATTTACCATAATGGCGAGGGCGACCCGCGGTCACCGCAGGTGGCCACCTGGGCGCCGACTACCAACTGTGGGCCCAACATATAGGCGCCTAGATGGGCCGCATGCCATATATAAATGAGGGGGTGGGGGAACATTCCCTCACCCCCATTCTTTCTCTGAAGCCCCGTTCCTCTCTCAACTCCCTTTCTCTCTCTCTTCCGCACTTTCTCGCCTACACTCTGTCTCACTCCACACTTCAACCTCCTATCATCCTTCACGTTCATCTCTCTGGAGCAATAGAAACTCAACCTTCTAATCTTCTCAGGCTAAGTCTTTTACATCTTTTCTATGTATTTATTACCTACTTTCAATATTAGTTTATGAGATCAATACTGACTTGAGCGTCGGAGGGGCCCCTGTGGGTTACCCTGCGGGTCTTTCTAACCGTTTTTTTTTAATCTTGCGGGAAATATCAAGCCGGGCGTGCAACTATAGCTTGAGTTTAGCTCGTCATTACGAACCCCATTTCATGCCGAACTCCCATTTGATGAATAAACTCACTAACTAAATGGATGTCAAAACTTCATTTCTTAATGGTGACCTAGACAAAGAGATTTACAAGGAACAACCTGAGGGTTTCTTGTCTCTGGTAATGAAAACAAAGTCTGCAAACTCATAAAATCTCTATATGGTCTCAAATAGACACCTAAACAATGGCATTAGAAATTTAATAGCATGTTAGTAGCTAATAATTTCCTTGTAAACAATGGTGACACTTGTGTGTATTCCAAGTCTGATTCAAATGGAAGTGTAATAGTTTGTCTATATGTGGATAATATGCTGATATTTGGCACGAACTTGAATGTTGTCAGTGAAACGAAAAACTTTCTATGCTCTAAATTTGATATGAAAGATATGGGTGAGGTAGATGTGATTTTAGGAGTTAAAATTCTGAGAACTCTCGAAGACATAAGCGTAAACCAGTCTCACTATGTTAAGAAGATACTTAGAAAGTTTGTGTATATATATATATATATGTTTACTACTGATCCTGTAAGAACACCTTATTATCCCTGTGTACATTTAACTAAACATAACGGTGTTGCTATGTGCAAATTTGAGTATGCCAAAATAATTGGTAGTGCTATGTTTCTTATAAACTATACCAGACCTGACATATCGTATGCTATAAGTAGACTTAGTAAATGCACACATAATCCTAATCAAGAGCATTGGAATTCATTAAAAAGATTGCTTAAATATTTGAAAGAAACTATGGATTGGGGACTTCAGTATGGAAGGGATATTGTGGCGCCAATTGGGTGTCAGATAATGACAAAATTAACTCCACTAGTGGGTATATATTCGCACTAGCTGGAGGTGCTATATCCTGGAAATCCACTAAGCAGTCTTGTACTGCTATGTCTACTATGGAATATGAGTTTGTTTCTCTTGAGTTGGCAAGTCATGAAGCTGAGTGGCTCAGAAGTTTATTAGGAGATGTGCCATTGTGGGGGCTTCCAGCTCCATCAGTATCACTTCACTGTGATAGCCAAGCTGCAATTGCTGTGACTAAGAACAAGGTTTATAATGGCAAGAGGAGACATATTCGTCTTAGGCATAAGATCGTGAAGGATCTTCAAAAAAATTGGAGTGATATCAGTAGACTATGTAAAGTCTGAAAAAAATCTTGCGGATCCGTTAACAAAAGGGCCTTTGTCGTAAAATGATTGTAGAAACATTAAGGGGGATAGGATTAAAATCTATACATGAATCAACTATGATGTATCCAACCTGGTCTTAATAGATTCAATGTGAAAAGTCATAGTTTTGTTCAAGGAATGCATTGTGGTTTATATTGTCCCTCCCTGTGGTGTGACAGTGCGGAAATGGGTCTATAGCCATATGCTTGGTGGTGTAAGCAAGGCTTGCACTTGATAGACACTGTCTGTATGTTACCAAGAGGTAAGATTGAGCTTTAACTCTTAATGGACCCGTATCCATATGTTTGGTTGTGTGCGGTAAAACACACTTGATGGGATCCACTTAAATAGGTATGGGAGTGTGGCCGCTCCCTATGAAGGTTTAAGACTTGCATTCTAGAGTGCCTATGAATATCCGGGACGAGCGCATGGCCAATAAAACGCACCAAACAACAGGAGTTGCCGAAGTCTGGAGTTTGGTATGTGTCCAAGTGGAAGACTATGCAACCCCTTGTGAGGTTCAAGCCAAAAGTCACCTTGCAAGCTTGGCCCTAAACTTTACACTAGGTGACGATTCAAGTCGTGAGACATTGGCACTGAAAAATTGAACTCCCTTTGCCCAATCTATTATTATTCTTCTCTTTTGCTTGTATCCGTTGTGGGGAATTGTTAGAAAAATGATACAGGCTAAACTTAAGTATTATGGAAAAATTACATTAGTAAAATGATAGAGTGCTATCGCACAGAGAAAAAAGAAGGAGATTTTGTAGAGTTTAAATATGTATATGTAAGCCCCCCACTTGAATTAAGTCATGGGTGAGAGAATGGTGGGAACCACGCACCCGCGTACAGCGCGCCTGCCCCCCGTGCTGTGCTCGGGCAAGGGTGTGGGTGATCTTTTTTTTAATGGGTCCATTTATTTTAGGAAAAAAATCTGCCACCATTTAGTAGCATTTTTGACTATTGGATTTCATGACACTTAAGAGAATATTGGCCAATTAAACACTGCTGGCCGTTTCTTAACGTTGCAAAGTAGCTGTTGTACACATTATTGCAGTTGGTCCTTCTTTCTCATCTTCAACACCATTTAATCTGTTTTCCTTAAATTTCAAGCTTGACATAGACATATTCAGCAAAACAACAACACTCCTCTCTTCTCTCATCTTCGGTCCTACTTTATCTCAATACTTGGGCAAAGTTGTTGGGCTCTCCTACCCGGCTATTAATGAGTGCACGCTAATAGTCGGACCGTGTTAATCTTAGAGGACGGCCGCCAGTAACACTGTTTGCACCAGAGCAGCGGCTAAATCGTCTTTTAAGACATTGGTATTTCCCACGGCGCGGTATCTTCGGTATTCTAATATACTTTTCCCTCTTTTCGGTTTTACTTGACTGCTGTGTTTGGATATTATTTCGCGGCAACGTTACTGAATTCGCTTACCATAATACGCTAAATTTACAGCAACATTTTTCTACAAATTACATCAATATTTTACTGAAATACTTCACTGGTTTTGCAGTGTAAATTTACAGCAATTTACAGATTGATTTTCCTGTAATTTTATAGTATTTTCCTGTTCAATTTGGCTGTATTTTTCGCTGTATTCCTTGCAGTATTTTCGCTATATTTTTCACAGTATTTTCGCTGTATCTTCACTGCAGTTGCAGTGTTCGTATTAATATTTCAACATATTTCATATCAATGCAGTGTACATTAAACAATTCATTACTCTCTTCCTTGAACTATTCACTCGGAGTGCTTTTGTGTGTTAAACTAATGTAATCTGCTTATTTCAAAATTGTGTAAGATCAAAGGTATGCCTTGGACTTCCTTAAGCCATTCATTAGCAGTGCTTTGGCATTTATGCTTGTATTTTGTATTTATATTGTGTTGCCTGTTTCGTTTGAGTTCTTTCTCCTGATTTTTCTACTTGTTTCATGATTGCAATCTATATATGGTGTCTTATACTTACAAGCTCTATAAGCTTCTATTTAATTATCTTTTACATTTTCTCTTATGTGTATTGATTTGCATGTTTTACGTGTAGGACAATACTACAAGGTGGATGGTGCTTCTAATGCAAAGGATGGAGCTTTGGAACAACATATATATATGTTAGAGTGATTCTATGTGTTTAACTATTTTTTGAACATAACTCTGCCATCATTTTGGCATCGGTGATTGGATGCTTTTTTTATGATCGTGAAACATCAATGACATTATGCGGCTTTAGCAAATTAATGAAGAATTTTGTTTCCAATTAAGTAATTGGCTCGTTGGTGTTTTTCATCTAACCTCTCCTAAACCCTACATTAGCGTGAGCTCTTGAGGCACTAAGTTTGTTATTGTTGTTGTTGACTTGAAAATATATATATGCCATGAATTGGGCATTAGTGTACAATAGTGGCAATTGCATTTTCATTGTATTGTACATTTGCAGCAATAGTTTCTCTTACAATTAAGTGTTGTCATAGCAGTTGATTGTGACAAGTGTGGAGATCGCTATCAGTTGGTATTTCGGACAGTATATATATTGGCATGACAATTACTTACGATGAGTTCATTTCCATCGTATATGTATTTAGATGGGTTTTACTGCCTTCTTAAATACATTTGCGACACATTTACTCCTATCCCAAGTGTATTTACGACGGGTTTTACTCCCATCGCAAAACAAGTGGCAATGATTTTTTCTTGTCATAAATACATTTACGGTGGGAATATACCCATGGCTAATGTGTTTACGATGGAAAAAAAAAATTGTCGCTTATGTATTTCAGACGATTGAAAAATCCGTCGCTAATGTATTTACAACAGTTTTAAATTTGTCATCGCAAATGCATTACCAACGGTTTAAGACTGTATATAATCCCATCATAAACTGTCTTTTACGAGGGGAAACAAGTTAGTAGTGACGGTCTTTTCCCGTTGTTAATGACTGATTTTCCTGTAGTGGAAGCAGTTGGCTCGAGGAAGAGCAGTAGAGTAAGAGCTCTATCCATCCCTCCAACCAAGATTAGCAAAGTAAGGGAGGAAGAAGATGATGATGAAGAAGATGTGCCAATTTCTGTAGTCGTGAGAATGAGGAGAGCAAGACTCTCTCGGGAAGAGTTATTGGCCTAGTTGCCTTGGATTTCCTTTCTAGCTTACTTCTCTCGAGGTTGTCCTATCCCATCTTTCATGATGTCAGTTTACTCCAACCCAAATGATCATTGAAATTCTAGATTGTCCTTCAAAGAGTCAAGTCCAAGAGTGCCCTCATGAGACAGAGCCTATGGACTCGATCATTGAAGAAGCAGAGGGCTCCATCACTTCAAATTTGGATTCCATCTCAAGTGACATACTGGAAGGTAATTGTCCTCCAACTCACTCAAGGTAGGAACTCATCCAAGCTCCATTCCTCCATTTTATCGGGGCGCTCAATTGTCATTAATGAGATTCATGAAGGTATAAATTCCTCCACTTATCTTATGAATATATTTTTTGAACTACGAGTTGGTTCTAATAAGTAAATTCTTCTTTCAGGCACCAGCTGAAGCAGAAGCCCACCTCCCCCTCAACACCAGTTCTACCTCCTGAGGTGAGTCTTGACCTTTTCAAACTTTTGTTTCTATTCCAATGTGTTTTTCTTCTTAATCTAGGTTATCACACCTCCTTTCTCAACTAGGATCACCTTCCCCTTGGAGAGGTTGGGGGTTAGTGGCAGGTTAGCCTTCCAGCAGCTAGACAAAAAAGCTTCCCCGAGCTTCCTGATGCTAAGTGCCTTGACTCAGCTTCTTCTCCAATCTCTAGCCATGGAGTCCAACAACCAAGAAGCCATCTCCCTAGTGAAGGCCTTGAGAGAGGATCCAAAGTTGGCACCTTTGCCAGAGAGCTCGAGGCCCTTGAATGAGTTCTTACCAGAGTTTCCCAAGAAGTTCCTTCACTCATGCAGAAGAAGCGCCAGTCTGAAACCACCATTAGAGGCGCTAACCGCTCTGTAGGCCTGGGAGGCTTGCATCTGTTGTTTGAAGAGCTTTGAGTGTTAGAAACAATGTCCTGAAAATCCAAATTTATCGTGTAACTATTACTTTATTATAGAATGAAATTTAAGTTCTAGTCGCTTCCTCATGAAATTTGTGCAAGTGAGTATATATTGCATGTGATTTTCTTCTAAGTAGCGTCCATGATATGGATGTAGTCCTCAGAATACATTTACATGTTTGTTCTATGTGAATTATGAGATTAAGCCATAGATAGACTTGGAGCAAATGGAATGAAATGTTATTTGAAATACTCGTAGTTAGTGACAAGTTTGGACTACTTGTCTGCTAAGACTATAACGTGACATTTTAGATGACCTGTGTTGGTCATGTGGATGATGATCCAAAAATGTTATGTTTGTGGTTTTAATAAGATTAATACACTGAGTAGAACCAAGTGAGTTACTTGTTTCTGGATTACTATCAGAAATGAGTGATTCATGATGTACTGTGATGTGCGTTCAAGCGTAGCAAGTATACTAAATCGTATCAAGTAATAAAGTGGTGAAATAGAGTATCGTTCCCCGAGGATGGTTTTATTGGTTGACTACTCAGTAGTTCTAGCTCTATTTGAACGACAAAATCTTGGAATTTGAATGCGAAATTAAAGAAAAATTAAAAATTATTTAACGAATACTAAATTTGATGTGAATTTGATTGAATTAAAGTCCAAGGCATCCGATTTCACTGACTTGCATGGATACGACCTCTCATTCTAGGTATTCGAGTTGTTTATCTATGGTGATAGTCAAAAACCCAAATTTACTGCATATTCTCTCTCGAGCAATATTTAGTTTACTCTTTTATCTATTAAACCATCAATCTCTTGCATGAGATTAAATAGAAAAAGAGTCTTGAAGATCGTTGGTTTTCACATACGACCACACAAATCGCATTAACCCATCTCTAGTGTTCGCTCAATTTATAGTGTCTAGTACCTTAGCAATATTCATAAATATCCTCTCGGACTCATTATGAATTATTAAAAATTTTAGTTGGTGATCAATCACTTAAAAAAGCATGAAGAAATGTAATAAACACTTCAACATCGAGGTAAACAAACTACAAACACTTTAAACTAGAAATGATTGTATCTTACAATTACGGCTACATCATGGCCTTGGAAACTCAAATTTAGTTCATATTTAAGCTAAAGAAAACAAAAGAATAAGAAGAACACATAAAAGAAGACATAGGATAGAAAGAACATGGAATTCACAGAAGAACCCTAGCCGATCTTCTCCGTTTGCCTTCGTTTTGCTTCCTCTTCGTGCTTGCTCTCAAATCCTCATTCAAGCTGCTGCAAGAGGTCTCCATGATCTAAATTTCTTTCTTATTTCGTGCCCCCTTGTGGTGTGTTTATAGGCTTTACTTAGGGTTTGCAAATGTTACATGAATAAAAGTCCTAATTGCCAACAAACACTATCCAACTGTGTTTGATTTATCCACTTTGTGCCTCCTAGCCATCCACCTCATATTTTTTTCCCCCAAGATATGATTTTTATCTTATTTAAGTCTTCTAAATCAAGGAATAAAGATTTACATGAATAAGGACCTTAATTTGCAATCGAACTACTAAAATTTTACGGATAAAGTCCTTTTTGTCATGGTGAACGTCCTCCATGCAAGATTTGTGTCCAATTGGTGATTCCTTTAAGCTTTATCTCTTGTCATGGACCTCGAGATTGGGCTTGAGTTGGTTTTTTTGCCCCTTTTTTGCCTTAAAACTCGTATTTTGCTCCTTTCTTACATAAAAGGTAATAATATGTAGAAATGAGCATTAACTAATAATTTAAGTGTAAGATAGTTAATAAATGAGTCTAAAATCATTTGAAAAGTATATATAAAATTAGACTTATCAAACTACCCCCAAACTTAAATCTTGCCAGTCCCCGAGCAAGGTTATTAGGAAAGAGTGAATTTTTCATGTTTATAAGAAACATTGGCATCACTTTTAACAAGTTTATTTGTTTTAGAAAAGACTAACAAAGATTCTTCACACAGGCCTCTAAAAGCAAAACAACCACTCTTAAGTAAAATCTATCAATTACCAAGGCGAATGAACTCAAAAGTTGACTAAGCAGATTAAGTTTCAAACATTCTCTCTAATTAAAGAGATTTAAACCAAATAGAAAACATTATTCTTACCATTCGCAAATATCATCTAATGGGCATGCCAAAAACTAAAATTTGAAAGCAACAATCGTGCAACTATTTCTTTGTAAGTGTTCGGTCCCTTTTTGCTTTCTAAATGCCCCTTGTAGTCGCTTTGTTTTTCTGTCTTTTTTTTTTTTAAGCAAAAAAGGGGTTTTCAGGACAAGTGAAACAGTACAGTTCCCCCTTCTTGATTTAATTTTTTTTGAAATTGTTAAGCAAATTTTACGGATTCAAAATAGTTCAATAGGAACCGTTAGGTTGTGATCACCCGAAGATTGCATTTAAAGAACTAACAATATTAGGTTTTGAGGACCCAAAATAGTCTGTATACATATCTTGATCCATTAGTTTCTAAGGATTCAAAAGAATCCAAATCAACAGTGAACCCATCTTAAAAATCCTTTTTTAAAACCTTAATTGTTAGTCAAAATTATTTATAATTTTTTTTTTCAATACCCCAACATAGGAATTTTTAGTCCATCATAGGTTATACCTACTATCCTCTCATGCTATGTCGAAGCAGAATCCTTTGATTTCATCGTGGGTTTAAACATCCCCATGAAGGGTTTTTTAATCCATCGTGGGTTAAACCTATTGCCCTTTCGGGCCATGCCCACATGGAATCGTTTGATTCAATCATGGGTTTATACACCCTCATGTTCAATTTTTTCAATCCATCTTGTGTTAAGATTGTTTTATGAAGGAAATGGAAATTTTTTTGAATTCCATTATTAGGGAGAAAAATCAAACTTTTTCAAAGACTTATTTGAAATCAAAAGGAGAGGATTAAATTAACAATAGAAATAAAAGATAGATGCTTATATCATATACGTTTTATTTGCTTACTTATTTTTTAGGGACACGGGGTTTTGCCTCACGTCATATTTAACACGTTTTTGTTTTTACTTATTTATTTAATTAGATTTTTTTATACATATTATATTTCTTTTATATTTTGGTTATATTAGTCGTGGTGCATTTATATTGTCAAATAGGTTATCTTTTTGGCCTATGCTATTAAGAGTCCAATTTTGAGCCCGTTCAGATTTGGAAAGTAGGCTATAATTTTGATCCTTGTCTGTGGGTAAAGGATATGCTTAAAGTCACATAGGTCCACCTATCACTGTTAAAGGTAGACCTCACCATGCATTTTTATCCAACATAAGGATGAATATTTGACATTACGAAAATATTGTGTTCAATAGTTGCCCCTCGAACGTTAAGTGTGTGAACCTTTGCTCACGGATAAGGCTCGACTTTATAGTTGAACTTGTTGCCCTGACTCAATCGTAATAGGTGTATATGGTTTCATGGTTTACAAATGGAGCTATCCTTGAGTAACATGAAAATTTTAATTGGGGATAGTCATGGAGTTGGTATAGGATTGTCGGGGCTTGTTCCTCTTTGTTTTTTTTTTTTTTTTTTTTTTTTTTGCATTTTGGATTTGAGTTTGAATTCATTCGGGGTTGAGCTTGACTTGATAGTCATTTAGGTTTTTTTTTTTTTGACTCGAAATCCATCTGAGCTTTGGGTTTGACATGCTACATAGATAGAACGATGCAACTTATTATGCACTTGGTCATTTGAGTTGGGTTAAGCCTAGTTAACCTATTGGCTTATCACAACTCAAATATTTTAACAAGGTGTTTTCTCATTTTGTTTGCTTAGTGTGTGTATGTGGTTACCGTTAATGCAAATCAAACAAACATGCAATAAGGGACTCGCAGCGACGTGAGAGCGAGCCAAAATTTTGAACCGTATGTGTTTGACCTCAACCAATCACCATTTCGAAGAAAAGGGATGGTGCTTTTGGTGTATCGGAATTTGGTTTGCCGCTTATGCTAATTTTACTTCTACTAATTGTACTCTAATTAATGAGACTTTTCTATATATTTTTGTGAATTTTTTAATATTTATGACAGACTAGAAATAAAAGAATATGAACCTGGCTCAAGTGACAGTTAGGGTGACAGAGCAAAGCCCATAAGCACCTTTTTTTGTACACTTAAAAGCTAGGACCTGCGCAAGAGCTTAGCAGTCTACTTATAAGTCCGGGTCAATAAAATTTTTAGGCCTGACATCCTTGACTTATAATAACTCGAATGAGTTCCAGTTTGACAAGAGATAGATGGAGAAAACCATATTTGGGTTACTGAATGAAGACTAACACAATAAAAGTCAAGAACTGGTCATCAAAACCCCTAAGAAATAATGCAAACCTAAGTTCACATGACTTATTAAGCAAGACACCAGTGTTAAGACCAACGCAATCAAGGTCAAGCCTTGGCAGTCAAAGCATCAAAGCAACGCCTTAATTCTCAACTAGTTGATTGTGGGAACAGATTAAAAAAATAGCGTTCACACCTAAAACCCGAAGTATTGTATCGCATTGAAGAAAGCAAGTACAAGGAATATCGATGTTAAGCTAAGCTAGGCTAAGATAATTTACGCTACTTTGTGCTTTGTGGTGCCCACCGCCATTCTCAGCTACTGCAGGAGCGGGCGATTGAGCACTAGTTTATGATTCGGCCTATTGGCCTTTGTTAGCTTTTGCTTGTAAAGTTCATGTTGACCTTGTTGCCTTCTTTAGCATGTTAGTTTCTCTGTTTTTGACTTTGATTCATTGACATAGGCCTTTTGGCCATGACTTGGAGCGTGTCCCTCATAGACTTGTACATATTTCTTTTCTCATATATCGTTTATTACACTGACTTACCAAAAAAAAGTACAAGCGTGCTATAAAGAAACTTGAAGAAGTTTGTATTGTGGTGCTAGACGCTTTACAGCTACAATAGTGTCTCTTATTTATAAAAAAAATGGAAACAGTTATTGCATCCTATTCTTCTAGCATTTCCTTCCCACATATGCGTCAATGCTTTTCTGGCAAGCTGAATGGTCTGATCATGCCCTGGAATTGTGTGCTCAAGCATCTTTCTAGGAGCTCCATGATTGCATGCCCCAGGTTTTTTTTGCACGGAATTGAGGTCCACGTATCCGGAAATACGCTCAAAGTAACTATCTCGAGTTTCAAAACCACCTATCTTGTATCCTTCTGGGAAGTTCCTTGAGCTCGAGCCTCCTTTAACCCCTTTAACTATCTCGAATGGTAGATACTCTATAGGGGGTTTTAACTCCTCATGCACCTGGGCTCGAGACACCATTATTTTAGCATCCAAAGGCCTAATATCCCATGAGCATCACCCCACGTGATAAACACATGATGTTTGGCCTCAAAACAGCATCATTCTGTTAGAAATCAACTAGAAATTGAATGCTAACCATCGAATAGAGAGCAAGAGATAGAGTAAACAAAGGAATTGGATTATATTTTCATTGGATAATCACTTTTTACATTTCCAAGTCTTCTTATAGATGTTTACAATACTTTACTAAGGTTGTAACCAACCGGACACATCACCCATTTACATAACAAACTTTCCCGCCTAATGCAATACTAAGTATTATTCCCGCCAAAGCATATTTAGCCCAATTCGATGTTCGGTTTATGACAATTCCCTCCCCTTCAATTCATTCTTGTCTCAAGAATGGAAGAAGGAAATTGAGATTTAATGAAGTTGGAATTCTCCCAAGTAGCCTGTGCAGTACTCAAGTTGGCCCATTTGATCAAAAGCTATTGTGTGGTGTTGCCTTGCTGCTGCACCGTTCTTTTATCAAGAATGACCTCAGGTTCAAGGATCAATTGACCGTTACTTCCTGCTTGTAAGCTTGCTGTTGCTCCTCTTTGGGTACTTTCAGTGCTGTCAGCTTTGGAAGAGACCTGTTTCTTTAGTCAGGATATATGAAACACAGGGTGAATCAAGCAGTCTCGGGGAAGCTCCAATTTGTATGCTACCTTGCCAATTCGTTCTATGATTTGGTAAGGCCCATAGAACTTGGCAGATAACTTGATGTTCTGGCGGATTGCTACTGAACTTTGTCGATATGGCTGCAGTTTAAGATATACCATATCTCCCACATTGAAGCTCTTATCAGTTCTCTTCTTATCTGCGTAGAACTTCATCCTAGCTTGAGCCAACTGTAAATTATCTTTGAGCTGATGAATTAGTCGCATTCTCTGCTGAAGTAAGTCAGTAACCCCTTGTACATGAGAGACCACCCCTTGATTGAAAAATGGAGAAGGAGGATCTTGACCATAGAGAGCCTTAAACGGTGTAGTTCCTAAGGAACTATGAGAATGAGTGTTATACCAATACTCAGCCAGAGAGAGCCATTTGTGCCATTGTTTGGGATGTGAGAATGTCATGCCACGCAGGTACTGCTCTACACTTTGATTAACCCTCTCGGTTAGGCCATCTGTTTGTGGATGGTAAGAAGAACTTAAAGCCAAGGTGGTGCCCATCAGAAGGAACAGCTCACGCCAGAAGTTACTAGTGAATAACTTGTCTCTGTCTGACACAATTGTATGAGGAAGGCCATGTAGTTTGTAGATGTTGTCTAAGAACAACCGTGCCAACTTTTCAGCAGTGATGGGGTGCTGAAGAGCAATGAAGTGACCATGTCGGGTAAAACGATCAATTACTACCCAAATGATCTCCTTCCCTTCAGATTTAGGTAGTCCCTCAATGAAATCCATGCTGATGTGGGTCCAAGAACCCTCGGGAATTGGAAGAGGTTTCAGCAGGCCTTTGTAAGGTGTGTGATCCACCTTGATCTGTTGGCAAGTTTGGCACTGGTCCACGAATTCTTGGACTTGCTTCTTCATCTTAGGCCAATAAAAATACTGCTTGATTCTCTGATATGAACCTTCTCTGCCAGAGTGACCCCCCCAAGGAGAGTCATGAGATGCTGCTATGATCTGTTCCCTCAGCTTGCTGGCATTACCCACATAGATCTTGCCGTTAACCCTTATGATGCCTCCATTGACAGAAATATTGGAATCAAGACTTGCTGGAGAGGAATTGATACTGTAAGGAACAATGCAAGCTTTAGCAAATTCATCATTTTCATAAGAATTGATCACTTCTGTCATCCAGAGAGGTACTACTTCAGTGATTGCAGCAAACCGAGCTTCATCTGCTGTTTCCTCTGATTCTGCTGCCTCATTGCATCTAGAGAGAGCATCTGCTACCAAATTTTCAGCCCCTTTTCGATACTCAAAGGTGTATTCTAACCCCAGCATTCTCATCAACCCTTTTCTTTGGACCCTTGTGGTGATCCTTTGCTCGAGCAAGTATTTCAGACTTTGGTGATCTGTTTTTATGACAAATATGTGGCCTTCCAGACAATGGCGCCACTTTTGGATAGCCAAAAGTATGGCCATATACTCCTTCTCATATATAGAGAGGCTTTGGTTCTTTGTTTCCAAAGCTTGGCTTAAGTAAGCCAATGGTCTTCCTCCTTGCGAAAGAACAGTCCAATGCCTGAACTGCTAGCATCAGTTTCAAGAGTGAAGGGCTGGCTGAAGTCTGGCATAGCAAGGACTGGAGCCTTGGTCATGATCTGTTTCAGTGATTCAAATGCCTCCTGAGCTGAAGCATTCCAATGGAAGTTGTACTTCTTGAGCAATTCTGTTAATGGCTTGGCAATCAACCCATATCCCACTATGAATTTGCGGTAGTAGCCTGTTAAACCCAAAAATCCTCTTAATTCTTTAAGGGATTTGGGCTCTGGCCATTGCAACATAGCTTGCACTTTGCTTGGATCGGTGGCAACTCCTTCAAAGGATATTATATGTCCCAAGTATTCAACCTGAGTTTGACCAAAGGCACATTTGGAGAGCTTAGCGAACAGCTTGTGAATTCTCATTGTCTGGAAGACATTCCTCAGATGCACCAAGTGTTGCTGCAATGTGGGGCTGTAGACCAATATGTTATCGGAAAAAACAAGGAAGTAAGCTTTGAACACCTCATTCATCAAAGCTTGAAATGTGGCTGGAGCGTTGGACAGTCCAAAGGGCATTACCACGAACTCATAATGACCTTGATGTGTCCTAAAGGCTGTCTTGTGGATGTTGCCTTCTTGAGCTCTTATCTGATAATACCCTTGTCATAGGTCCAGCTTAGAAAAGTAGCAAGCACCATTGAGTTCATCAAGTAAATCGTCAATGACAGGTATTGGGAACTTGTCCTTAACTGTAAGAGAGTTCAATTGGCAGTAATCAATGCACATTCGTGATGTTCCATCCTTCTTCTTGACCAAAATTACCAGTGATGCAAAGGGAGAGTGACTATGCCTGATGAACTTGGTCTGGAGCAGTTCATCCACCTGTCGCTCAATCTCATTTTTTTGTGAATGTGGATATCTGTAGGGCAGTAGGCTGACTGGATGGGCTCCCTCCTTCAGTGGAATAGCATGATCCAAGGACCTATGGGGAGGTAATTCATCAGGTTGTCTGAAAATGTCCTCAAATTCTGTCAATAGATTCTGCAGAGGAGCTGAAATCCGTTGCTGCTCAAGTGCTGCATTTGGTGTGATTGAATAAAAATGACCAACCCAATCGTAATCTTCTTTCCTCAATGCCTTGTGTAGCTGCTTTCCACTCATGTATTGCAGCTGTCCTTGCTCACAAATGCCTTGCAATTTGATCATAAGACCTTCCTTTTCAAAGGAAACTGCCAATTGTGAAAAATCAAAGAGGATTGGACTATAGGACTTCATCCAATCTACTCCTAGTACCATGTCACAACCACCAAGCCTTAAGAGTCGAAAGTCATAGACAAACTTATGCCCCTGCATCTTCCAACTGAAGTTCTTACATTTTGTGTGATTGAGGAGGGAATTACCATCAGCAACAGTCACAGCAAGGGGAGTAGTCTTGATGATCTCTTGTCCAACAGCTCTTACGACCTTAGGATCAACAAAGCTGTGTGTACTACTGCTATCAATGAGGATAAGCAATGTCTGTGGTCCTGCTACACCCTTGATTCGAATGGTGTTGTGTGAACCAGACCCGGTTAGAGCTTTCACTGATATTTCCACGGAATTGTCCTCTTCTGCCTCGAATTCCTCCTCCTCCAGAGTTGGTTCCTGAAGAATTTCTTCATCAGCCTCCCCTTCATGGCTTTCTTCACCAGTAATTGTCATTAAGTACTTTGGATCACACTTGTGACCAAAGAAGTACTTCTGATTGCACTTGTAGCATAATCGTTGAGGCCTCCTGTCCTCCAAGCTGTTATTCTTGCTGCTGAGTTGGGTAGCCCGACTGGATGAAGAGCCAAGGAAATTCCCTTTGCCTTTAGGAACATCCACATTTGATGATACGGAGCTTTCCACCTTCCTAGCCTTGGTATAAGCCTGGGTTAAGGACTCTGGTTCGAAGGCCTTAACCAAGCTCTTGATGCGTGGCTTGAGTCCACTCACAAAGCTGGAAACACAAAATGACTCCGGAGCATCAGGATAAATGGATAGCATTCTTGCTCTTAATTCCTCAAATCTCCCCATATAGTCTTTGACAGTGGTTAATTGGATCAATTTGTTGAAGTTATCAACAACCTCACTAACATCTTCATCACCATATCGAGAACAAAGTTCGTTTGAGAACGTGGTCCAAGTGAGATTGGGTTTGGTGCGAATCAACCGATAAAACCAAGTCTCCATTTCTCCCTTCAATTTAACTGCCGCCAGCTCCACTTTTTCATGCTCTTCAATGCTATAGAATTTAAAATACCTCACATTTCCTCAACCAAGATTGAGGCAAGGTTCCTTCAAATGGCTCCAGCTCTAGCCGACGCTGTCTATAAGAGGAACTTCTTGCATTTGAGGCACTGTCACCTGAATCTGAGGGCGGAGGAATGAAATTAGGGGACCTGACCGGCTGTCAAACAGGTTGTGGGTTAGTTGGAAAGAGATTCCCACTTCCCTGCTGCTGAGATTCACACCTTCTTTGCCAATCGGACAGCTGATTCAACCTTTGGCCCTGATTGTCCATTTTCTGATCAAGCAACTGAACATTTCGGAGCACATTTTGCATCATTTGCATCACCTGATCCATCGATAACCCTTGAGAACTACCTCCTTCAGCTCCCGCAACAGCAGCATAGGTGGGAGCTGCAACACCTGGTACCGCATTGCGCACGATATTGGTGGCATTGTTAGCTGCATTTGCTCGGGTGGTGGGAGGCATTGTTGATCTTCTCTTTCTGGCCAGAGTGGACTGGATGATCAGATGGATGCCTATAACGAGGCTCTGATACCAATTATTAGAAATCAACTAGAAATTGAATGCCAACCATCGAATTGAGAGCAAGAGATAGAGTAAACAAAGGAATTGGATTATATTTTCATTGGATAATCACTTCTTACATTTCGATGTCTTCTTATAGATGTTTACAATGCTTTACTAAGGTTGTAACCAACCAGACACATCACCCATTTACATAACAAACTTTCCCGCCTAATGTAATACTAAGTATTATTCCCGCCAAAAGCATATTTAGCCTAATTCTATGTTCGGTTTATGACACATTCCATGTCCCTCGAGTTTCGAGCCCCCTCCACCCCCCCCCCCCCCCCCGCCTTTTGTAATTTCATATTTCCAACAGGTAAAACATCTGCCTAATTTCACGTTCAACACCTACAGGAAGCTTGAGAGAGCACTATTCCATGTTTCAGCTTTTTTCGATCCCGCATGTCTATAAATATGACGTTTAGGGCTTTCAAAAATTTTTACTTTTTGCTCTGTGCTCTCTTTCTGTTGCGATCAAGCGCTCCACCACTTGCTCTCAGCTTTTGAACCTTCGTTCTCTGCTGCTGATTTCATCCTTGGAGCTGTTGGAATCCTTAAAACCATTGATAATGGCTCAGATTACCTACGCCTCTCTGCCCCTATCCTCAGGCAGACAACCCTATAAAGTAATGGATATATCTAGCTCAACAAGACGTTTCAACGGTTTTAATAAACTCTAAAACCCTATTGACCTTAATACCATCGAGGAGGATCTTGCTTGGATGAATTAGAATTATCCTTTTTCTCACATCGACCCATGTGCCCTAGGGCCAATCTTTGACCCCTCTTTTGGCATCCCAGCCTCGAGGGCATTATTCCCTGATACTGATGACTCCCCTTTGCTTCGTTCTGTTTCTGCAGGTAATTCTTGGGGAGGAAGACGCATTTGCAAAGAATCTACCCCTTCAAGGGGTGGACTTTCTTGACGAAGCAATAGTCTGATTCAGTGGATCGCTTAACACTCAGATACGAGGAAAAATGGCAAAGTCTTCGCATTCATGAAGCCATCAGACTTTCCAAGATTGCACTTAGGCAGGACTATCCAACCATGAAAACCCTTACTTGCTATTGGAATATCTATTATAATGCCTTTATCCTTTCTGAGGGTTTTCTGGGGATTACCTTAGAAGAAATAACTGTTATAAATAGTGTCCTAAAATCACGATTTATTCTGTTAATATTATTTTATTAAAGAATAAAATTGAAGTTCCAATTGTTTCCTTGTTAAATTTGTGTAAGTGAGCATTTATACTGTTTGATAAGACTATAATGTGACACTTTAGATGACTTGTCTTGGTCATATGGATGATGATCCAAAAGTGTTATGTTAGTATGTTTAATAAGATTGGCACACTGAGTTGGACCACGTGAGTTGCTTGTTTCTAGACTACTATTAGAGATGAGTGATTTATGTTGTACTATTGGAACGACAACTCTAAATCCTGAGAGTATTTTAGACTTGTGCATGGAGCGCTAGTTACTTTGGTGTACTATAAGAAAGGTCTAAATGCATAATTGAATTCTCATGTACACTGGGTAGCAGTGTGGAGTGTGACAAGGTTCAGGTATTCAATAGGGAATCTACGGTCTCTTATGAGATACAGATGTCCCCTTAGTTGATTCGTAAATATTTGAATAGTTTGGAATTTTTGACAAAAGTATTCCAAGTGTTTGACATTCGGAATTTATACTATGAATATGTTCAAGTATAAATGAATTATTCAGTGAATGGCAAGTCTGTAACTCATGGAGAAGATGTGAGAAGGATAATGTTAGTAGTTATATTTATCCTTTGTCATTGACATCTAATTGAGGGGTTGTTGTCATCAATATAATCTATTAGGGAGATATCGAATAAATGGTTTAAGTCTTGAGTGCAGTGAAATTTATTTAGTGAAATTAAGTCTCATTAAATAGTAATTAAATTATTTTATGAGATGATCAATTTAACCCATTTAGAGCTAGATTTAAATTGTTCCTGAGGTTCCTACACAAGCTTCTATATTTATTTCCATTAGGAAAAATATTAAAGAATTCATGAGATGAATTATTTGTCCATAACATGAAAAAATTTAAGTTTGCCAAACATTATTTATAAGATGAATAAAAATTAAAAATTATAAAATAAAATAATTTTTTGAAAAATTAAAATTCATAAGATGAATTTTTTCATGTGGGAAATAAAAAAAAAAACTGCAAAATATACAAGCACATGGGTCGATCCGCATATTCACAGATCAACCAAGCGCCGGCCCACACTAGGAAGGATCCGCGCCTTCGGGCATTAACCAATCACCACGTGCCATGTGGCACACGGTGCCAAGACGGAGCCAAATTTTTCCACACATTAAAACGCGTCGTTTTACTTTGTTTTTGAACAAAACGGCGTGTTTCTTTTTTAACTGAGAAATTCCCACATTGATTTCCCAGCTCTTTTTTGCTCCGATACACTACTATAAATAGAGGTACCTATTCCATAGGTTTGACATTCAATTGAAACAATTTTTTTTAGGGTTTCTGAAATTGTTTCGAAGACATAATTAGGAAGAAAATTTTCCACTGAAGTTTTTCTTTCCTAGTTTAATATTTTTTGGAGCCCACCCTCTGAGCAGCTCGAGGTCATTGCGTAGAAGATCACAAGGTCTCGATTTTGAAGATTATTTTCTTTCTGGTATTCTTATATTGGAGCAATTCCAGGTACGTTTTTTTTTACTTTACTTTTAGTTTTTGCTTTTTTATTTATTTACACTATTTGTTATTATGCTTGTTTAAGTTTATTGTTATGAATGTATTAGAGTAAAAGGCCTATCGATCTAAATTAAGAATTTAGATCTGTAGATTTAAATTATAAATTTTAAATCAACCCTAGGTTTAGAATTATAAATTCTAAATCCTTTTCGTAGCGTAAACTTTATAAAACTAAGGAGAATTTTTAAAATTTATCACAATAGCCGGTATTAGAGCAAAGGAATTTATAGAGATAACCCTATTCCCGGGCGCTCTCACACGTGAGGTGTCACGAAGCGTGACTGTCCGACCAGCGGCTTAGGTAGAGAGAAGAGTCTTCTACTCTAAGTGTTCTAATTGATGCCTTTTGTTGTGACCATAGTTGAAAACTGTAAATCCAACAGTCGGCATTAGAGTTATTTTTTCTCAACAATGGGTATCAGAGCCAGTCTCTGATTACATTCATAATACACGAGTAGGTATAATAAGATCGAAATAAATAGATTTACAATTTAAGAAAATAGAGATTTTATTAAGAAGGGAAGTTTTTTTAAATACCAATTTAAATTGTTTAAATCATTAAAATAATTAATAGTTAACTAGGTTGTTTAATGTAACGGTTTAAATTGTTTATACCATTAAAGAATTAATATCTAATTAGATTATTTATGGTATTGGTCTAAATTGTTCAAATCGTTAATGAATTAATAGTTAATTTGGGTATATCAATTTATAAAGTTACGATTACGTTATTTATATAATGAGATTATGCATGTTTTATATGATTTATAAAATTGGATAAAATTGATCTAATAAGATTAGATTTAATTATTTTTTTTAAAATTAATTATTTTACTTTAAAAATTTATAATTTAAAAAAAATTTCTGACGCATCAGCCACTGATGTCAACGACTGACATCAGCATCAGCAATTATTAAAAAATACTTATTTATTTATTTGTTTATATAATAATTATCAATTAATTATTTTATTAATTAATTTCTTTTTAGAATGAGATTTTAAATTACATTATTAGATAATCTAAATTGTAAATCAATTTTATTTTAAATAAAATTTATTTTAAATTATTTTAAAATAAGATTCTAAAATAGGCTATGAAATAAACTAAATTAATATTATTTTAAAAATAAAAATTAATCGTATCAATTAATTTAATTTCAGAATAAAATTATAATATAGAATACGAGATAGTCTAAGCTTATTCAATTTTTGGAATAAGATTCTACAAATAGACTATGAGACACTACAAGAAAAATGGTCATTAGCAATAGTAATTATCGTTGTTAAAAGCCTAGTTTACCATAGTTAATACAATCAACAATGGGGGAAACTTCCTATAGTTCGTCGTCGTTATTACTTTCAACATTAATACTATCTGGGATTAACGACAACTAAACCGAGTTGTCGTTAAAAATTACCTACAAGGGTATACTATGTTCGTCGTTAAAAGTGAAATCAATAACGACGGCACAAGTTGTTAAAAGTAAGTCTTTAACGTCAGGTAGCACTGTTGTTAAAGAGTTGATTAATAACGACAGCAATTGTCGTCGTTAGAAATATTTACCGCTGTATACGAAAAAGTTTTAAAGACAACAAAAACCGTCGTTAAAACTTTTCGCACTACTAAATGAAAATAGTAACGACAGTGTAGATCGTCGTTGGTAAAAAATAGCAACAAAAATAAACCATCGTTCAAATTTTCCATCAATTAACAAAAACAAAAGTTGCCGTCAAAAATACTTCCCCGATCAAACACAATTAAAACGAAAAAATTTATCAAAGTTAAAGACCCTGTACATTTATATAATACAATGTATACATACATAAATACCTACAAATTCTTGCACTATAATTATAACATTTTCTGGCTGTTTACAACATTACATTTGCATAAGGACAATTTTGGTCATAGCACATGTACGTAAATGTACTCTAACAACATTTCATGTTAACACCTGTACAATAGTACAATAGAACCAGACAAAAATAACTCGTACATATTATTTAATGTAGCAACAAATTCTAATAAAAAATAAAAATGTCATTGAAACGTAAATATCTAAGTACTCACAAAAGCCAACACAAGAGACACTAAATGCATACATTGTAAAATTTGTCACCTAACAATTTAGTAAAAATTACAAATTCAAAAAAAGTTCACGAATAGAAGTTCCAACAAAAACAAAAATTTGAAGTCCAGTCTTCCAACACCCAAAAAAAAAATACAACAATCATGTTAGAAAATTTTTGTCTCTGAGCATCAATAATCAATAGTACAAACACACTATAGATTGAGAAATGAAACAAAAAATACGACATAAAAAAAATTATATTAAAGCAATCAACATAAAATTAACAAAAAAGGAAACAATTCATATGCTTTTTAATACAAAACAATTGCAAACTCAATCTCCACATTACAGAACTCAATCACAACATCACAAATTCACAACATTCTTAAAGTCCACCTAGAATTCAATCACATAGTCCAAGCTCCACAACAATTCCAAACAACTCAATAATGTGTTCTTAATGAATACCAAAATGATTGTAAACTCTAACTCCTTAATGAATCACAAAGTTCTAAATCCACAAATCTCAAACTCACATAAAGCTCAATCATAGAGTCTAAATGCATCAACAATTTCAAACAACTGAAGAGTGACCTTTTTTTTTTCCTGATAAAAGTGAAGACAAGCAATACAAAACAGGACGCACCTATCAAGGAGGGCCCCAGGAGGATGGACAATCAAAACCAAAACAAAATATAGCCCACATGCCGTGATACATCAAAAGACTTAGCAAGATGCAAGCTTAAAATAAAGTGAAACTACTACCCACACTTAGTTCAAAATGCCAATTCGAACCCTCCTTGCTCTATACATCACGGACGCCCCATAGAGCCTAACACACCAGAGTTTAGAAGCATAAAAATGCCCTCCATAAGACTTTAGGACTAGAACTAGGAATAGGAGAACCTAGTGAACAATGTATTATTAAAAAATACAAAAATAATCACAAACTCAAACTCCATGTAGAACTCAACCACTGAGTCCAAATCCACAACAATTTCAAACAACTCAATAATGTATTCTTAATGAAAATCTCTATAAATTAGTAAACCCTACTATATAACTAATCACACACTCCAAAAGCAATATCAAACATATTAGTGTTGGAATTAGTCATTTACCATGAAAAGCAACGTAAATCAAGTCCACTAAGTTGGGGCCAGTTGCGTGACCATAGGAATGAGCAGCTTGAGTGCATCAACGGACAAAGAAGCGAACATGAACAAGGACAAGAATCTACCAACAAACAACAGACATGGGCTTATAGCAAATATGAACTACCAACTAATTTGTTAATTCAGTAAACATAACACAAACTACCAACATAAAAGGGGTAAATTCGGTATGACGCTTTGTCAATCATGCAAAAAATATTTAAAATCAAGGTATAGTGGGTCAATATAGCGAAGAACCAAATTAGGGTTGTTAATCACTAACAAACAACAGACCCTAGCTTATAACAAACACGAACTACCAACTAATTTGTTAATTAAGTGAAAATAACACAAACTACCAACATAAAAGGGACAAATTTGATTGGAAGCGTTGTCAATCTAGCAAACAATCATTCAAAATCTAGGTGTAGCGGGTCAATATAGTGAAGAACCGAATTAGGGTTGTTAATCACTAACAAACAGAGACGCGGGCTTTTAACAAGCACGAACTACCAACTAATTTGTTAATTTAGTCAACATAACACAAACTACCAATATAAAAGGGACAAATTCGATTTCAAGCATTGTCAATCTAGCAAAACATCATTCAAAATTTGGGTATAGTAGGTCAATATAGCGAAGAACAGAATTAGGGTTGTTAATAATTAACAAACAACTTAAATGGGCTTATAACAAACACAAACTACTAATTAATTTATTAATTTAGTGAACATAACACGAACTACCAACATAAAAGGGAAAAATTTGCTTTCAAGCTTTGTCAATCTAGCAAAAAATCATTCATAATCTGGGTATAGTAAGTCAATATAGCAAAGAACCAAATTAGGATTGTTAATCACTAACAAACAACAGACATGGGCTTATAACAAATACGAACTACCAACTAATTTGTGAATTCGGTGAACAAAACACGAACTACCAACATAAAAATGGCACATTCGCTTTGAAGCACTGTCAATAAAGCAAAAAATCATTCAAAATCTGGGAATAGTGGGTCAATATAGCAAAGAACCGAATTAGGGTTGTTAATCACTAACAAACGACAGACATGGGCTTATAGCAAACACAAACTTACAACCAATTTGTTAATTCAATCAACATAACACGAACTACCAACATAAAAGGGCAAATTATGTTTGAAGCTCCGTCAATCTAGCAAAAAATAATTCAAAATCTTGGTATAGCGGGTCGATATAGCGAAGAATCGAATTACGGTTGTCAATCACTAACAAACAACATATATGGGCTTTCAAAAATCACGAACTACCAACACATTTGTAAATTCAGTAAAAATAACACAAACTACCAACACAAAAGGAACAAATTCATTTTGAAGATTTATCAATCTAGGAAACAATAATTCAAAATCTAGGTATAGTGGGTCAATATAGCGAAGAGCCAAAATGGGGTTGTTAATCACTAACAAATAACAGACATAGGCTTATAACGAACACAAACTACCAACTAATTTGTTAGTTCAGTCAACATAACATGAACTACCGTCAAAAAAGGAACAATTTCAATTTGAAGCTCTGTCAATCGAGCAAAAAGCCATTCAAAATCTAGGTATAGTGGGTCAATATAATGAAGAACCATTTTAGGGCTGTTAATCACTAACAAACAACATAAATGAGCTTATAACAAACACGAACTACTAACTAATTTGTTAATTCATTGAACATAACACGGACTACCAACATAAAAGGGATAAATTCGCTTTGAAGCTTTGTCAATCAAGCAAAAAATCATTCAAAATTTGGGCATAGTGGGTCAATATAGCAAGGAACTGAATTAGGGTTGTTAATCACTAACAAAATACAGACATGGGCTTATTAAAAAATAAAAAATAAAAAAAATCAACTAATTTGTTAATTCAGTGAACATAACACAAACTAGCAACATAAAAGGGACAAATTATGTTTGAAGCTTCGTCAATCTAGCAAAAAATAATCAAAATCTTGGTATAGTGGGACAATATAGCAAAGAACCAAATTAGGGTTGTTAGTCACTAACAAACAACAGATATTGGCTCATAACAAACACGAACTACCGACTAATTTGTTAATTTAGTGAAAGTAACACAAACTACCAACATAAAAGGGACAAATTCGCTTTGAAGGTTTGTCAATCTAGCAAACAGTCATTCAAAATCTGGGTATAGTGGGTCAATATAGCGAAGAACCGAATTAGGGTTATTAATCATTAACAAATAACAGACATGTGCTTACAACAAACACGAACTACAAACTAATTTGTTAATTCAGTCAACATAACACGAACTACCTACATAAAAGGGACAATTCGATTAAAAGCTTTGTCTATCTAGCAAAAAATAATTCAAAATATGGGTATAGTTGGTCAATATAGCAAAGAACCGATTTAGGGGTGTTAATCACTAACAAACAACATAAATGGGCTTATAACAAACATGAACTACTAAATAATTCGTTAATTCAGTGAACATAACACAAACTATCAACATAAAAGGGACAAATTCGCTTTGAAGCTTTGTGAACATAGCAAAAAAATCATCCAAAATCTGGGTACAATGTGTTAATATAGCAAAGAACCGAATTAGGGTTTTTAATCACTAACAAATAACTGACATGGGCTTACAACAAGCATGAACTACCAACTAATTTGTGAATTCAATGAACATAACACGTTCTACCGACATAAAGGGGCAAATTCGCTTTGAAGCTTTGTCAATTAAAAAAAAAATCATTCAAAATCTGGGTATAATGGATCAACATAGCAAAGAACCTAATTACAAATGTTAATCACTTATAAACAGCAGACATGGGCTTATAACATGCACGAACTACCAACTAATTTGTGAATTCAGTGAATATAACACGAACTACCAACGTAAAAATTTACAAAATCGCTTTGAAGCTTTGCCAGTCCAGCAAAAAATCCTTCAAAATTAGGGTATAATGGGTCAATATAGTGAGAAACTGAATTAGGACCATTAATCACAAACAAACAACAGACATGGGCTAAAAACAAACATGAACTACCTACTAATTTGTTATTTCAGTGAACACAACACGAACTACCAATATAAAAGGGAGAAATTCACTTTGAAGCTTTGCCAATTTGTCAAAAAAAACGTTCAAAATCTAGGTATAGTTGGTCAGCATAGAACAGAAACGAATTATGGTTGTTAATCACTAACAATCAATGGACATGATCTTATAACAAACACGAACTATCAACTAATTCGTTAATTTAGTCAAAAACCATGAACTACCAACATAAAGGGGACAAATTTGCTTTGAAGCTTTGCCAATATGGCAAAAAATCATTCAAAATCTAGGTATAATGGGTCAATATAGCGAAGAACCAAATAAGGGTTGTTAATCACTAACAAACAACAGATATGGGCTTATAACAAACACAAACTACTAACTAATTTTTTAATTCAGTGAACATAACACAAACTTCCAACATAAAAGGGACAAATTCGCTTTGAAGCTGTGTTAATCTAACAGAAAATCATTCAAAATCTAGGTATAGTGGGTCAGTATAGCGAAGAACTAAATTAAGGTTGTTAGTCACCAACAAACAACAGAAATGGACTTATAACAAACACGAACTATTAACTAGTTTGTTAATTCAGTGAACACAGCATGAACTACCAACATAAAAGGGACCAATTCACTTTGAAGCTTTGTCAATATAGCAAAAAATCATTCAAAATTTTGGTATAGTGGGTCAATACAGCGAAGAAGCGAATTAGGGTTGTTAATCATTAAGAAAAAACAAACATGGGCTTATAAAAAACACAAACTACCAACTAATTTGTTAATGCAGCAAACACAACACGAACTACCAATGATCAAGATAAATTCACTTTGAAGCTTTGTCAATCTAGCAAAAAAATCGTCCAAAATCTTGGTACAATCGTTCAATACAGTAAAGAACCGAATCAGGGTTGTAAATCACCTGCTCTGCTGCTTTGCTGCTTCGCTTTGCTTGGCTTCTCCACGTCTTTGCTTCGCTTCGATTAAGGGTTGGGGATTTAGGGTTTCGAAAGGGGGTAGAGGAGGGTGACAATGCGTGAGGAGGGAAGGAGTGGGGAAATTTGGTTTTGTCCAAAATTATTTTATTTAATTTAAAAATGATATTTTAGTATATTAAATATTAATAAATAATTTTTAAGTACAACTAAAGTATACTGAAAAAGTTAACTATCGAGTTATATACTAATTGGGATATTATTTAATTCTCAAATTTGAATTACAGATAGATGGGAAAAATGGCAATTAGAAAATTTAAGAGAACAAAAAAATTTTTTGGCAATAATAAATTTTAAAAAAAGCACCTAATTTTTAAAAATTAACGACCTTATTTAGTGCTCGTCATTATAAGCCCAACATGTACCACCCTTTAACTATGGTGTTTTAGCCCCGTCGCAACTAGGCACCACACATACACTTTTAACGACAAAAAGAAAATTTCGATCGTTATTTTTGGCCGTTAAAAGCCAGCTTTCTTGTAGTGAGATAGTCTAAGCTCTAAATCGCTACTGTTTTTAAATAAAATTAATTTGATTAATTAATTTAAATTTAGAATTAGATTCTAAAAATATATTATGAGATAATCTAAATTTTGGTATAGTTTTAAATGAAAAAATTAAATTATTTTATATTAATTTATTTAGTTTTAGAATGGAATAGAAAGTATAGGTTATGAGATAATTTATGGTACCATTTTTAAAAGTAAAATTAATTAATTAATTTTATTGAATAAATTTAGAATGAGATTCTAAAGCAAGATTATGAGATAATCAATGTTGTCAAACGATAATATTTTGAATAAACTGATTAATTAATTTTGGTTAATTTTTAGAATGAGATTCTAAAGAGGTTATGAGATAATCCATATTATAAATGCAAGTTTATTAAAAACCACTAGTTTATAAAAATCAAATGGAAGCGAGATTTCAATTGTTGTAACCTCACGGTCTCTATTATCGGTTTAGCAGCATAGTAAATTGATAGACCTCCCTGCGGAGGATGTCGGTTTGCAGATTACAGGGTTAGACTTCTATTGGGATAACTCAAAATGCAAAGACGCAATATGACCATGCTACCATGGAGTATTACGTGTATTTGTATGGAGGTTTAGGTAATAGTTTACTCTCGACTAGCAGGATGCATTAGCCTCCCCAAGGAGCTTTGTTGTGTTATGTTAGAGACTAAGGTAAAGTAGTAAGTTAATCATGTTTAGTAAGAGTTACTAGAAAACATGTTAATTGAGTATAATTCTCACCCGAACTAGTTTTGTGCGACCCCGCTGTCAGGGAGTAAGGAGTGGTGTGTTTGGGTCATCATTGTATACATGATAGTATAGTTTGGTGAATATCTGACTTATTGTGTATACTAAATTGAATGAATAGATATTGCTGCATTATACATGACTCTTGTTAGACAGTTACATTAACGTTTGCATTTACAGTATTTTGAAATGGATACAACTGGTGAATTTCGCTTGATTACTAATGCATAATGAACTCATTGGACCAAATTACTTTGCCTAGAAAAACCAAATTAGACTTAGTTATTACTCACAAGGGACCTACCAGAAAGAATGGAAAGGGCAAGGTTGCTATTGTAGCAACGAACTCCATAAAGAAGTCGGCAAAAAGACAGTGTTTCTTTTGCGGGAAGACTGGCCACTATATGAAAAACTGTACTAAGTACTTAGCTTCTTTTCTTAGAAAGACTACTAAGCCATGAGGTAAAGATATGTTAATATCTCACTTATTTGAGTTATGCGCAGTTGAGAGTCCACCAGGTTCCTGGTGTGTGGACTTAGGTTCAACTGACCATGTATGTAATATGCTACAGTGGATCAGGCTAACCAAGAGGCTGCATGATGGGGAGTTATACTTGATGGTCAGGGATAGTACAAGAGTAATGGTCTTAAGTGTAGGAGATGTTAACTTAGTCTTTAGTGCTAGAGTTTTTGGTTTAAAAAGATTGCTTATTTGTAGCTACTCTGCACAGGAATTTAATTTATGTATCTCGTTTTATGAATAATAGTTATTCAATTGATTTTGATTATGAACCTTTTAATGCAAGAAATAAATTTCTAAAATATACATGTATAAATGGTTTATTCGTGTCATTTATTGATTAATACTCTCGTATTTGTTTAAAACATTCTAACACAAGCTCATTTGTTCGATCTCCTAAAAGAAAACACCTTGAAAGGGATATTGCCTACACATGGCACCAACGTTTAGGTCTCACTAATTCGAACAGGATCCAAAGACTGGTGAAAGATGGATTGAAAGAGGCTTTGGACTTAAGGTTATTACCAGTTTGTGAATTCTGCATAAAATGAAAGGTGACCAAGTCTGTCTTTAAGAATAAAGGCAACAAGGCTGGTGACTTACTTGATCTAGTTCACAAATATGTATGTGGACTAATGAATATTCAAGCAAGTGGTGGGTATGAGTATTTCATCATATTTACTGATGATTACTCAAGGTATAGATATGTTTACCTAATGAGACATAAGTTGGACTCTTTTGAAAAGTTCAAAGTGTACAAAGTCTAAGTTGCAACAATTAGGTAAACAGGTTTAAGTCACTTCGATAAGATCGAGGTGGTGAAGATATTTTCGGTGAGTTTCTGGATTTCCTAACTAAAAATGGGATGAGATCTTAGCTTTCTGCTCCGAGTGTACCGCAGTAGAATGGTGTTGCAAAGAAGGAGTAAGACATTGTTAGAGACGGTAAGGTCTATGATGAGTCATGCTACCTTACCAATCTTTTTTTGGGGTTGTCCCAAAGGAGCATGGTCTTTTCTACAGTTCTTTTGAACAAGACGTTTTTAGTAAATGCAAGTGCGAAATTCTTAAAGGAGGATTTTATAGTAGACTACAAAAGAGAAACATAGAATAATGTTAGAGGAGTTAAAAGAAAATGACTCTAATTCTAAATAGTTAGACAAAACCCGGCATACAGTAGATGAATTAGATTCACCTACTGTTAAGGTTGAGAATGTTTTAAGTACATGAGAACCTAGGTGTAGCGGGAGGATTGTCAGGACACCTGACAGGTTCATGGCAGGAGCCTTAATGGTTAACCATGATATTGAATATGATCCTCTCAGCTACAATGAAACAATTATAGACGATGATGACTAATGGGTCTTAGCCATGAAAAACTAAGAAAGGGTCTATGTGTTCTAATCAGGTCTGGAATCTTGTAGAGGCGTCTATTAGCATTAAACTCATTGGTTGTAAATGAGTCGACAATAAGGAAAAGAGGAGTGGACAGGAAGGTAAAGACCTTCAAGGTAAGACTGGTTGCTAAGTGGGTTTACCCAAAAGAAAGGAATTCATTATGATAAGACCTTCTCACTAGTAGCCATACTAAAGTCTACAAGGGTACTCCTAATCCGTTGCAGCTTATTGTGAGATCCGGCAAATGGAAGTCAAAACGGCCCTTTTTGAATGGTCTTCTTAAAAAAGACAACTGTATGGTGCAACTAGACAGTTTCATTGGCAAAATCAGGAGCATGTAGTATGCAAACTGAAGAAGTCCTTGTATGGACTGAAGCAAGCATCATGCTCATCGAATATTAGATTCAATGAAGTGATTAAGCCTTGTGGTTTTTAGCAATTGGTTGACGAACCGTATGTGTACAAATGACATCAAGAGAAAATAGTTACTTTCTTAGTATTATATCTCGACTTTATCCTACTCATTAAGAATGATGTAGGGGTATTATCAGCTGTAAGGATTTGATGTGCTAGTTCTTGTTGGCTATACAGATTTTGACTTCCAGTCAGATAGAGATGCTAGATGTACCACATATGGGCATGTCTTGACCCTCGGAGTAGGAGCCATTAGTGGAAGGAATGTCAAGCAGTATTGTATTGCTGACTTCACCATAGAGGTTAAATACGTTGTAGTTTCAGAAGTTGCATAGAGGGCATGTAGGTTTAGACAAAGTAGTTGACTTTACTAAGACCTTGACTCGGTGGATCTTTGGTTCATGCATAGAAGGGGTGAGCATAAAGTTTGTAATAAATTGGATTTAGAACAAGTGGGAGATTGTTAGAAATAGTGTCCTAAAATTTAGATTTATTCTGTTAATATTACTTTATTAAAGAATAAAATTGAAATTCCAGTTGTTTCCTTGTTAAATTTCTGTAAGCAAGCATTTATACTGAATGTGATTTTCTTTTTGGAAATATCCATAAGATGGGTATAGTCCTTAGACTACAATTTATATGTTTGTTCTAAGTGGTTTATGAGATTAACCCACATATAGACTTAGAACAAAATGTATGGATTATTGTTTGAAAGGCTCGTAGTCGAAGACAAGTTTGGACCACTTGTATGCTAAGACTATAACGTGACACTTTAGATGACTTGTCTTGGTCCTGTGGATGGTAATCCAAAAGTGTTACATTGGTATGTTTAATAAGATTGGGACACTGAGTTAGACTACGTGAGTTGCTTGTTTCTAAACTTCTATCAGAAATGAGTAATTCATGTTGTACTGTTGGAACGACAACTCTAAATTCTGAGAGTATTCTGGACTTGTGCATGGGGCGCTAGTTACATTGGTGTACTATAAGTAAGGTCTAAACGTATGACTGAATTCCCACGTACAATAGGTAGCAGAGTGAAGTGTGACAAGGTTCAGGTATTTAATACGGAATCTACATTCTCTTATGAGATATAGATGTCCCCGTGGTTAAATTGCAAGCATTTGGATGATTTGAAATCTTTGGCCAAAGTTCTATGTGTTTGATATTTGAAATTTATACTGTGAATATGTTCGAGTATAAATGAATTATTCGAAAAGGAAAGAGTCGGGAACTCATGGAAAAGCTTTGCGAAAAATAGTGATAGTAGTTATAACTATTTTTGGTCATGGAAATCTAGTGGAGGAGTTGTTGTCATAAATACAGTCTATTAGGGAGATATCGAATAAATGATTAAAGTCTAAAGAGCAGTGGGATTTATTTAGGGGAATTAAGTTTCATTAAATGGTAATTGAATTATTTTATGAGATGATTAATTTAACAAATTTGGAGCTAGATTAAAATTGTCCCTGAGGTCCCTACGCAAGCCTTTGTATTTATTGCCATTGAAAAAATATTAAAGAATTTATGAGATGAATTATTTATCCATAAGAAGGGTATATTTAATTTTGCCAAACATTATTCTTGAGATGAATAAAAATTAAAATTCATAAGATGAATTTTTACATGTGAAAAATAAAAGAAAAAAAAATGCAAAATATATACCCACAAGGGTCGATCCGCGTATTCGCGGATTAACCAAGCGCTGGGCCTCACTGGGAAGGATCCTCACCTTCGAGCGTGGACCAATCACTGCGTGCCACAACAAGACAGAGGCAAATTTTTCCAGACGTTAAGACGCGTTGTTTTACTTTGTTTTTGAACGAAACAGTGCGTTTCATTTTTAACTAAGCAATTCCCACATCGATTTCCCAACTTTTTTCGCTCCGGTACACTACTATAAATAGGGGTACCTATTCCAGAGGTTTGGCATTCAATTAAAATAAATTTTTTTAGGGTTTCTGAAATTGTTTCAGTGACCTAATTGGGAAGAAAAGTTTCCATTGAAGTTTTTCTTTCCTAGTTTAATATATTTCAGAGCCCATCCTCCGGGCAGCTCGAGGTCATTGCATAGAAGATCACGGTACACTACTATAAATAGGGGTACCTATTCCAAAGATTTGGCATTCAATTGAAACAAATGTTTTTAGGGTTTCTGAAATTGTTTCAGAGACCTAATTGAGAAGAAAATTTTCGGTTGCAGTTTTTTTTCCTAGTTTAATATTTTTTGGAGCCCATCCTCTGGGCAGCTCGTGGTCATTGTGTAGAAGATCACAGGGTCTCGATTTTCAAGATTATTTTCTTTCTGGTATTCTTATATTGGAGCAATTCCAGGCATGTTTTCTTTACTTTACTTTTAGTTTTCGCTTTTTCTATTTATTTACCGTATTTGTTATTATGCATGTTTAAGTTTATGTATTGTTATGAATGTATTAGAGTAAAAGGCTTGTATATCTAAATTAAGAATTTAGATCTATAGATTAAAATTATGAATTGAAATCTGTCGATTTAAAATTATGAATTTTAAATCAACCCTAGGTCTAGAATTATGAATTCTAAACCCTTTCCACTGCGTAAACTTTATGAAATTAGAGAGGATTTTTGAAATTCATTCCAACAACACGTATTAGAGCAAAGGGATTTATAGAGATAACCAATTCCCGGGAGCTCTCGCACATGAGGTGTCACAAAGCGTGACTCTCCAACCGGAAGCTTAGGTAGAGATAAGAGTCTTCTACTCTAAGTGCTCTAATAGGTGCCTTTTGTTGTGATCATAGTTGAGAACTATGAACCTAACAGCTAGCATCAGAGTTATTTTTTCCCCCAACAATAGCAACCTTAACAGGTCTTTCCCCAAGAGGGACTTAATTGCCTCTAGATTCTTTTGTTTCAAAAGAGGCTGAACTCTTTGCTTACTCTTTTATTATGTCCTCTTTTCCCCCTAGTTACGAGACCTGTGTCAACTTCTTTCTTTCAGAAGGACATAACTATGAGCAAGGGTCCAAGGAAGAAGAAGTTTCGTTTTCTCTTGTTCTAATTGAACAAGTTTTTCTTCGCCAACTCTTCTAACACCGTTTTTAAATCTCTTAACATGGTTGTGGTGAACCTGGCCTTTAGTACTGTTTTTTGGCTCTAGGACCAGTGCACTTGGCACCGGTTTATGACTGCCTCAAGGACATCATTGTTAGGAACTATGCTCCAATTATGAGGACCTTATGGCTGGTCCAATTGTGGGCCTAAGCTTACTTTCCCATGCTTTGTCATAGAGGACCTTTTGTCCCCATAGGTGATGCAGTCACCTGCTATGGGGCAAAGTTTGCTCACATGGAAGTCCTCTTACCTCTAGGGTGGTCCTTTGTGAGATTTCTCGAGGAGCTCATCAACACCGCCACCCCCCCCCCCCCCCCCCCCCCCCCCCCCAGGCTGGTCAGGGGTCCAGTGGACGCCATTATAGGAGAGAAAACTTGGTCTTGTTTGGTTAAGGAAATTGAACCTTCATCATGTTGTCTCTATAGAAATCAATGTTTAAGTCTAGCAGACAATTTTTTGCCCTCACGATCTTTTCTTCTACCACCATAATCATCCTGGTGTAGAGACTTACAGGCCTTGATTTTTTTACTAGGCAATTTGGGATGGTTTAGGACATTTCTTTTCCAAGAATAAGGACCAAGAATATGTGGTGGACTAAGAGGACCCTAATTCTGCTCTCTCAATATAGAGAGCTTTATGAGTCCAACCTAATGATTAAGTCAACCTATGGGTACCCTGTTCTCTGCATGTATGCCCCATGTGTTACACCCCATTTTTCAGCTTGGTTCCAAGCCTATTGATCTTCTTTTGAGGTCAAATGCGCCAAGTAGTTTTTCTTGCCTTCTCTTGAGCTTGGAGATACTAGCTCAAGTGTTGCCCAACCGGTCAGAATGAGGAAAGCTCCAACAAGGAAAGCATCTTCTTGTAAAGAACCATCTCCGAAGCTTTAAAATGTTCTCAGATGACTTGAGCAAATGCTAACCTTTGTTCTATATTCTTTACTACTCCAGCTACTCAAGAGACTCCCTAATTTACTCAGAGTTTTACCAGGATGCTTTTGGAAGAATCTCCTCTATAAGCTATCATGCCAGTCCTTGAGGTTGGCAGCTCAAGGAAAAGAACCACGAAAAGGTTTTCCCCTGCCCCTCCAACTAGGGCCACTCAAGCACTTGAACAAGAAGAAGAAGATCAAGAGGAAGTGCCATTCTCACAGCTAGTGAGAAAACGAAGAGCCATAGTCTCTCAACCAGAGGTATTGGCCTTTCCATATTAGCTTTTTCCTTAATTATTCTTTCTAAGGTTGTCCTAACTTACCCTTGGATAATGCTAGGAAATAACAGGTCCAATCAAAGTGGAAGTCCCAGACTTTCCAGAGTCTCCTAAGGAAACTAAGTCTCTTGCTCAAGCATTACTGAAAGAAGGGATTTGATCACTCCTATTTTGGAGTCCCTCATGGGTGATTTACCAAGGGAAGCTCCTCCTTTGGTTCCTTTAAGATAGGAACTCATTCAAGCACCAATCCTACTTCTAGGGATGCCCTCAATCACCATTGAAGAGATTCACGAAGGTGTGACCTCTTACTCTGGTTTATGAATCCTTGCCACCTAAACCATGACTTGGTCCGGATAAACAAGTATCATCTTTTCAGAGGTTCCTCCTGAGGAAGGTGCCCCTATGGTTGAGGGACCAACAAAAACTCTTTCTGCACCTCTAACTAGAGTTTCATATGTGAGCATTCACCTTTCACACATTGGCTTGATTCGAAAGTTGAATTCAATTCTGATGTTTCTAATGTTGCTTCAATTAGGTCACACCATCAAGGACTACTCCTCCTATGTCACCAAAGCTTTCATATCCTCTAGAAAAGCTAGTAGTAAGTGGAAGACTCACCTTTTAGAAACTGGACCAAGATGTCTCTCCAAGATTCCAAAGGCTAGGAGAGTTAGCTCATCTCGCTATTCTTTCTTGAGCTGAGGAAGCCAAATACCAGGAAGCTCTTTCCCTTGTGAAAGCCTTAAAAGAAGATCCCAAGGTGGCACCTCCTAAATCCAATGAGCTTAAGGCACTGGAGAGGGTGCTTATGAACATTTCTCAAGAGGTTCCAGCACTCCTTCAACAAAAGTGGCAGTGTCAAGCTACTATTGGGGATCTTAGACGCTCTACTAGCCTAGGAGGCTTACAGCTCCTTTTAGAAGAACTTCAAGCAGCCAAAGATGTCCAGAATCGATAAGCTAAGAGCATTAAGGGACTAGTGGATCATGTCCACCATTTGGAGCAATAGTTGAGCCAGCTCAGGGGTTAGGTTAAATCTGTTAGGCACCAACATACCCTTCATGGATTAAGGGCTGGAAAGCTCAAAAAACCAGCATCAGAAGCCTAAAATGATTAGCAGACCCTTCAAGATGAAGCCATCTTAGCGGATCAACAATTAAATGAAGCAACCAACACATTAACATCCATAGAAGAGTCCTTAGTTAAGATCAGGACTCAACTTTAGGCCATGTAAGTGGCTTACTTGTATTGTTTGCATTTGCCATGTACTTCCTTTTGAAATCATCAATGAAATATATATTTTTTCCCAATACATCTCACATTTTGATAGTTCCCTTTATAAGCTTTCATTATTAAGGATCATTAGGTTGATTCTCAAGACATTGATGTTGAAATTGGGCCCATAACTTTGGAAATCTAAACTTAGGAACTCCCTTATTAGAGTCCCAAAGTGAAGGAACATATTTCTTAGGGAACCTCCCGTTTATGGAACTAGGGTGAGTTCGTGCATCTATGACACTGAATGAACCCTCTCAATTTAAGGACAACTTCCCAAAGATACGTTCTTTCTGGCCAATGGGCAATACTACTTTCCAGACTAAGTCCCCTAAGCCAAAAGTCCTTAGTTTGATCTTATTATTATAAGCTTTAGCCACTCTCTTCTTTAGCCTTTTTAGCTTATAAAGAGTGTCAAGCCTCACTTGATCTAAGTTAGTCAATTCATCCATCATAGCTTGCTTGTTTTTAAGTTAAAAAAAACTACCTTGACTAGCTAATCTAATAGACTAAACCAGGACTTCCATTAGAAGTGCAAGATCATGGCCATAAGTTAAATGGAAGGGAGTTATCCCAGTTGCATCACGTTTGGACGTTCTATATGCCTAAAGAGCATCATGTAGCAGCTCAAGCCACCTCTTGGTATTATCTTTAATCATTTTTTGAATGTTTGCCTTTAGAATCTTGTTGGTAGACTCAACTTGGTCATTGCCCATCCTCTAAAGGGCCATGGTTTAACTATAGCATGCACCTCATCTGCAAGGACCCTTAGTACATGTCCATGCCTTTGGCATTCTTGGCATGGCATATTTGATACAATCATCCATTATTGATTGGCAATAATAGCCATAACATCAAGTGAGGTAGTTCATCTTATTTCCTACTAAATGGGATCCACAAATTCCTTCATGGGCTCCAACCATCACTAGCATTGCTTCATCTAAGTCTAGACACTTGAGAAGCACTTTAGTAGCGTCCTTTTTTGTATAATTCTCCAGAATCATTGTTAAGATGGTATCTATGAGCTCTTATTCTCATTTTTTGGGAAATCGTACGATTTAGATCCCCCCTCCCCAAGTTTAATCTTTTTCCAACCCCTCTCTCTCTAAACCAACCATTTTGGACAATTTTGCCCCTTTCACTTTACCCCCCCCCCCCCCCCCCCAACGTCCACTCTCTCTATGCCCTTCTCTCTCCTCATTTAATGCAAATGGACAACTTTTTGACTTTTTGTCAACTATGTTGCTTTTCATTCTATCCATCCCTTCTCTTCCCGCCCGTTTGTCTTCCTTCTCTCATCTCTCATTCTCTCTTCGTTTTTCTTCTTCTCTCATTTTGGAATCCCCGAGCTCCATTCTCAGCGTCTTGCGTGTTTCCTTGTCCTACTTGGGCCCTCAGAAGAAGAAGAAGAAGACGTTGTAAGAACGGGTTTGAAGCTTTGTGGCATTGCGGTAGGTCCAAGGCTGAGTCATTACACATTTCACGGTTGTCAGATCAGACATTGAAGGTAAAATTATCATTTCATGAATTTTTCGTTAATGGATCTTTGTCATTTGGTGTTAGTGTGTTACAAGTCATTTATGGTGTATGATCAATCATACATCATGTATAATTAGTATAAATAGTGTATTATCATTTTCTTATGGTGTGTTTCAACTCATTAATGGTGTATGATTAATCATACACCGTGTATGATTAGTTTTAATGGTGTGAAATCATTTTCTCTTGGTGTGTTTCAAGTAATGAGTGGTGTATGATCAATCATACACCGTGTATGATGGGTTTAAATGGTGTATTATCAAGGTATATTAGTTTGTGTTAAGTCATTAATAGTGTATTATTAATCGTATACCGTGTACAATTTGTTTAAATGGTGTAATATCATTTGTTGTTGGTTGTTTCAAGTCATTAATGGCGTATGATCAATCATACACGGTTATAATTGGCTTAAATGGTGTAATATCAAGTTGTGTTGGTGTGTTTTAAGTCATTAGTGGTGTATGATTGATCATACACCGTGTATGATGGGTTTAAATGGTGTGCAATCATTTTCCCTTGGTGTATTTCAAGTAATTAGTGGTGTAACACCGATCATACATAGTGTATAATTGGTGTAAATGGTGTAATATCATTTTTTGTTGGTTGTTTGAAGTAATTAATGGTGTATGATCAATCATAAATCGTGTACGATTGGTTTAAATGGTGTAATATCATAAATTGTTGGTTGTTTGAAGTCATTAATGGTTTTAACCCAAATCATACACGGTGTATGATTGGTTTAAATGATGTAATACCATGTTGTGTTAGTGTATGTTAAGTCATTAATGGTGTATGATCAATCATACACTATGTATGATGGGTTTAAATGGCGTGAAATCATTTTATCTTGCAGTGTTTCATGTAGTTAGTGGTGTATGATTAATCACACACCCTGCATGACGGCTTTAAATTGTGTGAAATTATTTTGTGTTGGTGTGTTTGTAGTAGCTAGTGGTGTGTGATTAATCATACACCGTGTATGATTGGTTTTAAGGGTGTAAAATCAACTTGTTTTAATGTGTTTTAATAGTGGTGTATGATCAATCATACACCGTGTATGATAGGTTTTAATGGTGTCGAATGAACTTGTTTTAGTGTCTTTCAAGTAATTAATGGTGTATGATCAATCATACACAGTGTATTGATAGGTTTTAATGGTGTAAATCAACTAGTTTTAGTGTCTTTCAAGTCATTAGTGGTGTTCGATTAATCATGCACTGTGTATGAAGGGTTCAAAGGGTGTAAAATCAACTTTTTTTTTTACGTGTTTTAAGTAAATAGTGATGTATGATCAATCATACACTGCGTATGATCGGTCTAAATAGTGTGAAATTAACTTATTTTAGTGTGTTTTAAATAAATAGTGGTGTATGATCGATGATACACCATGTATGATAGGTTTTAAGGGTGTAAAATCAATATGTTTTAATGTCTTTTAAGTAAATAGTGGCGTATAATCAATCATACACCATGTATTGACAGGTTTTATTGGTGTAAATCAACTCGTTTTAGTGTCTTTCAAGTCATTAGTGGTGTAAGATCAATCATACACCATGTATGATTGGTTTAAATAGTACGAAAATAACTTGTTTTATTGTGTTTTAAGCAATTAGTGGTGTATGATCAATCATACACCATGTATGATCGGTTTTAAGAGTGTAAAATCAACTTGTTTTAATGTGTTTTAAGTAAATAGTGATGTATGATCAATCATACACTGTGTATGATTGGTCCAAATGGTGTAAAATCAACTTATTTTAGTGTGTTTTAAGAAAATAGTGGTGTATGATCAATCAGACACCGTGTATGATAGGTTTTAATCGTGTGAAATCAACTTATTTTAGTACGTTTTATGTAAGTAGTGGTGTATGATCAATCATACACTGTGTTTGATAGGTTTTAATGGTATAAATTCAACTTGTTTTAGTGTCTTCCAAGAAAATAGTGGTGCATGATCAATCATACGAGGTGTATGATAGGTTTTAATGGTGTAAATTCGACTTGTTTTAGTGTCTTTCAAGAAAATAGTGGTGTATGATCAATCATACACCGTGTGTGATTGGTCTAAATGGTGTGAAATCACGTTGTATTAGTGTGTTTTAAGTAATTAGTGGTGTTTGGTTAATCATACACCATGTATGATGGGCTTAAAGGGTGTAAAATTAACTTGTTTTAACCTATTTTAAGTCATTAGTGGTGTATGATCAGTCATGCATAGTGTATGATAGGTTTTAAATGTGTAAAATCAACTTGTTTTAATGTGTTTTAAGTAAATAGTGGTGTATAATCAATCATACACCATGTATGATTGGTTTATATGGTGTTATATCATTTCCTCTTGGTGTGTTTGAGGTCATTAGTAGTTTATGATCACTCATACACGGTGTATGATTGGTTTTTACGGTGTAAAATAATTTTCTTTTGGTATGTTGTAAGTCATTAGTGGTGTATGAATGATCATACAGCGTGTGTGATTGATCATACACCGTGTATGATTGGTCTAAATGGTGTGAAATCAACTTGTTTCAGTGTGTTTTAAGTAATTAGTGATGTTTGGTCCATCATACACAGTGTATGATGGGTTTAAAGGGTGTAAAATCAACCAGTTTTAATGCGTTTTAAGTAAATAATGAAGTATGATCAATCATACACCGTGTATGATAGGTTTTAATGGCGTAGATTGACCTTGTTTAGTGTCTTTCAAATCATTAATGGTGTTCAGTTAATCATACACCGTGTATGATGTGTTTAAAGGGTGTAAAATCAACTTGTTTTAACGTGTTTTAAGTAAATAGTGGTGTATGATCAATCATAAACCGTGTACAATAAGTTTTAACGGTGTAGAATGAACTTGTTTAGCATCTTTCAAGTAATTAATTGTGTTCGGTTAATCATACACCGTGTATGATGTGTTTAAAGGGTGTAAAATCAACTTGTTTTGACGTGTTTTAAGTAAATAGTGGTGTATAATCAATCATACACCATGTATTGATAGGTTTTAATGGTGTAAATCAACTTGTTTTAGTGTCTTTCAAGTCATTATTGGTGTAAGATCAATCATACACCGTGTATGATTGGTCTAAATGGTGTGAAAACAACTTGTTTTAATGTGTTTTAAGCAATTAGTTGTGTATGATCAATCATACACAGTGTATTGATAGATTTTAATGGTGTAAATCAACTTGTTTTAGTGTCTTTCAAATCATTGGTGGTGTAAATGATTGGTCTAAATGGTGTGAAAACAACTTGTTTAGTGTGTTTTAAGCAATTAGTGGTGTATGATCAATCATTCACTGTGTATGATAGGTTTTTAGGGTGTAAAATCAACTTGTTTTAATGTGTTTTAAGTAAGTAGTGGTTCATGGTATGATTGGTCAAAATCATGTGAAATCAACTTAATTTAGTGTGTTTTAAGAAAATAGTGGTGTATGATCAATCATACACCGTGTACGATAGGTTTTAAGTGTGTAAAATCAAGTTGTTTTAATGTGTTTTAAGAAAATAGTGGTGTATGATCAATCATACACCGTGTCTGGTACGTTTAAATGGCGTGAAATCAACTTGTTTTAGTGTGTTTTATGTAAATAGTGATGTATGATCAATCATACACTGTGTTTGATAGGTTTTAATGGTGTAAATTCAGCTTGTTTTAGTGTCTTTCAAGAAAATAGTGGTGTATGATTGGTCTAAATGGTGTGAAATCATATTGTTCTAGTGTGTTTTAGGTAATTAGTAGTGTTTGGTTAATCATACATTGTTTATGATTGGTTTAAAGGGTGTAAAATTAACTTGTTTTAACGTCTTTTAAGTTATTAATGGTATATAATCAATCATACACCGTGTATGATTCGTTTGTATGGTGTTATATCATTTTCTCTTGGCGTGTTTTAAGTCATTAGTGGTTTATGATCAATCATACACGGTGTATGATTGGTTTTTATGGTGTAAAATAAATTTCTTTTGGTATGTTGTAAGTCATTTGTGGTGTATGATTGATCATACATCGTGTATGATTGGTCTAAATGGTGTGAAATCGACTTGTTTTAGTATGTTTTAAGTAATTAGTGGTGTTTGGTCCATCATACACTGTGTGTGATAGGTTTTACCGGTGTAAAATGAACTTGTTTAGTGTCTTTCAAGTCATTAATGGTGTTCGATTAATCATACACAGTATATGATGTGTTTTAAAGGGTTTAAAATCAACTTGTTTTAACGTGTTTTAAGTAAATAGTGGTGTATGATCAATCGTACACCGTGTATTGATAGGTTTTAATGGTGTAAATCAACTTGTTTTAGTGTCTTTGAAGTCATTAGTGGGGTATGATTAATCATACACCATGTACGATTGGTTTAACTGCCGTTCTTTCATTTTATCTTAGTGTGTTTCATGTAATTAGTGGTGTAATATCATGTTATTTTCGTGTTCACAGTAATGGGTGATGTTGTTATTGCTTGTGTTGGGTACGGTGGACACTTTAGCAAGAGGGCATACTATGTAGGTGGAAAGTTGGATTTTTGTTTTTGTGGATGAGAAGAATGACTTTGCTGGCTTGCAAAGGACTTTGGTGGAGTTGATGGGTGTTCAGGTGGATGCAGGTTCGAAGATGCAATTTCAATTTCTTACAGGCGTTCGGGACATGCCCTTGTATGATGCGAATAATGATAGGTCAGCTATGATTTGGATGGCACTGGCAAAAGAAGATAGGGTGAAGCATACCTTATTCGTTACTGTTGAGTCCACCGTTGATAGGAATCCTTACTTTGGTGAGCAATGGAGTCCTATTCAAACACCACCAGATGGTGACGAGAACAATGATGGTTTGGACCCTGTGGTGCCCGATACTTTTGGTGGATGTATGAATGCCGGGATGGAAGAAGCAGCCCGTGGAGATGCATCTGAACTTGATTTTGACTTACCTGTACCTACGGTGATGGCGATCGCGACAGCGACCGGTGAAGATTGGAAAAATTCCAATCAAAGTCTGTGGGACAATTTGGATAATATAAATTTATCCCATGTGCAACCGACTGCAACCGACGCATCACCTAGACATGGGCACATTTCTTACCAGCAAAATATTTGCCCTGAAGACCCTCCTATTGTCGAACCTGCAGTGGAACCATGTGGAACCCAGCGTTCAACCGAATGTCCAACCCAACATCCAAGCTACTGTTGATCCTCATCATGATGATGATGTTGGTTCCGGAGATGAGAGTAGCCAGATTGACAGGGTATATGGGCAGGGTAGGATGGTTGAGGTAATTGAGGTGAATCAAATATTTAAGTCAAAGAAGGATTTGTTGACTAACCTGGCAGTAATTGCACTGAGGGAAAAATTTGAATTCAGGAGCTTCAAGTCTAACAAATCCTTAACGGTTGTTCACTGTGTGTAAGAAGGTTGCACATAGAGGGTTCGGGCTATGTGTCTAGTAGATGGTGGGTATTGGATGGTTACGAAAGTTGAAAATAATCATACCCACCCTACCGATCTCACCACTGTTAGACATAGGCAAGCAACCAGCTGGTTCGTCGAGGAATGTGTCCGTAAGAATATTATCAACCCCGGAAGAGTGTTCAAGCCACAGGATGTCATAGATGACATTCATAGTCACTACGGTGTTGAGATCAGCTACAGTGTTGCTTAAAGGGTTAGAGAGTTTGCATATGACAATGTCAGATGGGGTTCCCCCGAATAGTTATATGCGAACCTGCCTGCATATTTGCATGTTCTCCAACAAACCAACTTCGGTACTGTGTTTCATTTACAGACAGATGATGGAAGCAGATTTTAGTACCTTTTCATTGCGTTCGATGCTTTAATTAAAGGATTCCGGTTTGGCCGTCCTGTTGTGAGCATTGATGCAACGCATCTGAAGGAAAAATACTGGAGTGTTCTGTTCATGGCTGTTTGTCACGATGCCAATCAACAAATTTTTCCGATTGCTTTCGATAGCGGTGATTCAGAGAATGACGCATCGTGGCATTGGTTCCTCAGCCAGTTGAAGGAAGGTATTAGGGAGCCTGTCGGCCATGTTATTGTATCTGATTGACATCGAAGCATCCAAAGAGCGGTGGAAGAAGTTTTCCCCAACGCATTCCATGGTTTGTGCATGTACCACTTGCTGAACAACATGAAGTCCAAATTTAAAAGTAAAACAAAGTAGTTGGATCAGCACTACTACAAAACAGCTAAAGCATACAGCCTTCAAGAGTTCCATACTTTGTTCTTCAGTTTGTTTTGTACCGCACCCGGAGCTAAAGAGTACTTGGAGACCGTGGGATTGGACAAGTGGACTCGGTCCCACTCCCCTTGTTGTCGGTACAACATAATGACAACAAATATATCGGAATCGATGAATGCTGTTTTGGTTAAGGTGCGTGATTATCCCATTACTGCTTTAATTGATGAGATTCGGCTAGTGTTGCAGAAGTAGTTTCATGATAGAAGAACCAAGGCTGAAGCTTGCGTCGGTACAATGTCCCCCCGACATCGAAAAAAATTACAAGACAGATTGAAACTATCAATGATGACAATAAGTTTTGTTCTATTTGTCATGTTCAATCCCGATTGCAACGCATGTTTATAGGGTTATTATGTCCGTGTGTTATTAATTGTACATGGTGCAATATTAAGGATACTATTGTATGATTAATTATACACCGTGTATGATTGTTTTTGATTGTGTGAAATCAACTTGTGTATGATTGCTTGACGTAAATGGTGGTGTATGTTTAATCATAAACCGTGTATCATTGATCATGATGGTGTGAAATCAATACCTCTTGGTGTATTTTATGTAATTAGTGGTGTATGATTAACCATACACCGTGTATGATGGGTTTAAATGGTGTAATATCATATTGTGTTGGCGTGTGAAATCAACTTGTGTGAGTGTGTTTTATGTAAATAGTGGTCTATGATCAATCATACACTTGTATGATTAGTTTTAATGGTGTAAAATTAACTTGTTTTAGTGTGTTTTAAGTCATGAGTGGTGCATGGTCAATCATACACTATGTATGATGCATGTAAAGGGTGTAAATTCAACTTGTTTTAGTGTGTTACAACTAAGTAGTGGTGTATGGTTAATCATACACAGCGTATGATAGGTTTTAAGGGTGTAAAATCAACTTGTTTTAATGTGTTTTAAAAAAATAGTGGTGTATGATCAATCATACACCGTGTATGATAGGTTTTAATGGTGTCGAATGAACTTGTTTTAGTGTGTTTTAATGGTTTAAAATCAACCTGGTGTATGATCAATCATACACCGTGTATGATTGGTCTAAATGGTGTGAAATCAGCTTGTTTGAGTGTGTTACAACTAATTAGTGGTGTATGATTAATCATACACCGTGTATGATAGGTTTTAATGGTGTAAAATCAACTTGGTGTACTGTGTTTCAAGTACATTGTGGTGTATTATTAATCATTAGTAGTCCCTGCACTTTTAGACATGATAATTGCTGGTTTTGGTCATTTTTTTTGCATTGCCATTATTTATCGTGTGTGTCAATCTTTTATGCAATGTAGATTTCGCGAGCAGATGAGTATAACTTCGATGTCATTGATGGGGATAAGAATTTTTGGGTTGATCTGTCACTTTGGACATATACCTGTCGCAAGTTTCGGCTGGAACAGCTTCCATGTGAGCATGCGTTGGCGGTTGTAAGACACGGTCCTTATGGTCTGTACGAATTTTGCTGGCCATATTATTGAAGAGATTATTGGTACGAGTCATACAGAGGCTTCGTGTACCCGATGTTGCACATAAGTGATAGGTCTATCACTCATCACATATCAAAAATGAATCTTCTTTCACCCGATGTTCGAACCTATTTCGGGAGGAGGAGGAAGAGGAGGATTCCTTCAGTTGGTGAGGAACGTGTACCACAAAAGTGCAGTCGATGCAAGGAACACGGGCACAATCGATCAACGTGCAAAAATCCAATTGCTCTGCACTCAAGTGGAGAAGGCACGTCCACAAACACTATCGATCATTCTTATCATGTCCCTCCTCTGAATTAACTTATGTTGATCTTTTTTTTTCAGTGTAATTGCTATTAATATCAGTGAAATTGTGTACTCTTAATAGACGTGCATTATTAATGACAGTTGTGTATTATCCATAACACATTGACATTTATAAGGTTGGTTTAAATGGTGTAATTTCAACTTCTGTTTGTGTGTTTTAAGTATCTGATGGTGTATGATCTATCATACATGATGTATGACTACTTTAAATGGAGGAGAACTGGTTGGGGTAGTTGGGGGTCGAAAACTGAAAGTGCAGGGGTCATAATTGGCACCCAAGCAAGACATTTAATGACCTCAACTATCACTTACTTTATCCTACCCCTCCCCCACGGTTGTCTCCATGCATTTGCACCTTGTACGATTTTGCCTATAAATGGAGGAGTTGACCATGAAGCCAAGCATCCACTTATCGGTCTCAACATTGTGTTGTCTGTGCCGCGCGGGTGGGTTCTTCAGTTCTGTACTACATCTTAGCCGTTGATTGTGGGTCACAAGCCAATGGCGAATATTGTAGGGTTGGATGAGAAGAGATTCGGTATTGTGACAAGAGTTTTTCTCTGGTTTGTGACCCATAATCAAAGGCTGAGATGTAGTACAGAACTGAGGAACCCACCCACGCTGCACATACAACACAACGTTGCATGTCCCAAAAACCAAAATAAAATGGCTGAGGAACCGATTATCTTCAGCAGTAAAACATCACATCCTTGACATTCTCCTTGATCTGTGGAAGTGCCGGCACCTCTTGCTGCCTCTCAGCTGTCACTGGCCCACCACCGCCACTATTAGAACCACTTTCATTTGCATCCCCTTCAACATAGTAACGTGCTCGGAATGCTGCCAGATGCGCATAACATGCTGGTGGCACTGTAATTCCAAGCAAGTATCATTAGTGGTGTGAAGTCAACTTGTATAGGTGTGTTTTAAGAAACTAGTAGTGTATGATCAATCACACACCGTGTATGATAGGTTTTAATGGTGTGAAATGAACTTGTATTAATGTGTTTCAAGTAATTAGTGGCGTGTGATCAATCATACATGGTGTACGATAAGTTTTAATGGTGTGAAATCAAATTGTGCAGGTGTTGAAGTAATGAGTGGTGTATGATCAATCATACATGGTGTATGATAAGTTTTAATGGTGTAAAATCAATTTGTGTAAGTGTGTTTGGAGTAATTAGTGGTGTATGATCAATCATACACCGTGTATGAAAGGTTTTAATGTTGTGAAATGAACTTGTATAGGTGTGTTTCAAGCAATTAGCGGTGTATGATAAGTCATACACGGTTTATGATCGGTTTAAATGGTGTGAAATCATTCTTTGTTGGGGTGTTTTATGTCATAAATGGTGTATGATCAACCTTACACCATGTATGATTAGTTTAAATGGTGTGAGATCAACATGTGTAGGTGTGTTTCAAGTAATTAGTGGTGTATGATCAATCATACACCATGTATGATAGGTTTTAATGGTGTGAAATGAACTTGTATAGGTGTGTTTCAAGTAATTAGTGGTGTATGATCAATCATACACGGTGTATGATAGGTTTTAATGGTGTGAAATAAAATTGTGTAGGTGTTTTTGAAGTAATTAGTGGTGTATGATCAATCATACACGGCGTATGATAAGTTTTAATGGTGTAAAATCAAATTGTGTAAGTGTGTTTTAAGTAATTAGTGGTGTATGATCAATCATACGCCGTGTATGATGGGTTTTAAGGGTGCGAAATGAACTTGTATAGGTGTGTTTCAAGTAATTAGTGGTGTCTGATCAATCATATACGGTGCATGATAAGTTTGAATGGTGTAAAATCAATTTGTGTAAGTGTGTTTTAAGTAATTAGTGGTGTATGATCAATCATACACTGCGTATAATGGGTTTTAAGGGTGTGAAATGAACTTGTACAGGTGTGTTTCAAGTAATTAGTGGTGTATGATCAATCATACACGGTGTATGATAAGTTTTAATGGTATAAAATCAATTTGTGTAAGTGTGTTTTAAGTAATTAGTGGTGTATAATCAATCATACACCATGTATGATGGGTTTTAATGGTGTGAAATGAACTTGTATAGGTGTGTTTCAAGTAATTAGTGGTGCATGATCAATCATGCACTGTGTATGATAAGTTTTAATGGTGTAAAATCAATTTTTGTAAGTGTGTTTTAAGTAATTAGTGGTGTATGATCAATCATAAAACCGTGTATGATAGGTTTTAATGGTGTGAAATGAAGTTGTATAGGTGTGTTTCAAGTAATTAGTAGTATATAATCAGTCATACACTGTGTATGATTGGTTTAAATGGTGTGAAATCATTCTCTGTTGGTTTGTTTTATGTCATAAATGGTGTATGATCAACCATACACCGTGTATGATTGGCTTAAATGGTGTGAGATCAACTTGTGTAGGTGTGTTTCAAGTAATTAGTGGTGTATGATCAATCATACACTGTGTATGATAAGTTTTTATGGTATAAAATCAACTTGTGTTAGTGCGTTTTAAGTAACTAGTGCTGTATGATCCATCATACACCGTGTATGATTGATCATGCACCACTAATTACTCCGTGTATGATAGGTTTTAATGGTGTACAATCAACTTGTGTTAGTGTGTTTTAAGTAATTTGTGCTGTATGATCAGTCATACATGATGTATGATAGGTTTTAATGGTGTGAAATCAACTAGTCTAGGTGTGTTTCAAGTAATAAGTGGTGTATAATCGATCATACATCCTGTATGATTGGTTTAGACAGTGTGAAATCATTCGCTGTTGGTGTGTTTTAAGTCATAAGTGGTGTATGATCAATCACACACCTTGTATGATTGGTTTAAATGGTATTAAATCATTTTGCGCTGGTGTAATGAGATCATGATGCCCTGTCACGAATTGTAAATCTTCCAGTGAGCATCATGCCTTTATATTTGCTGTCATGTTAGGCCATGAATCTTATCTGGAACGAATAAATGAGTCCTAGTTTGAGCCATGGTAGGGATGATGAGATCTTTTGAGAAGGGAAAAGGGATGAGAGAAAGTGAAAGAATGAAAGCTGGCAAAGTAAAATCAGTTTTTTATTTTATTGGATAAAATACATTCATCCAATAATGAAGCTATTTACACTGGGTACAAATCTAAAGCAAGTATACCAAGTACAATACTGAGTACATGTAATGGAACAAATATCTATAACAACCTCAACAAATTCACCAACCAATACATGTGAAAGTGATTATTTTCCATAGTATAATGAATACAATATAAATCCTATGGTAATATACAATAACATATACACATCACATAATTTTACTCACTTGTATACATTTTCATCTGTTTCTTTCTTCCATGACTGTACAAGTATACATAGTTATTCATCCGCAACTTCTCCATCTGCTCTTGCGTGCATTGGGAGATGCTGAGGCCATTTGTAAGCAAAAATTTAATAAACTTCAAGACAAACATGCTACAATCTGACCTACAGTTCAATATAAAGCCGATGACACAATTGGATATTAGGCTTCATTGTAACATAATTACTAATTTTTTCCATTGAATAATAAATAATATATAAGGGAATATATGTCATACCCCATTTGTTGTGGGCATGAATCCGGTTCGTAGGTGATTCGGAAAGGTTTGCCTTTGAATTCAGACAGCTCCTTCCTGATATCCCAAAAATCAACCTTCTCAAGAGCATATGGAAGTAATCTTGCGATTGGCTCCACATGCTCTAACCTTGATCCCTTTGCTGTTGCGGAGTACAGAGAATCAAAAACCTCTATCCGCCATTCAGTAAAATGGATGGCAGTAAGGAACCAATGGTGATCAGTTTGATTGATGGGCATGTATACCCTGTCAAGGTCATGGCATCGTAACCCATATTTGTCGTCCCCTGCAAGAAACTTGATTATCAACGAATCCCAATCATGGAAAGCAGTTTAAATCTTTATTTCACTGTTTTACATGCCAAGGAAAATGGATCGAAACAAAGAAGCAAGCATTTTGTTTGAACATGTTGCCCTCATATCAAAATTATCTGGCAATACGTGTTTCTTCTGCATAATATAATATACTCTGACGTCCATTTCCTACAAAAGGATCAATCATATACCATTAGTGACTTAAAACACACCAACACAACATGATTACACACCATTAAAACCTAGCATGCACGGTGCATGATTGATCATACACCACTAATTACTTGAAACACACCTATATAAGTTGATCTCACACCATTTAAACAAATCATACACGGTGTATGGTTGATCATACACCATTTATGACATAAAACACACCAACAGAGAATGATTTCATACCATTTAAACCAATCATACATGGCGTATAATTGATCATACACCATATATGACTTAAAACAGAGTAATAGAGAATGATTTAACACCATTTAAACTAATCATACACGGTGTATGATTGATCATATACCATTTATGACTTAAAACACAGCAACAGAGAATGATTTCACACCATTTAAACAAATCATACGCGATGTATGATTATTAATACACCACTAATTACTTGAAACGCAGCTAAACAAGATCCTTTCACACCATTAAAACCTATCATACACGGTGTATGATTGATCATACACCAATATTACTTGAATCACACCTGTACAAGTTCATTTCACACCATTTACACCTATCATACACTGTGTATGGTTGATCATACACCATTAATGACATAAAACACACCAACAGAGAATGATTTCACGCCATTTAAACCAATCATACATCGTGTGTGATTGATCATACACTATTTATGACTTAAAGCACAACAACAGAGAATGATTTCACACCATTTAAACCAATTATACATGGTGTTTGATTGATACTACACCACTGATAACTTAAAACACACCTAGACAAGATCATTTCACACCATCGAAACCTATCAAAGGTGGCCAACGGGCGGGCCGGGCTGGGCCGGGCCTGGGCCGAAGCCGGGTCGGCCCGGCTTTTTAAAGGAAAAAAAAAATTAATAATACAAAGTCGTTTTGTACTAAAATTGTTGTAATTTATTGATAAATAATATGAGATACAAATACATTTCTTTTAAGCACTAATAATGCTGAATATACATTAAATATATGTAATAAAATAAAATACACAATAAGTAATGGTAAATATGTTATCAAAAAAATAATGGTACATAAATAACGTAACAAATATAAGTACAAATACAAAGTTTGACATATGGGGGGTGCGATCGTCTTTTGACGTCAATATTTAAAAGTAAATAATTGACATACAAAAGTGTTGATATCAGTCATCTTGGGGGGTATCTAGGCCATCATTTGTGGTATCGGTTGTACGGCCGTCTTCTTCATCGCTCGATGAATACAGCTTCATTCTCTGTTGTTTTCTTGCCTCTGCTAGCAGGCAATCCTTCAAGCACACGGACATCTTCAAGCTTGATGGCGATAGCTTCGCCCTCTTCGTTCCAAGCAACTTGCCACCAAGACTGAAAGCACACTCTGATGCTACTGAAGACACCGGACAACTTAGTATATCACGTGCCATGGTGGAAAGCACGGGATACTGGGTTTGGTTTGTGTTCCACCATTGTAACAGGTCAAAATTCGGGTTGGCCGCCAACCCGAAAATATGGACCATCAGTGTCCGCAAATAATAATCTAACTCGTCACATGATGTGGGGGCTGCTGTGGGCGTAAATTGCTGCAACAGCTTCCACGAATATGACATGTGTGAACTACTTCCACTAGATGTGGAAGATCTTACTGCAGCAGAACTAGGATTATTGGACGCTAATTGACGGAATATTGAGGAAATAAACTATGCAAGTTGTTATCGACATCGGTAATGAAAGTGTCGATATTAAGAGTAGGATTCAAATACGTGAAAAAATGTTGGCAAAACAAGTTGAAACCCGAGCATTTACAACGAGGGTCTAAAGTAGTTGCAAAGCAGTATGTAAGAGGTAGTTCAAAATAATATTTGGCAAACTTTTCTTTCATTGCCTGAATCGATGCGAACAAAACGGGGTTGGATTCATTACCCACCATCCAATTGACAATATCAAGCAATCTTGATATTGCTTGAGGCATGGTCGGATAGTAGCAACCCGAAAAAAAAAATGTTGTTGCCTCTTTAAACATGCTAAAAAAGTAACAAATTTGATCTATTGTCTCCCAATTTATACCGGCTAGGTTGTAATCGCTCCATTCTGCACGATTTTCCTGAGCGTATTCCATTAGAACGTCTTTGTATGGTAGAAGGCGCTCTAACATTTCTACCATAGACGACCACCTAGTTTGGGAGTCTAATTTGAATTGTTTATATTCTATATTATGCAACCTACATAAATTTCTAAATTTTCTTTTTCTAGTGCTGGATGATTTTACAGATATTATTACCGATCTTAAGGTGATAAGGGATGCTTTTATGAGATCTAAACCATCCGTTACCATTAAATGCAAAATGTGTCAAACGCAACGAATATGGAAACACTTCCCACCTAACATGGGTCACATTTGCCTAATTAAATGTGTAACGGCTGCAGTGTTATTGGTAGCATTGTCGAACGTAATACTGAAGATACGTCGCTCTATACCCCAGTCTCGGACTACCGACATAATCACACCCGTAATTACCTCGGCATTGTGGGGGCAATCTAAAAGTCCAAAATGAATTATCCGCTTTTGCAAGATGAAGGATTCATCGGTCCAGTGTGCCGTTATGCACATATAAGGTTGGCCAGGTTTTGGCGTCCATACGTCCGACGTCAACCAGAACATGCTCGTGTTCGTCGGAAAATGTGTGAGGACCCCAGTTTTCATCCCGTGGTACAACGTAAAAGCGTCCCGCTTTACGGTGATCCGAGGAATCCTCACAATGGCGGGATTCACATTTAGTTGGAGGTAGTTGATGAAATTTGGGTCTTCACCGGTATTAAAAGGCCCTTCACTCATAATTATATATTTAGCTAGCCTCTTTCGGTTGCTCTCCTGAGAGAACCTAAAATTAGCAAGTGCACCGGTCACTTGCTGTACTAGACGTTGTTGGCTCTTTTCTGGGAATTGCTCGGAGTGGCACCTAAGTATATGTCTGTTTAATGTGCCCGTCCCACTACCCGGTTGATGGCTAAAATCCTTAGGTGGGTCACATAATTTACAAGTTGCTTTATTAGTTGTCTTATTAAGGGTAAAGTGTTTCCATACCCTACTAATTGTACGCCTCCTAGCACCGGTACTAGTTTCAGGCTGGGCTTCAGTGGTGGGCGTGGGTTCCTCATCAGTTTGTGAGTCTCCAACCCCACCACCTCCTGACTCATGATAATCTTGTTGTTGTGAAAAGTCATAATCTATGCTATCATCAGTGTATGGGGGTGATGGGTCTGGTTGTATAAAAGCTCGTTCTTCAGTATTAAGTAAGACAATTCTACTCCTTTAAGGGACTCTGGGTGGCCGAGAAGAGTTAGAACTAGCACGACCGGCTCCAGAGGATGTTGAAGAGTTGTGTGCCATATTATTATAAGTGATTAGTATTTATAAAATGCAAGTAGTAATGCAAATTAAATAACTAAAAATGCGAATCAAATAAAATTACGATACTAAAATTACCGAAATGAGAGAACAATGAAATTCGAACTTCAGCCAAATACTTTACGAACTTTAGAGCACAATTTTTGCAATTAGCAAAGTTAGAGAAGATGGGAGATGATGAATGTATAGAGAGAGAAGAGAGGATTGAAGAATTGGTGAGAAAATGAGTTGGGAAAGTTTAAGTATTTATAGAGAAAAAAAATATAATTTTTTTTTATTAATAAAATAGCCGTTCAACGGCTCTTTACAAAAGAGCCGTTGAACGGCCTATGTAACACGAGCCCAAGGTTCTTTTTAGAGCCGTTGGGCCTTGGCCCGGGGCATGGCCGGGCCGGGCTCGGCTGAATAAAAAAAAAGGCCCGAGGCCCGGCCCGGGGGACCTCGGGCAAGGCCAAACACGGGCCGGGCTGGTGCGGTTTCAGGGCCGGCCTGGCCCGGCCCGTTGGCCACCTCTACCTATCATACATGGCGTATGATTGATCATACACCACTAATTACTTAAACCACACTAACACAAATTGATTTCACACCATTAAAACCTTTCATACACGGTGTATGATTAATCGTACGCCACTAATTACTTGAAACACACCTACACAAGTTGATCTCACACCATTTAAACTAATCATACACGGTGCATGGTTGATCATACACCATTTATGATGTAAAACACACCAACAAAGAATGACTTCACACCATTTAAACCAATCATACACAGTGTATGGTTGATCATACACCATTTATGACATAAAATACAGCAACAGAGAATGATTTCACACCATTTAAACCAATCATACACAGTGTATGATTGATCATACACCATTTATGACTTAAAACACAGTAACATAGAATAATTTCACACCATTTAAACCAATCATACACCGTGTATGATTGATAATACACCACTAATTACTTGAAACACAGCTAGACAAGATTATTTCATAGCATTAAAACCTATCATACACGGTGTATGATTGATCATACTCCACTAATTACTTAAATCACACCTGTACAAGTTCATTTCACACCATTTACACCTATCATACACGGTATATGGTTGATCAGACACTATTTATGACTTAAAGCACAACAATAGAGAATGATTTCACACCATTTAAACCAATCATATATGGTGTTTGATTGATACTACAACACTAATAACTTAAAACACCCCTAGACAAGATCATTTCACACCATCGAAACCTATAATGCACGGCGTATGATTAATCATACACCACTAATTGCTTAAACCACACTAACACAAGTTGATTTCACACCATTAAAACCTATTTTACACGGTGTATGATTGATCATACACCACTAATTACTTGAAACACACCTACACAAGTTGATCTCACTCCATTTAAACTAATCATACACGGTGTATGGTTGATTGTTAAGGTTTCGAGGATTTCTCTTGAGCCTTAACCTAGGTTGGGATAGAAAGAGTATGAGATGAGAAAGAATATAGAGTTTAGATGAGAGAAAGAAGGGAAAATAGATGAGAAAATAGAGAGAGTTAGGTGAGAGAGAGAATATTGATCTCAAAATGAGATTGTGTTTGATATTTGATTGAATGCTTTCAATTACAGCTGAATGATCTATTTATAAGCAAAACAACAAGCTATTACATTGTATCTAGACTAACTACTTAGAAGCATCTAGAATTAACTAACACTTATTTGAATTTTTATTGTATTTGGCGCCAAACAACAGTAATTAACAGCAGTAGTAACAATGCAGCAGCCCAGTAACGCAGTAGCAGCAACGTGCAGAACACCAGCAGTAGCACGGACAGCAGCAGAGTGAAATGCATTAACTGAATTTTAACACCAATTCATATTCCCGCCATTTCCAATTTAAACTCAAGCCTCGAAATTTCGGTTTGTAACATTCCCTTCCCCTTGAAAACATTCTTGTCCTCAAGAATAGAAGAGAGTTATGACAATGACGATTCTATCCGTATATGAATGAGTGCTCTTCAGTAGTGATGTATTGACTGAATTTCAGCAGATACATGCGTTTGACACAATGCTTGCTTATGAATGAGGAGTGTTCTTCAGGGGGCCGGCACTGATCGAACCAAACATCAACAACACATCTACGATACCTCATAATCCAGTTATTACAGCTCCAGACCCAAACTCGCTACTGAAATTCTCCAATTGCAGATACAATTCTGTTTTTTTACATGTAGTAAACTACCTTACTGATTTTGTGTATCTTGTCTCCACTAAATTGCATATGAAGTCCTTGATCATCTCGGGAGGCCTTCCAAACTCAAACCAAGAGAACCGAATATTGAATTCAGCTTTCAAGCGTTTCCCATTGCTGCTCAAACCATCCCAATTCTTGAATATGGTAACCGAACACATTGAAAGTTTCCTAAGAATGCAGCTGGAACCCCAAACTTCAGTGATTTCTTTGCCCATAGCTAATGTCTTGGAGACAAACAACTTGCAAACGTCCTCCCAATTGCGTAGCTTCATGATAGGGACCTTGTTAATCGAAACTCTCTTCAAAAACAGAATTATTTCAACCCGAACTTGCCGATCGGCATTCCGATATTGCATATTAGCTGCTGAGATCTGATTTCTTGCTGATTTAACATGCTTTGCAGCATTAACTTCCATCTTATTCAGCTCACATACCCAAATACTGAGCCAAATCATGACATACTCTACCAATCCATGATGGTTCTCCAATGGAACCATTGTTGCTGCAACAATCAGAAACTCAGCAGTACAATCCTGATGTAGTTCATAACAACATCTTGTAGCTCGGTGTAAGTCCATGTGGAAGCTACTTGAGGAAAACAAGTTATGACACCTTCCACAAGACGTAATAACATCAAATAAATTCATTCTGAACCGCACATTCAAAACTGACAGCAATGATATTCCCAAAAATTGATCTGCATCTTCCAAAGCTTCCCTTGAGGGAATATTGAGAGTAAACTTGTGAGATCTCAAAATTTCAGCCACCTTTTTCCAAATTCTTGCATTGATCGTTCCTACCAAAACATGAAGGACATATTGGAGCTTATGCCTAAGATTTTTCCATTCAAAGCCCTCACAACCGATCTCCCCGAACCCCAACAGATGCTGCACCAGATCAATAACTTCCAACTGTAGATTATTCCAATTTTCAAATGCCATAACCTTTATCTTTACGAGGCTTCGTGCACCTGTTGTAAGGTCATACCCGAGGCCAAACATTAACTCAAACCATCCACAGTTCTTCAAACTACTAACAACAATTATCATCTTTTCAAGTAAGTGCTTTTGTGTGAGTCGAAACAACACGAATTCTGGAGCAATGGAAACTTCATTGTCACTTGCATTATACGGCTTGGAAAATGTAAACTTCCGGTCTTCAATACTTGCTTTGATGTTATACTCGTGATGACCCATTGTCTTTACCATTTTTACATCAATACTTGTATTGACATTGCCCCCTTCAACATCAAACAGCAGCCCCGAATGTGTAGCTCTTCCATCCGCTTGTAATTCCTTCTTTCCCGGATCAAAGGGACTACCAACATCGATTCCATCAGTTAAAGCATCTACAATATGGCCACTGATCTGATCAGACTTCAGTCTCAGCATGTTACAACAGTAATACGCATCTAACAACTCAATTGCTTGTTCAACCACATTGCCTCTTCTTCGTTGGACTTTGAAATGTATTCTCGCAGCTCGAGTTCTTCTTTTCAACAAAAATTCGACTCCTCTCAACTTCATATAGTCTTGAGAGACTTTACCGGGATCCGGAGGCAGCTTATCACAAGATTTTGCACTTGGATAAGTCACAATTCTACTTAAAAGAAGGAAGGGATCATGCCGAACTTGCCGATAGGCATGCCGATAGCACATTTCGGCCACTATACACTCGTAATATCTCACCCAACGTAAGAGACCTTGCTCAACCTCCAAGTTGATGATGTTCTGGACCCAAGTTAACACTCCAGCCTGCCCACAAGTGAACTTAAGTATACCTTGGTCGGTATTTGAAGGTGCCGCAGCAGCAACAACTGAATTTTCAACAGAATCACATTGCTTAGTGATGAAAATGCTTCCATTCTGCATATAAGCTTGCCAAAGAGTAATACTTAACAGATTTGGGGATGTTCTGAGTAATTTCTCAGCAATGGCATCAACTTTTTCGGTCGGTTTCACAGATTCTGCTGCAACCAGCTCGTGAATATCCACAAACATATCCAATTCTTGTATACCAGCATAGACATCAGTAAGGGCAGCAACTTGAGTTGGTTCTTGTTGATCATCAAGCGTATTAGGTTGAACCACAACCACATGCTTCAATTTTGGCTTGAACAACTTCTTTTTGCCCACAAAATCTCCCAATGCTTCACTTAGGCGATTCCTCTTCGACTTACTCTTTGCTCTCTTAATCAATCCTCGGACATGTGAATCATACTCCCAATCCGGATGCACGTCATATTGTATCTCCACATCATCAAGAGACTCTAACTCTCGCATAGAGTCTTCGTAAGAGTCCTCTTGTTCACATTCAGATTCTTCTGGCTTGTTTTCTACAGTTTCGGCATTGTCGTGATCAAGTTCATCTTCAACAACAACAGGTTGTGCCTCCTCTCTCTGCTCAACAACGAACTCTTGCGGTAGAACCACTCCCGTAGGTGGAACAATCTCAATTTGTTGCATCCGACCTTGCCTCTTTGCATCCTTTGCATCTTTTCCCAACAACACTGATAGAATTCGGTCCATCTTTTGATCAATGCTTTTCTGTAATTCTCGAAGATTCTCAGTAGTAGCATTCTGAGGTCCGATTGTAGCATTCGCACCAGCTCCCGAACGAATTCTCTCTCCATCAGCCATATTTGCAAATGAACAACAACTTCGATCTATAATCAGCTCTTTCCCGGAGTACACCATCGAAAATCGCAGAAATATCAAACTTGTTTTGCAACTCTTCAACAATCGATTGATTTATGAAGTTATACTCATTCGTTCGCACCAACAATCCCTTGCTATCGGTCCCACGATCGTCAATGATTATAAACCCTAACTGATAAACTTCGAACAGAACTTCGAACAAACCCTAACCTCGCGCGACCTCTGACAGGAGCATTTTTGTCGAGTAATTCGACTCACACTTCTGAATTAGGTTCGACTCTACTCAAAATCAAGTTCTTAACACCACACTCAAGCGATCTTAACGAACGAAATCGGATTTCAACACTTTCGATCCTACTGTCAGATTTTCGCCTATGCTGACAAAATTTCGCCTAAGCAAAATCTCGACTCAATAACACATAATTCTCAAAGATCACCGTAGATTCTGATGAATTCTCACCACTTCTATGCTTATCAACACAAATTTACCACAATCCAGCAACAACAAACAGATTCGGATCAAGTATGATCTGGTAGTTCAGAAACAGTTACCTCAATCTTCAATTTCTGATTTGTAGAGTATGAATAAACCTCAACTCCGATGATTTCTGCTCTTTTGATGATGATCAAGTATAATGAGGATCAATTAGCTCAATTAAATCCCAACCGAAGCACTTTTCCCAGGCCTTGTAGTTCACTGATGCAGTAACGCCAAAACTCTTCAATCAATTCAGATTTGAATTGCGGATCATCAAATCTAAATCAAATCAGTATCCAACCTTCTTTTGTTGATTAATTGCAACACAATTAATCAGATTTTATAATTTTTTTTTTTTCAGATATGAGCTTGATTCGGAAGAATTAACTAATACTTATTTGAATTATTATTGTATTTGGCGCCAAACAATAGCAATTAACAGCAGTAGTAACAATGCAGCAGCCCCGCAACGTAGCAGCAGCAACGTGCAGAACACCAGCAGTAGCACGGACAGCAGCAGAGTGAAATGCATTAACTGAATTTTAACACCAATTCATATTCCCGCCATTTCCAATTTAAACTCAAGCCTCGGAATTTCGGTTTGTAACATTGATCATACACCCTTTATGATGTAAAACACACCAACAAAGAATGATTTCACACCATTTAAACCAATCATACACAGTGTATGGTTGATCATACACCATTTATGACATAAAATACAGCAACAGAGAATGATTTCACACCATTTAAACCAATCATACACGGTGTATGATTGATCACGCACCATTTATGGCTTAAAACACAGCAACGTAGAATAATTTCACACCATTTAAACCAATCACACACGGTGTGTGATTGATAATACAGCACTAATTACTTGAAACACAGCTAGACAAGATTATTTCACACCATTAAATCCTATCATACACGGTGTATGATTGACCATACTCCACTAATTACTTGAATCACACCTGTACAAGTTCATTTCACACCATTTACTCCTATCATACACGGTATATGGTTGATCATACACTATTTATGACATAAAACACACCAATAGAGAATGATTTCACACCATTTAAACCAATCATACACAGTGTATGGTTGATCATACACCATTTATGACATAAAACACAGCTACAAAGAATGATTTCACACCATTTAAACCAATCACCCATGGTGTATGATTGATCATACACCACTAATTACTTAAACCACACTAACACAAGTTGATTTCACAACATTAAACCTATCATACATGGTATATGATTGATCATACACAACTTATTACTTGAAACACACGTATACAAGTTGATTTCACACCCTTAAAACCTATCATACACGTTGTATGATGGATCATACACCACTAATCAGTTGACACACCAACAAAAAATAATGGGATCCATTTACTGCAATCACACATTAAATGGATCATGATGGGAAACATACCTCATCCGCAAGCCAAATGAAAATTGCAATTTGGAAACATTTCCATACTGATTATCAAAAAGCGTAGTGTTATTGCACACTCACTTCTTAACCTCTGCATGGAAACTTTTGTAAAAATCTTCAAACTCTTTTTATTGTTCTTTGGAGGGAGGTTGGAATGGATCTAAGGGCAGAATCGGTTCTGGTAGAGAAGCCATCTTCATTGGCCGTTTGCTCTTACCCTTAGCAGTCCATTCATCACCTTTGTATTTGGGGTTTGGCTTGGGGTGCCTCCTCTGGTATCCCAATTCCCATAGTGTCTTGGACAATGTCACCAAGCTAGCATCGTCGTGCAAATGTTTTGACACTGGTTGCTTGAAGACATTTTCCTCATCCCTAGGTTGGCAGAACAAATATCAAAGTGAATAAACTTCAACATGCATGAAAACATACTCACTAAATTGGGACAATAACAAAGATCTGTAGTGTCTTACACAGTATGTGAAGTAGCAATAATAATTGCTTGTTGTGGAGTTTCAACAAGGGATGGAGGAGATAAAGGAGATGGAGAATGATGAGGAGTTGTAACATGCGGCAATCGGTATGAAAGCTCCAGAATCTTAGCCTCATGAGCTTCAAACCTTTGTTCATATGCTTACAACAGATCCTTTTATGCTTGAATGGTGCTCTCATTTAACTGGATCTGTTGCTGTTGTTCTTCAAGTCTGCTTTTAAATTGCAAGTTTATTTGCCACATGCTTTCCATTTCTTTTTCTATCGCTTCAAGTCTCTCAATAACCTACCATATGTCCTTCAAGTCGTCATAAAACTGAATTTAACTAATATGATACGTACAAGAACAAATACAATTGTATAAACACAAAACGAATTGCGAATACCGATTGAGAGCCAAATTTGTTGACATAGTAGATGGTTCATAGTGGGAGGTGGGCTAGGGGTGTTGAGTAGCCAACGGTTCTGGATCAAAGTTTGGATCTGCTGGCATTGCCCCATCATGAGTTTGAACTCCCACTTCACCATCCTCAGCAATGGGAATGCCTTGTAGATTCAGCTGACTGGCTTCCGCACTCGTCAGTCTAATCGGTTCGGCATTCAATTGCTGATCAAAGAACGATACATCATATGAACGTTAATAAAAGTACCAAATAGTAATTCTAATGCAATTGATATCAAACGACTAATGGTAAAATAGTAACAAAATAACGTATTATTACCTGATTAAACACTGTTGACATCAGAGCGGTGTACGAACCCTTTTTGCCCATTTTCCAGTTAAGGATCCGCCCAAGAGACTGATTGCGAATCCTCATCACCCCAACCTTGGCCAGTTCTGGAATGGTTTCTATGGCAAATATGGAAACCACATCATAGAACCTGTGGACGGAGTAGGTCTTTTCCAAACCGTGTTGCTTTTTTGCTACCAAATCCTTGAATTTTTGCACCAAGAATTTCTAGCTCAAGGATCCTCAAGCAACATTGTTAAAAGAGTCCACGTCGTCCACGAGGGCCAAGATGTTCAGGTCAATGACTGTTCTTTTATGTTTGGCGAACAGTAGACCCTCGACAAAGTAGGTAACAGTAAGCCTAACCTGGTTCTCCATAATGGGGCAGGTACTGCATGCTTCAAGCAGCTGCTGCCTACTCATCCCCCCCTTCATGCCGTACTTGGCAATCAGCATGTTGGAACCACCGCTTACTTCTTGCACACCGGCATATTTCAAGCCGGTTATAATACAAAATTTTCGCCTCCAGACTGGCACCATCTTCCCGCCAAACAGGAATGATAACTCCTCGGGATTTGGGTTGGCCACCTGGTGGAGAAGGACAGCGTGAATCAGACTATACGAGAAGCCGACATTAGTCTCACGCAGCTCGAGCAGATGTGCGACATTGTATTTTGAAAAAAGGGCAAGATGTAATGCAAAACACTTTTAGTTAATAAGGGATCATAAATGTGGTAGTGAAAAGTAAACATAATTCATATGGATACCGAGTCAAACCTTGGATTCGTCCTCCTTCAAGATTTCCCTAATCTCTAATACAGCTTGAGTTGATATACCCATTTGGTTAATCTGTAGGAATTTTCAGCAACTCTTAGAAAAAATGTAATCAACCTCTACTTCTTCTCGGCTCCTCTTGCGTGTCTCCGATGCCATCTGAAACAAAAGAAAAACAACAATCACAAAACCCAAGATTAAACCCATGATACACCATTAAAACTAATCATACACCACTAATGACTTGAAACACACCTAGACAAGTTCATTTCACAGAATTAAAACCTATCATATAAGTTCGTTTTACACCATTAAAAGCATTCATACACGATGTATGATTAATCATGCACCACTGACTTGAAACACACCTAGACAAGTTGATTTTACACCATTAAAACCTATCATACACTGTGTATAACCAATCGTACACCGCTGTTTACTTGAAAGACACTAACACAAGTTGATTTTACACTATTAAGACCTATAATACACGGTGTATGATTAATCATACATCACTAATGACTTGAAACACACCTAGACAAGTTGATTTTACACCATTAAAACCTATCATACACAGTGTATGATTAATCATACACCACTATTTACTTAAAACACACTAACACAAGTTGATTTCACCCCATTTAAACCTATCATACACGGTGTATGATTAATCATATACCACTAATGACTTGAAACACACCTACACAAGTTGATTTTACACCATTAAAACCAATCATACACGATGTATGATTAATCATACACCACTATTTACTTAACATAGGCTAGCATAAGTTGATTTTACACTATTAAAACCAATCATACACGGTGTGTGATTAAACATACACCACTATTTACTTAACACACACTAGCATAATTTGATTTTACAGCATTAAAACCTATCATACACGGTGTATGATTGATCATACACCACTATTTACTTAACACACACTAACATAAGTTGATTTTATAGCATTAAAATCTATCATACACGGTATATGATTGATCATACACCATTGTTTACTTGAAACACACCTATACAAGTTGATTTTACACCATTAAAACCTATCATAAACGGTGTATGATTGATCACACACCACTGCTTACTTGAAACACACCTAGACAAGTTGGTGTTACACCATTAAAAGCAATCATACACGGTGTATGATTAATCATACACCACTAATGACTTGAAACACACCTAGACAAGTTGATTTTACAGCATTAAAACATATCATACACGGTGTATGATTAATCATATACCACTAATAACTTGAAATATGATTAATCATATACCACTAATAACTTGAAACTAACCTAGACAAGTTGATTTACACCATTAAAACCTATTACACACGGTGTATGATTGATCATACACCACGGTTTGCTCGAAACCCACCTAGACAAGTTGGTTTTACACCATTAAAAGCAATCATACACAATGTATGATTAATCATACACCACTAATGACTTAAAACACATCTAGACAAGTTGATTATACACCATTCAAACCAATCATACACCACTATTTACTTAAAACACACTAAAACAAGTTGATTTCACACCATTTAGACCAATCTTACACGGTGTAAGATTGGTTTAAGACCATTAATGACTTGAAACAACCAACAAAAAATAATATTACACCATTTAAACCAATCAAAAATGGTGTATGATTAATCATAGATCATTAATGACTATAAATACACCAACACCATATGACAGTGATCCATTTTCAACACTCACACGCCGTGTATCAACTATCATATGCCATTTTTGCTTTACCGTCAAAATCTGCTCCCCCCCCCCCCCCCCCCCCCCCCCCCCCCCCCCCCCCCCTAAAAAAAAAATCTACACAACGTATAGGCAAATATCAATAAAAACACATTCAACCACCACACAATAAAATGCAAAAAACGTAGGTACAATGAGGAACAATAATGTAAATTGGCCACGGAATCAAATAACCATGCCAGTATAGAATCCTCACTCAAAATACACTAACCCTTACTCACAACAGCAAAACCCTAAACCCCAAAAAAACCCTAAACCCCAAAAAAAAACCCTAGACCCCAAAAAAAAAAAAAACCCCAACAAACACCCAAGAGAAAACAAACACGCACTAACGAAATCGATGTTACCTTTTTGGAAATGATGATTAAACCCTAGATGAACAAGGAGCAGCGATGAAATGCAACGGATGGAGAGAGACGTGACAACGAGAGCAAGGATGAAGTGAGCGAAGAGAAGGTCTAATGGAAGATATGGGAACGAAGGTCACAACGCCTTGGAAACTGGAAGGTCTTAACAGGTGGAAAGGAGAGAGAATGTATGGGAAACTGGGTCTAAGAGGAGAGAGAGAGGTGCTGCAGAGGAGTGATGTGTTGCAAAGGAGAGAGTGATGTGTTGCAGAGGAGTGAGAGAGTGAAAACGGGAGGGAAATAATGGCAGGGGCAAAATTGTTAAAAAGGATCTGTTTGGGGAGATGGGGGTTGGAAAAAGATTAAATGTGGGTTTGGGGGTTTATTTGGTACGATTTCCCTCATTTTTTTTGTCCTTAACATAGTCACAAGGGTGCTTGAAGTAATCTATCAAGGGCTTCCTACAATCATCATGCTGACTTGGGACAGATTGTTGTGCTTTAAAGCAATCCAAGCATTCACTTGTAATCACCTTGCTTTCAATGCTAAATGATACAGTGATCTTGAGATCATGGTCTAGGACCTTGGTCTTGGTGACCATAGTTTCCTCACATTATGTCCTTGGCAATTTATACCTAGAAGCTACTTGGGCTAGATCATTTGTTGCCTTTTTCTATTCATGAGGTATATGATCAAGCTGAACACCATTAACCATAATCAATAGGCCTTACACCATTTGAGATATACTTGTCTAAGGTGTCACTCAAACATTGAAACTCTCCTTTGACTTGGAAAATCACCAGTGGAGATTCCCCTCTTACAACTATGTTAGGGACTTGCATTTCCAAAAGAGTTTGCAGGCCAACAATTGATGCCTCATACTCAGCTATATTGTTAGAATAGTTATCTACCAAGGTCAAAACCAACTTATTGATGATCCCAATAGGAGACTCAATAAGAATCCCTACTCCGGCAAGTGATTTGGTCCTTGACCCATCAAAATATAATTTCCATAGGACCATTTCATTTTCCAAGAGTTCACCTAGCTCATGGATTGCTTCAATTTAATCTTCCTCTCATTAAAGGTCTATCTAGCATATATTTAATGACATCTATTTGAGTAACCACATAGATTGTAAATGCTAAGAAGTATTATCTTAACTTTATAGATGCGTAATACAAAGACAGACACAATTTTCCAATGGAAAAATATTTGATTTCACAATCATTTAACAATGGCTTAGGTAGAACATAGGCTGTCATACCCCTGCTCATTGTCTTGTACAAGGAGACAAACAATTGACTCATTAGAAACAAGGACATAGATCTTAATGGTTTATGCTGGTAGAACCAACACTAGTGTGGCCTGATCAAATAATCCTTGATGGCCTCAAATGCTACTTGGTGTGGGTCCTCCCATTTGAAGTCCTTTCATACTCAAGCCTCATTGATGAAGAGAAGACTTTAGTCTTTCCTACAACATTTGAAATAAAACTTCTTAAGAAATTAACCTGCCGCAAGAAGCGTTGGAGCTTCTTTTTGCTCAAAAGCAATTTTGCATCTTGAATGGTGTTGCCTTTATTTATATCAACCTCAATCCCCCTCCGATGTACTAAGAAGCCAAGAAATTCCTAGCACAAACTCCAAAGGCACACTTCATTGGGTTCATTTTGAGGTTATGGCTCCTCATTTGAAGGAACGCATTTCTCAAATCCTCCAAGTGTTCAACTTGGGACTTCAACTTCACCATGATGTCATCTATATAGACTTCTATTTGTTCTAGCCATAGTCCATTTCTTCCCTTGTGATTTTGGTTAAGAAAAATGATGGTATATCAAGGTTATGCATAGATCACCACTAATTAAATGCCCTTACAATCAAAGACAAGTTTCCAATATCTATCAAAGATGATTTACTTGATCAACTACATAGCTCAGTTTGCTACTTCATATTAGATCTTAGACAAGGATACCATCAAACTAGAGTCAAAGAGGATGACATACACAAAACTGCTTTCCATACTCACCATAGTCATTATGAGTTTGTGGTGATTCCTTTTGGTTTAACAAATACTTCCGCAACCTTTCAAGCTCTCATGAATTCCATATTAAACCTTTCCTAAGGAAATTTGTTCTTGTATTCTCTGATGACATTCTCATTTACAGTTCAACTTTTCCTTCCCACCTTACTCATCTTCAATTGGTCTTTCAGACCATGAGACAACATAAACTTTATGCAAAACTAACCAAATGTGCCTTTGCCCAACTTCAAATTTAATATCTTGCTTATGTCCTTTCTAGTAAGGGGGTTTCCACCGATCCTTCAAAGGTTCAAGTGATGGAACGATGGCCAACTCCCACAACTCTGAAGTCTTTAAGAGGTTTCCTTGGTCTTACAAGTTACTATAGAATATTCATACATGGATATGGTGTCATTGCTGATTGACTCTTAAGAAAGATTTATTTGTATGGTCCTCTAAAGTTCAGGTTGCCTTCATTCGTTTGAAGAAGGCTATCTTTACTACTCCAGTCTTGAGCATGCCCCATTTTAACAAGCTGTTCACATTGGATACTAATGCTTGTGATAATGGAGTGGGGCTGTCTTGATGCAGCTCAAGAAGCTAATTACTTACCTTACCCATCAATTGAGTCCAAGGCATGAAGGTCTTTCTATATATGAAAAGGAGTATCTTGCTATTCTTATTGCAATTGAAAAGTGGAGCCACTACTTGGAAGGTCATCACTTTATTATACGTACAGATCATGAATGTTCAAAGTATCTTCTGGAGCAAAATATTAATACACGCATTTAGAAGAAAGGTTTATTGAAGATGTTGGGATTGGACCATTCTATACAATATAGAAAAGGGATAGAGAATTTAATGGCCAATGCTTTATCTCGCTGGGATGATGATTTTGCAGCTGGTATGCTTTGTGCTATTATTGAAGTGAGACTTATATGGAAGGAAGAAGTAAGTCTGTCTTATTTAGAAGACCCCTATGCTCAATCCCTCATCACTAGTTTGTCAATTAGTACTTATGCAATCAATGGTGCAACATTTTCAGGTAATATTTTGAAGATCAAACGGAAGGCTTATATTGGGGCTACTTTTGACTTGAGGAAACAAATACTTTATGCATGCATTCCTTCGCATTAGGAGGTCATTCAGGCATACTTGGAACCTACAAAAGACTGAGGCAATGTTTCTATTGGAAGGGTATGAAGCGAGGTATTATTGGTCAGGCGGAAGAATGTGATGTATATCAGCATGCCAGGATTGAACATTGTCCTTATCCAGGTTCAGTACAACCCTTACCTATTCCAAAGCAAGCTTGGAGCCATATTAGCATGGACTTCATTGAAGGTTCACCTAAATCTGAGGGACAATGTATGATATGGGTGGTGGTGGATCGATTTACCGAATATGCTCATTTTTGGATATGAAACATCCCATTGCAACAACAGAATTGGAAAAGGTTTTCCTTGACTGCATCTACAAGCTTCATAGGTTACTTCAGAGCATTGTGACAGATAGGGACAAAATCTTCATGAATAGATTTTGGCAAAAACTTTTCAGACTTTTAGGCTCTTCCTTGGCTCTTAGTTCATCTTATCATCCCTAGTCATATGGGAAAATTGAGAGCTTAAATTAGTGTCTTGAGCACTACCTTCATTGTATGGCATTTCACCATCCTAAACAATGGAGCAAATGGCTATCCTTGGCTTAATTTTGGTATAACACAAATTTTCATTCCTCTTGGGGCCCTTCTTTGATTTATATGCCTATGACCATCCTTTTCCTATCTTGTACAAGTAGCTTTTGTCTTCTATACCAGCTTTGGAGGATTTCCTGTAGCAGAAGCATTCAGTCACTCAACAACTCAAAGACCATCTTCCCTTAGCTCAATTAGGTATAAAAAATTTGTTAATAGACATAGATTTGACATAAAGTTTGAGGTTAGGGATTAGGAATATCTCAGGGTGCAACCTTATCACCAAGCATCAATAGCACTCATAACGAATGTTAAGCTGTCAACCAAGTACTTTGTCATTATGAGATGTTATAGAGTGTCAGTTCAGTGGCTTACATATTAGATCTTCCTCCAATTTTTGCTATACATCCAGTTTTCATGTCACTTTATTAAAGAAGAAAGTTAGCTCTGACATTATTCCTTAAGTGCACCCTCTAACAACTTCTGTTGAAGGTCAAATGTTGGTTGAGCCCATTGCTATTCTTGCTAGGAGATTGTTTCCTAGGGGCAATCAGGTAATTACTCAAGTTCTAGTGCAATGGTCTACTTTGAGTCCAAAGGATGCATCTTGGGAAGATTATCAATTTCTCAAAAGTTAAGTTCCAATTTTGATACTTGAGGGAAAGAATTTTCTAACGGGGGAGGGAGGGGATATTTCCATGACCTTGAAAGTATAATAGTCCATTTTAAAGCAATTGTACATGTAATTGAATCAAATAGCTTGGTGGGAAAATTAGATGGCCTGTTGAGTGAGTGAGTTGTGGGATAAGTTGGATTTTTGGAAAGTACAAGAAGGAAAAACTATTGTATAGTTTTGGGAATTGTGAATTGTACTCAAGAAATATTTTCATCCTTAAACTCTTAATTCTCCTACATTGTACATCAACAACAAAACTATGTGATAAGACAATGAAAAACAAACTAGTATCACAAAACAAATTTGCATGTACAGATTTTAGGTTAGATGCAAACTAAAGAGAAACATAAGTGCAAAACATCTTCTTTGTAGTGCTAAAAGCAACAAAGAAAATCAAAATATGGGTTATAGAGACACCAATACATAGACGCTTTTACTTAAGTGTAGGATAATCTTTGCTTTTAAAATATTAGGACAACACATGTTGGAGAAAAAGGGTTAATGAGCAATCAAACTATATAACTCTTTTATTACAATTGAATTGATCTCGAGATTACAAGGCGATGACAAAAATGACTTAAAACAAAATAACATAAGGGAAAGAATTAACCGAAAAATTGCCGCACCGTAGATAATTTACTACCCTATGTCATTTATGCCCCCACAGAGGTACAATGGGATGAACGGCACTTTGACCTCCATTGTTAACATGGCACCCACCTCAGTAGTGTACTCCGGGAGATTGGTTGGAGCACATCCCAATCTGCTCAGTAATAGAGGAGAGAATGATTTTGAGAGAAAGAAAGAGCTATGAAGAAAAGAAGTGTTTTTCTATAAATTTCGTATATTTGCAAAAAACCTAAGGTACAATATTTATAAAGATAAAAACCTTGCACATTAAGGAAAAGATCAAGGGCTAAGAATCTGCCTCAAATAAGGAAAGTGCCATATATGGGAGAGCCTAAAAATATGGCTTTAGTTATGGATAAAAACAATTATGAAAAGAGCAAAAATTGACACGGTCAAACGTGTACTCGAGCTTGAGCATGCAGCCTCGAGCCCCAAGACTGGCCACACAACATTACCTCGAGGCAACACCCTCGAGTTTCACTAAAGAAGAACAATTTAAGCTTGAGTCAAAGGCCTCGAGCACTACCCAAGACATGAACTCACCTCGAGTTTGTTTACAACAACTTAAACGAATACAAAGTTCGTACTAAAATAGCCCACACCATACTGCAACGTGCTAATCAGCTAGGCGAGGCAAGGTGAGCGTTTGCGCGCGTGTGGTTCACCAAGCCCACTCTAGGCCCCACAATACTTTACTAAGTAAAATTACAAGAAGATATATAAACTAGACTCTCCTTCTCTAGATTTTCTATACAGGATTGAGGGGTTTTCACTAGAGATCAAAATAGAAGCACACTATCCCCCAAATTCCAACAATCCCCCACATGGTTCAATTTTTAGAAAGGAAGGAAGCAGGAATGTTACTGAGCAGTGAGGCCCACACTTGACGATGCTATTGTCTTTTGGACTTGAAACAGTACCTAGCGATAAAGCATGTCCCACAATCACCCATTAGTGAACAAGGTCTTGAGCCGTGAGCAATCATTGTGAGGAGCATACCTAACCCTTTCATGTGGTTCTCGTGGTTGAGATGCACTCCACGATCAAGACATATAAGGTCCCTCAAAAATAATCTGAAACCTAGTATTCTATGAAATGCTTTAGAGAGTAAGCCCTTACACACAACAAGAGGACTTTCTACCCCCACAATCTCGTAGGTGAGTCCATTAGGTGTGTTGCCCTGCACCACTATAAACGCTATGGACATCATTAAGAGCCATAGGCTCATCCTCACATCATGGCAGTAGCGGTGTGTCCATCAAGTTTGCTGTCCCACACCACCACAAAGGGCTATAGATGACATTAAGCGTGTTAAGCTCAACCTCCGTCATGGAAGATTCAGCAGATCCTAGAGCCGCACATGTAGCAAACATGGGACGGGCTTGAGTGGCTATCACATAATTCCCGGTCTCTGACATGGTTTGACTCCTTGAACATCTTGAGTAACGTCCAAGATGGGCATCCGACAAGATTAGGACCCACAAATGGGCTTTAGCCCCATTCCCTCTATTGTTTCATTTATCAATTTCCTTACAAGGCCCTTTATTAGAGGATCCACCATATTTTCTTCATTCCTCACAAATTCGAGTGAGATCACATTGTTCGTGATCAAATTTCTCAAGATACCATGCCTGAGGCGAATATGCCTCTACTTGACATTTTAAACCTCACTTTAAGCAACTCCAATGGTTGCTTGTGAGTCACAGTATAACGAAAATGAAGAAGCGAGGTTTCCCCCATGATGGAATGTCTCCCAGGACACTCCTCAGCCATTTAGCTTCCAAACCTACCATATCAAGGGCAACAAATAACTCCATGGTTGATTTAACAATACAAGCCTATTCAGATGATTTCCATGAAATAGCACAATTAGCAAGCACAAATACATAGCCAATAGTAGAATGTACTGTGTCACAATCAAACACCCATTTAGAATCACAATATCCCTCTAACACAGCACGGAATCTCTTACAGCATAAACCCCAATTCATGATACCCTTAAGAAACCTTAACAACCTTTTGAAAGCATTCCCATGCTTATCACTAGGGCTGTGAGTGTAACATCTAAGACCTCTAACATCATAGACAATATTAAAGTGATACACTATCTGCTGTGTTTTTTTTCAAATGAACACTAGGGTCATATGGAGCTTTAGCTGGTATGTCATTAAAGTGACCAAACTTCCTCAATCTTTTCTGCACATAATGGGATTAACTCAAGGTCAAACCCTTAGGTATTCTAGTCATTTTGACCCCAAGTACCACATCGGCTTCACCTAGGTCCTTCTTATCAAAACATGTGCTCAAGAAAGACTTAGTATCATTCACAATATTCACACTCGTGCCAAAGATAAGCATGTCATCAACGTATAAGCATATAATCACACTATCATCATCAACGTGCTTAGAATACAGACATGCATAACCAGTGTTCACAACAAAGCCATACATAACCAAGGTACAATCAAATTTTTGATGCCATTGTTTAGGAGCTTGTTTAAGTCGATGCAAGGATTTAACAAGTTTACACACCTTGTGCTCCATACCGAGAGCCTCAAACCCCTCGGGCTGTTCCACATGGATTTCTTCCTCAAGATCACCATTCAAAATTGCAATTTTTACGTCCATTTGGTGTACCACAATGTCATGTATGCCTAGAGCTATCAGGGATGTTATAGTGGCAATCTTAGTTACAGGCGTACCCTTTAGCCACCAGCCTAGCGTTGAACTTCTCTATGGACCTATCAGACCCTAGTTTTTTTTTTCCCCTAAACAGCCACTTACACCCTTTAGGCTTGTATCCTCTAGAAGGTCCACCAACACCCAAGTGTTCTTTCTTATTATAGAGTCTGGCTCTTTACTAACGTCCTCTCTCCGAAAAGAAGCATCTATGGTTCTCACGGCCTCAACATGAGTTTTAGGATCTTCCTCTTACATGAATGCACTCACAACATGTTCACCAAAGTCCTAACATTTAGACAAGAAAGCAGTTATGAAGTTAGGTCAAAAACTAGTCTAAGTTCGAGCCCTCTTACTTCTTGTAAGTTCTTGAACCTCGAGCTCAATGGGCAAGACTAGATGATGATGTAGATGCAATAGGCACATAATCAAGCAATGAAGCTATTGAAATTGGTGTCCTGGAAAACCTAGATAGTTAGTTTTAAATATTAAATAAATAAAATTATTTTATTTATTTATTGTCGGATTATGTTTTATGAGTCAAACATGCGTGTAATTGTTTTCTAAAAATGTTCCAAGAGATGGATGTAGTCCAAGATGACATGTCAAGTTTGGTTTAAGTGGTCAACGAGATTGAGCCACGTATAGATTTAAACCAAATAAGTGCTAAGCTGTCAAAATATATGTTCGTAGTTTGGACAACTTGTTTAATAAGACTATAATATAATAGTTTAGATGGCTTGTCTAGATCATGTGGATAGGGATCCAAAAATATTATGTTGGTATTGTCCATAAGATATGAACACATTGAGTAGGACCACCTAAATTATTCGTCAAAAATAATTAATTATGTAAGACGACAACTTTAAATTCAAGAAAAAGCCTGAACTCGTGCATCAATTGTTCGTTGCTTTAATATGCCAAAAGGATTAGTCAAAGTGCATTGACTCGAATCTTACGTGCGTTGGGTAACGGCATGATGTGTAGCAGGAACAATTGTTTTACGTGGAATCTATTATCTCTAACGAGATAAAGATGTCTCCTTAGTTGATTCACAAATATACAAACAGATTCTAGAATCTTTGGCCAAAGTATTCTATATGTTTGAAATTTGGAATTAATATAGAAATTACTTATGTATTATTGAATTGGTCGAGCAGGGTGAGTCGAGAAATACAGCAATAGATGTGAAAAAAATAACGATAATAGTTAAAGTTGTTTTTGCTCACGGATATCTAATAGGGGGTTAATTGTCATAATAAAAGCTATTTGGGAAATTCTTGAGCTAATATATTGAATTTTAGATTGCAGTAAAACTTATTTAGTGGAATAAAGTTTTTACTAAATGGTAATCAATTGTTATAATAAGATGACAATTAGATTTGACCCATTTGGAGCTATCCCTGAGGTCCCTTCGTAAGTCTCAACTGAAGCATCGTTTGAAAATATTTAAAAAATGAATTCATGGAATGAATTATTATTTACGAGATACATAAATTCTTATGCTAAGCAAATATTCATGAGATGCATATTTAGTACAATAAATTACACTGTGTTTTAAATAAAAAAAAAAGGGAGAAAGAATATCACAGCCTTGGTCATAACTTGCGAAATGTTGCACGCGCCCACTGTTTAAATAAAAAAAGGAAAAGAGTGTCATTGACATCATGCTAACGTTAGTGTCCGCTATTCACATGAAGTGCACGAAGACACGTCTCACCTTTATGACGTCAGCGGCTCAATTTTTTTAATTTAAATGTGTTTTCAACCAATGGTTCACACGCATAACATTTGAGGGGCAACTATTGAACACAATATTTTAGCAATGTCAAATATTCATCCATATGTTCGAATGCAATGTCGAAAATATTGTGTTCAATAGTTGCCCCTTGAATTCTCACGTCTCTCTTGTGAGCCAATCATTGAATTCACAGATCATCGTTGCACACGTACAAAAAATGGTTAGGTGGATTCCATGCTTTGTTTGTTTGCTAAAATTATTATAATGTCCACAAGACTCAAAATCTCAACTGGAAGCGAGCTTCTAAGTGAATGCTCATGGCCTCTGTTACTGGTCTAGCAGTTGGTAGGTGGGCATGACTCCCTGAGGAGAGCATTCATTTGAAAAATACAAGGTTAGATCTCTTATGATAGACTGAAGTGCAAGAATAATGGGTGCGGCTACGCCAACATAGAATACTCCGTGGACTTGTATGGATGTCGAGGTAGCGGTGTGCACTTGACTAGGGTCTACATTAGCCTCCTCGAGAAGCTCTATTATATGACCTTAGAGGCTGAGGGTAGAGTGGTGTGTTAAATATGTTTACTAAAGAGTCTATAAGAAAACATATTTATTAAGAAATGTTCTCACTCTTCTGATATCTCAATTCGACCTCGCCGACAGGGAGCTTTGGGTAGTTCGGTTGGGTCACAATGGCACACATGTAAGTGTCAAATTGTAAACTTCGAACTTTGATTGTTTGCTAAAAGTAGGAAAAGTAATCATGTACATTATATGACTTGTTTTACAATTTTTTTGATTTCAGACTGATTGGTATATTTTTGCATTGTGATTAATACTAGTGTGTATTACTTATCTATTCTATTTTGCTCGCTATGATATGGTATGTTTTAGTACATATAAGGCCCTAGGAGATGCTCAGCGTTCACTAGTTTGCTACTAGTATATCTGCTACGTAAAAAGAACATTAGGAACATTAAACTAGACTAACAAGTTAATCAGTTGCGAGATTCGAACATTAGATGTCGAACGTTATATAGTATAAGATACTTGAATATTCAACTGTAGTACAGATAATCAGATATTTGAAAGAAGTGTTTGATTAAAGAACTAGTAGCATGAGAACAGCTAATGAAAAAGATGATAGACACAAGATTATGTTAGGAAAGTTCAGTGCAAGAGCACATCATATGATGATGGCTCATTTAATTTAACTGGAATTCTTGATGTAAATATTGATAGCTATTCTCAATAGGATCCTGACTTGCCTATGAAGGAAGGAACTCACCCAGTGCCTAAAGGGCTCCCACAGGGTCGCCGGGGGGGGGGGGGGGGGGGGGGGGGGGGGGGGGTGAGAATATACATAGCCTTCCCCCTACAGATGTTAACCTGAAGAGAGGCTGTTTCCCAATGCCCCCAACCTGAGGGTGAGGACTTCTCAGGAGGTCACCCATCCTGGTACTACTCTCGCCCAAGCATGCTTAACTTCGGAATTCTAATGGGATCCGGTGACGGCGTGTTGGTGCCCTCTTTGGTAATAGAGATTACTTGTTATTTGAATGGATGAAAGTACAGTTTGAGAAATGGTGTAATGGGAACTAAGAGAAGAGTTCACTTAGTGTAACATCTATCTCAAGAATTAGGAACCTCTAGAGGGTAAGATAAAACATGAGTCAAAATAGTTCTTTTTTCCTCTTTTATAAAATCACTGGACATTTGTTTTAAAATGAATTGCCTAGGAACATAGATACTATTGTTTCCAAGACTGAAAAGCTGACATGATAAGATATTTCATATCATGTCCCCTCTAGTAATGACTAGTAGGTAGTTAACTAGTGTTCTGGTGAGTGGGCTTTCAGTAAGTGCACCAAGAGAAGTAGTTTAGGTCGAGGAATGTAGTTTATGATTTTAGTAACTATCTTATTGTACCAGTTTCTTGAGAAATTTGATTGCTATTTGCTATTTGTTTCAAAATAGCCTTTCAGTTATTTTTATGAAAAATTGACAAGTGGATAAGTAAATAAAGTATTTATTAAAAAGGAACATTGGTGGATGGTTGACTTATTTTAATCATAACTATGTTATTGGTAATTTATTCATCTAATACAAGCTAAGTTGCGTAACTATATAAAAGAAGAATTTTCTGAAGTCCATATAGCTTTTAAGCGGCACTTGATCTTAGGTCACACTAATCTGGTATGATTCAAAACTTATTTGATTTGTCTTATGGGATCATTAAGTAATAAAATGATAACTGGAATGTGAATCATGTTTGAATTAGTGGTGACTGAAAGAGCCTTTAAGAGTAAAGACAATAGAGCAACTAAGATTCTAGAACTTGTCCATAAAATGTTTATGGACTGCTAAAAGTTCAAGTGAGTGGAAGCAAATAGTATTTCATAAAATGTTTGTGAATAACTACTCAATTAATTTATATATGGATATAGCTATAAAAACTGAAGTCTTAAATCCTTTTAAAAGATCAAATAATTAAATATCAAAGTTGGGATCAGTTAGGTAACTATATCAAGTCACTCTGATTATAACAAAGTGGCAGTTTCAGGAGAATTCTTAGTTTTCCTTAGTACAAAGAGTTGTAGCAAGGATCAATTTATGTTATTGAATGTGGGAAAATTCATTTGATGAGTCTCATCTACATATCAAAAGGTTTGTAATCTAAGAGATTTTAGAAAGTGTTCTAGAAGTACAACAGATAGATTATGTTAGATAGATCGACAGTATGAGATAATGTGTCTCTACAGCTTGATATAACTTATAGTGTAGATGATATATTAGATATATATTCAACTAGGTTATTGTCACACTAAGTACATGAGAGCTTTGGCATAGTGGGAGAAAAGTTAAGGTCACCTGACAGACTCATGTCTTCAGTCCTAACGGTTAAGTATGATAGTGAATCTGATCCTTTAGAGTACAATGAAACCCTTAAGTATAAAGATGCAGATCAATTGGTCAAGGCAATAAAATTTAAGTTAAAGCAATAGAGTTTTAACTAAGTCAGGGAACTTGTGGAGGCGTCGAAAGACAATGAGTCCATTAGATTGGATCTGAATGGATCTACAAGTACAAAGAGTTCATTAGACGAGAAGGTTGAGGCCTTATAAGGTGGTAGTGGGTTATACTCCATAGGAAGGAATCATCTTTGGACACTCTCATTCATTTTTTTCTCATTGTGATGATGTATGGAAATGGAAATCAAGACAACGTTCTTTAAATGGTCGTCTTGAAAAGTTTATATATATGATATAACCAAACAAGTTTGTTTCCGAGAGTCAGAAGCAAATAGTATGCAAACTGAGGAAGTCCATTTGTACAGAGTTAAATAAGCATATTGTTCATTGAATAGTAAATTTAATGATGGTTATGAAGTCCTAAGGATTTGAATTATGCTGACGTTTGCGATTTGAAGCACACACCCACCACTTAAATATAGAAAATGGAAAAGCGTGTTGCTGACGTCATGTTGACATCAGCGACCGCTATTCACACTAAGCAGCATACACGTCTCTCTTGGATAACATCAGCAGCTAATTTTTTTTTATTTAAATGTGTTTTCAACTGTGAGATTAAAATTAAATTTAGGGTTTTGGAACCTGGTTTTCTCCCACGACGAAAAACCTTAAAATTGTTTTAGGGCTTTTTCTATATTATTGTTTAGCAAAATTTTTTCGAAAATTTATTTTTTCAAATTTAAATATTTTTGGGAGCCCACACTCTCGATGCTAGAAGATGTCATTGCAAAGAAGACCTTGAGGTGTCAAGAATTCTTCTTCTAATTTCAGATCTTCAAATCGAAGTTGCGATTTGCACTTCAGATATGTCTAAACTATGTATTTGATATTTAATTTATTTTTTCCTTTATTTCATTCATTCTACATACCATATTTATACTTGTTTTATTCGATGTCTTTCGTTTCTCATATTATCAACCTATTAGAGTAAGATCTAGATCTAATTAAAAAGTTTAATTAGATCAGGGCTTTAGATTTAAAATTGAGAATCTTAAATTTGTTTTCCACTGTGCCCGCTTTAGAGAATATTTGAAATATGATTCCGACAGAAGAATGCATACATTCTTTCATAGGAAACTTATTCTCGAAGAATTCAGCATCTCCAGATCCTATTTTCTTATAGAGCCCCGGGCTCGAGCTATTCAATAATATGAATCTATCTACAACATTGTTTAAGGCAAAATTTAAAAAAAAAATAGCTTTTACAATTTTAGAACCAATTTTACTTGTTTTAAACTCTGGAATTCCTGCTTTAACTAAACACCCCAACAGTTTTAGGTATTTCAGGTTAAGTGCATAACCCTTACATTATTCATGAGGGGTCTTATCTGACTTTTTATGTTGAACCCTATTTAATATATGATAAGTAGATAACATGGCTTCGCCCCACAAGCTTGAGGGTAGGCCCGAGTTAATCAACAGAGCATTCATGATGTCCTTAAGTGTCCTATTTTTCCATTCAGCTATCCTATTTTTTAGACGTATAAGGGGCTAAGACCTCATGAATTCTACTAAGTTTTTCACAATGTTTCTTAAGGAAGGTAGTATCATACTCACCTCCCCTATCTGGCTTAATCCTCTTAATCCTATGGTCTAATTTGTTTTCAACTTCAGCTTTATATTTCAGAAACATTTCTTCAGCCTCGTCTTCAATACTTAAGAGATACACCTTAGTGAATCTCGAGTCGTCATCTACAAAAATGATACAATATCTCTACCACTTGTACACATGATGCTATTAAAGTCACCTTGTTTAGAATGTACTAGCTCGAGTAGGCTCAAAATCCTTTCTACTGATTTGTTAAATGACTTCTTTGGATGTTTGGCTTTGACACATATTCGCATTTATCAGATTCGATTAGATTATCAGGAGTTGAACACATTTGTTTAAATTTCTTATCCAAGTTATAATTTACATGTCCAAGTCTAGTATGCCACAAATCTAAAAACTCAACAATATAAGCAGAAGTAGATATGTTCTCATTCATCTCACATCAAGTACAAGGAGACCACCATTACATAACCTTTTCCCCATGAAGTTTGTGTTCTTAGTGAGAATCAGCTTGTCAAACACATAATGCACCGGACACTAGATTCCTACACACATCAGGAATATGCAGCACAATTAGCAAACACGACATTTTTCCAGAGTTGAGTTTTCGAAGGACCTTTCCCTTGCCGTGGACAGGGACCAAACTAGAATTGCCCATGTGCACCCATTCCCATCAATGACTTTCTCATATTCATGGAACAAGTCCTTATTGGTGCAGATGTGCCTCGTGGTACCAGTATCTACAACCCACTCGACCGTGTATCCAACCATATTCACCTCGGAGATCATGGGAACCAACACGTCTCCTTTCTCTGTGAGATTAGCATGGGGCCCATGTTCTATATGCTTTCCAAGTACGAGTCCCTTTTTACAGTTCCTTGAAGTATGGCCAGTCTTGCCTCAAGTCCAGCATCTTCCTTTGGTCCTCTTCTAACCATCATCAACATTGTCCAATGCCCTTTTTCCTTGAGATTGGCATTGATTGCTACTAGAGCCTTCCTCTCAAGCAGCAGGATTAACCTTGTTCCAAGACTTCTTGAACTTTTCCTTCCTTTCCTACGTTTCTTGACTCAACAAGGCTAGCTGCTAAGGAAGAGTGCTCGGAGCACTTCCCCTTGGCATCTTTGTGGTTCTGATCCTCCAAGTTAATAAGGGAGATTAGTTCTTGTAAAGTCATGTCCTCCTTCTTGTATTTTTAAATATGCTTCATAATTTTCCAATGAAGGAGGTAGCTTTCCAATTAAGCAGTTATCTTGAAATGTTTCACAAAACTTCATGCCCCCCATTCAGTATATTAGTGCACAAAGTTTCTTACTCATGGATTTGGTGTAAAATCGATTTTTCATCAACTATGGCAAAAGCTATCCACCTACTACAGACATATTTCTTAGCAATGGTATCATCAGAGCCATACTTGTTTCCCATATCTCTTTAGTAGTTTTAATATTACTATAAATTTGATAAAGAGGTGACGTCATACAATGGAGAAGCATTCCCCTACAAGCACGGTTATCTTTCTCAAAATCCTTATTTGACCTCGGTGGGGCTCCACCTCCAAGTTAGTATGGGAGATCAGTTCCTGTAAAGTCATGTCCTTCTTCTTGTGTTTTAAATATGCTTAATTTTTTGAAGAAGGAGGCAACTTTCCCTCAAGCAGTTAGCTTGAAACATTTCACAAAACTTCATGCCCTCATTTAGTATATTACTGCACAAAGTTTCATACTCATGGATCTGGTCTAAAATCAATTTTCCATCAACCATGATATAAGCTAACCACCTCCTACAAACATATTTCTTACCAGTGCTATCATCAAAGCTATACATGTTTAAGAGCATTTCGCATATCTCTTTCGTGGTTTTCATATTACTGTAGATTTGATGAAGAGGCATTGTCATATAGTGGAAAAGCCTTCCCTACAAGTACGGTTATCTTTCTCAAAATCCTTGTTAGACCTTGGTGGGGCCCTATCATTAAACAAAGTATAATAAACCGCAATTTGGCCTAGAAAGAACTCCATCTTATCAGCCCACATCTTGGAGACCTTCCCATCGAACGACTTAGTTTTTGACATATCAGGTATAATAAAGCCCACGTGAATCATATTATGATTATTCATTATCATAAATGATTTAGATTGTTGGAGAAATGGGGTGAATGAGAGATCAAAATATAACTCTTTTATTACAATTTAATTGACCTCGATATTACAAAGTGATGACAAAAATGACTTAAAACAAAATAACATAAGGAAAAGAATTAACGGAAGAAATTGCCACGCCTTGGAGAATCCACTGCCCTAAGACGTTTATGCCCCCATAGAGGTACAATGGAATGAACCGCAATCCAACCCCCATGGTTAACACGACACCCACCTTAACAGTGTACTTCGAAGAGATGGGTTGGAGCATGCCCCAGCTTGCTTAGTAACAGAAGAGAGAATAATTTTGAAAGAAAGAAAGAGCCGTGAAGAGGAGAAGTATTTTTCTATAAATTTTGTATATTTGAAAAAACCCTAAGGAACAATATATATAGAGAGATAAAAACCTTGCACGTTAAGGAAAAGATCATGGGCTAAGAATTCGTATTAAATAAGGAAAGTGGTGGATATGGGAGAGCCTTAAAATTCGGCTTCAGTTATGGAGAAAAAAGTTGTGGAAAGAGCGGGAGTTGACACAGTTAATTCATACTCAACCCTCGAGCCTCGAGATTGGCCACACTACAGTACCTCGAGGCAACACCCTCGAGTTCCACTAAAGAAGGACAACTCAAGCTCGAGCTAAAGGCCTGTTGAGCAATACCCAAGACATGAACTCAATGTTAACATCCGAGAATCTGAGGCATGAATCCGGGGTGGCTGTGAAGCTGTCCTGCTGCTATGTTGCTGCCGTTGCTGCTGCATTTATCTGGTATGGGCTGTTTTGAGGTTGTTAGCTACGTTGCTACTGCTGATTTGCTGCTATATGGTGATCATTTGGTGCAGGGAGTTGTATTAGCTAGTTGATATTGTAATTAGTAGTATAAGCTTGATTCAGTCTTGTAATAAGTGAGGCTTGAGTTGTGAGGTTGTGGTGGTCAAGCCGTTAGTTGGTGGAGTCAAATTTGGCGGCTCACTTAAGAGTTGGTTAGTCCTTGTGTGGCTAGATTCAATGTATTAGCTCATATCATGTAAGTAGTATAAATAGGAGGTCCTAGCTAGTAATCAATAACTTTGATGAATGAATTGATCTCATTTGATTTCTTTCTCTATTTTCTCATCTCTTTTCCCTTCTTCCTCATCTAAACTCGATATCTTTCTCATCTCATACTCTCACCATCCCAACCAAGGTTAAGGTTCAAGAGCCAAATCTTCGAAACCTTAACAATTGGTATCAGAGCCTTGATTTGGCTTCCGAATCAAGTTTATATCCGAAAAAAATTATAAAATCTGATTAATTGTGTTGCAATTAATCAACAAAAAAAGGTTTGATACTGATTTAATTCAGATTTTGTGATCAGAATTCAAATTTGAATTTTGAAGTGGATATTGGAGGTTACTGCATCAGTTTTCAGCAAATGCCTGGGAAGTTGCTTTCGGTTGGGATTTAAGTTGTCGAATTACATTGAAGAAAGTATATTGATCATAATTTGATGATTTAGATTGAAATTCAGTAGGATCGATCAAGCTTCAGCTGCTGGTTGAGTGCTAAACAAAGCTTTAGTTGCTGAAGTTGAGCTGAATTGATCTTAATCATTCATTCATTTGATCTATTGGAGAAGAAGTTTAAGGTGAACTAATTGATCCACATTGCACTTGATCATCATCAAAAGAGCAGAAATCATCTGAATTGAGGTGATTATAGATTTTACAATTCAGAAGTTGAGATTAAGGTAATGGTTTTCTGAACTACAAGTTGCAATTCGATGTTTGTTGTTGGATTATGTTGAAATTTTGTTGCTAAGCATAGAAGTGTTGAGGATTCAACAGAATCTGCGTGGAATTCTTAAAAATTATATGTTATTGAGTCGAGATTGGATTAGGCGAAATTCTGACAAAAAACTTGGCACCGAAACTCTTGAAATTCGATTTCATCCTTGAAGATTGTGGTGAATCGTGTGTTTAGATCATCATTACAGACTTAAATCGAACTTATTTCAGATTCTTAGTCTAAATTATTCAAGATAGCGTCTCTGTCAGAAATCGTTCGCAGTTAGGGTTTGTTCGCGACTCTGCGTATTAAGGTTTGTGATCAGTGACGATCGTCGAATCGATAACAACGGATTGTTTGTGTGAACGAAGGTGTACAACTTCATAAAACAATCGATTGTTGAAGAGTTGCGAAACACGTTTCACATTTCTGCGATTTTCGAACTGTATTCTGCGAATTGAACTGGTTCAAGATTGAAGTTGTTGCTCATTGCCAATATGGCTGATATGAGCTCTTTTCAATCAAAGTTGGATGAGCTTTTTGAGAAATTAAGGCAAGAATGGAGAAAAGAACGTGAGGAATTTTGGCAAAGAAAGCAACAAGAATTTGCGCAGAAGAGGTTACACGAATGGAACGAAATGATGTAGCGAAAGAAGGGAGTGGAATCTGTTGTCGTTGTAGATGAACTTGTTTTCGATAATGCCAAAAGTGATGAATACAAGCTAGAAGAACCTGAGTTTGAACAGGTTGATCCTTATGAAGACTCTTTGCTAGAGTTAGAGTATCTTGATGATGTTGAGGCACAGTATGACATGCATCCGGAATGGGAAAATGATTCACATGTCAAAAGAATGATTAAGGAATCAAAGAGTAAATCAAAGAGAAATCATCTAAGCGAAGAATTGAAAAAATTTGGGGGTAAAAAGAAGTTGACAAAGCCGAAGTTGAAGCGTGAGGTTGTGTTTCAACATGGCATGCTTGATGATCAACAAAAAACTAACTCGAGATGCTGACCTTACCGAAGTATATGTTGGTATGCAAGTTGCAAATGGCACACAAGGAGTTAAGACACGATCGGGAGCTGGTGGCGGCAATGTAGCTACAGCCGTCCAACCGGAAGTGTCCTATGCTGCTGTGGTTGGTGCGAACATTCCAAAGGAGTATGTCACGCTTGATCAGATGAAGGAATTGATCGTACAATCAGAGGAACGCTGGTTCTCGAGGTTCCAGCAAATGCGCTTGGAAAATCAGCAATTGTTTGGTGTTGGTAATGATGTAATTGATACATTGCAAGGTTCTTGGAGTAGAGAAATGGAGTATTCAAATGTACACTCATACGACGACTTGCCTCCTAATCCGGGAGAAGATTTCAAAGTTTTTATGAAGCCGAAAAGGTTTGATTCTCCGTTGAAAAGAACTAATCAAGCTGCGAGAGTGCGTTTCAAAGTCCAACGAAGGAGAAGCAATGTGGTTGAATAAGCAATTGAGTTGTTAGATGTGTATAACTGCTGTAACATGCCGAAACAGAATTTTGTGCAGCCAAAAAGCAGTACAGCAGGTGCTTTAACTGATATGTTTGGAGGAGCTAGGCATTTGATGCTGCTGTGTGATGTTGACGAATGCAATGTCAGTACAAACATTGGTGGAAAAATGGAAGAGGTTGTGAGTCATTGCGAAGTTAACGTCAAAGCTAGTTGTGAAGACAGGAATCATACATTTTACAAGCTACATAATTCGTGTGACAATGAAGTTTCCATTGTCCCGGAATTGGTGTTGTTTCGGTTCATACAAAAGCACTTACTTGAAAAGATGATAATTGTTGTTGGTGGTTTGAAGAACCGTGGATGGTTTGAGGTGGTGTGTGGTCTCGGGTATGACCTCACAACAGGCGCACGAAGCCAAGTAAAGATAGAGGTTATGGCATTTGGAAATTGGGATAAACTGCAACTGGATGGTGCTGATTTGGTGTAGCATCTGATTGGGTTTGGAGTGATCTGCAGTGGTGGTTTTGAATGGAAAAATCATATGCATAAGCTCTAATATGTCCTTAATGTTTGGGTGGAAAAGATCAACGCAAGATTGAGGAAAACTCTAGCTAAAATCAGAGTAGAAATCAGCAACGTAGTTTGGGACAGTTCTGCGCGATGTTGGAAGAAGTTTTCAGCTGATCAAGAGCTGGGCTGGTGTCTCCATTTGCTATACTTGTTACTCATGCTTGAGTTGGTAGACAAGGAGCAAAGCTTGACCATTTGAGGTGCATTTGGTGGCTAGTCGAGCTGGTGTTCCAGTGAAGACTTGAGTACAGATTGCAAAGGGTGAGCTGCAGCATTAGCAAGGTCGGTTAGAGTGTTTTGGAAGCTCAGGCCATGACGTTGGATCTTTGGCATCCAACAATGGTTTATGAACTCCTAATTTGTGTGAACTATACAAGAGTTTGGGAAGAAGCGGCTGAAGAGTTCAGATCTTACAAGCTCCCAATCAAGATTCAAGAAATAGATGCAGAGGCTGCTGAAAATCTGAGGGTAATTGCAATTTTTTCATTGACAGCAGTAAATGAGAAGCTCAAATGGAATGTGAATGGTACTATTATGATTATGGGAAGATTTCATAGCTTGATCACTTCAAGTAGTTTCCATATGGACATAAACTGAGCTGCAAAATGTCATTATGAGTTGCGTCAGGTTTGCACTGCTGAATTACTGGACTCTGCAGCAAATTATGTGCAATTGGAAAGCAATCTAGAATTTGTTGAGCATGTTATGAGTTGGTCTAATATGTGGATGTTTGAACAATACAAATTTTGGATAAGATCCAAGGTGAAGGAGTTCAGTGTGTGTGTTGCTACCATGATCAAGATAAGTGATTGTTGGAGCTGCGTTTGGGAATGTCTTCAAGCTGAATTCGATAATTGGTTCTTTTCGTTTGAGTTTGGAAGGCCTCCCGAGATGCTCAAGGACTTCATATGCAGTTTAATGGGGTTAAAGATATACAAAATCTGTTATGCAGCTTACTACATGGAGAAAAAAAGAATTGTTGCTGCATTTGGGGATACTCAGCAACAAGATAGAAGCTTGGGCTGTGTTAATTGCTTCACGAGGGGTTGTGATGTTCGGTTGAATCATAGCAGACCTCCTAAAGAGCATTATGTACTCAAACGCAGACATTGCATCGAGATAAATGACATACAAGGTGCTCTGCAGAACGTTCAGATTGAAGTGCTCATTAGTCATCCCAGCTGCAGATTTAGCAAGAATTCATCTCGACAGCTAACTCTTCATATGCAATCGGGTTCTTCATTGTTACAACTCTCTTCTATTCTTGAGGACAAGAATGTTTTCAAGGGGAAGGGAATGTTATGATCCGAGAATCTGAGGCATGAATCCGGGGTGGCTGTGAAGCTGTCCTGCTACTATGTTGCTGCCATTGCTGCTGCATTTATCTAGTATGGGCTGTTTTGAGGTTGTTAGCTACGTTGTTACTACTGATTTGCTGCTATATGGTGATCATTTGGTGTAGGGAGTTGTATTAGCTAGTTGATATTGTAATTAGTAGTATAAGCTTGATTGAGTCTTGTAATAAGTGAGGCTTGAGTTGTTAGGTTGTGGTGGTCAAGCCGTTAGTTGGTGGAGTCAAATGTGGCGGCTCACTTAAGGGTTGGTTAGTCCTTGTGTGGCTAGATTCAATGTATTAACTCATATCATGTAAGTAGTATAAATAGGAGGTCCTAGCTTGTAATCAATAATTTTGATGAATGAATTGATCTCATTTGATTTCTTTCTCTATTTTCTCATCTCTTTTCCCTTCTTCCTCATCTAAACTCTATATTCTTTCTCATCTCATACTCTCACTATCCCAACCAAGGTTAAGGTTCAAGAGCCAAATCTTCGAAACCTTAACACTCACCTCGAGTTTGTTTACGACAACTTAAACAAATACAAAGGTCACAAAAATAAAAGTCCGAATTAGAAAAAGTCCACACCACACTGCAACACGTCGGCTCAGTGAGGCGAGGAGGGTGCGTGTGGTTCACTAAATCCACTCTAGGCCCCACAATACTTTACCAAGTTCAACAACAAGGGGATATATAACTAGACTCTCCTCCTCTACATGTTCTATGTGAGATTGAGGAGTTTTTACAAAATATCAAAATTAAAGCACACTATCCCCCAAATTCCAACACTACATAGATACACTTTGATTAAGTGTCAAGTCCACCACCTTAATTTGGTTCCAAAAAAATAAAAACTAGCCTACCTACTGAAATGGGCTCATTGATTTTTCAAGCTTTAAAAACATGCCCATCTAGACCTTTAATGCAAAATATAGTCCACTACGACATACCAATATATGTATTAAGTGGATAATAATATTATGCAACGTATAGACTTGAAAATAGTGATGTATTATCAAAAACAAGTTTACCATTAGTGATAAATTTGGACTACTTATCTGTTAAAACTATTATAAGGTATAAGTGATTACTTCTTTGGATCATGTGGCTAGTGAACCAAAGAATACCATATTGTTATGTGACAATGAAATTGGAACCTCAACCTGGACCATTAGAGTTGTTACTTTTGAAGGACTCTTAGTTATAAATAATTCATATTATGCTATTAAAAGATGACTTCAAATTTTGAGAATGTTTTGGATTTGGATATGTGGTGTATTTCACTTTGAATTACTCAGAAGTAAGGCTCAAGAGTGACCAATATCCTTTGTACTTTCGTTAATAGCATACCATGTGGCGAGAAGAAGCATTCTAGGATTGCATACCTTTAGCATGCTATAGCTATACACGTGTATATGTCGGATTTCTAGTCTTGAAGAGGGAGGTCTGCCACTTTGGTTCCCCATAAGAAAATGGCCACTATATGACTACCCATTCATCAAGGGATCATCTAGGTAATTAACCTTGAGCTCACATGCCCACTTGATTGGAGAATAGCGCTTGTCCCATGTTATGTGGGACTGCATTCAAGACTTTAGGGCCGAGCTACTCCTAAAGGTTTGTTTCCCTTAATTTTCCTTCCCAGCACTATCTCCTCAGAACACTTTTTTCATCTTTAATTGGCACTGTTCACTAACCCTTGTGGTAGAATGAAACCGACCTACTCCCGATCCTATAGAATACTCTCTATCGAGGGGACATGCTCAAGTTATTCATATGGATGAGGATTTAATCTATAGGCATAATCATGCCCCCAATACATAGGTTCTTTGCAACTGGGGTAAAGTTAATCTAGAGCTGCTACCAGGTCATTTGGATCCAAGCTTTAATGTTCAAGTTCTGGTGGCTCTCTAGACTCTCAATCATTCTCCATTGAACACTATTTGGCAACCCTATCCTCATAGAGGTTGTACAAGGGTATCCATTTGGTGGTTCCTTCGTTGCATTTGGAAGCCTCTACTTGAATTGTGATCTTCGCTAACTAATTTAATTAAATCATACTGCGGATTTCCTGAAAAGAATGGGTTCAACTCCCATGATGATTTCGTTTATGGAATCCTTAGCTATGGCAATTGTAGTTGAGGCGAAACTTGTGTTTCAATTGATCATAATTCTATTGACCTCTCTGAACACCTTGTGATTATGGAAGATTCCCACACTGTTCACAATGTCACTCAAGATGGTTGGGCTTTCAGGCTGATCTATGAAGTTATGTTCAGCCAATGTCTCAATTGTCTATCAAGTCATTCATGCACTCTCGCTAACTTTAATCCTACTCTTGAGCATGTCAATAATGCTCTTTCGAGCAAAACCATTGAGATCGATTTGCACATCCTCAGCGATATTTTCATTACCTTTGCTATTAAAGCCACAATTATGACTACTTTCCTTCTATTAAAAGGCTTTGGTATTCGTTGGTTGGTGTCGAAGGGTTTCCTCTATTGCAGCTGATTCCTTGATTTGTTCACCCTCGAGGGCAGTTGTTCTCTAAAATGGGCTTCCACTATGGTCGCCAAACATTTTTTTTTTAAAGATACTTGTCTATATGGTCACTATGAATTTATGAAAACAAACTTGCAATAGGATTTGCCTCAAGCTCCTGGACAATGGAATTTCTGAGATCACGAGACGAGTTAGAAGAGAAGTAAGCCGCCTATTTATTCAAGTTAACTCTTTGCCCTGATGCACCATAAAACAAACTAACAACACTCTTGACCTCATGAACAACCTCAGCCTCACAAAACAGAAGATAGTCATTCGCAAAAAATAAGTGAGAAAGAGAAGGGGCATGAGGAAAAACACGGAAAGGATGCTATCGACCCATATCTACTGCACTCTGAATCAATCTAGAAAAAAAGTTCCATAATTAGAATAAGGAGGTAAGGGGAGAGAGGATCTCCTTGCCTTAATCATCTAGAAGTGCAAAAAGACTGTAAATGAACCCCATTAAGTATCGGACGAACAGACACCAAATGAACACAGGTCATAATCCAAGATACAAAAGTATGATCGAAACCAAACCTAAGTAGCCAGGCTTCCAAACAGTCCCAATTGACTTGGTCATAAGCTGTTGAAAGGTCAATTTTAACTGTTAAGGACGTAGATTTACCCCTTTTTCCTCTTCAGCGCATGAAAGATTTCATGGGCTATAACAATATTGTCTGGGATTTGTCTTTTATAAACAAAAGTACCTTGAACCGGAGAGTAAGGGACGGAAGAACGGGCTTGAGTCTATATGTGATAATTTTAGAGATAATCTTGTAAATAAAGTTGTAGAGGCTTATAAGATGGAATTGAGAGACAAATTCAAGGTTCTGGACTTTTAAGATAAGAGTGAGATTAGTGAAGTTAAAGGACTCCAAAAGAGACCCAGGCTCAAAGAAAGCAGACACAGCCTCACATTTATCATTACCCACTATATCCCAGAACTTTTTGTAAAAGATGCCTAAGAAGCCATCCGAACTAGGCACTTTAAAGCTACCAAGTTGATCCACTGCACTCTTAATTTCAGCAGCCGAAACCTTAGAAACAAGAGCCGCATTAGCCTCTGTAGAAACTAAGTGAGGAATTACACGCAAGGCTTCCTCTAGCCCAAAGCAATCAGAAGTAGCATAAACTAACTTGAAGTGGTCAAAAACTAGGTTTTGAATTTCTACCTCATCCTCCACCTAGCAACCGTTGGTGCCTTTAAGTCTCAATATACGATTACGGGATCTCCGAACAAGGGTTGAAGTATGAAAGAATCGGGTATTTTTATCACCGAGCGAAAGCCAATCAATTCTTGACCTCTGTTTCCAATAGGGTTCTTCTTCTTCTTTATTTAAGTTAAGCGTCGACATTACAACATCTTCCTCCCTCGTATCGCATGGCAGCGAGGCTTTACTTTGAATCTCGCTAAGTCTGCTAGATATTCGGTCTACTTCCCCAATATTGTCACATCTTCGAGCTTCACTCCAATTCATAAGGGAAGACCGGCAGTGGGTAAGCCTGCATTTATGGCTGTACATGCCTCCCTGACAAGGGAAAATCCTCTAGCCCTTCTAAATTGAAGACACACAATCCTAGTGCAGCAACCATTTCAATTCGAATTTAAAGTAGTATTTAGATTTCCTCTTTTCACCCTCCAAGAAGATAAGAAGAGGAGAGTGATCAAATTCGATTGTTGGGAGAAGCTTAACCGCGACATTAGGAAAGATAGACATCCAAGCAACATTACAAGCAATTTTATCCAACTTTTCTTTCACATGGCACATACGACCCTAACAGTTGGACCATCAGTAACGACATCCCTTGGATTCAATCATAAATGTTTCGGAGCCCACACAACTTAGAGAATGAAGCGAGCACAAAACTAAGCCTATTTGACGAGAGAGCAATCGAATTAAAATCTCCGGCTATGGCAAATAGGCAACGAATCCCACTGAATTCCTCTTCCATAGCAGTCAAAATATCTCGATGTTTTGCTTGATGAGGTTCCCCATATATCAGAACTTGCGTCCAAGTTTTACTGAATGCCAAGTCATCCACCTGAATCGCAATAAGCCGATCAAAGGACTTCAAAATTGCCACCTTCACAGCATCCATCCAAAACAAAGCAAGACCACCACTCAACCCAATAAGATTTGCACAAAACCAACTCAAGAATTGCAACTGAACTACAATCTTCCTCCTTTTTTCCTCCTTTTTCATCCCCATAACGAACAAGAGACTCGGCCTAAAACGAATGTTGAGCTCAAGAAGAGCTCGAACTGTCTGGGCTTGGCCACAACCCCGACAATTCCAGCAGATAACATTCATGATTGGCGAGGCAGCTCTTCCTGGATAATTGCAACAAACCCATCAAATTCATCCACTATCATTCCCAAATCCTCATCGAGAGCTAAGAAAGGCAGAGTGACCACAGATTTGGACCCTACCTCTATCGCAAAAGGAGAAGGTTGATCTCTAAAAACTCTCGCTCACAATTCTTTTAATGCCATGAAAATGTCGAAAGATAACATCACTGGGTATCCCCTCGGATTCCAGAAGCATGTCCTGTGATTCTTCTATAGGACTTAAATCACCCCCAACACAGCCTCAATGGAACCATCTTCGACTACGAACCAAGCGTTACAAAAGACCCAGTTCCCATGCTTATACCTACAAACTGCAGCACTAGCAAGGCGAGCCTAGTACATTTTTTCACAGGTTCAAATTCAGGCCTTGATCGAACTCTTTTTCTACTATCACAAGCCATCACTTCATCACTTTTGGCATCCTTTTTTTCTCCCCTAATTGAAGATATCAAAATTTTCATGACAAAACAGTGACATGGTACATGATTACAATCATATATATAATTATATCAATATTTTTAATAAAAATCTAGCATAGTAAGGGAAAAAATTCACTGAATTATGACAGAATATATCTACATACTTGTAAAATAATGTGTAATATTAGTATTTTACAATTAAAAATCCTATTACTATGATAGATGACACATATATTGTTGTAATTATGTTCCACAGTACCAATTTCTAATAAAAATCTATCAAACTTTGGAAAGTGGTACCTAATTGAAAAAGTTCTCAAACTTTAAGGGACCTGAGTTATAAAGTATTGGAACCTTAGGGTACCACTTGAAAAGCTAGGATATTTATGTGATATATCATCAAACCTTAGGGTACATAATTGATATATTGTCAAAATTTTACACTAGAAAGAAAAAATAATTCCAAGAAAAGGTAAATCAATAAATAGTTTTCTTATACTTGGATAGATGTAAACATTGTTTCGTGATTATATTCACTATATCGTGAAGTAGTAAAGACCTTTAAAATATAAAATACACGCTAAGAATGAAAATCAAATTAGATCACATAATTCTGCCTAAGATCGGAATTAAATCAAAATACACGCTAAGATCGGACCCGACTTATCATTATTTGTCTCATCCTTATTCCACATTATTACCTCTAGCAATCTACGATCCCGTTTAATTCATTTCTGTATGATCCATATTACGACCGACGTATGCCCCAAAACTTTTAAAACCACTTGGAATGTTGACTTCCCTTCTTTTATAGAGGAAAATATTTTCCCCATTTTGGGGCAAAAGCTTTTCCTTTGGAAAGCAATTTCCATCAAAAAGTGCACGTCAAACAATGGAAAATACGAAAACCATTTTGAAGAACCTCTTTTTTCTTCCAAACAAATAGAGCCTTAGTATTTAATTCACTACTTAATATATAACTTAAAATAGCAACCTTTGAAACTCAACCCATACATGTTCAACTTTAAAAAATAATCATTAAATTATTTTATTAAACCCTAATATTACATAGACATCAAATTTATTATTCAAATTAAACATAACTCACTTTTTCCATATAAAATAAAAAAAATGATAATCCACAAACTTTGTTATTAAACTCAAATCAAGTGTAGACGTTGAATTATGAATCTATTAATGTTTAAGGATAAGCTGTATTTAGTAACAAAGTTTGGGAAATGAGTTGACTGTAATAACAAAGTTCAAGCTCTATTTTTTGAAATTAAAAGTGCATGTTATAATTGATAAATTTAGGGGATGTATTATGTGCAATAACAAAGTTTAGGCCCTTAGGGGAATATTTTATAAAATTAAAAGTGTAGGGTTTGTTGTGTAAAATTGAAAGTATTGGAGATCTCTTGTGTTTAACAAGAAAGTTTAGGATGTGTTTATATATTATGCCCTTTTCTTTTTCTTTTAAGTGTATATCAACATAAACTAACGAGACTCTAATACAGTTATATGTAGGGTCCTTAAAACATTTCAAAAATCTTAGGTACTTGAAAAATAAATTCAAATCCTAGGGCACCTGAACCAAAGTTTCTCAACTTAGGTGCCCTGTAATTTAAATATTATATTAATCGGGTATCAAAATGATAAATATTATATTCGGCTTATGCTTTGTATTATATATTTTGATGCAGCGCGAATATAAAAATTTAGGGAAATGAAAAGTTCAACAGCCTTCCTTAGATATCTATTGCTAAAACAATAAGAAAACAAAGGGGATGTAATTAGCCAAATTCTCACAATCGAGAATAGGAGAAAACTCTAGAAAAATAATGAAAATCTATGAAATTGAATGAGCTAAACCCTAGTCTTCCTCTTGCTTAAATAGAAGAGAAAACTCACCTAGAATAAAAGACTTAAAGAAAAATACAATAATTACTAATAATTATGTATTAATCTACTGGCTAAATATCCTATTCTATGTCAAACTCTTAAGCCGCGTCCCTAGGGAACTCGCCAACCAAAGCCGTCTCGCCAAGCCCAGCTTGCCAAGGTCATCCGCCAACTCTTTAGGAGCTCTTTGGGAAGGGGGGGCTGCATCATCCTCGCCAAGCGCTCGAATTAGTCACTGGGCCTATAGGATCGTTCTCACCAAAGTATGGAATGAGGTGCTTGATATTGAAGATGTCAAAAGTCCTCATACCACTCGGCAATTGAAGGTGGTATGCATTGTCTTTGACATTCTCAACCATCATCAAAGGATCAATCTTCCGTGCTGTCAGCTTGTTATACTCCCATGTGGGAAATCTTTCTCCCATTAAAATGGGCCAAACTTGATCTTGTACCTGAAGCTAAACTGCTCAACACCACTTGTCACTCGCCATTTTATATATGACACTTACTTTAAGAAGCCGTGCTCAGGTTTGCTCATGGTTGTTCTAAAGGTTGAATATGAAGCCTACTGCCTTCCCATGAGGACGCGTAAGATCGGGAACTAGCGCCAGATCTATCGAAGATCAGGGAACAAAGCCATAAATGACCTTGAATGGTGGAAAACCCGTGATCCTATTATTCGAAATGTTGTATGCGAACTCCACTTGGTACAACTTCTACTCCCATCCCTTGATATTCTCAACATCAAGGCAACAAAGTAGATTACATAACGAGCGATTTGTTACCTTAGTTTGGCCATCCGTATGCTGGTGATGTACGGTGCTAAAGGAAAAAGACATATTCGTCTTCTTCCACAAGGTCTTCTAGAAAGTGATTCACAAACCTTAAATCCCTATCTGAGACTCTGCTGATTGGCATCCCATGAAGTTTGTATAACTCTCGAAAATACAATTTACCCACATGTACGGTGTTAGCAGCTTTCTTGCACCCTACGCAATGCGCCATCTTGGAGAATCATTCCACAACAACGAAAATCCAAGGTATACCTCCTTGCGTCCGTGGTAACCCCAGCACAAAGTCCATACTAATATCTGCCTAATGTTGACTTGGATTTAGCAAAGGCAGTATAGTCCTGCATTGGACACCCCCGCCTTTTGATATCTTACAAATCTGGCATCGCTTGACAAACCTCTCCACCTTCTTTCTCAACAAAGGCCAAAAGTTGTTAACGATCACCAACTGGAGCATCTTGTCTCTTCCCATATGCCCCTCGTTGAGCTTCTCTTGGATGATCTTGAGGTGCTAATTCAAATTTGGAATGCATAGCTAATTTCCTTTAAAAAGAAACCCGTCTTGTAATATCCCGACATAAAGCTGAATTAAGCTTCTCGCCAAATCTCCCCAAAGGCAAGATCCTCTTGTTTTGCTCCACCAACTAATCAAAGCCGATTATGAAAACATTGCTATTCGCTATGGGGAGATTATGCCAACTCAGTGCATCAGTTACCTTGTTCAATGCACCTAACTTGTGCTTAATCACAAAGTGAAAGAGTTGAATTAGCTCGCCCACTTTGCATGCCAGTCAGATAGGTTGGCTTGGTTGTTGATGTACTTCAATGCAACGTTATCTGAGTACAAGATGAACTTCTTGTGGGCTAGATATGACGTCCAATGCCTCCACGCCCTCACCACTGCATAGAACTTAACTTCATAAGTTGAATAATTCAACTTACTCCCATCACGTTTCTCATTGAAATACGCAATAGGTCATCCCACCTGACTAAGCACTACGCCAATGCCAATCTCGAAGGCATCTGTATGAAGCTCGAAAGTCTTTTGGAAATCAGATAAAGCTAATAGCGATGCCAGGGTTAACCACCTCTTCACTTCTTCGAAGGCGTCAGCTGCTTCTGGAATCCAAGCAAAGGAACTCCCCTTCATACAATCTGTGATTGGCGCCATGATTGAGCTGAAGTTTGGTGCAAACCTCCAAACCTCCAGCAAAATGATGCCAACCCATGAAAGCTTCTAACCTCACCTATTTTCTTCGGCTATGGTCAATCTCAAATTGCCTCAATCTTCCCTTCATCAGCCGCTATGCCATCCTTGGACACAACAAACCCAAGGAAAGTTACTTGGTCCTTCATGAACTCTCAGTTCTTCAAGGCGATGAATAAGTGATGGTCCCTCAAGGTGCTAAGTACCTCCTTTAGATGCTCCAAGTGTTCAACTCAGTTCTAACTGTAGATCAAGATATCGTCAAAGTTAACGACAACAAATCTCCTAATAAACAGGCGTATAACCTAGGTCATGAACTGCATGAATGTGCTTACCACATTAGATAGTTCAAATGGCATGACAAGCCACTCGTACAACCCTTCCTGTATCTTGAAGGCAGTGTTCCATTCATCTCCTGGTGAGATGCGAATATGATGATACCCACTCTTCAAGTCTAACTTGTTGAATACTTTCGACTTTTGCTGCTGATCAAGTAAGTAATCTAATCTCAGAATGGGAAATCAGTAATGTACCGTGATCTTGTCAATGGCTCTCGTCTATGCACATCTGCCAATAGCCGTCCCTCTTTGGCATCAACAGGGTAAGAACTGCGCAAGGATTGAAACTCTCCCGGATGAAGCCTCTGGTAAGTAATTCCTCCACTTGGCTCCTCAACTCCTCATGCTATGCAGGACTCTTCGGTAAGGAAGCCCCCGGCATATAATCTAGTGTCGAATGTCCCTTAAAGGAGGCAATGCATCTAGTAACTCTTCCAGAAAGACGTCATTGAACTTCTTCAATAGATCTTCAACTTCACTAAGTATCTCTCCATGTTCCACCTTACTCTCCTTCCCAATCAACATAAAGACAACTCTGTTCTCGCCAACCTCCTTACCGAACATAGCCCTGCCTTGTAAGTTCAAGTTCTCAGCCACTAGTGCTCGTGGCGCCTCCTCTTTTTTGGGCAATAAGATGATTTTTGTTATCTCAAAAAGAAAACTACATGTATTCTTCCATTCATCATGTACGGAACCTCTATCAAACTGCCATGGATGCCCTAACAACATGTGGCGTGAATCCATTGTGACTACTTCACACCATATTCTATCCTGATAATTCGACCCCATCGAGATATTGACCAGACATCGCTCCAAGATAGTTACTTGTTTTCCTTTCTTGAACCAAGATAGCTTTTAAGGATTCGGGTGCGCTTTCGTCATCAATCCCAACTTCTGAACAACCTCCTCCGAAATAATGCACTCACAGCTTCTCAAATCAATCACTAGGCGGCACACCCTTCTGCAAATGGTACTAGTTGTCTAAAAGATGTTGTTTCGCAGCCAACCGTCTCCTTCTGTGTTTTTAGGCATGAAGCAAACTCTCCTAATCTCAGGTAGGTGGCCCTCGTCACCTACAACAGCATCCTCCTCTACTAGCACCAACTCATCTTGCACCTCCTCCTCAATTCCACGCCATCCTCAGCATGGAGTCCCTCGATGTACAAACCTTTGCCAAGTCTGTCACCCTTTCGACACTCGGCGACACGGTATCCCACCTCTCCACACTTGAAATAACGAGTCCTTGAGCCACCCACCAACTCCTGATTAACCAGTTTGCCAGTATTAGCGACTACCGGCTTAATTTGTACACCTGATTTAGGAGGTACTCATGCCTGGTCACGCCCACTATTTTGGGTCCTCCAAGTTTTGCCGACTTGACATCACCTCTACTGCTTCTCAACGTTCATAGCCCTCTTACATGTCTCTTGGCCCGAAAAGATGTCGAACATGTTCAACGCCTCCTTCACTAAATCCTTCAACTCACCAACATACCTATTCACAAATTGCTCCTCTGATTACATCAAGTCATTCTTGGCGACAAGAGGATAGAATTCCACCGTAAACTCCTCCACGGACCGAGAAACCTGATGCAAGCTTTAAAGGCGTTGATACATCACCTTGGTGTGATTGTGGGGAAGGAAAGTGCTTCGCATGTGCTTTTTCATCTCTTCCCACGTCTCAATTTTGGCCTTACCCTGGCTAAGCCGGGTATGCTTTAGCTACTGCCACCAGGTGATGGCTCTATCCCTCAACCGAGTAGCAACCAACAGCTCCTGCTTGTGCTCGAAAACCTCCTTGTGTTCGAGAACTTCCTCCATCATAGCAAGCAAATCCCAGAACTCCTCTGGTCTTCCGCCACCATTAAACTCTGAAATTTCAATCTGATTCCCACCTCCGATCATTAACATAATCGCTGCCTCCGGTATACGTCTAAGCTCTCCTCATGCGCTAATCCTAAATTTCCACTTCCGGGAATGAGTTGTGGAAACTCTCTCCCTTATCACCCCCTAACGGCGGGTTTCGAGGCTAAGCTGTAGGTGTTTGATTGGGATTCACTTCAAATTGGATCAAACACAGCTCAATTCGCTGAAATTTCTCCTCCATGTCCTTGAATCTCCTTTCGACCTGACGTTGAAAATCATGTTCGTGTACTCTCCGATGGTGGCATACCTATATAGCCCACAGGCCATCTCAAAAACCATTCTGAGTTCTGATAGCAACTGATGTAGTACGAATATGAAAATTTAGAGAAACAGAAGGTTCAATAGCCCTCCAAAAATTTCTATTGCTAAAACAATAAGAAAACAAAGAGGGAAGTAATTACCCAAATTCTCACAACCGAGAATTGGAAAAAACTCAAGGAAAATAATGAAAATCTATGAAAATGAATGACCTAAACCCTAGTCTTCCTCTTGCTTACTTAGAGGAGAAAACTCGCCTAGAATAAAAGATTTAAAGATAAATAAAAGACTTAAAGATGAATACAATAATTACTAATATTTATGTATTAATCTACAAGCTAAATATCCTATTCTATGTCAAACTCTTAAGCTGCATCCCTAGGGAACTCGCCAACCAAAGTTGTCTCGTCAAGCCCTTCGCGCCAAGTTCATCCGCTATCTCTTTAGGAAGGTGAGCTTGCATCATATTTACCATACTTAAATGGGACAAATGAACTTACAAGACAAGCAAAGGCAGACCCTTTTAATGAAACATGAAGATGAAATTAAGTCTAATGCATATCAGATTGACATCATTTGGATCAAGATTCAATTTTTTTTCCCCAATTTCAAGAGAAAAATGGTTTTCCTCAAATCCTATTCTAAATTTTTTTTAACTTTCCATTCAATTTTTTTTCCTTCAAATTTTCCTTACTTTCCAAATTGCAAGAAAAATATTGGCCATCATATTCTTTTTCATTCGCAACATTTTCTAGGTTTCAGACGGGCTCTCCATATTTTTCTTTTGCTTTCAATTTTCTTAATTATGAGTAAAGGTAAACCCTTATAGAGAGAGGCCCGAATCCTTGAACTTGTCCATTTTTTATGCTCCTCCAACCTTCCCCACTCCACCAACTATGTGACCCTTAATCCAATTGAAGATATGGCACTAATCCATTGGTTCCAAGAGGGTCCCCCAATCGCTTTCCCTTTCTCTTAACTTGTTCATGCACATGATCCCAAAGAACATTAGAAAATGGGTCAAAAAGGAGTCAAAGCAAAAAAAATAATAATTTCTGGATGGAAAAAATATGATAAAGAACAAAAAGGCTGCTTCAAAGGGGTTTGTTAAGCTATCTTATATGATACAATAGTGAAACTAGAAAGGCCAGGTTAATTGCCATCCTGTATGAAACATGCCATGGTCCACCTTAAGCTGTACTAGATCCTCTCTATCTCTTTCAGTATCCATAAATGCAATGCATCTGATTTATTCCATATCATAGAATATGGACAAGTAATCCCAGCACAAACCCTAAAACTCCTCTTTGTGTTCCTCTTCTCAATCATTTGAGACATCATTACCACTTGATTTTCGGAAACGTAAGTGAAAGACTTAGAAATTATTGAATCCGGTATTTTATGTGGCATAGAATAAAATAGTTTATGAGATTCAACCAAGTGTTATAGGGATTTGATGAAGTGGTAGCTATAGCACCTATCTTTAGAAGAAGTTAGAGATTTAGGTCCCATTTCTACTTCTAAAAGGTAATCTAACTTCCGAAAGAAACCATAAAAATTCACTTGTTTAGATTGGGCATAAGAGCCTCTTTGGCAAAGAACATTTGAGTTAAAATCCTAATACTTTCATTTTTTTTTTTTTTTTTTAGTATAATTGTAGCTGAACATATGAAATGAGCTAGTACATGTTATCCATACTTCAAATTCAATGGACATTCATCATCCAAAGCCATAACAATTTTTCACCTAACAATTTAAACATTTATTTTAATTTGTTCTTGACGCTGTTAGAATTAACAGTAAAACCAGCAAAAATGCAGCAAAAAACACAGTAAAGCGAAGGAGAGAGAGCAATTAGAAAGATCTCACAAAACGATGATACCACGCTGTGGTAAATGCCACTATCCTAAAAGATGATTTTGCCGCTGCTCCGATACACACACTATAACCGGCGACCGTCCTCCAGGATTAACGCGAACTTTGCCCAAAATCTAGATATGAAATTGGAACTTAAATACTTCTTGAAGAATAAGAATCAGCGACGCAATAGCATGGTAGTTGCATTTGAGAAGCAGGGTGAGTATCAACCTTTGATGGAAATTGAAGTGCTGAGTTCAAAGTGGAATCTACAGGAGAAAGTGGAATCTATAGGAGAAAATGGAATGCAGGGAGGGAAATCACGCGGAAATGAGAGACAGAAAGATGGATGAAGAGCTAAACATTCAGTTTTGGTCCAATTAAATTAGGGCTTGGATTCGTTTTTAGACTGCTGTCGGTATTAAATTGTGAGAAGTACAACAGCTAAAAACGGTCACAAACATTAATCCCAACGGTCATAACGGACGTAATGAATTGCAACGGTTATATTATTTAATTACTTATTAATCTCAACAGTCATATTTTATTGACATTAAACAGCTACGAGAAAACGGTTAGTAACGAGTCTTGAAAAATTATTTTTTCCATTATACTTAAGATTAGCTTGTATTATTTTTCTGACAGACGCTACATCTTTGGGAACCTTCCTTTCTTCAAACAAAAGGAATAGAGATACCGGACGTGCTGCAACGTAGGGATCACCAGGCAGCGCAGACACTACCTCTTTATTGTCTTATCCGGTACTGATGATCCGGATTCGAGATTGGACCATCAAGCTTTGAGATAGTCAATTTAGAAATTTTTAAAAACAAAAAAACATGAATCAAAGTAAATGTTTGTAACACATGTTTGAGCTAAATGAAAAAAAAAATATTTTTAATAAGGATCATTGTGACATTGCGAAGAAGTAAAAAAAAAAAAAAAAAAAAAAAAAAAAAAAGGAACTATGGATTATATGGGACTTATGATTTTGTTTCGTTTGTTTTTTGATTGTGCGTGGTTCCCATATATTAATGGAAACAAATGTCCAAAATGGATTAACTATGATTTATGAGTACGTCAATTATGAATTACATGTATAGGCTCACAATCAACTGCTCCGTACGCGTGTTGATATTTTTGTTTGTTACGTTATGTCTCAAATTACTTGTTTTATTTTATATGGGGCTGCCGTGTGGTCACCGATCAATCGGGTGATTTAAGGAAAGGATTCGGATTTTTGGCCGTGGAGGGGCCGATCGATCGGGACCCCGATCGATCGGGAGCCGTTTTCCGCCGGCCCTAATTATTTTCTATAAATAAGGGTTTAGGGTTTCGGTATTTGGTGAGAGGTTTCTCCCATACGTATCCAATCAAAGTGAGGTGAGCCGCCATTAAGAAAAAGAGGTGACTTCGTAATTCCTCCAAGATATTCGAGTGCTACGAGAGTTCAGAGGGAGTGATTGTAATTCTTCCATATATCTCGTTTGGGAAGTGTCGTTGTAATTCTTCCGTTCAGTTAATCAAGAATCTCCATCTCCGCCCGTGGTTTTCTCCCCTCTCGATTGTAGAGGGGTTTCCACGTAAATATTGTGTGTTCTTGTTTTATTCTTTCTTTCTCCATATTTGTTTACTTCTCATTTTGCGTGAGTTATATTATTTGAATCGAAACAAGTTACCAGGGTTTTTTCGCTTCCGCATTAAGTTTTATTCGTAACAAATTGGTATCAGAGCATATCATATTTGTTAAGTTTTTTCACAAATTGGTATCAGAGCCTTGTTTATTTCGATTTGATAATATGACGTCCGCAATTAGATCCGAAATTGAGAAGTTTGGTGGTCAAGGGAGCTTCAGCTTATGGCAGGTTCGCATTAAGGGCCTCTTGACTCAGAATGGCTTGAAGAAAGCTTTAGATGGGAAAGAGAAGAAATCAGAGAATCTTACAGAAGCACAATGGGAGGAGTTGGATGAGAAGGCGCTCACAGCAATTCAGATGTGTCTTACCGATGACGTTTTGACAGAAGTTCTGGAAGTGAAGACCGCTAAGGAGTTGTGGGAGAAATTGCAGGATATGTTCTGTTTCAAGTCTGTCTCTAACAAACTCGCACTTAAGCGCCGGTTATTCACGTTTCGTATGTCAGAAGGTACGTCACTTAAGAACCACGTCAGTGAATTTAATTCAATTATTCAAGATTTGAAAGAATTAGATGATGTTCCTAAGGATGAAGATCAGGCAATGTTGTTGTTGTGTTCTCTCTCTGCTTCATATAAGGGTTTTGTCGAAAGCATGATTTACGGGGGTAGACAAACCATATCTGTTGATGAAGTTAAGAGAAACCTACTGAGTAAAGAACGAGTAGATAGGGAATTATCTGACTCTGTGTATAACTCAGGTAGTGGTTTATTTGTAAGGGGGAGAACCAAGTATGATCATAGTGGAAACAAGTCTAAGTCTAGGTATCAAGACCTAACCTGTAACTACTGTCATAAGAAAGGGCACATTAAGAAAGACTGTTACAAGCTTAAGCGAAAATTAGAAGCAGATAACAGGTCTGACCAGAGATCCATAGCAGCTAGTGTTGTGAATGGTGAGAGTGAAGATTTTCTACTGTCCGTGTCTGAACCTCAGTCTAACTTGAAAGATAGTTGGATTTTGGATTCAGGTTGCTCCTACCATGTCTGTCCCAACCGGGATTGGTTTTCCACATATGAGTCTGTTCAAGGTGGAGTTGCTTTGATGGGTAATGATAATCCATGCAAAGTTTTGGGTATAGGAACAATTCTTTTTAGAATGTTCGATGGCACTATCAGGGTTTTGGGCGATGTTCCTCATGTTCCTGATTTAAAGAAGAATCTCATCTCTTTGGGTACTCTTGAATCTAAAGGGTACAGAGACACAACTGAAGGTGAAGTTTTGAAGGTCGTTAAGGGTGCATTGACAGTTATGAAGGACAGAAGGTCAAGTACATTGTATGAACTTGTCGGTTCCACATTTGTTAGATCTGTTGCAGCATCTTCATCATCCTTGTTGTTGACAGAATCAGAGATCACAAATTTACGACGTTTGAGATTGGATCGTTCAGGTGATAGGTGTCTGTCTGAGCACAGTGTAAGGGGCTCTTTGTGTGGTCAGTCCAGAGGACTGCTGGTATGTGAACAAGGGCTTTATGTGAAGCAGAAAGGTTTTCTCTTCAAACAATTCCTGACGAGACGTGTCACGTTTGGTGAGTCTTCATTATTGTTATCTCCACAGAAGATGTCATCAGTTGGTTGTGATTTAGGTCAGGTGAGTCAGCCAGAGGGAGTTCAGTTCAGTAACACAGTTCAGCAGCGGGTGGCTGTTTCAGTTGATGTGTCAAGAGCCAATTCAGAGAAGAAGATTGGCATTGCTGATAACCTCTCAGATATGTTCACTCAGTTTCTACCTAACATGAAGTTCAAGCTTCGCACGATTAGGTTTCGTACTTCGTTGTGTTAACCCCGTGTGTGGGGGTTTTGTGGAGAAACTGGAGGAAATTCTTTTATGTATGTAATTTGAGCCAAGGTGGAGATTTGTTAGGTTATGTCTCAAATTACTTGTTTTATTTTATATGGTGCTGCCATGTGGTCACCGATTGATCTGGAGGGAAAGCCGATCGATCAGGTGATTTAAGGAAAGGATTCGGATTTTTACCCGTGGAGGGGCTGATCGATCGGGTCCCTCCGATCGATCGGGAGTCATTTTCCGCCGGCCCTAATTATTTTCTATAAATAAGGGTTTAGGGTTTCGGTATTTGGTGAGAGGTTTCTCCCATACGTATCCAATCAAAGTGAGGTGAGCCGCCATTAAGAAAAAGAGGTGACTTCGTAATTCCTCTAAGATATTCGAGTGCTACGAGAGTTCAGAGGGAGTGATTGTAATTCTTCCATATATCTCGTTTGGGAAGTGTCGTTGTAATTCTTCCGTTCAGTTAATAAAGAATCTCCATCTCCGCCCGTGGTTTTCTCCCCTCTCGATTGTAGAGGGGTTTCCACGTAAATATTGTGTGTTCTTGTTTTGTTCTTTCTTTCTCCATATTTGTTTACTTCTCGTTTTGCGTGAGTTATATTATTTGAATCGAATCAAGTTACCAGGGTTTTTTTGCTTCCGCATTAAGTTTTATTCGTAACAAATTGGTATCAGAGCATATCATATTTTTTAAGTTTTTTCACATTGTTCAATATGACTTTGTTGCAATTTAGTACATAGATTTAGCCAATACGTGGAGATGTCATTTAAATACTTTCGTGGGCTTTTACTAATTGGTGCACAGAAAAGTAAATGGATATGGCCTCGGCCCAAGCAGTAGTTGAGGTGATAAGCCCACAGACACCTAAACTCGTACACTCAAGAGCTGAAACGTGGGGTGGAGATAAGTTTGAGAGCTCCACAACCTATTTGATTCCGAGTCAGTCAGGTCTACGTTATGCACCCATGACTTAAGATAATTCAATCAAGATCAAACTTGACAAAAGATAGATGCAGTGAACAATATTTGGGTCCATACATTAGGATCAAAGTCATCAAACTCAAGACTTGGCCATCAAAAGCTAATACATTGGAAGCAAACAAAAGCTATAAGTATGCTCTCTCCTATGGGGAAAAAAATGATAAAAACCACAACTATACTTCCTCCCTTTGCCAAGCCACTAGGCTCTTTTATTTATAACTAAAAGAAATAATCCTTGTGTCCTTATTTGACATTAATTCGCTTCCACATTTTGCTCCAATGTCCCCATGACCTGCCTAGGCTGATTTGTGGTGTTTAAAACACCTACTCGGGATCAAAAATTGTTTTTCTATGCTCTTCCACTTCTATTTGGTTGTCCTGAAAGTGCAAGTTTCTCTCAAACATATTTAAAAACTTCCGGAAGTCAGTGGGATACCTTACACTTGTTACAACCTCATGGTTGAACTCAATATCCCAATGACCACCTTGGGCACCTTGGGCACCTTGGTCATTAAGTCAATTGACGTTGTTGTCTAACCAGAGTTTGCTGAGAAAACATATTCAAAAAACTAACCTTATATCTAATAGGATAAAAATTACTAAGAAAAGATATCTAATAGGATAAATTACTGCAGAACTCACAACTTTTCACTCAGAAGCAGAAACCCCCTCACAAGTAAATAACGAACTGAACCCTTTACTTTTCAACAACTCTTCAAATTCAACCATATTTGTTGGCTGAGATGTTAATTTTAATTTTTGAACCCTAAAATAATGGGATAAAATGGTTAAATTTTTTATTTTAGGGCTCTCATGGTTTTCATTTAAAATTTTGTAATAATCCGATAGTTTACTATTAATTATACATGCTTTAGTTTGAAAAAGCAAACAGAATATAATTCACGATTTGATGTTGCGTAAAAAAATGATAGGATATGTATTCATTATTAATTACAACAGGGGAAAAAAAAAATATATATATATATATATATATATATATATATATGGTGAATATCAAATGAGAGCATTTGACTATGGTAAGATGTGAGAACTTAAAACTTTGCCATTGAATTCAAAATAAAGGGCTGAGACTGCACATATAAAGATGAGGAGAAAGATAGAAAGTTTTTAGAGCATTTTTATATATGCAATCTCAGCTATTCATTTTAAATTCAATGGCTGAGATTTAAGCTCTCATATCTCACCATAGTCAAATGCACTCATTTGATATATATATATATATTACAAAAATTCATATAAATTTTATTAAAAATAGCAAATGATCCTTGTAAATCAAATTTAATTACATTACCCTCATTTTAGAAAACTAAAACGGATATTAAAATAAAATTTTCGTGTATAAACAACAAAGGGGGGCTCAACTACATAGTTTCTTAAAACCAAATGAAAGTAAAGTACATACACACACATACGTACACAATATTATGGAAAAAGTTTTTTCCTTTCGATAATCCTCCTCTCCTCTATCTAAGGCTTTCTTAAGAATTTGAGCGAGATTATTTTTACCTCTCATACATGTGTTACAAATTAATAAATTTCACTTGTAATACATTTAATTTCTTAGAATTACTTTGTATTAGAGTCTATACGATGTAACACATCTTAAAATAGCACCGGTTATTATAATTGTAAGCAAAATATCAGCACAAATATCTGCAGTGCACACGCAAAGCACTGTGCTGAATTTGTTACTGATTTTTGGTGGGAATGGCAGTTACAAAGCAGGGAATGGGCGGGTCCTTCAGCTGGATTTTTCTTAGCTAATTCCTTGAATAAATTGAAAGCTTAATGTGTATTTTTGATCATCCAATTAAATGAAATCTTATTCCTAAGGGAAATTCTCTAATTCTCATCTCCTTTCTCTATTTTCTCATCCCCTTCCCTTCTTTTCTCATCTCAAACTCTCTTTTACAAGGTTAGGTTTCCAAATTAATTTTGGAAAGTTAACAATTGGTATCAGTGCTAGGTTTAACAATCCCTTGATTGATTGAGCTAGCAAAAATCAGAAAACAACAAAAAAAAAAAAAAAATCATGGCTGACGGAGTTCGGACTAGATCAGGAGCTGGTGGTTCGAATGCGGATACTTCCAATGAACTTCGTGATCAAATAAAACACATGGAAGCCAAGTTTGATCAGCAATTTGCTGAAAATCAAAGCCAAACCGAAGGGATTCAGTAAATCTTGAAGATGTTGGTGGAGAAAAATGAAAAAAGAGATGATCGGCTGCAGAAATTGGAGGAACGACTTGAGAATTTGCAAGATCAGATGAACAAGCAAAGGGAATCAAGTGTTGAAGCCATCCTTAAACCAGCAAGCCAGATTCACCAAGCAGCTGAAGCCGATCAGCAGCACGCGAGTGCAGAACCGCAGCAAGTCAGCACAGACAGATCTCATGATGGAATGCACACCCGAGGTAAATCTCCTATGTCGCAACCTGGTGTAGGACCATCAATTAACATCAGATCAGCTGCAAATCAACCTATTCGACCTGAAATTAATATAGAAAATCAAGATTGAGCTTCTGGACCTGTTAACTACCGAACCTATGCTGAAAATTCAGAACAGAACAATAGGCCATATTTCTCTGTTATGCACCAAAATGTTGCAGCCGATGTGTTCGATCATATTGATAGACCACCTGATCAACCATATCAGCATAGAACCATGACCAATGACAATACAATTGGGGGTAGGAGTGGTTCTTACAGGCAACCAAGGGTAGAAATCATCCATTTGATGGAAAGCAACCGGAATCTTGGCTTAGGAGGTGTGATCTATACTTTTTATATTACAATATACCTGAGGAGGAGAAGCTCCAGCTAGCCGCAGTCCATCTTCATGGTGATCATGAGGTTTGATACTATAGTTTGTTGAAAAGCAAACCACACCTTTCTTGGGGCCAATTCGTAGAAGAGATTTGTGGACTGTATGGAGAAAGAGAATCAACGGATGTTGTGGAAAACTTCAACAAGTTGGTCCAAACATCAAGTGTGAGAGAATACATGCTTAGATTTGAGAATTTGAGAGCAAATTTGATGTCAGTTCTGGCCATTGCTCCCGAGGATGCCGAATCCTACTATGTTTCTTGCTTTGTGAGTGGCCTTAAGCCTAGGATCAAAAACATGGTGAAAGCCATTGGTCCTAAGACTTTGTCAAGCTCTTACAACAAGGCAAAGTTGATAGAAGCAACTCAAGTCCCTTCATATGACAAAGGGAAGCACCAAATCAGCAACAAACCGAGATAGTTGCAGCAGAACAAGAACTTCGGCAGTAAAAGCAGTGACATAATTTCAGCAAGACTTTGTTTTCGTTGCAACCAACCGTATCAGCCCGGGCATAGGTGCAAATCACAAGCACTTATGTATGCAAAAGGCAGCCGAGTTCCGGATGAAGCTAACAGTACCGAATCTGATGCAGATTTGGAGGAGACCGAATGTAATTTACAAGGCAACTCAAGTGATGACGAGGTCGAGATCTCCATGAAGGCTCTAACCGGAAGTGGGGCTCATAACACAATCAAAATCAAAGGACGGGCTGGAAAACACTCCATTATTATCCTCATTGATAGTGGAAACACTCACAGTTTTGTTGACCCGAAGTTGATTAAGAAGGTCAAACACAAAGTGACGAAAACTCATCCTTTGGCAGTCATGGTAGCTGATGGGAACTCTTTGACAACACAAAACAAGTGCATAGCCTTCCCTTGGTCTATGCAAGGCCATCATTTCACTTTCGATTTCCGAGTGATTCCCTTGGGTGGTTGCGACATGGTGCTCGGAGTAGATTGGATGAGGACCTTCAACCCGGTTGTCTTTGATTTTGACAAAATGACCGTGGCCTTTGAAGTTCATGGCACCAAGGTGTCCTTGCAAGGCATGTCCGAATAAGCTCAGCTCAAATTGATCGAGGCAAAGGATGTGCAAGGTGGAATTAAAAAGAAGGCGATTCAATAGATTGGGCACTTGTTCATGGTTAGTTCGGTCATACAGCAGCCGGACCCTCCTCCTGATGTACAGTGCTTGATTAATGAGTTCGGGGACATCTTTGAGGAGCCTAAAAGTCTCCCTCCTCAAAGGAGTGTGGATCATGCCATACCCTTACGAGGAAACGCCGATCCGTTCAAAATTAGGCCATACCAGTACCCTCATGGCCAAAAGGCCGAAATAGAGAGACAAGTGGAGGAGCTTCTTCGGTTAAGCTTCATTAAACCGAGTCAAAGTCCTTTTGCTTCACCCGTGATCCTTGTGAAGAAAAAGGATGGGACAGCGCAAATGTGCATAGATTATCGTCGGTTGAATACTTTAACCGTGAAAGACAAGTTCCCGATTCCGGTCATAAATGACTTGCTTGACAAACTTCATGGGGCGTGCTTCTTTTCCAAGCTGGATTTAAGGCAAGGGTACCATCAGATCCGAGTCCTCGAATCAGATATTTACAAAACCGCTTTTCAAACTCATCATGGCCATTTCAAGTTCGTTGTTATGCCTTTCGGTTTAACAAATGCTCCGACCACCTTCCAAGCGGCTATGAATGATGTCTTCAAGCCTTATCTGAGGAAGTCGGTGCTGGCGTTCTTCGACGACATACTGATCTATAGCTCCACATATGAAGCTCACCTCACACACCTTCGACAAGTGTTTGTCTTGATGCGACAACACCGGTTTTTTGCAAAATTGTCCAAGTGTTCGTTTGCTCAAAGGAGGCTCGAATATTTGGGCCATATCATCTCATCAGAGGGAGTGGCTACTGATCCTAACAAGATCCGAGCAATGCAAGAATGGCCAATCCCGATCACCTTGAAGCAATTACGAGGATTCTTGGGCTTGATCGGATATTACCGAAAATTCATTAAAGGTTATGGTTCCATTGCCAAACCTTTAACGGAGCTCTTGAAGAGGATGCTTTTGGGTGGAACGAGAAGTCTCAAGCTACTTTTGAAGCTCTCAAAACCGCTATGTGTGCAGCACCGGTTTTGACAATGCCGAATTTCACCGAAAGCTTCGTTTTGGAGACCGACGCAAGTGGGACTAGTATTGGGGCTGTTCTCTCTCAAAGAGGAAGTCCTATTGCTTATTTAAGTCAGGCTTTAAGTCCCAAACATCAGGCGATGTCGACATATGAAAAGGAGTGCCTTGCGATTCTCTTAGCCGTGGAGAAATGGAGGCATTATTTGGAGGGTCAAAAATTCACCATTCGGATGGATCACCAAAGCCTCAAACATCTCCTTGAATAGAAGATCGTGTCAAGAATTCAAAAGAAAGGCTTGATGAAAATGTTAGGCCTTGATTACGACATCGAGTATAGAAGTGGCAAAGAAAACGCAGCTGCAGATGCACTGTCAAGGCATTTTGAGGACACTGTTTCAGGCTCATGCTCAGCCGTCTCGGTGGTAATTCCTTCTTGGGTCGAAGAGCTACACAAGTCCTACGAGGAAGATCCATTTGCTCGTGAAAAGCTGGCTGCTGCAGTGCTCCAGACCGACGCAAAATTTGCTGCAGAAAACAGTGATCTAACAGTTAAGAACGGGCTGTTGCGTGTCCAAGGCAAAATTTATGTCTGTTCTGCTACTGACTTGGGAAAAAAGGTCATCCAAGCCTCACACGATGCTGCTTGGGGAGGTCACGAGGGTGTGGAAGGCACTTATCAACCAATGAAAGCATATTTTACTTGGCCGAGCATGAAAAAAGATGTGAACGACTATGTGAAGTCTTGTGAAGTATGTCAACAAACAAAATTGGGAGATCCTCTATACAAGGGACTTCTTCAACCTCTCTCTATTCCGGACGGAGCTTGGGTTCATATTAGCATGGACTTCATCGAGAGACTACCGAAGTCCGAAGGCAAGGAGGTCATATGGGTCGTGGTGGATCGTTTCACCAAATATAGTCATTTTATTTCCCTTGCTCGTCCTGTTACTGTTGAAAAGTTGGCAAGGCTCTTCCTTGACAACATTTATAAGCTACACGGATTGCCTCAATCCATCGTGTCGGACCGAGACAAAATCTTCACAAGCACTTTTTGGAGAGAATTGTTCAAGATAATGGGAACCACGTTGGCTCGTAGTTCTTCCTATCATCCTCAAATGGATGGACAAATAGAACGAGTCAACCAATGTGTGGAGCAATATCTTCGGAGTATGGTCTTCTTGAAGCCCAAAGAGTGGAACCGTTGGCTTTCCTTAGCCGAATTTTGGTTCAATACACACTTCCACACAACCATTGGCACTACACCCTTCTGAGCATTATATGGATACTCGCCACCTTCCCCTATGATGATACAACAACCGAGGGTTGTTGATTCTACAGCAACCAAACTGGTGCAGCAAAGGAGACAGACCGTGCAATCGCTTAAGGACAATCTCCAACAAGCTCAAGCTCGAATGAAGCATTATGCGGATAAGAAGAGGGTAGACAAGAACTATCAAGTCGGGGACATGGTCTACCTCAAATTGCAACCCTATAGGCAATCAACTGTGGCTGTCCGACGCAACGTCAAATTGTGTACTCGTTACTTCAGTCCTTACAAAATTATGTAGAAAATTAGCAATGTGGCGTACAAGCTCGACTTGCCATCGCATTCTTACATTCACCCGTGTTTCATGTGTCCCTCCTTAAAAAACAGGTTAAAAGAAATGCCGATACGACTCAAAAGCCGCCCATAGCTGAAGGAAATGGCATTCTACTGCAGCAACCGAACTCTGTCAAGTCCGAACGGGTGCTGCAGCTGAACAACCGGAAGATTCACCAAGTCCAAGTCACTTGGAGCAACTTAAACAAGCACTTTACAACATGGGAGGACTACAACTTCTTGAAAAGCCTATTTCCGAGCTTCACTTCTTGAGGACAAGAAGCTTCTTAAGAGGGAGGGAATGTTACAAATTAATAAATTTCACTTGTAATACATTTAATTTCTTAGTATTACTTTGTATTAGAGTCTATATGATGTAACACATCTTAAAATAGCACCGGTTATTATAATTGTAAGCAAAATATCAGCACAAATATCTGCAGTGCACACGCAAAGCACTATGCTGAATTTGTTACTGATTTTTGGCGGGAATGGCAGTTACAAAGCAGGGAATGGGCTGGTCCTTCAGTTGGATTTTTCTGAGCTAATTCCTTGTATAAATTGAAAGCTTAATGTGTATTTTTGATCATCCAATTAAATGAAATCTTATTCCTAAGGGAAATTCTCTAATTCTCATCTCCTTTCTCTATTTTCTCATCCCCTTCCCTTCTTTTCTCATCTCAAACTCTCTTTTACAAGGCCAGGTTTCCAAATTAATTTTGAGAAGTTAAGTTTTATTTAACATTTTCACATCTTCAAACAAAGAAAAAGCTCTTATTGATTGCAAAGGTTTATGTTTAATTAACAGAAAAGATCTTTATATATTTGTTTGTTGAATTATTGGTCTCTATATGTCTTAACTATAACAATTATTAACTTACTCAAATATTGTTCAAGTATTATAGATCAAGTAGACAATGGAATATATGTTGTATCAGGGTTATATTATGATGAGTGGCACATGATGTAAATATTAGTATGTTGAAGGGCAAATATAAATTGTATTTTAAATTAGGTCATTATGTTGGTTGACCTTATTGCCCCTGCCCGTATGTAATATTTACCTGCCCTTGGCCCCTACCCGTGTGTGAACCATTTTGCTACCCGAAGCTTGCAGAACAAGCTACCCATATCCGTTTTAAATTAGGCTGACACGCGTCAGTCATCTGGCACCCCTGTTTGTGTTTGTTTTTGGTGAATCTGGACCGTTGATGAGTTAGAGATGGACGGCTTGGATGCGTCCTGCAGCCTTGACATGGATTGAGCTTTTTGGTGTATAATAAGGCACCCTTTTTAGGGTTCCTGTACACATTATTCATTTCTTTCATTCTTCATCAGCCAACGCCCTCTCTCTCTTTTTTGTGGTGGTGATTTGAGGCGATTTGAAGGAGATCTTTCCGATCCATGGGTGTAAAGGCTTGCATGTCTAGATCTTGTTTTTGGAGCATTGAGAAGCCATTGATGGCTTCTTTGTGAGTGTCTCTTCTCCTTTCTGCTTTATCTTTGTTCAGTAAAGGTTTCTAACTTAGGAACTTTTGAGATCTATTTGTATCACATTGTTATCTTTGTAATTTTAGTCTGTAATAACTTGAACTTGACTATAGTGGAGAGACTTCCCTAGAAATAGGGAGCCGTGGATGTAGGTCCTTATTTAAAAGCTGAACCACATAAAATTTTGGTGTTGTTTGTTGTGTATGTGAGCAGATTTCTCGTTTTTGATACTTACTATACTGCAGTTACAGGTTTATACATAGATCTGAGAATCTATAACATATTCATGAAGTTTCTTTAAGAATGGAAGTTTTTCTTTAAAGATCCAAAGTTTTACAACTAAAACTCAACAAGTGGTATCAAAGCTTTAGGTTCTTTACCTTAAAGAAACAATATGGCGGCTGTTAGGGTTGAGATCAAAAGATTTGATGGTAGAAATGATTTTAATCTTTGGAAACTTAAAATGAAAGCCATTCTTATGGCCAGAGCGCTGGAACTGCGCCTTTACCTGAAGATAAACAACCTGATTTTCTAACTGAAAAAGAGAAACTAGAGATTGAACATAAAGCCTACGCCTCTTTACTACTTAGTCTAGATAATTCAGTTCTTAACCAGATTTGTTATGAGAAGACTGTAGCTGACATCTGGGCTAAGTTAGAAGGGATTTATAAGTCTAAGTCTTTGTCTAACAAGATGTTATGTATGGAAGCACTTTCACTTTTAAAGTGAGTGAGTCTAGACCCTTAGAAGATTCTATAGATGAGTTTCACAGAATCTATCAAGATTTGGATAATGTTAAGGTAACTGTTGCTGATAAACTTTTGGCCGTAGTTTTGTTGTGTGCTTTGCCTAAATACCTTAGGGCTTTCAAAGACACACTTAGATATGGACGAGATACTATAGCACTTAAAGATGTTACCAAGGCCCTTAGGTCCAAGATTCTTGAACCTAGGAAGGAAGGGAAGTATCCACCTAACAGTAACAGCGGGAAAGGGTTGTCTATTAGGGGCAGGACAAAGACTCGAGACAACAATAACAATCATAATAATCATAATAAAGAAAGAAGAAGAAGTAAGAGTAGGAACAGATCCAACTCTAAACCAAGAAGGGATTGCAGTAAAGTAAAGTGTCATGAATGTGGTAAGTTAGGACATATCAAGAGATATTGTCCTGATTATCAAAGAAAATTTAATGGCACAACAGATAACACTGAGTACACTGGTGGTTATGATTCTGCTGAAGTATTAGTGGCTTCTACAGACCTAACTACACATGAGTGGGTGCTAGACTCAAGGTGTAGTTTCCATATGACATCTGATAGATATTTCTTTACTGAGTACAAAGCTGTGACTAGGGGGAAGGTATTACTAGGAAACAATCATGGGTGCAAGGTAGCAGGAATAGGGTCAGTTAGGGTTAGAGGGTCAAACGGTGTTGACTTCACCCTAGAAGGAGTTAGGCATGTGCCTGAACTTAGAATGAACCTGATTTCTCTAGGATAATTAAACCTGGCTAGAATGACCTTAAAGGCTCAACAAGGGGTAATGAAAGTCCTTAAGGGTTCTCTTGTAATGCTTAGTGGGGAGGTCAAGAATGGTCTATATGTGCTTAGAGGTGACATAGTTCCTGCTGGCTGCTCTGTTGCAGAAAAAGCTGACCTAACTAACCTTTGGCACAAGAGATTAGGACATGTTTCTGAGAGAGGTCTGAATGACCTGAACAAGAAGGGACTATTGGGGGTGGTTATGTGTCTAAACCTGACTTTTGTGAGTCATGCATTTTTGGAAAACATCATAAACTATCTTTTAAATCTAGTGTCCGTATAACTAAGTCATCGCTAGACTATATCCACTCTGATTTGTAGGGACCAACTAGGGTACCAACTTTAGGTGGAGCTTACTACTTCCTATCTATGGTAGATGACTTTTCTAGGAAGGTTTGGGTTTATTTACTCAAAACAAAAGATGAATGTTTTAATGCTTTTGTTAGGTGGAAGAACCTTATAGAAAATCAAAGAGGTAGGAAGATTAAGGTGCTTCGGACTGATAATGGACTTGAGTATATCAATTCTGAATTTGATAGTTTATGTGCACAAAATGGTATAAAAAGACACAACGCTGTTAGAAAAACACTCCAACAAAATGGACTAGCTGAGAGAATGAGCCGCACACTCTTAGATAGGGTGAGATGCATGTTATTTGCATCTGGACTTGGAAAGAATTTTTTGGGGGAGGCTGCGGTTACTGCATGTTATCTAATAAATAGAACCCCGTCCTCTACAATTGACTTTAAAACCCTAGAGAAAAATGGACTGGAAATACTAGTGACTATTCTGTTTTGAAAGTTTTTGGATTTGCTGCGTATGCACATCAATCAGAAGGAAAACTTGAACTTAGAGCTGTAAAAGGTGTTTTCCTAGGCTATCCTGATGGTGTAAAGGGTTATAGAGTGGGTGTTAGGGATGAAAATAGGACCAAAATAATAATTAGTAGGGATGTGACCTTTAATGAAGAAGAAATGACCTACTTGGAGAAACCAGTAGCTGCTGGTACAGTAGCTACTTCCTCCAACCCTAGGAAGTTTGATCCTGAACTCTATGAGTTCGAGATCAGCCCACCAGAACCTGCATACTAGGAAAACCCGACCTTAGATCCTGAAAAAGAGGTGACTGACAGTGCTTAGGGGAGCACTGAACCTCAAGAAACAATGGAACATATGGACCTATCTAACTACCAACTAGCTAGGGATAGGGAGAGGAGAGAAACTAGGGCGCCTGTTAGGTTTGGGACTGCTGACTGCATTACCTATGCCCTAAAAACTGCCTTAGAATATGTAGAGTCAGAACCTTTCACTTATTCACAAGCTATTAGTGGGGCTGCCTCTGAACAGTGGTTTAAAGCCATGATAGAGGAAATGGAGAGCCTCAAAAGGAACAAAACCTGGGTTTTGGTTCCTAAACCTATGGGTAGGAAGTTGGTAGGTAATAAGTAGATTTATAAGGTGAAAGAACCCAATACCTCATCTGGACAGCCAAGGTTCAAGGCCAGACAAGTTGCAAAAGGTTATTCACAAAAAGAAGGGGTGGATTACAATGAGATATTCTCTCCTGTTGTTAAGCACACCACCATAAGAATCCTTATGGCCCTAACTGCTAAGTTTAGTATATTTTTAGAACAAATGGATGTTACCACGGCTTTCCTTCATGGAGAGCTGGAAAAGGAGATTTTTATGACACAACCTGAGGGGTTCATTGAACTGGGAAATGAGAATAGTGTGTGTCTGCTAAAAAGGTCTTTGTATGGCCTTAAGCAGTCTCCTAGACAATGGTACAAGAGGTTTGACCAATTTATGCTGGGTAGAAGATTCACCAGGTCTATAAATGATACATGTTTCTACTATGTTAATGCTGATTCTAATGATGCCTTGTATCTGCTGATATATGTTGATGATATGTTGCTGGCTAGTAGATCTATGAACTCTATAAATGATTTAAAGCTAATGCTTTCTGCTGAGTTTGATATGAAAGACCTAGGGAAGGCCCATAAAATCCTTGGTATGGAGATTACCAGGTATGTTTCTGCAGGATCAGTGCATCTGTCCCAGCAAGCCTACTTGGAGAAGGTATTATCATGTTCCAATATGTCTGATTGTAAACCTGTTAAGTTGCCCTTAGCAAGTCAGTACAAGTTTTTAGTGGAACAGTGTCCTACTACTGAAACTTATAAAAAAACAGATGGAAAATGTACCCTATGCTAACGCTATGAGATCTTTGATGTATGCTATGACCTGTACAAGACCTAACTTAGCTTTTCCTTTAAGTGTTCTATATAGGTTTATGAGTAACCCAGGAAAAGAACATTGGGATGGGGTTAAGTGGTTGTTAAGGTACATAAAACAGACCTATACATTGGGTTTAACTTTTGGTAGAACAGAATCTAACCTACGGTTGGTATGTTATACGGATTCTAATTTTGGGGGAGATTTAGATAGGAGAAGGTCCACTAGTGCGTACCTTTTTACCCTAAATGGTGGAGCCATCTATTGGAAATCAAAGCTACAGTCTATGACAGCTTTGTCCACTACAGAGGCAGAGTTTCAGGCCCTTACCGAAGCTATTAAGAAAGCTATCTGGTTGAGGGGGCTATTGTCTGAAATTAATTTAGACTATGGACCCCCTAAACTCTATTCAGATAGTCAATCAGCCCTTGCTTTGGGTAAGAACCCTGTTTATCATGATAAGACTAAACATTTAGCTGTTAAGAGGAGTTTTGTGAATGATATGTTGGAAAAGGACACTGTTGAACGGCTGAAAATCAGTACTGATGTAAATCCAGTGTATATGGGCACTAAAAATGTAACTTTAGACAAGTTAATCAAATGCATTAACTTGGTTCAAAGCGATTGGGATCATGGATGACCAATCATGTGAGTTTGCTCCTTATTACTAGGGTATGTTTAGTAGTTAGCTCATATAGATACCAAGGTGGAGAATTGTTGAATTATTGGTCTCTATATGACTTAACTATAACGATTATTAACTTAGTTAAGTATTGTTCAAGTATTATAGATCAAGTAGACAACGGAATATATGTTGTATCAGGGTTATATTATTTTGAGTGGCACATGATGTAAATATTAGTATGTTCAAGGGTAAATATAAATTTTATTTTAAATCAGGTCATTATGTTGGTTGACCTTATTGCCCCTGCCCGTATATAATATTTACCTGCCCTTTCCCCCTGCCCGTGTGTGAACCATTTTGCTGCCCGAAGCTTGCAGAAGAAGCTACCCAAATCTGTTTTAAATTGGGCTGACACGCGTCAGTCATCTGGCACCCCTGTTTGTGTTTGTTTGTGGTGAATCTGGACCGTTGATGAGTTAGAGATGGACGGCTTGGATGCGTCCTGCAGCCTTGACACGGATTGAGCTTTTTGGTGTATATATAAGGCACCCTTTTTAGGGTTCCTGTACACATTATTCATTTCTTTCATTCTTCATCAGCCAGCGCCCTCTCTCTCTTTTCTCTGGAGGCAATTTGAAGGAGATCTTTCAGATCTGTGGGTATAAAGGCTTGCATGTCCAGACCTTGTTCTTTTAGAGCATTAAGAAGCCATTGATGGTTTCTTTGTGAGTATCTCTTCTCCTTTCTGCTTTATCTTTGTTCAGTAAAGGTTTCTAACTTAGGAACTTTTGAGAGCTATTTGTATTATGTTGTTGTCTTTGTGATTTTGGTCTGTAATAACTTGAACTTGACTATAGTGGAGAGACTTCCCTAGAAATAGGGAGCCGTGGTTGTAGGCCCTTATTTAAAGGTTGAACCACGTAAAATCTTGGTACTGTTTGTTGTGTGTGTGAGCAGATTTCTCGTTTTTGATACTTACTATACTGCAGTTACAGGTTTATGCATAGGTCTCAGAATCTATAACATATTCACGAAGTTTCTTTAAGAACGGAAGTTTTTCTTAAAGATCCAAAGTTTTACAACTAAAACTCAACATGTTTTATAATTTTAATTGTAAGATGAAAAGGTATTTTTAACCAAAGTCGAAAAAGATACATAAAAGGTTTATTTTCATTCATTATATGGAAAGATGCTTTAATAGAACTATTTTAACATTAAATTTTCACCACAATGGTCCCCGACCCCTCGATGCATCCACCACCACGCCTCACTACCCTCACAATTATCCGCTAGAATTACTAACCATAATCATAATTCACTATTAAACACCATGACTCACTATCACTCCCTCAAGATGGCCTCCACCACCAAGGTACACTCTCACCACCAACCATTGTGGCCTGCCACTACCATGGATTTTTTTCATAGTCCACCATGACCAACATGGCCACCTCTTTTGATCATCATAGCTAGGGGTGCACATTGTCCAGTTTGGTGGTTTATGGTTATCAAACTGGACCAAACCGTAAAAGTACGGTTTGACAATTTCACAAGCTAAAACTAAATCGTTTTGTCTTACAAATCAAACTGGACCAAGCCATAATTATGGTCCAGTCCAGTCCAGTTTATGATTTTAATTATTATAATAGAAAAATTGTTATTAACGATATGAACATAATTTGATCAATATTAAAATTATCATTAACTGCAAAAACATCCAAAAATACAAAAATCTTACTTCTTTTCCTAATTCATAGTACAAGACATGTTTATATTGTATACTACATAAACAAAAACTACAAACAATACATAAAATTTGTTTGTTAAATTCAATAGTAACATTTTTTGGACAAATTCAGCAGTAATATTGGGTCTGTTAAAATTTTTGTTAAATTGTTAATGAAATATTAGTGGTTTAGTCACAGATTAGGTTAAATTAACAAGTGGATTTTACTTGCATCTATTATGATTATGTCGCTAAAAATTACATCATTACCTTAAGTTAAATTTGACCAAATAACTAAATTTATATAGTATAATTCTAAAGGGACTATTAATATAATTAAAAGTATAATGCTTAAGTTGACATGATCAGAAAAGTACAAAGCCTTTAGTGTAAATATTTCTAATTATTTTTATCGGGTTATCAAGAAGTTTTTTTGCCACTAACATAACTCGTTATGATTTGAAAGGTGTAAATAATCATTGGATTCTTTAGTTTATGGTTTTTATAGTTTATGGTTTAAGTTTGGTTTTAAATCAAACCTAAACCGTAAATTCTAATAACTAAAGTTTTGTAAACCCAACCATAATTTTTTAAACCATAAACTAAATTAACTAAACCAAATCGTAATTGACAGTTTGGTCTGGTTTGAATTACAGTTTAGATCATTTTTTTCACACCCCTAATCATAGCTAAACCGAAACTACCATGCACTACTAAGTTTTCCTATACCTATCGTCATTGTTTAGCATCACCATGATCAACCCTACTATCATGGTTGATCACCTCACTCACCGTTGTTGCATTGGTCGATTTACATTATTAAGTATTTTTTGTTATTATATATATTAGATAAGTTCTTTCTTTAAATATATCCAGACATTATGTTTTGCTAAAAAGGCCTTTTTGCATTAAATGGCCAAATAACAACATTAATGACAAACCCAATGTCTAAAAGGCTACCACCAAGGCGGGGCCTGCGAAGTAAAATGCATGCAGCCGTACCCCTACAGGATTCTACCCTAAGAAGAAGTTGCTTTCGAGGGCCCCCAACTCAAAAAAGTAAAAAGGCAAAAACGTAACAATATTTAGGATTAAATATTAAAAGGTAATTGAACTATACCCTAAAGAATATTTTTGGTATTTAACTCTTCAGTGGTATAAGAAAAGCATTAAACAGCCGTGTAGGAATTATTTTGGAATTGAACTAACATACAATAATTAATTTGAAATTGTTCATTTAAGGAGAATAAATTGAGTATTTTAGATATATATATATATAATTTATTTTTTAATAATTAATATATTGTGATATATTGTATAATTAAATTAGATTCATTTACGTAAAATATTATTGTACTTCACTCAATGTGTCAATTTAGTTCTTTTGATTTAATTGTGCAAGCTTTATTCTTGTACAAGTTAATAACATATTTTTTAATCATATTATCATATTTTTTAGCCTAATTAAACTTAATTGTGACTCGCCGTTAAAAAAATTTTCACCACATTAACGTTAATTTTACTGTAGAACTACGAGTACAAGTAGGCTAATTAAAATTAATTTAGCCCAATTAAACTCACTAGTGACCTAACCATTAAAAGAACTTTCATCACTGTGACGTTAATTTTATTGTAGCACTACGAGTAAAATTAGGCTAATTAAAAACTAATTTAGCCTAATTAAACTTACTTGTGATCCGACCGTAAATAAAATTTTACCACATTGATATTAATTTTACTATAAGACTCCTAGTTAAATTAGGCTAATTAAAAACTAATTTAGCCTAATTGAACCTACTTATACCCGACCGTTAAAAAAAATTTCATAACATTGGCCTTAATTTTACTGTAGGACTACGAGTACAATTAGATTAATTAAAATTAATATGGCCTAATTTACTTTGGTCCTACTATAAAATGAATGTCATGGTGGTGAAAAACTTTTTAACGATCGGTCACAAGTGAGTTTAATAAGGTGAAAGGGTAGGTTTGCATTAGACTGTACACCTAATGTAATGAAACAATTAAAACATATGTTATTAACTTGTGTGAGCACTAAATTAATACAATTAAAATAAAAGGACGAAATTGATACATTGGTCGAAGTATAAGAATATTTTATATTGATAACCCTAATTTAATTATACAATATATATCATAAAATATACTTAATTATTATAAAATAGATTGTAAATATTAAATATATCTCTAAAATACTTAATTTATTTCTTTTATTTGTGCAATTAATTTCTTTATGTTTGTTCAATTCTAAATTAATTCCTACATAGGTGTTTAATGTTTTTCTTTTACCATTAAAGAGTTAAATACCAAAAAACTTATTTAGAGTATAGTTCGCTAATTTTTTAATTTTTTTCCTAATATTTATAAAATTAAGTCAAGTCAAAAGCACGCATTAAATAATGAAACACATACGGTGAAATGGATATAGATTTAATTCAAATAGAAAATTAAAAAACATTAGTTGAAAATACATGAACCCACACCATTAAGAATTTAAATTCATGAAAGGTCCGTACAAAAAAAGAGGGAACATTTTCCCCTACTTTGATCAAATTTTTTGAAATTACAAAAAACACATTCTAAGTTTCCTTCGCAGTCAATATTGAATGCAAAAATCTCACCTAAGTAAACATTATAAACATCAAACGGAAAAATAAAAAGCAAAACAAAAAAACATAAACTTATATGTTTTCAGTCTTGATACTTGATACACAAGAAAATAAAAACATAACCTAAATTTAGATATATAAGAACTGACAAATTACAAATAGCACGAATGAGTAATCAAAATCTCAAACTTGAGATTCTAGAGGCCAACTTGAGAAGGGAACAAAATAATACTTAAAACGACTCTAGGAGAAACTTCAACAAGAAGGCCTTGCATTGAACACGATAGACCTCGAATTGAAACAAATGGCCTTGAGATAAAATAATTAAATGACAGAATGAAATTCAGTGAGGAAAGATAAAAAAGAATGAAGTTACCGCACCGTGGAGTTCATCATTGTCCTCAGTCATTTATGGCCTCGTTATGGTAAAGATGGGATTGTCAGGCATTGCAACTCCCAAGGTTAACACTGTATCCAATGCATGAATGTATACTCTCGGTAATGGATTGAAGTATACTCCAACTTGCTTAGTAACAAGAGTATAGAAAACCTCAGAGGAGAAGAGAAAGAAAGAAGGAATGCAAGTATTTAAGTGTATTCGGCATCTTGATGAATGCCCCAAGGCATGGTATTCATTGGAAAAAATCTTCTCGTTCAGCAATTGGAATTTGACACAGAGTGTCTATGAAGTTTGGCTGTGATTTATATAAATAGATTTAATTGTGCCTAATTTACTAATTCTGTAGTTTTCATTCGCCTAGTTTTTAGAAATAATTTGAATTTTATTTTAGAAACTTATTAATTAGAGTATATCTTCATTCATGGGAGCATATATGCCCATATTAGGCAAATACTCTAGGGTTTAGTTTAATTATGCTTTTACCCTCTTACTTCTATTGTTGCTTCGGGGTTGTTTATGGCATTTATTATCTTTCTAGCCCTCTATATATAGAGGCTCATATGTATCTCTCTATTCATTCATTAATAATATTTCAATTCAAAGTTCTCAATCAAATTGAGTGTTCTCTTCTAATTCTCTATGTGAGATTAGACAGCTCTTCTGTGTCCTCAACCTAGCCAACCAGGGTGGTGAAATTGGCTTATCTGTATCCTTGGCCTAACCTACCAATGTGGTGAATTTGACTACATTACAGTGGGGTTTTTAACCTCACTAAGATCAGTAACCTATCAATCATCATAGTAAAGTTTCTAACCTTACCACAAGTTGTGCTTATTAGTTTTACCCTACACATTCCTAATTCAGTTGTTATCAGAGCTTACAACAGTATCTTATACTCTTTCTCTCTCCTCTGCTCTGCAAGCCTAAACGGCTACTGACACCCCCCCCCCCCAGTCTCCCCACCGTCGGCCACCTCGCCGGCGCGACTCCCCCATCGGTGACGCGACTGTGACGGCGACGACCCACCGCTGGACGAGCATACCCACCACCATCACTTCGACCTCGCCCTCGACCCCGACCCAGACCTCGGCCTCGACCCCGACCCCGACCCCGACCCCGACCTCGCCCCCGACCTCAACCTTGACCTCGACCTTGCCCTCGCCCTCGACCTCGCCCGACCCGACCCAAACCTTGCCCTCGCCTTCGACCTCGCCTGACCCGACCTCGACCTCGCCCTCGCCTTCGACCCCACCCTCGACCCCGACCCCGATCCCGACCCAGACCTCGCCCTCGACCTCGACCCCGACCTCAACCTCGCCATCACCTCGACCTCGACCACCTCGAACCACCAACCACAACCCACCACCACCCACCCCCCACTTGCCCTACCTAACCCACCACCACCTCGACCTCGACCCACCCACCGACTCTCGCTCCCCACCACCACCCCTGACCCCCCTCACCACCGCCACCACACACGCCACTGATAGTCCAAGCTAGTACAGAGGGCCGGACCACCAAGGCAGTACCGTCCTCAAGGCTGCCACCGATCACCGCCTTCATAAGACCAAACGGGCAACCGACCGGCCCAGGTAAGTTAAAATTGGTCGGCCCAAGGTTTGAATTCTTATCCTTCTACTTCGAGTTCTAGTCGTTTAACTTCTAATAATAGTGCGACTCTTAAATCCCTTTTTATTTTGCATTGTTTATCTTGACTTGAGAATGTGCATTCTATAGTGATAGAAGTGTATGAACGCGACTAGACATGGAACTCAAAACGTGAGGCCATCTTTACAGGGGGTGGGGAGTGGGGGAGACAGGCCAAAGAGGGAGGGAAATCTAAGAATAGGAGCACTAAATATCGGGACATTGAAACAGAAGGGCAATGAGGTAGTCCAAATGATGATAAAAAGAAGGATCAACATCCTGTGCCTACAGGAGACTAAATGGGTGGGCTCGAAGGCAAGGGAGAAGCTAGGACACAAACTACAGTACTCAGGGAAAACCAGAGGGAGGAATGGTGTAGGAATTATAGTCGACAACAGTCTTAAAGATAAAGCAGTCGAAGTGGCAAGAATTGGGGATAGGATCATAGGCATCAAGATGATCGTAGATGGGGAGATAATGAACGTGATCAGTGCCTATGCACCTCAGACTGGACTACCAGAAAATGAGAAGACTGCATTTTGGGAGGACTTAGACAGAACGATGCAAATCATACCACAAGATGAACAAGTGGTGATTGGTGGGGACTTCAATGGGCATGTTGGCGTGAAAGAGGATGGATACGTGGCACACCATGGAGGATTCGGATTTGGATCTAGGAATGCAAAGGGGAAATCCCTTCTGGACTTCGCGGTCATTTATGAGCTCACAATTGCCAACACCTTTTTCAAAAAGAGTGACGAGCATCTCATCACGTATCAAAGCGGAGAGGCGAAGACTAAGATCGACTACATCCTACTAAGGAAGAGGGCACAGAGACAATGCAGGGACTGTAAGGTCATCCGAGGAGAGGACCTATTTAAACAACATCGGGTGGTGTGCGCGGATGTAAAGGTCAAGAAGGGGGTCAGAAGAAGCAGGAAACCCGTGCAGAGACGTACCCGTTGGAGAGACTTGAGGGGGGAAAAACTTAGAGTCTATAAGGAAAGAGCGGGTTCAGAGCTCAATTGGGACGAGGAGGGAGATATTAACCGGAAGTGGAATGAATTGGCCCAGAAACTCAGGAGTTTGGCACGCGAAGTTTTGGGAGAGTCAAAGGGTGGGACAATCACCCACAGAGAGTCATGGTGGTGGGGAGAGGAAGTCCAACAGAAGATTAAAGTGAAACGAGACCGGTTTAAGGAGGGGGAGAGCAGTAGAGAAGAGGAAAAGAGACGACAACATCAGCAAGCCAAGAAAGAGGCGAAGAAAGTAGTTAGTGAGGCAAAATCAAGAGCATATGAAGAGTTTTACAAGAGGCTGGACACTAAAGAGGGAGCTAGGGATATATACAGGATAGCCAGAGCAAGAGAGAGGAAGACGAGGGACCTGGGGCAAGTAAAATGCATTAAAGAAGCGGATGGGCAGGTGCTAGTGGAAGGGCATCAAATTAGAGCTAGGTGGAAAGCCTACTTCCACGATCTTTTCAACAACCGGGGAAACACTGAGATAGATTTAGGGGAGCTCCAGACTACGGAAGAGGATCAAAACGAATGCTATTGCGAGTGAATTACCCCAGAGGAGATCAAGGAAGCCCTAAAACATATGGGAAGGGGAAAAGCAGTTGGGCCAGATGGGATACTCATTGAGGCATGGAAATGCCTTGGACAGAGGGGTGGCAGCTGGCTAGCAAAACTCTTTAACCAAATCTTGATGGGGACCAAGATGCCGGAAGAATGGCGGAAGAGCACACTGGTCCCAATCTACAAGAACAAGGGTGATATCCAGAGCTGCGCCAATTACCGGGGGATCAAATTGATGAGTCACACCCTCAAGTTGTGGGAGAGAGTCATAGAAAAGAGAATACGACAACAGATGGAAGTGATAGAAAACCAGTTTGGGTTCATACCCGGGAGATCAACAATAGAAGCCATTCATCTTTTACGGCGGACGATAGAGCAATACAGGAAGAGACAAAAGGACCTTCACATGGTCTTCATCGATCTAGAGAAGGCATACGATAGAGTGCCAAGGGAGGTACTGTGGAGAGTGTTGGGAAGGAGAGGCATCCCGATGCCTTATATTCGGGTCATTAGGGACATGTATGAAGAGGCACATACTAATGTGCGAACAGGGGAAGGGGAGACAGACACTTTCCCTATTACAGTAGGGGTTCACCAGGGCTTTGCCTTGAGTCCCATCCTGTTCATTCTAGTGATGGATGAGCTCACTAGACACATCCAAGGGGAGGTACCTTGGTGCATGCTTTTTGCAGATGACATAGTTCTAGTAGGGGAATCCCGTGCGGACATAAACGAGAAGCTAGAACTATGGAGAGGCACACTAGAACCGAGGGGTTTAAGGATTAGCAGATCTAAGACCGAGTATGTGGAATTCAAATTCGACCGTTCCACCACGACCAGCACCAAGGAGGTTAAGATTGGAGCAAAAGCCGTATAAAGTAAGGCGAGCTTCAAATATCTGGGATCCATGATACACCAGAATGGTGAAGTGGATGAGGATGTCAGCAACAGGATTAAAGTAGGCTGGCAGAAGTGGAGGATGGCATCCGGGGTGCTGTGTGATAGAAAGTTCCCGCTAAAGTTAAAGGGAAAATACTATAAGATGGTAGTAAAACCGGCTATGCTATATGGGGCAGAGTGTCGACCAATGAAACAAAATCAAACACAGAGGATGAAGGTGGCAGAGATGAGGATGCTATGATGGATGTGTGGCCACACAAGAAAGGATAGGATTAGGAATGATGTGATACAAGGAAAACTGGGTATAGCCTCGATCGAGGATAAATTGAGGGAGCACCGCCTAAGATGGTTTGGACATGTCAGCAGAAGACCGACCTCAGCCCCAGTCAGAAGGTGTGAACAGCTCAACACAGCGATAAGCAGAAGAGGGAGGGGCAGACTAAAGAAGAGTTGGCTGGAGAGGATTTGTCAAGACCTAACCGACCTAAACCTAAGAGAGGAGATGGCCTCAGATAGGACACGTTGGAGGGCTAGCATTAGGGTAGCGGAGATGGCAAGAGTAGAGTAGTGCGGGGAGTGGCTGGTTGTCTAAGATTCTTAGGCAAGCATAACATCTAGTGTAGCACTTTTAGGCTAGCTTAGTCCCTAATCATGCCCATTCTCCTTCTCCTTCTTCTTCTTCTTCTTCCTCTCCTTCTCCTTTTTCTCTCCTTCTTCTACTTTTGCCTCTATATACATGTTATTGATTGGTGGTTTATCTGCAGGCACTCAGCTACTTCAGGTTGGGGGTCCCCGGAAACAGTCTCCTTTCCTGCCGAAAGGGGTAAGGCTGCGTACATCACCCCCCCAGACCCTGCGTTCTGCGGGAGCCGCAAGGCACTGGGACTGTTGTTGTTGTTGTTGTATCAGAGCTTACAACAATCTTACTGTATATCGCCCAAAAAAAAAAACCCCCAAACCCCAAAAAGAAAACTAAAGCAATATTGTCCATCATAGTTTTTTCTAATTAGAAAAAAAAAATCACCCCAAAAAAGAACCCCTAAATTTAACGGTCGTCAGCGATCGCTTCTTCTACTGCTGAACGAGTGCCTGAAGTCCTCCGTCGCTGACACTGGATTTTCGCACCATTGTCATCCATTGACCAAGGCGAACTCTTCCATACAAAAATGCCACCAGCAATCTCGGAGAACGCACAATGCACTGTGAGCATCAGCATAAACACAATCCATCCGTTTCCCGGTCAACCAACAACTTTGGGACAACGAAACCCCTGTCAAAACCTTTCCCCGGCCAAGTCAAGACGATTCACATAGCACCCATCATCATTCTCCATCGGAGCACACCTCACGCGTCACTGGCCACCCCGCCATAACCTCAAGTTATCTAGAGCACACTGACACCTGGATCGAAGTCGCCACCCTCCTATTTTCCTAAATTCAAAATTAGAGCCACTGTCTCAACGGTTAGGGTTCGTACTAGCAAGTTTCTGCATTATATCCACCACATCATCAAACACGCCACTTCCACAGTGTCCACAGTTTTCTTCCATGTAAAGACCATGTGAATGTTTTTACCACATCAGCAGTCCACATCAACATGACCTATTTTGCTAATTTTAACATGTCAATTATGAATTTGTTGTCCGTATTTTTTTATTCTACTTCGATTTGAAGTTTACACGGTAACAAGATGCCTTTGAGATGCCACAACGCCGCTAAATTAAGAGAACATGTGACATAAAATTAGCAGATTTGCATCAGCAAGTTCAAGTGTTACAAGAAAAACTGGCTGCTCAACAACCAAACAACATTCAAGGTGGAGCTATGAATTCTAAGAACCAAAGCTTAAGTGATAAGAGTTATAGATCTAATCCATTGGACATTGATGGCTCATCACCTGAAGAAGAAGCACCTCAACACTATCTTCATCAAACTCCACCTGACAAATCCTCTAGTTAGAATATCAAAGTGCATCTACCAATTTCAAGGACACCTAAAACCTCGTAACTTCTTCGACTTGATTCACACCATGGATTGAGATTTTGAACTCAAAGAGATCCTTGATGAAAACCAAGTCCAACTTATTGCCATCAAGCTAAAGAAGTATGCATGCAATTGGTGGGAGAATCTCAAGGGAAAACGCAAAAGAGAAGGTCGTAGTAAGATCAAATCCTCGAGTAAAATGCATCAAGAATTAACTAGAGAAATTTCTTCCCAAGAATTATCGCCATGACACATCTATCAAGTTCCACAACTTGAAACAAAGATCGATGTTTATTGAAGAATATACTATGGAGTTAGAGCAATTCATGATAAAAACTATTGCACGCTATTTAGGAGGACTATGTTAGAATTGGCATCCTAAGAAACCCAAATTATGTAGATAATTTTATTATTAAATAAAGTTTATTTATTGCTATTTATACGTTTACAGGTTTATTATATGTGTGATGTTATTTCTTTCAAGCAACGTACTATGGGATGGACGTAATCCTTAAATGACATCTGGAATATTTGTTTTAGTAGATAATAAGATTATGCCACATGTAGACTAATAAAAATTTAGAATGTTATTTGATAGTTAATTCATTGTGTTGGGAAGACTTTCAAAAAATTTCCTAATTTGATAAAGTTAATGCAGTGAAAGGGTTCAAAATTCTTAGTTTTAAACATAAGGTTAATTTGAAATTCCTAATTTTAAATCTACATGCCTCTACTCTAATACATTCATAATAATTATATGAACTATAACTAGTATAATAAGAAAACCATAAATAAATAGAAAAGTGAAAACTTAAAAGAGAATGAAAGGAAGACATATCCGGAATTACTCAAAAAAAAAAAATAATAATAAAAAATAGTAACTCCAAGAAAGTTGAGAAACAAAGATCCAGTTGCCTTCTATGCAATGACCTAAAAACTCCAGTTGAGTGGGCTCCGAAAAATATTAAATTGTGGAAAGAAAAATTCTAAAGGAAATTTTTCTCTCTAATTAGGTCTCTGAAGTCAATACTTCTAGAAATCTTTTATTTTGAATTTTAATTGAACGCTAAACCATAAAACCGGTACCCTTATTAATAGTAGGATACCGGAGCAAAAGAATCCAAAGTTTTTGATATGGGACGCGAAATAAAAAAGCAAAACGCATCATTTTATACTAAAACAAATTCAAAATGCCGTGTTTAATCAACAGGACAAACCACGTCGTTTTACTTTCAAAACACAAGCCACATGTCGTTGTTTGATTCGCCCGCACAAGCGGGCATAAATAGCCAGGGGAGTCGTCCCAGCGTGCGTGGTTTATCCAAAAGAAGAGAGGCGAATCGACAATGTACTTATGCAGTTTTCCTTTTTTTGTTTTATTTTGTTTTACTTCCCACATGTAAACATTCATCTTATGATTTTTAATTTTAAAAATTATTTTATTTTGTAATTTTTAACTTTTATTCATTACATGAATAATCTTTGGCAAATTTAAATTTACTCATCTCATGAATCAATAATTCGCCTCATAAATTCTTTAATATTTTTTTGTCGACAATAAAATCAGAGGCTTGCACAGGGACCTCAGGAACGCTTTAAATCTAACTCCAAATTCGCCATTTAAATTAATTGTCATGTCATGATAAAATTTAACTGCCATTTAATGGGACTTAATTCTACTAAATAAATCCCACTCTACGCTAGACTTAAACCATTTATTCGATATTTCTCAAAAAGACAGTATTGATGACAATAACCCATCCACAAGATGTCCATGACAAAGAATAATTGTAACTGCTACCATTATTCTTCTCACTGCTTCTCCATTAGTTACTGACTCGCCCTTTGCTGACCAGATCATTTATATTTGAACATATTCATAGTATCAATTCCAAATTTCAAACACATAGAACACTTTGGCCAAAGATTTTGAACTATTCAAATAATTGCGAATTAACTAAAGGGACATCTGTATTTCATAAAAGACTGTAGATTCCATATTGAATAAATGATCCTTGTCGCACTTCATGCCGCTGCCTAGTATAAGTGGAAATTCAATCATTTGTCTAGACCTTACTTATAGTACACCAAAGCAACTAACGTTCCATGTACAAGTCCAGAATTCTCTCAGGACTCAGAGTCGTCGTTCAAACAGTACAATATAAATCACTCATCTTCGATAGTAGTCTAGAAACAAGCAACTCACATGGTCCAACTCAGTGTGTCAATCTTGTTAAACACACCAACCTTACACTTTTGGATCACCATCCACATGACCAAGACAAGTCATCTAAAGTGTTGAGTCATGGTCTTAACAGACAAGTAGCCCAAACTTATCACCGACCGCGAGTTATTCAAATAACATTCCATACCATTTGTTCTAAGTCTATCTATGGCTTAATCTCATTATCCACTTAGAACAAACATGTAAAATGTAATCTTAGGACTCTGTCCATCTAATAGACGATACTCAAAAGAAAATCACATGAAGTACATATTCTCTCTTACACAAATTTAACGGGAAACGGCTAAAATTTTAATTTTATTCACTAATAAAATTATTACAAAATAAATCTGGATTTCAAAATACGATTCCTAACAATCTCCCACTTGTCCTAAATCCAATTTACTATACACTTTATACCCATCGCCGCTATGTGTGATTCAAAGGTTTTTTGGACAATTTTTGTAAAAGGATCTGCAATGAGATGGTACTTCCTTTCAATGTATTTGGACGTCTTGTGTCTTCTAGGCTCTTTAGAATTAGCTACCGCACCCGAGTTATCACTGATGTGCCTTATATTTACATATTTTATTCTTCATTTCTGTAATATATTTGGCTTTTACATGTGTTTTTTGTCATAATCTAGGTGCATTTTGGCTTAGAGTGCAATGGAGTAAAGAACGGTTCAAAAGTGGCAGAATCAAACGTAATCGAGGCGCAATTGAAGACTACATTGAGAAACCCGACCACATATGGAAAAAAAAATAACCAATCGGGTTGTAATTCGGTAACCCAAATAGGCTTCATGAATAGTTAATATATATATTTTATAATATTATATATTATATTATATTCATATATATATTTTATAATATTATATATTATATTATATTCATATAATTAATATATATATATATATAATATTGACGGGTGAAAAAGAGGGCGGCACAACACACCGCCGCAGCCGCCGCGCGATTTAAATATCGAATACCTAATTATTTTGGGGATCTTTTGCCGCGCCTCTTCTCTTCATCTCCTTCCCATGGCCACTACAAGATCCGAGGGATTCTCAAATGCCGAAGCACAGGTGGTCGAAGTATTGGAGGAATTAAAGTAAGGATCAACAACAACAACAACAACAACAAACCCAGTGCTTCCAAGGGCTCCCGCATAAGCAAGGATTGGGGGGGGGTGGGGTGGTAGATGTACGCAGCCTTCCCCTTTCAGGGGGCTACCCTGAAGAGAGGCTGTTTGCGAGGGAGTCTCCAAATCCTTAGTTTTATCATTATTGTTTTCTTTTTTGGACTTCATGATGTTTAGAACTCCTATGAAGGAGTAGACTTTTAGTTCAGGGATGAAGAACAGGGTAGCCGTCCATAACCCAAATTTATATTTTATTGTAAATAATGGTTTTGTTATGTTATATACGCATCTATGTGGGAAATTTATGATTGTTGTTTGGTTTTCTTTGTGTGAGCTTGTAGCCATGTTAAGGTTTCCAAATCATTAGCGTTAGTCTACAAGCTTATAGCCTAGACCATAATATAACTGGTTTTCACGCGTGGTTAGGGTTGAGGTTATACCCAACTCTAAACACAATCTTTATACAAACTAATATTTGGTTAGGAGTGGCAGAGGAATTAAGTAGTGCTAATGAGATAACCTCTGCTACATGTAAGGGTGATATGATAGGTTATGCCTTTAAGTTAGTTCATTACCTTAAGCTCTAATTTAAATACTAACCCAGGCTTAGTGCTTGTAGCCTAAGCCTCCTAAACCATTGTCATAGTAGAATATAATGACGGGATACAAGTAATACTGACTTGAATTCATTCCCTGAACTAACCTCAATTGAATTGACACTTTTAGTTTATCGTCAGTTTTGCTATTTTAGTTAACAAATCATTTAAGCCAACTCAAAACTCGATTTCAACCACTCGTTAATAACAAAATCCAACTTAACTCCCATTCCCTGTGGATACGACCCGTATACCCTATTTAGCTGCAAGGATCTCATACGCTTGCCAGTAGACGGTTTTAAAACACACATTTAAAACACATAAAGTTTTTGGCGCCATTGCCGAGGAATCGGTAGGCTAAGTTGATTTAAAAATTAACGAGTTATTTTCTATTTTTATCTTTATTTTTATTTTTATTTTCTTTTTTTAAAAAAAGAAAAAAATCTATTTCTTTTTCATTAGTTTATTTTTCTGTTTTATTATTTTAATTTACTTAATTTTTTTCTTTTTTTTTATTATGGCTAATTTTACACCACGTACGATTGGGGACCACTTCATTCCCCAAACGTATGTCGCACCCGTTGGGGTTACGTTACCCACCGTGGGTAATGTTAACTTCGAGCTTAAGCCTGAGATCATCAACATGCTTCCCATTTTCTATGAGAAGCTGATTGAGAGCCCATACAAGCACCTTGATGCATTCCTTGAAGTTTGTGAAACTTGCCACTATCAAGGTGTCTCGGCTAATGCTATTAGGCTACGTCTTTTTCTATTTTCGTTAAAAGATGTAGCTAAGAGGTGGTTTCAATCCTTACCCGGGGATGAAATCACTACTTGGAATGACCTCTAACAACGTTTTCTGGTCAATTTTTTTCCTAAAGCTAGAACGATGGTTATTAGACGCGCAATAAATAGTTTTGAACAAAAGGACTAGGAGCAATTTCACGAGAGTTGGGATAGGTTCAAGGAGCTTCTTAGAAGCTGTCCCCACCCCGGGTCTCCCAAGTTGGCTCTAGTGCAAAATTTTTATGATGGTTTCAGTGCATCTAACAAAAAAATGGTTAATGCTTCATGCGGAGGAGCATTTAACCAACAAGACGAGGACGAGGCATGGAAGCTATTTGAGTGCCTCAGCGAACACTCTCTCGACCAAGCCTCTTCTATGAGGGTGGTTACAGGGGGTATAAATGGTGTCTACGAAGTAGCACCCAAAGATAATATCAACCGTAGACTAGACGCCCTTAGTAGGAAGATGGATAAGATTATGAACTTGTAGGTGAATCCTACTAATGTGTGCATGGTCAATGCAGTTGAGTCATCAAGTGGTATTACTCCGTGTGACTTTGTTCAAGAGAGGACCATTCCGTGCTTAATTGTTTATATGCATCACAATCCCCGAATACGTGCAGGAACAGGTTCATGCAGCTCAAGGATATTCGGGAAATAGCGACCCGTTCTCAAACACCTACAATTTTGGGTGGCGTGATCATCTGAACTTCTCATGGAAGCAGGACGCCAATCAATATCAACCCATGAACCAACAAGATCCCAGCTTTGTAGGTAACATGCACCCTCCCGTTTTTCAAGAAGGGCATTGGTATGATGTTCGACCTCGCTCCAATGTTTCCCATAATGACCCTCCTCCTCCACCTCTAGGTTTGATGTCACAGTTCAAGGAGCGTATGCTCCACTTTATGGAGGGCATCACACAACTGGTTCGGTCTCACTCGCAATCTATCACCAAATTAGAGACCCAGATAAGACAGTTGACCTACGCACTAAATAGGATAGAGGAAGGGAGGTTACCCTCCCAACCACTCACAAACCCCACAGGATCAACTAGTTCTAACCCTAGCTTGCTCATTCATGAGCAAGCTCAGATTGTGCTGGTTTCAGGAGAGGAGAACCTTAGGGAAGTTGAGGTTGAAACTGAGAAGGATGTGACTCCCCTCCCACTGCTGATAGGGAGGGATCACGAGAAAGGGTTTTTGAACCCGTCGTCCCTTTTCCTTCAACCCTTATAGGACCAAAGAAGAAGGACGACCCAAGTAGGGCTGAGCTCATGGATGTGTTTAAGGACGTGAGGATCAACTTGCCATTGATTGAAGCCATTAAACACATTCTGTTATGATCGGGATCGATTCCCAAACATAAGCTAAGTAAAACTGAGATAGATTGAGAATATGAGATGAGACAGAAGTGAAATTGAGATGAGAAGGCAGAGATTTTAGAGTTAAGATGAGATAAGAAGGGAAAGGAGATGAGAAATAGAGAGAGTTAGATGAGAGAGAGAAGCCTTGATCTCAAAATGAGATTTGTGTTTTATTATTTTTTCATTGATTGAATTGATTACATCTGAATGCACTACTTATAGCAATTAGGACTAACTATACATTGCATCAAGACAAATGGCTAGCTAACTAACTAAAATATCTAACTAACTAACATTTAATTCTTATTGTTGGCGCCAAAACAAAACAAATGTAACAGCAGCCAAGTAGTAACTTGCAGCAGCTAGGCAACATAACAGACCAGCAGCACCAACTGTAGTAATAGCAGTAGCAGAATAATTTGCAAGACATCAGCAGCAGCAATTCAACTAACAAATTTTTAATCTCTTTAACAGTTTTTCCCGCCTTGCCAATTTAAGTCCATGCCTCGGAATCTCGGTTTATAACATTCCCTTCCCCTTGAAAACATTCTTATCCTCAAGAATGGTAGAGAGTTGAGACTTAAAAATCACGTACTGATCTAAGGTAGGAAATTGAGTTGATGGTGATGAACTTCAAGCTAGAATTACAACTGAGAGCAGTTCTGAAGCAACTTAGCCTTGAGTGCACAGGAAGTCTACCAACAACATGTCAATTCAACCAATTCCAACACAGATAGTCCCACAGATGAGCTTCTTCTGATCCTTGCTAAGATGTTTTGCATCTGATTTGGAGTAAACCTTAGGTGGTCTATTCAGATCAAACCAAATCAGCCTGTCACCCCCCTTGCAATACCAGAATTTCAGATCAGCCTTGAACATCTTCACTTCGATCTCTGATATAAGCATCCTTTCCCTGCAGAATTGCTGCACAATTTCATCAACTTGTAATGATCTAGATCTCAAACTAAGCACCAGATCAAGTACATTTAACAGCTCAATTGCTGGCCTAAAAACCAAGCTTTGTTTGTTGTGAACTTTTAAACGCACTCTCGCAGCTCGAGTGCATCTTTTCAGCATAAAATCGACTCCTCTCAGCTTCATTTGGTCTTGAAAAGCTTCTCCCGGGTCGGGAGGCAACCTATCACAAGCACTTGCATGTGGATGAGTCGCAATTTCCTTCAAATAAAGACATAGTTCATCCCGAACTTGCCGATCAGCATGCCGATAGTGCATTTCAGCCACTACACTTGCGTAATCATACAAGGAACCTTGAACATCCACCAAGATGATGTCGTTTTGGTCCTGAGTTAATGCTCCAGCTCGCCCAAAAGCGAACTTATGAACACTCTGATCTATTTTTGATGATACTGCAGCAGAAACATTTGGCTTCTCAACAAATAGACATTGCTCAGCAGTGAAAATGTTTTGATTCTGCATATAACCTTGCCAAAGAGTAACACTTAACGGACGTGGAGATGCGTTCAGTGATATTTCAGCAACAACTTCAGTTTTTTTAGTTGGAATCACGGGTTCAGCTGCAACCAACCCCTACATATCAACATGCCCATTCGGACCTGGTCCAACAGCATTTACCTCAGGAAGAGCAGCACCTTGAGTTATCTTTTGTTGATCATCAGACCTCATAGGCTGCAACGTATCCCTATGCTTCAACTTTTTTTTTTGTAATCTTCTTTGCTTCCCTAAAATCTTTCAATGCGTCGTTAAGATGATTCCTCTTCACTTTATTCTTTGTACTCTTTAACATTCCAATTACATGAAAATCATATTCCCATTTCGGATATATGTCATATTGTACCTCAACATGGTCAAGAGACTCTAACTCTAGCAAAGAGTCTTCATAAGAATCGTCTTGTTCAAACTTAGGTTCTTCAAGCTTGTTTTCATCAATTTCAGCATTGTCGTGGTCGAATTCGTCTCCAAATGCCACAAGTTCCACTTTCTTTCTTTGCTCAACATTGAACTTTGGTTGTCTAACACTATCCGCTAGCTCCGGGAACTCATTTGCATCAAGAACACTAGCATAATCACAACTGATGTTAATAATCGGTTGAGCTGAATGTTGCCGTTTCTCCATTAGCTGCATACATTCTTGTCTCCATTCTTGAAATACTTGTCTCCATTCTTGTATCCATTCTTCACGTGCTTGAATCCATTCTTGTCTCTACTTTATTAAATTCTCCAACTGCTCTTTCAACTCATCCATATTGAGAATGAACAACAACTTCAATCTTGAACCAGCTCAGTTCGCAGAATACAAGTTCGAAAATCGCGGAAATGTAAGACTTGTTTCGCAACTCTTCAACAATCGATTGTTTTATGAAGTTGTACCCCTTTGATCGCACAACAATCCCGTGCTATCGGTTCCACGATCGTCACTGATTATAAACCCTAGCTTGCAGATTTCAGGCACAAAGTATTCGACAAACCCTAACTGCGATTCTTTCTTGAGTATTCAGACTTACAGTTCTGAATTAACTCGATTCAAGATCGCAATCAAGTCTTCAACACAATATTCAAAGCAATCTTTAAGAACGAAATCGGATTTCGACTCCTTCGGAGCTCAGATTGTTGTCAGATTTTCCCCTAGGCTGACAGATTTTTGGCTAAGCAATTTCTCCACTCAAATCATAAAATTCTTAGAATTTCACTCCGAGTCTGATGAATCCTCACCACTTCTATGCTTAACAACACAATCCACAACAAACACGAATTCACATCGAATTGCAACTTGAAGCTCCGAAATCCATTACCTCAACCTAAGACTCTGGATTGTAGAATCTGAATGAAACTTCAATTCAGCTGCTTACTAATCTTTTGATGATGATCCAGTGCAATGTGGATCAACTAGCTCAATTGTAACCTCTTCTTCCACAGATCAGATGGATATTTCATCAACATCAGTTATGCTTAGCACATAACTTCAGCAACCAGTACTTGCTTCAGCAGCAACCGCCGAAAATGCAATTCAGAATGCAGAATTGAATTCCTCAATGCAAGCACAGGACAAAATCAATACCACAACTGTTTTTATGGACTAATTGTAATACAATTAATCAAATTTTGTATTTTTTTTCTTCGGATTTGAGCTTGAATCGGAAGCCGAACGAGGCTCTGATACCAATTGTTATGATCGGGATCGATTCCCAAACATAAGCTAAGTAAAATTGAGATAGATTGAGAATATGAGATGAGAAAGACGTAAAATTGAGATGAGAAGGTAGAGATTTTAGAGTTAAGATGAGATAAGAAGGGAAAGGAGATGAGAAATAGAGAGAGTTAGATGAGAGAAGGAAGCTTGGATCTCAAAATGAGATTTGTGTTTGATTATTTTTCATTGATTGAATTAATTACAGCTGAATGCGCTACTTATAGCAATTAGGACTAACTAATACATTGCAACAAGACAAATGGCTAGCTAACTAACTAAAATATCTAACTAACTAACATTTAATTCTTATTGTTGGCGCCAAAACAGAACAAATGTAACAGCAGCCAAGTAGTAACTTGCAGCAGCTAGGCAACGTAACAGACCAGCAGCAACAACTGTAGTAATAGCAGCAGCAGAATAATTTGCAGGACATCAGCAGCAACAATTCAACTAACAGATTTTTAATCTCTTTAACAGTTTTTCTGGCCTTGCCAATTTAAGTCCATGCCTCAGAATCTCGGTTTATAACGCATTCCTATGTATGCCAAGTTCCTGAAGGATCTTTGCACCAAAAAGAAGCACGCACAAGCGCATATCCTGAAGAAGGTTCGGCTCACCGAGAAGGTCAGTAGTACTCTAGCATCAGGCGCCCCACTCAAGTTTCGAGACCACAGGGCGTTTACAGTTCCAAGCGTCTTAGGAGAGCGTTACACTAGCAGAGCCTTGCTAGATCTAGGAGCGAGTGTAAACCTCATCCCTTACTCAGTTTTTTGGGAATTGGGTTTAGGAGACCTTAAGCCAACGAATGTTACACTTCAGTTGGCTGATAGAACAGAGCAAGTACCTCGTGAGGTAGTGGAAGATGTACTTGTCAAAGTTGACAAGTTTGTCTTCCCTATTGATTTTCTCGTCTTAGATATAGACTCTGCTCTTAAGCAAAAGCACAACGCTCCCATTATTCTAGGTCGACCGTTCCTAGCAATGGCCGACGTTGTGATTCACTGTAGGATAGGAGTGTTGGAGGTTTCTTTGGGAAATCTCAAGGGCAAATTGAAGGTCTTGAACTTTGTTCGACACCCTAAGACTAAGGACGAGTTGGAATGCTACAGGGTTGATGATATTGACCCATTGGTAGAGCCGGGTAAGCCCAATTCTACTAAAAGTGATTATTGGTAGGCTAGAGATTTGCGACCTCGATGTTGGTAATGTTTTCCTCCTTGCTAGTCACGGGTCTAGAAATGCTGTTGGGTTTGGGGATCGTCCCTACTGGGTCAACCTGAATTCTATGGCAGACACAACCTCGGATTTTGGTTGACATTGTGCTCTAAACTACGTCTGGTTGAAGACGTTAAACTTAGCGCTCTTGGGAGGCAACCCAACCTACTTTTAATTTTGTTAATTTGTTTTTCAACATGAACTCTCTCAATTGTAGGTCCTTTTATTATCCCTGCCATGCTAACTTTGTTTCTCTTTTACTAAACACTTGTATAATCCCTATTTCTAACACTACTAACAAGTAAGTTTAGTATTTTGTCTTCTATGTCTTCGATTGCAGCTCACTATTTCTGTCTTCCCTTTTTGGATTTTCTCGCCACGCATAGCTGAATATGCCATACCTCAAGTCGTCTCTTTCCTTTCCTTGCTTGTATTTACTTTCGTTGATTTGAATTGAGGACAATGCAAGGTTTGGGTTTGGGGATGGCAGATGAGAGTCAACTTTGTTTGTCTTTTAAGCTTAATTTGGCATAAATTAGCTACAATTTTGAAGGCATAAATGAGTATAAGGTTGTTTGTGACCCTTATTGTAGACCAATTCTAAGATGTACTTTGATGATTACAATCTTTATGAGATGAGATTATTGCTGGATCAGACTTTTGAATCCGTATTTTTGTCTTTTGACTAGTTAGTGAGATTATTACTTTTCACCCTTAATTTTGTGACATATCCTACTGTTTGGATCGAAATAATGGTAATAACTTTAGGAATAGGAATCAACTATTCTACTTCTAACAATGTTGAAATCAATTGTACATTTCTTTATCTTGAGCAACCCCTTAAAAAAAAGTCACTGGTTGGTTCTTGCAGCCCCTGTGTCTCGAGCAAGTAAGCCCGTAGGGTTATCTTAAAACCTGGCACCTTGAGCCAACTGGGTCAAGAGTTGCCAGTCGAAAGCTCGCTACATGGGCCACAGGGAAAGCTTAAGAAGAATCAACTTTGTAGTTACTAAAATAAGCACTAATACTTAAAAAAAAAGGGGTGTGTGCTAACGGATTAGGTTTTGGATTCTAAAGACTTGAGCCATTAGGTCCGTAGGGGTCTCTTAAAACCTGGTACCTTCGGCCAACTGGATCGGGAGTTGCCGGCCGAAAACTCTCTACATGGTTCTAAGGGAGACAAGCCTAAATGAATGAAAAAATTAAAAAATGTAAAAAGGGGAAGAGGGGAAAACAAGAGAGAAAAGAGAAGCCTTTTGATTTCACTAATGATTAGCAGTGAAGGAATAGAATAACTTGTTCCTTTGCTTATTACCTTTATACCTTCTTAAAGTCGGCGGTTTTTTAAGAAAGATGAAGGGGAGAGAAGTTCTAAGATCACTAAGGTAAGGAAAAAGGAACATACCCAGCGCATCAAGAGCTCCTGCCTACGCAGAGTCTGAGGGGGCGGATGTACGCAACCTTCCCCCTTCAAGGTGTTAACTTCAAGAGAGGCTGTTTTCCAGTGCCCCCAACCTGAGGGTGAGGACTTCACAAGAGGTCACCCATCCTGGTACTACTCTCGCCCAAGCACGCTTAACTTTGGAGTTTTAACGGGATCCGGTGACGGCGTGTTGGTGCCCTCTTTGGTAGAACTAGTACAATAATAACGTCACGTAAGGATTCGCTACCCTCAAGTACACTCTCAAATATGATTGAATAATAATTTTCACAAGTGACATTTGCGGTTAAATGCCTGACTAAACCATCCATCTTTAGCCAGTTTGAGCCGAATCTTGCTTGAAGACAAGTAAGGAGTGGGTTTGGGGATGTTGATGTGCCTTATATTTACATATTTTATTCTTCATTTCCGCAATATATTTGCCTTTTACATGTGTGTTTTGTTGTAATCTTGGTAAATTTTGGCTTAGAGTGCAACGGAGCAAACAAAGGTTGGAAAGTGACAGAATCAAACGTAATCAAGGTATAATTGAAGACTACTTTGAGAAACCCGACCACATATGGAAAATAATAACCAACCGGGTTATAATTCGGTAACCCACATAGGCTTCGTGGATAGCTAATATATATATTTTATAACAATATATATTATATTATATTTATAATAATATTATATATTATATTATATATATATATATATATATATATATATATATATATATATATATATATGTATAATATTGACGGGAGAAAAAGAGGGCGGCACAACACGCCGCCGCCGCCGCGCAATTTAAATATCGAATACCTAATTATTTTAGGGATCTTTTTGCCACCCCTCTTCTCCTCCTCTCCTTCCCGAAGCCGCTATGAGATCCGATGGATTCTCAAACGCCGAAGCGCAAGTGGTCGAAGTACTGGGGGAGTCAAAGCAAGGATCAACATCAACATCAATTTGGGGAGTCTTCAAATCCTTAGTTTTATCATTATTGTTTTCTTTCTTGGATTTCATGATGTTTAGAACTCCTATGGAGGAGTAGACTTTTAGTTTAGGAATGAAGGACAGGTGGCCGTCCGTACCCCAAATTTATAGTTTATTGTTAGCAATGGTTTTGTTATGTTGTATATGCACCCATGTGGGGAATTTATGATCGTTGTTGGGTTTTCTTTGTGTGGGCTTGTAGCCATGTTAAGGTTTCCAAATTATTAGCATTAGTCTACGAGCTTGTAGCTAGACCATAACATAACTAGTTTTCACGCGTGGTTAGGGTTGAGGTTGTACCCAACCCTAAACACAATCTTTATACAAATTAATATTTGGTTAGGAGTGATAGAGGAATTAAATAGTGCTAACGAGATAACCGATGCTACATGTAGGGGTGATATGATAGGTTATGCCTTTAAACTAATTCATTATCTTAAGCCCTAATTTAAATACTAACCCAGGCTTAGTGCTTGTAGCCTAAGCCTCCTAAACCATTCTCATAGTAGAATATAATGACGGGATACAAGTAATACTGACTTGAATTCATTCCCTGAACTAACCTCAATTGAATTGGCACTTTTAGTTTATCGTCAGTTTTGCTATTTTAGTTAACAAATCATTTAAACCAACTCAAAACTCAATTTCAACTGCTCCACTTAACTCCGATTCCTTGCGGATACGACCCGTATACCCGATTTTGCTACGATGATCTCCTACGCTTGCGAGTAGACGGTTTTAAAAACACACATTTAAATCACATCTTTCACAAATGGCCATAATTGGTGTTAGACCATCTCTAACAACCTCAAGATCTATCAAGAACTTTCAAAGCCAACATGCCTCCTTCGAAGCTTCTAAAGCTGCAACATATTCAGTGTCCATGGTGGAGTCAGCAATACAAGACTGCTTAACATTCCTCCAACTGATGGCTCCTCCTCCAACGGTGAAGCCATACCCAAACGATGAATATCTGACTTCTCTATCTCAATGGAAGTCTAAATTAATATAGCCAACTAGAACCAGCTTATCACTTTAAAGGATCAGCGTATAATATCTAGGTCTTCTCAAGCACTTGAGAATATGCTTCATTGCCACCCAATACATCGGACCCAGGTTGGACTAATATTTGCTTACCATATCAATAGCACAGCAGATATCTGGTCTCATGCACAACATGGCATACATGGTCCTTCACACAACAAAAGCATATGGAACATTCCTCATCTACTTCTCCTCTTGAGGTGTCTTAGGACACTGCTATAAAGAAAGAGGGACTCCATGCCTGCAAGGTCAAAGCCCTTTCTTAGAGTCCTCCATGCGATACCTTGAAAACATCTTGTCAATACAAGTGGCTTGAGAAAGACCCAACATCCTACTCTTATGATCTCGCAAAAGCTTGATCCCAAGAATATAGTTGGCTTCTCCAAAGTCCTTCATATTAAACTGACGTGACAACCAAATCTTTACATCTAACAACACCCCTACATCATTCCAATGAGTAGTATATCGTCAACATACAATACTAAGAAAGTAATTACTTTCTCTTGATGTTGTTTGTACACGCATGATTCATCAACCAATTGCTCAAAATTGTAAGAATTTATCGCTTCATTCAATCTAATATTCAATGAGCGTTATGCTTGTTTCAGGCCATGTATGGACTTCTTTAGCTTGCATACCATATGCTCCTGATTTTTGCCAATGAAACCATCTAGTTGCACCATATAGATGTCTTCTTCAAGACGGCCATTTAAAAAGACCATTTTGACATCTAGTTGCCAAATCTCATAATCATAATGAGCTGCAATAGATAGGAGTATCTTTATTAACTTTAGCATGACTACTGGTGAAAAGGTCTTATCATAACCAATTCTTTCCTTTCGGGTCCAACCCTTAGCAACCAATCCTGCCTTGAAGGTTTCTACCTTTCTGCCCACTCCTCTTTTTTTCTTGTGGACCCATTTACAACCAATGGGCTTAATTCCAATAGGCGCCTCTACAACGTCCCAAACCTGATTAGAATACGTAGATCCTATCTCTGATTTCATTATTAAGAGCCACTGATCCACATCCTTATCTGTAATTGCCTCATTGTAGCTGAGAGGATCAGATTCAATATCGCGGTCAACCATTAAGTCTCGTGCCATGAATCTATCAGGTGCCCTGACAATCCTCCCACTACGCCTAGGCTCTCGTGTACCTGGAACATTCTCGCCCCTATCGGTAGGTGCATCTAATGCATCCACTGTGTCCCTAGTTATGTCTAGTTGTTCATTATTAGCGTTATTTTCTTTCATTTCCTCTAAAACAACTTTGCTTTTACTTTTGTAGTCTACTACAAAATCCTCCTCAAAATATTTCACATTTGCACTTACAAAAATTTTTTGATCAGAAAGACTATAAAAAAGGCCACCTCTTGTTCCCTTGGGACAGCCAACAAACATGCACACCTCTGTCCTTGATTCCAGCTTGTCAAGATTCTTTACAACACATGTACTGGGTATCCCCAAATAGGAAGATACCCCAGGCTTGGCTTTTGCCCAGTCCATAACTCCACAAGTGTTTTAGGAACTAACTTCGATGGAACTAAGTTAAGAAGATATGCTGCTATCTCTAAGGCATAACCCCAAAAAGAGATTGGTAGAGTAGCATGACTCATCATGGATCTTACCATCTCTAATAATGTCCTATTCCTTCTTTCTGTAACACCATTCTGCTGCAGTGTACCCGGAGCAGAAACCTGAGATCTTATCGCAATCACAATTAGAAAATCCAGAAACTCGCCCGAAAGATATTCACCACCTCAATTTGATTGAAGTGACTTATCTTGTTTACCTAATTGCTTTTCAACTTCAACTTTGTACTCTTTGAACATTTTAAAAGATTTTGACTTATGCCTCATCAGGTAAACATCTCCATGCCTAGAGTAATCATTAGTGAATGTGACGAAGTACTCATACCCACCTCTTGCTTGAACATTCATTGGTCCACGTACATCTATGTGAACCAGTTCAAGCAAGTCACCAACCCTGTTGCCTTTACTCTTAAAGACAGATTTGGTCATCTTACCTTCTATGCAGAATTTGCAAACTGGTAATGACTTTAAGTCCAAAGGTTCTATCAGTCCATCTTTTGCCAATCTTTGGATCATGTTCATATTAATGTGACCCAAATGTTGGTGCCATGTATAGGAATTATCCCTTTTAGGCTGTTTTCTTTTAGAAGATTGAACGAGTGAGCTTGTGTTAGATCATTTCAACAAATATGACAGTTCTAATCTGAAAACAATATAAATAATCCATCGACACATGTATCTTTGCAAATAAATAATTTATTTCGCATAATAATAGGTTCAATTCTAAAATTAACTGAAAAACCATTATTCACTAATCGAGACACAGAAATCAAATTCATGCACAGTGCAGGTACAAATAAATAATCCTTCAATATAAAAACTATCCCACTAACTACTAAGCTAATATCTCCTACACTTAAGACCGCTAGACTTGTACCATCTCCAACCCTTAGGTATAGTTTCCCATTATGCAGCCTCCTAGTTAGCCTAAGCCCCTGTAAAATATTACAGATATGGTCAATTGAACTTGAGTCCACACACCAGGAACTTGGTAGACTCTCAACTGCACATGACTAGACTAAGTGAGATGTCATCATATCTTCACCAAATGGCTTAGCAGTCTTGCAAAAAGAGAAGCTAAGTACTTAGTGCAGTTCTTCTTCCAGCGGCCAATTTTCTCGCAAAAGAAGCACTTCCCTTTTGTTAACTTCCTCATGGACTTCGTTGCTACATTAGCAACCTTACCCTTTCCTTTCTTTCCACTAGGTCCCTTGGTAGTAATAACTACGTCCAACTTATTTTTTCAGGTAAAGTAATTTAGTCTAGTGCGTATATTATACATTAGAATCGAGTGAAGTTCACCAGCAGTATCCATTTCAAATCATTGTAAATGCAAAAACATGTGTAACTATCTCATATGAGTCATTTATAATGTAGTGATATCTGTTCTTTCATTTTAGCATACACAATAACTCAAGTATCCACTAAACTATGTAGTCATGCATGCAATAATGACCCAAACACAGCACTCCTTACTCCCCAACAGTGGGGTCGCATGAAATTAGTTTGGGTGAGAACTATTTTCTATTAACATGTTTTCTTATAACTCTTACTAAATATAATTAACTCACCACTTCACCTTAGTCTCTAACATAACACAATAGAGCTCCTAGGGAAGGTTAATGTATCATGCTAGTCAAGTGTAAACCATTACCTAAACCTCCATACAAATACACGTAATACTCTACGGCAACGTGATTGCATAATTTCTTCGCACTTTGGTTTATCGTAGTAGAAGTCTAACCCTGTAATTTACAAACCAACATCCTCTGCAGGGAGCTCTATTGCTCTACAATACTACTAGACCGGCAATGGAGACCGTAAGATTTCAACAGTTGAACCTCGGTCCCACTTGATTTTTAAAAACTAGTGGTTTTCATTAACTTGCATTTACAACATAGATTATCCCATAATCTTCTTTAAAACCTCATTCTAAACATTAAATTAACAAGTAAAATTAACTAATTAATTTTTTTATTTAAAACAGTATCGACTTATAACTTAAATTATCTCATAATCTACTTTAGAATCTCATTCTAAAATTAAATTAATTAATTAACTATTTTATTTAAAAAAGTGCCGACTTACAACTTAGATTATCTCATAATCTAGTTTAGAGTCTTATTCTAAAATTAAATTAAATTAATTTAATTTTTAATTATTATATAATCTAATACTGACGTCTTCATGTCCCAATTTTTTTTAAATAAAAATTGCTAACATCAGTGCCCCATCAGCACTGACTATTATGTCAGTGGCTGACTTCAGCGTCAAGCTCCCCTTTTTTTAAAAAAATTAAAAACAATTAAAAAATAATTTCATCTAATCTTTTTAGATCAATTTATCTGAATTTGTAAATCTTGATTAAATATGCACAATCTCATCATGCGAATAATATAATGTAATTTCAATTAATCTTCATTGATATATCTTAATTAACTATTAATTCATTGTCGATTTAAAAAATTTAAACTATGTAGATTATTATCAATGTCAAATTAAACTAACTTTCCTTCTTAATTAAATCTTTATTTTATTAAATCGCAAGTCTATTATTTCGATCTTATTATACTTATGCATGTATATTATATATGTAATCAGAACCTAACTCTGATACCAATTGTTGGGAGGACTCTCAAAAATTTTACATAATTTTATAAAGTCAACGTGGAAGGGTTTAAAATTCTTAATTTTAATTGAATGCAAAACCATAAAATTGCTACCCTTGTTTAAAGTAGGATACCGAAGCGAAAAAATCAAAAGTTTTCGATATTGGACGCGAAATTAAAAAGCAAAATGCATCATTTTACACTAAAACAAATTCAAAATGGCGCATTTAATCAACAGGTCAAGCCCGTCCTTTTACTATCAAAACACGTGCCACATGTCGGTGTTTGATTCCCCCACGTAGGCGGGCATCGATAGCCAGGGAAGACGTGTCACGCGCTGGTTCGTCCTACAGATGAGATGCGGATCAACACCGTATTTATGCAATTTTCCTTTTTTCATTTTATTTTGTTTTTGCACCCTGCATATAAAAATTCATCTTATGAAAATTAATTCTAAAAATTATTTAATTTCATAATTTTCAACTTCTATTCATCTCAATAATAATGTTTCGCAAATTTAAATTTACTCATCTCATTAATTCTTTAATATTTTTCAGACGGCAATAAAATTAGAGGCTTGCACAGGGACCTCGGGGACAATTTGAATCTAGCTCAAAATGGATTAAATCAATTACAATCTCGTGATAAAATTTAATTATCATTTAATGGGACTCAATTCTACTAAATAAATCCCACTGCACTCTAGACTTAAACCATTTATTCAATATTTTTCAAATAGATTGTATTCATGAAAACCACTCCTCTACTATATTTTCATGACAAAGAATAATTATAACTACCACCATTATTCTTCTCACAGCTTCTCCATTAGTTACCGACTCGCCCTTCACTGAATAATTCATTTATACTTGCACATATTCATAGTATAAATTCCTAATGTCAAACACCTGGAACACTTTGGCCAAAGATTCCAAACTATTCAAACACTTGCGAATCAACTAAGGGGATATCTGTATCTCATAAAAACCTGTAGATTCCGTATTGAATACCTGAACCTTGTCACACTTCTCACCGCTACTTAATGTATGTGGGAATTTAGTCATTTGTATGGACCTTACTTATAGTACACCAAAGCAACTGACGTTCCATGTTTGAGTCTAGAATTCCCCTAAGATTCAGAGTCGTCGTTCAAACAGTACAACATAAATCACTCATCTCCGATAGTAGTCTAGAAACAAGCAACTCACACGGTCTAACTCAGTGTGTCAATCTTGTTAAACACACCAACCTTACACTTTTGGATCACCATCCACATGACCAAGACAAGTCATCTAAAGTGTTGAGTTATGGTCTTAACAGACAAGCAGCCCAAACTTATCATCGACCACAAGTTATTCAAATAACATTCCAAACCATTTGTTCCAAGTCTATCTATGGCTTAATCTCATTATCCACTTAGCACAGACATGTAAAATATAGTCTTAGGACTCTGTCCATCTCATGGACGATACTTAAAAGAAAATCACATGAAGTATATATGCTCTCTTAAACAAATTTAATGGGAAAACGACTAGACTTTTAATTTTATTCATTAATATAATAATATTACAAAATAAATCTGAATTTCAGGACACTATTCCTAACACATTGTTAGTTACAAGTATGGACTACTTGTCTGCTAAAGTTATAGTAAACATTTAGATAACTTAGCTTGGTCATATAGATGGTGATCCACGATGCTATGTTGGTGCATTTTAATTAGATGGTTACACTGAATTGAGCTATGTGATTTTCTCGTATATGGACTACTATCAAGAAATGAGCAACTCATTTTATCATAGTTATACAATAACTCTAAATCTAGGAAATGGTTTGAACTTATGCATAGAATATTAGTTACTTCGACATGCTAAACGGATTAGGGCACAATACGTGAGTGAAATCTTACATACATTGGGTAACAACATGAAGTGTAGCGGGAAATAAATATGTTATTAGGATTCTATAATATAAGGAAGTCCCAAAGGTTGATCCGCGAGCATACGAATCCATCCGAGCGACTTTAGTCAAAGCATTCCATATATTTGACATTTGGAATTACCACATAAATTATTTTCTATAGTAATGAATTATTCGAGAAGGTCGAGTTGGAACTAAGGTGCTACATGTGAGAAAAATAAGAGTAGTAGTTAAAATTATTTTTCTCATGGACATTTCATGGAAGGGTTAATTGTGTGTAAACAATACTAGGGAAGTTAATGAGTAAATATATTATTTTTAGAGTGTAGTAAAATGTATTTAGTGAATTTAAGTTCTACTAAATAGTAATCCGATTTTATCATAACATGATAATAAGATTTAACCCATTTAGAGCCGTAAATTAAATTGTCCCTGAGATCCCCGCACAAGCCTCTATAATATACACCAATTAGAAAATCAAGAGAATTCATGAGATGAATTAATTAGTCATTAGATGAATAAATTATTTTTCTACACTTAAAATTCATGAGATAAATTTATACTTAAAAAATATAAAAAAAAAAAAGAAAAAATGTGAAAAATCACAGTTTTGTAGCACTTGCCAATCAGCTGAGTGACATAGGGGGGCAATCCCCATCCCCCGCCCCCCCCCCCCCCCCCCCCCAGCGCGCGGGGCAACAAACACAGAGTTTCACGTCACCGAACTCGAGCCAAACTGGTATTGCCACGAGCAACACTGACACAGCGACAAAACGGTGGTTGAGCCGAGATTATAAATGCATTTTTGGTTATCTTTGCAATAGATTTTTTGTATTTTGACTTGTCCAAAATCTTATTTTATTTTTATTTAATTAATTATATTCAAGATATTGTAGCTAATAACATATCTAAGGAAAGGTTTATCCATTTTTTATTTCAATTAGAAATTTTAAGAGAAAGAGTTCTCTCCCATTTTCTCTAAAAAAATGTTTCTAGAGAAACTTGATTTTACGGTGCCTACTCACTTGATGTAAAGAGGATAAGATCTCTGTGGTTTCGTTTTTTGCTTGGTAATTTTACAGCGGTATACATCGAGGTATGTAATTCCTATTCATTCTTTTAAATTAGTATTTCATGCAAGTTTCATGTTATGTCTATATATGCTATGCATTATCATGCTTTAATTAGAGTATAGACTGTATTACATTTAATTTTTTTAATTTTAAACTATGACTCCACTACGCCTGATCTATTAATTTAGGAAATTTTAGTTTATGAAATTAAAATTCTCCCAACAATTGGTAACAGAGTCGGTCTCGGATTATTCATGATATGCATCAGGATATCAATAGGTGTAATTGAGAAACTGTATTAGAATAAGAGTTAGTGATCAAATCATGTTAAAAGAAAAATCTCATTCATTGTTGAACATGTTCATATAAATTTGTTATATGGTTGATTGAATATTTGAAATTGTTTGAAATTTCGATTAATTAAATGTATTCATCAACGATTGAAAAAGACTAGATTTAATTATGAAAATTAGATTTTCACTCTTAGTTACATAACTCTAAAGATTATTTAAAGTGATTAGGTAATTGAATTGATCAAATATCATTATAATCAATATATTACAAAATGTTTTTTTTAAATAAAAAAAAATTTAGATGTCTACTGATGTCAGTAAGACATCTGTTGACATCAAACTATAAAAAAATTTATGTGAAATGAAATTCTAAAAGAGATTATTTGATAATCTATCTTCTATAAGTGTTTAGAAAACAATTTAAGTCTTTCAAAGACAAATGTTGAGGTTATTAAAGGAAGTGTAAGAATATATGGTAATAATTGAATATATGGTTAGAATATATTGTATAGGATTATGTTATAATATATTATATTATGGCTAGAATATATTGTGCAGGATTAATATGTATATGTTTTCATATATTGTAATTATGAGTTCATTATAAATACAAGAGGGGGCCACCTCATTTGGTGTGTCCAATCCTAAATTTTCATGGTATCAGAGCCTTCATGACCAAGAGATCAGGAGTAACATCGTCAACCACTATTCCAAAAAAAAAAAAGTTGGTTTTGGCTGTTGATTGTGCTTGCTCCGATGATTGATTTTGTTTCACAACCTGGGCTACTTTTCTTTGGTGCTCCTGTATATGGTGAGAATATGTCATCTATTCCACACTTTTATCCTGCAAATAATACTTATGCTGTTGGTTCTAATATTTATTCAGGGTTTGCATCTCCTCACCATATTTTTTAATCATTTACTGCTCATTCTAATCCTATGATTGATTTTCCCTGGATAATGGACAGTGGTGCATCATCCCATATGACTAATAACCCTAGTTTGCTTTCATCACTTAGTCCTTATCATGGGTGTGATAAAATTTTGGTTGGCAATGGTGCCTCTTTATCGATTGCTGGGTTGGATCTAGTTTTCTTAGTACACCTGTTGGTCGTTTCAATTTGCATAATGTCATTTATGTTCCTGGTCTTTCCACCAATTTAATATATGTTCGCCAATTTTGTAAAGATAATTGTTGCCTTTTAGAATTTAACTAGGGTGGTTTTTCCATTAAAAATGCCAAAACAATGCTCCACATAATTCGTTGTGCTAGCTCGGGGCCTCTTTTCTCCGTTCCTAAGCCATCCTCTACGCATGTTTCATTCATTGCTTCTCATATTACACAGTCTCTCTAGCATTGCCGACTTGGTCATCCTAGGCAGTCGGTCTTATCCTCATTAGTCAAACACAAATTTATTTCCTGTTCAAGTTCTACTTCAGAGTCCAGTCTTTGTCATGCTTGTCAATTAGGCAAGCACAATCATTTACCTTTTCAAAATTCTGTTTCCTTTACGTCTCGTCCTTTTGATATCGTTCATTCTGATGTATGGACATCACCTATTATTAGCTTCAGTGGTTATAAGTATTATTTGCTATTTTTGGATGACTATTCTCATTTTTTTGTGGATTTACCCGATGCGTGCTAAATCTGAGGTGTTTGATTTATTTGTTTAAATCTTGTGCTTAACCAATTTGGGATGGAGGTCAAACAATTTCAGTGTGATAATGGCACCGAATACATTAACCGGGATTTTAATAAGTTGTTTGTTGAGCGAGGCATTCTTGGTCGAATTTCATGTCCACATATGTCCCAACAAAATGGGAAACCTGAACGAATGCATAAAACTATTGGAAATATGATGCTTACTTTGTTGTTTCAAGCTTGTATTCCTTTAGAGTATTGGGTGGAGGTTGTTCTTGCCACTACATATATAATAAATCTTTTTCCCTCTACCTCTATCAAGAAGAAAATACAATTTCAACATCTTTACAAGAAAAAGGCCTCCTATGATCATCTCAGGGTTTTTGGTTGTGCCTGTTATCCCAACTTAAGTGCTACTGCGCCGCATAAACTAGCACCACGGTCATCATTATGTGTCTTTTTGGGGTACCCGCCGAACCATAAGGGCTACAATTGATTAAATCTCATTACTAACAAAATTGTTATCTCGAGACATGTTGTTTTTAATGAAACAGATTTTCCTCTAGCCCGGTTGGGGGCCACTTCGCAGCACACTATGCATCGTCTTCAGCAGGTGTTCAAACCACCACTTGATGAGTCGCCTTTCTGTGGCCTATTGCCCCTTTCGGTTCCACCTCCCACACCCTCCACTCCTGCGGCTCCCTCGCCTCCTCCATTGCCTTCCTCTGATACTCACTTAACGTGGCCCATGCCTCCACCACAACCACTGCCGCTACCATTATCACAACCTCCCGAGCCACCTGCCTCTTCTCGGTCAGTTCATCCAATGGTTACTCGTTCTAAGGCTGGTATTACTAAGCCTCTTCTCAAACCCTCAATGGTTGCTCTTTCTGCTATAACTGATATTCCTTATTCCTATAAGCAAGCACTTAATGATGATAATTGGAAAAATGCAATGCTTGATGAATATAATGCACTTCAACGTAACCACACTAGGACACTTGTTCCAAAACCAAGTACTGCTAATGTTGTTGGCTCCAAATGGGTTTTTCGTGTCAAACAGACTTCTACAGGTCAAATTGAGCGCTATAAGGCGCGCTTAGTTGCTTAGGGTTATACGCAACGGTATGGTATTGATTATGATGAGACTTTTAGTCTTGTTATCAAACCAGCCACTGTTCGTACTGTCTTAACCATCGTCACATCACGAAAATGGCCCATTCATCAGCTTGATGTTAAAAATGCCTTTTTTAAATGGCACATTGAATGAAGAAGTGTATATGAAGCAGCCACCAGGTATTGTAAATTCTGATTTTCCAGATTACGTTTGCAAGCTTAATAAATCATTGTACGGACTGAAGCAAGCACCCCGTGCATGATATAATCATTTTGTGTCCTTTCTTCATCGCCTCGGTTTTCACAGTTGCAAGTCTGATTCTTCCATGTTCACTCTACGACATTGGATGATATTGTTCTTACTGCTTCCTCTACTGCCTTCCTTCAGACTTTACTGCACTCGCTTCAGTGTGAATTTGATATGACATATTTGAGACGTCTCAACAACCTTCTTGGAATCTCTGTTTCTCACCTTCCTGATGGTTTATTCTTATCTCAGTCCAAGTATGTTCATGATTTGCTCGAGAAGACTGACCTGTTAGCCTGCAAACCCTTAGCTACTCCCAAAGATTCCAAATCCAAGCTCTCTGCTTCTGATGGGGAGCTTATGAGCGATGTCACCTTGTATCGGTCGGTGTCGGTGCATTACAGTATCTAACCTTTTCTCATCCTGATATCTCTTATGCAGTGCAACAAGTGTGTCTGTTTATGCATGCTCCTTGTCTTCCTCATTGGGTTGCTGTCAAACATATTCTTCGCTATGTTCGAGGTACTATGAACCATGGCCTTGCTATCTCTCCTAGTGCCCTTGATCAGCTTATGGCCTATTCTGATGCTGATTAGGCCGGTTGTCCTGGCACTTGTCGTTCCACCTCCAGCTTTTGTGTGCTTTTTGGTGGTAACCTTATTTCCTGGTCCTCCAAATGACAGCCCACCATCTCTCGCTCCAGTGCTAAAGCAGAATATCGTGTCATTGCCAATGTCATTTCGGAGTCTTGTTGGCTGCGGTCTCTCCTTTTTGAGCTTGGCATCACTATTCCTAAAGCAACCTTGGTCTACTGTGACAATGTTTCAGCAACCTATCTCTCCACTAATCCCATTCAGCATGTTCGTACTAAACACATCAAGATTAACATTCATTTTGTGCGTGAAAGAGTTCACATGGGTCTTGCTCCTATCCTTCATGTGCCCTCTTCACAACAGCTTGCTGTTATTTTTACTAAGAGCCTTCCTAGATAGTTATTTTTATTTTTCAAACACAATCTTTGCATTCGGTCACCTCCTGCCTCGATTGAGGGGGAATGTTAGAATATATGGTTAGAATATATTGTATAGGATTATGTTACAATATATTATATTATGGCTAGAATATATTGTATAGGATTAATATGTATATGTTTCCATATATTGTAATTATGAGTTCATTATAAATACAAGAGGGGGCCACCTCATTTGGTGTGTCCAATCCTAAATTTTCAGAAAGATTTATAACATGTTCAAAAATGGTGAATAATTTAAATGGTCCTAATATGATTAGGGTTCTAATTTAATTATTCTAACTATAGTATTGGTTATGAGATAATCGTAAATAACAAAAAGTCCACTATTTTTAAAAATAAAGTGGGAGCGAGATTCAAGGGTTGAATACTCATAGTCTCCATTACTGATCTAGTAGTATAATAGGTTGGCATTACTCCATGAGGAGGATGTCAATTTGCACAATATAAGGTTGGACTTCCAAAAGGATGAATTGAAGTGCAAGAAAATGGATGCGACCATGCTAGTGGAGTATTTCGTGGACTTTTATGAAAATTTAGGTAATGGTTTGCACTTGACTAGAATGATGAATTAGCCACCCCAATGAGCTATGTTGTTTTGTTTTAGAGACTAAGGAAAGAATTGTAAGCTATTGATATTTAGTAAGAGTTTACAAGAAAATATAATAATAGAGAATAGTTCTCAACTTAACTAAGCTCTTTATGTCCCCATCTACGAGGATTAATGAGTGGTTAGTTTGGATCATCACTACATTCATTGTGTTTTGGTTTAGTGGATACCTAATTTATAATTGCTTAATTTGAAAGAAAAATATCATAGTTTGATGCATGACTCATAATAGTTTATCGTAAATTTTACAGTGTAATTATGATGACAACTTGTGCAATGCATTCTATATTTAAAGACAATGCCCTTAGTGGACAAATTACCCTAACTGGAAAACGAACTTGCATATTGTGCTAATTCATGAGGGATATAAATTTGTTTTACCTGAATCGTGTCCTCCTGTAGTTGTTAACAACGCGACCACTGCGGTGTAGGAGTGTTTTGAATGCAAGACTAAACCCAATGATGTTATACCTTGGATTCTATGTCAAACATTCTCAAGTATCAGATATTTTAATTAAAGACAATGGCTGAAATGATGTAACATCTTAAGAAGATGTTCGATGGTCAAGGTAGAGCAGCCCCATAAAAACTTGTGAAAGAGCTACTTTTAACGAGAATGTATGAAGGAACAGCGGTTTGAGAACATGTTTTAAAAATGATGGCTTGTTTAAATAAACCGGAGTTCCTTGGAGCTAAGATTGATAGTCAATCACAGCAGGACATGATTCTCAGTTCCTTAGCAAAGTCCTTCACTCAATTTAGGCTGAATTATACAATGAATAATAAGGATTGTTCATTACCTCAATTGTTGAAGGAACTACAAATAGCTAAAGGGGTAATGAGGGCTCGAAGGACTGTTAACTTGACCCGTGTAACTTGGATGGGGAACAAAAAGCCTTCAAAAGGAAATTTTGGAAGGAAAAAGAAGGGAAAAGCTACTAATGTAGTAGCTAAGCCAATGAAGAGAAAAAGCCTTCAAAAGAAAAGTGTTTCTTTTGCAGGGAAGGATGGTCACTAGAAGAAGTATTGCACTAATTAACTAGCTACTTTTCCTGCTAAGACATGATAACCATGTGGACAAGGTATGATTATATCATATTTGATTGAGTCGTGTGTAGTTGAGAGTCCACCAAGTACCCGGTGTGTGGACTCAGGTTCAACTGACCAAGTTTGCAATATGTTGCAGGGACTCAGGCTGACTAAGAGAGTGCATGATGGAGAGTTGTACCTAACTGTAGGAAACAGAAGGGGTGTTTCAATCTTAGGAGTGGGAGTTTTTAGCTGAGGTTTTAGTAGTAGAGTTTTGGTTTTGAAGAACTGTCTTTATGTACCTGCTTTGAGCAGAAATTTGATTTTTGTTTCTCGTTTGGTTGATGAGGGACATTCAGTTGTTTTTGGGACTGATGGCACATGTTTGGAAGATAAAGAAGGTATCCAAAATGAGGCAGTCAGTTTTTATCAATCTTTGGAGTGAAGACACTAATTGTAAAGGAAGCTTTGCTTCTTCTGGTTAGCTCATATTAGCCCGTGCTTTATTGCAGTCATTCTTTTAGTCTATCCAATGATACTTGAATCATAAAATCATTAAACATAATATTATGTCTATTATCAAAGATACAAATGTCGGTGGTGTTAAGATTGGTGTCCTGGAAAACCCTATTCTTTGAATAATTTTATTATTGAATAAAAGTTTTTTATTGTCATTTTTCTATTTAGGAGTTTATTAATATGCATGTGATGTTATCTTCATTGAAGGATTGTACCAAGAGATGGACGAAATCCTTAAATGACATTTAGAATAACTAATTTAGTGGAGGATGAGATTATGCCACAGATAGACTAATAACATATTAAAACATTATTTAATAATTAATTCGTAATTAGTGATAAGTTTGGGCTACTTATCTACTAAGACTATAGTGTAACATTTAGATAACTTGTCTTAGTTAAGTGCATGGTGATCTAGGATGTTATGTTGGAGTATTACAATGCAATTGTTACACTGAATAGGACCACCAGACTTCCTCATATTTGCTCTACTATTGGAAGAAAGCAACTCATCTTTATTATGTTTATACATGACTATAAATCAAAGAAATAGTCTGAACTTGTGCACGGATTGCTAGTCACTTTTGTGTGCTAAAAGGATTAGGTTGCAAGAAATCTTAAGTTCATTGGGTAACTGCATGAAGTGTACCTAGAACAGATATTTTACTAGAAATCTACGACATAAGACGTCCTATTAGTTGATTTGCAAGTATTCAATTTTATTCCATAGACTTTGGCTAGAGCATTTCATATGTTTGACATTTAAATTAATACGTAAGTGTTTTTCTATATTAGTGAATTATTCGAGAAAGATGAGTTGGGAAATGAAAGGGTGATGTGAGAGAGAATAATAGTAGTAGTTTAAATTATTTTTCTCATGAATGTTTAATAAATGGGTCAATTGTGAGTAAACTATTACAGGGAATTTCACGAGTAAATATATTTATTTCCAGAGTGCAGTAAAGCTTATTACGTGGAATTAAGTTTTGCTAAATGGTAATTATTTATCATCATGAGATGATATTAAATTTGACCCATTTGGATCTAGAAGTAAATTGTCCCTAAGGTCCATGCGCAAGCCACTAAAATATGCACCTTAAGAAATCAAGGGAACTCATCAGATGAATTATTTATTCAAGAGTTGAATAAATTATTTTTAATTTTACTAAACCCAAAATTCATGAGATAAATTTATACTAGAAAAAAATTAAAATAAAAAAAGGAGAATTACGTGTTTCGGCCAATCAGCGCGCAGCACGTGCTACATGCTGACTGGAGGTGAGGGGGCGATCCACACATCCCCCCTTGCGCCAACCAGTGCGTGACACGTATCGAGTGCTGGGGGAGCCCAAGCGGATTGATCTATGTCAAATAACGCAGACCAATCACAAGGTGGCACCCTGTGACCAAGTTTCTGCTGAGTGTTTTTCGCTTTTTTTTTTTGGTGGGGGGGGGGGGGGGGGGGGGGGGGGGGGGGGGGGGTAAGTATTTTAGTATTTTTACTTATCAAGAAATTTATTTTTATTTTTAAAATTAAAAAGTCAGATTTTATGCCTTGAATATAAATAGAAGCTGACTTTTTAGGGTTTAGTATTATTATTTAGACTTTTGCCTAGCACTTCAATAAGAGAAGTAAAGAGGCAAAATTTAATCACATATAACTCTTTCAAAATAGTTCTTTTTTAAAAATTTTTGATTTCACAATTCCCACACTTTCAGTGCAGAGGGAAATTGTAGAGAAGATCTCGGAGGTATCATTCGTGCATCTTTTATACTTGCAATCTACAACGAGGTATGAGAATTCCTGACTAATACTTTGAATTCGTATTTGATTTGTTTTTCGTGTTATGTCTATCATGCTATGCATTGTCATGTATAATTACAGTAGTAAATGTTTAATTATTTAAAAGTTTTAATTTTAAATTATGATTCCGTTGTGCTTGATTCAATTGTTTTAGGAAATTTTAGTTTACGAAATTAAAATTGTCAACTCAGCGGATCGTTTATTCATGTTAATGCCTGATCAAAACTCCAATGATTGTATGTTCAAATCTAACACTAGTAGGCTTAACCTACCTCTTAAAACAAAAGGTTGTAAAATAGATAATGCCTTCAAACGGAAACAATGCCTTAGTCAAATTAATTCGAACGGGATCTAAAAATTAGTGAAAGAAGGGCAAATAGAGCCATTAGTCTTGAAGTCCTTACTCGCTTGAGAATCCTACTTAGAAAGAAAGATGACTAAGTATTTCTTTAGAAGTAAAGGCAATAGAGTTGGTGACTTGCTTGTGCCGGTTCACACAAGTATGTGTGCAATGAATGCCCAGGCAAGAGGAGGGTAACTAGTATTCCATCACTTTTCACCTATGACTACTCCGGGTATGGGTATGTTTACATGATGAGATGGAAGTCTGACTCTTTTGAAAAATTCAAAGAGTTTAAGGTTGAAGTCGAGAATGAGTAAGGTAAGCCTATCAAGGCACTTTGTTTGAATCGAGGTGGTGAATACCTTGTAGAAGATTTTTTAGATTTATTAACTACAAATGGGATTAGTTAGGTAAGTAGAATGGTGCTGCAGAGAGAAGAAATAGGACATTGTTGGAGATTGTAAGGTTTATGATGAGCCATTCTACTTTACCAATCTCCTTTTGGGGTTATTCCTTGGAAACGGTAACTTATTTTCTTAACTTGGTTCCTTCGAATTCAATTCCTAAAAATCCTCTGGAATTCTGGATGAAGCACAAGCCTTACATAGGATATCTTTGTATTTAGGGATCCTGCACATGTGTTGAAAAAGAATCCTTACAAATTGGAATCTAGGACAGAAGTGTGTCTGTTTGTAGGTTACTTTAGGGGTACAAGAGGTGGTCTTTTCAAAGTCCTATAGACCCAAGGGTGTTTGTTAGTGCAAATTCTAAATATTTGGAGGAGGATTTTTCTAATAGACTACAAAAATAAAAGTAAGATAGTGTTAGAGGACATGAAGCAATCGGACATTGCATCTCAATAGTTTGATAGGTCTCGAGATCAAGTAGATTTATTAGATACACCTGCAGTTGCTCTTCAAACAATCCCTAGTACACATGAGCATCAGCGTAGTGGGAGGATTGTCAGGCAACCTGACCGATACATGTCTAGAGCCTTAATAGCTGAACAAGATGATGTGTCTAATCCTCTTAGTTATGCTGAGATGCTCTAGGAAAAAGATGCTGACCAAAGGGTCTTAGTAATGAGAGCAGAGATAGAATCCTTGTATTCTATTTAAGTCTGGAAATTTGTAAACACACCATCTGGAATTAAGCCCTTACAAAAGGAAGAGAAAAGTGGATGGGAAGATAGAGAACTTCAAGCCAAGACTAGTTGTTAAGAGTTATACCCCAAAAAGTAGGTGTCGATTATGACGAGACCTTCTCCCTAGTAGCCATGTTAAAGTCCATTAGGATACTCTTTTCTATTACCGCTCATTATGATTATGAGATTTGGCAAATCAATGTCAAGATGGCCATTTTGAATGGATGACTTGATGAAGACATCTATAAGCCACAACCAGATGATTTCATTGACAAAAGTCAAGAGCATATGGTATGCAAACTTAAGAAGTCCAATTACAGACTTAAACAACCATCTGGCTCATGGAATAGAAGATTTAATGAAGAATTAAAATCCCTTTTGAGCAATTAGTTAACAAAACATTCGTGTACAAGCGCAATATTAAGAAACTAGTTACTTTCTTAGTCATATATGTGGATGACATCCTACTCATTTGCAATGATGTAGGGGTTTTATCAGCTGTTAAGATTTAGTTGTTAAGTTAGTTTGATATGAAAACTTTGGAGAATCCAGATATATTATTAGGATTAAACTTTTGTGATATCGTAAAAATACGATGTTAGGTCTATCCCAGGCTACCAACATAGACAAAATATTACCTAAATGTAACATGGAGGACTCTAAGAAAAGCTTGTTGTCTTTTAGGCAAGGAGTGCCTCTTTCTTCAGAGCAATGTCATAGGGCGCCTCAAGAGGAAGAGCGGATGAAGAATATTTCATATGCTTTGGCTGTGGGAAGCGTTGTGTATGCCATGTTATGCACAGAACTTGATATTTGTTTTGTTGTGGGAATGGCAAGCAGATATCAGTCAAACCCAAGCCCTTTACACTGGGCAGCAGTGAAACATATTCTCAAGTATTTGAGAAGGACTGGAGATTATATATTAGTTCTCATGGTGACAAGCTGATTCCAGTTAGCTATACTGACTCAGATTTTTCAATCAGGTAGTGATTCCAGAAGTTCGACATTATGTTTTTACCCTTGGAAGTGGAGCCACTACATGGAGGAGTGTCAAGCAGTCTTGCACTGATGACTCCATCATAGAAGCTCAATATGTGACGGCTTCTAAGGCTACCAATGAGGCTTGTTGGCTAAAGAAGTTCTTGATGGATCTTTAGGTTGTTAGGGAGGGGCTTACACCTATTGCCATATTTTGTGGCAACTCTAGTGCAATGGCTAACTCTAAGGAACCTAGGAAACACAAACAGTCCAAGTATATTGAAAGGAAGTATCACCTCATTTAAGACTATGTGGAGAGAGAGGAGATTGCAATTTTGAAGATTGATACCATAAATAGTTTGGCACATCCTTTCACAAAGACTTTGACTCAAAAGTCTTTTGAGTGTCATTTGGATAGGATGAGCATGCGATGTATGATAAATTAGGTTTAGAACAAGTGGGAGATTGATAGGATTGGTGCCCCTAAAAACCTAATTTATGTAAATAATATTATTATTGAATAAAGTTTATTTGTTGTCGACTATATATTTACGATTTTATTAAGCGTGTGTTGTTATTTCTTTCAAGCAACGTACCATGGGATGGACGTAGTCCATAAATGGCATTTGGAATATTTATTTTTGTGGATAATCAGATTACTCCTCATATGAACTAATAACAAATTAGAATTTATTTAATAATTAATTCATTGTCAAGGACAAGTGCAGACGCCTTGTTTGCTAAGGCTATAATATAATATTTAGAGAACTTGTCTTGGCTATGTGGATGATGATCCAACATGTTATGCTGGTGTATTTCAATTAGATTGTTACACTAAATTGGACCACGTGATTTGCTCGTATGTAGACTACTATCAGAAATGAGCAACTCTTATCCTATTTATGCAATAACTTTAAATCCAGGAAACAGCCTGAACTCGTGTGCGAAATGTTGGTTGCCTTGATATGCTAAAAGGATTAGGTCACAATACGTAACTAAAATCTTACGTACGCTCGTAATGGCATGACATGTAGTGGGAACAAATATTTTAAAGGAATCGATAATATAAGGATGTCCCCTTAGTTGATTCGTGAACATACGATTTGATTCGAGAGGCTTCGCCGAAAGCATTCCATATGTTAGACATTTGAATTAGTATATAAATTATTTTCTATATTAATGAATTATTCAAGAAAGTGAGTCATGATGGTAGATTTGAGAAAAATAATAACATTAGTTAAAATTATTTTTTTCATGGACATTTAATAGAGGGGTTGATTGGGAGTAAACAATCATATGGAAATTAACGAGTAAATATATTTATTTCTAAAATGCTGTAAAACTTATTTTGTGAAATTAAGCTTGACTCAATGGTAATCAAATGTTATCAATAGATGGTAATAAGATTTGACCCATTTGGAGCTAGAATTAAACTATTCTTGGGTTTCTTGTGCAAACCTCTATACCCATTAGATAAGAGTAATCCCTATCTATGTAATCAGGGTAAGATTTGCTCAATTAATCCTTGGAGACCCGGCCCATACATTTGCTCAATGAGGGTGGCCAATTGGTCCAGGAGGGGTAGATCAGACACATGATTATGCGCCTGTCATTGCCCTCCAAGTGGGTGAGGATCTCGAGGGGGATCTATAGGATACCCCTAAGCACAATTCACAATAGGGTGTGGGAACGGTTGTTGCCCCCTAAACCCTGGGTAGACCCCTTGATCATACTGGCTATGCACTTGATTGGCCATGAAGTATGTCCCAGCAGGACATGGGTTACATGGCATGCCTGGAAGCATACCAGTGTTAGCAGGCTGTTGGTTCATCCTTACTTGATCAATCCCCAAGTCATGATCTTGAAGAAGTGGATTGTTAATTTGCCCCCCCTCCCCCCAATATTATGAGTACGAAGAGGTCTAGGATGAGAAGTCTGCTTCCGAAAGTAGGGACCTGACCTTGTACTCCTACTTCAAGGCCTTGAGTGGGCCTTGGAGCAACCTCTACTACCTAAGGAGGGTAAGAACGATTGTGCTCCCCTGTCTTGAGGACAGATAACACTGGCACGTTGGCATTAAGGTCCCTTGTGGTTAGAGAGAAACTCTGACTCGAAGGGCCAACAGCCCCAAAGGCCACACTATCACTTCTATGGCTGGATTCCAAGTGCGTAACACCTGGGTAGCCATTGTTGGGTTCCCCATTCTCTAAGGGACTGTGTAGTTAACCAAAGCAGCTAGCAACTACGAACTCAAGGGCACCTCGTGAGGGTATCCAGTTGGTACTAATGGAAGAGATACAGGCCTAAGCTACCTGATATCCTCCCTAAGTTCTTGGACCAAGCCCTTATGAGTCTCAGCCTATCCAACCAAGATAGGTTCAACTTCAACCACCATCTGCCTAGCCACGTTCTTAGCGATAAGGGTAGTAGTAGAAGAAAAGGTTAAGTTCATCTCTACTGAGACTCGATTAGTTTCTCTATAAAGCCTTTCATTCATAGAGGTTCCAACGCTGTTAAGTACGGCTCTCATGGTGGCAGAGTTTTTCACGCTGAGCCGCTAGACTACGCTCTGTTTCAGCATGTTGTTTCTTAAAAGCTTCCCTCATTGTTTGTTGGACTCTTTGGTCCACAATCTCTAAACGATGGTTGAACACAGTCATGAAACTCTTGCGAGAATGGCCATCAAGCCCAATATGTTCATCTTCTAGCATGTCATCATCCCACTACTTTTGTTGCCATTGCTGTGACTTGGTTCATCCCTTTAAGATATAGGACTTTTCTGTAGAGGACACTCGAGTGGAGATCCAACCAAGGCTAAGCCTTCTAGCTCCTCATGCTTCATAGCACTAGACCTCCTAGTCTTGGCCACCGATGAATGACCGGTAATTATGCTCTGGTAATCCATGATGGGCTAAAGATAAAGAAGTCTCATTTCAAGCCTCTCATTTTGGTCACCAAAATGCGTGTTCGCTCTATTTTGTGTCAAGTTTTGTGTGAATGGTCGCCGTAAATATGAAAATAAAACAAACATGCAAAAGGGACTCACCGCGACTAGAGAGTGAGGCTAATTATGAACCACGCGTATTTGACCTCAAGCACTCACCGTTTTCGAAGAAACGGTTGTGATATGTTGGTGTATCTGACTTCGATTATATCGTGAGTTCTGCTTACGCTTCGATTAAAAAGACTTTTGTTAAATGTTTTTTATGGATTTTTTGCGTATTTTTATGATAGAAAATTAAAAGGGATATGGACCTAACTCAAGTAGAAGTTACAGTGACGGAACATGGCCCATAGACACCTTTCCTCAGACACTTAAAAGTCAGGAACTAGGGTGGAGACAAACTCAAGAGCTCAGCAGTCCACTCATAAACTCGAGTCAATCAGGTTTATAAGCCTGGCACCCTCAACTTATAATAAATCGAATGAGTTTAGGTCTAACAAGATTAAGATGGAGCAAACCATATTCAAGTCACTGGATTAAGACCAATGCAATCAAGGGACAAGCCTAGGCTGTCAAAGCCCTAATCAATGGCACGAACCTAAGCTCACCTTACTTATCAAGCAGTGACAGTAGTGTTAAAACCAACGCAATCAAGAAACAATTCCTTGGCCATCAAAGCCTTAAACTAAAGCCTCAAATCTCAACTTGTCAATTTGTGGGAACAGATTAAAATGGGAAAGTGATACCTGAAGCTTGAGAACTGTATTACTATGAAGGTAAGAACAGCAGAGATCTACGTTACACTATGCCTAGCTAAATTACACTACTCCTAAGAAAAGAGCATGAATGTGTTGTAAAAGAAAACTTCAAGAAGTATTGTAATGAGTGTATGTGTACTAATTTGGACTAATGCTAAGTCCTTTATTTATAGAGAATAAGAAAAAATGGATGCTCCTTCTTTCCCAGAACTCCACCCACATCTGGCCACTAAACTTCCTTAAATCTTCAATAAACATGCCCTGAATTCAATATTGGAGGGAAATCCATGGTGCCCAAATCCGAATTCTTACCGAAAGTCCCCTCTAAAAGCCCTGAGTTCTCTTGGATTAAGCTTAATGCCCAAGTAACTAAAATTGCACTCCAAGTAACTGCCTTGAGCCTAACAACCACCTGTCTTGCAACCTTCTTGATAGCCCTTCGAGCACGAGCTCACTTCACCCTCAAACCATCTTGAGTCTGTAGTGGCTGAACCACTTCTCAAGGGTAATTACCTACTCGGGATGCTGGGCTAAAGACGTCGTTAGCTTAATATTTAAAGGCCTGACTTCCCTTGAGAAGGCCCTCACGTACTGACTGCGTGGCACTTTTATTCAAAACGACGTTGTCCTAACCCCCTCGAATTTAAGGTGCAAATAGGTATCAACCACTCGAGATGGTTAAAGGGTAAAAGGAGCTCGAGTTCAAGGGATTGCCAAGAAGGCTGCAAGATACGTGGTTTCCAAGCTCAAGATGGTTACTTAGAGTGCAATCTCAGATACTCGGGCACTAGGCCTAATCCAAGAGGATGTGGGGTTTCTAGAAGGCACTTTCGTTGAGATTACAGACGTGGGCATCAAGGATTTCTCTCCAATACTGAATTCAGGACACGTTCATTAAAGATTTGCATGCGTAAAGAAGAAACTTAGTGGCCATACGTGGGTGAAGCTGCCGCAGAAATAGGAGCAGCCGTAATTTTTAGTTTTCTATAAATAAAGGACTTTGCATCAGTCCAAAGTAGTACACACATTCAATACAAAACCTCTTCAAGTTTTTTTTATAGCACATTTGTGCTTTTTTCTTAGGAATAGTGTGACTTAGCACAGCTTAGATTAACTTAGAACTTGTTGCGCTTTCTTCATCGGTAAAATAGTTTCTCGAGTTTCAGGTATGAACATCTAGTTTTAATCTATTCCCAAATTTTGACCAATTGAGAATTGAGGCTTTGACGGCCAAGGCTAGACCTTGATTACGTTGGTCTTAACACTACTATCATTGCTTAATAAGTCAGCTGAACTTAGGTTCGCACCATTGTTTAAGGCTTTGACGGCCAAGGCTTAACCTTAATTACGTTGGTCCTAACTCAGTGACCTGAATACGGTTTGCTCCACCTTAATATTGTAAGACCTTAACTCATTTGAGTTATTATAAGTCAAGGGTGCCAGGCTTAAAAACCTGATTGACTCAGGCTTGTAAGTGAAATTCTGAGCTCTTGGGTTTATCTCCATCCCAATTCTTGACTTTTAAGTATACGAGGAAAGGTGCATGTGGGCCCTGCTCCGTCACTATAACTACCATTTGAGTTAGATCCATATCCTTTTATTTTCTATCAATGCATATATACACAAAAATCCACAAAAATACTTAACAAAAGTCTTCTTAATTAAAATAGAAGTAGAACTCACAGTATAACCGAAATCAGATATACCAATATACTACAACCTTTTCTCCGAAAACGATGAATGGTTGAGGTCAAAGATGTGTGGTTCATAATTAGGCTCACTTCCTAGTCGCGGTAAGTCTCTTTTTCTCGTTTGTTTTGTTTAACATAAGGCAACCATATCACATTTAACTACAAACAAAATAAAGCAAACACAAGTTGTTGGTTCATCCTTGTTTGATCAATCCCCAAGTCGTGATCTTGAGGAAGTGAGTGGTTAGCTCTCCCCCCTCCCCAAGGTGTGGTAAGCACAAAGAGGTCCAGGAAGGGGAAGCTGGCTCCCAGAAGTGGGTACCTGCCCTTGCACTCTTAGTTCAAAGCCTCGAGGCAACCTCTACTACTTGAGGAGGGTATGAACGGTTATGTACCCCTGACTTAGAGACAGGTAACACCAGCATATTGGCTTTGAGGTCTCTCAAAGCCATAGAAAAACCCAAATTCGAAGGCCCAGCAACCTCAAGGGGGCACATTTTCATTCCTATTAACGGATTCTAAGCGTGTGACACTTGGGTCATCCATAACGGGGTTTTCCAATCTTCAGGGACAATGTAGTAACCCTGAGCAACTAGTAATCATGAGCTCAAAGAAGCCACACGAGGATATCCATTTGGTACTGATGGAAGAGGTGTAGGCCTCAGCTACTTGATATCCTCTCTAACTGCTTGAACCAAGCCATTTTGAGCCTCAGCCTGCCTAACTAAGATACGGTTGACCTTAACTATTGTCTGTCTTGCCACATCCTTAGCAATAAGGGTAGTAGTAGAAGACAAGGTTGAGTTCATTCAACTAAAACTCTATCAGTCTCCTTGTGAAGCCTGTCATTCATTGAGGTTCCAATGTCATTTATCACGGCTCTCATGGCGGCATAGTTTTGACGCTAGGCTATTAGATTACGCTTTGTTTCAGCATATTGTCTCTCAAAGGCTTCTCTTATTGTTTGTTGGTCTCTTTTTCCACAATTTTTAAACAGCATTTGATCATAACCATGAAACTCTTGCGAGAATGGCCATCTAGCCCAATGTGTTCATCTTCCGGGATGTCATCATCGCCACTGCTCTCACTACCGTGGCTATGACTTGGTTCATCCCTTCGTGTTATAGGGCTTTGTTCAAGAGGACTCTCAAGAGGGGATCCAATCAAGGCTAAGTCTTCTACTCTTCATGCTCAAGAGCACTGGACCTCCTGGTTCTGACCATCAGCGAATGGTCTGCAATTACGTCCTAGTAATCCACGATGGGCTAAGGACAATGAAGTCTTGTTTTAAAGAGCATAAGTTTGTTGTAAAGAAAACTTGAAGAAGTTTTGTATTGAGTGTATGTACTGATTTGGATTGTCATAAAGTCCTTTATTTATAGAAAAACTAAATAAACGGATGCCTTCTAATCCGTGGCATTTTTTCCCATGTCAAGCCACTAAGCTCTTTCTTGCACATGAATGATCAATGAACATGTCCATGATTCAGTTTTGAAGGCAATTCCTTGGAGCCCACGTCTGAGTTCCTAGCTAAAGTCCCCCTCTAGAAGCCCCATGTTTTCTTGGATTAAGCTTAGTGCTTAAGTATCTAAAATTGTGCTCCAAGTAACTGTCTCAATCTTGGAAACCACTTGTCTTGTAGCCTTCTTGGTAGTCCCTAGAATTCGAGCTCCCTTTATTTTTTAACCATCTTGAGCCTCGAATGGTTGGTACCCTTATTATGGTGATAGTCTTTTCAAGACACTGGGCTTGAGACGTCATTATTTCAGCACCTAAAGGCCTAATTCTCCTCGAGGAGGGCTGTGTTATGCACATGGCACTTTGCTTGAAACGAAATTGTCCCAACTCCCTCGAATTCAAGGTTTAAACATCCTATTGCAACTAAAGCATGGTTTTGGTCTAAATTAACCCGTCCAAAGTAGCGATTGAGAGCAGCTTCTTCATTGAGAAGGGTTGTTTTTAACTCTTCATATGTATATTGCTTTGATGTTTGTCGCTAAAAAGTTGGCAAAGCGGCATACTCAGGGGATAAGCCATAAAAAGCAAAGTGTGAATTCTCTATTAGAAACAGGTGAATCAATGGCAGCTAGGTCGTTCGTGATAGATTTTAATTCAGAAAGGCAAGCGTCCATTATTTTGCCATCTTTACAGTGATTAATGAGTTGGGTCCCGAGATCAAACTCCTTAGCCATGGAGTGGTCCTGAAATCGCTTAGCCAAGGCATCCCACATGGACTTTGAGATGGGGTTGAGATGGGGTGGCGAACAATGTCATTTATTAGGGAACAAGAAAGGGTAGCAGCAATGTAGGATCTAAGACTTTGATCCCTGCGTACCAATGTTATGTAGTTGGGATTGGAGTAGGTTGATCCATTTGGATGTGTTATTTGGGAAGACGGACAGGGTAGGTACCATCAATAAATCCTAATAATTAGTGGGCTAATAACAACTATTAAAATGTTCACGCCAAGTGAGGTAATCTGTGTTGTTTCTAGTTTAATTGTCGCAATACTTGTAACGTTGGAAAAGGGTATGACAACTAGGGAGAAGGGGTGATTATAAGGGCTAGAATAAATTAAAGTAGGGTTTGATGTACCAATTTGAGTTAGGGAAGGGGAAAACGCAGCCAGCCCGCCACTAGAACTATGGAGTGCCGATGGGAGGGGGGGCAGTGCCACACCACCGCTAGTGCCGTCCGGCCAGGCCAAGACCGGTGGCGGGGAGCGAGAACAGGGGGAGAGAGGAGGAAAGTGGGATGCCCAGGTTAAACGCCTGGTTCACTGTAGGCCTCCCAATTGGTGGTGGAGTACCAGACATGGCGATACCGGCATCAACCCACCGATGGAGAGGACCATCAAAAGAGGTGGGACCGACATGAGGGCTATCGACCACTGTCAATGGTTAAGAGGCACACTGGGTGGGGTACCAGCATTGGGATGGCCAGATTCCACCGAGGCCTGTGGGTTGCTGTAGTGGGGAGAGGAGGAGGGGAAGGGGGTTTGCAAAAAATTGACTAAGGTTAGATACCATTGTTCAAGTAAAATTAATCAAAGAAAAGAAAAGACAAGAAATAATAGAGAATTCAACATAATGCAAATATAATAATAATAACAGCAGAAAGAGAAAAACATTAAATAAATAATGAAAATCAGAGAGGGAGCTCTGCTACCATATGAATGTGAAGTAAAGTTATATTTGAATGGATGAAAGAGGGATACAAGGGTCCCTATATATAAGCAAACATAAGCAAACCAGTTACATCATTGCCCTTAGAGTAGACATAACTCAAGGGGTATAATGGTAAAAGAGTACAAGCATCTAGCCTAAAATATTCCGGGATTTCCTTTAATAGTTCAATATCTAAATTTGTTCTTTGAAAAATCCCATGCTGGTATATGAATCGAAATTGATATCTGAATTTTTGTCAATTGGATGTACTCTACGAGTCATTTTTAGATTTATTATCCTAATAATTAGAATAGGGTTTAGACCAAGTTAGCGTGTTAGATTTGCATCTATTATTGATGCCTATAAATTTCAATTTTCTAAAAATCGATAAATTAAGAATTACTTGAATGCATTTTTAGTATTTTATGCTGGATTTTTTGACAATCTTCCACTCCCAAGCATATTTTCCAAATTATGAACAACGAAAAAGGAAAACTGAACATGAAAAAAGAAATCAAAATAAAAAATAGAAATTATTTTGTGCTTTTTAACGGGGTCAAATGTCACTGAATTTAAGAGCCAAGGAATTCAATATGTACAAAGTGCAAAGTCCATAGCAGTTTGGCTTGAAGCTAGAAGTCTTATTTGGAAAGGTTGAAGGTGTGTGTTGTTTGCTTATGCTCGACCTCTTTGTATTTGTTGTGGACATACACCGCAAACACATATCAAATCAAGTCTTTTATCTGTTCCTTTTATGATGAGCGGCAATTATACACAAGATTAGGACCAATCAACTAACTCATATGTGCGACACAACAATACGATTTGAATGTGATGTGAATTTAATAAAGTAAATAGACATGTACAATAATATTTACTCAAAGGAGGTATGGTCGAGGGATTGGGACACGAAGACACAGGCGGGTGAACTGAAATTTTGAGTCATTTAGTTTTGTTTGTTCCGGAGTCTTGTTTGGGATATGCGTCAACGCTCTTATTTTGTATATTTGATCGATGTGTTGTTTAGAATTGGATTTTCTTGTATTCTTAACTTGCACAATGTGCCCTTAGCTTTTAATTAAATATCGAGAAAAAAACAAATATTCGAAGTAATTAACATGTATTCTATGTTTTAGGGCTCTTATTTTGTATGTTTTATATTTTTTTTTTTTTTAATGAATTGAAGTAATTAACATGTTTTATATGTTTAGAAATATTTGAAGAAATGGATGATCCCATGTCAGCCTAGTAGAAATGAAATTTGACGTTCAAGTTGTGACAACAAGATTAAAAGCACTTATTGACCCACATCACTTAACAGCAATTAATTTTGGGATGAAACGTCACTTGAGCGAGCTCATAGGTGGGTGTCATGTCACTGCTCCCTTATGTTTGGGCTCAAAGGATTTTAATATAAGACAAACATCAACATAACACAATTTAATTACTAAAAAAATATGACATGATTATTATAAGCTATTGGCACTAATAAACTCCAAAAACATAAGAAAAAAAATCAATCCATGCAACAATAGAGTGACATTTAATTTCCTTTTAAGAACATTTACAATAATATTTGTGCCATTTTTTCTACAATATTCATAGAGGATTTTTTTTTTTTTTTTTTTTTTTTTTGTGTGAAAGTGACAAATGAAGAATAAGTGATGATATGTATAAAAATAAGGAGGAAGAAGACAAAAGAAGGCCCAAGTCAAAAGGGCCATGTTGGGTGGAAGTAATTAGCTAGTCCTTGATGATCTCCCATTGTCCTTCCCACTCCTTGTACTCCTTCATTATTGTATGCCTTTGCCTTCTACAATATTATCCCACCAATATCATTAGTAAAATGCTTATTTAATATACGCAGTAAAAGTTATTAAATCATTAAAAAAATGTTAAATACTTCTTTTTTACCAAAAACCGATTTTTGCCATGCTAAGTACTTAAATTAACTATTAAATAAAGGTACGTTCGTAGTATTTTTTTCACAGAAAAGTTATTTACTTATGCTTTTTAATAATCATTCGAGTATTCGTGTCTAGGATTTTAAATAATAGTAAGAAAATATTAACTAATAAACTTTTTATTTTAGCCAATAATGTTTAATCTTAAATATTAAATATTTGAAATTATGATTGTTCTATAAAATAAAAGTTTCATACACCCAATTTTCTACGACGTCATAAAATCACTGCTATAAAATCCATATTGTATTAAAACTGATGTAAGTCAACGAGAATCTAATAGGATGGAAATAAACACCTGAAAATTTTCTACAACATCATTTTCAGCGTTGAAGTCATAAAACGCACTTGCGGCTGTAAGCTTCATGGAGAGGAACTGTGATCATCAATAAGAACATCATTTAAGCATGTTAGCTTTGCATTTAACTTCTTCCAAAAGTATAACGAGAAAACTGATTTAAACATTAAGAACATTTCTTAGTGTACTACATTTAAATGAATAAATCTGACTTTTAGGTTATAACTGCTTCTTATCATTTGTTTTTATCAATTATTGTCATGTTTCTAGTTACTTAGTATATGTATTATAGTATTGAAATAAGGAAAATATTTTGTACATGAATAATCTAAGCCTTTTTTACACTTTACAAGAATTTGCTATAAATATCAAAGTAGTAAAAGGCGGCTATTAATACTTCTTTTAAGCTCAAATAAAATAGAACTTTCTACGGAACCTAAAATGTCTCAATTATGTCATGGATAATTTACAAGAATATCCATAGTTCCTTGCTTCAAATGCCTAAATCATGATAGATGCCTCTCTACCATAATCTTATTTGTTAGTACTATACCCATAAACAGTACTGCAATCAAAATCAAAATAAGAAGCTCGTAAATAAGAAAAGAGGACAAAGCACAAATACGAAATTTATGTGATTCAGTCGAAAACTCACGGTTACGGAGGGATCACAATAATTTTACTAACTTGAGAAACATTACTTGAGGTATCTCAAGGCTATAATCCTACTTAAATTTTTTTTCCAATAAGTAGTAAGGAAAACTCGCAATACAAAAATTGGCATCTCATGAAAAGACCCAAAAAATGCACATGTAGTGCGGGAAAAGGAAAAATAACAAGAAACACCTATAAAAGTCAAATTTAACGACCCAATACACCCGAACACAAAAAAACATTAACACCCACCATAATCCCAATAGCACACCATAGATGGTGCCCAAGAGCTTTGTAGTGCTTGTCTCATTGACTCCAGCTTCTAGATTATACCTTTTCTTACTTTGATATTCAAGACTCGTTGGACCAACCATAGATGCACACAAGGAAGGCCAAAATTACAGACAAGTTACTGTACTCACTCCAAAGTATGTTCCTCCCATCCCTTGTGTAATACGCGTACAAACCAATAAAAACAGACTTTACCCCTATGGCCAGGGCACCTAGAGCTTGTTTGTTAGTGACTCTGTACAACCGTAGTGCATAATTATAATCACATAATAAACCCTAGTGATTTATGAGTTAGAATTAGACTGCCCAAATTCTTTACTCTATAAATATAATTCAGTATAACCAGACTTCATGCATAAGCCTGGCTAATAACAAGAAGAGCATGTTCCCTTTATTTTTGATTTATCTATTTCTGATCTTGTCTTATACTTCATAATCCATTTAACCTATATGATTTAAATTTTATTCATAATCAAATAGTGAGAAATGTTTTAAGTTTGTTTTAATTTTTTTAAAATAATTAAAGAAATTTGGCTATTAGTTTTCAACTAACCTCAACCTGATTTTGCAAGGACTGGACGTAGTTAATAATCTCATCTAGCATCACTGCCATGCCCATTGTCTACAACTCAATACCATACATAAACTAGTCAAAATATTGAAGTAAACTTAAGTTCCCATAATAAAAGAAAACAATAGCATAAGTATATGAACTCTGAATTAAGAAATAAAGAAAAAAGAACTCATACCTTGTAGCAGCCTGGTACAATGTCCTGCAGGCATCTCAATCTTTCATTGATTTTTCCTCTTCTAATCTAAAACAATACCTATAGTTTGAGTACTACAACAACAACAACAACAAACCCAATACCTCAAAGGCTCCCACAAATGCGGAGTCTGGGGAGGGTGGGATGTATGCAACCCTACCCCTACAGGGTGCTACCCTGAAAGGAGACTGTGTCCGAGAATACATTTATTTTCAGTGACCCATATAATTATTTTTTTAATAGGAAGATTCCTCTCTTCAATAACAACAACCAATGCCTTAAAGAGACTCCGGTTAAAATAGGGTCTAAGGAGGGTAAATGCAAGGAGCCTTATCTCCACAAGGTACTCTGTAAAGAGGTCCTCTCCGAAAAGACCCAAACCCTAAAAAGAAAGAACGAAAAATGTTTACAAAATTCAAATCTAAGTAATGTTGTGACTTGTAGTGAATAATAATTGTTAATGTATGAGTAATGATGGCGACTTATAGTGAATAATAATTATAAGATTTTACATAATTGCTTTAATATTAACAATTTTGCTTTAACAATAAAGTTACCATATTAATATATTTATGTAATTATGTTACCCTTTCTGCTAAGCTGTGACTATCAGTGGCTTGGCCTCTCCTAGCTCTGACATGGACCACTTCCTTCAACTTCTCTTTCCCTTTCTCATTTCTCTTCAAGGATCTCTTCCCTCTTCCTGGATTCTGCTCACAACACAAAATAATGCTAAAATGTCAAATAAATAAACATTTTCCACATAATTTTTCTATTTCGTTTGAAAAATTAGAGGATGTGAACTTCTGTCAAGCTTGAACTGGGTTTAACAAAGGATATCTATTATCATGTAAATTGTAGTACTCCGTATGTTGCCCTATAACAAAGTATATGAAGATTGGTGGAAGATGTTCTTTTTTAAACCAAACAATAAAACTTCATATAATTAGCAGATGTTTTCATCGAAACAAACAACCGAAAACCTCGACTTAGATTTGGATTTTACTAAGAAATTTTTTTCTAAAAAAAAAATAACATTTTTGGGGAAAGAGGACCTTCCCTTTACCAAACCGACCCTAAAAGAAGGAAGAAAGTTAAAGGGATGTACGTTTATTCTTCTGATTCCACTGTCAGAAACAGTGGGAGATGAGTTCCTGGAGGTAGCCTCTGCTAAATCCTCTGCTCTCCTCTTCTTGCTTCCAACTGGCTGATCATCATGAAGTGGGTGTGAATATTCTGGGCAAATTTCAGTTGAACTTTTTAATGGAACATTTGCTGCATCATTGTTGAGAAAATTCTCGCTTAAAAGGCCCATAAAGTTGCTGTGATACTCCAAGTTTGAAGCTTGCAGGTGATCACTTTGGTTCAGCAGGTTTATTAGATCCATGTTTGGATCAAAATTGTCTAAGAATTGAAATTTTGATTTATAAGTCTGCAAATTTTCTGTGAATTCAGCCATAGAAAATTGAGGATTATTTTCTTTTTTTTTTCTTTTGTGGGGAATGGGAGGGTGTCGGAACATCAGTTTGATATGCAGAGAGCCTCAGTACAGCAGTTTATATATACAGTGGGGTTTACTCTTGACCGTGGGGCAGCGGGCATTCTACCGTTTGGGCATGTATGAAGCCACTCGACCATGACTGGTTAAATATATAAATTTTTTTAAATTATTTTTAATGTAAATATATTGAATGTTTAGCTATTTTATTAAGTATCACATCAGCATAAATTAGCAAAATTTTAATGTAGTTATGCAGAAACTACCTAAAAAAAGGTTAATTATTACAATTTAAGGCGCCTCAAAAAAATTTTAAAACTTAAAAGTACATGAAAGGTAAATTAACAAATCTCATACTACCTAACCCAAATTTTCTTCGTAATTACTTCTTAAGTAAAATTGTACCTTTGTCTAGAAAATTTATAATTTCTTCACGAAAAATGCTAGTATTTATCACAAGTATAAGTAAAAAAGTTAACATGCTAGCTAACACCTAAAATTTATATTCATATTGTACTAATCTATACAAATAAAATAAGAACTTTGTATTTCGTTTAAATTTGAAGCTTTACTTTATGAAATTTTACATTAATTAATCTTCATGTACAACATAGCAACATTATTATTATTCCTCCATTTTTATCCTGTAATAATACTACATTCATCTATTTATCATATAATAAGGATATATGATTTGCGTAAAGAGATTTGTATAAGAACGAGACAATACATGCATAGTTGAGTATCAGAATTCATTAATAACCATTATGATTAACCGAATATCATAAGGTAATAGGGGGCCAATGAGATGGGTATGGAATAAAACAAGGACCATGTTCTACGCTGTGTCATTCTTATTCCATGATGTTACTATCATTGCGTTAATAATTTCACTATATTGAATTAATATCTAGTTTAAGCTACCAATGTATGACAAATGTACTAATTAATTTAATTTATGAGAAAAATTAAATCAAATGAAAATGGAAATAAAATTAGATATTATATTTAAATTTTTCTTATTAATGTTATATTGAATTTTGTTTATATTTAAACTTCTCTTAATAATTTTATATAGTATTCGAATCTTATGATTATATTGAGTCTTTTGTCGTGAGACAAATCGATTAGTCCGAAAAGTAGTGTTAATTCAAGATTAGCTTTTAGTTATTGATAATTTGTAATTCATACTTTACTCTTTTTCTTTTTTCTTTTTTTTTTTCTTTTTTGGGGCTTTATTAATTCATATTTAGCGCATGAACAGCAGAGATGAAAAAGAGTGGAAATAGCCACGTGGCAATTCCAACTTCTTTGGTCTTGGGACCCATACTGCTGTAGATACCGGCGTAAAGCCAATATCTTTCGGCCATGATGAACTGTTGGCTTTTTAATGTTGAGTTACATTATTACATAAGAAAAATAGAATAAATTTCCATTACGATGAAACAAAAAAAAAAAGTAATATTATGATATAGTAGTACATATTAGGAGTGTAAATGATCTGGACCACTCGCGAGTAGCTCGATTAAAATTCGACTCGAACTCGAATTACCCAAGTCCGAGTTTGAGTATCAAAAGATACTCGATTAATAAACGAGTACGAGTCGAGTAGTGAACTACTCAGCTCGATACTCGATTAAATACTCGACTCGATACTCGATTAAATAATCGATTCAATACTCGATTAAATACTCGACTCGTATGAAGTGGTTCTTGTGTACTATGTTCTTTTGAAACGGATAGCTTGTGACATTAATAGCAGAATGAAAGAAGAGACATTGAATTCCTTGTAAAAGATGACATGTTACATTCGTAGTGGATTGAAAGAACTTGTATTTGGTTTGTTTGTATTTTTTAAAACTTAGGTTATATTTGCTACTAATCTATTGATGATCTATGATTGTACATATTAAAATATAGTGTAGACAATAATTGAGTATCCGAATTGAGTATAACTAATATTTGAGTGTATCAAATAATATTATAAATGAGCTAATTTGTTGAATATTTATATCCATAATAAATGAGTACTCGAGTTGAGTCGAGTACTCGAATAGTTAATCGAGTTCGAGTTCGAGCAAAATTAACTACTCGAATAAACTTCGAGTACGAGTTGGAATGCCCGAGTAGTTAATCGAGTTCGAGTTCGAGTACTAAGATTCTTGGCTCGGCTCGACTCGACTCGATTACACCCCCTAGTACATATCTTATTTAAGTAATGCCCATATAAGATGAAAAATTGATAAATAATGAGCAAGGCTGGAAATAATCCCAAGAGACCCAAGCACCTTGTCACGGGCCGCCTTTGGCTGACACTGTCCCCGGTGCACAATAAGCAGACATACTCCATATGGGGTCTCCTTAGCCTGTTCGATACTAATGCGCATTGACTGTGTTCAGGTATGTCTGTGGTAAGCCGTGTATTTCGTCTCTTGAAGGTGCATATTGCTGCTTGTTGACCATAGGGGGTAGGCTGGCCCGGCCCTAGCCTCAGGGGCCCGGGCGCCGCACAGGTGGTCTGCGCTCATCCCGCGACAAGTGGTATCAAAGCGAGGCTCAGGATACGCGAGTAAGCAGCTGTGGTGGGGCCGAGCTTTGTCCGTGGTGGTGGACACTCCTGGGGAGTGGGAGTTGCTCGTGTCCTAGGTGCAGTCGAGCGGGTTTGTCCGTGGGTATGGACACTCCTTGTGTGGGAGGGGCACTCTAACGAGGAACTTTCGGAGTGAAGTTGAGTGGCTTGCTATTCCGGTTGTGCCGGAAGGCGCACCGTGTGGGTGCCAGTCAGGCGTGCTAACCGTATGGCTGGCTTATTGCGTGGAGATTGGGCTGATCCTTAGGATGCAGTGTGAAGAGTCAACAAGCATCGTGGAGCGAGACTTGTACGTGGTGCACTATGGTGTATGGAGCTGGCAGGTTGCTTTTTAGGCACGCTGCTTATCGTCGGGCGAGTGTCAATAGCATGTCAGAGCTATCATGCTGGAGGGGATGACGATGTGGTCGTCCCGTGACCAATCAAGGCTGCTAGAGATATAGGAATGCAACGATGGGAAGGCACCCGCAACGAGGACATATGCGGAATTAGGTGGGGGAGAATGTCACGGGCCGCCTTTGGCTGACACTGTCCCCGGTGCTCAATAAGCAGACATACGCCATATGGGGTCTCCTTAGCCTGTCCGATACTAATGCGCATTGACTGTGTTCAAGTATATCCGTGGTATGCCGTGTATTTCGTCTCTTGAAGGTGCATGTTGCTGGTTGTTGACCATAGGGGGTAGGCTGGCCCGACCCTAGCCTCAGGGGCCCGGACGCCGCACGGGTGATCTGCGCTCATCCTGTGACAACCTGCTTAGGGCCTCCGAAGCTTAGGGGCCCCTCAATTTTAGAGGTTATAATATTTGAAGTAACAATTGTTGACATTAATAGGTTTTAAAAGAAATGTTATTATATATGAAGGACCCCCTTTGAAAATTTCACTTGGGGCCTTGAGAATGTCGGGACCAGCCTTGAAGTCAAGCAAACGCTTGAAGCAATTACCAAGACGTTGCCGAAGATTAACGAATTAAGCTCGAGGGTTTACTGGAATGCAACAAGAATAGCAAACCCCAACTCAAGGCAGGTACTTGAGACACCAAGAGAAAAGTGAGTATCATGAATAGTTATTAAGGGAAGGCATGACCCATAGACTATGACACACGATTTTAGTGATATAAATTTCCAACAATCATGGAGCTCAAGGCCCGTAACTTAGAAAGTGGCTTGTGCAAATTTTAGTGGGCAATAATTAGTTTTGTAGGCTATTGATGTGTCTCATTTCTGTACGTTTTATGCCTCACTTTCATGACATATTCGGCTATTACATACGTGTTTTAATGCTATTTAGGTATATTTGGGCTTGTAACGCATTGGAGCAAACATAAGTTGAAAAGTGGTGAAGATCAAGTATAAATTGGATATATTTGAAGACTATGCAAGAAACCCAACCACGTGTGAAAAAGAAGGATCCGTTAGGTCATAATTCGGCAATTCATATCACTTTTGTAAGGTTTCGGAAATCAACCAACTATCCGGCACAAAGAGCCAATCGATCGGCAGCCAAAAGAAGCTTATTGTTGAATGCTGATCAATTGACCAACAATGTCAATCAATTGGCTAGCGTCAGTGCCGTTACTAACAAAGGCTAATTGATCGGCCAACAGTGCCGATCGATTGGCAAACACCCGCAATGTGCCCTAAGTCACGCTGTGGGTATAAATAGAAGGGGAAGTGTTTTGCTTTTCATCTTTGGATTTTTTTTGCATCGTTCTCTCCTTACCCGAGCTGCTATAAGATCTAGGAGTTCTCAAATGTCGAAGCGTAAGTGATCGGAGTACCGGGGGATCAAAGCAGGGGTCAACGTCTACATCAATTGACGGAGACTTCATTCTCAATTTTTCGTCATTTTTCTTGTTATATTTTATGATATGTAAAAGTCTCATGGAGGAGTGGGCTTTTGGCTTAAGAATGAATTACAGATAGCTATCTGTATTCCGAATTTATATTTTACTTTTGACAATAATTTGTGTTATGTTATTTCTGTAGCCCTTTGGGGGCTATTTATGTCAATTGGTTTTCTATTGATGTGTTTGTAGCCATGCTCAGACTTCCAAGTTATTTGTGTTCCGTCTATGAGCTTTTAGCCTGGACTTTAAGATAATAGGTTTTCACGAGTAGTCAGGGTTGAGGTAGTACCCAACTCTGAACACAATCTTTTATAGAAGTTAACATTAAATTAGGAGTGAGAAAGAAATTAAGTAGTGTTATTAAGATAACATATATAGTGACAAGATAGGCTATGCTTTTAAACTAATTCATTAACCTAAGCCCTAATTTAAGTGTCAACCCAAGCTTAGTGCTTGTAGCCTGAGCCTCCTAAATTATTGTAATGGGAAAGTTTAATGATGAGATTCGAGTTAAGCTACCCCAAATTTATTCCATAAACTACCCTTAAATGATTTGACAACTTTAATCAATCATCGGCCAATGTCAGCTATAAATAAAGTAACCTTAGAATTAACAAGGGGTCCCACCATCAATACAACACAGGGCCAGACATAACCCCAAGTAACCGCTTGGTGCCCCTGAATTTTAAGGGTCCCAGATTTTAGAAATTGTTGATTTTAAAGTATCAATTCTTAGGATTAGTAAATTTTACAGTCAAAATATTTATAATTTGTTGAATATGAAGGGGCCCCTCTGAGAATTTCGCTTGAGGCCCTAGAAATGTCGGGATCAGTCTTGGATTACAATGCTATGGTTTTCATACAATACTCTTTTGCTTTTTATTGATTTTGTTCTTCCTTAGGAGTAGGCATACTTATATCAACATTTGTTTTCGCAAATACAATAGTCAGTTAAAGTGCATAAGAAAAGTATCCCCTTTTGTCATTACTATTCTCATCCCCTTCTGTGAATTTTGTGTTAGTACCATTAATATAAGGCTTTGGCGGTCAACCTTCGAGCTTGAGAGCATTCATCTTAGGTTGATGGTCTCCCAACTTGATAAACAAGTTGAATTTCGACCTGAGTCGTTGGTCTAAGGCTTGACGACCAGACATTGAGTTGATAACGTTGATTGGTGACCCAAATTTGGTTCAATCAATCAAAATCTTATTAAGCTTGAACTTAGAAGTGTTATCTTAAGCCAAGGATGTCGGCATATACATGATTGAGGACCAAGATAGGCTGTTGAACTCTCAAACTGATCTCCTCTACAGTTCTCAAGTTTTTAACATTCAAGGTACGGTCTTCGTGGGCGTCCTACATTCCACTCCAACTGTCACATGGGTCTTCGTCCATTCTATACATAAAAATATGTAAAACAATATCAAAGTCTTCTTTATTAAGCTTTGGTAATCCACGCAAAATATTAACAAATTGAAGTATGAATCACCAAAAATATCAATACAAATAGAGTGATTAGTTGAGATCAATCACATGCAATTCATACTTCACTTATCCCCGAGTTACGGTAGAGCTTGAGCAGGTTGTGTTGCTTAAACTTAAAACAACCATACAAATGAAGCGGAAAAAAAAAACTATTGGTGACCACAGTGGGAGACTAAATACAAATGATTAGAACTAGAGAAACAATTGCCCTTGAGGGAGATCAAATTATGGATTGGCTCTAATTGAGCTGAATCTTGAGCACCCACTTGAACAAGCACAAGCTTCTCAAGCGGCACAAAGTGTGGTAAAATATCTCCAAGGATGAGCAAATTGATCCTGATGATTATTCTTGCAATGTTTTGTGGACATTTCATTCAAACTATGGAGGATAAAATGGAGAAGTATGTGAACATCTTCACCAGAGAGTGTGAACGACTTCATCAAGCACGAGAAGAGAAGTCAATCATCGAGCAGATATACCTCAAAGGATGGCATCCAAAAGATTTATCCTATGATTATATGGTTTTAAGGCAGCGGACTTTGGGAGTAAGGGAGAATTTATTTGGGCATAACGTTTCTGACACCTGCTTCACATAGCGATTGTTCCTACCTGTGTTCCAAGCTTGGCGGGTTGGCGGGGCAGTAGGTGGATGCAGAGTTGGCATGTGCGGGATGCAACCGAAGGGATAGACTTTGAGTTTAATTAGGATTTAAGCTTCATTTAAATTTTGAATTATCTTTTAGAATTAGATTCTATTTCAAATAGCTCCTCTATATATGCTAAAGGAAAGCTAGGGCTTTAGTCATTCAATTCTCATATTTAATTTCCTCTTTTAGAGCCTCTTTTCTCGGGATGTGAGAATGGAGTTTATTTCTTCTTGAAGTTTTACTATTTCGTTAACAAAATTAAAGGGAAGGTCGTTGAATCCTTCTCGCTCCCCAATTTCACTTACGCGCTGCATCAGTTAGTATCAGAGCTCAAAACGGTTTCTGAGATGGTCGTGGGAGATAGAGATACGCCGCCGTCGAGGACATTTATGATCGAGATCATCAATAGCATACTGAAAGGAGATTGGATGAGTTCAAGGAGAGATTTCGGTGAATTGAGTGTTACTTGATTCAACTGGGAGCAAATCCCGATTTTGCACCAGGGACTCAGCTCCAACGCCCATTAACATTGGGTGCTACAAAAGAGGAGACAGATGAGAGTTTCCAAAATCTATTCCTGGACGAGGAGCTACTAGATCCTAGGCCGAGGCGACATTGGCCCAATATCGGAAATCCCCACGGTTATGACGATCAGAGGTGGGAATCTGGCCTCCGGATTGAAATTTTGGAGTTTAATAGTGGAGGACGCCTAGAAGAGTTTTGGGATTGGCTTGAGGCCGTGGAGGAGGTTCTCAAGTTCTGTGAAGTCCCAGAGAAAAAGCAGGCGCCGCTAGTCGCTACTCGGTTACAAGATAGGGCAACCGCCTGGTGGCACCAACTGAAGCAGATTCGGTTTCGCCAAGGGAAGGCAAAGATAGAATCTTGAGAGAAGATGAAGAAGCACATGAGAGGGGCTTTCTTGTCTCACAATCACACTAGGATGATGTACCAGTGCCAATAGGGATTGCATTAGGGCTCTAGATCTGTGGAGAAGTACACGATAGAGTTCTACTCGTTAATCACCAGGAATAACTTGGCAGAAACTGGGGAGAAATTGGCGGATCGTTACAAAGGCAGGTTGAAGGAGTCAATACATGAGGTGTTGAACATGTTCGACATCTTTTCTATTTCAGAGGTGAGTCAAAGAGCCGTGAACGTAAAACGTCAGCAAAGAACCAGTCACCAAATTGGGGTTCTCATCCTAATCCCTATGAATTATCATGGCTCAAGAAGGGCAATCAGGTAACCATTTCCAAAAGTTACTTGGTGAATTTTTCGGCTGGGCCAAAGTACAACACCATGGATGCTTGTCATATGTTGTTGGGGCGCCCATGACAGTATGATAAAAGTGTCATTCATGATGGTAGAAAGAATACTTTGTTAAGATCGAGAATAAATCTTGATCTTAACCTAAGATAAAGAGAGTATGGGATAAGACAGAAGTGAAGGAGATGAGAAAATAGAGAGAGTTAGATGAGAGAAAGAAAGTTTAATCTCAAAGAGATTGGTTTGATATTTTCATTGAATGAGTAAGAATAACACTTGATCATCCTACTTATAGGAAATACAATGTAAGCTAAAACATTGAACCTAGACTTAACAACTAACCACCTCAACTAACAAAATATCTAACTAACAATGCACTTTATTACAACTCATAGCTAGACAATTCTTAACAAAGACCAATACATCTTTATTAGCTAACAACCCCACAATATCAGCACAAATTCAGCCACATAACAGCACCCTACAACAGCTACCAGCAGCATAATAACACAGCAATAAACCCTCTCAAGCCTTAGATTCTCGGATCATAACATTCCCTTCCCCTTGAAAACATTCTTGTCCTCAAGAATGGAAGAGAGTTGTAACAACAGAGATCACTTATTGCTTATGAAAAGATAGCTGAATTGATGAACTTCTTGTTAAAGTTCTGCAGTTGAAAGACAACTGAACTTGATCGGCTAAATATGAGCTAAAATCAGCACTGAATCTAAACAACTCCATATGAAATGCAGTAGAACACATCAATACGATGCTTGTTCTGCACAAGGTCTTCGTGTGGATGTGTTGTACTCCTTCTAGTGGTCTACACTGATCAAACCAGACCAACCAAACCTCAAGAACCAGCCCAAGGCACAACTCGATGTAATTAATACAGCTCAAAGCACTATCTTGCTGCAGATAACCCAAAAACGCAATACTTCTAAAAATCTGCTTATAATATGCTGCACAGTAGAATTTGAATGTCTTAAAACCCATAAGACTGCATATAAAGTCCTTGAACGCCTCGGGAGGCCTTCCAAACTCAAACCAAGAGAACCAAGTATCAAAATCAGCTTGTAGACATTCCCAATTGTAGCTCAAACAGCCCCATATCTCGATCATGGTAACAAAACACATTGAATTCCCATAAGAATGCAGCTGCAACCATTTCATCTTGGATCTTATCCAATATTTATATTGCTTAAACATCCACTTACTAAACCATCTCAGACCAAGCTCAACAAACTCTTGATCGCTTCCCAAATCCACCTGTTGTGCTGCAGACTTCAAGAATTCAGCAGTGTATAACCAAGACAACTCATAGCCGCGGATATCACAGATTTTAGCTCGATTATGGAAGCTTCTTGCTGTTGACAAGTTAATTCGTGCTGCTGACAAGTTAATACATCTGCCCCAAGCCACATTAGCACCAACCACACTCAATCTGAGCAACTCATTTACTGCTATCAGTGAAGGAATTGTAATTCTCCAAGAATGTCCAGCAGCCTCCAATACTTCCATTGCTTGAATCTTGAGTGTGAACTTGTAAGATCTGAAAGTCTCGGCCTTTTCCTCCCAAACTCTTGCATAAACCACACAAACAAAGGGTTCATAAACCATTGTTGAATGCCAAGGACACAATGTCATAACTTGAACTCCCAAAACATTCCAATCTACATTTTTAAAGCTGCAGCTCACCATTTCCAGCCTGTTCTCAAGACTTTCCTGGATCTGAAGCTCATCCAGCCACCAAATAAGCCTCAAATGATCAAGCTTTGCTTTCTTGTCAACCATCTCAAACATGACTAACAAATATAACAAGTGGAGACACCAACAGAACTCTTGAACAGCTATAAACTTCTTCAAATCTAGAGCTAATCTGTTCCAAACTCCCTTGCTGATGTTTACTCTAATTTCAGCTGGCATTATCCTCAATGTTGCACTGATCTTTTTCATCCAAACATTAAGAAAATATTGAAGCTTGTGCATATAATTTTTCCATTCAGAACAACCACAACAGATCACCACCAACACATTCTGGATCTGAATCTGAACCGCACCTTTCAGTTGCTGTTTGTTGCAATTTCCAAGTGCTATCATCTTTGTCTTTACTTGGCTTCGTGCATCAGCTGTGAGGTCATACCAGCGGCCCAACATCTCCTCGAACCACCAACTAACAATGGCTACCATCCCTTCAAGGAATTGCTTGTGTTTGAACCGAAGCGACACCAATTCCGGAACAATTGAGACTTCAATGTCACAGTCTGAATTATGCAGCTTGCAACCTGTAAAAGCCTTTTCTTCAAAGCTTGCTTTGATGTTAACTTCACCATGACCTACAGCCACTACCATTTTTCCACCGTTGTTTGCACTGGCACTGAATTGTTCATCATCAAATAGCAGCACTAGAGGTCTAGCTTTTCCCATCACTTGTAATTCATCCTTTCCCGGATCAAAGGGACTGCCAACATCAATTATATCATTTAAAGCATCTATTGTACTGATGTGGATCTGATCAGAAACCGGCCTCCCCACATTACATCTTTTGTACAAATCCATCAACTCGATTGCTTGCATTGGAACCAAGCTTCGTTTGTTGTGAACCTTGAAACGCACTCTCGCAGCTCGATTACTTCTTTCCAGCAGAAAGTCGACTCTTTTCAGCTTCACATATCCTTAAGTATCTTCTCCTGGATCAGGAGGCAACTCGTCATAAAAGTGTGTATTGGAATACACCTTTTCTCCACTCAAAAGAACACCTTGTTCTACTTCAAATAGTACCACAGCAGCAACAATTGATTTCTCAATAGAATGAGATTGTTCAGCAGTGAAGATGCTTTGATTCTGCACACCAGCTTGCCATGGAGTGATACTTAACAGATTTAGTGATGTATTCATTGATATTACAGCAGTAGCATCAAATTTTTTGGTTGAAATCAAAGGTTTTGCTATATCCAACCCTTGTATACCAGCATATACATCAATAAAATCAGCATCTTGAGTTAGTTCTTGTTGATCAACAAGCATCCTAACTTCTTCCAGTGGATCATCCCGATCTCCCATAACTGAATTGGACTCGATTAAGGCAACCACAAGTTGTCTATTGTTCTGTTCTTGCAATTTCAGACGCTCCTTAGGCTGACACACAACCTCTCGCTTCAATTTCTTCTTTGTAATCCTCTTTTTTTTCCAAAAATCTTTCAATGCTTCATTGAGATGGCTTCTCTTAGCTTTACTCTTTGCCTTCTTTAATATTCCCTTGACAAGAGAACTGTATTCCCCTTCCGAAAACAAATCTTGCCGAAACTCAAGGCCTTCGAAATATTCTAACTCTAGCAAAGAGTCTTCATAATGATCATCTCGTTCAAACTCAAGTTCTTCTAACTTGCGTTCATCAATTTCAGCATTATCGTGGTCGAGTTAATTTCCAACGGCAACAGATTCCACTTTCTCTTTTTGCTCAACATTAAACTTTTGTTGCCTAATGCTATCCTCTAGCTCCGGAAACTCATTTGCATCAAAAACACCAGCACAATCTCGACTGATGTTTGCAAACTGATGAGTTGAACAATGCCGATCAAAAATTCACTGCAGCTTTAGTCCCCTTCTTGCTTTATTTTCTCCCAAGGATCACTCACCACAGATTGACAAGAGCTATCATCAACCATACCAGCCATATTTGCAATGAACAATAATGCTTCGATCTGAAACAGCTCAGTTTGTAGAAATATAAGTTTGAAAATTGCAGAAGAGTGAGACTTGTTTTGCAACTCTTCAACAACTGATTGCTTAATGAAGTTCTACTCCTTTGGTCGCACAAAATAATCCCCTGCTATCGGTTCCACAATCGCCACTGAGTACAAACCCTAATATGCAGATTTTCGCACACAGAGAACTCAAACCAAACCCTAACTACAGTGCTTCTTGAGTAACAGACTTACAATTCTGAATTAGGCTCAACTCTAGACCGCAACCAATTCCTCAACACGATATTCAAGCAATCTTCAAGAACGAAATCAGAATTCAACACTTTCGGTCCTCAGCTCAATGTCAAAACCTCGCCTCAACCTCAATTTCTGAATTGTAGAATCTGAATAAACCTCAAATCAGCTTGTTCCTAATCTTTTGACGATGATCAATTGTATTGTTGATCCAATAGCTCACTTAAACTTCTTCTCCAACTGATCAAATGAACATTTGATCAAGAACAATTAAGCTCAACACTTAACTTCAACAACTAATGCTTTGCTTCGGCACTCAACTTCAGCAGTTAATGCTTGATCAATTTTACTAAATTTAATCTGAATCATTTCTGATGTTGAATGTAATCATCAAATACTGATCAATTAAACTTTCTTCAATGTAACTCAATCAAATTTATCCCAACCGAAGCAATTCCCAGGCACTTGCAGATCAATAATGCAGTACACAAACTCCTCAAGTTCAGAATTCAGAATTGAATTCTTGATCATATAAAATTGTACTAATTCAGTATCAAACTGTTTTTGTTGATTAATTGCAACACAATCAATCAGATTTTGTAATTTTTTACTGATTTAGAGCTTGATTCAGAAGCCAAATCAAGGCTCTGATACCAATTGTTAAGATCGAGATTAAATCTTGATCTCAACCTAAGATAAAGAGAGTATGGGATGAGAAAGAAGTGAAGGAGATGAGAAAATAGAGAGAGTTAGATGAGAGAAAGAAAGTTTAATCTCAAAGAGATTGGTTTGATATTTTCATTGAATGAGTAAGAATTACACTTGATCATCCTACTTATAGGAAATACACTGTAAGCTAAAACATTGAACCTAGACTTAACAACTAACAGCCTCAACTAACAAAATATCTAACTAACAATGCACTTTATTACAACTCATAGCTAGACAATTCTTAACCAAGACCAATACATCTTTATTAGCTAACAACCTCACAATATCAGCCCCAATTCAGCCACATAACAGCCCCCAGCAGTAGCTATAAGCAACATACCGACACAGCAATAAACCCTCTCAAGCCTTGGATTCTCGGATCATAACATACTTACAGCTTCATCTTGGAAGGGACAAAGATTATCTTGTTACCTAAGAAAGAGGAGTAACTGCAAGCTTTAGAAGCTCAGCACCGGAACAAACAAGGACGAGCTATGTTCACTAAGGAAGTTGCCGACACCTAGATTGTGTTTATATTAATTGGGAAGGAAAGCAAGATCTTGTTGGGAAAAAAAATAACACTAATACCAATTACTGGGTTCACAATTCTCAACTATGGTCATAACAAAAGGCACCTATTAGAGCATCTAGAGTAGGAGACTCTTCTCTTTACCGAAGCCCCCAGTCGGAGAGTCACGCTTCACGTGCTAGAGTTCCCAGGAATAAGGTTATCTCTATAAATCCCTTCGCTCTAATACCAGTTGTTGGAACAAATTTCAAAAATTGTCTCTAATTTCATAAAGTTGACGTAGCGGAATGGGTTTAGAATTCATAATTCTAAACCTAGGGTTGATTTAAAATTCCTAATTTTAAATCTACAAATTTAAATTATTAATTTAAATCTACAGGCCTCTTACTCTAATACATTCATAATAATGGATAAACTTAAGCGAACATAATAACGAATATTGTAAATAAATAGAAAAATGAAAAACTAAAAGGAGAAGGAAAGAAAACATACCTGAATTTGCTCCAATAATAATGAAACTAGAAAGAAATAATAATCTTCAGAAGAATACCACAATCGAGACCCCGTGATCTTCTACACAATGACCTCGAGCTGCCCAGAGGATGAGCTCCAAAAAATGTTAAATTATGAAAGAAAATTTTTTAACGGATCTTTTCTCTCCAATTAGGTCTTTGAAATACTTTCAGAAACCCTAAAAACTTCATTTTTTTAATTGAATGCCAAACCTCGAAATTGGTACCTTTATTTATAGAAGTATACCGAAGCGAAAAGAAGCTGAAATTTCGATGTGGGATTCGCAGAGTTTAAATTAAAACGCAAATTTTCAATATAAGAACAGACAAAACGTTGCGTCTCAGAAGCTGGGCAAAAGAGCCGTGTTTCTGCCAATGGTATGATGCCACATTGCAGTGCACGATTTGTCCCTGCGCAAGGATGCCGATAGCCAAAAGAGGACGAGCCGGTGCACGACACGTGTCACGCGCTGGTTCGTCTAATTCAAAAAACACGGATTGCACTGTACACGCAATTTTTCGTCTTTATACTTTTACTTATTCTTTTTGCTTTATCTCCACATGTAAAAAATCATCTCATGAATTTTAAACTTCAAAAATATTTTATTTTATAATTTAATTTATCTCATGGATAAATTAATTCATCTCATAAATTCTTTAATATTTTTTCGATGGCAATAAACACAGAGGCTTACACAGGGACCTCATGGGCAATTTAAATCTAGCTCCAAATGAGTTCAATAAATCATCTCATGATATAATTTAATTACCATTTAATAAGACTTAATTCCACTAAATAAATCTCACTGCACTCTAGACTTGAACCATTTATTCGATATTTTCCTAATAGACTGTATTGATAACAACAACCCCTCCACTAGATATCTATAACAAAGAATAAATATAAATACTACCATTATCCTTCTCACAGCTTCTCCATTAGTTACCGACTCGCCCTTTACGAAATAATTTATTTATACTTGAACATATTCACAGTACAAATTTCAAATGTCAAACACCTGGAATACTTTGGCAACAGATTCCAAACTATTTAAATACTTGTGAATCAATTAAGGGGACATCTGCATCTCATAAGAGACTGTAGATTCCCTATTGAATACTTGATCCTTGTCACACTTCACGCCGCTACCTAGTGTACGTGGGAATTTAGTCATTCGTTTAAACTGTACTTATTGTACACCAAAGTAACTAACGCTCCATGTACAGGTCTAGAATACTCTCAGGATTTAGAGTCGTCGTTCAAACAATACAACATGAATCACTAATCTCCGATAATAGTTTTGAAACAAGCAACTCACATGGTCCAACTCTACGTGTCAATCTTATTAAACACACCAACCCAACACTTTTGGATCACCATCCACATGACCAAGACTAGTCATCTAAAGTGTGAAGTCATGGTCTTAGCAAACAAGTAGCCCAAGCTGATCATCGACCAGGATTTATTCAAATAATATTTCATACCATTTGTTCCAAGTCTATATGTGGCTTAATCTCATTATCCACTTAGAACAAACATATAAAATGTAATCTAAGGACTCTGTCCATCTCATGGATGATACTTTAAAGAAAATCACATGCAGTATAAATGCTTGCTTACACAAATTCAATAAGGAAATGACCGAAGCTTTAATTTTTATTTATTAATTAAAATAATATATCCAGACTAAATCTGAATTTTATGACACTGTTCCTAACAATCTCCCACTTGTCCTAAATCCAGTTTATTACATGCTTTGTACTCACCCATTTTATGTTTAAACCAAAGGTCTACCGAATCTAACTCTTAGTGAGGTCAATTACTCTATGTGAACCAACATACCCCCTCTGCAGCTTCTAAAGCTACAACTTACTTAGCCTCTATGGTGAAGTCAACAATGCAATACTGCTTGACATTCCTCCCACTAATGGCTCCTACTCCGAGGGTAAAGTCATGCCCAGACGTTGAACGTATGGCATATCTGTTTGACCGGAAGTCATAAAACAATATAGTCAACTGGAACCAGCTCGTCATTTTGAAAGATCAGCATATAATCTCCAGTCCTTCTTAAGTACTAAAGAAAAATGCTTCACTGCCACCCAATGCATTGGACCCAGGTTAGATTGACATCTGCTTACCATATCAACAGTATAGTAGATATCTGGTCTCGAGCACAGCATGGCATACATGAGGCCTCCCACTGCCAAGGCATATGGAACATTCCTCATCTACTTCTCCTCTTGAGGTGTCTTAAGACATTACCCTAAAGAAATAGGGACTCCATGCTCAAAAGGTAAAAAACCCTTTCTCAAAGTTGTCCATGCTATACCTTGACAACATCTTATCAATATAAGTGGCTAGAGAAAGATACAATATCCTACTCTTATGACCTCGCAAGAGCTTAATCCTAAGAGTAGAGTTAGCTTCTCCTAAGTCTTTCATATCGAGCTACCCTAACAGCCAAACCTTTACAGCTAATGACACCCTTACGTCATTCTCAATGTGTAGTAATATCATCGACATACAATACCAAGAAAGTCACTATTTTCTCTTGGTGTCACTTGTACACACATGGTTCGTTCAACAAATTTCTAAAAAAAATAAGACTTAATCACTTCATTGAATCTAATATTCGATGAGTGTGATGCTTGTTTTCAGTCCATATATAGACTTCTTCAGTCTGCATACCATATGGTCCTGATTTTGCCAATAAAATTGTCTGGTTGCACCAAATGGATGTCTTCTTCAAGACGACCTTTCAAAAAGACCGTTTTGACTTCCACTTGCTAAATCTCATAATGAGCTGCAATGGATAGGAGTATCCGTATGGACTTTATCATGGCTACTGGTGTGAAGGTCTCATCATAATGCGTTCCTTCCTCTTGGGTTAAACCTATAGCAACCGACCTTGCTTTGAAGGACTCTACCTTCCCATCCACTCGTCTTTTCTTCTTGTAGATCCATTTATAACCAATGATCTTAATACCAACAGGCGCCTCTACAAGATCCCAGACCTAATTAGAATAAATAGATCCTATCTTAGTTTTTCATTGCTAAGACCTAATGACCTTGTCTTTAATTGCCTCACTGTAGCTAAGAGGATCAGATTCATTGTCATGGTCAACCACTAAGGTTCTCGCCATGAACCTGTCAAGTGTCCTAACAATCCTCCCACTACACCTAGGCTCTCGTGTACTTTGAATAGTCTTAATTCTATTAGTAGGTGCAGCTAATGCACCCACTGTATACCGACTTGTGTTTAGCTGTCTAGTATTAGCGTCATTTCTTCCTTTAATTCTTATAATACAATTTTTGGCTTTACATTTGTAATTCACTTATAAGAAATCCTTCTCAAAATATCTCGCATTTTTCATCTACAAAATAATTTCAATCAGAAAATGACATGAATAAATGACACACATGTACCTTTGCATATAAATAATTAATTTCTTGTAATAAAAAGTTCACAATGAAAATCAATTGAACAATAGTTATCCATTAAACAGAACACGTAAATTCAAATTCCAGTCCAATACAGGTAAATATGAACAAAACTTTTAAAGGCAAAATTCTACCACTAAATACTAAGTTAACATCTCCTACTACTAAGACCACCACTCTTGCACCGTCCCTGACCATCAGGTACAGCTTCCATCATATAACCTCTTGATTAGCTTAAGCCCCTGTAACATATTACAAATACGGTCAATTGAACCTGAGTCCTCACACCTAAAACCTGGTGGACTCTCAATTGTGCATGGCTCAACTAAGTGAGATATCAACATACCTTCACCAGATGGCTTAACAGTCTTTGTAGGAAGTGTAGTTAAGTTCTTAGTGCAGTCACCTTTTCCAACGGCCTAGTTATTCTTGCAAAAGAAACAGTTTTCTTTTTCCTGACTTCCTTATGGACTTGGTTGCTACATTAGCAACCTTCCCCTTTCTAATCTTTCCAGTAGATCCCTTGTTGGAAATAACTAAGTCCAACTAGTTTTTCAATGCAAGTAATTTGGTCCAATTAGTACATTATGCATTAGTAATCAAATGAAGTTCACCAGTCATATCCATTTAAAAATACTATAAATGCAAACATTCATGTAACTTTCTAACAAGAGTCATGTATAATGCAGTGATATCTATTCTTTTATTTTAGCATACACAATAAGTTAGATATCCACCAAACTATACTACCATGTATACAATGATGACCCAAACACATCACTACTTACTCCCCAGCAGCGGGGTTACATGAAGCTAGTTCGGGTGAGAACTATTCTCAATTAACCTATTTTTCTCGTAACTCTTACTAAACAAAATTAATTCACCACTTTGCCTAAGTCCCTAACAAGACAAAACAGAGCTCCTCAGGGAAGCTAATACATCACCCTAGTCAAGCGTAAACCATTACCTAAACCTCCATACAAATACATGTAATACTTCAGGGCAGTATGGTCGCATCACTTATTTGCACTTCGTTTTATCCCAACAGAAGTCCAACCATATAATCTGCAAACCAACATCCTCCACAGGGAGGTCTATCAATCTACTATGCTGCTAGATCGATAACGAAGATCGTGAGGTTACAACAATTGAAACCTCGCTCCCACTTGATTTTTAAAACTAGTGGTTTTTTGATTAACTTGGATTATCTCATAATCCCCTTTAGAATCTCATTCTAAAATAAACATAATTAATTAAATAATTTTTTGCTTTATTTAAAAAACACTATCGCCTTTCAACATAGATTATCCCATAATCTACCTTAGAATCTCATTCTAGATTTAACCAATAAAATTAATTAATTAATTTTAATTCAAAATAGTACCAAAATTTATATTATCTCATAATCTATTTTTAGAATGTAATTCTAAAATTAAATTAATTAATAAAATTAATTTTATTTAAAATCAGTAGCTATTTAGAGCTTAGTCTATCTCATAGTCTATTTTTAAAATATTTTTCTAAAAATTAAATAAGCATAGACTATCTCATACTCTATTTTAGAATCTTATTCCAAAATAATATTAATTAGTAAAATTAATTTTTTATGTTTAAAATAATATTAACTTAGACTATCTCATAGTCAATTTTAAAATCTTATTCTAAAATAATTTAAAATAACTTTTATTTAAAATAACACTGATTTACAACTGAGATTATCTCATAATCTAATTTAGAATCTGATTCTAAAAAGAAAATAATTAATAAAATAATAATTTTAATTATTATGTAAATCAGTACCGACGACTACACGTCCCCAAGAATAAATAAAGAAATAAATAATTTCTTATAAGATATGATGCTGATGTCAGAAGTATTTATTTATTTTTAAAAATTAAAATAATTAATTTAAAAAATAATTAATTCTAATCTTATTACATTAATTTTATCCGATTTCACAAATTTTAATCAAATATGTATAATCAGATTATACAAATAACATAGCTAGTTTATAAATTGACATACCCAAATCAACGATTAATTCATTAACAATTTAAAAAATTTAAACCGTTTCTTTAAACAACCTAGTTGACTATTAACTCTTTTAACGATTTCAACAATTTAAATCGCTATTTAAGAAAACTTTCCTTCTTAATAAAATCTCTATTTTATTAAGTTGCAAAACTATTTATTTCAATCTTATTATACCTATTCATGTATATTTTGAATGTAATCAGAACCTGGATCTGATACCAATTTTGTTGGGAAAAAAATAACTCTGGTACCAATTGTTGGGTTCACAGTTCTCAACTATGGTCACAACAAAAGGCATCTATTAGAGCAATTAGAGTAGGAGACTCTTCTCTTTACCTAAGCCCCCGATGGAAGAGTCGCGCTTCGTGACACTTCACGTGCAAGAGTTCCCGAGAATAGGGTAATTTCTATAAATCCCTTTGCTCCAATACCCGTTGTTGGGATAAATATCAAAAATTCTCTCTAATTTCATAAAGGTTATTCAGCGGAAGGGGTTTAGAATTCATATTTCTAATCCTAGGGTTGATTTAAAATTTCTTATTTTAAATCTACATATTTAAATTATTAATTTAAATCTACGTATCTAAATTCTTAATTTAGTTCTATAGGCCTCTTACTCTAATACATTTATAACAATATATAAACTTAAACAGGCATAATAACTAATACTTTAAATAAATAGAAAGCCGAAAAACTAAAAGCAAAAAGAAAGAAAACATATTCGGAATTGCTCCAATAATATGAAAACCAGAAAGAAATAATAATCTTCAAAAGCATACCAAATTGATATCCCGCTATCTTTTACGCAATGACCTCGAACTTTCCGGAGGGTGGAATCCGAAAATATTAAACTATGAAAGAAAAATTTTGACAGATATTTTTTTCTCCAATTAGGTCTTTAAAACACTTTCAAAAACCCTAAAAATTTTTTTTTTTAATTGAATGCAAAACCTCGAAATTAGTAGCTCTATTTATAGGAGTATACTAGAGCGAAAACAAGCTAAAATTTCGATGTGGGATTTGTAGAGTTTAAATTAAAATGCAATGTTTCAATATAAGAGCAGACAAAACGCTATATTTCAAAAGCATGCCAAAACACGCGTGTTTTTGCTAATGGTATGCTGCCACGTGGCAGTGCGCGATTTGTCCCTGCGGGAGGACGAGGATAGCCACAGGAGGACTAGCCAGTCCATGACACGTGTCAAGCGCTGGTTCGTCTGATTAAAAAAACACGGATTGCACTGTACACACGATTTTTTGTTTTTATATATTTTTTATTTATTCTTGTTGCTTTATCTCCCACATGTAAAAAATAATCTTATAAATTTTAAACTTCAAAAATATTTATTTTATAATTTTTAACTTTTATTCTTCTCATGAATAATGCTTGGCAAAATTAAATTTACCCATCTCATGGATGAATTAATTCATCTCATAAATTCTTTAATATTTTTCCGATGGAAATAAATACAGAGGCTTACACAGGGACCTCATGGACAATTTAAATCTAGCTCCAAATGAGTTAAATAAATCATCTCATGATATAATTTAATTACCATTTAATAAGACTTAATTCCACTAAATAAAAATCACTGCACTCTAGACTTGAACCATTTATTTGATATTTTTCTAATAAACTGTATTGATAACAACAACCCCTCCACTGGATATCTATGACAAAGAATAAATACAAATAATATCATTATCCTTCTCACAGCTTCTCCATTAGTTACTGACTTTATTTATACTTGAACATATTTACATCATAAATGTCAAACACATGGAATACTTTGGCCAAAGATTCCTAACTATTCAAATACTTACAAATCAACTAAGGGGACATCTACATCTCATAAGAGACTGTAGATTCCCTATTGAATATCTGATCCTTGTACTACTTCACGCCGCTACCCAATGTACGTGGGAATTCAGTCTTCCGTTTATACCTTACTTATAGTACACCAAAGTAACTAAAGCTCCATGCACAAGTCCAGAATACTCTCAGGATTTACGGTCATCATTCAAACAGTACAACATGAATCACTCATCTCCGGTAGTAGTCTAGAAACAAGCAACGCACATGGTCCAACTCAGCGTGTCAATCTTATTAAACACACCAACCCAACACTTTTGGATCACCATCCATATGACCAAAACAAGTCATGTAAAGTGTTAAGTCATGGTCTTAGCAGACAAGTAGTCCAAGCTCATCATCGACAATGAGTTATTCAAATAATATTTCATACCATTTGTTCTTAGACTATCTATGGCTTAATCTCATTATCCACTTAGAACAAATATATAAAATATAATCTCAGGACTCTGTCCATCTCAAGGACGATACTTAAAAGAAATTCATTTTCAGTATAAGTGCTCGCTTACAAAAATTTTAACAAGGAAATGACTGGAACTTCAATTTTATTTATTAATTAAAATAATATATCCAGATTAAATTTGGATTTTAGGACACTATTCCTAACAGATCTGTCCGTGGGAGATATCAAGGGAGGTTACCGCCTTGTTGGAGGAATACACTGACATATTCCTGAATGAGTTGCCGGTTGCATTGCCGCCATTGAGAGACATCCAGCACCACACTGAGTTGGTGTTGGGTGCTTCAATGCCGAATAGACCCCATTACCGGATGAGTCCTTGCGCCAGGTAAAGGAGCTACTTGCCAGAGGCTTTATCAACGAGAGCTTGAGTCCTTGCGCTGTACCAGCTCCGTTGACACCAAAGAAGGATGGGAGTTGACGAATGTGTGTTGACAGTAGGGCAATCAACAAGATCATGGTATGTTATCGATTCCTTATTCCGAGATTAGATGGCTTTCTTGATTAGTTATAGAGCTCAAATGTGTTCACAAAGCTTGATTTGAAGAGTGGGTACCACCAAATTCATATATCACCAGGAGATGAGTGGAAACCCGCCTTTAAGACTAGGGAGGGGCCTTATGAGTGGTTGGTCATGCCATTTGGATTGTCCAATGCACCAAACATGTTCATGAGGTTTATGAATCAGGTTCTGCGTCCTTTCATTGTGAAGTTCATTGTTGTCTATTTTGAAGATATCTTAATTTATAGTCTGGATCGTGTTGAGTATATCCGACATCTGGAGGAAGTGCTTAGTAGTTTATGAACCCAGAGTTTGTTTGCCGTCTTTTCAAAGTGCGAGTTCATGAGAGACGAGTTGACCTTCCTTGGGCTCGTTATATCCAAGGACGGTAGTTTCCATGGGTTGGCGTCATTCTACAGGCGCTTTGTTCCAAGTTTCAATTCCATCATGTCGCCTGCTACTGATTGTCTGAAGAAGGGCTCCTTCATTTTGACCCCTCAAACAGAAACCGCCTTCAATGCAATCAAGGAGAAGTTGACCACGGCACCAGTGTTAGTCGTTCCTGATTTTCAGAACACGTTTGAATTACACACAGATGCTTCCAAGATTGGCATTGGCGCTATGCTCAGCAAAGACGGGAAGCCTATTGCGTATTTGAGTGAGAAGCTCGATGGAGTAGGTCGAATTGTCGACTTACAATCTGGAATTCTATGCATTGGTGAGAGCATTGAGGCACTGGAAGTCATACTTAGCCAACCAGAGGTTCATTTTGTATCCTGACAACGTTGCCCTCAAGTACATCAATAGCCAAGACAAACTCTCAGACAGACACGCCAAGTGGGCTAACTACTTACAACTCTTCAACTTTGTCATCAAGCACAAGTCAGGCGTGATGAATAAAGTGGTGGATGCACTAACAAGGAGGAACCTTGTCCTGGCAGAAAGCAAGATGGAGGTTACCGCGTTTGATCAGCTAGCAGATCAATACCATGATGATCCAACTTTTGGCGAGATTTAGAGGGAAGCACATTCATGGTCTGTTCCCAGCTACTGTATTCATGGTAGTTTCTTATTCAAAGGGAACCAGCTTTACATTCCAAACTCAAGCTGGTGGCTTAAGATCATTGGGGAGAAGCACAACATAGGGCATATGGGCAGAGATAAGAAGCTCAAACTCATTACCGCCAACTACTTCTGGCCTACCATACGCAAGGAGGTTGAGAGGTATGTCAAGCGATGCCGTGTTTGTTAGATTTCAAAAGGCGGGATGATGTTATAAACCGAGAATCCGAGGCATGAGTTTAAATTGGCAAAAAGGCGGGAAAGGTTGTTATTGATTAAAATTATGTTAAAATCTGTTTTACTACTGCTGCTGTTCTGCTGTTGTCTGCTGCTGCTGGTCCTTGTGCTGCTGGTTTAGCTGCTATTATATTTCTGGTTTGGCGCCAAATAAACAAGTACAATTGTTAGTTAGCTTACATTCTAGATAGTTCCAAGTAGGTTGTCTAGATTCATTACATTGCTTGTAATTGATTCCTATAAATAAGTGTGTTCTGGTGTAAATCTGATCATTCAAGAAATATCTAACACAAGTCTCAATTTGAGATTCAACTTCTCTCTCTCATCTAACTCTCTCTCTATTTCTCATCTCTTTTCCCTTCTTATCTCATCTAAGTCTAATTCTCTACTTTCTCATCTCAAATTCACTTCTTTCTCATCTTATATTCTCAATCTATCCCTATTTTACTTAGCTTATGTTTGGGAATCGATCCCGAGCATAACAATTGGTATCAGAGCCTCGTTTGGCTTCCACTCGAGTGCGTAATCAAAAAAAAAAAATCAGAAATCAAATTCATTTCTGAAGTGCGGCTCAGGTTCAAATTTCAACAGAGATCAAGTTAGTTTTGTTGCTTCACAAATCTTGATCCGGAAATCAGAGAGCAAAAGTGCAGTGAATTGAGTTGCGTTGTTCAGCAAAAATTCATATTGTTCTACAGTAATCAGATCAGAATTTAGTAAAATTCAGTTCATCAACTCGAGGTTAAGAAGATCAAGAACAATCAAGATCAGTTCAGCATTGTTTCTTCAATCGGTAATTGCAAAATTCAGAAGCAATTGACAGTGAGTTCAACATTGTGGTAATCTGCTGCATTGTTCTCGTTGCTGCAATAGGAGCGGAATTTCGTTAGAAAATCAAAACAATTACAAGAAAATTTGATCAAGATCAATACAGATTTTGATTCAAAAAAAAATAAAAAGTTTAATCTGAAATTTCAGAAAATTGTTAATCTTAATAACATAATTTATGACAAAAACTGTGATTGTGCTGCTATCATTTGAATCCAATTAAATCAATTCACATTGTGTCGTTTTGGGAGTGAAGTATGGCTGGAGGTGTGACCACAAGATCAGGAACCAACAAGGCCATAGTAAGTCCCTCTTATGCAGAAGTAACCACAAGGGATATGGATCCTAATGCTGTGACCGATTCTAATACTAATGCATTTGATCATCACCGGGAGTTGAATGACAAGTTCGACCGGTTGAATGCTAAGCTTGATCAACAAAATGCAAGGTTTGATCGGCAGGATATGAAGTTTGAAAAGCCTCGAGATTAAACGATAGAATGATAATATTCAGCAAATGTTGAAGTTGATGATGGATAAAGATGCACGATTGCAACAAATTGAAGAAAATATTGTACACTTGCAAGAGAAGGTGAATAAGCAAGTGGAGGAATCAGTGGCTGAGCAAATTGACCAACAAACACGGAGGTTCAATGAGAAGGTAGCTGAGATTCAACATCAGTTCAGCTGCCAAACTCTTGGAGTAAATGAACGAGGCAATGAGAACTTTGTGTCTCAACAATTGCAAGGTGTTGAAGAGACAATAACTGAAAAAGTGAAGCAGCGAGTGCAAGAAAGAATCACAAACCAAATGAACCAACAAACATTGAATATGGAAGAGAAGATCAAGGAGTTGCGCAGCGTAGTTGATAATCAAAATGTGGCATCTCGCTTTGCACCTCTAATGCCATCAAGCCAATTAAATCGATCAAATGTGGAGTTGGAACCTCAAGTTGGAAGGGTTGCAGCTGATACACTAGTACATCCACAAGTTCAGCCTCAACCGAACCACAACAGACCCCAAAATTCTGTTTCTGCAAGCCCGGGAACAGACTATCAGCAAGTTCTTTCATTCGGACAGGAGCAGCTTGGATCTTTGAGCAAGAATTTCAATCAGGAAGATCACTTCTCAAATCATCGTGATCGGCCACCGGATCCAGCAGTACAAATCAGATCGAAAAATGAGAACTCAGGACACTTTGAGCCAACTTGTTCACGACCTATTGGTTTAATTGCCAAGCATAATGCTCAAGCACCCGAAGTTGTCCAGCAGTATAACGTGGGGCAAAATGCATCTGAATTTGTTATTAACCAAAGCGATGAAGTCTCTTATGGTAATAGAAGCAATGGCTTCCGACAACCTCGAGTTCAACTTGAAAATTTTGATGGAAAGCAACCTCACTCTTGGATAAGAAGATGTGAGTGCTATTTCCATTTTTACTCCATTCCCGATGATCAAAAAGTAGATTTGGCGGCAGTTTATCTTCAAGGGGATCATGAAGTTTGGTTTTACAGTCTATTAAAGAACAATTCCACCCTTACTTGGGATGAGTTCGTGACCGAGTTATGTGAGCGCTATGGTGATGAAGAAGTGGGTGATGTCGTGGAAAGCTTCAACAAGCTAACCCAAGTCACTACCGTGAAGGATTACATGACGAAATTTGAAAATCTCCGAGCCAGTATGATTAAAATTGCCCCTCGGGCCCCTGAGTCCTTCTATGTCCCGAGCTTCATCGGTGGATTAAAGCCTAAAATCAAGAATTTGGTGACGGCACTTGATCCTACTTCCTTGTCTCAAGCTTTTGCAAAAGCAAAACTGATTGAGGCTTCAGATTTAACATTTCTCGATCGGCCCAAGCATCGGGAAGAAGACTTCCAACATCATCACAAGGGGTTAGACCAGAAAAGATTAGGTGAGCATAAAGATCCTCGAAACATTGAGAAGGAGCCCCGAAACCGCTATTTTAAATGCCATCAACCTTATGTACCCAGCCATAGGTGCAATCCTAAGCTTCTCATGATGGCTAGAGGAGTTGATGTTGAAGGACAATTCGAAAGTGATGAAGATGACGCTGAAATTGGGGGGTCAGATCAGGACAATGGCAGTGAGGACGAAGTGGATCCCATAGCTCGAAGGAAAGAAATGCACGACCTAACTATGAAGTTGTACAAGTCCAAAAAACTCTAGTTTCGCAAGGGCAACGCCTCCAATAAGTGATTTCCAAGTTTCGTTCTCTTTCATTCTTGAGGACAAGAATGTTTTCAAGGGGAAGAGAATGTTATAAACCGAGAATCCGAGGCATGAGTTTAAATTGGCAAAAAGGCGGGAAAGGTTGTTATTGATTAAAATTCTGTTAAAATCTGTTTTACTACTGCTGCTGTTATGCTGCTGTTTGCTGCTGCTGGTCCGTGTGCTGCTGGTTTAGCTGCTGTTATATTTCTGTTTTGGCTCCAAATAAATAAGTACAATTTTTAGTTAGCTTACATTCTAGACAGTTCCAAGTAGGTTGTCTAGATTCATTACATTGCTTGTAATTGATTCCTATAAATAAGTGTGTCCTGGTGTAAATCTGATCATTCAAGAAATATCAAACACAAGTCTTAATTTGAGATTCAACTTCTCTCTCTCATCTAACTGTCTCTCTATTTCTCATCTCTTTTCCCTTCTTATCTCATCTAAGTCTAATTCTCTACTTTCTCATCTCAATTTCACTTCTTTCTCATCTCATATTCTCAATCTATCCCTATTTTACTTAGCTTATGTTTGGGAATCGATCCCGAGCGTAACAGATGACCAATGCTGGACTTTATATGCCATTACCGATTCCAAGTCAGCCATGGACAGATCAGCACGGACTTCGTGCTAGGCTTACCAAGGACCACCGACAGTATTGATTCTATCTTCGTAGTTGTCGATCGTTTCTCCAAGATAGCGCACTTCATCAGGTGCAAGAAGGCTGCTGACGCCATATATGTGGCGGGCCTCTATTTCCGAGGAGTGTACAAGTTGCATGGGTTGTCAGCTAGCATTATTTCTGATTGGGATGTTCGACTCATGAATCACTTTTGGAGGACATTATGGAGAATGGCGAATATGTCTCTCTCCTTTAGCACCATCCATCACCTTCAAGGGATGGACAAACCGAAGTCACTAACCAATCATTCGACAATCTTCTCCGATGCCTTGTTGCTGATAACGCTAAGGGATGGGAGATGAAGCTGCACAAGACCGAGTTCGCCTATAACAACTTTGTCAATAGGAGTACAGGGTCCGCGCCATTCCGGGTCGTCTACGATTTTGTTCCATGATCTCCGATAGACTTGGGGCCAGTCCCAGATCTCACACGTCCACACGGGAAGGCGGATGACTTCATCTCTTCCCTTAGAGACATCCATGAGCAGACTAGAGCTTGGTTGCTAGAAGCAACCACCAAGTACAAGATAGCCAGGGACAAGGGGCGACAAGCAGTTCAGTTCTGAATAGGCGACAAAGTTTGGGCAATCTTGACACGAGAACATTTCCTGACATAGGAATACAGCAAGTTGACAGCACGCAAGATAGGACATTGGCGGTACTTGAGAAGATCAACGACAACGCCTACCGTTTGCAGCTTCCACCTAGTATGAGGACTTCTGATGCCTTCAACGTCAAGCAACTTGTTCCCTACTTTGGTGACAATGATATTGCTAATCCTCAGGCGAATTCTCTCCAACCTGGGGAGGACGATGCAGCCCGTGTTCCAAGCTTGGTGGGACAGTAGGCGGAATGTAAAGTTGGCAGATAGGAGTTGGCGGGTGCTGGATGCGGCCGAAGGGATAGACTTTGATTTTAATTATGATTTTAACTTTATTTAAATTTTAAATTATTTTTTAGAATTAGATTCTATTTCAAATAGCTCCTCTATGTATACTAGATGAAAACTAGGGTTTTAGTCATTCAATTTTCAGATTCAATTTCCTATTTTAGAGTCTCTTTTTCTCGGATTGTGATAATCAAAGTTTATTTTTCTCTTGAAGTTTTAATATTTCGTTAATAAAATTAAAGGAAAGGTTGTTGACTCCTTCCCGTTCCCCAATTTTTCACTTCGCCACTGCATCAGCGATTATACGTATAACCTTCTTGGTTAATTATTGCATGAATAAAATGCTCCGAACTTATCAAAAAAAAGGGGCCTTAACTGCTCAACCCCATACACAAGACCTGAAGACCAAAAGAACTCATAATTTCCGTCAATTACTTCTATTAGTTTTTTCTTTTTCCATTCAATAAATATTTTGTATATAAAATCCTTTTCCTTAAACCAGAGTGAAAAATTCTATCAAGGTAGTAACTTGAGTTTCGTCGCTGACTCATCCTTGGAGGAGCTGCTAAGCATGCATGTGGGCTGTGTGTTTGGCACGTGACAGTGAATTCAAGTTCATAAAAGATTGTTCCCAATCTAGGACATGCTCTTTATTTAAATTGAATATGTAGTTAAATGTTTATTTATTCAAAGTAGAATGAAATAATTTTCATTATTAAATGTACCTATTAGTTATTTTTTTACAACATTTCTTAAATGCTTAAACTAAATATAATAAAGAAAATATTATTAAACTAGTCCTATATAAATTGTTTTATTATTGTACTTGCGAAATTAAAAAGAAAGACACTATAATAGCCAAAATGAATACTATTGACGCTATGTGGAGTTTGATACTTGCCATCATGCAAATGGAAAATATTTGGGTCATTTTTAATGTAGAAAAGCAAATTAATAAAAAAAAAAAAAGTTATCACTAATTAATTATTTAAAACTATGCTTACAAAAGAAGAAAATGGTACTAGACAATGAAATTTTCAACATTGAACTAGATATAAACTGATGGCAAGTGGGAATACATTGGTTCATTTTTAATGTAGAAATAAATTAATAAAACATTAAATTATCACTAGATTTAAAACTATGCTTACAAAAGAAGAAAACGGTATTTTACTAGACAATGAAATTTTCGACATTGAACTAGACATGAACTTATTTTTTGAACAATGCTTACAAACCTTAGATTAAGTGACTTTATTCTATTTATTAAATTTAGAGGTATCCCGATGTTTCATTATTTTGCTATCTATGTATCCTCCAATTTAATCAAGTTATTGTAAAAAAACGGACAAATTTTATATATAAATTGCTAATGTGGTACAGATCACCATAATATATAGGTAAAACATTTGTTGAATTCTAATAAAAAGCTACTAGAATAGAGTGAAATGTACTTATGTATTGTCAAAAATCATGTTCTCTATTAGCATTTCTTGGCAAAAATACATTGAATTATGACATAAGTTACCTATAGATATGATTGATTTATTTTTTGTAGAATCAAGTTGCACAGTGAAAAACTGGAAGAAAACTTAAAACATCTTGTCACCATTACCATAGACAACTAGAGTACTCAGAGGAAGTACGTATCAATTGTGTAAATTCACAATCATATATGGTTGGTAATTATATTGACAAGTGTTAGACATCATAATACTTTTTTTTACTTTTGTAAGTATAATGCTAAAAAAATTTAGTAGTTTGATATTTTATTAATTATTTTTTTAATTTTGAAAGTGAAATAAATTTTCCTAACTTGCATGGTGGTAAGTGAGTTTCAAACTTCACCACATAATGCTAAAAAAATAAGCCCATGGCTGCTTCAGTGCCAAAAATATTTATTTTCGCAAGTCCAGTGCTAAAAAAAAAATCACTTAGGGCTAGTCTAGTGTTGTTTTCATTATTTCCGTGGTAGTGTGCTTCAATTTTTTTCAATTTGTTCAAACTCCCTTATCCTACATATAAAATCTAAGAAAACCTCTTTATCCCCCCCCCCCCCCCCCCCCCCCCCCCCCCCCCCGGTATGCCTAAAGTGGGCATGGTGAAACTCGACAATGCAGCAACTTTCTTTGGTTTGATCTTTTCTCTGTTTTCTCCTTCATTCTATTGCTCAATTATCTTTGCTTAAATCCATTTGGTCTAAGTTCAAGGACATGTATTTAGTTAGAGGTCTTTTTGTTTGAACTCCCTTTACTAGTGTAATTGGTTTTTTTTTTTTTTTGGTCCCGCATCTCGATTTTGCTAGTTACCCATTCACACTCCAACAGTGTGTATTCCAGACATTAGGTTATGATATTAACAAAACTGAGGTTTCCGACCATCACATGGTAAGGAAGGAGTATGGGTCATGGGAAAATGGTTTTAAAGTGACTTGAAAGTCCATTGATGAGTATGGAAGGAATCGTTCCGGAAAGACAATGCTAATATAGGTGCATAATAATTGTCAAAAAAATTTTACTAAATCATAAAAATTCATTCCATAATTATTTCTATATTTTAATAGAAATTCTTCATGTATAGTGTATACTTATGAGATCCATTTTATAGATATTTATAACACTGCTTATGACAATTACAGCCATGACAAGTACCTTTTTTATTACATTGGCAACATGGGAAGGGGTAAATGCCTTCCGTGGGGATCGAAAGCGGATAACACCCCTAACTCTCAAAGTTACCGACCACTAGATTATGTCTTCCAAGGACTACCACTTGTTAGCTAGTAGTGGGCAAGGAAGGCACATTTTGACAAAATGGCCACATCTAATTGGCAGCCATATTCTTTTTCCCTTTTAAGGTGCTATTGTTTCTTCATTAGTTCTAGGGTTGTTCAATATTCCACATTTGAGATAAGTACAAAGTCGTGTATTAAAATTATAATAAAAAGATTTTATTTTTTATTTTTTTTTTTTAACATCAGTAAGGATTTTTTTGGGGGTAGGGGAGAAGAGAATAAATCCCCTCAAATTTCGCATAAATAAGGAGTTACAATTTGGGTAAATGGGGATTCAAACCCCTGGGGCGGCGGTTTACATTCCGCCAACTTCACTCCACTGGTCATCGCCTAGGCTCTCATGTTTCTGACATTATTCAGGGTGATCAGTGGCGCTTCCCACGGGAGATTGCCGAGTTGCTACCTATCTGGGATTCTGTTAACTTCAGGGCCCGGCCGGGGGTAGCTGATAGTGTTCGGTGGATGGGTGACCCGTCTGGGGTCTTCTCCACCAGGTCGGCTTGGGAGATGATTCGTAGTCGGAGGGAGGAGGACTCCATCCACCATCTCCTCTGGTTCCAGCTGCATATTCCGAGGCATTCCTTCATCCTCTGGCTTGCCTCTTGTGAGTGGCGTTGGACGTTTGACAGGCTACTGAGACATCGAGTGCAGGATGTTCGGGCTACTTGTGTGTTGTGTGGGTCAGATGATGAGTCGCACAGCCATCTCTTCTTCAGCTGCAGCTTCTCTGCTACTGTCTGGTCCAGGGTGTCTTCTCGCACCTCTTTCGCATGGCCTTTGCTTCCTTGGCATGAGCTGGTTCAGTGGGCTGCTTCCAGACTCCGTGGTCGCGGGGTCGACTGGATCCTTGCCCGCCTTTGTCTTTCAGCGACGGTTTACACCCTCTGGTACGAGCGTAACTTGAGGATCCAGCGCTCCTAGTCCAGGCCTTCTGCAGTCGTCACTGAGGAGATCACAAGATTGGTTCGCAGCCGTCTCATTGCTGCTCCTACGCTTCGTGGTGCTCATCGTCACTCATAGCTTCTGCAGGAGTGGGGGATTGAGCGCTAACTTTATATTTTTTTGCTTTTTGGCTTTGTCCTTTTTGTTTGGCCATATTGGCTTTTGGTTTCGTTGTTTTGATTTCTTTCTTCGGATTGATTCATTGATGTAGGCCTTGGCCCTTGGCTTGGGGTATGCCCCTTGTAGACTTGTACATATATTTGTTCATATATGATATTTTCACACTGACTTACCAAAAAAAAAAGGATTCAAACCCCTGCGGCACTTTTAGTCGTCAACATTTTCCACTACTGGGCTATGTCCTTATTTGAGTTGCACCCATTTTTGTGTCATGTGAACCTTATATGAATGGCAATACTTGCATGTAAAATAAATGTTTTGGTTAGGTAGTTCAAAACTTGTTTACATAGGACGATATATGAGTGTTGCTTGCTTGAGGGAGGATTAATCTCCCTAATAATATCCATTGTGCAATCTCAAAAAGACCATGGTTTAATTATTACATGAATCTCAGATATAGGCATCCTAGTAACATGCTTATATCTCTGGCATGCTCTACCTCTCCGCTTATTTTATGCAGTCATTCATAATTGATGGCGAATAGTAGCCATAGCGTCTAACCAACAAATGCATGTTATTTTCTGCCAAATGAGATCCACAGTCAACTTCATGTGCCCCTACCATGATTAGCATGGCTTCATCTAAGTCTAGGCACTTGAGAAGAACTCACTAGCATCTTTTTTGTACTACTCCCAAGACTTGTCATCTAGGTGACACATGTGTGCTCTTATTTTCATTCATTTGTCTTTGGTGAACTGATGGTGATTCCTAAAAATACTCCATTAAGGGTTTCTCCAATTCCCATTCTATTTAGTAATGTTCTGACGTACCTCAAGGCAGTCAGGGGGGCTGAAACAACCCTGCTTTCTAACATATAAGACTTAGAGATCTCGAGGTCGTGTTCTAATACCTTGGTCTTAATGACTATGGATTCCTCACATTAGGTTCGGGGCAACTTATAACCAAAGGCTAACTAAGCAGTCATTGGTTGCCTTGTTGTGATTTCGAGGTATGTACTCAATTTTAACCTCATCAACCCTTTTCAATAGTCCTTGCACTATTGAAATGTGTTATATGAGGTGGCGCTCAAACATTTAAACTTTCCATCCCCTTAGTAAATTACCAATGGCTCCTTTGTCTAAAGGATGCTTGAGTGGTGTCCCCATTAAGGCCAACTCTGCAGATTCCTCAATCTCATGGGCGCTAGCTCTTCTAATTGGGACCATTGGAAAATGGCCTGGAATTATATTACTATAATCCAAAATAGGGTTAGGGACTATAGAGTCTAGTATTGTGTCTCCCACTGTGGTCTCCAAAAGGTGTGTTTGCTCCTTTTGTCTATTTCTAGAATGCGTGTGGTTGTCGCAAATACAAAATCAAACAAACATGCAAAAAGGAACTCGCCTCGACTTGGGAGTGAGTCTAATTATCGAACTACACATGTTTTACCTCAATTAATCACCTTTGGAGACGGTTGATGCTTGTGGTGAATCCGACTTTGGTTTATAATTAATACGTGGATTCTACACGTGCTCCAATTAAGGAGACATTAATTATACTTTTTGTATATTTTTGGGTTAAATAATTTGTAATAAATTAAAAGGGTTATTAACCTAGCCTAAGTGGCAGTTGGGGTGACGGAACAAAGCCCATCGACCCCTTATCTCATACGCTTAAAAGCTAGGAATTGCTATGAAGACAAGCTCAAGAGCTTAGCACTCCACTCACAAGCCCGAGGCCACATATTTTTGTTGGGTGGACAAGTTTAATTTCACTAAATAAAATTACATGCAATGATAGTATCTAGCGTAGCGGAATCATGATTTGAAATTTCCAATTTTAGATACATACATGTTTTCAACTCTAATTAGACATAACAACGCATAGCATAGATGACATACCCCTGAAAAAAACAATTAAATATGAATCTGAAGTATAAGTCAAGAAATCTTATACCTCTTCGAAGACCACAAGTGTAAAAAATGCTTCAACGATACCTCTGAGATCTTCTCTGCAATTCCTCTTAGCACCTAACATGTGGGTCTCGTGAACTCAAAGTAATTCTTAAGACACTATTTAAGAATTAATTGAAAAGTGACTTTATCATTATTAATTCTCTAATTAAATTGGACAAAAGGAGAGCAATCAATTGTTAAATCATTATGGGTCAGGCTATTTCTTATATAGGCAGTCAAAAAACCGACTCATTAATTTACAAAACAAAAATAAAAATAAAAATGTATTTTAGATAAGTCAAAAAAACCCAAAATAATTATCCAAAATACATTAAAACAAGAAATGCAACCTGCATATATGCATCATAGGGTGCCACTTATGTGATTGGTTTGCGCCGAAAGGCATAGATCGTCCCAAAGGGTGCACCCAGCGCATGACACGTGTTGCGTGCTGATTGGCCCGAGTGTTTTTTCACAATTTTTTCTTTTTTTCTTTTTTTGATTTTTCTTGTACAAATTCATCTCACGAATTTTTAGGTTTAAGAAAAGTAATTTATTCAACTCTTGAATAAATAATTTGTCTCATGAATTCTCTTGATTTCTGTAAGTGCATAATTTAGATGCTTTCGCAGGAACTCAGGGACAATTTATTCCTAGCTCCAAATGGATCAAATCTGATTATCATCTCATAATAATAATTGATTACCATCTAGTAAAACTTAATTCCACTAAATAAGTTTTACTGTACTCTAGAAACAAATATATTTACTCGTTAAATTTTCCTACAATAGTTTATTCATAATTGACCCCTCTGCTAAATGTCCATGAGAAAAATAATTCAAACTACTATTGTCATTCTTTCTCATTTTTTTCTTCTTAGTTCCCAACTCGCTCTTCTCAAATAATTAACTAATACAGAAAAATACTTTTGTATTAATTCCAAATGTCAAATATAAGGAATGCTCTAGTCAAAATCTCTAGAATCAATTCGAATACTTACGAATCAACTAAGGGGACATTATTCTAGGTAGATTCCTAGCAAAATATCTGTTCCCACTGCAATTCATGCAATTGCCAAACAAGCATAAGATCCCAACTAGACAAAATAACCTTCCCCTTTTAGCGCATCAAAGCGACTAACATTCCATGTACAAGTCCAAACTATTTCTCAGATTTAAAGTTATTGTATAAACAAAATATATATGAATTGTACCCTTCAATAGTAGGGTAGAGACAAGTAAATGACGTAGTCCATTCAGTGTAACAATCTCATTGCAATACACTAACATAACATTCTAGATCACCATCCACATAACCAAGACAAGTTATCTAAATGTTACATTATATTCTTAGCAGACAAGTAGCCTAAACTCATAGGCGACTACGAATAGTTTATTAAATAACATTTTAATCTATTATTTGTCTATCAGTGGTATGATCTCATTGTCCACTAAAAACAGACATACCAAATGTCATTTAAGGACTTTGTCCATCTGATGGTATATGCTTTGAAAGATAAAAAATATCACATGCATATAAACTCGTAAACATATAGACAATAATTAAAAAAAACTTTTATTCACTTAATAAAAATGTTTGCAAAAATTGGGTTTCCTGTGACACTAGCTCTAACAATTTTTAAGTCTAATGAGTTATAATAACTCTAATGAGTTAGAATGTGACAAGATTAAAGTGGAGTGAACCATATATTTGGGTCACTGGATTAGGACCAACACAATAAATGTCAAGCCTTGGCAGTCGAGGCCCTGAAATGATTACTCAAATCTAAATTCACCTGACTAAATAACCAGAGACATCATTGTAAAGACTAACATAATCAAGTTCAAGGCTTAGCTGTCAAAGCCTTAAACCAATGGCACTAATCTTAACCCGTCATTGTGGGAACAAATTTAAAACATGAATGTCATACCTGAAACTCCAAAGTTGTATTGCCTTGAAGAAAGTAAAACAAGAAGCTACAAAACAAGAAGCTATAGAAAACCTTGTAAGATATTTTCTAATTGGTGTTGGACACTTTACAACATGAACAGCTCCCTTTATTTATAGCTCAAAACTCTAACTATTGCGCCCTAAAAATATGGCATATTTGTCCCACGTTCAGCATCTATGCCATTTACTGCGCTGAATTGGTGTTGAATGTGCATTGCCACACGTGTTCGAAGTTCTTTGGGTCTTCCCACATTTGTCCACTCTTCTATGGATGTGCCTATGGCCCACGTTCCTTGATACGCACTCCAAATAATTGTCTCGAGCTTGGTCATCACCTTTCACACAACACTCCTGGTAACCACCTAGGCCTCGAGCCTCTTTAACCTTTCCAATCATCTTGAAATGTTATTAAAAGGAATCAAGCCATCAAGTAGCCAAACTTGAAACGTTGTAATTTTTGTTTCCAAAGCCAATTGTGCCTCGGGCATGGCTTTACATGTTGTGCACATCTCCTTTTATCTACAAACGGCATCGTTCTAACTCCCTTGAGTTTGGGTGTAAATATCGGGAATATAATGAAATCTTACTTTAGAGTGAATGTAGAAAGAACAAATTTATGAGATTTTAAGTTCAAGAAAATGGTATGAAAAGCAAGTCATCATCAAGAGAATGGAAGGGAACTATTTATTTAAGAACAATTGTCTCTTAAAAGTGTCACATCTCTTGCCAAACACAATTCATTTCCAAAAGATACTTAAAATCACACCAAATAACAGCCAAAGTTTTCGCTGTGTGTTCACACACAATCCAGATTACTGGATACAATTTCCTGTGTGTCAAATCACACCTTCCAATGAGCCTTACTAGATTTATATGTGTTGAAATAGGGGATAACACGCAACATTTTATATCCCACACACACCAAGTCCAGATCAAAGGACTTCTTTTTGAAAATATATTTCAACATATTTTTCAAACTTTTTGTGTTTAAGAGTTACTGAGTTTATAATAGAATATAACAAGCAAATAAATCAATTGGACTTTGAAAGGGTACCAAACTTAAATGGGTTGGTATATTTTAATCATGAAATGGGTTGCCTTTACAAAAATAACAAGAATATGTGTATCTAGACACAGCTTACATTAAGCCTTCATAGATTTCTATGTGTCGACACATAGAATAGCAAACAACATTCTATGTATGGAAATAAAAACTCTTCCCATCAATACCCAAAGAGAACGGATTCGAACTTCTCCTAGAATAGTTTCCAGTACGAAATAAAATTCATAGGATATATATGAGGAATTCAAAGGAGAAATGGAAAGATTTGATACACCAAATCTGGGCCAAAAGAAATTTATTTTGAAAATACGTCAAACTTATTTTTGCGAAACTTTGAGCATTTCTCTCTCCTCTCTCTCCTCTGACAATTGAGCTTTTCTCTCTTCTCTGACAAAATCAAATGTTCACTTAAACCCCCCCGATGCGCTTCCCTCTCTCTCCTCTGACACCGCACGTCGGCACACTCGCCGACGAAGCTGCCCCCACACTGGCTCCACCACAAAGACGGCGAAAATGCATTGCCGGCCAAGCGACGCCGCCGCCACCACCGAGGGGCCCACAGGCCGCCGCTGCCAAGGCCAACACCTTCTCCCTATCTCTCCCTCTCACTCTCTCTCTCCCCCCGCCTTGACCCACCCATCACCACCACCGAACACACTTGACCACCATGCACCGACAACCCCAGCACCTCAAGGCGGCAACCTCGACCCACCTCCACCTTCGAGCACCTCCTCCGACCACCACACCACCGAGCACACCACACCACCAGCTCGTGAACACTCACCACCAACACCCTTGACCACCACCACCTCACGTCCAACTCGCAGCCGGCCGGCCCCAGGAAACTAAAAACGGGCCGGCCCCATGTCTGAATTCTCCCCCTTTCTCCTTTATTCTGTGTTTTGCATTGTTTTGCTATTGTTAGTGTCGTACTTACTATAACTTAGCAGCTGGTGTTTGTATGTGTGTCTAATCATGCCTATTGACAGTTAGTTTATGAACATTTCTTGTAATGGAACCTAAAATTTGAGGCCATCTTCACAGAGTTGGGGAGGGGATGGAACCGTTGATGCGAGGAGGGAAGCTTGCGATTTGGGACATTAAATGTTGGCAAACTAACGAGGAAGAGCTTTGAGGTGGCCCAAATGATGATGAAAAGAAAGATTAACATCTTGTGCCTTCAAGAGACTAGGTGGGTGGGCACAAACGCAAGGGATGTGTTAGGATATAAATTATGGTATGCGGGCCGATCTAGGGGGAGGAATGGAGTGGGCATTATTGTGGATAGCCTTTTTAAAGACAAAGTAGTGGGGGTGACTCGAACTAGCGATAGGATCATTAGCATCAGGCTAGTTTTAGATGGGGAGATATTAAACGTTATAAGTGCATACGCACCACAGATTGGGCAGACAAAGTAAGAGAAGACTAGATTCTAGGAGGACCTAGACTCAACGATACAAGGCATATTTCAGAGCGAACAAGTGGTGATTGGTGGTGACTCCAATGGACATATGGGAGCGAACATAGACGGCTATGCATTCCACCACGGAGGCTCTAGTTTTGGAACAAGGAACGTTGAGGGTAAGGCCTTGTTAGACTTTGCCATCACTTATGATTTAACAGCTGCCAACCCCTTCTTCAGAAAATGACAGGAGCACATCATCACGTACCGGAGCGATGGAGCAAAGACCCAGATTGACTGCATACTACTAAGGAAGAGGACCCAAAAAGATTGTAGAGATTGCAAAGTTATCCCCAGGGAAGACCTCTCAACACAGCACAAGGTATTGTATGCTGATGTCAAGGCCAAGAGAAGGGGCAAGAAAACCACAAAACCATCATAGCCACGTACTCGTTGGAAAGATTTGAGGGGGGACAAGTTTCAAGTCCTTAAGGAAAGAGCCGTGGCTACACTGGGAGAGGATTGTAAGGGAGATCCAAATCATAGATGGAACCAGGTAGCACAAAAAATCAGAGATATCGCACGTGAATCTTTAAGTGTATCAAAGGCTGGGGCACCAAGCAACAGAGAGACCTGGTGATGGTGCAAGGAGGTGCAGGAAAAGATTAAGGCGAAGCGAGAATGCTTCAAGGAATGGGACCAAAGTGGAGACGAGGACAAGAGGCAACAGTATAAACAAACCAAGAAGGAAGCTAAGATAGTAGTAAGAGATGCACAAGCTAAAGCCTACAAGAATTTCTACAAAAGGTTGGATACGAATGAGGGAACTAGGGCCCTCTATAGAATTGCAAAAGTGAGGGAGAGGAAGACTAGAGACTTTGACCAAGTAAGGTGTATAAAGGGAGCAGATGGTCAAGTGCTTGTGGACGAGCAACAAATTAAAACATGGAAATCCTACTTCCAAGATATGTTCAATGAATAGGGAGTTAGAGATGGATCCCCAGGAGAACTACAAGCACCTGAGGAGCACCACACATACTATTACTGCATGAGGATTAGACCCGAGGAAGTTAGGGAAGCTTTGAAGAAGATGGGTAGAGGTCAAGTAGTAGGCCCAGATGGATTACCCATTAAACTGTGGAAATGCATTGGAGAAATGCGTATCAGATGGCTGACCAAATTATTCAGCCAAATTATTCAAGGGAAGAAGATGCCAGACGAGTGGCAAAAGAGTACATTAGTTCCTGTCTATAAGAACAAAAGAGACATTAAAAGCTGTGCCAACTACAGAGGAATTAAACTAATAAGCCACACTCTGAAGCTTTGGGAGCGGGTCATAGAAAGAAGGCTTCGACAACGAATAGGGGTATCGGTGAATCAATTTGGATTTATGCCTGGCAGCTCAACAATAGAAGCCATCCACCTCCTAAGAAGGTCAATAGAGTACTACAAAGATAGACAAAAGAACCTCCACATGGTTTTCATTAACCTGGAGAAAGCATATAATAGAGTGCCAAGAGAGGTCCTATGGAGGGTCTTGGAGAGAAAAGGCATCCCCCAGCCCTATATACGAGCCATTAAGGACATGTACGAAGATGCACAAACCAATGTACACACAATGGAAGGGGAGCCAAATGCTTTCCCCATTACAGTTGGGGTGCACCAAGGATCAGCCTTGAGCCCTTTCTGTTCATTCTGATTATGGACGAGCTCACTAGACACATCCAAGAGGACATGCCTTATTATATGCTTTTCGCGGACGACATAGCCCTGGTAGGAGAGTCCAGGGAGGAGGTGGATGAAAACTTAGAACTTCGGAGATTGGCTTTGGAGTCGAAAAGTCTAAGACTTAGTAAATCTAAAACCGAGTACATGGAACTCAAGTTCTGTGTATCTACCATGCCAAGTACAGAAGAGGTCAGATTGGATCAGAGTGCATACCACAAAAAGCGTGCTTTAAATACTTGGGTTCCATGGTGCAACAAGACGGCGAAGTGGACGCAGATGTTAACAACAGAATTAAAGTGGGTTGGCATAAATGGAGGATGGCCTCGGTAGTACTGTGTGATAGGAAGTTCCCACTCAAGCTAAAGGGGAAATACTATAAGATGGTAGTGAGACCGGCTATGTCTTACGGAGCAGAGTGCTGGCTAGTTAAGCACCATCACACGCAGAAGTTGAAGGCAGTAGAAATGAGGATGTTAAGATGGATATGTGGACACACAAGGAATGATAGAATCATGAATGAAGTCATAAAAAGAAAATTAGGCATGGCTCCAATCGGGGATGAGCTGCGGGAACAATGCTTAAGGGGGTTTGGTCATGTTAGGAGGAGACCGCACACTACACCTGTTGGGAGATGTGAGCAACCCCATATTACAGATGGGAAGAGACAAAGAGGTCGACCAAAGAAGAGTTGGATGGAAGCAATTCGACAAGACCTCACCTATCTCAACCTCAGTGAAGAAATGGCCCTAGATAGAGCTCAGTGGAGGATTAGTATAGGGGTAACAGATGTAGCGAGATAGGTTCGACAAGAACTCCTAGGCTAGTACTAGTGCCACCAGGCATTTTGCTTACCTGGCTGTTTATACTCATTTCTGCCTTGCTTCTTGTTGCTTACACCATTTATATGTGAACATGTTGTTGTTAAGTAGGCTCTCTTCTTTAAATGCTTTTACGTAGATGCTGTCATGCTTGTCTTGCCCCCCGTGCTCTTCGTGCTTTTCATGCCCTTCTCGCTTTTCAAGTTAGGGGTCCTCGGAAACAGCTTCTCATTAGGGTATCCCCCTGATGAGGTAAGGCTGTATACATCTTACCCCTCCCAAACTCTGCTCACGTGGAAGCTCTTGTGGCACTGGGCCTGTTGTTGTTGTTGTTATTTCTGCGAAACTTTATCTTTTGTGGTTAAGAATTACAGAATCCATATTAGAATATGAGAAGGAAATTAATCAATTGAATTTGGAATGTGTACCGAAATCAAATGGGTGGGGCTTTTTTTGGTTTTTTTTTTTTTTTCAATGTGAAAAAAAGGAGGCAAAACATATGAAAAAAGTTTGGAGATGCGGGGGACCGAACCCCGTGCCTCTCGCATGCAAAGCGAGCCCTCTACCATTTTAGCTACATCCCCTTTTATGTGTTTTTGGCCACATAATATTATTTTAATTTTTATTCTAGAATGCCTCCCTCACGCAAATACTCATTGAGTTTAAAAAATAGATATTATACTGGCTTATCTCATATCTTATATTTAAATTATGTTAACATTAAAATTTGGGGCTATTGGGATTCAATCATATAATCTCTTGGTCAACAAGACCTCTTATACCATATCTTAATGTAGAAAATTGGAGATTGATTTTACACCTTTTCACACCGTTAATTGAACTATTTTATGATAAAATTCCCTTGGTATTCCTCTCATCCAAGATACAAACTGCAATGTTATGTACACTGCTAATAAAGAAAAGCTAGGTCAGAAGCCTATTTTAGACCTTACACACTGTCATACGGACAATTTACTAATATATGTAACTTTTGAACTAAAACATTATTTTACAAAGTTTTTCGACTAAAAAATTAAAACCTAATGGTACTAATATGTAATTTACCCTGTTTATGTCTTTCATTTTTAATGTTTATAAGTTTGCTTAAATTAATAACTGAAAAATATATATAGTCCTTCTTGTTGGAACAAATTTGCGAAATACTTGCAAAATACTTGCAACCGGGTAACCGCAAGATCCCAGGTGTTGAGGCTGTGTAATCACTCTCCTTAAGGTTTATTTTGGTATACGAAATATCCTCGGGGATACAGCAACAACCAAAAATGAAGCGAGGATGTGTAAAGGGAGAGATAGATCGGGATATGAAGAGATTGGTGTTTGTTGTTCAGGAACACAACACAAGAACACTTGAATACAAAGATCCTTTAATCTTACTTTTCCCTTGTGTTTTTCATCCAATAAATCTTCATCATGAAAGTGTGGAGCATATATATGTATTCATGAAAAGAGACGTCCCAAAATGAAGAGCCACACACAATGAACCAGGAAAAAACCACGCAGACAAACCGTCAAAACAGACCTGTGTGTCGAAGCTGTGTGTCGACACACAGATCAGCACAGTCTTACTGTAGATCTGTGTGTCAACACACAATTCCTATGTGTCGACACACAGAGTTCCTCCGTGCGCTTCTGTAAAGGGCTGTGTGTCGACACACGGGCCATGTGTGTCGACACACAGCTGTTTCCCCATCGTTCTGTTGGATTGTGTGTCGACACACATGGCCCATGCATCGACACACGCCCCTAACAGGCTTTAAACATTCAAAACAAGTATCGGAACAATCTCAAATACATCTTATACATACATAAACAACATTTAACATATTTACATACTATTCAACACATATTTTGAAAATACATCAACAATCCCCCACCATTTTCAAAATACAACCAATCTCAAAATGACATTTCGGTTAAAGGAGGGGTTATTGTGCATCAACGAGGGTGTCTCACGATTGAACCCCCAGCTAGTGAAAAGACCATACAGTTAATCGAATCGAAATGGTAGACCAAGCTTTGAACCATACAACCCATTTGACTAACCGGCTATCTAATCACGCACAAGGTGTACTCCCCATACACACCCTATAACTCCCAGATCGACACATTTGTGGCCCTGTATTCTGTACCCTTTGTGAGTGTTTCAAGGCCAAACCCTTAGTCAAAAATCACCCCTTTGAAGCGGCCAAACTTCAACACACACTAAGGTGGACCTCATTGATCATGTCCCTGCGACGCAACATTCAATAAGTTCTAAAACCAGGTCCATTGCTCATCCTTTTAGAATCTCTGATGCAGGTATCAAGCACTTCACACACGGGATGGAAAAATTCTCATTTAGTGCTTGCAGTCACACAAATGACAAGTCTCTCTCATTGAACCCGAGACCTAGCATCATACTAGGCGTCGAGTTAAGGGCCTATCATGGGCGACTAAATATGACAGGTTTCAACCCCATCCCTTCACTTGTTCTCAGAACCAAGTCTCTAGCCAGGCTTTTAGTGAATGGATCCGCTAGATTCTGACTCGTTCTCACGAAGTCCACAGTGATAACACCTTCCCGAATAAGGTGTCTCACCATACTATGTCTTACACCAATGTGTCTGGACTTCCCGTTATACACCTCACTGTACGCTCTAGAAAGCGTAGCCTGACTAGAGGAGGATAGAAATTGGTGAAATCGACTTCGGCCACAAAGGTACCTCATACAAGAGATCCTTTAACCACTCAACTTCTTTAGCTGCAGAAGCGAGAGCTATAAACTCCGCCGCCATTGTAGAACCAAATATGCAAGTTTGTTTCTTGGAACCCCAAGAAACCGCACCCTACCAAACAGGAATACCCATCCACTCGTGGATGCATGATCCTCCACATCGGAGATCCAACTTGCATCAAAGTACCCCTCCAAAATAAGAGGATACCCTACATAAGAGAGACCATAGTTCATAGTCTTCTTTGGGTACTTCAGTACCTGGTGCACCGCATCCCAGTGCATCTTACTCGGATTGTTGGTATACCTACTCAGCTTTCCGACAGCAAAGGCGACATCAGGCCTTGTGCTTGTCATGGCATACATTAGACAGCCAATGGCTCGTGCATACTCCATTTATGCCACTAGAGCACCACCATTCAGTACTAATTTCACACTAGGATCCATTGGAATGGATATCGGTGCACAATCAAAGAAATGAAACTTTTTCAACACATTTTCGATGTAGTGAGACTGCATCAAGGAAATGGTATCACCATTCCTTACAATCCTTATACCAAGGATTACTTCCGCCTCACCCATGTCTTTCATAACAAAGTTTTCAGAGAGAAACCGTTTGGTTCTCTCTACTTGTTCCATATCAGTACCGAATATCAGCATGTCATCGACATACAAACATATAATGACCCCTATGCCATCATCAAACTTGCTATAGACGCATTTATCCGATTCGTTTATAATGAATCCATTGTTGAGAACAACTTGATCAAACTTCTGGTGCCATTGCTTCGGGGCTTGCTTTAGCCCATTCAGAGAGCGTATGAGTTTACATACTTTTCTCTCTTGGCCCGGAACAACAAAACCTTCTGGTTGTTCCATATACACTTCCTCTTCTAGCTCACCATTCAGGAATACCATTTTGACATCCATTTGGTGTATCACTAGTTTATAAATAGAGGCAAGGGCAATCAATACCCTTATCGTCGATATTCTTGCCACGGGGGCATACGTCTCAAAGTCGTCCAACCCATGCTTTTGGGTGAACCCTTTTGCCACCAATCGAGCCTTATACTTGTCTATTGTTCCATCGACTTTCATCTTCTTTTTGAAGATCCATTTACACCTAATGAGCTTACTTCCTCGTGGAAGGTCCACAAGGATCCAGGTATTCTTACCCAAGATGGAATCCATCTCATCATTCACAGCCTTTTTCCAAAATGAGGCATCATGAGACCTCATTGCCTCGTTAAACGTCATGGGATCAGCTTCCATGACACAACAATATGGAGCCACTTGGTCCACATCGTTCCTCGAACCTTCTACCAAAAACGTGTAGAAGTCTGAACCGAAAGATTTCTCTTTCCTTGCTCTCTTACTCCTTCGGAGTTCTAGAGCACTTTCAGGGACATCTTCCCTCTCATGACGAACATCGTCATATGACACTTGAGTGTCACTTTCAACCCGTACATAATCCCTCGGTCTAGGGATAGAAGTAAACCGATTCTCATCAAATATCGCGTCTCTCGATTCTATTATCGTATCACATTGATATATTCATTAGGTTCAATTACATAGAACCGATATGCCTTGCTATGAGACGCATAACCCACAAAGATGCAATCAATGCCTCTTTCACCTAATTTTTTATGTTTAGGTTCAGGGACTTTAACAACTGCCCTACACCCCCACACTTTCAGATAAGTCAGATTAGGGGCTCATTTGTTCCGCAATTTATATGGGGTTATCTTATTTCTTTTGTTTGGAACTCTATTCAATATGTAACATGCTGTTAACATAGCCTCACCCCAAAACCCATCGCTGAGACCGGAATATGACAACATGGAATTAACCATTTCAGTTAGAGTCCGGTTTTTCCTCTCAGCCACGCCATTCTGTTGTGGCGTATACGAAGTAGTTATTTCATGTATAATTCCGGTGGTTTCGAAATACTTAGGATCGTAGTACTCCCCACCACGGTCCAACCTAAGGCGTTTGAGGAAGGTCTCACAGTGTAATTCAGTTTCTGCTTTATATGCTTTAAATCTATCAAGCGACTCATCTTTGTGACTTATCAGATATACATAACAAAATCTCAAACAGACATCTATAAATGTCACAAAGTAATTCTTTCCACCTAAACTCAGTGTGCGCTTGAAATCACATAAATCGCTATATACTAGGTCAAGTAGATTAGTCTCTCTTTGCACTGAAGGAAATGGTAGTTTCGTTATCTTAGTTAACATGCACGTTTTGCATTTATCATCAATTTTATCTATGTGAGGAATCAACGAAGAATTAACCATTTCATGCAATCTACGAAAATTCACATGACCTAACCTTTGATGCCATAAAAACGATGAATCAAGCATATAAACAGAACTATTAATTTTATTATCAATGTTCATCTTGAACATACCATTACATAAGTACCCTTTGCCAATAAAGACTCCACCCTTAGACAAAACAAACTTGTCGGCCTCGAAGACCAACTTGAACCCAAACCGATTTAACAGGCCACCAGACACGAGGTTCTTCTTAACGTCAGGAGCAAAGCATAAATCGGTTAAAGTAAGGGTTTTTTCAGAAATAAAGTAAATCAACTTTTCCATTTCCTTTAACCGGTACCGACACCCCATTTCCCATGAACAACTCAGTTTCGTTGTCCATGGGCTCAAAAGTCGTAAAGAACCCCTTGTCCTTACACACATGTCTCGTGGCCCCGGAGTCAACCCACCAAGAGTTATCACTCTCGACTAAGTTGACTTCCAATATCATTGCCACGAACCTATCGTTCGAATTTTTGGCACGATGATCAAACCCCTTGCCTTTATTCTTTTTAGGGCGATAACAGTCCTTGCGTAAGTGACCGGGCTTCTGACACTCCCAACAGACTATTTTTGGCCTCTTGTCATTCTTCTTCTTTTGGAAGTGTCCGGTTCTCTTGGGTCCCTTACTTGACTGGCCTTCTTCTGTGATATTGATTTTACCAACATCAGCAGGGCGGTCTTTGTTGTCATTCTGTACCCTGTAACCTTCCTCAACACGTAAATGGTTAGCCAATTCCTCAATTGACATATCCTCCTTCTTATGTTTAAGACTTTTCTTAACATCTTTCCAAGAAGGAGGAAGTTTGTCAATTAAGGAAGAAACAACTACGGTATCGTCTATGTTCATTTTATGTTGTTTGAAATTATTCAATATTCGTTCGATTTCACGGACTTGCTCTATGACAGGACGATCATCTACCATTTTATAATTATTAAACTGACTAACCAGTAACTTTTTGCTTGTAGCATCCTCGGTCATATAGCGTGCCTCAAGAGCGTCCCACAGTTCCTTCGCGGTCGGCAGGTTCGAGTAGATATCAAACAAGGCATCAGTCATACCATTCAGAATATGCCCTCTGCAGATGTAGTCATCGTTCTCCTACTTCAGTTTGGCCCTCTACTCGGCCAACGTCTCCTCCTCCTCGGAGACGGGGGATGGAGATGGTGTATTCAAGACATACAAGACATTCAGCGTCGTGATGAGGAAGTGCATCTTCCTCTGCCATCAGCGGAAGTTCCTGCCATCAAAACAGTCTAACTTCACAAAATTGGCTGTCATTTCCCTTAGTGATGAAGACGTAACCCAAATCATAAATTAAACCTTAAGATTGTTGGAACAAATTTTCGAAATACTTGCAAAATACTTGCAACCGGGTAACCGCGAGATCTCAGGTGTTGAGGCTGTGTAATCACTTTCCTTAAGATTTATTTCGGTATACGAAATATCCTCGGGGATACAACAACAACCAAAAATGAAGCAAGAATGTGTAAAGGGAGAGATAGATCGAGATATGAAGAGATTGGTGTTTGTTGTTCAAGAACACAACACAAGTACACTTGAATACAAAGATCCTTTAATCTTACTTTTCCCTTGTGTTTTTCATCCAATAAATCTTCATCGTGAAAGTGTGGAGCATATATATGTATTCATGAAAAGAGACGTCCCAAAATGAAGAGCCACAAGTGAAACAACGAACCAGGAAAAAACCGCGCAGACAAACAGTCAAAACAGACCTGTGTGTCGAAGTTGTGTGTCGACACACAGATCGGCACAATCTTACTATAGATCTGTGTCTCGACACACGATTCCTATGTGTCGACACACAGAGTTCCTTCGTGCGCTTCTGTAAAGGGCTGTGTGTCGACACACGGGCCATGTGTGTCGACACACAGCTGTTTCCCCATCGTTCTGTTGGATTATGTGTCGACACACATGGCCCATGTGTCGACACACGCCCCTAACAAGCTTAAACATTCAAAACAAGTATCGAACAATCTCAAATACATCTTATACATACATAAACAACATTTAACATATTTACATATTATTCAACACATATTTTGAAAATACATCAACACTTCATACGTTGTCTAATCAAATTGGACGAAATTAGGTAAATCTAACATATGATTGACCAGATTTATCATAAAAGGGAATATAAATGACCATTTTAAACAAGTGAAAGAGAAATGGACCAATTTCAACAAAAGTACAAATATCAAGGAGTAACGAAGTAAAATAACTATATGTCCAATGATTAATTAGATTATATATACGCTAATAAATTCGCTATCGTCCAACACTAAAGGGTGTAATATTTTTGTTTATAGAAATTATCACTTAGGTAGCCTAAGGTTTGAGCAATTATCACTTAGGTACTATGATATTTCAATATATACAATTAAGTACCCTTAGGTTTGAATATTTTGTCTTCTATGTACCCTATGTCAAAATTTAATGAATTTTCGTTAAAATTTTACCAATTTTATACAAAAATACTGACATAGTATATGATTACGATAACATTATAATTCAAGCCAATGTTTTCATAACAAAATTCAGCAACCTGTGATGAAATATTCATCGAATTTTGATGTAGACTACCTAAATATTGTCACAATAATGTGCCATTCTCGCATTTTCGGGAAAAAAATCATCAAAAAACCAATGAAGATATTGATATATTGTCGAAATTGTGTTCAATTTTAGTATTTTCCAACAAAAAACTATCGGATTTTGACAAAATGGTATTTGATCAAAAACATTTTTAACAATTCGGGGCGCCTAAGTGATAAAATGTTTAAAACTCAAAGTATCTCGTTGTATATATTGAAATGTTAAGGTATCCGGGAGATAAATGTTCAAACTTTAGATACGTAGGTGATAACTTCCCTTTTGTTCACTACAAATAGGAGGGACCAATGGAGTAAATAACTAATGAAAAATCAAATTATTAAGGGTCGGTTTGGTAATATTTTCTTGATATTTTTTTTAATTTTTAGTTTTCAAAACAATAAAAGCAAGGTTTTGTAGCCTAGTCGCCACCAATGGAACCCATTTGTTCTTGATAACCTGCTTAGGCTTGATTATCTCTTCAATAAATATCAGTCAATCCAAGAACTCTTCTAGATGTCTTCCACCTTGGAATTTCGAGATCTCAACCTGGATTTCGAACTCCCAGCACTTGTCTTGTGAATGCTTGGATGCGTCGTAGGAGAACCTCTCTCTTCCCTAGTTGTGCCCGTCAATGCCAAGCCCACTGAAGGGATTATTGAAACTCGCCTTTGTGTCTTCCTCTTCACCCTCGTCTTTGAATGCTGAGGCTAAAGTTTTTTTACTGAGCGTAGGGATAAGCTCCTCCATTGCCAATTCAATTCACATATGTTCCTCTATCTCCTCGAATCACCATTTGTTTTGCGAGCGTCGTCCATCTCATAGATCTCTCTAACAATAACGTACCCTTACTTCCCTTTGGCAATGGTGGGAATCTTGTAACTTTGACACCAAATTGATGCAATCACCTATCTACATAAGAATGGAAGGAAAAAAAAACCTCACGATCTTCCTTTGATTTAAATTGCTAAAGTAAAGATGAATTAAGGGGAAAAAAAACTCAAACTTGATTATCCTCGGAAAGAATACAAGAAAGGAATAAACTATTAGTCTTATATAGGTGGAAAATCCAGGTTCACTCAATGAGTTACAACTTCTTTTATAGCCTATTTTCCTACTTACTTTACAACTCTTAAGTTAAAATCTAAATACAAAAGGGAAGAAATTAATTCTACTAGGATTTTCTCACTATCAAAAGAAAATAAGTAAAACGTACTAAACAAAAGTAGAGTTTTGGAAGGACTTGGACAGAGATTGCTTCTAAAAGGCTCCTCTGATCTCTATCTTTGTACTCACCTCGATTTATGTACTCGCCTTGGAGAGTTATTTACTTCGGTCATATCTCTGTCTACACAAGGTTCAAATAGCGGCAGTAGTAACAAAGTTTGGGTATTGAGGTGGTAGAGGTTGTGTTGGTGAAAACTGATGTATGGATGTGAGGGGTCTCTGGTTTCTAGGAATGGCGCATGTAGTGGTCTGGGCCTTTGGCTGACACTAATGATAACAGATTCGGAAGCATAGGTGATGAATCAAGGGTTGAGGCTACAGGACTTCAGTTTCTGTACTACATATCTGCCCCACTATAGCATCATTGTTTGGGTCTCCTTGTGATCAATCCCAATAAGAAAAAGATTTTTTTTTTCAAAATTTTCTTATGGGTTGTGGATAGACCATGCAAACCTTGCCCATTATTGTACTTTCACTGTTGTATTAATATAGAGCATCAATTTAACTACACAGAAAGATAAATCTGGATATCTTACATTCCAAATTTCAAGTGAAAAGTTGATGGAACCAAAAGCCGAAAAATGATACAACAATATTATTTCCTGAGGGGGGGGGGGAACAAAAAAAAAGAGTGCAGCAACGACATGAAATACAAGTGATTAAAGCACAAAAGGGCCAATAGCAGACCTAATATATTGTACAATAACTCTTACATGGCCAGCTATAAACCTAAAATGTTGAGATGCTTGCCTAGTGGTGGCGGTTGGCGGGCCAGCTCAATGAGAAAGCATGAGTCTGGACGGTTGACCCAGTATACTCACTCTGTATCCACTGTTTCGTAGTACGAAACGTCGTTCACAACCTCTCTGACTTGTGCCAACTTTTTTGTCACCTTCCACTACGATGACGATGTCTACCATCCTCCCTACTCCTTGACAGATAACCCGAGCTGAAATCATCCCGGTGTCTACCAAATCCATTCTTCAGCTCTGAGAAGTGCCTACTGGGTGAAGAATAGGAGAAGGAGTTGTACAAACCGTCAGTGGGAGAGTCTTCTCGCGCATATCTACTCTCTGACCTATCATAACTAGGACTTCTCGCTACATGGCCAGTACCTCTTGAGCTTTGAGACGCATGTTTGGAATCATAGTCACCATACCTAGGTGGACTGTGTCGGCGCTCAGAGCTGGATGCCCTCTGGTCCTTCAAATCACGGATGTTGCGTTCTTGATAATACCCTTTGTTGTAAGACTCTGAAGAATGATTAGATCTGCCGTTGTCTTCGTTTCGATAACGGTCAGAGGTAAAAGGCTTAGCTGCCCAAAGCCATCCATCTGCGTTCGGAGGGATAGGAGCATTTATGCCCGGAAACTTGACAGTCATTCTCCGAAGTGGCTCAGTCTGCATTGCTTCAAGAATTTCTCCATCTTCTGTTTCTTGAGTCACCTCCTCCTCATCGCCATATATTGTGATACCTGAAGGCTGGTCCCCCTCTTCCGGTTCTAACAAATTTTGAGAATTCCCGATACATCATATAAATAAGGCAGATCATGAGAAAAGGGTTGTCAATGTTATACAAAACGCCACCATAGCATTAGCTCAAAATGCGTCAAGTAATGATTGCTGTGTACTGAACAACCTATATTTGATTCCAAGTAACAAAATAGACAGCAAAATCTTCCACGTAGAAACTGGACATGCTAAGTCTTATGCCACTAGGCATGGACAGCTACAAGAATTCTAGAAAATCCAAGATGAAAACATCCAAAAAGTTCTACGTCAGTTGTCAACTACGTAACAACGAAAGCTTCCTAACCGGTTTGGGGGATTTGGTTATAAGATATTTGCGCACGCACACACTACAATAATTGTACCTTATGGCATAGGAAGGTGAGCCATGGTGCAATAGGTGAAGTGACTCATAGATCTAACCCTCCTTCAACTCCACTTTGATTGGAGAGTTTTGCACTATGCTAACTTTTCGACACTTGAACCTATTTATATCACTGGAATATTTTTGTAGCTTAAAAGATTGAAAATGAAGTTGGAACAGTCATTCATGATCTTACCTAGATATCCAGGAGGGTATCCAATTTCTCGCATCCTGTTCAGCCAGGGAGGTGGGTCTAGCTCCTGCATGATTCACGAGTTAAAAAACCGACAACTTAGATTAATGGGACACCGACTGAGTTCCCACCAGACAAAACAAGCAAGGATGAAACTCACACCACATTTTACTTGTTCCCATTTACCACTTTTTATACAAGCATTGCAGTTAGTTCAAACACAGCTTATACCGCCTTACTGGACATAGTTTTGAAAAGCTTCATTGGTAGACCAACTTCCCATGGCAATGAACAGAGTTGTCATCACCAACCACATTGCCATACAGATACACAAATGAGTGAAACAATACAACTAAGTCATGGTTGATAACCAGTGGCTTTACTGTCTAACATGTAACAGTTCACAACTCTTTACGTCTGCACCTCTTAATAGGTAGTCCCAGACTACCTGGTTTTCTATTTTCGTACCAGTAAAGCATATGGGTTGGATCCTCCCCGATGTTCTCAACAACCAAAACCATTAAAAGACAAACGGTAAAGACACAAAGGAAAACAGAACAGGGGGCTTTTCTTACCCCAAGACCCAAAAGTTTCCGCGTCTCTGCTTCAAGAACACCAGGCTTCAATCCTTCATATTTTCCTGCAGGAGAATTCTGATAATATCTCATTGGGTTGCGTGAACCAGCAGTCTGATTACGCCTCGATTTACGCTGCTTGCGGGCATTATTAACAGCATTATTGTCACGAGGCTTTGGGCATTCCTTCAAAGAATGACTGTAAGAACCACAATTGAAACAACGAGGAGCATCTGGTATATCCAACCCCCTGGAGCATTTCAATAGCATGAGAAAGTTAGTCGCTAGTCAATCGAAGAAGAAAAAAGGTAAATAGAGCACAGAAAAGAATAAAATAAAGAAAAGGAGAAGGCAACAATCTAAAAGTTAGGTAGACTGCCAGATAGGCATGGGAGGAAATGGCAATAAGATAAGTATATGCAGAACACCTAATCTCAATGTTTTTTGTTAAGAAGTGAGGAGTTTATCACGCAGGTGACATTCACTTCTTCCTGAGTTCGCTTTCATGTCGGTGAGAAAAGAAAACTTTCTTCCAAGAGTTCCTTTCTTTCACTCATTAACGGGACATCCATTTTCAAATGGGCTTTCACATGTATATTGCTAATTTCCTTTTATCAGGGTATCGCCTTTGACTTACCTTCGAACTCCCATTTCATTGTCCAAGTAGATTCACACAGTTCAGAGACCTGTCACATTTAAGTCAACATGGCTATGCTGTTGCGCTAGCAAGGTTTCAGGGGCATATGATATATAACAAATCACGATGATCAAATTCGGTTTTCCAAGGAATAAGTTGTTTCTAAGACTTATGTTTGCAAAAGATCAAAGAAAAACAATA